>JAQJVK010000004.1:6880228-8290655 GCA_035578135.1 Flexamia atlantica | reverse complement strand
ACGTTAGGATGCAGGTCCGGTTCACAAAATCAACTAACTTATGATGAGGGATCTATAGCCTGGGTTGAAAAACTTGAATCCCGCATAGATCACTTGCTCCATATGGTAGAGAAAATACAGCCGCGTGGTAGACGTGACGAACGCGGACCTGCTTCAGTCGGCAAGTTCGCGGGGGATGAGTACGCAGTTCGACGTCGCAGAGATGACAACTGGACTCCACAGCGAGACTATTCTCATCCTTACAGGAGCAGCGGAAGTGGATACAGAGATGTCAACATCAGAAGGGAGACATCCGACGACGACCACCGTGCTCCGGAGATGAGGAGAGGTAGCAGGGACTACGGCTTCTATCGTCATTCACAGCGTTACAGCTTCACCACTGCCAATAATGAAGATGAGGATGCTTCTTCTCGTGAACGTCTTCGGATGACAAAAAACTTTCAATGCCAAGGGGTTGCATTAGTGATCCTGGTGGCCATAGTGATCGGATGAATAATTTAGGTTACGCCCATGTGGATAATTGGGAAGAATGTAAACCTAGTGTTCGTATGCAAAAGCTTTACCAATCACAAACATTAGAATTTTTCAAAAATATGCAAAGTCAATCTAATTCAGACAACCTTCCTCGGAAATCACCTCACTCGAATAATCAGATATTAAGTTTACCTCACTCAGTTATTGTTAGTTATAGGCCTATCCATGAACGTGAAGTATTATTAATACCTAATGAATACGTTAGCTCTGATAAGACATCCTCATTTTGTTTTCCCGCGGACACAAAAGCTATTATAACTTTTGTCAACGCGGAAAATTGTAATGAACCAGAGGAAATTGTAAATGAGCCTCTTCCCCTTGAAACAGACGCCACTCTCCAACAGAGTTCTAATCCTATTCATACCAAGAAAGACTGTTTCAGTGATAACTCTGTGTCTCTCCCAGAGTCTCACACGCCATCTTTGTGTTTTATAGATGACACCATGAAGTCGGATGACTCGGTTTTGGAAATAGTTAATGTTGATGGGTTTGATGATCATAGTAAAATTGATAGTGAATACAATGAGTTCGTTACCCCATCTGTAAACCTAACTAGGGAAATGGACTTAACTTTAACTTCTCAGCCAACATCTATCTTTCACAATAGTGCTGTGTGTACTGTAAAGGGGACAAAAAGTGATCATGTTCTTCACTCAGTCAGCATACCACTTTCTAGATATCTAAAGGACTCTGTAGTTTATAAGTCGCAGAAGCTCTTTTGTGATGTAGGGGTTGAGAAACCTGTAGCTTTCAACTGGAAAACGCGGAAGAAAGCCAGCTTAAATGCAGCGACAAACATGTAACCAATGAAATATAAGCTCTACAAAGTTTGTCAGCTAACAGAGCTTTATGATTTCTACGTGAATGTAGAGAATTGTAAATATAATAATATAAAATCATTATAAAATACTTAATTTTCAGTTTAGTTTGATTTTTGGCTCGGTTTTGGTTCATATATATGCGTTTTGTATGTTTAACAATGTCAATATAATAATTTGTATTTAGAATATTATGTAATCAAGGGTTCTTTATACAAAGTTAGTTTGTAGCCATGTTTAATTAAAAATACGTTCTAATAGCAGATTGTAAATTATCATGTAATCAATGAAGTAAATATTTTAATTTTCAACAAAGCAACAATATATTTTTTTATGTTTTTATTTGAAATTCTTTTTAATATTGTTGCATTAAGAGTACTAAATTCCGTCTTGCCAATAGTTTTAGTAAAGAATCTAGTAATATCTTTTAAAACATACTAATTATTGCTTTATTTTGTTTCATATGCTGCACGAGAATCAGTGACCATCAGCTGAGGCGATGACTCGGCAACACAAGTATCAGCACTAAGCAGACCCAGTTACCCTAACGAGCCACCCAGTACACACGACCCTGCAAGGTCACACACCCAAGCTGCTGACGCTGTCTGCCGTTAAACTACTGCTGATACTACGATGCTCGGGTGACACTACTGCTACACCTCTGATTACTTTGAACAATCAGTCCCAGCCTCTACTTTCTTGCTCATAAAATTCATTATTGCACTGTACTCACAAGTTCCTTTTAATAGACATGGGGACCATGTCTAACCAGGCGGGGGTGATGTGACGATAATCATCATTTTCCAAAATTATTTATCTAAATTTATTGATTTATTAGAGAATTGAGACCTGTTATAGGAGTTTCACAACTCCCATACCAGTCTTGTGTAATTGGCACATAGAGTCCGGTATTTGATGATACTCAACAGTCAACAGTTATTCTGCTGATTCTGGTTGCTAGCTCTTTCGACAGGGCCTAGTTACCAGTTCACAGAAGCCAGTGTTGCCCCCGACTTCCTTGGGGGCACAACGACCATCTATTTTGAGGTAAGACGGAATATTTAATAATTTAAATTAAAATTCTTTGACTGTCCAGATTAACGATTTCCAAATCATTGATTTATTGATTAATAATTATTTACGACTTTTAATATTCTGATTAATTATTCTAGTTATTTTCCAATATTTAGTTTAATTTTGTTGAGTGATTCAAATCCTCTTTTTACAATTAAAATCGTGAGCTATTTTATGATAACATTATTTTCCATACTACTCAAAGGAGCTTGTGACAAATATGATGATCGTTATATTTAACTGAATAATAAAAATATCTTGACTTAATAATGCTTTACTATTGATTATGTTTTACTATACCTCTCATAGCGAGTACGCCCATTTACTTCGAGATCCCATTCACGGTAGGGAAAAGTCTACCGTAACACAAGGTTCTACGACCTTTTTATGTTCGAAGCGGTAATAATGGAACAAGAAATCCTTCATACAATACTAGAAATTATAATCAAGGAATTTTCAGATTACCGAAAGTAAACAAAACATCATTCAGACACTCTTATCAGTACAACGGTCCTAAGTATTTCAATCAGCTACCGGAAGAAATTAGAAGTTGTTTGACTTTGAATTTGTTCTCTGCTAAATTAAAAAATGGCTTTTCAAAACACCGGATGTAGATTTTTTAAATATTGTTCTTTGTTAGTAGGAAAAAACTTTTAGTTATATAACCTTTTCAATTTGATCTATTTTAAATTTTTTTATATTTTTTTTCTTTTCACATTACAGATCAGTAACATTCAGTAATGTATTTTGGTTTATACAAGTGTTAGATATTTTTGATAAGTAGTTATTTTTTTTTAATAATAATTAAATCAGTGATTTAAGTTTTTGTTTTTTATGTAAGTAAAATAAATTTAATTAAGACGCCACGGAGAGCGGAATGGTTTTTAATTTAATTTTCAAGAAAGGACTGGACTCAGTTATATTTTACTGTCATTTACACATTTTCTTTTTGTTGTAAAACGTTGTCACCATTACTGGATACTGTGACAACGTAATTTATTCCAAGCTATTTTTGTAATTATTGTAAATTTGATGTGTTATTGGGGAATAAAGTCATTATTTCATTTCATTATTTCATTTCTTTTAGCCCTCCAAACGTAACATAACGTTAACGTACATTGTTTTACAAATCAAGCTCTATAAAGCTATTGAAAAGGTTTAAATATATTATCTATTAGACTTAAAACTATTTAATATAGATGAAAGGAAAGGAGTTTACCTGTATAGCTAAAATATTAAGGTCTTTAAACCTTAGTATGAAGGAGTAATATACCTAGGCGTCGGTTCGTTTTGTTGAATTTTCTTTTTATATAAGTTTAATTTAATTGATATATTTTTGATTTATTTATTTATTTTTAATTTATTTTATTTTTTAATCTATATTCGTTTTTTATTATATTAATATCATTTATTTTTTCAAACAATATTTTTAATTTTTTTTATTTTATCGAATTTTATTTCTGGAGGACCCACTTTGAAGGCTATAATGAGAATAAAAATCATTATTAGTAAACTTGAAATAATAGTTCAAACATCACTAACTCAAAACATGAACAGTTAAGCTAAAACTAATACTCGGGTAATTCCAGACTAATATTCATTTGCAATAGCATTACGCGCTGTAGGCTCCCCGGGCCCGGCCCTGGAGGCAGCTCACAACTGCAACTATTGGATATTACTCTCTGGGGCCTCGCCTCCTCTGGTATTGTATCCATTATCTGTCTTGTGTTTATAGCGGTGGAAACTCTAAACATGGAATAATGTTATATGTAATAATAGTTTATACAATCAATACTGTTGTATTTTTATTTGGTTAATGCAATAACAAAAAAGGGAAGCTAAAATAATCTACTTAATAATTTATTCTGCTGCAAAGGAAAAAGCAAAGCACTCTTTTTGTTGACTCTGTCAGAGTTCTCATATATATTTTACATTATTTTTTATCCTACACAATTACTTAAAGGAAAACTCAAAATAAACTAGATATCTATATATAACGTTCTTTACATTAATTCAAATCATATTCGGCTCCTTGGTCCTCCTCAATAATTTGTGATGTTTTCATATTTGGTCAACAATGTATGGACCATTATAGCTTTTGTCTTTTTTTACATGTTTTCTCATTTGCGTTAAAAATATCCTGTTAATAATTATTCTGAAAAGTACACTTTAATAAATGAAAACAACTATTTAAGTTTATGTAATTGCCCTATGATTTGAAATGAAAATGAACATAATGTTAGTCTCTAAAAAAAACTTAATTAAATTTTAATACGAAATAAATAACTGTCTCTTAAAGAAAAAAATAAAGTATTAGGTATTAGAGAATTTCCATGTAGGGGGGAAAAATTTAATCTCTTACTACTAATAAAAAAATAAATATTCAAAAGTCTATCAATTAAAAGTCATTAAAATAAAACCTTTATTCTCATACATAAATATTTATTCAGCTGTGAGAAAATATAATTTTAGAAGTATCATAGTCATTTAAATGCGACCGGGTAAACAAACAGAGGTCTGATAGCATAACACCATAAAACCGCATACAATATGTGTCCGCCTCACACGACATAAACATAAGTGGGAAAGGCGGTGGTGGCTTTGCACAGCACGTACACCACTCCACTGAGCACTGTGTGTTTATGTTGTATCCAGACGAGAATTGCCAAGTCCTCATTACGTTTAGTTGTAGGAAACTATCGCAAATAGGGATGGTACGATCGTGATCGTGTTTGTATCTATCGATTTATTTATTCCAATAAATCTTAAGAAACAAATCGATTTTTTTTCAAATGCTTTGTATGTACCGATATCAGTGGTTCATGTATAGAAAGTAAATATGTCCATATTTTGAATCTTTGAGGTATGCCTTTTGAATAAAACAAAAAATGCCTAGTTAAAAAAATAAAAATTATGTCATGCAATGTATGCTATGTGACATGTATGACCTTAGAGTGTGGCATTTGACTTCGTATTTAAAGGATTACTAGTGGCTCGAAGGGGCTTAAAGCCCCTAATGAGGGAAAATTCAAACGATCCTTTATTATCGTACAAAATAGGCCTACCGTCATAGCAAACTGAATCTACCTTCTATTGATATCCAGCCTACCACATGGATTTCAATAAAGTATCATCATCAACTGTTTGTAAACAAACCAGACGTTTTTAGATCCCAATGCTTTTTAAAAGGCAGATATTTTACGTTATTTCTCGTTTTCTGGTGAATTTCAAGCAATTTAATTATTTCTCCCGCCATCACGGAATTGAGACCCTTAATTTGAGCCCTCTCCCATCTTTCTACGACTTGCCAGATGCCAACAATTTTGACGCGAAAAATCGCTTTACGAAATTAAATATACGATTATATACATAAGTATATAAGTGTTAAATTATTAATTTTTGAGCATAAATGCGTTAGCATAGCGTTTTTGCTAAAATCAACAATACTTTAAATGCAAACAGCTTTTTTTAAATTAAAAAAATGATTAATTGAAAAGTCTTTTTGAAAAAAGATGTAATATGTTTTCCTAGTATTACAATAAGTACAGTATGGTTTAATTAAAAACTTTACAGGATTTTTCCCGAATCCACTAATGAACTTTTCAACAGTTTGGACTCTATGTTGGAATTTGGAGCGTCCAAGTGTCAATATTCGACGAAGTGGACACAACAAACTTTCCTTTGACAACTTCTCAAAGTCAAACTTCTACTGCCTTAGGGGTAGCTTGAAGTAAAGCCATTGTACAACATATCTTTCTGGATAATCGTGTTTAAACTGATAAAATTTATAACTTATTCAAATTGTTCTATTGTTTTGTGGTCGACATATAATTGTGGTCTAATTTCTTGATTCCATCTAATGTAACTAACATATTCTTCTATCTGAAATTGATGAACATTTATTAAATGAATGTGAAACAGCAACCTAGCTAGTTTTCTTAAATTAAATTTAATATAAAAATTATATATGAATGCATAATATTTATTTTTTGAAAAGGCGTTTTACCCTTAGTCGATAATTTATTTCGTAACAACGTAACATTTTGAGTCGAATAAAATTTAGCATACTTAACTATAAACCATACATTTTCGGTCATTGTCGGATTGTTACGCAAAGTCACACTCGAAGAGCAATAAGAGAACTAGACCTAAAACATATACGCAGGGGCAGTAAAAGTTCTTAAACCTTTTGTAATAAATTAAAGCGTATTTTGTGCAAATCAATTAATCCCCCCACACATCATAAAAATTAATATTAGGAGGAATTGGCCTGACTGCAATGTCAATATACAGGGTGTATCCGAAATACACCGAAAAACTTTGGGATATTGTTCCTGAGGTCAAAACAAATAAAAAATGTCATATAAGTATATATCCTACCTCGCTCCGTTTTCCGTCTGTCGGTCTGAATGTGTTTTTCACATGATTAATCATAACTTTTGAACTACTTGAGGTAACAATTTCAAACTTGGTATATATATTTTGGCTAATAGGACCTTTCTTTTTGCTGAGTATCAAGTTTCTATTTTGTACTATTTCAAAATGGCAGCCGTTTTAATGTTTCAAACCTTAATATCTCAGGAAATAAAAATATCATGAAAAATATCAAGAGACAAAAAAGGTGCAAAATGTAATTTCCTTTCAGAAAATGTCCAATTTTAATAGGGTCATAACACAAATAACGGAGAAAATAAAATGTTCTAAAGTTTCAACCGTAAATTTGGGAAAATTAAATAATTTAGCAAGTTTTAACTTTATAAAAATTGAATTTCCTCCATTACTAGTGCTATGACCCTATTAAAATTGTACATTTTCTTAAATAAAATCCAATTTCGCACATTTTTTATCTCGTTTTTATTTATATTTATAGTTTCTGATTTATTAAGTTTTGAGTAATTAAAACGGCTGTCATTTTGAAATGGTACAAAGTAGAAACTTGATACTCAGTACAAAGAAAGGTACTAATACCAAACATATGTGTACCAGGTTTGAAGTTGGTACCTTTCGTAGTTCAAAAGTTATGATTAATCATGTGAAAAACACGTTCAGACCGACAGACAGAAAACGGAGCGAGATAGGATATATACTTATATGAGATTTTTTATTTGTTTTGACCTCAGAAACAATATCCCAAAGCTTGTCGGTGTATTTCGGATACACCCTGTACAGGCAAGAAGGTATTTATATAATTTGATGTATAATATTTATGACTTATTTTCCTCGTTACCTCCTTTAGAACGTATCTCATTCTTACTCACCCTGTCAATAAGAAACCTTGTTCCAACATTCCACGTGAAGCTTTTGTTATAAACTTAACTGGTTCAACCCCTAGTTATAAACAGAAACTGGGTAAATTAATGGACCAATAAGAACTAATTTCAAAACTTTTCTCATAATAAACTAGAAATGTTCAACTTGTAAGTTATCTTTGTGACCAGATTGTGATTAAGACTAATTTGGAACGTAGCTATTTCGGGATAATCAGTCTTCATTTACATCAATAAGTTTCATTCTAATATTTTTTTTCACATTATACGAAAAGACAGAGAGGTTACCGTAAAATAATCTATTGAAATAGATCACATATACAATGAATTACCACAGATTAACTACCGGTAGCAAATGAATAAAACGCAGTTTATGCCCAGTATATTCACACACAAGAAACAATATATCTCGTAGCAAACAACATATTTTTTGTTGATTTTAAACAACAACAAAAAACCCACAACATATTCATACATTGAACTTAAAATCTGTCAAACCCATCCGATAATCGTCCTCCTATGACCGTCAAAGCGGCTCGGGATTCAGTTTTCATTTTGACGGATATTCACGTCACTGATGAATAATGATGACGGGTGTGAGCCGCTTTGCCATTCAAGTTTCGTGTTATTTCACTATTGCAGCAACAGGTACTGTAGAGCGAAGTAGTGCAATAGTGGGGCTGCTGGCCCAATCAAACTTTGACAGGCAGTCAATTTTTTGACAGCTACTTCCGGTCACGTGACCGGAAGTGACGTCATCAGCTGTGACGTAGCTGTGACGTGTTTTTGGTGGGTATTTAAAGTTTAAATGCCCTGCTGTGCTGGGTATTTAAATTTTAAATGGCCGGAAGTGTGTCAAGGTCGTTTGGGGATGTTTTTAAAAAAGATCTCGCATTTTCGGAAAATCCGAAAATGCAAGATATTTTCTTTTTTTATTTATTTGTTTTTTTACAAAAGTATTATTTTACAAGTTAGTAAAGTTTGCTCCTAAATTTGAAAAGTAAGTTGTTGTCGGTGCTGAAAGTTCTTGTTTATTTTCATTCTTCTTGTTGTTGTAAGTTGGCAAAAACACATTTTTTTCGTTTTGATTGTTTGTTGCATAAAGTTCTAAAGATAAACCAAACCCAGTGGTTATAAGTTGTTTTAGTTCTTCACTAAAAATTTCCAAATCCTTGTAGGTTGTAAGATTGATAGTGTTGTAGTGAATCCCGCGAATGTTGAGAGACATGACTAGAGTTGTTTACTCGACGAGAGGTGTAGCAGGAATGACTATTGCAAAGCCGGTGCTGCAGGTACCTCCGATGGTAGTGGGGGTAGTGGTGGGGGTAATGGCAGGTGTTTGTTTAATCACTTTGAATTTAATCGTTGCCACAATAGACCGAGTCGATGTTGCAATTCTTCTAGTTTATCCAACCGGTTCTTTTGATATGTTTTGCAACTACATTTACAATAGCTGAAAGAATTACATTTTGTACAAGCTTTTCCGTCAACTTGATCTTCAGGTATTCTAAAACATTTTTCTTTGCAACAATAAGTTATAAGTGTTAGATTATTTCTTTTGGATGACATGTTGGTTGTAGCTTGTCTTAAACAGAACTGAGCCTCTCAACGTTAAAGTTTCGTATTTATGTAAAGTATTCGAATAAAACTATCGAATAAAATAATCGAATAATACTATCGAATAAAATAATCGAATAATACTATCGATTAAAAGTTCAAGGTCATCCGTTTGAGGTTTTAAAAAAATACAACATATCAGTATATAAAAACATATACTGATATGTTGTTTTTTATCTTTTTATTTAAAACATTTTTTTTTACAATGTTATTTTTGTGCGATGTGCAGAGTTAGTTCCGTAGAGTTGTTTCCGCTCATTCCGTGTGACACCAAATATAATGATCCTGGTTGAATTTCCCGCAGATCTTCATTTTGCAGCAACTGGACGAATCGTTTTGGAAGATATACTTGAAACTTTGGTTCATCACCCGGTGTATATGGTGCATCGGATAAAGATGCGACGACTGCGTCTCCATGCGTTGTATCAATTTTCTTCATTTCATGAACAATATAATGTTTCTGTTCTTTTAATTCTGAACATTTCTTGATAATTAGAGTATTTGATTTTGAATGCAAATTGAATTGTTCAACTAAACATTGGAGAAACTGTTGTGATGCCATCCTTCACAGGAGATGTTGTCTGTTCGGAGTATGGAGTTAGACTGATACTCGGGGTGTGTTGCCTCTTCGTTTATATAACCTTCGGAACCCCCACTACATTCTTCCGTTTGTTGTTGTAAGTAAGCAGCCAAGTGATACGCGTTTTGTAATGCGCATTGAGATTGGTTGTGTTTCGGATTTATTGTAGAAACACAAATATTTCTAGCATCAAAGTGAAATGTTTTGTCCACTTTTATGTTTAAAACTTCTTTGTTTGTGTACTGTCGTATCCAATTCTTTTTTTCCAATCCTCTGGTATATATGTGTGTAAATTGTTTGCAAAAATGAAACATAATTTTGTGTACATTGTTGTACGGTAGGAAACCTTCATACCAATGGATATGATGAAAATTATTTGTTAGCCATCTGTTTGTTATTTTAGCTTTTGACTTTAGTTCATGGACAGAACACGGTGCTTCAAATAAAAACGGGTATGCTACTTGTGTAAGCAAATCCAAAATTACCAATTCTTTTATGATAAATCTATCATCGTTTCCGCGAAATGCTTGAAATTCAATTACACAAGGTTTTGCTGCCATTTCTTCATCCTGTCTGCTCATCACGGTGTCTGCTGATCACCTGTTTTCCACACCACGGTAGGTTAGATATATATATATAAACCAGGCCGTACAGTTGTAGGCGCGTTGGTGTATGTTTAACGTGGGCACCATCCCCAGTAGGCCTACCCCACGGTTTATTCTTTTGTTAAATTACATTGTAGTTTTAACCTAGCAAAGTTTCTTCTTCTGTATTATTGTTGTTGGTGGTTTCTTCTTCTGTACTGTTGTTGTTGTTGTTGGTTTCTTCTTCTGTAGCCTCCGTTGCAACTTCGGTAAAAGGTTCAAAGTTTCTTAACTGCCTCCACATTTCCACTTCGTGAGGTATTCTATTAAAGATGGATGTATCTATTGGTCCGTATTGTAAAGTGCTTTCTGGTTGTTTTTCGCATGCATCTACCAGATATTCCTTAATAACAGAGCTTGAAAATACTAATTGTTTCATATACCTGGTAATAGGTGATGTTGCATAGTTTAAAATGTAAAATTCTTCACGTGTTAGAAGAATTTTATTTTCAAATTGTGTCGAGTCTCTAATTCTTACTTGTTGTTGACCACGATGTTTAATAATGTCAATTTCATTGTCACAATCCAAAAGTCGAATGTTAGTTTTTCTTCCAAAGAAACTGTTGGCTAAATAACATTCAATAAGATGTAGATGTTTTAAAAAGGAATCCCAAGCATTTTCTGAAAATAAAACCATCTTTGTTCCATGGCTTAGGATTACTGCGGGAGAGTAGTCTAATGATTTTACCAATCCTATCGACACACTTTTACTCATGCAAGATGAAATAGGATAAAAGATGCGAAGGAAAACTTCAGTTAAAATGTTTGGGGGAATATTTTCTTCAAGTTTTCTTTTCTTTCTTACGTTTGTTTTATTATTTTCCAACTTTTTATTTTGTTTTCCAAACTTTAAAAAGTCATCAATTTCCTTTACAATATTTTCTTCAAAATGTTTATCATCATTTTCCAATAAAGGTGCTGTTTCGGAAACGTCTTGTACAACTGATAAAGAACTCATTTTGTTTATAATGCTGTAGACGATGTTACCCATACAACTGTAGACAGTAAACTAAACAATTTTCGTTCCCGCTCCTGCTTTTATAACCGAGTGGTGGGGGTATTTTTTTTTCCTTTTCATGTTACAAAACTGCTTTTACAATTCCTGTTAAAGGTGTATATGTAACAATTTTGTCATGTAAAATTAAACAATAAGCAGATGTATCTTTGGGTACATTTTGTTCAAATTCCATTTCTATTTTTATATCTACACTGGAAGATTTTACAGATTCGTTTTGTTTTGAACAATCAACTACAACAATCGGATAGTTAGATTTAAATTGGTTTGGCGTTAATAAAGGTGTGTTTGTTTTTCCATAATATGAATTTTGGAATCTTGCGTACATATCGTACAAAACGCTAAACCTGTCTTTTGTAAAGTTTATGTTAAAGTTGTCGTATGGAAAGAATTGAGAGTTTAGAAACACCTTAAAATTTGTAAGTTTGCAATGATCAAATTCACCAGCATGTTTAGTTATTTCATTTCTTCTTTTTGTTTGTAATCCAAATATTACATATCTTGCCTTTTCCAAATGGGTAGAAGTTTTTACAGTCCATGTATGACGTTGTGTTTCCGGTAAAACCGGATATTCATGAAACTCCCAACTTCTAAATGGTATTACGATATCACGATCTGATTTTAAAGTTCTTAATAATGAAATTCTATTCTGATCGTTTAACCGTACATGCGGTACTCTCCAAACAATCTTGTCTAATTGCATTTTCCATTCTAAAGTAGCTTCCGTTGTTCCATCAGGCGCCATAATAATATCTTTGTCGTTTGATGATCTTAACAAAACTAATTCTTGTTTTACGTTTATTATTATCTTTCGGTAATCTTCGGCAAAGCCTAAAAGTAATCTTAAAGGAATGTAAAAGTCAAAATTGCCTGAAGTGTTTGGAGTGATTGTACTGGAATCGGGTGCTACCCATCCTGCGGCGGCCAGCATATTTTTTTCACTCGGTGTTAAAGATGCTAATCCTTTTAATGTACTTGTAATTCCCACCTTTTTTGTTGAATCTACTGTAACTCCGGAAATTTCATATCTTATTTCATCAAACAAATATGCCATGGGGTTATTTATGAACGGAACAGTACTTGCAGTGCTTCCATCTCTTTTTGTTACTCTTCCTTCGATATACAAATAACTTTCACATGGAAGTGTATAAATATCCTGTTGTTGTATGGGAATTCTAATTTCATCATTATTATTTAATTTTGATGAAGCGTAAGGGTTGTGCGTATGATATTCCTTTTCCCATAAGGTTTCGTCGAATGTCGGACCCTGCGCTATATCCAATATTTCCATTATTAATAAGTTTTAATCCAATTTCTTCTAGAAAACGAATGTTATCACTTGTTAATCCTTCTATAGCTGAAGTGCTACTGACTTGTTTACCAGTCAGCTCTTTCTTTTTAAATGATAACCCCATTGTTATACGGTTGATTTTATATGTATTCGTATAGTTATAGGTTCGTCTCTAAAATCAATATGATTTCCGTCTTGATCTAGTATGTTCACCACAATGTCTGAAATAAAACTGGTGTTTAACGGTAGGTACACCAAGTTTTGTGGCTTTTCCACAATTTTAAAACCCGGAGCGACCGTTGGATAGAATGTGTGCAATATATGAGTATTTTCACCATCTCTATAAGAACCATGTATAATATTACATGTAATATCTATACTGTTAACTTTCATTATTGTTACAGTTCTAGCACCTGAATGGTTAATATTAGGTTCTAAAATTTTTGTTGTTTTAGGAAATCCTAATAAACTACCAATTGAATGTTCTTTGCTAAAATCTATATAATATTTAGATTTAATTTCAGCTTTCATAGTATTGTTATTTCCTTTTATTGTTATATTATCTTTTCCCATATGATTTTGTATCGCTTCATTTATATCATCAATTTCATATGCTCCAGTGGGTAAACTAAATACTTGTATATCTGAATATTTGTTTGTATTTTTATCTTTTGTTTTGTAATAATGTATTTTGTCATTAACATTTTCAGTAACGTTGGGAATAGAATTATAAGTTGTTATATCTAATAATGCGGCTTCCCATAATTTATCTTTTTCCAAACGTAACGCAGGGAAAAGAACACTTCGCAAAGTAGATGAAGTTCCAGTTAATGATACTGTATAGGAAGACATCTTAAAGTTGACTAACGCTTTTTGTTAAAAAATCTAAACATAAATGTCCACAGATTACCGTATCATCAGGTTGCTCTCTTTTATAATTGTATAGTACATTTTTAGCTGTTTTAAAGTAATATTGTAGTTCTTTTGGTGGTGGGAGATTACCAAAACTATCAAAGTAGTAAATAGTTGATCCTAGTTTCTTATAACATACCCAATGAGTGCCTGATCCTTTACTATTATCTAAATTTACTATTCCGGTTTCATTTTTCCATATTTTAACAGGTAATGCATCTTTCATAAACACTCCTCTAAAAAATGGAATTTTTAAACAAGAAACATAAGTAATTAATTCTTTATCTGTTAATTCTTTATTTGGAATTAGTAATTGTTTTTTTCTGTTTAATACACACGATACGGTCTTAGGTATAATCCTCCTCCTTTTTTTATCATTGACCATATTGTTTGTTTCTTTTTATTTTTACCTGCGGTGGATCGTCGTTTTCTTCTTATATTTCCTCCACGTTTCTTTGCAGGTTTTCTTCTCCTTTTTCCACCTCCTTTCTTCTTTCCACCTCCAAACATCGTTTTACCCTTCATTGCTGCTGATACCGCTAAAGCTGCTGCTTTTTCACCGATACTAGCGTCACTGGATGTTACTCTTTGCCAAGCTTTTTCAGCAAGTGCTCTATCCGCTATTGATCTATTTTTAGTATCTGCAAACTTTGAATATGCTATATCGTGTTGTTTGCAGGCTTGATCAAGTTTATTTATTCCAAGATCTCCTCTAGCAAGTCTTTTTTTCAATTTTGTTCCTGGACCACAATATTGATAACCTCCTGGTAAATGTAGTTCTACAGGTAATAAATCGATAGCTTTGTTAACTATAGCTCCAACCGGCTTAGTAATAAGAGAAAGTGCTGTTGATGCTATTCCTCTTCCTCTCTTTATAACGTGTCGATTATGACTGATGCGTTGAACTTTCAACATGGTTTTTTATAGTGAAAGGAAATGCCAATACTTGTTTATTTTATAAATTCTTTATAATGAATGATGCACTTATCCTTTGACATTGTTTATTTATAATAAACATGTATTTTGTTTATGGGTAATAAAGTTTTACCCAGTCTTTTGGTAGGATTGTATCCTTTTTATCAACATCAACTTGAGCAAATCTTAAATTTCCAGTTTTCATATTTAAAAAATATTTTTCTATAACATTTTTCTTAACCCAATGTAGTTTTTGATCAGCTTTTATGGGCTTTATCGTATTATAAACATCATATAACACTACACTTAAGAGTCTTATAATGTAATTTACATTAACAGCATCAACAATATCAATAGGGTCATCTAAGCTAGTCAATCGCAAGTTTTGACAATGAAAAAACTTTTTGTGTTTTTCTGTTCTTAAGCATCTTTCACGCCATTCTTTTACTCTAACTGCATCACTGTCATTTACTCCCATTCCAACATTAAATAGTGGTCTTTCTTTACAATCAAAGCCTTGTTGACCAAGTCTTGATGAAATTTCTTTTAATGCAGGAACTTGTCCAATTGTTGCTACATCAACATCATTCAACCCTTCTTTAACATTAGTAATTATTTTTGCATCCGCATCCCATTTGTTATTGTTTAGTTTCATTATTTGACTTATTGTAGCTGCATCTGATTTTGCAGTTCCCTCCTTAACGTTAGTTAACACTTTATTTTTGCAATCAATTGACTTAATATCATGTGTAATACAATGATCTGTAACATATTGAAGGTTTACCGCATCTTTCATATCTTTAGGGTCTCCAATATCGTGTATTACAAAGTTGTAAAAGGAAAATTTATCTGTTTTTTCAGGTATGACTGAATGTAAATACTTTTTGGTAACTGAATCTTGATCATTAACAGGATCTGCTATATTGGCTATTCTAAGATCTTTTGCATCATATGCTTTATTATTACTTTTAGGATCATATCTTAAGGTTTGGTTTATGTACCACATTAAATATTCTTTATTTACCGAATCATTCTTATCTATTGGTTTTGGAAGATTTGCAATTCTATAAAAATTAGCGTTATACACTTCATTTTGAAGCTTTAAGCTAGGTAATGTTTCACTTTTTAAAGTTTTGAAATTTACTGCATCATTATCATCTTTTGGATCATTTACAAACTTTAAACGTTTGTTACTTATATCATAATCTCCATCGGATGTTAGTGGTAAACCACCTCTTTTTCCATAAGATCCTGATTTGCTTCCAGTTTCGGAATACCGTCCAAACTTATCCACACTCATGGTTATACTGAATGTTTAATCGGTTATGCTTGTATTCTATATACTCATATTTTTATGCAATTACTCCTCGATTTCGCAATTCGCCGACCAAAGCTACCCATTCATTTTCTAAACCACTATGTCCGGCTTGTTTAGCTTCATATATCAACTTCATTCTGTCAACCAATTTGTTTATATCGTTGTAGTATATTATATTAGTATCATACAAGTTTTTTAATAATCCTTTTCCTGATAAACTTGATTGATTTGTTTTTCTTCTTTTATGTAAAATATTTATTTCAGCAGAAGATAATGATTTTCTTTTTATAGGTTCCCTTCTTTTTGGTGGGAAAAGTTTAGCAATAATAGTTTTATATTTTTCTGATGCATTTCTATGAACATTAAAATTTTTAGAATAATTTTTCTTATGCGCATTTGTATCCTCCAATATTTGTTTAAAAATGTTTAAATCCTTTTTAGTATATTTATTAGGTTTCGGCTTAAAAATAAGTTCAAACAATCCTTTTGTACCCTTGTATTGTTTATTATTTATAATAATATTGTCATGTTCGTCTACATCAAGTTTGCTATCTCCAATCATTAGCCCATTTTCTTCTATTCTAGCACCAAAAGTATGATATTTTCGAGTTGGTTGTGCAGAATGTAACATTTTTAATACAAATTGTCTTGCAAGCGGCCCTTTATACGCGATATCCGAGCCCAATTTGCTCAAGTTGGATGGATTAATAGGCTCTTCTTCTTCTTGTTGTTCTTCGCTTGTAGAAAGACCTTCTTTTTCTGTTAAAACATCCGTTTCTTCACCTAGTTCGCTTTCTTCTTCAGTTGTTTCTCCTTGTTGTGTAAAACTTGTATCACTTTCATATTCTTCTTTTTGTTCAAATTTTGAAATGGGTAAAATAGCATCTCCGGAAAAATTAAATGTTGAATGTTTAACATTTTGTCCTAATTGTTTTAATGGCTCAGTAATAGGTTTAAATGTTGATTCCAGAAATTTCTCTCTTTCACTTATTCCTAATCTTAACGCTCTGTTTTTATGTCTAATAGAATCACTAAGTGATTTTATTTCTTTTAATAGCTTTTCCTGATTAACCATGTTTACACCATGAAGACTTGTACGATAATGTTGTTAATTAATGTATTAAAACAAATTTATCAAAACCTATGCGGTAACGACCATCTGTTATAGCTTTATCTTTCATAATTACCAAAAATCCATATTTTTCCGCCCAAGCTTTTCCACAAAGCTCTTTGAATTTATCAAATGACATATCAGCATTTACATGATCGTTGTATATATGTTTTAGGTTTGTATCGTCTTGTTTGAATAAAACTAAAATATTTGCATTGTCTCTAATTAGTTGTTTTGGAATTTTGCTATATGTTTGTCCGATATATATGCTATCAATATTATTATGTCTTCCCATGGCAAAATAGTTTCTAATAGTATCATGATTTTCACTAGATACATCATCAAATACAAATACAGAATACGGCTTAGCCTGGTCTGGTTGCATAACACTGTCACTAGCATTAAATTTGTAATAGTTAACATCGGGCACATCAGTCAGGATCTTTTCCAACAATTGATACTTTGGTTGATGTAAGGACTTTGAAAAAATATATAGGTTATTAAATCGCAATCCTTTTGTGTTTGTAATTAAGTTAAACACAACGTTAGTTTTGCCACAGTTTGAAGGACCGCTGACTATACATCGTACAGTGTTTGGAAATAAACTGCCGTGTTTACCATTGTTGATTTTAACGTTATCTACGGTTAAATCATCAATGTTATTAATATTAAATTTATCTTTATGGTGAACAATCTCCATCTTATTCAAAGGCAGAAGAGTAAATAAGTTGATTTAAAACTAAATCAAATCTTTTATAGGTATCCACGAATCTTCAGTTTTATCAAACCCCAACCAACGTACTTTAACTTGGTCTTTTTTCCTTTGCAACACCTTTTCAACAAGATAAACATCGCCTACTGTTGACTTTAACAATTCATGTCCGTAAAAACCGCCTTGTAACAAATTTCCTTTGTTATCTTTTAAAATATAAGTTTCCGGTACAGTAGGTTGTACTTTATACACTGTAAAAACTTCGTTTGTCCAATTGGGCAGGTATTTTTTAGTAAACACTCCTTTGTATTTACTAATTCGAACTTTATCATTTACATTAAATTTTCTTGGTTTTCTTTGTTCCGCTTTTGGCTGTGTATTTTTTTTAATTCGTTGTAAAACTAGTTTAGCGTTTTTCTTATTCACTTTGTTAGGTGCCATACCGATAGTTCTATGAAACTTGTTGTTGTAATCGCTTATTAATTTTGGTAAGATATCAACCCATACGTAAGAACCTCTTTTCGAAAACATTTTATACATTGCACCTTTTAAGGTTCTATTAAATCTTTCAATTATAGCTGCCTTTTTCTCAGAATTTGTGGAATAATGATTTATGTTATATTTTTTCATTAACAAGGCAAAATGTTTATTAAAAAATTCTTTCCCATCATCAGTTTGTAAATGTTTAATTTTATTTTTATCTCTTTTTATAGCTACTTGCATAGCTTTTGTTATGCTGTTACCAGTTTTGTCTTTTAATGGCAAAGCATCTGCAACTTTAGTAAAACAATTAATAATCGTAAGTATGTATTTAAATCCTTTATTTATTTTACTATGCGGTTGCATTTCAATTAAATCTGCTTGATATAAATCATTTATTCCTTTTACAACAGTATTTCGTCGTGGAAACTTTATTCTTGCAGGTTTATGAAGTTCATTAACAATCTTTTCCTTTAAGTCTGTCATGATGATTTTACTAACAAAGTCAAGTTAGTATTGAGTGTTTCTTTTTCTGCATCCGCTTTTATAGTTCAAGGTCATTTCAACATATTTTAAAAAAAGGGGAAATCGCAGCGAGCATGCTGTGATTTCCCCTTTTTTTCTTTTTTTCTTTTTTCTTTTTTTTATTTTTTTTATTTTTTTTCTTTTTTTCTTTTTTTCTTTTTCTTTTTACTCATTGATAGGATTGAGAGAGTAGTGGCCGAATGGTAGAGTGTGAATTTTGTCTGGAAGAATGTGTCGTTTGTCATCATTGGAGCAGAGTGCTTTTTTCACTTCTGTTACGCTGTACAGTTGATGGTTGAAACTTCTGATGGTGTTGAATTTTGCAGTTATAGTCGTTTCTTCAAATAAGCATTGCTTGTAGTGTTCAAAATTTACATTCTTCTTAAGATACAAACTTTTTACTCCCTTAGCTTTTTTAATAATATTGTTTTCTTCTTTATGCAATTGTAGTGAATACAATTTTGACATTAGTGCAATAAGTTCTTTCAGTAAAATTCCATTTGCTTCGTCTTTAAATTTTCCAAGTTTCTTTTTGTTCCGATCATTGTCATAATTTAAATGATCTTTTGGATAGTCACTAAAATCAAATTCATTTTTGTGAACAAATGTTCGAAGATCCAAATACATATCTTCAGTAAGAATCCAGTAGATGAAAGCGTCCGTGTCCATGTAGGCGATTCCGATGTTATCTCTACCGTAGAAGGCGACCATTTTGTTGTAGTGGAAATCGTACATGTGGGTTTTGGAAATATCCAAGATTGACATTCCAACGTACAACGGACGATCCATTTTCACGCTTGTCTTCTTCATAGATACTGCCACAAGGTTTTCATTGATGATAACGGATGTTTCAAAGTTTGGTTTTTGTACAAGTTTTTCTAGTTTTATAGGATCTGTAATTAATTTAACATTTTTGTGTTTTCTTTTGTTTTCCAATGTTTTTCCAAATATCGCATTATTCATTAATTTAAAAAAGTCCTTTTGAAATGTTGATGTTGCAGCTGCTCTTCTTCTGGTGTTTGAATCAATGTACGGTTTTAACCAGCAAGATTGGGAAAATTTTAAAACTCTATGAATTTTGGTTATACGTAAACCCAATTGGAGTGCTTGTTGAACAACCCAAAAGTGAGCTACGTATCTTTGTTTATTTTCAAGAGTCATCATTAATTTTGGATGTTTGCCAATTGGTGAAACTTCTGTTTTTGCAAGGAGCGGAAGATCGTAATGAAAATCATGCAAGTGTTCTGGATATTCAAAGTCACAGTCCAATATGTATCCGGTGTCTCCGTCTTTTGAAATTTGCGAAATATCACCAATAGAGTCTGGATTAACCCATTCAAAGTTTCCAAAAGGAAGTGGATTAGACATGGCCCATCCGCATAAATTGTTGGCATCGAAATATCCTAAGAACACTGATGGTTTTTCTTTATCGTAGTTTGGAAGATATTTGTTGTTAGCTTTAACATGTCTAGTAACACTTTGGGTCAATCCACCTCTAACGCCCGATTCGATCATCAACACCATGTCAATATCTGTTAATAATTGAAGGTTGCACTTTGTTTCTTTTAGCATAGCTTGCCAAGCTAGTCCTGGAGAAGTATAAGAATGAAGAGGGTCTAATCCGTAAGCTTCAAAGCAGGTGTTTCTAAATTCTTCCATCACATCGCAGAGAAGGGTCACATCAAGTTTTACATAAAAGTCAGAATAATCTCCCAGAGTGTTCATTTCCAATTCGTCCCAAACTCTGCATGCGTGTTGATAGTCTTCAGGTGAAATGTCCAAATCGGTAAGTTTACTTTTGAAAGCTTCTGGTGGAGGAAGTGACGTTTCTTGAAATTTATGTAGTCCATCGATGTAATCATACGGGAAAACTCCTTTCCGAAGAACCAAATCCATTTTTTCTGCAGGTACAATTTTGCTTGTTTCTATTAAATTTTGTCTTCTTAAATTTTCAGAAAGTTTCATAAGACTGGAAGGCATAAATCGAAAAGAATCAACAAATCTAAGTTTAATTTTGCCCACCTTTTTTGAAAAGCTTATAAATTTTTCCATAGTTTGTGCTATAACGTCTATTTCACCGTTGTCTCTTGCTAATTCGGGAATGATAAAATGTCCATCGTATCCGCTAAGATTGTGAAAAACCACGGGAATAAAAGATGGTAGTTTGTAGTTGATGTTACATCCGTTGCAAGCTGCACCTCTGTAGGCTCCTGTCAGATGGTCATGGTCGCGAACTTTAACTTTAGTTTCTGTAAATTGATTGTTACACAAATAGCATGTTGTTGTCGAATCATAAAGATAAATTTCTTCCGGTGTCATAGGTGACATAGGAACCACATTGCTATACATTGCTTCCACTTTCCCAGCGATGTCGTATAAATCATCAACAAAGTATCGAGCTGCTTCTTCTCCACGATAAATCTTTGGTGTAGATGTCAAACCATATTCTTGAAGATGTTCTTCAGGCAGAGTGGATTTTACTATTAAACAGTAGCTGTTTGGTTTGTGAAGTTGATACTTTGTTCTGCTTGTAATTTCCTCTCCTTCTTCTTGTTCAAGTGGAAGCAATGAAGATTCAAAATCTGCATACACTACAACGGGAATTCTGTATTGTTGGATAACTTTATCAAATTTTACTTGTGATCTGCTAGGGTGTGGTAATTTAATTCTTACTTCATAGTTTCCATTGCATGATTTTTGATGTTCCATCAACCATTCTGAACCACCTCTTCTTAATGGTTTGTTTACAAAACAAAAACATCTTTTACAAGTGGTTTTTTCTACTTTATGTTTTGATAACTGTTTGCAAACTAGAGCTTCGAAATCTTTAATATATACATAATGTGAAATATCACCTTTTGTTATTAATAATAAATCGGTATGATCTCTGCGTTCGGTGGGTGTTATACGTAAGGGATAGACATTGTTGGATGAATCTAAGCCAAAGATGTTTACAGATGCAAAAGGATTTTTCTTTTCAAATTTTGATATGTCTTGAATTGAAACAGGATAAGTCATGCCTTGAAAGTTATACATATAGGAAACCTCATCGTATGCTCTACTCGGTCGTTCCACATGATCTTCTACATATTTTGCAAGCATTGCATACTTGAAACATTCAGCATTTTCATTTTGTACATTAACACAAGATTTGGTTACTCGAATCTTCCTTGGCAATGCAATATAACTACTACCTCTCATTCCATATCCATGTTTATGAACTCTCACATCTAAGCTTGTTATACTTAACAAACTCCATCCAGAACCTCTTCCTTCATGTTCTTGCAATTTTGTTAAAAGTTCTTCAAAACAATCATCCACAATTGAGCTTATATCCGATGCAAACATGATGGTTTTGTTTTTAGTTAAAAATCCTCTTGGTGATGTTTCATTCTGAACATTTGTAAATACAGTATCTAATAATATTCCAAACTTTATAAAATTTAATCTTCTTAGTTCATTCTTCAATGTTTCTGTTACTAATGTTTTTGCTTTCAATATAAATTGTGCTAGTTGCAATTGAGCATTGTCAATCTTAAAATGAGTTACTACACTGCCTGGTAAAGCTCGGGCGTATAATTCCACATCCAAAGATGGTCCGGGTGCGTATTGAATAACACTTGGTCTTGAATTTAGTTGTTGTTGATGGGTAGCCAGCATTTGATCTAATTCTTCTAAATCGTCTTCTTCTGCATTGTTTCTTGTTTCGTTGTTATGGTACACTTCTTTGTGTATTTGTAGTAAGTTTTCATTTTCAAAAGATTCTTCACAACTGATGCAGTAATACATGACGTAGGTGTGCTCTCCACAAAAGTTGCAGTAATAATAAGAACCACTCTTAAACTACCCCTATTTATAGACTACCCCCACCACTTTTTCTGTATTAAACACAAAAAGTGTTAATAACAGTTAAATTTCTTATATTTCAAAACTCCTAAGTGTCAAGGTCAAATAATGCAAGTTTAAAAAAAACATCTAAGTGCCAAATAATGCAAATATAAAAAAATCTAAGTGTCAAGGTCAAATAATGAAAGTTTTAGAAAAAATCTAAGTCTCAAGGTCAAATAATGGAAGTTTTAAAAAAATTCTAAGTCTCAAGGTCAAATAATGGAAGTTTTAAAAAAATCTAAGTGCCAACGTCAAATAATTTAAGTTCAAAATAATACATATATTATGCGTTGTAAGTGTGATCATCATTGCTGTTGTTTAAATATGTTATTTCCAAATCGTTATCGCTTTCATCTTCCTCCATGTCCGATGCCGGAAACAAACGTCGCCGAACAAGAGCATGTATATATTGTACTGGATCATAGTTAATTGTTACAACATGTGTTAACGGTGTTTCTTCGCCTATTGCTACTGGTACTTCCAAAATATTTTCTTCATCACTTGTAGCATCAGACGTAGCATCGGATGTAGCATCGGATGTAGCATCAGATGTAGCATCAGATGTATCTTCTACTGGAATCAAACTATTTTCAAAAATACTTTCGTCATCCGTTAAGTCTTCTGGTTCAACTATTTTATATATTTTTTCACAAATTGTACATCCAAAAGGAAAATTGTTGTCTGTTGGAGGCATTATAAAAGAAACTTGATATTGTAAAATAAATGTTGAAGCAAATGTTTGAAAATTTTTCTAAGTCCGAAAGTATTAATTATTAGGAAGTTTTACAAGTCCAATGTAAAGTAAAAATAAAGAAAGAAGTGTTGTTGCCTGTTTAAACAGTTGCAAAAGAATGATAGGTTTGAAAATTTTTCAAAGTCCTAAAATATTAAAAATATTGAGAAGTT
This sequence comes from Flexamia atlantica, assembly GCA_035578135.1. Classification (NCBI taxonomy): domain Eukaryota; kingdom Metazoa; phylum Arthropoda; class Insecta; order Hemiptera; family Cicadellidae; genus Flexamia; species Flexamia atlantica. The sequence continues at coordinate 8,267,048 of JAQJVK010000004.1, read as the reverse complement.
TTAACACTTAAAATATTTACAAATCCAATGTAAAGTAAAGAAAGAAATGTTGTTGCCTGTTGGAACAATGGCAAAAGAATGATGGAAACCAAACCCGCAGTAAGGGTCCTGTGGTTTGGGAGGGGGTAAGCGAGGAGGGGGGATGACCTCAAGCCGAGTTGGGGTCCGGGATCTGCGCGTGTGGTTCGGCATCAGTTGCTCGCTAGACAGTGAGGTGGTAACATGTTCAGAAGGCGCCCTGAACATTTTATCATTTTTGCTGTTTGGTGAAAATATCTTGGTGTTATTTGTATAATAACATCTTGACGTAGGACTGATTAATTTTAAGGCATGGTAGTTGTTTGTGCTTGTAGATACCCTAGGGTTTGTAGTTTGTTTTTAATTTGCTGGTTTGGTAGTTAGTATTATTTTAAAATCTTTCTTTTACTTACAATATATTTCTGCCTGGAATGTTTAAATTTAAAGTAAAATTTTTGTTTTTAGGAATGTTATATGATATGTTTTTAATACCTTTCTATTCCAATTTCCTTTTTCCAACAAGCTTGTTGAGGGCATTCCCTCTCTTGTCTTGTACTCCTTTTTAGTTAGGGACACCTTTCAATTCCAATTTCCTTTCCTTTTTTCCTTCCATCTTTTGCATGGTAAAACCAATAATGGTAAAACCGGCTACCGCTTTTGTAGTGATTACGCTCACCAAAGCGGGTCACTTACAACCTCTATACGTGCTGGATGGGTAGTTCGCCTACCTCCGGAGTTTCGCTAGACCTCAGTTGTTCTGCGTCGCTAATGGCGAGACACTGGCTCCTTTAGTGTTAGGAAATAAAAAACATATTTGTATAACATTTTTTCCTAAATTTAATTAAGCAACTTGCTATTTCAAAATAACATTTTTGTTTTAGCTTAGCGTTGTGCGCTTATGGTGAGGTGTGTGAGTTCGCTTACGTGATGATCACACTGTAATCATGATGTGCAGCGCTGGGCTGTCTAGCTATTTTTTTAAACTAAATTTTATTTCTTTATTTTTTTATTTTTATTAATTCTTAAACTCTAGGCAGATTGTATTGTAAATTAGCTTTTCTTCTTTTAGGTTTCCGGGGGTGTACGGTTCTGTAAAACCGTACACCCCCATTTTCTTTTTAGTTATCGAATGACCTTGACCTAGTTATTTTCAAGGTCAACAAAAAGACTTAGCGAAAATTTCTAAGTCTCAAGGTCATTTATATATAGGTAGATTTAGCTTTTCTTCTGTTAGGTTTCTGAGGTGTACGGTTCTGTAAAACCGTACACCTCCATTTTCTTTTTAATTATTGAATGACCTTGACCTATTTCTTTTCAAGGTCAATAGCAGTTAGCGAAAATTTATAAGTGTAAAAAGTAGGTCAAGGTCACCAAAAAATACCCTATGAACGGGGGAATAGACCGCTAAGTAATTCTTTTAGAATTACAAAGTGGTCTATTCCCCCGCTCCTATTTTTTTTTATTTCATTTTTACACTAACCTCTCAGTTTTAACAAAATGAGGTATTTGTTGTGCGCACTGCATAATGTTTGATTTACACAACACATCTTTTACCCTTTTTTAATAATATACGAACATTGTTCTTTTTAGGACTAGATTGTAAAAAGTAAAAAGTCATTTTGTTATCTCGCTTTTATAAGAAATTAACCCTCCATTGTAAATTTTGAAAATAGGTCAAGGTCATTCAAAAATACCCTATGAGTGGGGGAATAGACCGCTAAGTAATTCTTTTGGAATTACAAAGTGGTCTATTCCCCCGCTCCATTTTTTTTTGTCTTGTGTTTAATTTGACCATTTAACTTTATCAGATGGAGATTTTCTTACTAAATAATAATGAACATTACTGATATTTGGAATTTGAAGATTTACTGGTAATTTGAGCAAGTAGAGTTCATCACAACATCTAAGAACAACATCCCTGTTACTGATCTTTTTTACAAAAACATATTTGTGGTTTAATTTCAATCTGTTGATTTTAATTCTTTTATAGTTTTCAATTTTTTCTGGCAATTCACTTTTGGAAGGTTCAATTTTGACTTTTTTAGAAGGTTGAATTTTGACTTTTTCGGAAGGTTCACGTTTGTTATGCAAATTACACAATTTTTCACCTACACTACACAACTTCACACACCTTTCACCTTTGTTCGCTCCTTTTTTTAAAATATGAGCACATTGTTCTTTCTTAAAACAGGATTTTCTTAATTTTTGAAGTTTTTGAAGTTTTTCAGAAATTTTCTTAGGAGATTTTTTTGGTGAACATTTTTTTGGAGAAGGAGATTTTTTCGGTGAAGATTTTTGGAGAAGGAGATTTTTGTTTCACAATAGAAACAACAGATGATGATGATGATGTTCTTGATGACGAGGAAGAAGACCTGGACGAAGACGAAGTGCCTGCCATAGCGCCGGATCCTAAGAAAGTAAAGATTACTCTGTTTACCCTGCCTTTATAACAGCTCCCCACCCATTTACCCCCTCTACTTTTCGACGTCAAAAAAAATATTCATCCAAGCTTTCTAACACTGGCAAGGAAACAGTTTCAAAAGGTTGATACAAAATTTCATGAATGTCTTGATTTAAATTTTGCGAAGTTTGAAGATATTCTTCTATTTCCTGTACAAATTTCTGTTCGAATTGTTGGAATTCTTCTATATCCTGTAAAAATGTCTGTTCGGATTGTTCAAATTCTTGTTGTTCTAAGTTAAATGTTGGTGATTTCAAGTCTTCTTCCAATTTTTTAATGTAATCTATTGCATTTTGAACTATAGATTGTCTGTTAATTTTTTTTTGTTTTTGACTTTCCGGTACAACTAATTTTAATTTTTCAAAAGCTTTTTTTAATCTGTGTTGTCTTCTTTGTTCCCTTCGGTTTCTACTTAATCTTTGATCAATCGGGTATTTTTGGAAAGATTCCATAACGTTTTGTTGATTCAAAATGTAGCAAACTATTAATTATATCCGCTCAATATATAGTGGAAACCCGGGGGAGGGGGAATCACCTTCGCCATCAAGGTGATTGGTACGTATTTAAAGCTTTGAGGTTTGCATAGCCAGACCATAACTATGAGCTCCTTGTACGAGTTGTGTTTGCAGCGTATCTGCTCAGACAACCCTATGCTTCGGCAAATTAGGGAGGTGTCAGAGCCGCTGCCGCAAATCTTGCAAGGCGAGCTCATTTATGAGCACAAAAAACGGTGTGTTTCTAAAACTAAAATTTGGTGGGAAATGCCAAATGCTGGCAAAAAAATATGCGGCCTATGTCACATGGTACGTTTTCATTAACTGAATTGTTTTTTCTATTTACAATATATTATTTTATTAATTTTCTTTAAATTAATATTTTTTTTTTTAGCGGCTTCCTGGTGCGAATCCGGATCAAGAACTGTACAGATACCTGAAACATGCATCTGAAAATGTAGGATACAAATTGAAGACGCCAATAACGCAAGAATATTGTCATCTTTGTGGTTGGTTTCCTCTGGAGCAATATGATATTAAATGTATGTGTTTATAAACACATATCAATAGAAGAAATTAAATAGGAGCGGGGAACAGAGCAGCTTGTGGTTTAACCACTTACTGCTCTGTTCCCCGTTCATAGGGTATGTTCAGATGACCTTGACCTAGTTATTTTGAAGGTTTATTGTAACTTAACAAAAATTTTCTAAGTCCATAACGAGGTCAAGGTCATTTAAATCTTAGCGGAAGAATGAAAAGAATAGCTACCAACATGCATTGTTGGTATCTATTCTTTTCTTTCCTCCTAGAAAACCCCCTTAGTCCGTGTCAACTTTGATGTAAAGTTTTGTACAAAATTGTACATAATAAAGGACCCATGATTCAAGTCCTTCGTAATCCATAGAATCCGAAGTGCAACAGATTTTTGTACCGTCTGCTTTAACAGCTTCAAGTACTCCACTGATGCAATTCAGATTGCTATGATACGTTTTTATGTACCATAGTACTCTTTTGGCTTCAACAAAGTTGTGCACAGCACCAAAGATCATGAGGGGTTCCGCGGGGAAGGGGGGGAGGGGGGGTTCCGCGGGGAAGGGGGGGGAGGGGGGGGAGGGGGGGAGGGGGGGAGGGGGGGAGGGGAGGAGGGGGGGAGGGGGGGTTTCGCGGGGGGAGGGGGGGGGATATAACAAAAAATGCTCCAAATCTATCGTGCGGGTAGTCAAATTAAGCGGAATTAAAAGACAAACAAAAAAGGTCCAGTAACATTTTTTGATTAAACCAACGGTATAAAAGTTATGACGCAAAAACTCAAAAATATTAATAACCAACGCGAAAACTAAACTCACCATCAACAGAAATTAAAACATTTACAAAAACCCAAATGTTAAAAATAATAATTATTTAATAAAAGATACAACACAAAACTAAAATCTTAGGTTATTTAAAACTTTAACAAAATATTTAAGTCTCAAAAGTAGAGTTTTAAAATCAATCAATATATAAGTCAAACAAGTAAGTCTTTTGAAATTAAAATATCTAAGTCTAAAAAATAGGTCATTTAAAATAATTCTAAGTCCGAAAGTAGAACAATCAAAACTAGGTCAAGGTCATTTAAAAATTATAAAAAAAGGGGGGTGGGGAAGCGTGGGGTCCCTACCTTATTCTACTACTTTATTTCTATACTACTTTATTATAACTTATGCTACCCCTTAAATGCTATCATGCATGCGGTTACGGTGTGATCATCACGTAAGCGAACTCACACACCTCACCGCCCTATCATATCTTAACCCCTACCTAACGTTCCCCCTATTCTATCTTATACTATGTAATATTACAGTTACGGTGTGATCATCACGTAAGCGAACTCACACACCTCCCTATAATATTACACCTAACTTAATATTACAGTTACGGTGTGATCATCACGTAAGCGAACTCACACACCTCACCGTAATATTAACCCTGACAATTAAACCACGCAGGAAATGGAAAGGTAGGTGGATTGCCATTGCGACCGACTATTATAGGAGGGCGCCTCTCCCACAATAGCCGAACGCAGTGTGTGCTTGACATAAGCCATCCCACACACCATGGCGAACATTACGTTACAGCATAACCCTCCACGTAAGCGGACCAGTTACACCTTCACCGTAATGCCAAAGAGAAACGTTGCGCGCTTGCTTATATCAGCGAGCTCGAGACTCGACCTCGCTAGCGAGCCTTGACTAGTAGGTCAACGTGTCGCTCTGCCGGGGCCGGTAGCCTTGGCCGGGTCGCTAGCCACCGCTCTCACAACTTCGTCTGGCCTACTTGGACCTGGTCGCTAGCCTCAGCTTTCACTACCTTGACTACAAGGTTGTTGTGTCTGCTGCCTATAAGAACCCCATTCGCCCGCCTTGTGTTATTCTGCCACTCGCCACCATCGCTGTTACTATCCATTCCCACGTTTTTTAACCATTTTTCCTATTTCATTATATTATCCATTTTATTATTCTTTTTATATCAACATGAACTCCTCTGCATCTTCTTCATCTACCCCCATTCTCCTGAGTCTGCTGCAGAAACCTCTGCAGCAGAAACCAACTACAATTCCGGTATCTATTGACCTTTCTTCTATTTCGACTGATTTTCTTCAAAAAAAACAAACTTCTCCCGTCCTCTCCTCCTCCATTAACGAAATAATAGCTGATGCTCTTAATGAAGATCAACCCCAATTATTTCAGAATCCCACACCAGTTACAGAAACATCAACGCCGCAAATTGAAGACATTCCGATCGCTCCAATTTGTGACGATATTTTAACTGAAGACTGGATGGAGTTGTGCGGACTGCACCCTTCTTCTACCCCCCAACAAATTCAACCCGCACCAATCAAAGAAACCCCCACCCCCCAAACAATTCATCCCGCACCAGTAAAGAACATCAGGCTAAAGGAATTAAAGAAAAACAAAAAATATAACCTGTACAGAATTGAAGAAAACAAAATTTATATCTACAACGAGGAGAGGACGAAAATTTATATCCTCACAACACCAAAAACCAAACCACCACTTGTCCCAACAGATCCAAAATTTTTACTAGTAACAGCGGAGGGTGGAAAATTGAGAATAAATATATTAAATTAAACCTTATATTCCTTCCCCTCCTCAATCAAAGTCCACCCTGGTGGCAAAATCGGCCCTTCTAAGGGCCACCTAAGACTTTCAAATTTAGGCTTAAGTTAGGGCCTCAACCCTTGGTGACTACAAGCGGTTCATATACCTCTAAGTCCCAAAGGTTGAGTCAATAGCGGGGGGCTTTCGCTAAAGCCTCAACCCTTGGTGACTAACAAGCGGTTCACATAACTCTAAGTCCCAAAGGTTGAGTCAATAGCGGGGAGCTTTCGCTAAAGCCTTAACGTTTGGTGACTAACAAGAGGTCCGTGTACCTCTAAGTCCCATAGGGGCTTTCACAAACCACCCCTTGTTAGTCACCAAGGGTTGAGGCTTAAACTTAAGCCTAAATTTGAAAGTCTTAGGTCGGCCCTTAGAAGGGCCTTTTTTTTGCCACCAGGGTGGACTTTGGAGGTGGGAAAAGGTTTTACTCGGTAATATTTATGTTTAACTTGGCACCTTTTTTATTTATTATCAAGTGTCGAGGGTTAAGGGGAATAGGAATTTTTTTGGGAATGTCAATGACATAAATTTTGGTTTTTTCAGAATTAAAAATGAAAATAGAAGAAGATAAATGTCTTAGGACTTCATATTTTCGGTTAAGTTTCAGTTTTTTTAGATGAAATTTTTGCTGGGGTACGTTTGAAGATACAGGTGATATAGGTGGTTTGGTGCGAATTTTGGGTGGTTCGGTGCGAATTTTGGTGCCGGTAAGAATGTTTTTCCAAACTTGCTGAAAAGGTTTTCGAGCAATAGTGGTTGTAACATCATACCAATCACGATTGTTGTTCGATTGAATAATTCGTACCCCAAGCAGTTGAAGATAGGAAAACCAGTTATACCAAATCTCGGTATACTCGGAGCGGTTCATTGTGAAATTGAAGTAGGTGTTGTTAGGACGGTGGCAAAGGAAAGAATAACTTGTCGAGTGTAGAGTGTAGAGTGTGTTAAGCAATCAAGGACAGGTGTGCCGGGTGATGCAACAAGGACGACGACCTGTATTCGCCGGCCGGCCGCAAGCGAAAGTGCGGCGCAAGGTCAACCAGTTGTATTGCTAACTGGTCGGCAACAAGCGAAAGCATGCGAGGTCAAACCCGGCCCACTCGGTCTCGTTTATCTTTTAAAACTCGCATGATAGGGTTTGCAAACATATTAATTCAAATATGTTGTAAAAATTTTCTTACGATATTTTGTTACAAATCTTTTTAAGGCAAATGTTAAGAAACCATGTTTCTATTTTAATCGCAACTACAGTTTCGATTTCTTTAACTAAATATTATAGCTAAGTATTAAAGTAATATAATAAAGTAGCATCTTTAAAAATATTGTAACTTGTACAAAGTTAAATAAGTATTTTAAGCCAAATGTTAAAAACAATTGTTTAGTACTGAGATGTTCACCCTACAACACCTACGTTAGAACTAACACTACAAATCCAAAAATTGCGAGGAGTCTCTCATGGTGGTGGGGGGAGGGCAGATGTTCCGAGCTGCACATGTCAAGGGAGGTTGCAACGCCGATACTGACACATCAGTTTGCTAGTAGAACTGGCAGAGTAAACATCTAAATAAACATGAGTTCTGTTTTATATGTTTCTTTTATTAAAGATGGACTTTGCATTGAAACGCAAAGTTTTCCTATTGATGCAGATCCTATACAACAAATTTTAGTACATCCTCCAGAAAGTTATGATTCCATCTACATTTCAGTGCAAGAAACAAACGACCCCCCACCACCAACAACTCCTGATGCACAGTAGGACACGGCTACCACACGTCATTAAAGCTTCAGCTCTTTACCCGAGCACACATGGACTCTGAGCTTCAATATAATACTGTTTCTTCTACATCTACACCAACTTCCGAACAATTACCTACTACAAATGAAACTACTACAAGTCTACAAGTAAATGAAATTTCATCAACTGTTAGTTCTGATGCGCAAGCAATAATGTTATCATTAATTGGTTTCGACTAAAAATTCAACAATGGAAGAAGAAAGAAATTCGCTACTTTACAACTTGGTTTTTGTGAACCCGTCGAAATTTATTATTTGCCTACTTTCATTTTTATGTGGTTACAATTTTGGTTACCTTGTTCAGGAAATGCTAACAGATAAAAAGGAAGAACATTCGCTATATTTTAAAGTTTATGTTTATGTAATTGCATCTTTATTTGGATACTTTGTAGCAGGATATTTTCTTGTTAATTTGTCAATTCCATTTTTTACATGGTATTTTAACAGACGTGAAAATCAACAAAACAACAGTTTGTAAAAAGAAACAAAAATTATCTTGCATTTTCGGATTTTCCGAAAATGCAAGATCTTTTTTAAAAACACCCCCAAAAGACCTTGACACACTTCCGGCCATTTAAAATTTAAATACCCAGCACAGCAGGGCATTTAAACTTTAAATACCCACCAAAAACACGTCACAGCTACGTCACAGCTGATGACGTCACTTCCGGTCACGTGACCGGAAGTAGCTGTCAAAAAATTGACTGCCTGTCAAAGTTTGATTGGGCCAGCAGCCCCACTATTGCACTACTGAGCGAAAACGTCGTTTGAGCACCGTCGTATATATTTCGCTTTTATTTTCTTATAAAATTTAGCTTTATGTTATTTAAAAGGTGGTTATTAGTTTTTACAATCAGTTTAAACGAACATTTAAAAAATTTCTATTTTAAGACGATGTGGTCTTTCCTGTAATTTTAAATTGAAAAAGAAGTGGAATTATTAATTTGGAATTTTTTATTGGGTTCAATTTGTAGAACTTTTAAGTTCGTGTATATTAATATGGAAACAATTCTGCTCATCTTTAGTACTCTTTAAGCTATTTAAAAACTTCAATGTCATTTCAAGTTTCATTTTAATCGTTAAAGTAAGGCAAAATGCACTTGACTATAAAATATATAAATGAATCCATTTATTAATTAAATATGTAGGACACCTTGATCAATTTCACTGAAATAATTAAGTCAAGTAATTTTACCAGTACGTAAAGTGTTTAGCAGGATAATAAATTACAATCCAAGTAAAGAAACTGGTCATAACATGATTTTGTTTCTTGATAACTCGGCCATTTATCAAATAGTTTGATTGATCCAGTCGTCGTTCCATATACGTAGATATATTTTAATATATTTTTATTCTTACCAACAATTACATTCATTTTATTTTATAAATTTATTTTTTATTTATTTTATTATTTTTAATCAGATTTTGTTTAATTACATTGCATTAGGATTATTGATATTACATTTATATTATTATTTCTAAAAGATCCATTTTCACGGCCATAAATACCATGAAAACCAATGTTACTAACCTCAAACTAATAGTTCAAACATCAACATCCCAAAATATGGACAGTTAAGCTAAAATTAATACTCGAGTAATTCCAAACTAATATTCATTTGCAATAGCACATCGCGCTGTAGGCTCCCCGGGCCCGGGCCCTGGAGGCAGCTCAGAACTGCAACTATTGGATATTACTCTCTGGGGCCTCGCTTCGTCTGGTATTGTATCCATTATCTGTCTTGTGTTTATAGTAGTGGAAACTAAGCTTAACCGCCAAAGTCTTAACACCATTCATAGTAAACCGTTATAGTAAAAATTAGGACGGTTTGTTATATTTTATTATTAGTTTAAAATAAACTGTCTAGTTTACTTATGTGGTATTTCATGGTTATATAGTTTACTTTTATTTATTTAAAGCGTTCATTTATTTATTTAACAAAACACTTTACAAATTTATTTTGAAAATGCATAAAAGGAACGATTTTTTTTGTTCTGAATGAAGAAAAAAGGGTAACAACTAATAAATTGTAAGCAGTATAATGTTTTACAAAAATAAGTAATCTGTTACAATGATTTATGCAAACAATATTGTTATATTTACATCCAGTGAAAAGAATGACATGGTTTGACAAACATTATATAATTTTTAATTTATGCAAATATTTATCTTATTTATTTAGTCCAAACATCCTTACGTGTAAATGGGCCTTTAGTGATTTGCAATACTTTCATTAGTGGTTAAAAATGAACTATGTATGGATCATTATTATTTTTGGGTTTTCAGACGTTTTGCCGTAGGTGATAAATAATAATTGTGTAAGGCATGTTCTTATGATAAAAACTAAACATAAAAGTAAACTATCGAATTAATTCATTTATGTTGGTATGATTGCACAGATTCTGGGTTATGTTGTTTACTGGGATAGGATTAACATGTGTTGTCCACCCCAGAATTTTGTTGTCTCTCAAACCTAATATAATTTAAAATTAAAATTAAGAAGTCAAGCATTAGATAAACTTATTTTCTAAATCATCAAAGAATTCTCCTACAGGAAAGACGCTATAAACAGTCTCCAACAAACACCAGCAAAATAAATACAAAAACACTGAAACGTCATTAAATTAAGCCATTTAATTACTTTAGAAATACTAATTTAACTCGCAGGAAATGCAATCTACGAGGCAGCATAGTCATTGAAATGGACTGAGCATACAGAGGAGGTCTGATGACTTAAAACCATGAAACCACGCACAATATGTGTTCGCCTCGCACGATATAAACAAAGTGGGAAATGCGGCGGTGGCCTTACACACGGATGTACGGAGTACGGTACGGATGTACGGAGCTTAATTTTATAGTTTACAATTATTATATTATATGGATGTTTAGGGTACTATAATTCATTTAAAGTACTCGGCTTAACACTGTAATTTATATATTATAAAACACAAAAATAACGATTTATGTAGATTAAAATAAGGAAAAAAGGTACAAAGAATTGATGGTGTAAAGTATCTTGTTTGTAAAGTAATATAATATTAAATAATGCGCTATATGAACTAATAATGATTTTTTACTGAGCTATGTTAGGTTAACGCCGGTAGGCCGGGCCTTTTCCAGAATAATGCTTTCCAGAATAAACTTTCAGCAATTGTAAATAATTCTAAGTTAGTTGTTAAACAAAATAAATTTCAAAAGGCAAAATCAGTTAGCCCTTAGATTAATAGAAATATTCTGAATAGAATAGCAAAACGGAAAAAGTTGTATAAATTATATAGAAAAAAACCTTATGATTTGAATTTTAGCAACTATTTTTCACGTTTCTGTGAGAAATTAAGAACTGATATTGATTTAGCAAAAAATAAATTTCTGGAAAATAAAATAAATATGTGTAATGGCGATTCTTTACAGTATTGGAAAGTGTTAAACAATATAGTTGGCAAATCAGATAGTAAAAATGTTAGTAAAATAGAGCGAGAAGATGGGACTGTAGTGAGTGAGCCGAAACAGGTTGCGGAAGAAATAAATAACTACTTTATCGCAGTGCAAAGTCAGGTTCAAGGTCACAGCGGTCCGCTCCCTCCCCCGCCCCGACCATTGCAAGTCCGACCTCACTCCTTCTTCGTAGCGCCCACTACTGTCACCGAGGTTCTTTTCACAATTAACAATTTGAAAAATAAAAAATCTACAGGTTTTGATCAAATATCTGTGCAGCTTGTGAAAACCGTGGCCAAAAGTATTGCTCCTGTCTTGGTTCATTTAATAAATTTAAGCTTTTCAAGCGGTACGTTTCCAGAAAAACTCAAATTAAGTACAGTTATTCCGATTTATAAAAAAGGTTCTTCTTTAAAAATGGATAATCTAAGACCCATTAGTTTTCTCTCTGTTTTTTCCAAAATTATCGAAAAGCTAATGAAAACCAGACTTGTTAAATATTTAGATATTTTCAATTTTTTCAGTAACTCACAATTCGGGTTCAGAAAGGGAAAATCAACCGAGGACGCATTAATTACAGTAACAGAAAGAATTTACAGCAGTTTCAATATTAAAAATAAATCAACTGGCGTTTTCATTGATTTTAAAAAAGCTTTTGACTTAGTGGACCATAATATTCTGTTAACCAAACTCAATGCAGCTGGCGTGAGAGGAACGGCACTGGATTGGTTCCGCAGTTTTTTGTCAAATAGAATTCAACAAACCAAGATTCTAAATCAATTAAGCTCGCCTTTACATGTTATGACAGGAGTCCCCCAGGGATCGGTGACCTCTGCAACCTTATTCCTCATCTTTATAAACGATCTTTTAACACTCCCTTTCCATGAACAGATCTGTGCCTTTGCCGATGATGTTGCCCTTTTTTATTCCGAAAAAGACAGTAATTTAATTCTTGAAAAAATTAAAGATGACTTAAGCTTATTAAGCAATTGGTGTTTAACAAACAAAATGCTAGTAAATGTTGATAAAACCAAATACATTAATTTTAGTTTACTCAATAGCTTTAATTTCCAAAATGATTTAATTTACCACATGTTTGGTTGTTCTTTTAATTCATGTAATTGTAAAAAAATTGAAAAGGTTACTAATTTTCGTTATCTTGGTGTTATCTTGGATGAAAATTTAAATTGGGAAAAGCATGTGACAAATTTGCATTCAAAAATTAAATTCTCCATAAGAACCTTTTATTTTTTGAAAAATATTTGTAGTGCATTTTTACTGCGATCTCTTTATTTTGCTTTGATTGATTCAAGATTACAGTACGCCATCTAATGTTGGGGGGGTACTTTTAAATGTCACATTGAAAAATTGAGAATTACACAGAATCATTTTGTAAGATTAATTTCAAATTGTCGAAAAAGAGATAGTTCGTTTCCTTTATTTTGTAAACTAAAAATACTTCCAATTCAGAATTTATATATTTACAAGGTTCTACGACTTTTTTATGTTCGAAGCGGTAATAATGGAACAAGAAATCCTTCATACAATACTAGAAATTATAATCAAGGAATTTTCAGATTACCGAAAGTAAACAAAACATCATTCAGACACTCTTATCAGTACAACGGTCCTAAGTATTTCAATCAGCTACCGGAAGAAATTAGAAGTTATTTGACTTTGAATTTGTTCTCTGCTAAATTAAAAAATGGCTTTTCAAAACACCGGATGTAGATTTTTTAAATATTGTTCTTTGTTAGTAGGAAAAACCTTTAGTTCCTACTAGTTCCTAGTTTAGTTCTATTTTAAATTTTTTTATATTTTTTTTCTTTTCACATTACAGATCAGTAACATTCAGTAATGTATTTTGGTTCATACAAGTGTTAGATATTTTTGATAAATAGTTATTTTTTTAATAATAATTAAATCAGTGATTTAAGTTTTTGTTTTTTATGTAAGTAAAATAAATTTAATTAAGACGCCACGGAGAGCGGAATGGTTTTTAATTTAATTTTCAAGAAAGGACTGGACTCAGTTATATTTTACTGTCATGTACACATTTTCTTTTTGTTGTAAAATGTTGTCACCATTACTGGATACTGTGACAACGTAATTTATTCCAAGCTATTTTTGTAATTATTGTAAATTTGATGTGTTATTGGGGAATAAAGTCATTATTTCATTTCATTATTTCATTATTTCATTTCTTTTAGCCCTCCAAACGTAACATAACGTTAACGTACATTGTTTTACAAATCAAGCTCTATAAAGCTATTAAAAAGGTTTAAATATATTATCTATTAGACTTAAAACTATTTAATATAGATGAATGGAAAGGAGTTCACCTGTATAGCTAAAATATTAAGGTCTTTAAACCTTAGTATGAAGGAGTAATATACCTAGGTGTGGGTTCGTTTTGTTGAATTTTCTTTTTATATAAGTTTAATTTAATTGATATATTTTTGATTCATTTATTTATTTTACATTTATTTTATTTTTTAATTTATATTCGTTTTTTGTTATATTAATATCATTTATTTTTTCAAACAATATTTTTAATTTTTTTAATTTTATCGAATTTTATTTCTGGAGGACCCACTTTCAAGGCTATAATGACAATAAAAATCATTATTAGTAAACTTGAAATAATAGTTCAAACATCACTAACTGAAAACATGAACAGTTACGCTAAAACTAATACTCGGGTAATTCCAGACTAATATTCATTTGCAATAGCATTACGCGCTGTAGGCTCCCCGGGCCCGGCCCTGGAGGCAGCTCACAACTGCAACTATTGGATATTACTCTCTGGGGCCTCGCCTCCTCTGGTATTGTATCCATTATCTGTCTTGTGTTTATAGTGGTGGAAACTCAGCTCATTTGCTAAATTCCTTAAACGTGTTTATACAATAGGGCGGTACAAGAAAAATGTAGTACTTAATTTCTAAGAACGAAGTGTTTCTTTCTGCATGAAAAAGGAAAATAATACCTTTTAAACAGTACTATATTTTATAAAAATAATGTGATGTATTAGACGAGTAAACAATGTACAGATTAAATAATGACTTACGATTCAAATCTTAAATAACTGTCTACAAAATAATCTCAATTTTAGCTTCGCAAGTCACAAAGGAATTTTATATAAAAATCTATTTTCGTCAGCGTACTCAATTTATTTTACATTATTTTCCCTCCTACACTTGCAGAAGTAGTTCTTTCTTCTTCTAGTCCTTCTTGAATATTCTCTAAATTATGTTAAATTTATATCGGGCTTCCTTTTTATGTGTGATATTACAGTATCAAAGTGGTTGAAAATAATCGGTTTATGGATGATTATTGTTCTTGGGAATTTAAATGTCTTGGAAATCGAGGTAAAAAGGTTATTATTGTAGGAATATTGATATTAGAAAAGTGAAAAATATCGAATTTATATGAACAATATAATTTTTTTTAAATATTTTTGTAATTGCATTGTTTTTGCAGTTTTGAAATGCAGTTAGATTGTTATTATGTTTTGGATCACTAAAAAAAACCTAATGAATTTTGAAACTGAAATAAAACTGTCAATCAAAGAATAAAGTTATTTTCATAAGGTACAAGCAAATTCGTCTTATAGGGAAGAAGCTATAAATTATCTTTCATGGCAACTAGAAAAAATATTTAAAAGTCTACCATTTAAAATAATATGTTCGATTAAACCTTTTTTTATAAATAGCTGTCTAAATCATTCCGAGGATATGCAATTTATGAGGTAGCATAGTCATTTAAATGCGACCGAGCGAACAGAGAAGGTCTGTTATCATAACAACATAAAACCACACACTATATGTGTCCGCCTCGCACGATATAAACAAAGTGGGAAATGCGGTGGGGGCTTTACACACGGATGTACCGCTCCACTGAGAACTGCGTGTTCATGTTGTATCCAGACGAGAATTGCTAAGTTCTCAATTTGGCAGGTTGTAGGCTAACGTGGTAGCCTTTAAAAAGATAGATCTTAATGGATATTGAAAACAATGCGTTCGTTGCGTTTAGTTTATACGCAGCGTGAACATGATGTTCATGCCCATTTAATCCTATAAGTACCTGGTGGACCGAGCCTTGCTCGGTGCTATTTCATGTTTACCAGTTCATCCAGTTACTATAAAATATTTCAGTGTCATAAAATTGATAAATAGAAACCTTTTTTATTGCTCCATGGACTCTTCATCCCATTTGCTGTTTTTTCCCTTGATGGCTGTAGATTCCAAACAGCTGTTATGATTACTTCATTTGTTTACGCTTTCCCTGTTTATTTTCGTTGCTATCACGGCAACCCATAAGGCCAATGTTAAATTTTTACACTTTAAAATTCGATTTATTACGTTATTAGATTTTCTCTGGCCAAGTAATCTGCGTAAAAGACGTTTTTGAGTCATAAATTACTTATTTTCAGACTTTGAAGGAAATCCTTGGAGCCGTTTTTGAGATAAATGTGCAAGCAAGCATACAAGCAAGCACGATAACATTACTCATATTAGAGTATAGGATTCATATGCTACATTTAGTAGCTTATTAGTACCTGGCCTCATACTATCTTTCGAAAATACATGACCAAAGTGTTTCACACTTGGAACTTTATACTGTAACTTATCTACATTGAACATAATACATTGAACATAATTATTTTTCTGAATTACTGTTGGTGCTCCTTTATGTACCCTCCTATAATATTCACTACGATTAAAAAATGTAACTATAATAGGAGTGAAAATATTGTGAGATCCACAAAACAACCCGTTTACCAAATGATGACTTCACTTTGGTCAAAATGGAATAAAATGGGTAAAAAGAGTAAGGAAGGTTTAAAAAAAGTTATAATTAGTTTTACTCTATTTGTCTGGTTTACTTTTAATATATTGATGTTTTTTTAGTTTACTTTCCTTTATTTAAAGGGTCCACCTATTCACCGAAACACTGTAAAAATATTTTTAAAACCGCAAAAAAGAAAAAAATTTAGAATAAAGAAAAAAAGGACAACAAATACATAGCGAACTGTATTATACTTTTACTAAAATAATGTTATATATAATAATAGTTTATACAATCAATACCGTTGTATTTTTATTTAGTTAATGCAATGACAAAAAAGGGAAGCTAAAATCATCTACTTGATAATCTATTTTGCTACAAAGGCAAAAGCAAAGCACTCTTTTTGTTGACTCAATTTCTGTCAGCGTTCTAATATGTGTTTTACATTATTTTTCATCCTACACATGTACTTAAAGGGAAACTCAAAATAAACTAGATATCTATTTATATCGTTCTTTATATTAATTTAAATCATATTCGTCTCTTTGGGCCTCCTCAGTAATTTGTGATATTTTCATATTTGGTCAAAAATAAACAATGTATGGACCATTATAGCTTTTGTCTTTTTCATATGTTTTCTCATTTGCTTAAAAAATATCTTGTTCATAATTATACTGAAAAATACACTTTAATAAATGAAATAAAACTATTTAAGTTTATGTAATTGCACTAAGTTTTGAGATGGAAATGAACATAGCGTGTGTCTCTAAAAAAACTTAATTTAATTCTATTACGAAATAAATAACTATCACTTAAAGAAAAAAAATAAAGTATTAGGTATTAGAGAATTCCCATGTAGGGAAAAAATATAAATAATCTCTTACTACCAATAAAAAAATGAATATTCAAAATTCTATAAATTAAAGGTCATAAAAATAAAACCTTTATTCTCATACATAATTATTTATTAAACTGTGAGAAAATATAATTTTAGAAGTATCACAGTCATTGAAATGCGACCGGGTAAACAGAGGTCTGATAACATAACACCATAAAACCGCATACAATATGTGTCCGCCTCACACGACATAAACAAAGTGGGAAATGCGGTGGCGGCTTCGCACAGCACGTACACCACTCCACTGAGCACTGTGTGTTTATGTTGTATCCAGACGAGAATTGCTAAGTACCCATGGCGATTAGTTGTAGGAAACTATCGAAAATAGGGATGGTAAAATAATCTCGATCGTTTGGAACTATCGATATTCTGATTCCAATATATCTTAAGAAACATATCGATATTTTATTTCCGATACGTATTTTATATCGCTATAAATGGTTTGTATGTATAATAACTGATATATCAATATTTTGAAAGACAAGCCATCCATTCCTAGGGATATAAATAATTTATTATGAGAAAGGCACTGCAAAAAGGATGAATGTGACCGAAATCAAACTTTCAGCTACAGCATTTTTCTTTTTTGAAACTCTGCCGAAGAAATGTTAAGTAACTTATATACAAAACACTGAAAATTTCAGGTACCCATATGTGTGTACTATTAATTTATAATCATTATTTTTTCATATGTTAATTATTAAAAAAAATAAAAACAGAAAAAAGTCATTTTTTGTCTGCATAAAAGATGAATGTTCGGGACATTAATCTTTTTTGCTCTGCAATTTATAAGGGTTTGCCGTTACATTGCACACTGTATTGCTAGTAACAACAATTATTGCTATACATTTTGGTTTATTTTCATATAATAAGTAGATTATAATACTATTTAATGGAATACGAGTATATAGAGGTTCATAAGTAGGTCAGTGAGCTTAACTGAAACTATAAATACGGAGTCAACCCTAAAAATTAAAAAAATACTACGTAACATTTCTTAGTTAATGATTTTTCGAGAAGAACAACCTTTAGAAGGACAAAACACGGTCACAAAATAAATTTAACAACATAAACAAAATCATATTACTGCCAGTAATTACAACCAGCTGGACCGACTCTCATCCTTATCGTACTTGACGATCTGACTCTCATCTTTCTTGTGGTATATATGGATATTAGAAAGCTTATTTGAGACAGAACCTTCATTCTTTTAGCCAAAAATGCCCCCCTAACTTCTTCCGATTAACTAAAGCTATCCATTGCCAACATAACCTAAAAAAATTAAATAATGACCTTCATCCTTTTTGCAGTGCCTTGCTCTTATATGTATCAGAAGTGTTGATATTATGGTTCTGATACTTCTCAAAGCGTAAGTGGATATTTTATTCATCATGTGTAAAATAATATTGTACTGATTATATATGTTCCGATACAAAAAAGGATACATTGGTATTTTAACAATACTCGTCATATGTACTCACAAACGGTCAGCCTGTCTGAAGGAATACAAATACACATAAACATTCAACTTTCAATGCGTCTTCTTCGAACAGGATAAACATGCCACAACAATATTTAAAGAAATTCTTCTTCTTTTATTTCATGATCGCAATTTAAAACTAATTGAAAATATATTTCACAGTCTAAGCCTAGGCGAAATATATTTTATTATGAAATAATAACAATTTTAATTTTAAATTAAATCCTATACTTTTATATGAGCAGTGTTATCTTGTATGTATAGGGAGGTCTGATAATATAACACTATGAAACCGCGTACAGTATGTGTCCGCCTTGTACGATATAAACAATGTGGAAATGTGGAAATGCGGTGGCGGCTTTGCACAGCAAGTACACCACTCCACTGAGCACTGTGTGTTTTTGTTGTATCCAGACAAGAATTGCCAAGAGCTCATTACGTTTAGTTGTAGGAAACTATCGCAAATAGGGATGGTAAAATAATCTCGATCTTTTGGAACTATCGATATTTTCATTTCGATACATATTAAGAAACAAATCGACTTTTATCAAAGCATTGTATGTATCAATATTAATAGTTCATATGTAGAAAACATCGATCTTTTGAATCTTTGAGATTTGCCTTTGGATTATAACAAAAAATAGTTAAATAAAAATAAAAATTATGTCATGAATGCTAAGTGACATGTATGACCTTGGAGTGTGATATTTGACTTCGTATTTAAAGGATTACTAGTGGCTCGGAGGGGCTTAAAGCCACTAATGAGGGATAATTCAAACGATCCTTTATTATCGTACAAAATAGTCCTACCTTCTTAGCAAACTGAATCTACCTTATATTGATATCTATTACCACATGGTTTTCAATAAAGTATCAGCATCGCATGTTTGATGTAAACAAAGCAGACGTTTTTAGATCTCAATGCTTTTTAAATGGCAGATATTTTACGTTACTCCTCGTTTTCTGACGAATTTCAAGCAATTCCATTATCTTTCCCGCCATCACGGTATAGAGACCTTTAATTTTAGACCTTTAATTTGAGCCCTCTCCCATCCCTACGACTTGCCAGATGCCAACAATATTGACGCAAAGAATCGCTTTACGAAATTAAATCATATATTTAATTTCGTAAGGCGATTTTTTGCGTCAAAATTGTTGGCATCTGGCAAGTCGTTGGGATGGGAGAGGGCTCAAATTAAAGGTCTCTATACCGTGATGGCGGGAAAGATAATGGAATTGCTTGAAATTCGTCAGAAAACGAGAAGTAACGTAAAATATCTGCCATTTAAAAAGCATTGGGATCTAAAAACTTCTGCTTTGTTTACATAAAACATGTGATCCTGATAGTCGATTGAAAACCATGTGGTAATAGATATCAATATAAGGTAGATGGTAGATTCAGTTTGTAATGAAGGTTTTTTGTACTATAATAAATAAGGATTGTTTGAATTTTCCCTCATTAGGGGCTTTTAGCCACTTCAAGCCACTTGTATATGATTATATAAATAAGTATATAACTGATAAATTATTAATCTTAATTTAAGTACATTATGGTTTAATTAAAAACTGTACAGGTTTTTTCCCGATTCAACTAATGAACTTTTCAACAGTTTGGACTCTATGTTGGAATTTGGAGCGTCCAAGTGTCAATATTCGACGAAGTGGACACAACAAACTTTCCTTTGACAACTTCTCAAAGCTAACCCGTCCAAACTTCTACTGCCTTAGGGGTAGCTTGAAGTAAAGCCATTGTACAACATATCTTTTTGGATAATCGTGTTTAAACTGGTAACATTTAGAACTTATTCAAATGTTTCTGTTGTTTTGTGGTCGACATATAATTGTGGCCTGATTTCTTGATTCCATCTATTGTAACTAACATATTCTTCTATCTGAAATTGACGAACATTTATTAAATGAATGTCTAACAGCAATCTAGCTAGTTTTCTTAAATTTAATTTAATAAAAAAGTGATAAATGTATGCATATACATTTATTTTTTGAAAAGGCGTTTTACCCTTAGTCGATAATTTATTGTCATATTTCGTAACAACGTAACGATTTGAGTCGAATAAAATTTAGCATACTTAACTATAAACCATACTTTTTCGGTCATTTTCGGATTGTTACGCAAAGTCACACTCGAAGGACCATAAGAGAACTAGACCTAAAACATATACGTTGGGGCGGTAAAAGTTCTTAAACCCTTTGTTACAAGTTAAAGCTTATTTTGTGCAAATAAATTAATACCCCCACACCTCATAAAAATAAATAATAGTAGGAATTAGTAATAGTAAGTAATAGTAGGTAGTACACTCTTACTCACCGTTTCAATAGGAACCGTTGTTCCTACATTCCACGTGAAGCTTTTGTTGTAAACATAACTAGTTCAACCCTAGTTATAAACAGAAACTGGGTAAATTAATGGACCAATAAGAACTAATTTCAAAACTTTTCTCATAATAAACTAAAAATGTTCAACTTGAAAGTTATCTTTGTGACCAGATTGTGATTAAGACTAATTTGGAACGTAGCTATTTCGGGATAATCAGTCTTCATTTACATCAATAAGTTTCATTCTAATATTTTTTTCACATTATACGAAAAGACAGAGAGGTTACCGTACTTTAAAATAATCTATTGAAATAGATCACATATACATTGAATTACCACAGATTAACTACCGGTACCAAATGATTAAACGCAGTTTATGCCCAGTATATTCACAAACAAGAAACAATATATCTCATAACAAACAACATATCTTTTGTTGACTTTATACAACAACAAAAAACCCACAACATATTCATAAGTTGAACTTAAAATCTGTCAAACCCATCCGATAATCGCTATGACCGTCAAAGCGGCTCGGGATTCAGTTTTCATTTTGACGGATATTCACGTCACTGATGAATAATGATGACGGGTGTGAGCCGCTTTGCCATTCAAGTTTCGTGTTATTTCACTATTGCAGCAACAGGTACTGTAGAGCGAAAACGTCGTTTGAGCACCGTCGTATATATTTAGCTTTTATTTTCTTATCAAATTTAGCTTTTTGTTATTTGAAAGGTGGTTATTAGTTTTTACAATCAGTTAAACGAACATTTTAAAAATTTCTGTTTCAAGACGATTTGGGTCTTCCCTATAATTTTGAATTGAAAAAGGAGTGGAATTATTAATTTGGAATTTTTTATTGGGTTCAACTAGTAGAAATTTTAAGAGTGGCACGTTCGTGTATATTAATATGGGAACAATTCTGTTCATCGTTAGTACTCTTTAAGCGACTTAAAAACTTCAATGTCATTTCAACTGTCATTTTAATCGTTAAAGTAAGGCAAAATGCACATGATTATAGAATATATAAATGAATCCATTTATTATTTAAATATGTGGGACACCTTCATCAATTTCACTGAAATAATTGAGTCGAGTAATTTTAACAGTACGTAAAGTGTTTAGCAGGATAATAAATTACAATCCAAGTAAAGAAACTGGTCATAACATGATTTTGTTTCTTGATAACTCGGCCATTTATCAAATAGTTTGATTGATCCAGTCGTCGTTCCATATACGTAGATATATTTTAATATATTTTTATTCTTACCAACAATTACATTCATTTTATTTTATAAATTTATTTTTTATTTATTTTATTATTTTTAATCAGATTTTGTTTAATTATATTGTATTAGGATTATTAATATTACATTTATATTATTATTTCAAAAAGATCCATTTTCACGGCTACAAATACGATGAAAACCAATGTTACTAACCTCAAACTAATAGTTCAAACATCACCATCCGACAACATGGACAGTTAAGCTAAAACTATTACTCCAGTAATTCCAATCTAATATTCATTTACAATATCACAACGCGCTGTAGGCTCCCCAGGCCCGGCCCTGGAGGCTGCTCCGAACTGCAACAATTAGATATTACTCTCTGGGGCCTCGCCTCCTCTGGTATTGTATCCATTATCTGTCTTGTGTTTATAGTAGTGGAAACTCTAAACATGGAATAATGTTATATGTAATAATAGTTTATACAATCAATACTGTTGTATTTTTATTTGGTTAATGCAATAACAAAAAAGGGAAGCTAAAATAATCTACTTAATAATTTATTTTGATGCAAAGGCAAAAAAGCAAAGCACTCTTTTTGTTGACTCAATTTCTGTAAGAGTTCTCATATATATTTTACGTTATTTTTCATCCTACACAATTACTTAAAGGGAAACTCAAAATAAACTTGATATCTATTTATAACGTTCTTTACATTAATTCAAATCATATTCGGCTCCTTGGTCCTCTTCATTAATTTGTGATGTTTTCATATTTGGTCAACAATGTATGGACCATTATAGCTTTTGTCTTTTTTTACATGTTTTCTCATTTGCGTTAAAATATCTTGTTGATAATTATTCGGAAAAATAAACTTTAATAAATGAAAACAACTATTTAAGTTTATGTAATTGCACTATGTTTTGAAATAAAAATGAACAAAATGTGTTGTCTCTAAAAAAAACTTAATTTAATTTTAATACGAAATAAATAACTGTCACTTAAAGAAAAAAAATAAAGTATTATGTATTAGTGAATTCCCATGTAGGGGAAAAATATAAATCATCTCTTACTACCAATATAAAAAATAAATATTCCAAATTCTATCAATTAAAAGTCATCAAAATAAAACCTTTATTCTTATACATAATTATTTATTTAACTGTGAGAAAATATAATTTTAGAAGTATCACAGTCATATGAAATGCGACCGGGTAAACAGAGGTCTGATAACATAACACCATAAAACCGCATACAATCTGTGTCCGCCTCACACGACATAAACAAAGTGGGAAATGCGGTGGCGGCTTTGCACGGCACGTACACCACTCCACTGAGCACTGTGGGTTTATGTTGTATCCAGACGAGAAATGCCAAGTGCTCATTGCGTTTAGTGTAGAAAACTATCGCAAATAGGGATGGTAAAATAATCTCGATCGTTTGGAACTATCGATATTTTGATTTCGATACATATTAAGAAACCAATCAATATTTTTTTCAAATGCTTTGTATGTATCGATATTAGTGGTTCATATATAGAAAATAAATATATCCATATTTTGAATCTTTGAGAAATGCCTTTTGAATTACAACAAAAAATGCCTAGTTAAAAAAAAATATGTCATGTATGCTATGTGACATGTATGACCTTAGAGTGTGATATTTGACTTCGTATTTAAAGGATTACAGTGGCTCGAAGGGGCTTAAAGCCCCTAATGAGGGGAAATTCAAACGATCCTTTATTATCGTACAAAATAGGCCTACCTTCATAGCAAACTGAATCTACCTTATATTGGTATCTAGCCTACCATATGGTTTTTCATAAAGTATCAGCATCACATGTTTGATAAACAAAGGAGACGTTTTTAGATCCCAATGCTTTTTAAATGGCAGATTATATTTTATGTTATTTCTCGTTTTCTGGTGAATTTCACGCAATTTCATTATTTCTCCCGCCCACACGGAATAGAGACCTTTAATTTGAGCCCTCTCCCATCTTTCTACGACTTTTCAGATGCCAACAATTTTGACGCAAAAAATCGCTTTACGAAATTAAATATACGATTATATACATAAGTATGTAAGCGATAAATTATTAATTTTTGTGCGTATTTACATGGACAGAACATGCCCACCAAAAAACCAACCAAAAAACAGCTAAACCACACCACCACATAGCCACATTTGCCACATTTGCCACATTTGTGTCAGCATAGCTTTTTTGCTGAAATCAACAATACTTTTAAATGCATGCAAGCAGCTTTTTAAATTTTTTTGGAGTGATTAATTGAAAAGTGTTTTCGAAAAAAGCGTGTAATATTTTTCCTAATAACACAATAAGTACAGCATGGTTAAAAAAACTGGGGAAAAACTGTACACGTTTTTTCCCCGATTCAGCTAATGATAATTTCAACAGTTTGGACTCTATGTTGGAATTTGGAGCGTCCAAGTGTCAATATTCCACGAAGTGGACACAACAAACTTTCCTTTGACAACTTCTCAAAGCTAACCCGTCCAAACTTCTACTGCCTTAGGGGTAGCTTTGAAGTAAAGCCATTGTACAACATATCTTTTTGGATAATCGTGTTTAAACTGATAAAATTGAGAATTTATTTAAATTGTTCTGTTGTTTTGTGGTCGACATATAATTGTGGTCTAATTTCTTGATTCCATCTATTGTAACTAACATATTCTTTTCTATCTGAAATTGACGAACATTTTTTTTTATGAATGTCTAACAGCGATCTAGCTAGTTTTCTTAAATTTAATTTAATATAAAAAATTTTATATGTATGCATATACATTTAATTTTTGAAAAAACGTTAAAGCGTTTTACCCTTAGTCGATAATTTATCGTCATATTTCGTAACAACATAACGATTTGAATAGAAAAAAATTGAGCATACTTAATTAGAAATAATACTTTTTCGGTAATTTTCGGATTGTTACGTAAAATCACACTCGAAGGCAATAAGAGAACTAGACCTAAAACATATAAGTTGGGGCAGTAAAAGTTCTTAAACCTTTTGTAACAAATTAAAGCTTATTTTGTGCAAATAAATTAATCCCCCCACACCTCATAAAAATAAATATTAGTAGGAATTGGCCTGGCTGCAATGTCAATATATACCCAAGAAGGTATTTATATAATTTGATGTTTAATATTTACGACTTATTTTCCTTGTTACCTCCTTTAGAACGTATCTCACTCGTACTCACCCTTTCAATGAGAACCGTTGTTCCAACATTCCACGTGAAGCTTTTGTTATAGACATAACTAAATCAACCCCTAGTTATAAACAGAAACTGGGTAAATTAATGGACCAATAAGAACTAATTTCAAAACTTTTCTCATAATAAACTAAAAATGTTCAACTTGAAAGTTATCTTTGTGACCAGATTGTGATTAAGACTAATTTGGAACGTAGCTATTTCGGGATAATCAGTCTTCGTTTACATCAATAAGTTTCATCCTAATATTTTTCACATTATACGAAAAGAAAGAGAGGTTACCGTATTTTAAAAATAATCTATTGAAATAGATCACATATACAATGAATTACCACAGATTACCTACCGGTACAAAATGAATAAAACACAGTACAACATATCTCATAACAATATATCTCATAACAAACAACATATTTTTGTTGATTTTAAACAACAACAAAAAACCCACAACACATTCATACGTTGAGCTTAAAATCTGTCAAACCATCCGATAATCGCTATCACCGTCAAAGCGGCTCGGGATTCAGTTTTCATTTTGACGGATATTCACGTCATTGATGAGTAATGATGACGGGTGTGAGCCGCTCTGCCATTCAAGTTTCGTGTTATTTCACTATTGCAGCAACAGGTACTGTAGAGCGAAAACGTCGTTTGAGCACCGTCGTATATGTTTAGCTTTTATTTTCTTATAAAATTTAGCTTTATGTTATTTGAGAGGTAGTTGTTAGTTTTTACAATAAGTCTAAACGAACATTTAAAAAAATTCTGTTTTAAGACGATTTCGGTCTTCCCTATAATTTTGAATTGAAAAAGGAGTGGAATTAATAATTTGGAATTTTCCATTGGTTTCAAATAGTACAAATTTTAAAAGTGGCACGTTCGTGTATATTAATATGGGAACAATTCTGCTCATCGTTAGTACTCTTTAAGCTATTTAAAAACTTTAATGTCATTTCAACTTTCATTTTAATCGTTAAAGTAAGGTGAAATGCATATGATTATAAAGTATACAAATGAATACATTCAATTAATCAAAAATAAAGGACACCTTGATCACTTAGACTGAAATAATCAAGTAGAGTAATTTTAACAGTACTTAAAGTATTTAGTAGCATAAGAAATTATAGTCCAAAAGAAACTGGTCAAAACTTGATTTCGATTCTTGATAACTCGGCTCTTTATTAAATAGTTTGATTGATCCAGTCGTCGTTCAATATATATTATTTTAATAATATGTAAAAATACATTTCCTTATCCCCTTTAATAGGAGAGAGATGTGGAAATATCAGCTATCAATTTCAACACTGGTATAGAACTTGAATTTACATTTCATAATGCTCCAGTTCACCTTAAGAACCCACTTCGTATAATACGATATCCCACTCGTATAGTTCCGTTATACAATTGTCACATGCTCTGACAGTTCTCTTAGAATAATTACAGGGAAATGTCGTGCATTATCTGTATTACATAGAGTGTAAAATATCGTGGAAAGCCAGACGGTGTAATATTAAACGAATTCCTTTCTTACAATGTTATGTTTTTATCCTAATTATTTTGGTAACATTTTCTAATATGGACAGGTGTTATTTTAACTTCACAGTCAACTTTTGTTATACGAAATTCAAGTAACCCGAGGATTACTAAGGCTCGTAAGATTTTTCCCGTTTAAACATTAGATGTTATTAGATGTTTATTAGAAAACATTTAGTAAAAAAAAATTATACTTTTAATGTAGCAAATATTACTCAAATGACTTATAAGCTACTAATACAAGGAAAAAACGTTCCTTTCAAGAGATACAAGTGTCATGTAAATAAGGATACAACAATCGTGTACAGCTGATATCATACTGCAACTATATCACACAGTATAAACGCAGTGGGTAATGTACAAGCATGGATGCAGCACTCGCTTATGGTAACAAAATAGCACATTTACAACTAACTTTTGGATTTTTTGTTTTCTGTATTTATAAAACAAAAATATATTTTTAAGTCTGGTGAACCTTGTATTTAATCGCACTTGATTACTCTATGTAACATTTCCCATTCATGTATGCATTTATTTTATAGAAAGTCCTAATGTCGTTCTTCACGTTAAAATATCAAAAAATAATAAATAAGTTTTTGTGCGATTTTAATTTGTATCTTAAGCCATCCGGCACTGTTCACAAAATATTTGACAGTTTGACAAAAAGATATTGCTGTTTTTAAAAACAAACTTTGGATTGTATTGTTATAAAATTAAATTATTTTCAAGATTGTTTGTGCTCTAAGTGAGTAATGGAGTAGTGCAGAAGGTTCTGTACATTGAAAAGTAATTTAAATTTTATTGTGTTGGAATTCGAATTTCAAAAACATCCCTCTCTTTACTTCAGCAGATATTTGCCGACTGTCAACGTTTGTTAATTTATAAATGTGTAAAGTCCCAAAGACATTTTTGATTTTTGATTTTTTATGTCATATAAATAAGGACACAGCAACAGAGAAAAACTGGTATAATACTTTGTCTGCGTCACATGCTATAAAGACAGGGCGATGTACATACAGCCCTGTAGAGCATAAATACGTCACTACATGGGGACTGTATGTTAACGATATAGCACTTGTCTAGCTACGTCTAGCTATTGGACTTTTTTATTGTTCCTAAAAAGTGTAACAAATTGATCTTATACACCTAAGTTTAACTAAGATTTATTTACCTGGCATTTAGTTGCACTTGTTTATTTTCTCCAACATTTATTATTAGTATCTGTATTTCATTGTTGATTTAAATGCACAAACTTACAGTTACTCAGTGATGTTGCAAAGGGCGGACTTCAGGATAGAAAATACCAACAATAATTCTTCAACCTAGCATAGTAATAAAATAGTTTATTACGTTATTGGGCCGGAAAGTACTGTTTCGCCGGACGAGCATGATGGTTCCCATGCGAGCGGAAGCGAGTGCTGTACTCAGAAAAACATACTTTCAATAATAATAATAACTTAGTCCTTGCATAAATCAATACAATTCTCAATCCTTCAAACCTAACCTATAACAAACAAAGCAAACATTTATTTGCTACTGTTGTCAGTGCTGCCATTAGGTGTCCTAAAGAGTAACCAATAAACTTAAATACAACGTCGGTGCTGCAAATGTTTATTTCCGTTTCCTGTAATCGCAGTCCGGCAAAACTTTAGCAGTCCGGAAAAAGTTTTTGCCGGACTATGACAGCACTGGGTACCTTTCGAGCCAACAAAAAGGAATGGAAAATAGATGTTTATGAGTAAATATGATGAAAAAACCTTAAGGTATATCCTAATATGATAAAAGATTTATTAATTGGCCTATTTAATTAATTCCAAAAAACAATTGGACGTTTATTTTATACAGGTGTTTAATCAAAATGCATGTTGGCTTATTCGCGGATTTTTTAGGTGTAATTGTAGAATAGTATTATCTACTGAATACAGAACACAGTTTGCATAGTGTGCTACTACTCTCTTGGTATACAAGTTGTGTGTATGAAATGAGCGCCCAAATGTCAATGTCCACAACTTGACAAGACAAACTATTCTCTAATAACTTCTCCAAACCGTCCCGTCTAACTTCCAACGGAAACGTGTGGGGTAATAAAAAGTCATGGAAATGAGTATAGTCTTTTTTGGAATCGGATTTTAATAGGTTTCAATAAAATGTTTTCTCAAATGTATCTTAATTGTTTACATTAAATCCAAGAGAGATTTAAAGAAATTGTAAGAGTAGATTCGGAGATAATTTTCTAAAACTTTTAATGTAGTAAAATGTATTACTTTTTACGCTAGAAGGATAAGTATCGCGTAAAACATTACTGGCAATTCAAGAACACCTTTGATCTAAAACATTAATTTTAGCACATTCAGCCTGATGATATACACAGTTTTGTAAGCGTTTGTCACAGCCTTTGGGAATTTATATCTCCGACAATAATAAGGAAAAGGTTGTGTAGGTCTTATAAATAACTTAGGGTAACTTTGATCTTCGGATTGTAAATATTTTACAACTAGTACACCAAACACCTAAACAAACCAAACCAAGAATTGTAATTCCAGATAAATTAATCCCCATGCTTTTTCAGTATTATCACCAAGCTCCCACAACAGCACATTTAGGAATTAATAAAACCTTGGCGAGGATAGAACCACATTTTTGGAACGATCAGTTAAAACAGAGGATATCCGACATGGTTAGATCTTGTAATGTGTGTCAGAGATCAAAACAAGCTCCCAACACCAAAATAGGTCATTTAGCTTCAGAAATAATAACTCAACCATTTGAAAAGGTGTTCATAGATTTCATTGGACCATTGCCCAGAGCTAAACAATCAGGAAACCGTTACATCTTAACCATAACCGACGCCTTTTCAAAATACACAGTTTTCCTACCTGCTAGAAACGCAACGGCCAACACAACAGTAAACCTGCTTAAAAGAGGATTGTTTGCTTATTTTGGCTTTCCTAAAATACTAGTTTCAGACAATGCCAAATGTTTCCGTTCTAAGGAAATTTCTGAAATGTGTTTAGCTTATGGAATTCGTCACATTACCACAACACCGTATTATCCAAACCCGAGCCATGCAGAAAGAGCAAATAAAAATATTAAAGTCGCCTTGAGAGTTTTTCATTCACAAAATCAAACCGAGTGGGATAAAGACATTTCTCTTTTCCAAATTGCATTTAACTCTGCGAAACATGAAAGTACAGGTTTTTCTCCAGCTGAATTATTCCTCAATTTTACAATCAAACACCCTTTAGAACTTTCTTGGAATCTTGATCAACTTTTACCCACACAAAACTCTGACAACAGAGACAAGTGGGCAGAAGCCATTTCAAACCTAAAAAAAGCCCATGGGAAAAGAAAAGAAAGATATAGCAACACACACTTACCACAACCATACAAAGTAGGTGATTGGGTAATGTACAAGCTACACCACCAATTCAAAGCTATAGACCAAGTGAATGCAAAGCTTTTACCCCTCTGGTCCAAACCGGTAGTGATAGGAGCTTTCACATCACCAGTAACAGTCCAATTATTAGACCCTATTAGTGGAAAATGCATAGCAAGGGCTCATGTAACTCAATTAAAAAGATATTTCTTGCCAAAATATTAAAAAAAAGGTCCATGCCCCCCAAATGGAGTAAGTGATATTAGTTAAGAACTTAGAAGTAAGATAACATACACACATATATACACAACATACACGCTCTTTGTGTCTGATACCCCTTGTGACTTGGGCTATGCTTCGCGAAGGCATCACCTTCAAGGAAGGGTCAGGCACAGAGGGAAATACACAAACACACACATGGCCAACCACCGCCTCCAGTCATTAGGTCTTAATTTTTTTTTCTCTCAAAGTTTGTGCGCGACAAATGAAATTGCCTCCAGAGACTTTTTGTTTATATTTTTTTTATCTGGTTGCAATTTCAACCCTAATGCACTGGAGGAAGGATGAGTATTCCCTTGCACCGGAGAGGGAATAAGCCAATACACACACACACACACACACTAACACACACACACACACACACACACACACACACACACACACACACAAACACCAAACACACACACATCACATAAGTGTAGTTTTGTTAGTAGGCCTACTACCCCCATATAATAAATGTTTGTTTATATTTTGTCTCAATGTAGAAGAGGCATGCCTATTCAATGACGAATTTATTATTATCATATTCAATCAATTATATCACTATTGCACTTGGAATATGTTATTGTTGTTATGTAATATTGTTGTTATTTGAAAATATTTATTATTGTTATTTAATTTATAGATCAATTTGACCCCTCATCATATTTAAATGAAATCTCAAATACCTTATTCATAAATATACAGTTCTACATTTCAAGCTCTCAATTTAACAGTCTCAGATTTTGATTACTTTGCTTATTAAAAAACAGTTACAGATCAATCACACCTTCCTTCCTCCTTCAGCTGCCGGGGAGAGGGGGGGGGGGAGATTGTGACATCATTCATATAACCATCGCACCAGCTTTTGTTTAAAACTTGACCTCAGCCCTGCCCAGTCTAGTGCAGCCAAGGTCAAAGTTCAGAGTGCAGAGGGTATACCCAGCGGCTCAGGTAAGTCGTCGCTCTCTCGCCTGCTGACCGTCGTCCAGTCAACGTCATCCTCCACCACGATGCAAGAGTAGACTTCTTCAGCACGGTCATGGGGTGAGAGCGGGGGAGCTGGAGCTGGTATGTAAGTAACTAATTGGCAGTCAAATTAGGCCCGATACGATCCTTCTAAATTCCAAATTAAACAACTTATTATTCCCGGTATAATTATTATTCTTTATTTAAGATCATTACTCAAATCTTTGCCTGTCGAAACAGTTCCTTATAATTACCGTGTGCACCTTTTAGCTTAAATAAATTAAGGGGTCAAGTATTTCATTTCTGCTGGTATTTTCTATTCTTGGTTATATCTATTAACGTCAAAAATGGCTCTCCAGGGGGGAAAATATAATTCGTTGAATAAGATCCTCGCGACTGCATCTGCAGGAATCATGTTAGAGACCGAACCGTTCCAAATTAATTAAATATCGGCCCAATATGCTACATACTGAATACAGAACACAGTTTGCATAGTGTGCTACTACTCTCTTGGTATACAAGTTGTGTGTATGTAATGAGGGCCCAAATGTCAATGTCCTCAACTTGACAAGACAAACTATTCTCTAATAACTTCTCCAAACCGTCCCGTCTAACTTCCAACGGAAACGTGTGGGGTAATAAAAAGTCATGGAAATGAGTATAGTCTTTTTTGGAATCGGATTTTAATAGGTTTCAATAAAATGTTTTCTCAAATGTATCTTAATTGTTTACATTAAATCCAAGAGAGATTTAAAGAAATTGTAAGAGTAGATTCGGAGATAATTTTCTAAAACTTTTAATGTAGTAAAATGTATTACTTTTTACGCTAGAAGGATAAGTATTGCGTAAAACATTACTGGCAATTCAAGAACACCTTTGATCTAAAACATTAATTTTAGCACATTCAGCCTGATGATATACACAGTTTTGTAAGCGTTTGTCACAGCCTTTGGGAATTTATATCTCCGACAATAATAAGGAAAAGGTTGTGTAGGTCTTATAAATAACTTAGGGTAACTTTGATCTTCGGATTGTAAATATTTTATAAATGATATTTCAAAACTGTTGATCCGGTTGAGCTATCAAGACCAAACTTGGTATGTAAACAACGACTGCTAGGATGTATTTTGTTGCAGAACATTAAGTTTTTACTTTGTGCTGTGTCAAAATAGTAAAAATATTTAGTTTGCAAACCTTATTACCTCGAAAATTAATAATGTTATGTATTGTTCAATGGCAAAATATACTTTCAATTTATTTTCCTACAATATGATGTCGAGTAAACAATATATTTGTGTTGTATATTCGGTGTGCATTACAAATTACTGAGCAATTTAAAATTTTATTCAGCTGATTTAAACTGAAAAATTACTCTTACCTGTTATAGGGAGGACAGGTATTTTAAACGTTTTTTTATTAAAGCTTCATCAAGCTTACAGTCCGCGCACTATATCTCCGGCTATGACCACTGCGCTACTAACCGTGTCATATGATATTTTTAACATATGATATTGGTATACACAGCAATTGACAGGTAGCGGTGTTTTAGAAAATGTTTTCAGAAAAGTACCCCCTCTCTCCCCCACAACTTACAATCAGCTGACTCAGTCATAGCCGGAGAAATAGTGCGCGAACTGTAACTTCAGCTGACAAAACCCCTCTGCCACCAAAATACTTAAAACTTACATGACTTACACGGCGACCAAAAAATTTCTTTAAGACATAAAAACTATAATAAATATATTTGTGTAACATTTATAAATCGAAAACTTTTTAAACATTTTTTAATAGTTTATGGCAGTAAATTGGCTGAACACTGCGGGCAGTGGCGGTTGTATTCAAATGGCAACTCCCTAGCCGGGCCGCGCCCGATCAATAACCATATAGCCCTATAAATCACGGGCTTGGAGCAATCTCTGCACCAACCAACCTGGAATACCCTTTATTCTATGACAAAATTATTTGATGTATGAACGTTTTTATTTTTTTATTTTTTAGGTACTCGAAGGCTTCAAAAAGTTTTTAAACTTAAAATATTTAAGGTATTGGTAGCCCAGGTCATTGAAACATACTTGGGAATATCGTAGTTTCATATTTTTAGAATTTTATGTTTTGTAAAAAATACATTTGAAGTTCGTAATAAGTCACTGTTATTCGGTAAGCATTGTGACCACTTAAAATGTAATCAATAAAGATCCTTATCCTATACAATAATAATAATAATCTAAGATTTTAAAACATTATTGCAGCCATGATAAGACTTATCGGTTCTGATTCATTTTGAGATTGGTCACTCGATTTCTTAGAAGAACAAACAGGCACTTATACTACCTTTTAATCCTCAGTATTTATATAACTCTTAAGAATAAATAAGCTGCAGGCTGTGTAACATAAGCGGTGCAATTTCGTAATGATTTTTAAGTATTATTGTAGACAACCCAAACTTTTTACAATATTAAAGTGCATTGTACCATGAAAGCGGTGTCCTTTAAAATTTTATTAAATTAAAACAAAACAATTCAAAGAACTAAAAGCATTTGAGTCCCGCTTTCGGTTCATGTATTAAAAGTCTATAATATAGCACACGCCACATTTTTACCCTTTTATACCCTAAAGTAAATTCCTCTACCAAGTATACATATTTAAACTATTACGAAACTATATCAATATAATAAATAACTATTTCTTATTTTCTCCAAACAATTTATTTACTATGCCGTAATTTTAATAACAAATAACGAAATTTTATTCACTCCCCACGCTGATATCACTGTCATTATAATACATTGACACTGTTTGAAAACGTCATGATAAAATAAAAATAAATCCCATCACTACGTGGCGGTCAAAGCGACTAACGGATTTTGTTCCATGCGTTTGATGGGTTTTACTTCAATAATATTTATGAATTCGTTTCAGTTTACGCTGTATATTAAAAGGTTCGCGACATTTATCTAAATTTTTACATTTATCGCTCAGATAAATTTTATAAACAAAGTATTGAGATGATTTTATTGTTCAAAACAATTATTATTCGATTTATAATATTTTAAAACCTGAATTTCGGACGTGGTTGCTGATTCTTAGAGGACGTAGCTAAAACCAAGTAGCTCAGGTGAAGCTAACTCCGTGATGTCTACGTGGTAAATTAGAACTAGCTCGGTGGTAGCCAAGCGGTAGCTCAGAAGTACTTCATTGCTAGCTCAGTGTTGTCTGTGTTAACTCACAGCTAGCTCGGTGGTAGCTAAGTGGTAACTCAGTGTACCTCATTGCTGGCTTAGTGTTAGCTCAATAATAACTCAGTGGTGTGTAAATGGTAGCTCATTAGTACCTCACTAGTAGTCCAGTGGAAGCTCAGAGTTAGCTCAGTACGGTAAGTAGGAGCTAACCGTACACTCAGTGGTGTCTAAGTAGGAACTCACCGCTAGCTCGGTGGTAGCTAAGTGGTAGCTCAGTAGTACCTCAGTACTAGCTCAGTGGAAGCTCAGTGGTAACTAAGTAGTAACTCAGCGCTATTTCAGTGTCCGCAAAGTGGTAGTTCAGTATTAGCTTAGTTTAATCTCAGAAGTAGCTCAGCTTTAATTCAGAAGTAGCTCACTGGTACAGAATGTTGGCCCTTCAGAAAGGAGAGCTCGACCCCACGGCCCCACGGCCCCACGGCCGACTCTGGCTCAACCGTAAACATTCCCCTCTGGCCTGCTTATGTGACTGAAGCCGTTCAGTAATTTTCTGAAATACAAATCAGGTAGTTAGTGTTTCATGATAGTCATTGTTTATTGAATGATAATAAATGGTAAAATTAACAATATGCGTTATTAATCCTATATCGCGTTCTCTATGATCCAATAAATAAATGATATCTGAGGATTTTTAATATACAAAAAAGTTTTTTATCGTAAATATCTAAATCGATCAACCAAAATAGCTACGGATTTCAACTCGGAATTTTATGTCTTATTTGAAATAAATAGTATTTCAAATATGGTATTTTTAAGTATATTTTTCAAACCTTAATGCGTCCATACAAAATGACTTTTAAATTAGTTCCCACCACACATTCTCAACTTAAATAGTCCATAATATTTTTCCAACACCAATGATTTACTATCTTAGAGCCATCCCCGAGGCAGTGGAAGTTTGACGGGTTAGCTTTGAGAAGTTGTCAAAGGAAAGTTTGTTGAGGACAGTCCGTCGGATATTGACACTTGGACGCTCCGCAATCCCGACACAAAACCAAGACTGCCGACATGACAAACTATATCAGCGAACCGTTATTTACAATCTTCATTTATGTATGTTTAGATCGTGACCTATTTTGTATATGAAACATATAATATATATGCATTAAAGTATATACTGTTTAATGTACCTGAGTAAACCTACACTCTAATTATTGGCAACATGCAGACATATGTTAGTTTGTTGTGATTACATAAAAGTAAATTAATGGTGTACAAACTGTGGTTAGGAGTTTACACTAATTATGATTTGACGGTTCGTTCCTTAATACGAGATTCATATTGAAAAACATTTTTCTTTGCTTAAGGCTGTGTGTTAACTTCCTAAGATATTAAGGAAAAAATACCTTATGATATTACGCTGTGAGCTTTATAAAATGCCTACATGTTTAAGGAAAGAATTTCATGCTATAAAATCATGTAATTAGAATAATAAGTAAGAATTTAGCTAGAAAATTTAAATATTTTAGAGAATATTGATTGTTTTTAGAGTATATAATACAAAATTGATGTGTGAATAAAAGCCCTGTTTTCAATAAATAATAAATCATCTAATGAGTTAAATTTTTAAACCAGAACGATTAAATCATATAGTGCATTCATATGTAAGTAGATACAATTAAAAGCATATGATTTATACATCCAACGTATGAATTTAAAGTAGTTACAAAAGTACAAACCTTTTAAGTTTTTGAATTTTATATTCGATTATGTAATATTATTAACAAATTATCCCTTAATATTTTTACAATTCATGTATCTGACATTAACCTAAGGCTTATAGAATGGTTTATTATATTTTTTCTTGTTTTGAGTTTATTATTCTATGAAATGACATTAACTGCATTAATATAATGATCAATCCCTCATTTGAACACAAAGTTATACCCTCAAACTTGGAAGACGGATAGTTTGAAGTAATTTAACGTGTAAATACAATTGCTTGGTTGAGTCTCTAGCTGGGACTTTGGAACTGTAATCGAAAACGATTTAGAGACATAAATCAAGAGCTTGAAATAAACGTTCTACCAGCCGAGCTTGAATATCCTTTAATCTACGGATTCAATAGTATTTTAGCCTTAAAATTAAAGTTGAATAGATTTACGAGCATGCTGATGATTGAACATGTATTTGTTACAATATCGCTATAATACTCTTATTTTCAATTCCAAAATGTAAAACTTTACTGTTTCATATTATTTAAAGTCTCGTTTACAAAACAAAATTAGTCGGACTAAATATTAAGTTAAGGTCTAAATTGGCTCAGTTTCCTACCAAGATAATAGTTTTTTTGCCCAAAAAAGTGCAATAGTTGTCATATCCTATTCACTACCTATGACCCTTTAATTAAACTCTTTCCACCGCACCAGGAAATGTTAGTTTGAACCGATTCAATTAACGTGGCCCAAGCCATTCATAAACCCTTTGCTGAAATCAACATTAGTCTTATGGACGGTCAGGGTAAAGTTATTTGACCTGGACTGTACTTGGCGGTCCTCCTCTCGGCCCGCTCAGTTTGTAGCACCTCTCACTAACTTGCTGATCATTCATTGCTAATCAGTTAGTTTCAAGAATCTAGTTTGAGTGCAAAGCACCAGTTTCAAGAATCTAGTTTGAGTGCAGATTAATTTATTTATTTAATAGATGGACAGCCATTTGAAAAAAGTAACCGAATTACATATGACCGAATCCTTAAAATATTACATATGACCGAAAAAGTATTATTAATTTCGGTCAAATGTAATAAACTAATTTTCGGTAGAATGTAATAAAGTAGTAAATATTTCTGTCAAATGAAATAAAGTACTGATTCGGTCAAATGTAATAAACGGTATTTTCGGTCAAATCTAACACATACTAAATTCGGTCAAATGTAATAATTCACATTTTCGGTTGAATGTAATAAAATATAGAAGTTTTCGGTCAAATGAAACAAATCACTTATTCGGTCATATGTAACAAACGGCGTTTTCGGTCAAATTTAATAAATCCTATTTCGATAAAATGTAATATTTTACAAATTCTCTCGTAAGTAGAGTATTTTTAAATATTTTGTCTATAAGTCAGCTCTTCTATGATGCTATGTAATACAGTAATTCGGTCAAATGAAATAAATCCAAATTCGGTCATATGTAACAAGTTACACTTTCGGTCAAATGTAATAAACTCATTTTCGGTTGTATGTAATAAATAAGAAAATATTTCGGTCAAATGAAACAAAATACTAATTTGGTCAAATGTAATAAACCGTATTTTCGATTAAATGTAACAAATCACCAATTCGGTCAAATGTAATAGTTCATATTTTCGGTCAAATGTAATAAACTATGGAAGTTTTCGGTCAAATGAAACAAATCAAGTTTTTGGTCAAATGTAATAAACCAAACATTCGGTCATATGACATTTCGGTCATTTGTAACACTTCTATTTTCGGTCAAATGTAATATTTAGTGGATTCGGTCATATGAAATTCGGTCATATGGGCCCCACGACCTACACAAACCCTCCTAACATTATAAACTTTGCTTAAACATTAAGCAGGATTAAGCATAATTCCCCATGATTTCAGACTATTACAGACTGAAATATATCAAAGCTAACATAATATGACGCTTTTGTATTATAAATAAAACACATTCGGAGACCAACCCACACAACCCAATCCACGTTGTGACACGCGCATCATTATCGGATTAACACAATCACAAGTTTGATGGATTCTGGATCGTAACTCACACGTTTTTGCATTTACCGAGTTGATTTAGGCAGTACTAATATAATACTTCTATACTTTTATGTTTTTCAGGTATTTTTATTGTATTTGTCTATTTTAATCTGCATAAAAATCTGTTGAACGTGGTGTTAAGTGCAGGAAAATAATTGATATACCCCTATTACAAATTGCTCTTGATTTTTTTGACAGTTTTAATAATTTATAAACTATTTACAAATATGATCTCGAAAATCGTTCATCCCGGAATTCACTCTTTAGTTTGGCACTAAGTAGGTTGCGTTTGCAATGTGCAGCCAAAGTAGGATAAGATTATTTAATGTTAAATGCATAATACTCAATATTTAATTAAATTAACTTAAATTTTTATATACCACTTCCAAATATAATATTTTTAGTGGTTAGTGGCTATGTAAGGTGATTGTAGGATGATTGTAGGTGATTGCTTGTCTGTTGCCGTTCAAGGATAAAAAGTGTTTTTTTTTTAATTTTAACAAAAAACTGTATTTTTATTAACGGTAGTTTTGATATTTTTTCTTGTTAACTAGTGGATAAAAAAGCAAATATTCATTAAACGAGCACTTGTTACAGAAAAAATGAACTTTCTTTCGTTGTAAATTTAATAACTAATTATAGTTCTTTGAGCTCATTGAAAAAAAACTATAACGTATTTTAACTTTGCCCTGTAAAAAAGACACTAGATTTATAATTATATAATTTCTCAACGGGGAAATAAATCGGACTGGTTTTTGGCACAACTGGGAACTCAGTAGCTCTACGAAAATACTGGTTGGAGTTTCGGTTTAACATGAACATACAGTTCCCGGAGGAGTGTTAAATTCATACACAACCGAAACTGCCTCCACATTTCCCGCCGTATTTATATACAGCTAAATAGACCCGCCCTGTTTTTGGTATTATAATTAATAAAAATGTTTTCCCTTTTTCAACTTAGACTTTTGCAATTATCACATAATAATATATAGTTTTCTTTACTTAACCACTTAAAATATTTTTGGTGAAAATATAATTTGCAGCAGATCATAGTATGAGCAAATGAGCACAAGTTTTATTAGCGAATTTCCCCTATAGGGAAGAAGCTGTTACCGTAGGTCTCATGGTAAGACCTAAGCCTAAAACCATCATAACTTTTCTTTTTGAGGTCCTCAGATGCCAAAAACACCATTCGTTCACTTTCATATATATATATATATATATATATATATATATATATATATATGTGTGTGTGTCTTTAAGCACGATAACTTGCGCAAAAATGGTCCAATCGGAATGAAATTTGGCATAGACGTGTAAAGTAGTAATTATTCGGACGAGTTCGTAAACCAGCCCGATCGGACCACCGGAAGGGGGGGGTAAAGGGGGGTAAGCCCCCCCAAAAATGGGTTTTTTGAGTTTTTTACATAGAAAAATAAAATTTTTCAAATTTTTACTGGCACCATTGAATTCAGCCCAAAAAAACAAACAATTTAGTATTTGAATCATGGCTCTATGTCCATTGGTTGCCGAGATATTGAAAGTGGTAAACGCAGTACATTGTCCCAATGTTAACCTTATGGGAAATAAGTAAAATTCTATATCTCGCTTATTTCTAAACATATCTTGATAAAACTTGGTAAATGGCTTCTTCTAGTTCAGATCTACTAAATATTGAATTAAAACCACCCAGTTTTAATATAACTGTAGCAGCAAACCTGCATACTCATTCCCCATGTTATTCTTATGGAGCTTACAAAAACATGTCAAATCTCGCTATGTTGGATCGAAGTATGTTGTTTTGCACTTGAAATTCGCTGAGTATGCAGGTCTGCTGCAACGGGGGTATTTTAGTTTGTGTGGGCTAAATTATTAACTATTACTAGTTATTGAATTTAAAACGAATAAGGGTCCTCCTAACTGCAACAGGAGAACCTTCAAAGAACATCATTATGTTTTGTATTATTTAGTTAACAATGAAAATAACCAAAACTAGCGTGTATGAAAAAAACGGAAAATACTATGATATTTTGTACTGCTTGTTTTGTCTAAGATCAAGAATTACGTTTTATCATTTAAGTGCAACAAACAAGCCAAGTCATCCTAAAAGCTTTTGCCCCTAACCACAAGCCATCAAAATGATTGTTGATAGTATCTAGAAATAAGAACATTTTACTTCACTTGGGAGGGCTGTCAAACATTGTAATTAGCGTGCAAATACGAGTAATTGTATTTATTACGGCTGCATATTATTGCAATTCCAACCTACGTTTATGATTACCAGTCTAGAGAAAGAAATCTGGAACGAAATATTTAAGATTTAAATCATTGCTGTGTTTATTCAGCAGTTCATAAATTATTTAAAAAGTAAACAAGTCAGTAAAAATTGTAATTTGGGGAATAATTATTATTCTTAACACATTAACACGTTTAAATGGTTTTAGGCAGATAAAAAACGAAAAAATAACAAATAAATCACTGAATCACAGGGATGTTATACTAGTACCGCCTAAACCGCGTCAATAAATGCAAAAACGTGTGAGTTACGATTCAGAATCCATCAAACTCGTGATTGTGTTAATCGGATAATGTTGCGTGTGCCACACCGTGGGTTGGATTGTGTGGGCTGTACTCTAAATGTGTTTTTATTTACAAGATAAAAGCGTCATATTAGCGTCGTTAGCTTAGATATACAGGGTATCCAACTTAACTGTGCCACCATTGGTATTTCAGAAACTATTGGATTTAGAGAAAACTTTAAATGGAGGACTTCACCTACTTTTTTTAGACATTTGAAAATATGAATTCCATTTCCTAGTGAATGGCCGCCATTTTCCAATATGGCGGGCAACTTTGATTTTTCTTATGGAACACCCTGTATTGTAGGGCATATTTGGATTCTACAATTAATTTTAAGAACCTTATAACTCACTCTTTGACATTTTTTCCTAAACCCAATGGTTAGGGAGATATAAGCCGTTAAAATTTGATTTTTTGTCATAAGAAATGCACAGCGTTATTGCCAGTACTCGGTAACAGTTTTACAGTTTAATAACAGTTGGGTTAATTAAAAACTACCAAAGAACAAAAGTGCTTTAAAATGTAATTTTTAGTTTGGATTCAATCATATAAATAGTTTTTAGTCGAGAAAAATTATTCATTAGTAGAAATGAATAATTTTGAATAGTTTTGGACACCATAAGGATTGCATGGGATGGCCCGGTTAAAATGGACACAATGCATTTCAAATGGGGAAAAAAATCAAACTTTAACTGCTTATATCTCCTTAACCATTGGGTTTAGGAAATAATGCCAAAGAGTAAAAAGTTCTTAAAATTAAGCGTAAAATCCAAATACATCATAAAATACAGGGTGTTCCATAAGAGAAATCAAAGTTGTCCGCCATATTGGAAAATGGCGGCCATTCACAAGGAAATTGAATTCATATTTTCAAATGTCTAAAAAAGAAGGTGAAGTCCTCCATTTAAAGGTTTCTCTAAATCCAATAGTTTCTGAAATACCAATGGTGGCACAGTTAAGTTGGACACCCTGTATTTCAGTCTGTAATATCCTGAAGTCACGGGGAAGTATGTTTACTCATTATACAAATTTAGTTGAGGACAAAATTTGGTTGCTTTTAAAATAAAACATCGCAATCCAATGTTTTCTATAATGTACACATTTTAGTTAACAATTATTAATGTAGCATCTATACCCTCCGGTGAGCGATTCGGGGTGTAGGCTGGATCAATAGTTCAAGTCTGTAGTTTATTATATAGAATTAGATTAGTGTTTGCAACTATCTTGGCTGTGTTTATGGTCGAATGACACTAGTGCAAGATTGCAGGTGAAATTTTGTATGTGCGATTCATACGAGTCGCACATACAAAATTGTGTTTAACACAATTTTGTGTTACACTCGTATTGTGTTTAACACCTTTTATTCATATTGTAATAAAAATTCTTTATAAAAATATAAAATTAACAAATCAATATTCTGGCATTTTTTAGATTACTCCGTCGTGCATTTCAGTAGTATTTCAGTTTGTTTTTGCACTGCGGTGTAAATATTTCACTGGTAATATTGCACCATCGTCATACGACCTTTACCGAAAACTATTGATACAATTGTCTTTTTAGTACGTCTTTTAAAATGTTATTAATTGTTACCAATTTATACCCTTAAGTAATTTAATTATGACATTTAGCGTTGAAACTTATAAATATTTGATAATTGACAGTGCATTTTCTGAACAACATTAACATTGATACTTTTTCATAAATTTTTATTAATATATTTTATATGGTTCAGGTTGCATGCTTCTTATTTGTTTTTACTAAAAAATGGAACAAAATGCTAATACATAAGATGGTTTTTCAAGCAAAACTATAACTTTTTATTAATAATAAATTAAAGGGTATGTATTTCGTTTAAAAAACTGTCACACTTTAAACAAAATCATACCTACTTATCATGGCAATGTTAAATGCACAGCACACGTGTG
Organism: Flexamia atlantica; assembly: GCA_035578135.1. Lineage (NCBI taxonomy): Eukaryota > Metazoa > Arthropoda > Insecta > Hemiptera > Cicadellidae > Flexamia > Flexamia atlantica. The sequence goes on along the minus strand of JAQJVK010000004.1, from coordinate 8,224,120 downwards.
TTTATTAAATGCTACAGGATTATAAAATTTATTAAGAAATTACCACCAGTGCTATCGAAGTATTCATTCAGTGAAAATTTTATAAATATAAAGAAGGTATACGGAATCAGTATTATGTGAACTAGAGGTAGAGAGAGAATTGACACGTAATGGAATGTAAATTCAAGTATTCCGCTGAAGATAGAATACACAGCAAATATTCTCAGGGCATTGTTATGAAAAGCGTAGAGAAAATGTGCTTTATTCAGCAGTAAAGTTAATTTAATTCATAGTAAATACTTCAGTAGTTTTACGATAGTAGATTTAATATGCCTTTGTGATGTTTTGCTATTTGGTTTGATTGAATGGATGATTTAATAAATAATATCTAATTATAAAATTAATGGAAACTTAATTCTTTCTTCAAATGCAGGCATGCTTTACTTGCTGTGCTATGTGACTTTTCCCTAAGCCCATTCACCCAAAAGCGAGTAATCATAACATCAACATAGTAAAATTATTAACTTTTCCAGAAAATTCATAGTTTGTCGAGTTATTTAATTAATTACAGTGCAATAAAAACTTGAAACCAGTACATTTGAAATTACTTTTATTACGAAAACGTGTTATAGTAAAAAAAACATATTACCGATGCAATTTTTTTCAATTAAATGAAAAATACAATAATAATATAATTATTGTTTATACAACAATAATTTGCTCTCAAAAATTTAATTGGATACTAAATATTAATACCTTAGCATTTATACTTTGCGTTAGTATTAATACTTTTGCCAAATTTGTTCGGCAAAAGAAACTAATTAGAAAGTATACTAACATATAAATAAAAATAAATGTTATGATGATTATAAAATATTAAAAGCTAAACATTAACGAAACAAACCAAAACTTTGAACTACTTAATTGCAACCCCAATATTATACTTCTCAGAACAATAAATCAAGTAAGACAATTGTTTAGGCGTTTGCAGTAAAGGTCCTCCCAGCTTAACGAGTCGTAGAATCGATCGGAGGCTGCTGACTGCTATCCCGGACCGAACCCTCCCAAAGTCTGCAACTGCACAAGCACAATGTATACAGAGCCCTCTAAGTAGGGACATCCAATCTTAATTTGTTTAGTTCCGCCGCCAAAAATCAGAGCAGAAATTAACGCTGATGCTTGGAATAGTTCAAGCTGGCCCCGTATAGTCAGCGCTTCTATTCATTATCCACAATGTCAAAATGAGAATGTTAGTAGGCAATGACAGGTAAACATTATGGTAAAAGACACAACAATACAAAACAATAACATACGACTGTCAAAATATCACAACCACCTGCTTGACTTTAGAAAGTCCGCTTGATCCGTAAACTCCTAATACAATTCCAATCGGACTAATGGGCGCCACTCTTTTTCGGTGGCGGGAACTACATTTTTCCATAAGGTGTCCCTACTTAGAGGGTTCTGTACACATCGACAAGCATCACTGTCCATGCTATCCTGGGCACAAACCCAACCAGAACCTGTACTGCGTAGTTATCATTGAGGAAGAGAATGAAAAATTTGAATACTCTTCCTTTTCAGTGTTTTTGTCACAGCCAAAGTATGAAACCGGTCATTATGCATAATGACCGGCTACTATACAGAGTGACAAAACTTTGCTAGCTAAAGTGATGAATTGATAATTTTAGCAGTCATTGTTCATAATGACTGCCATGTTTTGGCTAAAGTAATAAATATATCATAATATGTTCGTAATCACTTTGAACAAACATTATGAATGATAGCTATTCAGGGTTAGTCAGGAGGTAATTCTCAGTGTTCTGATCGGATCGCTGTGTTAGGTAAGGTTAAGTTAGGTTATGTTAGTTTAGGTTAAGTATTAATCACATTGAAACTCGTGTTGATACTATGTATAATGGCTGGATCAAGTGATAGGCTAAATCTAATTTCTATATATTAGTATTTCTAAATTATTTCCAGGCATTAAGAAAACCTTTCTAGATATTGCACATAATGACCGGTTATTATCATAATAGCTGGATTATCTGCTTTGGCTGTAACATTTGCACAAGACACGGTCAAAATGCAAACCTGATTTTGGCGATGTAGTTTAACCTGGTTATGACCATTAGTTTGTTATTTTCAGTGAACCTAGTAAACACTAATCCCAGTTTTAGCTGAATAACTAGGATAATAATCGAGCTTGTTTGGAGAACGGAAAGTTTAGCCAGGACGTGCCCGGGATGGTGGTGAAGCTACAAGTTCCACGTCTTTGGCGCAAACTACCGGCGACCCACCTTGCATTCCGAGCGTTCTAGTTACGCTTACAGCACCTGTTATGGCAGTTTACCTTATACCTTTTTTAGCTGTTTAAGACGCAGCACTGGCTGCGTATTTAAACCGGAATATGAGTGGAGCTTAATCGCTTTCAATGGAATTAGTTTAGTAATTTCTATAAAATAATTTTATTTTTAATCATAGTCATAACTTCTTCAACCCCTTATCTTATATACATTACGATATGAATGTTACCAGAAATTAATATTACGAAAGCTTAATCGGACGAATGTGTTGTCAAGATGGTTGATGTAAAATAAATATTAAAATGTATACGTTTATTTCCTTATTAAATATAAAAATGGCTGAATAAGTACTATCCAGCTTTTTAAGTAAATTAGTATCACGATAAGAATATTACACTTTATGAATGCTACGAAAGTTTCACATCGGACGAATGTGTTGTCAAGATGGACGATGTGAAATAAATAAAAATATGTATATTAATTTACTCTTTAAATATTCAAAAATTGGTTGTAAAAGTTAATTCAAGCCTTTTTAAGTAAATTAGATGTCAATAATGAATTCCCTCCATAAAGAGAATTAAATTAATTACCCAAAAACATTTTTTTTAGATCCAGACTATTTAGAAAATATTGATTATTTATGCGTCGCAACGTAAAACCCATTCTTTTTTTGGCGTAGTTAAAACTGTAAAACATATTTTCTTTCAAATTTACTGCCATTTTATGTAAAACCTAACACTTATTTCATTAACAGTATAACAAATTGTTTTATAGATGGATGTCTTACTTTAATGATATTTTCCTGCAGAATGTTGGCGTAATGCTAGTTTTTGGTTTGGCCATACCTAATTGTTTAAAAATTATAGTTTATTTACCATAGTTTTTAAGTTTTTTGTTGAAATTTTTTACTTATAATATTTCAATCATTTAAACGAACGCAGTTTCATGATAACTAAAGAAATCTCAAATAGCAAACCCTCTTTTAAATCCAAACAATAAGTGGCAGTAAGTTATCGTAGTAAGTTTGTAGTAGACTCTCGAAAATTCGACACAGTGGACTTCGGGGGTGTCGAAGTATCTTAATGACAAACCACAGGGATTATATGAGAATGTACATTATTAGAGCATTAAAGTGCAGGTTGTACTTATACATCTCATAAATGTATTGAATAAATAAAGCCTCAGCAATACAAAGCCAAGTATACCTTTTTTATTATTCCTTTTTTACATATGTATCACTTCATTATTGATACTAATATAGGGCCCAATAAAAAAACTTGGAAAATATATTTGTTAGTCTTAAAATGTTTGTTGAGTGTCAGCCCGTGTCGAACTAAGTATTGAGTTTCAAACTATCAAAGTTCTACTGAATTAACTCTTGATTAAGTATTTTGTTTGTATTCTACAGCTTTCTGAAAACCATAATTGGCTTCAATAAGTTAAATAAGTTCCACCATTTAATATATTGATATATAATACAAATTTAATCTAAAAATCTATCCCAACAAATAATATTAAAGATCAAGACACTGTTTAGAAATTTCATTCGCCAGCGATGTTGGTCTTCGTTGGAAGTACAGTCGTGCCAGCCGGCATTGCTAGTGAAGCAGATCTGACTTTGTACGTGACAGGACTGGGGACCGACACGTCAACATTGGTAAAATATTGGTTAGCAATTGGAGACGAAAGTTCCAGACTCCCATCCACTAGTTTACTAACTAATAGTCCCTTTGTAGTTAGTTAGTTGATGCAGTCTATAGACGGCTTTATGGCTGGTTTACGATAGTATATAGGTCAACAGAGAGTTTAGTATATGGAATAATAATAATATTCATTATTCTATAGCATTTAAAGCAATACAGTTTAATTTTTAAAATATTATTAATAGTAACGACTCGAGTAACACTCATATTAATTTTTTAAATTTAAATTCACTCAAAACAGATAATGTGTTACAATTAAAAGTTGTTTAGCAATAATTATCACCTAAATTACCCTAACCTAAATTTAAAAGATCATAATTCTTACTAAACAATATTCTCTTTCCTATTACTATACTTTTCTGATGTAAAAATGTTGCTTCCAATCAATTGCTTTCATTTATCTCAACACTTTGATCCCAAATTCAGTGTTCTGAAAAAAACGTAGACCTATAGAATAATAGTCCTGGAACAATAAGGAAAACCATTATAAATTATAACTTCCACAATAAATGTGCCGGTTTTGTATGTAGTTATAAATTAAATGTTAGTAGTAAAATAATGTTTGCATGTGGTATTAACTATTCTATAAACATAAAGTAAAATTTTATAAATCCACTCTTGAATGAAATACAGAGTTATTTATATGTTCGGAGCCTCTTGACAGTGTGAACATATCCAAAAAAGGAGGGTTAGGCTTGGGATTAAAATAATTTATAAAAAAATAATAAGATATGATATTTATTTATTTATTGTATTTGTTTGTCCTTTATTCATTGGTACAAAACTGCTCAATCCAAATAAATTGCTGAATCACGAGGAAAGTACATTTGGATAAAATATACTTCACTGAGTTCTTCTTCAGGCTGAAAAATACACAGTTAAAACTTGTAATGGATAACTTCAAGAGTAATGACAAAAAAGCTGTAAATTGGAAGAGTTTAAACAGTTGATCGATTCGTACTGATAACTCGTAAATAAATAACATACCGAGAGACTGAGAATGGGAAAACAAACTGCTTTATCGTATTAATATTATAATATGATTAAGCATACTAAGAGTAAATTGAGTTTTGTTCTTACTCAGGCATTTTAAATTTAAATAATAATCCTCCAGACTCAAAAATGTATCTATTGCTGGAAATAACAAGCTCCTGTGTAATATATACTACTTACAAGAAGAAAACATGCGTTTAAGAGTGTTTTTGAACCTTTTTTCTTCATATTTACCACAGAAAGCGACAATTATATTCGTTTATTTAATATTAATAAAGCATATTCGCAGTTATAGAAAATGAACCTTTTAAAAGTTTATAACAAATGAAATGGTTAAATTTAAATGATTATAATTTTCTTTTATTTACTATATGTGTCACGTTCTCCTGTAGTTATTTGTTTGTGATTTTTTTATAAACCTAGTAAGAAATACTCTCTACGTCCATCTCTCTCAGGGTTCAGAAAAGGCAAGGAGCAATCAAGGACCTCTGTTGGCAAAGAGGAAGTTTCAGTAAACGTGACTCGGGTATCGGCTAAATTTGTCAGGGGATGATTTTTGTATCGAAGATTCCTTGTTAGTATTGAACATGAGGGCAAAGCTTTGACATAAAATATCCGAGGTAAAATATTAATGTTGAGCGTTTTATGGGTTTGTACTATTTCTATTTTAATTCAATGTACGTTTTTAAGTGTAAGGTAGGCCACGGATTTCAAAACTACGAATAAAAACCTCTACTTTTACTATCTTTCATGTATTACCCAATAGATTACGAACTTGAAATGTGAACATTACAAATGCAATACGAAAATATTTATTAAAATTATTCTCCTACTAAATGGTCTCAGCGAAATGTGTTAAAAGGGGCATTTTTGAAGTTATAGCCTATAATCCAAAAATATTAAATAAATTGGAAACGCTAGTAAAAAGGACCTACACCAATATGTATACGTTTCTTATCTTGTTATCTTATTCGTATGCATTGGACTTTAATACAATAACCTTCATTTATGTTTCGAATAAATGAGAAATATAGAGAAAAACTAAATGTTGGTCTTCACCATAAAAAAAACTCTCCTGACAAACTTCATAAAAAAACAAAATATGAAAAATGACCAGAACGTATATATAGTAATCATACCGTTGTATTGTCCAAATAAACATGCATTGTACGTAATTAAACTTAGGATTGTTTGTTTTTATAACCTTGTAACCCCACTGATGAAGAAACTCAATGTGGTTTTGAGATGTTTGGGTAAAATAAATTTTATGAAAAGTAAAAAGAAGTGCCTAACATTTATTATGGATGAAAAATATTTTTGATAAGACCATTAAAATAATTATAGTATGAGAACTCCACAACATCGTTTTTAATCTATTATAAAGACTGTTTGAAAGTTACGATCCACTCATTAATAAATGTCACTTGTTTTAAGAAGGAGCCCAGTTAAAAATTAAACACCTCTCAGTATTCTCATTTTCTTATCTTCATTTTAATTTATTGTTCTTTCTCTTCTAATTTCTTTGAATCTGCAATGCCATTTACTTTTGTTTGAATATTCTAATTTTATATTTTTACATAGTGAGAAAATTATAAGGTTTACAGATTTACTTCAATATGAACTCTACTTTAGTATTCAAATGTAATATTTGTTCACTACGTAAATAAAATACCTGTTTCGATCACAGTAGGGTGAGTGCACCCGTGAATATCCACCTCAATCATTAAAAGAAAGTACCGTAATGAATGATCAAATGATATTATTTACTAATTGGCTTTATTTTTTATTCCATTACTGTTAATCCGACCAAATAAAAAATCGTTGATTTTTTCCTTGCTAAAAATGTTGATATATAATCCATCTGTTGATATATAATCCAAAATGTTGATATATAACACAATCTTGATATATAATCCATTTTATGTGACGTGACCCAGACCATCGTTAATCCCAATTTTAATAATCAAAACTGTATTAAGGGAAAACATGGCCAAATTGTTTGACTCTGGCCACACTCTGTCACTCTCAGGCTCAGAGCAGACTACAGTCAAAGTCAAATAACATGGCCTAGTATAATGTTGAAATTAACTCTAGTCTCATTGGAGGACAGGTCCAAGTTATTTGCCTCTGTCTATACTCTGTTACTCTCGGGCTTAGAACAGATTTCATTTTATTTTCATTTATTTCTGCTTTCTTTCCGAGTTCCTAAATTCTGTTATACCTCTGTTTTTTCCATATTTTCCTCTGGCTTTTTCTTTCCATTCACTCGGGAGGCATTTTCAATTTATTGTTTTTAAACTTTATTCCTCCTCTTTAATCCTTCTTCACTCCCTTATTCCTTTCTATCCCATTCTTGTTTTAATACTGAGCCATCATTCTTTTGCCATTTCCAGCGAGTCGCCGGGGGGCCCACGCTCAGGTCTACTGGGATGGAAGTGCATTTGGAGAAAAATGCATTTACGCACCGTCAGGTGGATCACGAGCGGCCCGGTGTGTGGGGCTCCTTCTTCATTAAGACTACACACTATAAAAACTAGTTGATTCTTTTCTTTCTGAACTTCTACAGATCTTCATTGCCTTTTGCTTCACTGGTCCTAGCAGGTGTCTTGAAGATCAGGGTCCATCCTGTCGGTCGTTGTCATGTTCAGGTAGGTAGCTTGTTGACTGAAGGCATCACAGGTTTCGTCGGATAAAGATGTCCCTCCAGCTTGACATAAACCAGCCAAAAACCTCTGGATTTCGAATTTCTGCAGAGAAGTTCCAGGGAAGCTCAGCCACAGTCTTGCAATGTTCACATGCAGTTCCTGTCTTACGTCTTGATGATCCAGACATTCATTAGAAAATTTATATATAACAGCCTACAGTACAAGTCAAATAACGTGGCCCAGGACCAATGTTAAAATTAACGAGTACAAGACCAAGTTATTTGCCTCCGACTATACCCTGTAACTCTCAAACCCAGAGCCAGTAAAGGGCCGCAACGCCGCGGGTGTCCGCCAACTTTGTCCATTATCACTAATTTAACGGCCTTCTCACCTCCCTCTGTGGGGCCGCTTTGCATTTCAGATCTTTGAGCTACATTTAGAGCCGGATGTTAAACGTTTTAATTTATTTTAAGGTTATTAAATAATGTTGTATTTGTTAATATATTATACTAGGTGGGATATTTTGTGTAAAGTTTATTTATTGTTAGGATGTCCTGGAAATAAGTACAATAACTTAATGTACGTTTGGTATTTTGGGTCATTGGGTTTAAAAAATAAAAAGGTACTTTGGATGTAGATTTTATCTTGCTTAGTTCACCCTGTCTCGGTTTACATGGGGTTTTCAAATTTTTCTATGACTGTGGGGAAAACAACCTTGAAACTCCGTTAATTGTATAACTAAAAATAGCCATTTTTGTAAGCTTTACATCTGTACATCTGTATGGTTTTATTCATTATTTATATTTGGTTTGTTATTATTTACTCTAACATTAATCTTTAAACAGTTTTTAAACAAAGAATGAAAGGTAAATAACAGGAATAACATTTATTTTGATTTCGAAATTACTATGAAAGTTTAATTTTATACAAACAATTTTTCGATACGTCTTAGCAAAGAATGTTGCATTCATGCAAAATGTGCATTTACATTCCATCTGTATATTTATATTCCACCCCTTCCGATATCACATCTCCATTTCCAGGCATATTTAATGCATTCACAAAGATCTCAGATAGTAAAATCAAACATGAAAAATGTGGAGAAGTAAAACATTTATTATTTTCCGATTTCAGAGTAAACCATGAAGAAGTGTGTTGGTTTTTTTCAATATCATTATAAAACTATAACGTTTATTTGAAAAAAAAAACTCTAATTAAGAAAAATTTATTTTACTGTAATTTATAACGTAATTTAACTCGTAATGAAAGAATAATCGTCAGATAGTTTAATTAACAGCTCAATGATTTTGTAATCTGGAAATAACTAAACGTTTTCCTTTAGCTACAGTTTTATTTTTCTTAACAAAAAGAAGTTAAAAATAGAATTTTATATATTAGTTAACAAACTATAATTTACCCGAATTAATGGGAAAAATAATACTTGAAGCTGTTGCCTTTTATGGTGTTAGAGAAAGACTGAGTGAATTATAAACACAGAATGTTAAAAAATCAAATTAAACACAGCCCCGATGCTTCTCTATTAATATGTTGAAAAACAAATAAATTGAAAAATAATTCAGAATCGTATTTTATAGTAACAGAGAGAAAAGTCTGATGGTAATAAAACATTAATTTTTTTTATCTTTATTTTGCTGAGCCAAAATATTTGTTTCTCTTCACTAATTTTACTGATTGTTATTAATTGACGTGCGTTAAAAGGACCCTGAAACGACTGAGGACACTAAATAATCCATTTTAACCAATCATAAATTCGTTGTCCTAAAGCTACAAACTATGGACAATGAGTTTTGTAGAGGTTCACAAGAAAATAACTGCAACGTTATTCAATTACGTAGCTATAACGGGGAGGGTAAAAGGTCAAAGTATACTGCAGGATGACCGGTTACCTGGCAACCAAATGCTAAGCCCTAACGCGTTAATGTTTCGCAATAACACCTGTGAGATAACTCCCGTATATGTTAGTAAAAATTTGGAATAGAAATATGCAAGTAGAGATTAGTTTTTAGGGTATTTTCTTGTGAAATGATAATCTTGGATTATCGAATTGTCTCAGATCAGTGGATTCAATCCTTAAGTAGTCATATTAAAAAGTATTGAATATTGTTCTTACTAGATTTCACGATTACTCAAACGATTAATCAAAGATGTAGTATTAAATGATATATTTAACAACTTTTAAAATATTCAACAATCATTACTTAAGAATAAAAGTGTAGTCAATTTTAATTATGTCGTCGGATTTAATATTGAATGACATCCCTTCACATTAGTGAAAAGTTTAATGATTTTATTGTTCGCCATTAAATTTTATTAATACCACATTACAAAATAGTAATAACCTTGTAATAACAAGAGTAAAAATGTATGGATGTGTATTGATTTCAAAGTTATGAGTTTATTTATGCGTGATCATGTGTGCGTATGAATGAATGTTTCTGAAAATATATATGAATTTTGCTGTCTTCTTGGCAAGTTCATTAAATAAGTACATTTTATTTTCGCATAGCAAAGAATCATGCTTAGCCATAAGATAAATAAGTTCAACTTGTGTTAAATTAGGTTTCCCAAATTGAATGATACGATTTTCCGAAGTACTTTAAAATGCAGGCTGTTAGAATTGATACTATTTGTTCCCTGAGAACTATAAAGATACTTCTATCGAACATAATATATTTTCGAATTTTTATTTCACCAAGAACACTCAACACAAGCATTTTATTTGTTGGAACTCAATGACATAACTTTTTTGGAAACAAAAATTCTGATTTTGAATTAAAATATAAAAGATCATTCAAGAAATGGTAAATAAAAATAAAGACCAATATTCGGAATGCCATTTATACGATTGTAAATGGATTTTTGACAAATATGTTTATAAGTTATAAGAGACTGCGCCTTCAAAGGAAATACCGATAAACGATTTCCCTAATGCTTTGGGTTACGCTTTACAACATGGATTTCCTTGATGTATAAAATATACTCGTTTACGGCTTGTATTATTGATTATTTGTTTCATCGTCTATCATTTCAATATTTTTCATTTGCAAGTGAATCCTTCATTTACAATCATAAATCATTTAAAAAGGTTTTAAATATGAGAATTGTGTTTATTTGATTCGGTTATTTAATAAAGTATTATAAAAACAATGCTATAACTATTTAGATTATAATAGGGCAATGTAAAATTCTCTTGGAGATACAATAAGAATTTAATAAATACATTTATTTGCCTAATTTAGTAGAGGGGTTTTCATTTTCAAATAATAAAATACTTACATATATAAATGCAGATTTTATGTATTTTTTTAAGTTTAAACATTCATCATTCACGACTATTTCAATAGCAAATATCTAATAGCAGGCCATCCCATTAACAGCTGCACATTTTTCCCTTAAAGATAATACATATAAGTAAGTATAAGCATAAGATAATACATATTAAGTATAAGCAGACAAGCTGTTTAATTTACTACTATCCCAAGGAAGGCTACCAAACAAAACGTTGCAAAATATGGCGGGGCCAAGTATAAATTCGAAGAACCTTTTCTTTTATTATTACGCCCGTATTTTGTATTCCATTGGTCAAACAAACGGCCTTTTAAAAATATAATTAAACATTTATGAATACTGCATTACTGCGATCTGCTTACTTCTGTCAGCGTATAGTAACAAGGGCAATAATTATTACAATTATACAGTAAAAATAAGACGCATTTGCGTAAGTCTTTAAATAAAAATCTGGCAATTTACGTTATTTAAGATTTTAAAAATTAATTGAGAAAATATTGTGTGATTCCAATGCAATACAGGTGGCGAAACGGCCAGCCACACTTAAAACCATCCCGAAAACGTGCACGGAAATACGCATTACGTTTCAAATTGTATCAATTCTTCACCTGTGCATAAAAAAAGTTTAAAAACAGTTTTGTAGAAAACCCGTTTTAAATATTCTTCGCCGAGAAGACGTGGAGTCCTGGGGCACTGCTGCTGATATACGGCTTCTTCCATTCTTCTTATCGTTTCTTTAATTTATGTTTGCGATTCTCATAACGGTGGCCATAACGGCCGTAGTAATAATTTCTTTTCCTCAGTTTCGCTATCCTGGACTTTTTTCTGAATATGTAAATCTCGTTAAAAAATGTAACCTTGAATTTAATCTAGTGTTTCATAGAACTTGATATCTTATTTTCGGGGGGGGGGATTAATAAATAGTATTTTATCTTAAAGTAAAATTTATCCATGCAAAAATTATAATTGATTTTATGAATTAGCATTACTCCGAATGATTTGAAATAATTTTTGATCTATTGCATGTATCTGCTGCTTGAAAGAATTGGTCGATGCTTGGCGAATAAATGGCCATCAAAGTATACAACACAGAATGCAACGTTATGAACTATTGTTAAATTTAGAAGAAAAACGTGACCCTCCCGAAAAAATATTAACTTTTACTGCCAGCCTATTAACTATTATTAACTATTCACTACGCTAAAATAAGGATGGATAACAATTTTTTATTAAAAATTAGGTAATGAAAAGTTAATGCATATTATTTTATCACCTACCAACAGACCACCAGATTAGGAAAGGCCCATACGACAGAAATATGAGTTCACAACAGATTAGATTGTATGAAAGCTTTGTTTTTGGAGAAAATCAACTGAATAATTTTTAAGAATTTCTAAATAAAAGGCTAATACTATTGTAACATAAATAAAACGATTTTTAATGAAGTAGGTACGCATTTTAAACGTAAAGTAAATGTATTAAATGCATTTGAGAATAAATTAACAATACGGTTTTAATTCTAGTAAATTATTCCTTAGAATAACTTTCATACCCTGTTTGTAATTTTTTTTATAAAATAGCTAAACAACTGATCGCCTTTACTTCGCAAAACTTAAAGGTTAGTTTAACTCAATTTATCTTAAATGCACGAACATGATAGCCTTTTGAAGGAAAAAAACAACAAAAACTCTTCAATTTTTTTAATGCTATACTAAATAAAAATTTTAATAGAGAATTTCAGTCGTAAGTAACAACTCGTTTAACTGGTTCCGAGCAAACGTCTATGGTTTCAGCGATAGCGTCACACCGACCGCACCAAAGGCAGGCTCAGCAGATGCAGCAGCTATATCACGTCTTGAGAAATGCAGGCGTTGAAATAAACTCACGTTATAGAATATAGAATTGGATTGTTTAATGACAAATTGATAAATACCCACTTAATTTTAATGTAATCGCTTTCACCTGGTGGACCGAGCCTTGCTCGTTGATATTTGTACTCTATGTTATGCAATGCGAATGTTCCCTTTAGAGGTAATGCGAGATATGATAGCAGTTTGATCATATATAAATAAATATGACTGTTTGCAAGTTAAGAGCCGTAAAATGGTCCGATCTTAGTTAAATTTAGCACACACGTGTGGAGACGTAACCACTCGGTTGAGTTTGAAAATCAGTCCGATCGCACAATCGGAAGTCCGGGATAAGGGGACAACCCCCCCCCCCAAATGGTTTTCAGAGTTTTTGCAAATAAATATATAAATAGCCCAATCTTTGTTTGCACTATTGAATTCAGCCCAAAATAACGAAAATATAGTATTTAAATCATTACTTTATGTCCATTGGCTACGAGATATTGAAAGTGGTAAACAGAGTACAATGTCCATATGACATCTTAATGAAAATGAGAATATTTCTGTATCTCGTTAAGGTAGGAATTTCATTTCTGATCTTGTGTCTTTACGGGTTATGTTTATACTACTTATTGTTATATGTTGTGCCCAGGTTTAGTAACTGAACTTCTCAATATGGTTGAAGATCAGTTTCGTTTTTGGAACTCTGTTTAGGTTTCAGTAATGCGATAATAATTATCGACCTATCGTATTTAACTCAACAGATGTACTGTTCCAACAACCGTCAATAATAAAAAACATCCACAGAAAACAATAACCGGTCCGGAAGATAATATTATTCGATTTTCTTACGAACAATAAAACATACCTAACGTAAATATAAATAAACTGAAATAAATAAAAAATGATAAAGCTGGCCAAAAACTAAATGAAAACGATAATATGTAACTAGTTAACTAAACTACTTACCTCATTTCTCATCATATACCATCTTGTACAAAATACTATCGATAATTATATTTTCAAAGAGTAAAAAACTATCGTCATATAATACAACGGAATCGGATGTCAAGATCTGTCTAACAAAAAATGAATTGAACTTCGATTATCGGTAGGTCGTTCGATATTGTTTTCTGAGAAATCCGATGTTGAATCGTCTGCTATTGGAACGAACGGCAGAAGATCATATATGAAACTCATACCTCTCGTTTATTTCTTATGATATATATTAACTATATTTGATTGATAACTTCATTTAGTTGAGATCTATTGTACTTAAGCTTGAAAACCCCAATTTTATAATTTATGTAGTAGCAAAGTGCACACTACTTCATCATATTATCCTAATTGTAAGTAAAACATTCTATATTTTCCTTATTTTCTTAACATATAGTGATAAAATTGGTTTTTGGCTTTTATATTTCAGATGTACTGGATATTGATAAAAATTATCCTAATTTTAAATCCGTTGTAGTAGATCTACATACTTTTTGTTTAATGGAAGACATGAGAAAAGTCACTTATCGCTTTTGTTGGGCTGAAAAATCATTCTCATCCTTAGAAATTCTCTGAGTACACAGGTTTGCTGCAACTCTTGTATTTTAATCGTCACTAGGGATGTACGGCTAAAAACTACGTCTTAATAATGTGAGGAACTAAAATACTTAGGAATATCATTTGTGTTTTAACAAAAAAATACCACAAAATAATTTCACACATTAAATGCATTGGTTTTTTATTTATAGGGCCAGCTCAATACACTCCGAATAAAAATTCAGACAAGAGACCTCATTTTGAACTCCTTATGAAAATATAATTCTCAAAGTGTTCAGTCACTGGTGTTCAAGGGGATTTCTTATAATAAGACATACATATTCAGACTGCGCCAAAGCCAAAGTGGCTTCTTCCACTGAAAATCTCAATATTCTGAACCCGGAAAATATATTTACAAAAGTAATAAAAAACTGTCTATACAAGAAAATATTCCTAATTAAAATAATTTCTTTTTTTTATTAGCGGTATTAATGTTTTAAAAGAACATATATGATCAATTTGTGTTTAGAACGGTTATGCTATTTACTTGACAACGGATTTTTCACCAGAAAGTAATTTTAATAGCGTATTAAACCTTTACATTTTTACCCTTAAGTAAAAAAATTAAATAATATCAAATTTGCATAGCTTGAGTTAAAAGGACTCATTTACTCTTCTTTAGGTAGTAGGCCTATGGTCAAAATAATACCTATTTAACAGAAAATATTTATGTTATTTCAGTCTAATACTACTATGCATTCACATATATAAATATGAAATTAGAAGTATGTTTGGCTTTTTAGTAACTTAATGGAAGTCTATGCAGTAGTCCGAAAAATCTGAGACCTATGGCAAGTCTATTTCGCCATAAAGCAATAGAGCACATATGTAGCACCAAATCCCAAAATTGGCTCTTTAAAGAAGATTTTTAACAAACCATTTCAAAATTGATCCAAGTGTGAACACTCCTGCAATATCTTTAAACATTAATTGGGTTTGAAGAGGGCCCAGCCGTTACAATAAGGCTAAGTATTAAGAAATTACCCAAATCCATTATTTTTTCCTTCAGATTAACATTGGAACCAATTACAACACCAGAGCCAACCTGGATGAATTACTTTGATAATTTATACACAAATTTGTAACCAGATTTCCTTATATTTTGTACCTAAAAAAACGTTTCTTTCAAACTACGTACAGTAAAACGGTTTCCATATAAACCCATGTCGGCTTCTATCCGTTACCCCGGTCACGATCCTCCAAACTTTCTTCTTTGACAACAACGGCCCTTGATTACCCCCTTCGCCCGCCATCTTTGAACCGAAATTGTTTCTTTCTTCTTAACCCAACCCAATAACATAAAAAAGCAAATTATGAGCAGTATCGATAAAGTATATCTGTGTTTACAAAAACGAAAGAGAACTAAATGAAAAAATTGCTTAAGTATATTTTAGTATATGTTTACTTGGAAAAGTAAAAATGTGTTTAGCGTAGTGATTATAGAGACCTTACTTTCTATGATGTTTAAAATTACATATACTGTATTACAAAAAGCGATTTTATTCCTGGTTTTGTAAATACATTTTAAGAGTTTTCCCCAATAACCGTACATTTTCAATGTAAAATACCTTATTTAGTTACAAAGTTCTTTGATGGTACATGTGTGCCATTTGTAAAATAATTAAGTTAAAATCTTTTCATTTTTGACAATCATTGAATAAACCTTTTTTATTGGCATATTTCCTATCCTGTTCTTAATTTATAACCTTATATTATTAGATTTATTCCGTAAGAACAAAGTTATTGCGTATTACAGTAAGAAAAAAACCGTTACAAGTTCCTAGCAAAACACACAGTTTACACTGTAATGTTTTAGTATAAATTGAACTAAAAACATGTAGGTATTTCAAATTGAAAACGAATGCAGAGATTTATTTGCTAAAGTTAATCCGGATTTAGCATATAAGAACTGCATTGTTTTTTGGAGTCATTAAGAACCCATGGATATTATAATCTTATGTATTATAATAAAAAAAAATCAATACCAACCGAACGCCTCCACTAACTTAAATACTAATTTTACATTAATCATAATCTGGAAGCTGAAGGTAAAATATCATTGCATCATTAAACTATCAGAATTCGCTATCAGTTTTGAGCTGATTGCAAGAGAGGAATAAAAGTCTCTGTTTGCAGATGTATAAGTTTGGTCGAGACGTGGGTTGAAAATTTACCTTGATACTTGTTTCAGCGATATGTTACTTGTAGAGCAACCGTATCTATTGAGAATTAAATAAATATTTCATGGGCGAAAAAATACTGGTAGTAAAATGTAGTGAAATACATAGGAAATTTTTCAGTTATTTAAAATAACAAATCCATATCGCAGCTTAATTAAATTAAAAATTTAACTGGCTGATGGGCCGAATCATAAGTGTATATAAGAGCTTGCTCAAGATCAACGACTTTTCTATGTAATCCAATACACTTTGCTCGCGAGAGGAAGCTAATTAAATTAAGCCAGCATAATCACGTCACAGCGTGGCCGAGCTGGTAAATAACATTTACGTTATACTACACAGAAGCATCTGTTTTCTATGCCTAACTCTTGGCTGTAAAGTTACACTTTGCCGATAACTGCACGGTAAATTTACTGTGCACTAGAAAACGGAAATAACGGAATTAATTAACTGAGTTAATAATGAAGTGAAATAACGAAATTAACTGAGTGCAGTAAACCGACGTTTAATGAATGTTTACTGATTACTTCAGAGAAATGTAGTGGCAGCACTGGTAGCAGTAACAAATTTTTGTTTGTTTACTATACGTTAGGTTTGAAGAATTGAGAAACGTAATGGTTTATGGAAGGAATACGTTATGATTAAAAAAAGTGTTTTTGCTGAGTAGAATGATGTAATTAATGAAAACAGGCCCTATAAATTTACTGTACTCGCATGAATTTCCCGCACTCGCCTCTTGCTCGCGTGAGAACTATCACGCTTGCACGGTAAAACGTACTCTTTCATAGAACACAATATACACGCCAGTAACTCTTTGTGGTCGCATCAAATTTAAATACTGTAGTATAATATCGTACTTTTGTTAATATTGAAAAATCTAAAAGCCTCAAAGAACGATATTTGAAAACTAAAATCGGTTACAATGTGTCTCAACTTCTTTTAATGAGAAAACGGAGCAACTGAAGAAGTAAGACAGGATTGACCCAGAAGTTTCACAGAAAACTTTATGACAATGTATTTTTTTGGAATTCACTATCGATGACTTAAGTTTTGATTTTGATTTTGGTTGGCATTTGCCATCAATGATGAGGAAAAACAAGTTTCACGTAATTTCAGGATCTGAAATCTGATCCCGCTTTACGTGTAAAAAGATAAAACAAAACAAAAGATCACGCATTGTCAGGAAGACCTGGACAAAAGTATAAACATTACAGAACAATAAATCGGTAAAAACACTAACATTGAAAACATAACAAAAAATTGATTTGTACATAGAAATCACCAAATTCAACAGAACACGTCCACAATCAAACAGATTCATGAGAAGGTGGCCTTGTTCATTCCATAATATTATACAATTGTTCCTGGTTGCCTCATTGAATTCTTCCCTGATGAAACAACTCACTTCTGTTCATAAAAAAATTGTTATTTATGAAAAAATTTTGTTTTAAGAAAAAACATAACATTTTAGAAAAAAATTTATATTTTATTATAATTAATAATTATATATAAAATTATTAATATTTATAATAAACTATATATATATATATATATATATGTATATATATATAAATATATATTACAAAAAAGTCAATTGAAAATTCTATTTATAAAGTTTATGCGAATTAGACCCCATTTTCATGTCAACAAATGATTCTCAACTTAATTAAATTAAAGGAAACAAAAAAATTAAATAAATTCATTACCCCTTAAATGGACCTATTTGCCATAACAGGTCAAACATAAAAGGAATAAGAAGCTAATCATGCTTGCACGATAACGACAAGCATGATCGTTCCTGCTTGAACGAAATGCATAGGAAACCTTATTAAATTAAACCAGAAAGCGTTGCCTTTCTGTATTATAGTTTTTACGTTACGTTATTTAACGTTGCGTGGATTGCAACGTTTTTTCAATTTTTTCTGTGTATAAAGTATTGGAAATTTAAATAACAATCCCCCTTGTTAACTTTTAACAATATTGCCCTCATTTCTGTTAGCCTATTATTCCTGTCATTGTGGTCACATTTCCCTTTGAGAATTGTAAATTAATTTTTAATATCATCTTATAGCCCCATATTAACAACATGAGTACCCCCGTTGAAGCTAACCTGCGTACTCAGAAAATTTACAAAGAAAATTAATCAAATATTACAAAAAATATAAAAGTGATATATTTATATATTAAATTAAAAGTCCATCGATTGATTTACTTGTCAAAAATATTAATAAAGAAGTTTAATTTAAAAATATATATCTTCTTTGAATAAATAGGCTAGATTGTTATTTTTTTACTTAGAAATCAAAAATCCTATTGAAAAATGTTTTTGACAAACTCGTGAAATGATCTGCAGGTTTCGATGAAACAAAGTTTCGTTGGACAACATCCTGCTGCCCTGATACTAAAATACTTGACAAAAAAAACATGGACAACCAAGCGACCAAGATCAATGGACCAAGCAACAATAAAGTTTGTTTTTTAAAAACATACCAAATTGTTTGTTTTTTCAAGCTGAATCCAATAGTGAAAACATTAAT
This sequence comes from Flexamia atlantica, assembly GCA_035578135.1. NCBI lineage: Eukaryota > Metazoa > Arthropoda > Insecta > Hemiptera > Cicadellidae > Flexamia > Flexamia atlantica. Next base: position 8,205,025 of record JAQJVK010000004.1, on the reverse strand, counting down.
TTGATTACTTTAATTTTTCAATTTAAAAAACCAAAAACCCATTTTTGAGGGGTAAAAGCAGCCTTTACCCCACTTTGGATATATCGATCGGGCCGGTTTACAAACTCGTTCAAGAGAACCTAGTTTTACATGTGTGTACCAAATTTTGTTACGATCGGACGATTTTTACGAGAGTCATCGTGCTAACAGACACTAAAAAAAAGAAAATTCTATTCCCCATATAGCCCATGTTCAATTTTGAAACAAATCGTGATTTTTACAGGTAAAATTGCGTTTGTGCGATAAACTCACTTGATATCCAGAAAGAAGACATAAAAAGCTATCAATTGATATAAAAATTGATAAGATTACTGAGGGCACCCTGAACGGATATTTTTTGTCCATTTTGTTAAAATGATGGTATTAGCTTATTTCTAAGGAAATCCGCTAAAAATTATCACAAACGACGATGAAACATGGTAAATAAAAGTGAAGGCTATTACTCGGAAGCGCCAATTATATGATTGTAAATAGATTTTTCTCAATACTGTTTTATAAGCTTATAAAGCTTATTATGTTTTATAAGCATATTATCTTTTAGCTAAAAGAGATTGCGCTTTCAAAGGTAATACCCATAAACGATTTCCCCAATGCTTAGGATGACGCTTTATAACATGGATTTCCTTGATGGATAAAATATTTTCGATAACGTTGTTTATTGTAGATTCGATATTTCATAGTCTTTAATTTGATTCTATTTTTTACACACTTAACAATCATAGATAATATAAGAAAGGTTCTAATATATAATAGTTATGTTTATTGGATTTGTTTACCTAGTAAATTAGTATATATCTAGAATTAGTTATTGACACTATAGAATTGTAGTTTTCTACCGACCTGTTATACTAACACAGGATAGATGAGTTGTTAGAAATTAAGTAATAAAAAGTATTTATACGTTATTTCAACATTTAACGTATTAAATAATAATAATAATAATCATATAGCCTCTAAAATCTAGTGAATGATTGCTTGAAATAGCCTCTATATTTTTTGTTAAATTATGTTTTTTTTAAGTTATTCCTGGAATCTCATATAGTTAGCAAAAGGCAACGTTAATTTAAAGCGATTTATCCTCTAAATGCGTGAGTTTGATACAATTGTCGCAATTAAATGAATCCAATTTAATTTTAGTTTGATAATTGGAGTTGGTATATGATATTTCGTGCAGCGGGCTGCGATCGAATTTCTATGGGTTTGGCAAAAGCGCCACACCGACCTGTTAACGGCAGGCGCAGGTGGTAGGCAATACTGGTACAGCTGTAATATCACGTTTTGGGAAATTCAGGAGTTGGAATGAAACTCCTTCATAGAAAATACTATTTAGTTGTGTTTTCATGCAGAATTGATAATGAGTACCTGCTTAATTTCAAGTAATTGCTTTCGCATGGTGAACCGAGCTTTGCTCGTTGATATTTTATACTCTATGCAACTGTATATACGCATATTATCTTTAGAAGTGAAGCAGGAGATTAAGGGTGTTTGCTGGTATGTATGTATGTCTGATAACACGATTGAGGCCGTAAAAATGGACCAATCTCAATTAAAATTAAGTGTAAAGCAAGCACATTTTGTTTACTACGGCAACTAGACCGATCAGAGTACCTGGAGGTGGGTTTTAAGGGGAGTGGACCCTTCAGGAGGTTTTTTTTTTTAGTTTTTGTTCTTATATGGAAACATACAAATAATTTGTTTTTTAATTGCATTATTAAATTCTCCAAAAAAATGAAAATGAAAATTAAAATCATTGCTATATAATGGTTACCAAAATATATAAACCGGAAAACAGAGTACACTGTCCCTATGCTGTCCTTATGAAATTAATAAGAATTCTATATCAGGGTTATGTATAAACATACCTCAACTAAACTTCATTTTTGGCTTCATATAGTTGAGTTATATTGTATAATGGCATAAATATCCCGATTTTGACGTACTGTGGCAACAATCACAAAAACTTATCTACCCTGTCATCCTAAAGGGGAAAATGCTATGCCTTCTTAATTTTTTTAATACACCCTGATAAAACGTGGTTCATGGCTTCTTCTAGTTCAGATAAACTAGACATTATTAAAAAATCACCCAGTTTTTACATACCTGTTGCAACAGACTTTTTGACTCCCTCCACATGCTATTCTTATCAGGGAAAAAATCTCTTATGTTGGGTTGAAACATGATTCTCAGCACTAGAATGCAGCATTAGAAAATGATCCTAATCTTTCACTCAGTGTATACGGTTAAAAAGTAGGGTTTAATATGGGTCTACATTACTTTGGAATATGGATTTACATTATGATTTATTAAAAATTCACTTTGAATTGTCTTACTTTATATTTATAAGTTTAGCTCAACACGTTCCGTCAAAAAATTCAGCCAAGCGATTCCGTTCTGAGCGTCTTATGAAAATATAATCCTCAAAGTGTAGAATCACGGGTGTTCAAGGGGATTTCTTAAAATAAGACATACATATTCAGCCGGCGCCAAGGCCAAAGTAGCTCCTTCCTCAGAAGATATTCAATATTCTAAACTCAGGAAATACATAAATATAGTTATATACACACAAAACTGTTAATTCATATTAAAATAAGTTGATTTATTAGTAAATAGCGTTTCACAAAGAACGTGTTAATCATTGTGTGTGGAGAGTTGTTTATGTCACGTGACTTATCTATGGTTTTTTTATCACTGAATTATTTATTTATTTTATATCATAATGAACAAATAAACTTTTATATTCATAGTGTACGTTGCGATACATTAATTTTACGTCTGCTTAGCTTGAGTTTAAGGTCCCTATTTAATTTTCTTCAACTAGTTAGGTCCAAACAATTGTCACTTTACAGAAAATATAAATCTCATTTCAGTTCAATCCTTGTATTGCAAGGTCATGTATACACCTCAAATATAAGTATTTTAAGTCTCTCAGAGTAAAATACCAAGTACTTTGCCTAGTGCAATGTTATGCCATGCAAAAAAGAACGCCTACTTTTATTAATAATAACCGTATTAAGGAAAGTAGGTATTAAACAAAATCTATTATTCGGAACTGACCATATCAAAATTCATCCGAGCGAAAACATCTCTGCAATATCTTTAAACGTTGCTTGCGTTTGAAAAGGGCACTCACCGTTAAAATAGTACTGCATAGCAGAAGGGAAAAGCCCTAAGCCTTTCCCTTCAGACTTACATAAAAACCTAATTCAACTCCATAGAAAACCTGGAAGTAATCCCCAGATATATTCGACATAAATTTTTGTCCAGTTTTGATCTTATTTTCTCTTTAAAAACTTGCCTTTCAAACTATGGACGGTAAAACGGTTTCTATATAAACCCATGAACGGGGCTTCTATCCGTTACCCTGGTCACGATCCAACAAACTTTTTTCTTTGACAACAACGTCCCTTGATTACCCCCTTCGCCCGCCATCTTTGAACCGAAATTGTTTCTTTCTTCTTCAACCAAACCAATAATATAAAAACTAAATTATTCGATGTTGAAATAATTGTGGTTGCATTAAACGAAACAAAACTGAAACAAATATGTGTGGTTTTAATAATCAAACAAATATTTATTTGAAGGCGTGATTATCGCAGTTTAGTAGTTACAGAAAAATTTTCTGCAATATTGAAAACAAAATGACATTTACAAAATCGGATTCATCGTGTTATGAGTACATGATTATGAGCTATTTTCCCTCTATCAGCTTCACAATAATTCTACCATTAATTTAAAAATTACTTGTTGTCACATGATATACGGTACCCTTTGTGTAGAGATAGAATTGCAAATTTTCGGTGATTGGTAATAGTTATATAATTGTTTATACTATCTATATTACTAATTAGCGAACCTCTTAGCCTGTAAGTACGTTATCACACAAAGATTGTCAGATGTGCTCTTTGGAAAGTTATGAGAAAACCGTTTTATGTTCATAGCTGTAGTTAGTTCACTTTCGAATGTTCAGGTATGATTAAAATCATAAAACCATGTTGTTATTTGGGTAAAATGAAAGAAAATCTACTATTTAATAAACTGTGTACTATTAAAAAAAACTTTACATTTTTTTCGAAACAAAAAAATATTATTATATTCACTGCTCATTTCTTTGGAGCAGTGAATATAATAATCTTTTGTAATTTTGAAAAATTAATACCACACATCCTTAACATTCAATCCTGATTAGCATTAATCATAATGTAAGAGCTAAAAGTAAAATATCATTACATCACCAAACCATCAGAACCTGTTAACAGTTTGGAGCTAGTTTGCTTTTGAATGTTCTGGTATAATCAAAAATTTTTTTGATATTTCCAAACCAAAATTACTGTAAATATTTATTTATTTAATTTTATTTACAAATGCATGATGAAACTTATAGTTTTCGTAGTTATTTCTTTGGAGTTAAATACAAATATCTTTTGTAATTTTTAAAATTAATACAAATACCTCCATGAAATTCAATCCTTATTTGCATTTATCATAATTCAAGAACTAAAAGTAAAATATCATTACATCACCGAACCATCAGAACTCGTTAACAGTTTGAAGCTAATTACAGGAGAGTAATCAAGGCCTCTATTTGCAGAAGTAGAAAGTTTAGCAAAGACGTGAGTAGAAAATTTAACTTGATACTTGCTAAGTAACGTTATCTTACTTATAGAGTAATAGAATTTATAGATAAAAGAAATAAATAATTAACGAACACGGATTGATTGTTTTTGAAATATATTGATAAAAATATACAAATTAATTGCTCAATTTCTTGGATTAATAAAATAATTTCGCAGCTTATTTATTTCAAAACCTTAACGGGCTGATGGGACGAATCATGAGTGCCTATCAAAAAAGCTTGCTCGAAATCAGTGACTTTTCCATCCAAGCCATTACATTTTGCTTCCGAGAGTGGCTCATTAAATTAAACCTGAATAATCACGTCTCAGAGTTGCAGAGCTGGTAAATAACATCCGTCTTAACGCCGGCAACTCTTTTTAGTCGCACAGCATTTTGTTACTGGGGTGTAATTTTATCTGTTTGTTAATGTTTAACAATATTCAACACCTTATAGAACGTTCTTTAAAATTAATTTCAGCGCAATCAAGTCTTCACTTCTTTTATTTTGTATTGTTTTGTAGGTACAAATTTCATATCTGATCTTCTAGGTTATGTTTATTGTCGATTGTTTACCTTTGATGCTTAGGTTTGATAACTGAAATTCTCAATAGGATTTAACATGGGCGAAGATCAGTTTCGTTTTCGGTACTCAGTTCAGATTTCGGTTATCCGATATCATATGTTAACCTATCGTGTTTAACTCAACCGGTGTAATGTTTCAACAACCAACCGTCAGTAATGAAGAAACTACGATAGCAAACAAATACCGAAACCAATGTCAATTATATCGATATCATTCGATTCTCTCACGAATGATAAACCATACCAATCGTAAATATAATACAACCAAAATTATATCAACCTTAATATAAAAAATAAATTATAACGTTCCTATAATTAACAAACTAAATACATCTTACTACCTTACTTTCATCATCCGCCATCTTGTACTGGAATACTATCAATAAATATGTTTTCGTAAACTAACAAAACAATCGATATGAAATACAATGGAATCGGATGTCAAGTTCTGTCCAACAAACAGGACATGGAATATAGTTACCGTCAAAGCTTACGTTTGGGAAATATGGGTGATTAAAGTAGTCATTATGCGATGTACGGACAGCGATCCATCTAAGTTTGACATGAAATGTTAAAGAGAAACAGAAGTGTGGCAGCATAAGGTATATAGGGTGATGGAATAAGACCAGGACTTTAGTATTTTACCTCTCAAGTTACCATCAAAACTTAGGTTTCGGAAATATGGGTGATTTAAGTAGTCACTTTGCGACGTACGGACAGCGATCCATCTAAGTTTGACATGAAATATAAAAGAAAAAAGAAAGTGTGGCAACATAACGTATACATAGGGCGATAGAATAGGACCAGAACTTCAGTATTTTACCACTCATGTTACCGTCAAAACGTAAGTTTTGGAAATATGGGTGATTAAAGCAGTCGATAAGCAATGTGCAAACAGCGATCCGTCTAAGTTTGACATGAAATATAAAAGAGAAACGGAAGTATGGCAACATGAGGTATACATAGGGTGATAGAATAGGACAAGATCTTTAGTATTATACCATTATGTTACAGTCAAAACTTACGTTTGGGAGATATGGATGTTTAAAGTACTCATTATGCGATGTACGGACAGCGATTTATCTAAGTTTGACATAAAATATATATGAGAAACGGAGGTGTGGCAACATGAGGTGTAAATAGGGTGATAGAATAGGACCAGGACTTTAGTATAATACCACTCAAGTTACCGTCAAAACTTACTTTTGGGAAATATGGGTGATCAAAGTAGTCACTATGCGATGTACGGATAGCGATCCATCTAAGTTTGACATGGAATATGATAGAAAAACAGAAGTGTGGCAACATGACGTATACATTGGATGATAGAATAGGACCAGACCTTTAGTATTATACAAAATCAAGGTACCGACAAAACTTAGGTTTGGGAAATAGGGGTGATGAAAGTAGTCGATAAGCGATGTGCGGACAGTAATCCGTCTATGTTTGAGATGAAATATAAAAGAGAAACGGAAGTGTAGCAACATGAGGTATACATAGGGTGATAGAATAGGACCAGAACCTTAGTATTATACCATTATGTTACAGTCAAAACTTACGTTTGGGAGATATGGGTGTTTAAAGTATTCATTGTGTGATGTACGGACAGCGATTTATCTAAGTTTGACATGAAATATAAAAGAGAAACGGAAGTGTGGCAACATGAGGTATACATAGGGTGATAGAATAGGACCAGACCTTTAGTATTATACAAAATCAAGGTACCGACAAAACTTAGGTTTGGGAAAGAAGGGTGATTAAGGTAGTCACTATGCGATGTACTGACAGCGATCTGTCTAAGTTTGACGTGAAATATAAAAGAAAAGTGTGGCAACATAACGTATACATAGGGTGATAGAATAGGAATAGAACTTCAGTATTGTACCACTCATGTTACCGTCAAAACGTAAGTTTGGGAAATATGGGTTTGGTATTAAAGCAGTCGATAAGCAATGTGCGAACAGCGATCCGTCTAAGTTTGACATGAAATATAAAAGAGAAACGGAAGTGTGGCAACATGAGGTATACATAGGGTGGTAGAATAGGACGAGAACTTTAGTATTATACCATTATTTTACAGTGAAAACTTACGTTTTGGAGATATGGGTGTTTAAAGTATTCATTACGCAATGTACGGACAGCGATTTATCTAAGTTTGACATGAAATATAAAGGAGAAACGGAGGTGTGGCAACATGAGGTGTAAATAGGGTGATAGAATAGGATCAGGACTTTAGTATTATACCACTCAAGTTACCGTCAAAACTTACTTTTGGGAAATATGGGTGATTGAAGTAGTCACTATGCGATGTACGGATAGCGATCCATCTGTTTGACATGAAATATAATAGAAAAACAGAAGTGTGGCAACATGACGTATACATTGGATGATAGAATAGGACCAGACCTTTAGTATTATACAAAATCAAGGTACCGACAAAACTTAGGTTTGGGAAATAAGGGTGATTAAGATAGTCACTTTCCGATATACGGACAGCGATCCATCTAAGTTTGACATGAAATATAAAAGAGAAACGGAGGTGTGGCAACATGAGGTGTACATAGGGTGATAGAATAGGACCAGGACTTTAGTATTATACCACTCAAGTTACCATTAGAACTTAGGTTTGGGAAATATGGATTAATAAAGTAGTCGATAAGCAATGTGCGGACAGCGATCCATCGTTCGATATTGTTTCTTAGAAAATCATTTGTTGAATCGTCTGCTATAGGAACGAATGGCAGAAGATCTGATATTAAACTCTGAACGGATAGATAATTATAAATAAATAAAACTATGCCATGTGTTTTTTATAAGAATAATTAACAAATGGGCTGATTTAGGTTATTAGCCAAGGGCGTGCAATTACACCTTTAAGGTGCAGCTGGTGATTCCTCCTTAGACTGAAATAAGAAGGTGTAACGTTTGCTCTAAAAATGTTCTCCTCATATTTAGTAAATTAATTAGCTTCCTCCCACTAGCCAATCCAGAGTATGAGGGATAACCTGGGCTATGAAAAAAACGCGGGGGGGGGGGTTTAGATTTAACGTAAATCTGAATACAACACTTTTTTTGAAAACAGACCGAAACTGTAAGAAAAGGTAGACTGTAAAACCTTATTTATTATACTTTTGTCATTCACATTGAAGATCGGGTCACTCAGTTATCAATAAGGCCAAATTATTGTAGTATTTTTTTTATATTTAAATCCCTATCACCTTAGCAAACCCTTTTAAAATTGAAATCATGGAAACTCTGTCTCTAGTTATTATACATATACTCGAAATATAATGTCCATTCTGAGTTTTAAGATTATAGTTGAAGTAATTATTTATTTATTTTTATTAGATTGACAACCGATTGTACAATATCTAGAATACAATACAGTACTTCAGGTAAGTAGCATAGCTGAAAACAAAACTGTAAATCAGTTAAAGACAGTAATATTCAAAACATACCTAAGGGAAATTATAGAAAGAAATCACTAAATTCACCAACAAGAGCAGAACACGTCCACACCTAATCAGAGATGAGCAAAGGTTTGCTCTGATCATTCCATAATACCCGGCTATTGATCCTGGTTTCTTCATTGAATTCTTCTCTGATGAAGCAATCCATTTCCCTTCCTTATAAATTTTCATAAATGAAAATCTTTATTTTTAAAGGAAAAAATATTACATTTTTGTAAAATTTGATTTTATGTCAATGCAAATTTTTAAATATATATTCTACAAAAGGTATAACGCAAATTCGATTTACAAAGTTCATGGGATTTTACCTTATTTTCACGATTACAAGTCATATAATGTATTGAAAATTTAAAATAATAAGCCACCTTTGATACAACACTTTAAACAATATTACCCCTCATTTCAAATCAAATCAAATCAAATTATCTTTATTCATAATACAGTATAAACAAGTATACATGAATAGTGTCATAAAATAGTAGATAATATTAAAAAACCATTATACCAAAAAATAAAATATCTTGTTTCTTAAATAACTTAGAATTTCATTTTTTTATTTTTATTTGTGTTAGAGTTATGGTTGCATTATTCCCTTATGACAGTGGTACCTAAATTTTCATATCAACTCAGGCCCCATATTAATTATTTAAAAAAATCACTTATGAGCAATTATTTAAAAGCTTAAAAAAATGCTCGTAGAAAAAATGAAAAACCGGAATTTATCTTCAATGATACTCTACGTCATATTGAAATTTTCAGACCATTTACCTTACATCCATGTTTGGTTACACTGCCAAATATATCCATCATTTCTATCACGTCCTATTCCTAGAATCATCGTATTACCACATGAAAATTAATCAGCTAACAAAGCAAATGTTTGCATTCCAAAACTGACTGCCTGACTACGTGTCACTTTCTCTGATTGTAATGGATAGTAAAAACCATTACAATCAGAGAAACCGACATTTTAATAAACGGCTAAAACAGTAACCTAAATTGTTTAATTCATATAATTTTCTTATTAATAACAATAAAACATTATATGTTTTAAAGAAAATCGATTATTTAAATCAAATTGAAAAATATAGAATTTTAACTTCGATTTGGAGATGGATCCTAAATTTAACCTTCGTTATCTATATAAGTAAAATTAGAGTTTTGTCTGTACATTGCTTAGTATTATGAAATTATTTTTTTTGCGTTTTGAAGCTCCTAGTCGAGCCTTATCTTAATTTCTCTCTCTCTTTTGGTAACGCTTAACATCACACATTACACCGCTTTTCACGCAAAAACTATAGTACCGGTATGACTAAAACTTATTTTCTGTATTGCATGCACATATGAGAAGGTCTAAGACGAATTAAAACTAGCGTGTCTTTTTGAAATTAAACACCAAGCTTCTAAAAAGCGAATTTTATTTTATTTCTACCCTATAGGGAAGCTTATGAAGCTGTCATGGCAACCTGATTATTAAATCATGAGTCAAAGGAAGTTTTTCTGTTTTCCCACGGGTGAAACCGTGTTGATCAGCCAGTCGTACATTTTATCACGTAAGTATCCTTCATTGATCAGCAATCTTCGCATTTATATCGATCACGGATGAACAGTCCGGCGTCACGCCGTTCATCCGGCGGCAATTTCACCGTTCAGTTGTGATCGCGGCGCTGGATACATTTGTCACCGTCACCTCGAACAACAGGAAGCGGGGCGCATAACAAATATTTTACAAACTTCCTTTTTTACTGTTACGATTATTTTTTATCAAGCACTCTTGTGATAGCAATTTGTGCTTAGAAATTACTGTAAAGCCCTTGAATTATTTTTATGAATAGCCTACGTTTTCAGTAAATTTATAGTTTTAATTTAATAAATTATTTTATTTTGAATATGATTTTCATGGTGTATTATCTAAAAATTTTATCGAAACTAGAGATTATTGTAATTAATATGCTGAAAACCAATTACTAGCAACAAACAAACAAAAAGCCAAAAAACAAAGAAATAATTGAATGCACTGAAAGATACATATTACAATCACAAATATGTTGTCCTGGGGCTACGTATTTAGTATAATGAATTGTTAGTGGTTCAAAGTGAAATAAAAGCAACGATATTCAATTACGTAGCTATATGAGGGAGGGTGAAAGGTCAAAGTACACCTCAGGATGACCGGTTACCTGGCAACCAAATGCTAAGCCTTAAGACGTAAATGTTACGCAACTATTACCTGTAAGACAACACCCGTATATCGTCATATGCCAATAACAAATTAAATACATAAATATATAAGTAGAATTATTTTTTTGGAATATTTTCTGGTTAATGTATAATTTTGCATTATCGTATTTCCTCAGTTCAATGGATTCAACTAGCACTGTTTTGATAGCAATTTATACGTAAAGAATTACTGTAAGGCCCTTGAATTATTTTTTCAATAATTCATAATTATTTTATGAATAGCCTACATTTTCAGTGAACATATCGTGTAAACTTAATAAGTTATTTTATTTTGAATATGATTTTCATGGTGTGTTACCTTAACATCTTATCGATATGAGAGACTATTGAATTGACTATGCTAAAAGCGTAATGCTATTTTTTACTTAAGGCTTGCAATAATTTAATAAGATCCTTATAGCTACATTAATTTCGTAATTTTGAATTTATCTGAAGGCTTTTGGTTTATTTGAAGCTGTTGACGCTCTTTTGGTAGGTATAATTCGTTGTTATGGAAATGATTATTTAAGATCACTTATTTTATAGGCCCTGGGACTATTGAAAGGATCGTATTTTCCCTCTGACTGCTATTGATTGTTTGAATATTTGTAATGACTGTGTAAACGTATGAATAATGATACTAATAATGTAAAACAATAAACCATACCATTGATGTAACTAACAACCACAAGATTTTCAACAGCATACAACACGCATCATAGGGAATTTTTGGTCTATTTTATGATTAATATAACAATGATAATGTTGAATGAAAACATATCCAGAATGTGCCAACGGGAAGTTAAAATTATACTAAGCATTTGACTCTTTAGTGGCATAAAAAATATAATTTTATTAAGTCCTGTTGTTCCCTCATTTAATTGTAATCATAATTTTGTACGTTTCGTTTTATAAATACTTAGATTTTAACTAAGTGATAAAAACCCTTCAGTGTTGCCTTGACCTACAGCTTTCCTTTTTTATAAGTTTATGAATTTTCAGATCACGCACTCCAGCTTCCTAATCATTGAAACAATTGTTTTCCCTCTGATAATTTAATACCTTATCCAATCTATAGCAATCAACTCGTAATAAAAACCAAAAGTAAAGTTGAATTACTATCAAGTTACTATTTTAAGGACTCATAAAAGTAAGTAAAAAATTATTAATAATCTTAATACTATCAATTATGTATATACATAACTTTTTTACTAAGTAATAACAACTTCAAAAACGTTTGACGAGTTTTTTTTCAAGGAATCTTAACAGTTTTAACATACTGAAATCGAAGACAGTTTTCAGACTACAGTTCAGTGATACATTAGTCAGCAGAATTATAATACGAACAATTTATTCTGATAAAAAAATGCACTGTTTAAATCGTACTTTTCAGTTTTATTTTATTTTAAATTTACATTACATTGATTTCTTCTTATATTAACAAATTTCACTCACAATACAAAACAAAAAAACTAGATCCCCTTAATTAAGGTTGAACGACAAGGAAGCTGTTTGTTAACGTTTGCATGAGGAAATGGAAAACCCAGTCTATCTATGGATCAGTAATGAACCAATACCATTGGTGTTTGGCGACGCCCCCATGTTTGCCACTAGTTCCACAATTACGACATGTGTAACTTCAATAGCAATACTGTTTGCCATATCCATTGCTTGACAATATATCTTGCTCTAACTTGTTTTCATGTTAAAAAGAACTTACAGGAAGGATTAAGAGTACATAAATGCCAGGTGTATCTTTTTAGGATTTACATGGTCCCTTTAGCTGTTGAACGAAGGAAAGACGAAGGAAAGGAAGCAGTTTACAAGGAAAAATGTCAAGATTTGAAAAATTATCTTTTGTTTGCAGGTGTAGTAAACATTCCTACTTATGGTACCTATTTGGGTTTTCAATACTGTATGGTTGTCGTAGGAGTAAAACTTACTCCTGCTCCAATTCTTATTGGTAGCACAACATAAAACACAAAACACCAGAAAATATAATGTCAATCTTGCGAAAGGTAATTAGACAGTATATTGGGTATTTTGTCTATGTTCATAATCAGGGATATCAAAGCAAAACTTCAATTGTTATTGTTATTTTATTTTTAGTTTCTTCAGTAATTGGTGTAAATATTTGTAATATACCTATTTTATGTGTGACAAAATCTTGGATAAAGTATCAAGAAAAAATTTGCTCAATATTGATACCGTGATTCCTTTTCAAACAATGAACTGCACAATAAAATCATACCCTTTGCATATCACTGCATATCTTTAAAACATTTAATATAAAGATAGTTTGATACGTATTTCCAAATTTTAACTCATTTATTAGCATTTGAATACTGCAAAAAATATAGGTATTTCTCTTAGTGATAATAAAGGACTAACGTTATTTATCATTATATCATCATTACATCAGAACTCCTTAACAGTTCGGAGCTAATTACAGGAGGGTAATCAAGGTCTCTGTTTGCAGGAGTAGAAAGTTAGAGCAAGACGTGGGTTGAAAATTTAACTTACCTTAGCATGTGTTTCAACTCTATTCTGCAGGCCCAAAAGACATATTCACCATTGGTTCTACTAAAGATTACATTATCAACTAAACTAATGTAGACAGGCAAAAACGTTTAAGCTAGGATAAATATTATTCAAATTTTATACCTAGAAACTAAACAGTTGGATATCAAAAGATAATTATTATTTTTATTTTTGGATCATTTAAATTCCTTAGACTTATGCACACTACTTCACTTTTTAAGTTTCACATTAGTGTCTAAACTAAACACCAAAGAACTTAGAGATAAAACAAAATTAAAATCATCAACTTGCTTAAGTATTGAACTTATTATAACATTTATGATTTAATTATCAAGATTCCCATTAATTTTAAATACTTATTATTACAACATTAAGATATCGTAGTATTTCCCTCAAATGAAATTGAAGAATTAAACTATATTTAATTTATAAAACATTTAATAGTATTACCACGTTAATGAGTAGTGATGGTTATTTAATAATAATTTTCTTTACACGAATAACATTAAATATTCAACAAGGAATTTTATAATTAAATCCAAATAAAATTATTATAAAACATTAAAGATACTGAGTTAATCAAAACTTAAGCCCTACAAAAAGTATACTACATACGACTTTTTTTTATACCAAGATATTATTAACCAAATTCTGCAGTATGGTATATGAAACAGAAACGTAATTAAAACATTTTACGGACGGAATTATCAATAAGCAGTCTTTAAAATATGAATAAGGAAAAAACATTAACATTTTTAGGGTTTGAAAATTGATACACATCATGGTTCCCTAATTTTCTAAAACTCATTAGAGAGCCTACCTCCTCCCCTACTTCGAATTATTTAAGGAATGCTCAAGACCATTTTTATATTCGTCATTTGATGAATGTTCCTCAAGATGTGCTTCGATCGCAACTGAGGTATGAAATTGCTTTGCGACTGACTCGTCCCCGCCTTACCTGAATATAGAGAAGGCATAAATCTATAAAATGTTACATTACTTTACGAAAGGAGAAATGACATTTTTCAAAAGTAGTCAGGTTTTTACAAGGAGAAAATTAAAATAACTGTTGCATTTGCAGCAATAATATACTGGTTACAATTCAGAAGATAATCAGGCTACAACGACATTTCAAACTAATTATCTAGTGGTGATCCACATTGTTAAAGTAAATGATCCGGTTTTATTTTCACATAAAATTGGCATTATAATGTAAAAACAAATATAATCATTAGTACACATGACTAACTGTAAATAAATTGTTAGTTTCAATGAAATAACTTAAAATCATTCGAAAACCATTTATATCTGTGGTTCTACATGTTATTAACTTTAACTGAAATTTCATAAGTGAAAGAACTAGAATTTTCCGTTTTTGAGCATGCTAGAACTGCATAACTTCTTTGAACAAACAGCTATGCAATATTTTATACCTGCAAGGAAATAAGTACAAAGTGTAAAGTCGCAACAAAAGGATGCATGATTAATAGGCCATGCCAATGGTGTTTATAGGTAACCCCATGTTTACTGTCGGCTTCACACATGGCCTCACAATTATTACATGTGTCTGTCAATAGCTGCATTGTTTAGCGTACTTGTGACTTACATTGATTGACGCTAAGCAATTATTTGTTGTTTTATTTTCAATTAATTAGTTTTCTAATAGGGTGTCAGTATAATGACATAAAGAACAGGGACAAACACTCAATTTAGATGTTCTAAAAATAAAAAATTCCATTTGGAAGATATGAAAACCTTCCTTCCTTTCTTACAGTCTTTTATGAAATGCCTGATGAAATACTGACTCAGTAAGAGATAGTAATTAAACATTGTTACTTCAGTTGTCGAAGAACCTAAAAGTTAAATTTGCTTGTGATAGATCAACGAGATCCCCAGGGGTAATTTCAATGTCATTTTTATTTTATATTTTAGGTATTTATAACAACAATCAACTGACGTTTGATTTCTCTACACAATTGTAAAAATTGTATTACTGCAGTAAATCATATTCTATTCTATTCTAGATTGGCCGCGATTTGTCCCTCTAAAATAAGGCGTTTCTAAAGTAGTTAGGTGTGGTATTATATCACGAACAAATGTGAAGTTTCTACTTTAAGTCGGACAACATGTTTTTAGATATTTGTGAAAAACAAGCTCAGCCGGATTAATAAAAATCAAGGCATCGGAAATAATAAAAGGCTTTACAATAAAATATGTTTGTCTTGGTGCAAAAACGAATCCTAAAACATTCACCAGCGAGCTTGAAAACGCTATTTGTAATCAAGCATTCAATAGGTCCAATAGTTAAATAATGAACGTCATTAATAGACATAAACATGCATTTGTGTTAGAGTCAACGGTTCAAAGGTGATGTTCGTAATTAAAAGTAAATATTTGGAAAATACAGCAACCGATAATTACCACGTCGGTGTCGAGTTAATGCAGCGTTGCAAGTATTCCACTTGGTGGGTCTTCAATTTGCATTTTGCGATTATTAATAGGGCCTCAGCAATATCACGAGTAATGTTCTGTAGAACTTCCTGTCATAGAGCTACATTGTTGTCTTTTATTAAAATAATAATTATGATTCAATATAAATAAAATGTTTAGGTGACATTTTATCCCAGGAGACAATCAGTTAAACTCTTTTAGGTTTTTTTACCAAATTAGGTTCGCCAATTATAAAAAAAGGTCTGGGAAATATTGAAATAAAAATAAATATCGATATTTTGCGCTATTTTGGTCAATTTTATTTTACAGTTGGAATAGTAATTTTGGTATACAGTAACAAATGTAAATAATTAATTTAAGATATATTGACTAAATGGCTAAACTTTGAATCCGTCCTTTCAGTAAAAAATACTGTTTAATAGGCAAAATCAAAAACGAGCAACAAAGCTGTTACCATTGACTTAGTGAGCCTTTTTTAAGTTTGTTTATTGCGTCAAAACAAACACGATTTACGACGAAACCAAAAGCCTCCAGTGCATGGTTTCACAGCCTTCTCTAAATATGTGTTTTCGAATCTATCTTTAGTAAGTGTAGTTCAACTCAGGGTATTAATTTAAATTTGACACTGTGAACCCTAGCAGATTTAAAACAGCTGTGCTAAATCTCATTAGTTTAGACATGTCTGTTTTGAGATGGCGGCTAATTAAATTGGCTTATTAAAACTAATTAATGGATTCCTCAATTAGTTAAAAATTTATGATCATATATGTAGTTAGTAAATCATTTTACACCAACGAAACATAAAAACCCTTTCAGAAACAAATAAACAGCAGGTTGCATTCAAACTAAATAAAACAGGTCTTTACAAATGTACGTGCTAAGTACTCAATTCATTCCTTAATTCAAAAACAACCAGAATAAAATACCTAATAGCCTGGGAAGCAGATAATTAGAGGCTCTTTCAGACCAAACCGCTGTGAAAATTCCAATTGCCATTGATTGCAACAGGAAGAGGAATCCCTTTAACTGCTGTTTAATTTTTACGAAATGTAGACATTAAAAATATATTAATTGGTTTTAAAATAATGCTTGAATTTTTGGTTTTTACAAACATTTCAATTTTTTTATCTAAAGATATTAGGTATTATTTTCTACGGCCTAATGGCCTTTATAAAGTATCTAAAAGTGGTAGCTTTGATACAAGGAGCAAACAACTCATTGGGCTAAAAAATATTTTCTTGAGTGCATGATAATGTAAAACTGCTAGATTTCTCAAATATTTATTTCAATGCTACTCTCGTGGGTTTACTTCGTCTCCCACTGGGTGACAAAATATAAATCTGCTCACTCATTACAAGGACTAACATGTAATTAAACCTAGTAAGTAAGGAAAAATAATATTTTGGACGTTGAAATGAAATGAAATGAAATGAAAAATAGTTTATTTCCAGTAATGTTAACAAAATCAACAAATCTTCCATGAATTCGTACTATAATAGCTGGTAATTACAAATACAATATAAACTAAATAGTATGAATTGGCTAAATTGTAATTAATTACAAAATATTGTCCATGAAAGATGGTTCATAACCAGGGAAATAAGCCATCATGGGCAGGTTGCCTGTGCGAAGGCTTAGCCGATATTACAGTCAGCGTAGGTTAATTTATTGTGAAATAAACTTTTAACCAGTGTATGTGGCCAGTGGTGGTGGTGTGGTGTATGTGTGTTGTTGTGGCCAGTGTATGTGTCGCTATATAGGTCAGTCGTGGCTAAATTTCGTTTCCATAGTTCAATGATGAACACTACGTACAGCTACCTCCACTATGGTGCCTCAAGTTCCTTGTAATACCTCTCAGGCATGAAAAAAGGAATATAAAGGTTCAGTAAATTCGTATGTTACGAAATAAGCTGTTCGAAATGATACTTATAGTCTTTGCCTGTAACAACGTTTTTTCATAATATGATACATTTTAAACTTCAACCTGAAAATATCCCTTCCTGGTGGCCGGTGTCGTATATGGTAATCATACCTTTTATTTGGTAAAACCAATGATATACCAGAACAACAATTCAAAAGTTATTGAAATCAAATTACTAATTTATATTGGGGTGTTTTACATTCAATATTCTTGAAAAAAATTTATATTCGTTACCAATCGGCAAGGAACATCGCTGTGTTCGTATTATTAAACGATCGACACATCAAACGGTTTGAAACAACAGGAGAATTTAATCCAATAACTTCAGTTAATTGCGTTCATAGTTGTATTGATCATAATTAATGACATATACCAAAGAAATTTTAATGCAAGTATTTTACATTCCAAACAAACCCACATAATATTATAATTAGATATTTTCTACAGAGCGCAATATTAAATGACACATACAAAACCTATTCTTGCACATGAAAATATTTTTAAACAAATTAAATCTCTTGTAAAATGAATTAAATGTTGATTCGTATATTACCGTATTGTTATCGATTTGTTATTACACTTTTATTACTTAAAAGCGTTTCTTTTCATAAACTTTTAAGGACTTTTTTTTTACTGAAGTTAAAAAGGCTATGAACGAAGTCAATACATGCCACACTTAATTAAGACAATTAGCCTGAATTTCTCAAAGGAATTAAATGCATGTGTAAGCTTTCAAAATAGTCAACCAATGACTTTTTGAGGGTGAAGAATGAATTTGCGACATGGAGAAACAATGTATATCGAGCAGACTTTGTCCTAACAACCTGTTTGCATGCAAAGCCGGTATTGGCAAAGGTAGGTGTAATGCATATGATCATGTGCCAGATAAGCTTCCATTTCACACCTGAAATATTCTAACATTATCATATACAAAGACTTACTTCACATTCCTTTAATGTTTTTGAATTCAATAAGAAATGGGGAAAAAGTTTTTTTTAGTCTCAACTTTAAGCGTACTTTCATTTATTATTTTCAATTTATTTCTCCATTAATATTATTAAAAAAGTTATCAATTTGTGTGTATATTTTATGTTATAGAGTTCAAAAGTAACATACTTTATGGTTTGCTAAACCCCTTTTTATATATTTATGCATCCGATTGTTCATGTACAAATGCAAAAAAAAGTATTTACTGAGGAATAGTCAACTCATTAGGTACCAAAGGTAAAGACGTATTTCATTTCCAGATAAAAATATATGATTTATGATAATTTTAACAAATATTTTAGTTTTTTTCAGATAAAATTATGAGAAGCTCTGAAGTAGACTGTATAAGATTAGATCTCTTATTAAAAATTTAAAAGACTTAGACACGTTTTTCATTATTATAGAAAACACAAATTATACGTGTTATCGGTATAACAAACTTCACAGGCAGGCTAGAAAATTGACATTTATTAGACTAGCTTACTAACTGCAGATAAAACTACAATGCAAGTAGAACTGAAGCATTTGTGTATTTATTTTCATAGAAGTCATGACTCCGACCAGTGCTTGACGATCGAATAGCTTATAAGACATGTTTATATGTCGTCTGGAGAGATACTATGCCCCATCTTTTACGAAATTACCTAAAACGTCTTACCAAATAAATGTTGAGGTTTTCGAGTTTGCATACCAAAGTCTCACTTCACATCACCACCCATGAATAGATAACTTCGTTATTAATTCGGATACTGATTTTTAGAATCGTTTGATGGTTAGAAACAAACAATATCCGGTACAAAATTTAATTAGTCAGAAGTAATGATAAAGGTTTACGTATTATAGAGATTGTTTGTGTGATTGTATTGTTTCCGTCTGTTCTTTCAAGTCATTAGAACTGTAATTTGTTATCTCCAAAATAACCTTCAGTTTTCAAACATTCTGAATATAAAAGTAATTCCAACTAAAGCCGTGCGATTAATCTTGAGGGAGATAACTTTGTAAATTGTAAGTTAGATGAAGTTAAAACTTTTCTCTTAAGTTCAAACTGAAGTTTTCTTTTTACGTGTTAACAATATCTGCAAACAAATAAATCGTAACGTGTGCAACTAAATAACAAGAGACAATTTATCCATTTATTCCATAAGATTTAATGTTTTAAAGTAATTAATAATAGTCAATTAGAAATGTATAAGGTGAAGTTGATCAACAAATAAGAATTTTCTAAGATATAACACCATACAGCCAAAGGCAACTAAGGGACCTACATTTTAACTTGGGATCATACATTAGATACATTGCTTGAAATTGCGACCTACCCAGTTAGGTATTTTAAACCAAGTATGAATGAGATCCGAGCCACAATTTTGCCTGGTTTACAAATTACGAACTGGTCTAACTATGAGGACAGTCCTATCACGTGGTATTAATAGAATGGACGTTAATACCCACTAGGGAACACCATGTCCACAAGCCATCGCTCACAACTATCCACAATTCGTGACCTCCAAGTAGCTGGATTTCAGTACACGCCACCATCCCAGTCTAGACTCCTTAGACGTATGAGGTTCAGGGAAATTTGAAAACTTAATCAAGTTTCAGGTAACAATTTACCAATTTGTATTGATATGACATTGTTTTTTTTTTCGTATTAAGGTACCAGTTTCATAAATGGTTTCACAACATGTAGACTAAAATTTTAATCAAGACCCAATACAACGAATTACAAGTTTTAATTATATCAATGTCAAGCTTTCTATACTAAAAATTTATCCCTATTATTCTCATAAAATTAAATGCTTGTGTAAGGTAACTGTGCCGTTAGATATACTTTATGGTTCAAATTTCTTATCTTTGCTTCTTCCAGGAAACTTCTTAGGGTAGTTTATATAGTTATTCTAAATGGGCATTAAATCATAGGGAGTGTCTTGCCTAAGGAAACAGAATTAATGTTCGCCCCTCCACAATGGTTTTACGTCATGGTGATTTATATATACTCCTTTTACTTTGGGATTTACATCTTAAGAGTTTTATTTTCACCAAAGTAATTATAATTTTTATCTCATGATAACAACATATACGGTTGATATGGTTGAGCTTTATATTTGCTGTGAATATATTTACTATTAAATTGTATATACTATTCAAATTCTTGTCTAAATCGAAATATTTTAATTCTGTTTGGTTGTTCGTTTTGTGATTGACCAACGCCTTTAACTTCAAACTATTATTAATTTACTCAGAGTAATACTTTAGAACACACGCCTAAAGTTCGCTTAGCCTAAAGCTCTTCGGTCATGAGTTTTGGTGATTGAGAACAAAAGATAAGGCGAACTTTTGTAGTAGCTAAACTATGTTAGGCGGTCGTACAAAACTCCAGACTGTAACCACCATTTATTGCCTCGGGCTTTTCTGAAATCACTGAAATCTTTGTTACAGCGTATTTATAAAATAGCATAGGATTTATCTTAACGAGTTGTTTTTCAATTTAAAACCTATTATGAGAAAGTGAAAACATATTTTGTATTTGAAGATTGTTAAACCATTTTGAATTTATTCCAGTGTTTTTTTCTTATAATGCGATTTGGAAAAAAGAATAGGATTTAAAAGTTGTTTTTAAATGTTCAATTATATCATATCTATGACCTAAGATATCAATTGACATATACAACTCCATCATGTTTAATGTAAATAAAAACCTAAAAAATATACAAAGATGGGATGATAAGCAAACATAACTTAACATTCCTTGACAATAGCATGATATAAAAGTGCAGTGGTGTATTTTATATTTGAGTCAAGGCAATCCGTACCGAACAAGAAAAATTATATGGTCAAATCAAATAACGCGATCTAGTCTGCCTTAAAAACTTACAATAATTATAACATTCGGTTTTACGGAGGGCTTTGGATACGCCATTTGACTCCGACAATACTTAAGTCCTTAGTGATATGTCCTAATTATACGGAATGGGGAACATATATACGTTTTGTTTTCAGCAGTTTCTTAATATACGTAATCGATAAGTATATTTATAATCAAATATGGGCACAATCGTAAAATTTAGTTAAAATTTATTTCGTACGACCGTTATTTTACGAATTATTCATATTATATCAACTAATTGTGAAGTTGATAATTTTAAGCATGCAATAAACCGTAATAAAGCCCTAATCAAAAATCCATGCCTAGGAATCCTTTAGTAGTGGAGTGATGTGGTTCACCAAAGCATAAAAAAAGTGGTACGTGGCAGTCGAATTCAAAAGTTAAATAAAACGTAATCTGTAGTCAAACAGCAAATTATCTAGTAAAAAATAACAGTCATTACAGTTGTGTTAAACATTTAATCGATTTTCCCCTAGTAACGCTCTAGCACGACAGCCAATCCCTCGACCCCCGCCCAGGTGACCAGGGGGGAGAGGGGGGGGGGTCAGAGGTCACGGCAGCAGCGTGAATGAATGATCGGTGAGTATTAACGCGGCGTAGTAAGGTACATTCCACCCAAGAATATGAATTAACAATAAGCATAGTAGCAAAGTTTCAATCCATTTCAATTTAAAACTTCTTGAAGCTATCTGAAAAAAAATTCCTGACTTTATTTTTTAAATAATCTACTTGGGCAGATCAATTAATTCATACTACTATTGAAGACAACTCCTAAATATTTGTAAGAATCGAATTTTTAATGCACCCAAGCTAAAATTTTCAGACAAAACATTTGCACAAGAATGCAATTTGAGACTTTGAAAGATTATATTAAAATTATACTTCAAGTCAATTGGCATAAATTTAGTTTTAGAAATATTTACGGTTAATACATTTTGGTCAATCCATTTTTTAATGAGTGCAAGGTCTTGTTGTGCTGAAAGCTTGACCTCTTCCCAATTAGAGCCCTCAAATAGCTGTATCATCAGCAAATACTTAAATTAAATAAATTAAAGCTTACCCTCAATATTGATTTTTGATCAATTATTTATGTATATAAAAAATAAAACAGGCCCTAAAGTGCTCCCTTAAAGTACCACATAGTCACTTAATTTTTTTATACTTTCTACACCACAAACTGTGACAACTTATTTTCTATTTGCTAAATAGCTGGAGAAGTGTTGATTCTACAACCTATCACTTCAAACTTATGCAGTAATTCAGTTCTATCTAAGGAATCAAATGCCTTAGCCAAATCCAAAAAATCATAAAACAACGTCTATTAATGTTTTTTTTTTAAGTTTTTTGGACTTTGGTCCCCTCAAAAGTTAAATTTAAAGTAATCTGTAGTCACAAAGCAAAATGATACAGTAAAAAATAACAGTTATTACAGCAGTGTTAAACATTTAATCGACTTTCCCCTAGTAACGCTCTAGCACGACAGCCAATCCAAAGTTCTTAAGTCAATTCAAATGTTAAAGAAAAAGTAATCTGAAGTCACACAGCAAAATGATAACACTAAAAAAATAACAGTTATTACAGTTGTGTTAAAGATTTAATCGACTTTCCCCTCGTAGCACCAGCACGACAGCCAATCCCTCCATCCCCGCCCAGGTGACCAGGGGGGAGAGGGGGGGAGGTCAGAGGTCACGGCAGCAGCGTGAATCGGTGACGTATTGACGCGGCGTAGTAAGGTACATCCCACCCATGAATAAGGATTGACAATAAGCATAGTACCAAAGTTTCAATCCATTTTAATTTAAAACTTCTTGAAGCTGTCTGAAAAAAAACAAAATAATCTTAATTTTGTTTAAATAGTCTACGTGGGAAGACCAATTAATTCATACTACTATTGAAGACAACTCCTAAATATTTGTAAGAATCGACTTTTTCATTGCAACACAGCTAAAATTTTCAGACAAAACATGCACACAAGAATGCAATTTGAGACTTTGAAAGATTGTATTAAAATTAGACTTCAGGGCAACTGGCATCAATTTAGCTTTTGAAATATTGACAGTTAATTCATTTTTGTCAAACCATTTTTAATGAGTGCAAGATCTCGTTGGGCTGAAATCTTGACCTCTTCCCAATTAGAACCCTCAGATAGAATAGCTGTATCATCAAAAATAAGCTTACCCTCAACATTGATTTTTGATAAAATTCATATATATATATATATATATATATGAAATAAAACAGGCCCTGAAGTGCTCCCTTGAGGTACCTCATAATCAATTAGGTGTTTAATACTTTCTAATCCACGAACTGTGACAACTTGTTTTCTATTTGATAAATAGCCGGAGAAGTGTTGTTTCTACAACCTATTACTTCAAACTTATGCAGTAATTCAGTTCTATCTAAGGAATCAAATGCCTCAGCCAAATTCTATTAATGTTTTTTTAACTTTTTGGATTTTGGTCCCCTCAAAAGTTAAATTAAAAGTAATCTGTAGTCACACAGCAAAATGATACAGTAAAAAATAACAGTTATTACAGCAGTGTTAAACATTTAATCGACTTTCCCCTAGTAACACTAGCACGACAGCCAATCCAAAGTTCTTAAGTCAACTCAAATGTCAAAGAAAAAGTAATCTGAAGTCACACAGCAAAATGATAACACTAAAAAAATAACAGTTATTACAGTTGTGTTAAAGATTTAATCGACTTTCCCCTCGTAGCACCAGCACGACAGCCAATCCCCGACCCCCGCCCAGGTGACCAGGGGGGAGAGGGGGGGAGGTCAGAGGTCACGGCAGCAGCGTGAATGAATGATCGGTGACGTATTGACGCGGCGTAGTAAGGTACATTAATGAGCCGGTAGTTCCGGCGGTGGCCGCGCGGCGCGCTGGGGTGCGGCGGGGCGCCCGGGGGCGGAGGGGGCGGAGGGGTGGGGGGTGGGGGGTGGAGCGCCCCGACGCCCGGCCAGTGCAGTGCCGGGTCGTGGGTTCGCAGCGTCGCGTCGCGCCGCCGCCGCCGCCGCACCGGTCCGAGGTATATATATACATGTCGGTCGTCCCGCCGGTAGCGCGTCCGGACGTAGGAATGCCGGAGTTGAAGCGGAAGCGGAAACGGAAAAGCGGAAACGGAAAAGGATCGATTACCTCCGGTAGACCCGTATGGGGTTGGATTGCTGCCAAGCGGTTAACGGTTAAGCCGTGTGGATATTAATCCTTAAAGTAATTGGACTTCAATATCCTTTTTTCTCCACAAACAACGGTTTTAAATATTGAAATAAAAATATACATATATTTATGTCCAAATTAAAAAATACAAATATTTGGAAATTATATATATAGTTAAATAATTCTGTCAGTAATAAAAATATATAATTGGCTTATAATTATCATATTAATAATTAAATAAAAATTGTACATTGTATGTTGGAACCAGAGGAAATTGCATTCACCTAATGGTACAAACTCCTGCTAATTTAAATACATAGTGTGTATTTTTATAAAATCATGTGAAAATTACCAATTATTTATTTTATGGAAATTAACAACGCTTTAATATAGTAACTTATAACATAGTACATTCTATGAGGAAAAATTAAGGTAAGTTGAAATTAT
Organism: Flexamia atlantica; assembly: GCA_035578135.1. Classification (NCBI taxonomy): domain Eukaryota; kingdom Metazoa; phylum Arthropoda; class Insecta; order Hemiptera; family Cicadellidae; genus Flexamia; species Flexamia atlantica. Next base: position 8,179,706 of record JAQJVK010000004.1, on the reverse strand, counting down.
TTTTAATTAGTTTTAGTCATTTCAAACTAAGTTTACTATAAGGACGTAGGCCCTAGATTCTAAAAACTAAGCAATAAAGACACATTTTTCAGATTATTTCTTTAAAATATGACCATAGTGTCTCAACGAGTTTATTTTTAGTAATATCTTAATTATTGAAGTTGCAATTTCCCAAGTACATAGCTTAAGACACAATTTATCCGTTATGTCCCAAAGTCAAGAGAAAATATTTCGTTCAAATAAAAACGAGCGTTGAACTTCGTAAAAGTTCAACTTTTATAAACGAGCTGCGGTTGGGTTATTTATTCAGACGATGGGTAACAAATTATGGCCCGGAAAGGCTATGAAAGTGAAAAGTTAAATATTTATGCAAAGTAACAGAATATCGCCGGGGAGAGCCGGGAAGGAGAAGGGTGGGTCTCCTCGTTCTCTCGCCTCTTAACATCCTTTACGTTTGATGTTATATTTTTTCGATAGAAGACTCCTCTGAAAGTTTTTATATTTATTGTAAAATAACCAATTCTTAATTGTGAGATAATTATTACACCTTTCCCATTAAATTATTTACTGAGATATTATACAGTGAATAAATGAAATAATAACGTAAATGTCTCTAGATTTATATTGCATAGTGTAGTTGAAATTGTTTACATAGGATAGTAAACATTTGTATAGTAATACATTTTGAAATCACATGTAAGAAAACAAGTTTTTGTACTTGCAAGTAAATGTTGTGTCTTCTTTCTGGATACTTCTCTTGCGCTGTTCAACGAAACATTATATGCTAATGTTTCTTTGAAGTATTAGCATATAATTTTATTTCAATAATAATTATGTGAACAAAATATCTATTAGATTTCATGAACAGACGAATGAAAAAATTTCAATTTGTATTATATTTGTTTCTTATATTTTTTCATGTATGAGCAACTTAGTGCACTTATAAGTTTGGTTTTTACAAATTACGATTGAGGTTGGATATATAGAGATCGGAATAGTTTATAGAGAGTTATTTTTAAATACCCTAATAGTACAATTGAAAATATAAAATCTAGCAACACGGTTGAGTACATGAAAATTCCTTTTATATATTTTTTTTATAAACGTTATATGTTATATGTTAAAATTATGTTTGTATTCTTCGATCAACCTATACTACCAAAAAAGTCTTTGTAATAGATTAACAAAACATTCTTTTGCTTGGAAAAGGAATTGGTTACTGACCAAATACCCAAAATGTAACTATGAGGAACTTTTCGATGCGATACTCATCCTAAATATTTGTATAAATAACAAAGGTAATATAACTTAGTAAGAGATCGAAGAGCCTTAAGCGAAAATTTTAACTATTGATACTCCGGAAAAAACCTAACAAAGGTAATATAACTTAGTAAGAGATCGAAGAGCCTTAAGCGAAAATTTTAACTATTGATACTCCGGAAAAAACCTATCAGTGATTAAATTTGAGAAAACAGTAATTTTAGTACATTAAAACAATTGAGTCCCAAAAAACAGATTTATGCTCAGATCAGCATCTATTGTTTTTCATTTGAACTTCTATGTCATTCATTAGCATGGGCTTTATTAACTTTAATGCATACGATAGCTTTTAAATCAACCAATAATTATCAGACTAATTAAACATAACTGCTAATCATACACACTCCATGATTTATTGTGTATTACGGTTTTGCGATTTCTTCAAAATTTTATCCACAAAAATATTAACCTACAGTGTCATTTATTTTGTACATTTAAATTAGTTAATAAATCACACCCTGTAACATGTTAGCCTACAACATTAAGAGGCACAGGTAAGACTAAATATGTTCGCTAAATCAATAAAAGTAGTCCGAAAAAGAGAACGAGTTTAAAAACGAATCCGTCAACTAAATAAATAACGGTTACTTCTAATAAGTATTAAGTATGTACCACTACACTACGTATTTATAAACTACCGCTTCCAATGAAACATAAAGTACTAGTCAGTCTTTGTCTTAAAACAATTTCAATGCTTCGGTAACTTTAACTTTAGTTTCACACGGAAGGAAATCACTGCTGCAAGACTAAAAAACCATGGGGCCACGGGGGGTGTTAAAACTAGGGCGGGAGGTAACTGTATCAGGGGGGAGGGGGAAGAGGGTGTAATGTTTAAGGGGGGAGAGGGGGTTAGTGTTTGTGGGGGAGGGGGGGAACTCGGAGTACAACCACAGCTAATTTGCGGTAATAGACAAGGCGAGGCCCTTGAATAATTCAGGGGGCAAAGATTGCAGAGCAATTAATGCAGGGCTGCACGATATCCACCCCCCCCCCAACGCTAACCACCTCCCCCCACTAGCTCCCCCCTCCCCACGCCCCTGCTGATCTGATAACATGATAACATCCACCCACCGCTCACGATGTTTTTACAACTGTGAACACACTTGAGCACCCGCCTTATCCAAACATCTTTACAACCTCACGTTCAGGCTTAGAATCTTGATTGATCATCACGTAGATTTGAGACCTTTGAAGGGTTTGAAACTAGAAGTTACACTGTGAAAGGTTTTAAGATTATTTTATTCTAATAATCCAAAATCGATCTAAACATTTTTCATTGTGTTTTTTATAATCAAACGCATCAAGTAGATGTCGTGTAAGATATGGATGAAAAATAATACATATTTTTGTATTGTAAACAAATTTAAATAGTTATGAAAGCTATCGAAACCTCTTGAAATCAAACCTTCATAGCCCAAAATACCTCTAATAAGAGTTGGTGTAATAAAATAATATTTTTAGTAAATGAGTATTTCCACAAATAAATACAGCTGTTACCCCCCTCCACCATCACCCACATCAGTATTGCAAAATAACCAACAGTACATAAAGGCAAGAGGGTAAAACCTATCACCGTCAGAATATTAGGTCTATGTTAGTAGCAACTCTAGCTTTAGTAATAGTGTTAATAATGAAACAAGACCTATAATACCTATAAGACCTATAATATCAGAAATATATATTATAAAATGACACACAAAAAGTCAATAGAGACAAAATTGTACAAATATTTTTAAGAAATGCAAAGGACCAAACTTACGAGGAACAGAGCAATAGTTACTTATGTGTTGTGCGAGTAAAGTACAACATAGTCTCACGAGTGAAAATGTTGGCACCCGAACTTGGGAGTGCGACAATTTTCACAAGGGAGACTATGTTGTACTTTACTCTCGAAATGCTTACAGTATATTTCCGTCACCTGCAATAACATATATACCAGCCATAAAAATATATTTTATTAACTTAGTGAGTAATAAAATACGCATTTTGTTTCGTTCTGCTAATAGCGAACTGGAAAACTGCAACCCTGCATGTACCAGAGATCAGCTGATTATTGCAACGTTCATACTTTCTTAATTCTTAGCCGTTGTCTCCCACCGGGAGATAAAGTGACCACTTTAGTCCCACTGTGAGACAAATTATTATTTTACTCAACCATTCGTTACAAGGAGTACGAAGCGTCTAAACATAACAGGTGGGGGACAAAGATTTATGTGGGCTTATGCAATTTAAAACATTACCGGATATATTTAGTTAATAACTAGCCAAGCAAAATAAAACCCCAGAGAAGAACACGAATAATCCATTCTTATTAATTTTGTTGTCATTAGGCCTACTATCTTTTAGTTGTACAAAGTGGTCCAGGAAACCTACAGAAAAATGTTTCTTGTTTATTTACAAACTTTTCAGATTTCACATGATAAAACAATTAAAGTGCAAATGTATCATTTTTACAAAGTGAAGGTAGGAATACTATAAGGGTACTGTAAGTTAGGACAGGGGTTCTCAACCGTTTCGAGCCCGCAACCCCCTTTTTAGGTATTAAAATTTTGGCGACCTTCATCCTACACTAAAGTTTCATTGTTAGGTGTGTACCATAATGAGAGTGAAATTCACGTGGTTTATCAGTTTACCTAGCACAGAAAATACAATGGTTAGAGGCCTACCTGATTTTTTCTTGGTAGAGGCGACGATTCTGTTGCTTTGCCTCCGTTAAGAGGGGGCTCCATAGCCACGAAAAATATCGCGTTTCTACCTGCTCCTTCCATAAGGTCAATGTTAAATTTCAAATTCGGTACAGCCTCAACCGCTCAACCAAAAACATTGAGTTTTAGCTCATTTTAAAGAACAAAAAATTATCTAGGGATTTCGGTGAGCAGAATTTTGATATATCACACAGAATAATTTTTTAAAAATTCCAAAAATCTCATTTTTTGAATTTTTTTAGAAGGGAAGGGAAAAACAATATAAAAATTCTGCTCAATAGAATGGCTAGATAGTTATTTGTTCCCTCAAATGAGCTATAAACCAACTATTTTGGTTGAGCGGTTGACGCTGAACGGAATTTGCATTAACATTTGTCTTACGGGAGAAGCAGGTAGCCGCGCAGGTCTGGGGCTCCCTCTTAAAGGTTATTTTTTTAGAAAAGTGTAATCGACACGACCAATGAGATTGAGTTGTGTCTATTTGATATCTCTTAAACATATAAATTGCTCAAGAGATTACCTCTCACATCTTGAAGTATAAGAATGAGATAATTTAAATATATTTTGGTCTAAGTTAGGCCTACATTTTGAGCAAAATAAATGTTCATTTTCGGAGCTTCCGCGACCCCCGGGTTGAGGACCTCTGAGTTAGGATAGTTACAACCCTTAATAATCAGGAATAACATTCACCTTTATTGCTATAAAATACATTACCACCCGCATTACCTACAAAATGTTTTATATATCGTTAATGGTGAAAGTTAGTTCCTTTACTGAGAAAATAGTAAGGACACTTCTTTGCCGTAAATTGTGGCGGCAAAAACAAAAGCTAGAATAGGGAAAAACCTTAACAATGAACATAATAATATCAAAACCCTTTATAATTAATTGCTCAGTACTGACATTTACACCACACTTTTAAGACTACGTTCCCATGTGTCAATCAATGGTTGTCTTGATCCTTTTAGCCTTAAGCTTTATCGTTCCGACTTGACTTAAACATATATTGTAGTAAAATTAGAAAAAAAAGTTCTATTTGGACCGGTCACCTGAGTCTCACCCCCCCCCCCTTGTTAGCAGGATGAAAAGGTTGAAAATTATTAACTTATCCTGGCATTCAATCAATCAATCAAACAATTCTTTATTTTCAGAAATAATAACAAAAGCACCGTTATAATAACAAAATAAAAAAATCACATGGATCAAAGACCTGTGCGTGTGGCGAGTGGACATCGGTAAGGAGTATACTGCAAAGGAAAAAATAATACTGATCCTACACCTCATTATACTTTATATTCATAATTTTTAATTAAATAGATCAATGCAGTCACATTAGAGTAATGGCTACAATTTAGGAATACATTTTTTGCATTTCTAGCATGATATAAAGTGTATATTTGTAATTGAAACCTAGATTAAAAAAAAGGTACACAACATCTTGGGGCCTTAGAGAGGGGCTTGGTGTGAACCTTGATGGCCTTTATAAGGCCATCAAGGTACACATTAAGTAATTTACAATTCCTTTCCATATATTATAACAACATACATTAATTACTTATTCGATTAACAAGATATGTAAGCTTCAAATCACTTTCTTAAAATTAGTATAGTATATTAAATGACCTTAAATAATTCCACGTCATTCTCCTGTTACTTAATCGAACAACGATTTTGAACCTTCAAGGGTCCACTTTCAAGATTTAGCCAGCTGAAAAATTCCTCTTGATATTTAACCTCCTCAGACCCATACGTAAAATTTACAATTTTTTTAGCTTTTTTGGGGATTTTCAGGTTGCAAAAAAATCAAAGAACACACATTTTTTTCAACTTTTTTTTATTGCTCTAACGTGGAAAAAAACAATGTATCAAACACAATGTTGACACATTGGGCCTTAAGGTTTTAAAAATCATTGAAATAAAAAATAAAAAATAAATTAATGACTTCGAAACATACTAAAATTTTATGGAAGAGCAAGTAACAGTTCCTGGAACCAGGAAAACAAAGATGGACTTTCGGACTTTGCACGAAATACAAGAAAATCGAGCATTTGTGGTTGTGCACCCTGGGAACCCACATCGGTGCCTGGTTCAGGCTCATAGGGCGTGTCATTTATCCTTTGAAAAGGTAAAATAAGTGGTTAGGCGGATTCTTCATCGTCTGAGAGGTCGTCGATATTATAAACGTCAGAAAATTTCTTTCGGTCACAAACTGTTGCAAAACAACAGAAAAAATAAAATAACTTTAGCCTTTATAACCCCTAAAACGTGAACTAGCATCTTAACGTAAATTCAAAACTAAAAAAAATTATGATTGAATGTAAAAGATCAACTTTCAAAGGTGATATAATAACTTTTAACGATATTTAGGGGAAAAATAAGAAAATTTGCAAACCCCTTAGGCCCAGTGTGTCACATTTGACAATTGTTTTGCAAACAGCCGTTATTATAGAGAAAATACTAGTCAAATCAGCAAATAAGCACTTCAAACATGTGGTTATGGTTTTCAAAGTTTGTGTAAAACCTTAAAGCTTAACGGTAACAATAACCTGTCTTGTAAACTGAGTCATCCAACCTATATTACAGGAGTAAAATAGTCTGATTTGGCGAAATAAACGTTTTTAACTCTTATAAATTCCGAATGTGTAAGTTGCAGTTTCCGTTGCACAGTAATAACTTCAAAATGAAGAATAAAAAAACAAAAATTTAATATTCTAGGAATTGATGATTCTATTGAGTACGCTCATGACTTTCAAATCTTCTCTGAAAAATTAAATCGGATTCAAAAGTTCCTATTTGAGTGGAAAGCTTATATCTAAATGAAATACATTTTCTTTTTACACATACATTTTACACAGAAAACAATGTTCGTTTTAAATTATATTTTACTGTACATCTAAGTTACTAATAAGTATTTGTATTAGATTAATATTTCCTTCTTAATATAGCCTTCTTTGCAGAGCTTTAATGGTAAAATACCGAACACAATCCATAATCCGGTACTAAAAGAAACTATATCAATTCATATGTTGTGCAAAAAAGTATACCTTACTTGAATAATCAAACGAATAACTACTGTTGAAATTATTGTCTGAAAGGATTCTTTTCATTACAAAAGTGCTTAGGTAAAAACAAAATTAACGTCAAAACTTGACTTATAATTTGCAATTAAGTATTCAATTTAACTTCACGATACCTTATGAAAGTTTTTAAGAGGTTTAAGAGGCATTGGTTTATGTATATATGTTTAAGAGGCACCAAGGAAATTTCTTGTCACAAAGACAAAATTCAGTTGATGTTTACTATGTCTTTGTAAGTTTGATTAAAAAATTACAATTTTTTTTGAACAGTAACTATATGTGTGTATTTTGGTATATTTCATACTGACTCAGTTTTCTGCTTGAGCTGTACATATCTTTACTGATGTTTTAGAGTGTCTGTCCAATGCTTATTAAGTGGGCCTGCGGCAAAGTGTTCTGTAAGAGCTGCCAACGAATGTTTGGGGCGGTGCAACAGAGAGGTATATCGTCAACTATAAGAGCTTTCAAATTACATACGTTGCAATACTATAACCCAAGGTTGGCCGGTAAATCATCATCTCATACTTTTAATAAAAGTCCATGTTATAAATGTATTTAAATTTAATAAAGAAATTGTTTGAATAGACACACTTTTAAAATTTTACTACTAAGCTCATGCATTCGTACCTAAAAACATGTTTGATAGACTAAAGAGGGATAGTTTTCACAGCATAAATAGTAAAAAAACTAAACAAACCTGCCAATACAACGACGGGGTAAAAAACGCTATAGGAAAAGAAGCCAAAACAACTATCTTGATTATTCTTCAAGCACTCGTTAAAACACTCGAGGACAGAGATAGGAAACGTTCACATGAAACAAAACGTCACAGATAAATATCTGATTGCGATTCATTCATGGAATAAATGAATGAGTCAATGAATGAAAACTAAATTTTATTTCCCGGAACAGACACATAGATAAGATAGAAGGATAGACAAGTTAGATTGGCAAGAGACAGGCAAACCCCAACAATGACAGCACCTGTATTTTATAGTTTTATAAATCATGCATAACAGTTAACAAGTCCTTAAAACCCTTTTTAACCTGCCTGTGTAAGGCCTTCGTTGATCCTGTTAAATAAAACAAATTTATTATGTAAAATAAACATACACTATGTTTTACGTAATATATTACACTTGCTAATATAACCAAAAAACGTGTACCGTATACATTTATTATATTTATAGGGTATTTACACCCAGTTTATAGAAATCACGTATACTATTTCTACTCACATTTACTACGATCTACTGTTGTAAAGCCAGCGTATTTCAATACATTTTTGGATATCAAGAGCGTCTGTATTCAATCGAAAGTTGTTTTCCCATTTATTTATAATACGTTTTCAAAGGTTTGAGGATGAACTATAACATATATAATTTTATGTAGTACATCTTTGGAATTTACTATATTTCAAAATATTTATTTTGACTCCTACAAGTAATTTAAAAAACTACGGGCTTTTGCCAAATTTTACTTATAAAAAGACTCGTTCATTCATTCTCGAAATGGATACGCAAACTTTTAGACAAGGGTACGTATTCAAATGAAACATACACATGAGATTTCTTAGGAGACAAAATACTAGCATGATAACCACCTACAAACTTAAAAAATCTACACCGATGGCAATATTAACTAAAAATTAATTAACGCATTAAAAATAATGAGTCGTTGTTGTCATTTATAAAAGATCTTAATTATTAAAAATCATAAATATATCAGTTATGGGTTTAGTTAAACTTTGTGTGGAGGAATAACAAGTATTAACATTATACCATGCTGATGGTTTTTATGTAAATTTATTCACCAAAAATATCACTTTACCATAAGTTTTTCAAATTCCCTATTTATATTTGTTCCAGTTAAATTTTCACATATATTACGTGGGCCAAGAAAATAAATAATGGGCTAGTTTCTACCTACTAAATCATTATTATCCAATCAGAGTTTTTATAAGAGTTTGGCTGATTTTTTCGTCTTCTAGCAAAATTGGCATAACTAGCTTTACTATTCACATCTTTTAAATTAATATTCCTCTAAAAATTTACTTATATTTGCCGAGCAAACATAAAGAATCGATTTATTTACATGTAGCCATGGCAAACACATAATAATAAATTTAATTTTAAGATTTAAATAAAACCAAACTTCCAGCAACCCAAAAAAGTCATATATAAAAAATGCAGTTGTTCTTCAAAGTATACAAACCAAAACATAATTCTCTTCCACGTTCCATGGGAATTCATTCCATAAACGCTAATTATAATTCAAGACCTTCAGGAACCCTTCCCACTTAGAAAAAAATATAATTAAATCAAGAACTTATTAAAACTTTTTTCAAAACATGAAAAGGAACGGACGGAAGACGGAACTCGAGAAGGGGCATCACATGAGATGGCGGTAAAAATAACGTAGCGTCTCAGTCTATAACGGGAGTCCCAGAGTCGGTCCGCGAATAGCGCGACGGATATAGGCGCCTGTGTGGAGGCTAGTCAGCTGATGGACCTGTGGAGAGGCTAGTCAGCTGATGGGGGCTCGGCTAGTGGGGCGAACTGTCAGGTGAACTGGGGCGAAATAAGGAACAAAATGTGGAGAGACGGTGGTGGGGGAGGAAGGGGCTGCTGAGGGGTGTTTTGGGGCCCCGAAAGCAACATGGGCCTAAGATATACACAACAATTTCTTTCCAAACAAAAAATAAATAAAAAGGCGCTGTTTTAAGTTGGGAAAGTGGGGTCAGGTTGACAAGGGGGTGGGGCTGTGGGAGGGGGTGATGGTAAAACTGGAACAACATAGGATAGAGGTTATTTAAGTGGAGGTAGGTCAAAAGACCTTACGAGTCGGGCTGCAGGGAGTGGGTAGAGTGCAAAAATATGAAAAAAATCAAAAATATGAACAAATCGTGGCGTTTTATGTAGACCGGAAACATAAATCCTACAACTGAGATCGAGACGTCTTTTATGAACCGGAAACTTAAAACCACTTGGTTCCCTAGTCGTCATGGGATTTAGGCAACCTGAGAATAATAAGTTATTATTATTCTTTTTTTATCTATTCAGACTTTAGGTAGAGTGATTGATTTGATTTAATGGAAATTTTACTGATCATGGTATTATTGACAACTTAAAACTAGTTGTTTTCATTCATGTGTATTAAAAGATAAACATTATAATTACTTTTAGACTGACTATTTCAATATAGAATATTTTGATGATATGTAATGCCCCAGCTAATGTGTAGGCTGAACACATCTATAAATGGTATATATGTTTTGTTATGTATTACGTAGATTTAAATAATTTAAAAGGGGCGTGTAACGAAAACACCATTCATGCCTCGATTTTTTTGCATTAGTTTTTTGTTTTCTGAGGTTATTCAGTTACCAGTAAAGTCTAACTGAGCTCTCATTTATTTCCTAGGAAAATAAAGTAATTTTCGTCAACAGGGATGTTCTACCACGACTAATCCATTTTGTTTTATCCTGCTCGTCAAAGAAAACACAAACTTCTTTAAAGTTCTCCATAAGTAACTTTTGACAGTTTGAAAAATAGTTATTTGGTTGTAACCAAACAATCATTTCTTTGGATTCGAAATGTTTCTTTGTTATTATTATATAAGATAAGTAAAAGTGTAATATTTTCCTTGAAGTAGGACACAACACTTAACTTTAAGAAACACTTGTTAGTTTGTTTTGTAAGAGAAGTTGTTCACATAATCAAAATTCACCGTAATAGTCCTACACCAACAGAAAATAAAACTTTTTCGGTACGCACATTTCACCAAAATACATAATACATACTAAATAATTATAAAGCATTTTTTGTAACGATGAATGGAAATATCACTACAATATCTTACAAATAAATCAATAAGGATCATGTTATTTGCTATTATTTAAGAAATTTTATTCAACAACATATTTAGATCAAAGTCAATGTAATATAAAGACTAATATAATTCTTTCATCACCGATGCCCATGCGTTAAATTGAATGTTCGATCAACGTCAGAAAATTATGTATCTAATTAATTGTGTGTAAATCTAAAACTAACCGACATTTTGAATTGGTTACTTACCTCCGAATCATGTAACCGTGACTTCGAATAAAAAATAGAGGTTCAAGAAAACCAGTGGAGTGGACAGAAAACACTTTTCCTCCACCTCCTTTTTAAAGTCGTCTTTTAGTCCCTGGAATAGAATACTATCGTACTAGTTTATACCCCGGGTGACTTATCTACTTACTTTTTCTCCCATGCGACTTGAAATATATACTTTTCTCCCTTGGGACTAAAAGTAATTTCATAAGATATATATGAGAAGAAATCCGACGACGCTGCGATGGACAGTAAGAAAATGTGGCAACACTGTCGATTTGCGTACTCTAAATTTATTTTGAGAACTTCAGTGTTTCAACTTTAGAACAAAAAGTCGTATGCATTTATTAGCCTGGTAATAAAGTTTTGTATGAATTAAGTTAGCAACACTAAATATACCCAGATGATCTATAGTTTATTGTTGCCGATGTGCCGAACGTTTTGTAAACATAATTGTTTCCAACCTACAAATATTGGGAGGTATTTTTATAGTTAATAGAATTTAGGAAAAAATAGTTTTTTTGAAAAATAGTATGAAAGTGCGAATAAAATCGTTGTCTACATTATCAAATACAATAAGTTATTTATTTATGTATGATTCTAATCCAGTTTAATGGAGCAAAGAAACATATACAGGTAAAGTTATACTGTCATAGTTACAACTTTCAATGTTATAGGAGGAGGAAAAGTTTGTGTGCATCAAGAGACTCAAGTACTTTTTCTCCCTTGGGAAAATTTCCCGAAGGAACATTTTCCCTCGGGGAGAAAAAGTTGCACTTTAGTCCCAAGATGCACAAATAACTTTGTTATCTTTATTCTCACCGGATACTGCCCACTGTACTAGACGTTGAGGATGCCCGGGCATTACGAGTTTTTTTAGCTCAAGATATGGAAAGTCTTTAACTCATACTGTTATAATTTTTACAATTCTGTATCATATACCGATCGAGACTGTCACGGGAAGTCTCTAAATGTTGTACAGAATATCAAGCGTTACAATGTAACCGATATTCGTAACGGATATTCGAAAGTATGTGTAACGGATGAAACGGATTTACGAAAATACTGATTTAATACACCTCTATTATTTATCCGTATCACAGTTTATCCTATGAATAACAACCGATATAAACTACGACTGCGGGATCGTTTGATCAGCTACATCAAATAACATGCTTAATTAATTTGTTTGCTATATAAATCAAGGTAAACTGTTATTTGCAATTATGATTATCACCTTCATTCAACGATGTTTGTCAGATGTTGATGGATTTTTAATTATTTATTTACAATTCAATTGTTTACTACCGAATATAAACTGAAATTAAAGTAAAATTTAAACAATGCAATAGTGAACTAAATGTCCTTGGTTAATTCTTATAAAATTAAGGCTTACATATTAGCATTGAGTTATAAATAAAATGCTTAGCTTATCAGTAAAATTATTTTAAGATACATACATTTTATGATGTAGACGTAAGCCTAAAAAATAATTACTCTATAAGGCAAAAAAATTATTTTTATACTATATAAGAAATCCCATTGCCAGTTTTTAAGAAACAGTATAGTTGGTGCCAAATATTAAGGCCCACGCCGTCCATAAGGCCACTGCTAAAATTAACATTAGTTTTATGGACGGACTGGGCCTTAAGATTTGGCACCCGTTATAAACTATCAATCTCCTCCACTACAAAGCTTCTTCAATACATTTACAGACTGAAAATAGATTGGAAATATCTTGGATATTAGCCTCTCTCTCCACTCGTATAGTTTGTTTTCGCAATTAAATAATAAGTATATATATTTTTATAAATATTACATTAATATTTATTTATACCCGTAATTTTAATATTTTAGATAATATCTACACGTAAATACCCTGGCATTGGAGATAAGACTCAAGTTGAAAATATTTAAACTAATTTAAAATTGTATTCTTTTCAGTTGGCGTAGAACACACACCGTTGATCGTGATGATTTTTTGTCAAGGGAAGGATACGTTTTTTGGTCAAAAGTCCAATCCAACAAAATAAACAGGAAGAGGATGTATAAAGGGGAAGGGAGATTTGATCTTTAACACCCTTGAGGATTTTTTTAGATTCACTCAACTCAATACATTCATTGCCTACACTACAGTATGGCCCAGAATAAACCAAATCAATCCAAACGAAGATTCTTCACTGCCGCTACTGCTAGGAATGACGATTATTTTAAAAATATCGATATATCGATTTTTTTAAATACCAATATATTGATTTTTCAAAATATCGATATATTGATTTTTTAAATAACAATATATCGATTTTTTGATGTATTGTAACGATTAGTATCGATAAATACGATGTATCGGAAGCAAAATATCGATATTTCAGACATATCTAAAAAACTATACATCTGGAGAAAAAGAACATAATTTTGCAAGTTTAAAGTGGAATCAGGTTTTGCAACCACTGTACTCTGATTGTTTTTAAATCTTACCAGGGGACATGTCTTTGCTTTGAAAACGCTAAATATTTTTCCTGCCACTGCATGGAAATAATCACATTGCCACACTTGTAAACAGTACGCAAAACTGTTTATTCCGCTTTCGTTTAACATTTTCGAGCGGGAATGAACATTCTCGCTCGCTAAATCAGGGTTACTTATTAGGTTAAGGTTGCACACATTAGAGATAACTATGACGTCAAACACCAAAGGCCAGTTTCTATTGGTCAGAAATCCCATGACACTCACCGTATTCTAAATTCTAGTTGCCTTGCTCTAAATCAGCTGATTTCACAGTCGGCGTTTCTATCTTAACTTCCGGTTCGTTCCAATAGAATAAGCAAACATAACCTCAATGAACTTTTTTGTACAGGTTAGTTAATAAGTTATACTATTTAATTAATGGTGGTAGGAAAAATATTGTGTGTATTACGAGCACAAATAGTCATTGCCGCTCTCGAAATGTTTGGCCGCACTCAGCTAAAGCTTCGTGCAGCCATCTACAATTCTCAAGCGGCAATGACGTATTTTGCGCTCTTAATACACAAATAGCTAATGTTGTACACATTTTTGCCGTCTGAAAACTGCCTTTATAATACTAAACTCCTTAAAATTTGTGTTTAAAACCTTTTTACATGAAGCGATGTGTATCGGAAGTGGTGTATCGGACGTGTATCGATACACCGATAATATCGGAACCACAATATCGATACAATTTTTGCAATTTATCGCAACCAAAATATCGATATTTACGATATCTCGATATTTTTTGCGACTCCAGTTACTGCAGCGCCGACGGACAGCGGTGGAGCGATGCCAATAAAGTTCCATGATTAGTAGTCCTAACTGAGCGGGTTCGTGTACAAATGTGGAAATTATTCAAAGCATTCCGGATTTGACTTGGAGAGAGTTCTGACAATGTTCCCCCCCCTCCCCCTCCCCCTCCCCCTCCCCCCTCCCCGTTTCCATTCCGAGATAATTATCTCGGAACGAGGTGCCTTTATTAAAACATAATGCTTCCAGGTCCCATTGTTATGATCTTGATTTGTGATTTCAGCGGTTGTTTGCTTTGAAATTACAAAATGATAAAGGGATGACGAGTGGATTTTGGTGTTGTTTTATGTGCGTGCAATGAGAAGTTATTATGAGTGGGTGTAATATATTTTGTAAAAAATAAATGAAAAAAGGATAATACTTGTGATTCTGCTTCGTACTTTGAGAAAGTATATTTTTTAGTTGAAATGGACTTCATATATACATTTTAATGATTTCATTAATGAAAATAAAATGAATGACTCATAGAGTTCATCAACTATTTAGAAAATATTTCATTGCATGTTTTAATCGTCTAGTATCTACGGAACAGTAAAATTCTGATAGCCTAATTGCAATATTCTTGAATAATGATTTCTGTGGTACTTTTCGTTCAAATAAAATAAAAAAAAATAAGCAAGCGAACTTTATGCATTTTTTGAATAAAGTGCGTTTACGTTCAATACAACAAAATTTAAAAAACCGGGGCAGTCTTAAACTGAACCAAACCCCAAGCGGCTAACCAAAAAAGACCTAAATGAACAATTGTAAAGGATGACTAAAACTTGCCAGCATCACCTTAACTGTTAAATCCTAGCTCAGGTAAATAGTTTAATATAACAACACAAGAGTGCTTTTATACAATATCTTTAGACTGTGCCCAAAAATAATTCGTTATAACAGTTTCAGTAATTTATATTCCTTTGACAACTAATAACTCTTTGAATTACATAATGAACATATATATATATATATATATATATATATATTTCAAGCTTTCTTACATTCAAAATTTAATCCACATTCTTATTGGTGTAATAAAAACATTTAAAATTAACGTTATGGGTAAAATGTCCTTAAAAACAGGTTATAGTGTCACAAATAAATTCATGGTATTAAATCACTACAGTCGGGCTGTCGGTTAGAAATATTTATATTTCTCAATTTAATAATAATCAAAAAATTCAAAATTAACCAAAGTAATTGATAAATTTACTCTTTCAAAAAAAACTCTAGAACAAGTTACATCCAAATCATACAAATCAAAACGTAATCATTGTACGCAACGAAAACAATCTATTTTAAACGGATAAAAGTCTAGCATAACTATTTTTGGGTGATGAGAAATTCTAAGGGAGAAAATTGTGAAACCCGTTTAAGAAATTCATACACGGGGAGGCTGCATAATTTTCTTATTCGCGCGCCAACAGACTTAACAATGCAGCTAATCCCAAGGACGCTATTGGCATTCCTCCCCCCCCCCCCCCCTCCAGCCGCACGAAACTAACCGTCCTCACACTTCTAGTCTGCAAATAGTCAAGTCATTAAGTCGAGATCATTAATCTTGTCCTCCCAAGAGAGATAATTGTCTGATGCCTAAACCCTCTTGTTTATATCAAATAACTGGATGATTGTATTTTTTTAACTCCTATTTTGTTTTATTTAATATTGTAGTAACATTAAATTATAATACTGATTCTGTTGTTGTTATTTTATTGCTTGTTTTGTAAAGTGGCGTTGACGTGGAGAATAAATAATAAAAAAATAAAGTGACAAAATTTGGTTTTAAAGGCCGTTTTTAAAAGTTTTAAGACATAAAATCCGAAATTATATCATTAGTGACTAATAAGACCTTTTATTGTATCAGCTATCCAGTTTTTACTTTTAGTCTGTTTTATCTTGGTAATCATGTTAAGTTTTCGAATGTACTTCGAACTTTTAAGAAAAGAAAATATAATTCCTAACAAATGTATCAACTTATTGGGACCATTACATAAATAATTAAGAAAATTTATAATTGTAAAAGGGACTTATTCCTTAAATTCTAATAATTCATCTGAAAATTTCCCAAATTAGTTGTAGTATCTTCAGAAAATATAGATTTTCCCAGCTATTTTTAATAACACCAATAAAGTAGGATTTCTGTAAAATAAATTTAACTTCGCATCTATTTATTTGTAAATATAAAAATGTATTAATTAATCTGTTAAGTTTTATAAAATTCACCTATTAATTTGCGCATCTATTAATGTGTACAAAATGTGGTTTTCTACTTAAGTATAAATCTAAAACAATTGATGATTACATACGTTGTACTTGAAAATACGTAGGGGTGGCTTGTGCATGTTTACAAAAAAAATTAAAAATGAAAAATCTGTTTGACACCTGTCAAAATTGTATAGATGGAGCATAAATTAAACGATTTATTCGTCCATCATAGATTTGATTGGTATTTATAAAGTCAAATCAATCGATCCTACAATTAATTTTGACCACAGTTCCCAGATAAAATTGGGATCGTAAATGAATGGTAATTTTTTTTGTTGGGATGAAATTTATAGTTTGAAATTGTCATATGTAAATAGTTCTATAGATGGATGGGTTTATTTATAAAAAGATACTAAAAGAGGTCGATGTTAGTATTTCGAGCCTTACGATTTGTAAGTTACGAAACAATATGAATTTTACACTTATTGCAATGTAATCAATAAATCTAAAGAAGCTTTTAAATCATAAAGTTGTATTGGAATTTTTTTTATTTGATAAGGTCAGTTGAGTTATAAACAATTTAGACGAAGAAGTATCTTTATACGTTTAACCAATAAATTGTGAGTCTTTCAACTATAAGAATATCAATACTTCTCAAAACAATGTAATAGTTATCATTTCGGGGTAAAAAAATCTAAAAATATGGAATTACATTTTGTAATCTAGTTATCGAAGCGTTTTATGCAAACTCAGATAATTATTACGGTTTCATAAATATAAAGGTTGATGAGTTAAGGGTTGGACGCTTACAATAAAAAAAATTACTCAACCCTCATTCAGGTTTAAGTTTGACGTCTCATCGGAATTCGCTGTTAAAATAATTAAAGAAATACGGAATTCTTGGAAAGGAATTATGAAAAACAATATTAATTATGCAGATACCATTTTACACAGGAAATTCTATTTAGTGGAAGGCACAAATTGCATTACTGAACTCCTTTATGATCAGTTGTTATCTAATATTTCTTCAACTTTACTTATCAACGGTAATCATTTTAAGAACCATGCACCAAATAACAATCCATTATCTATATCAATCACCAAATTCAAGTTTAAATTGAAAATCTTTTTTTAAATTACATATTCCGAATTTGCATATAATCCAAGTGCAAACCACAAACGTGGTTTATGAAACAAGCTTTGGATTATTTTATTGCTCTTACAAAGTATTCACAGTTCATTGGTTTCTAATTGAATTTGCTGTTCAAGTATCCATCACAAAATAGCACTAACCTTAAACTCAATCATTTTAATTATATCCATTATATTTATACAGCGAATGATATAATTAAAATCAATACCTTTTGGAAAAAATTGACTGGTAAATAAAATAGCAAGTTTACTTTCCATAATATTAACCTTTAATATTTTTGTTAATATGACGATTTCTAAATTGAAGTAAATAAATGCGTTATTATTATTACATAAGGAAATAGATTTGTAAAAAACTGGTTTCTTTAATGAATTTTGATGCTTAAAATAAATCTTAGACGAACTTCTGATGGTCCTCGAATTTTGTTGAATGGTAAAAGAGTTTATGAGTAATTTTATGTAATTTATGCAACGAAATGTGTAAAGCTGGTAAAAGTATAAATCCTGCAAAATTTGAAACAATTGTCTTTAACTGGCAACTTTCTTTGCCCAAATATCGTTCAGAATGCCATTTCTTTAGGTACAACAACTGGATCCACTAGTTTTATAAAAGCTTCGCCCCAGTGAATTAAGCCATATCGCATTGTGACTTCAAACTGAGATAAATACAGTGTTTTTAAGTAATCCCTTCTTAAATATTGGCGCATGTAATAAAGGTTTCTATTTATGGCTCTAAGTTTATTGAGAAGGTAATTAATTTGTCTGTGCTCCCTTAAAGTATAGGCACTCTTACCATCCAAAGGCTGTGTTATGGCTTTTTAAACTTTAAAACATGTGGTGTTTTTTAAAAGCTGCAGCAAAATCTGCAGTTTAATTTTATTTCTAGTTGGAAATGTCAGAATCCTGACCATTTTCCTTGTTTCGCCTGTAAACCGGGGATCAGAATCATAAAGAACTTTAATACTACAACTTAAACTTAAGATAATAACTACTACTAATAACTTAAACATTTTAAAACATAACCTCATACCTTAGCGTTCTACATCGTATGCCTTTAAGCCTTGGTATGAAAAAAAAACCGAATACCATAAAGAAAACTGTTTTTGTTGGCGTAGACAAAGAATTCTTTAAAAATCAAACACAATGATTTAACTCTGAAACCGTTATAACCGCAAAATTATGTAGCTGATAAACTTCATAAAATATGTTGAATGAATCTTCTACATATTTTATTCCACTTCATAAAAAAATCATTTGATTCCACTTAGTCCGCCTTTAAAGAATATATGGTTTGTTTAAGATTTATGCGACAAATATTTTGATATATGCTTACCTTTCTTATTCTCATCCTGAAGACCTTCTATTGAATATCGAACGTTATTTACGAGTAAGTTCATCAGTTCATCTTCAATATTTGAATATTAAAATCGAACTAGGTTGAATAGACTAGGTCACTGACAACCTTAATCCATTATTAAATACATAATAAAGGAACCAAACACCCTATCATCAGAAATGTTTGTGTGTCGTGTTTTTTTGTATTTAATGTAGAAATAGTATATTACGTTACTAGGCCAGGAAGTACTATTTTGCCGGACGAGCATGATAGTTACCGTGCGAGCGAAAGCAAGTACGGGATTTTCATGCGAGTACGGCAAAACTTCCCGGCCGTGTAACGTACGATATTTTTCATCTCAGTACGCAGAAAAAATCATACCTTCATTCATAACGTAGTCCTCGCATAAATATAAGTTTGTCAAACATTCAAACTTAAACTAGAACAAACAGAAAAACATTTGCTACGGATGCAGTACTGCCACTACAATCATCTATAAAGAAACCAATAAACCACCAATAAACAACCATTAAATGTCGGTTTGCTGAAAATCAGCTGATTGTTTACTTCCTTTCTTTCCGGCCTAGGTCGGATAAGAGTTTATCCGGCCTAGGCTGGCAATGGGTAACTTTCGAGCCAACAAAAAGGAACTGAAAACATATGTTTCTGTGTTAGTATGATGAAAAATAGTTAGTTTTTGAAATTTACGACCTTCCATAAGAAGAGACCACGATTTATATAGTACTTTGAAAAAGGCCCTTGGAGACCGACATTCAATTAAACTTTACAAGAAAATCGACCAATTTTCGACGGATTTCAAGGCTAGCAAACCATTATCGATATATACGAACCCAATCATCTCACATTCTACGATCTACAAGTCGCAGTAAGACCAATCCGAGGTTGATACACCGATGAAAACAATCGTGACAAGAATAGCCGTGGGGAAACGATCCCGCGTGGAAATAGCGGGTTATTCTGGGCGCGGGGTTGATACCGAACGGCAACATCCATCATGGGCCTGGACCGGGCGAAACGTGATAGTGCATAGGTATGCCCTTTGGCCTGAATTCTGAAAGTGTGACTTTTACAACCGAACAAAACCTATAGCCTCGGTTTATCGATTGGATCGATTTTTTTGTCGTATTGAGGGGCGTCGGACATCAAAATGACAAAAACATAAATGTATTGCATTAAATTGGTCTTTATATTTAAAAAAAAAACACCTTAATTACAGTGATTTTCCATGTTGAACTAGTTTTATATGGGTTTGCGGACGTAAGTACCTATTGGTGCGAAATGGATGCTAACTAGTTGGATGCTAAAAACTAAGTTTTACTTTGATTGTGATTTACCGAAAACTTCGTTTTTGTACCTAAACGCCCCGTTTTTTACAAACTGTTAAAGCTATTCACTTGATTTTTTTGTGCAAGTAGACTACATAAATACACAACCTTTAACACGGGGGTTTTCGGCTAAATTAATTTATTCAATAATAAAAAATAAAATCTATAATATTTTGAGGCTTAAAATTATACTTTTAAAACATATTTCCAAAAAATTTAAATGTTTGTTTACAGGGAAACCCACGTGTTAAAGTGATCAAAACATGTTCATAAACAGAAGTAAAAGATTTCAGAACAATCCAATCAGTGGTTTCCGTGAAAACGGGTCATAAAAAATAAAAAATAACATTGATGGAATAGGGATATCCGACGCCCCATGAACTGTTCGATATTTTTATTTATTTATTCAATCGATATTCATACAGGATGATTTAGATCTAATACCGAGTAACTAAATATCCAAATTTTTAGAAGTCGATAAAAAATTCACCAACCGTTTGAATCCTTTTATAATACTTGTTATTAAAACTAGTAGTAGACCTTGCAACTACTAGTTGTAAAAACATGTAAGCTGGTTTACTCTCATAATTACTACAATGCAATCCCAAAGTTTGCAAGACCAAGTTTTGAGAACTTGTACATTGTTTAGTTTATATAAAGTCAAATTAACAAACCTTCAATCACAATAGAAAGCTCAAAGTTGCCTTATGTAAACATCAGCCCCTAACCTCCAATCGTTATGAAACAAAAATACATGTGACTGCTGGTATGCGCTTTATTAGAATTTGAAGTACTGCCAACATGAGATACAAGAAAACCAAATTTCCCTTTTAAAGTATTTTTTTTTTCATAATTTACGGATTATTAGAAATAGTTAGAGGAAGAAAATTAGTCAAAAACCTTAAATATTACAATATGGCCAACAAATGAGCTATGTGGTATTACAACCAAGCCATCGAAGACTACTATGTTTATTTATTGACGTTAGTTTTTTTGTTGAATAAACGTTCTTGATGTACAAACAGGAATGTTAATGTGATATGTTCCAGTTTGTTATTATGTATGCTCTGGAAGAGTTTGGGGTATTTTTGTATCTTTTTCAATTCGTTTAAATGTATTTAATTTTCTTTGTAATATTTTGGTAATTTGTACTTTTTATGAAAATATAAAAGTGGAAAAAAAAATTTGGATCGAAAAATATTTTCCCGAGTGATATTGAATCTTGTGGAATTGATCGATATATTGGGGTTTTACCCATGCATTAATCAGAATTACAGGCATATGCTTTATCATGTAAAAACCTTTCAGTACTCTCATGACATATAGAAACTAACCTGTTCAGAAGCTTTAGCTAGCAGATCACGCGAAACTTTAACACATAATGATAGAGCAATTTGAGGTCAGAGCATGCGGTATAGAAACTTGCTGATAGTGGTATTTCCGGCTCAGCAATAACGGTTTAGTAGGGAAAGACATAAATGGCTCACTGAAATGTGGTAGTACAGTGCGACATGGGGTCCACTGGGCATATACGAGTCGTATTGATGCAAGTCAAACATCTATTGACAGAGTAGAACTTGCAATGTAAGCAATCACTCTAAAGAGCTTCGTCTGTCATGTAGTAACACTACTACAAAGATTAAAGTAAAATACAGTACGTCACTAATTATGGTGATTTTATAATGTCTTTCATTGCAATATTTACGTAAATTTATGAGTGGGCTTTAGTAAAAAAAAACATGTACACAGTGGGAAAAAACATGTATTGATTTGATACATTCACTCATCACTCGTCAGATTCGTAATATCCCCCTTTAAATTGAACTCGAACCGAAGAATCAGTCTTCCTTTGACACAACATTACATTTTTGCAATGCAAATATTTAAAGTAGATTCAAGGTTTATTAGAAATTATTTTTTGAAAGGTTAACAACCTAGTTTTTGTCTCGAAGTACAGTATACTTACTATAGTGCAAAAGTAATTTCATCAATCCCAAACTCGTATACTATTGGCCGTACAATATAATCTGCTTCACAACGGCGACTGAACGGTAATAGAGGTAGAATTTTCAACTCCAGAAGAACAAGGTATTAAGAACTTCATAGATGATTTTGCTTAGTAGTAACGAAATATTACTATATTTATTTTGTTTTTTTATTTTGCTCAGCAATAGAAACTTTCTTTATGGCTAATGAAAAATACAGTTTCTCGGACCGTTAATAAGGTTTAGCCCAATAACACAAGATGAAGTTGATTATGATTTGTAGCATTTGTAGCAGTATTATGATGGAGTATAGTAATGATTTTATTTATAGTCCTGCCGTATTGTTATGAATTGTTTGACGTTTATAGTAGTGAGAAACTTAAATTCTTGCCAATGAATTTATAAAATTTGTCGGTTATATGGGTAATTCTACTTTTGAAAGACATGTTTTTGGTGAGGGTTAATCTATGTAATTATTTGTGTTGTTTATGGGTTACCCTCACCTGTTGTTATCACAGGAATCTTGTCAGTGTAGTGAAAACGCAAACACAAACAATGTCCCGGGATTTCACAGGACATTTTCCTTGTTTATGTATTTGTGTTTTGTGTTTCTACAAGTGTTTTGACGACACTGACAAAATTCCTAGGATAAAAATAGGTGAGACTAACCCAAGAACAGCAAAAAATCTACACAGTTATTTTTGTAATTTACTGTATTGGAATGTTTAAATTTATTTAATTAGGGCCACACGACCTTTACTCAATGCCACACAACTGTGAGCTTCAGAATCATCGAAACAACAGTGTATAATAGATGCATAAGTATTAAGATGTTTTAGTAATTTCTATGCTTACAATTTCACTTTGCCAAGTATCGTAAATACAACGCATAATAGTAATTATATAAGTTTAAAATGAAAACTGGAATTAAGGATATGTCATTCGTCTGACTTTAACAGTTGGGCTTAGGTAATTTAGTCTAGCCATAATTGCATTGTATACTCCGATAAGTTTCTTACGCTTCACCAATATTATTTAGAGCTCTTCCATTGTGTTAATTTAAATATAAATGGTAGCTTTAAGATTACCTCAATATTATATATGAGCACTTACAATCAATTACTGATTATATCAAATTAATGTGTTTCCAGTTACTTTCTATAGGCAATTTTATAGCATAAGTTGCCATAAGATGGGGTACCATTTACAAACCTTTTAAGCCCACTTAAATTCATGTTACTTTTTTAAGTGGTATTTTCTGTAAGATATCACTCAAATAGTAGCTTTTAAGTTCATCCTATAGTACAAATCCTTTGTAAATGCACAGGAAAAAGTTAAAAGTTAAGAGGTAATGTACAAACACCAACTGTAATTATAACATGAAGACGTCACAACTCCCTCCGACCGGCCAGACTGAAGACGTAGTGCTAGGCTTTAGCTGGTTGAATCCGGGCCAAATTATAACCATTTGAAAACATTTGGTCCCCTTCAACCAGCTGTAGTCGGCATGTCATGCTCCTTGAATGAAGTGATCAACGGCGGAATGCAGCTCGGTGTCTACACTTCTTACTTCTTAATTCTTACTTCTTAATGTACCGGGAGCTGGGATGTCAAAAATTACGTCATAAGGTACACATGTACAAGCTGTGCCCTTTTGAGAAGGCGCCCTGAGAGGTTTAAAATATGGGGTTGTGAGCCCTCAATCGGGAGGCTTTCTCCAAGGTGGAAAAACCTGAAAGTGACCTTTTCTGTATTATCCATAAGAATAACTAACATGGGGATGAAGTATGCAGTTCAACACGAAGGTCACAAATTGGGTGGTTTTAAGTCAACATCCAATCAAACTCAACTAAAAGGAGCCATGTTAAAAAATAAGGATGATATAGACCTTTATTTTCTCCCTTTAAGATTAACATGGGGAAAATGTATGCAGGTCTATGGCACGGAAATAAAAACATGGGGGTGTCCAGGCTAACATACAAAAAGACCTTAACCAAAGAAGCCACATTTCAAATTTTATTAAGATATGTTGAGAAACAAGCCAGCTATACAATTTTATTTATTTCCCATAAGGTTAACATGGGAAAACGTTTTGAGTTCATCCCCCTCTGCATATCTGTAACCAATGGACATAGAGCAATGGTTCAACATGCCAACTTGTTTGTTTTTTAAGATGAATTTAATGGTGTAAACTAAAAATTTTATCATTATAATTTTTCTATTTAAAAATTGCCAAAAACCTATTTTCGTCGTTATTTTTAAGCTTGCCCACCTTGTAGAAAGCCCCCAGATTGAGGGCTCACAAACCCATTTTGACAACCCCTAAGACGCCAGATTGAGGGCTCACAAACCTATTTTTGACAACCCCCAAGACGCGTCTTCAAAACGGCACAGCTTTTTCATGTGCACCATATTACGTAATTTTTGACCTCCCAGCTCCCGGTTTAAAATGGTGATTGTTGTGTTTAACTACTTACTCTATGAATAAAACTATAAGTAACTGCAGTTCACGCATAAAAATTCCGACCAGCGCAAGAATTTTGACGCATCGGGGGTGGAAAAGGAGGGGAAATCTACTCCCCAACCCAAGCTCCACCCCTTCAGTGCTGCTAAGTAGCTGTAAATAAAGATATTATTCTAAAAATAAGAACAATTCTTAGTTGTCAAGTGATGTTTTTGATTTTATTTGATCCCAGTAACAGCAGTCAAAACGGTGTTTGACTTTAAGCTCTGACTTGAGGTTTAAGAGTCAATATCTAGCGGTCAATAAAAACTCTTTAACAACGATACAAAACAACAACAAAAAACCAAATGACCATCCAATAGGAAACCAATGAGGCATAAACAAATCAAATTGCTACAGCCAATGACATACGCTTATTTAGTAATCGTCTATCACACTCTAAACATTCATCATCCATCTATCTCGCACACTTCCTTTAAAATTGTCGGGATTTTCATGCGCGAACTGTAGAATTCAAGTTCTTTCAAAATGATCAGAAAAGAATAATATAATTAAGTCATGTTATCTCACTTGATAATGTTATCAAATCGTGACGTCTTCAGTTGACCGGAAACACATAACTTCCAGCTGGGACAAAAATAAATTAATATTGTCCTCTGAGGAAGCATACTGCTGACAACTCAATTGAGGCCTATTTTTACCCAATAGGCCAATTGAGTTTGCTTCAAACCGGAAATAGGTCACAGGCTTTGGCTGCACAGTTCTTTTGGGACTTAGGTAACCTAATAAAAATTATATTATTGTTTTGCTCTCTTCTTCTCTACAGACCTTGATTAGACCTAACTTTTAATTATAAGATAATAATGTCAAACGAATACCATTGACTAACTCAGAAGAGAAGTTGTTTGATTAGACAAACTTCTTACTCATGAAAAACAGTAATTAGACCCAACGTTTATTTGGTGATAATTCTAAGATTATAATATCATAAATATACCTTCAGCACATCTAGTTGTATCGATCACGAATCTCTAAAATACGACGATGTGTTGGAATGTTTTTGTGATCTACTATTTATTGACTAACACTATAAAATCTATTTATAGGCTTAAAAAACTTTCTTTTTTATTGTCTCTGAGTTACTATCAAATAAATAAAAGATTGTATTACCTGTTCCATGTATAATTTCTGAAATTTATTTCGAAATATTATGGAATTGTTTAGAATATTAAGTAATAAATAATGCATTGTAATTTTATTATGTGCAACATTCATCTACCATAATCTTGAAATAATTTCAAGTTTTTACTATGATATCATTTTTTCTGTATTACTTATGTAAAACTGAGACCGGAGTAAAAACATAAAATAGTAAATATTTGTAAATTGTTGTATTAGTATTAACATAGCCTTTGTATACGTTTGTGTTTATAATAAATAGTAGTATTAGTTCAAATAATAGATTTAATGATTTTGTTGTGAATTAAAATGTTATAACGTTTCAAACATATATTGATAATTACATATTGCTATGGTTAATTTATAAGTTTATTGGCCCAGTTAAATAAATTGTGTAAAATTAGGGAGGGCATTAGATGGCAAAGGAAAATATAATTTATCATAATAGGCCTATTATCCACTCAATTTAAGGACCAAATTATTGTTGTTTGATTTGGTCCATACAAATACGCCAATAAACTCTAATTTAATGATAAATCAATAAAAAAGAGGGCTCATATTTGGCGAAAAAAATTGTAAGCGATGATGAGTAAATGCAATTTAATTTCTCAAAATGCATTCCTACCTAATTAAGATGAGTTATACTGATTACTATACTATTTATAGATTTATCTACATTTAGTGTAATCATTAATAGCCACTCGTATTTTTCTTAGTATAACTTCTTTCATAAGAATAATACGACATTTTAATTTCCTTAAACAATTTTACACAACCTACTCTCATGCGTTTATTAACGAAATGATGAGTATAATTGCCATTGCAAACGGATACTTTGGTATTATTGACATCTACCTGACACAAAACCTTAGATTTTTTACAATCTAATAAGTCATTGCAATTTATGGTACCTCTAGTATCCCCTTGGATAAAAAAAGTAATCAGTAAGTATTAAATTAACATTTTGTGGCATTTAAAAATAAAATGGGGTTTTGGAAAATTCACTCGAAGCCCAGCAACCCACGGTCTACATTGCGGCCCTGCAGAGCTCTGAATCAACCCCCCCCCCCCCCCCCCCGACACTAGCACACCCCCCCCCCGCCAGAACAACCCTCGGCCGAGCGGCTGAACGCCGCACCCTACATATCGACTTTCCCTAAGTGATTGTGTGCTTGTTTTGGGCTCTCGACTGATTTACCCTCCAGATTATATTTTATCCACTTATTTATGCGAAGGGTGAAATTCACCGGACTCTTCCCTCATTTAAGCTCGAAATTTCAAATTTAGTAATTTTTACTTGTCATATTCTTGAAAGTAATTTATATTTTACAATGCTTTTCTCTAGACTGGCGATAGTGGTTTTTATTTTGTTTTTTGGACTACCTTCAACCTTTCAAATAATTGATTGAATTTCGTTTACAGTTAAGCTTAAGTATTGAGACAATGAAATTGGTCATTGAATTGTACTTCTTCGTTATTTTTCGTATAGTTTAAAACTATTAAACACTTGGATATGTATTTTTAGCTTTGGCTGATTATTTACAAATTTCAGACATATATATTATGATTTTCTTGTTGTTCAGGTTATGTCTGATGTTAAATTATGGTGTTTTATCTAGTAAGATCCATATAAGCCTACACTGTGACTTTCTTGGTTTAGCCTTTTCCACATTCAATCAACCCAACTTACAAACATAAATAGGTTTTTTTTTAGTTATGTTAAATTTCCTGCATTATATTTGCAGCTTTGTCAAATCGGCTTAGCACAGACTTGTTTGAACCCTCGTTTTTTACTTAGTAAGGGTTTGAGTAAGAATAATAACCTAAATAACTGAACAAAAATATTTCAATGAGTAATGTAGGTTAATATTAAAACTGTGATAAGCAAAATAAATAAAACTATGAACTAAAAGATGTGTCTGTTAAATAAATGGACTGTTTTTTACTGAGTAAATCATAATTTTGACATTATTTACATAATTTTTTAAACTAATATGTGCTTCTTACACAATAAGTAACAGTTTCAAGTATGTTCAATCAACTTGCCAATCCTTAACCTATAGAAAACAGCTAAAAATAATAACTCATAGTCTAACGTTGCAACTAAAACGACTAGAGTGTCTTAAATAACCATACATTTATCTCAACAATTTTAACGCAAAAAAACAGAATGCATTATAGTTCGATGAACCAAAATAACAAGTTAACTGTGTAAGATGGTTTTTACGATTAAGTTCTTTAGCGCTATCGGATAGACCTCTGCAGCAGTATTGATTAGAATGAATTGGGCCAGCAAAGTGCACGATTTGTCTAAATCTGTATTGCTTGGGAAATCAAGTGCTACCACTTAAAAAGCGTATGAACTCTCTTGTGATTATTATAAATCATTCTGTATTTAATTAAATACGTCTGAATTGTAATTCCACCAAACTAAGAAAAACTGTAAATAATTCTACTACAAGATCAATTCTGATTTATGCACTTAAGCTTTATTTTAATCTACACTGGTATTTTATTATTTTATTTGAGATTAGGTACTTGAAATCGTCAGGTTTCGTTCATTTATTGTCTAAATAGTCAATTTTATATTTCAAATCTACTTTGATAAAAAAACTACATTGACCCTGACATAAACAATGACAGTATATGTTATTTCACGTTATATGTGTGGTTACGTGTATATGTTCAGTTCACGTCTTATCATTATATTGCAAATTATGTCAGAGCATAAAAAGATGTTGAAAAAGTTATATTCAAGATGTTGGTTGTGTTCATTTAATAACCAAGATATGAAAGGTAAAATGAAAAATTCTCGGAACTCATCATTATTAGCCGCTTGGAAGGTACGTCTGCCATTGTGGGGTTTTCATCTAAAAATGAATAGGTTCTCTCCAGGGACTTGTTATATTAGAGCTGACTTAGAATGCTTCTTTTTGTTGAGCAACGACATGGTAATTATTTGAATTCAATATTATTATAATAGTTTGTTCGTGCAAAATACTGTCACATAGTTGTAGTTAATTAACTTAATTCTCCTAAAATAGCTTCTCTAAACGTAAAAAACTTACGTTAATTTTTTCCTGGTATACCTTTTTCATCGGTTGGTGGCCAACATGTAAAATTTTTACACATTATCTTCTAGTAACGAGCACAATTACTAGATTGGCATTGCAGAATCATACAAAACGGTTTAACCAAAGAATTTTATGTGGATGCTAACTTTCATTCTGATGTGGGGCCCATGTGGCCGAATTTCATATGACCGAATCCACTAAATATTACATTTGACCGAAAATAGAAGTGTTACAAATGACCGAAATGTCATATGACCGAATGTTTGGTTTATTACATTTGACCGAAAACGTGATTTGTTTCATTTGACCGAAAACTTCTATAGTTTATTACATTTGACCGAAAATATGAACTATTAGATTTGACCGAATTGGTGATTTGTTACATTTGACCGAAAATACGGTTTATTACATTTGACCGAATCAGTATTTTGTTTCATTTGACCGAAATATTTTCTTATTTATTACATACAACCGAAAATGAGTTTATTACATTTGATCGAATTTGGATTTATTACATTTGACCGAAAGTGTAACTTGTTACATATGACCGAATTTGGATTTATTTCATTTGACCGAATTACTTTATTAAATAGCATTATAGAATTGCTGTCTTAAAAACTAAATATTAAAAAATACTCTACTTACAAGAGAATTTGTAAAATATTACATTTGACCGAAATAGGATTTATTACATTTGACCGAAAACGCCGTTTGTTACATATGACCGAATAAGTGATTTGTTTCATTTGACCGAAAACTTCTATAGTTTATTACATTTAACCGAAAATGTGAATTATTACATTTGACAGAATTTTTGATGTGTTATATTTGACCGAAAATACCGTTTATTACATTTGACCGAATCAGTACTTTATTTCATTTGACCGAAATATTTACTACTTTATTACATTCGACCGAAAATAAGTTTATTACTTTTGACCGAAATTGATAATACCTTTTCGGTCAAATGTAATATTTTAAGTTTTCGGTCATATGTAATTCGGTCACTTGGGGCCGCACCCTTTTTAACGGTATAGTAAAATATTAATAATTATTGCATTATTTTATCACCTTAAATTGCATAGAGGTAACGTCTGTTTTACCTAACATCTAATAAAAGAGAATTATAATACTCGACGAATGTAAGTGTTATGGTTATAATAAAAAAAATTTCGATGAAAAGTAAAATTAATTAGGTTTCAACATGTAACTTTACGATGTACAATAAAAGAAATAGGTTTAAAATTAAATAATAATTTATTTAAAATTAAGCCATGATAAATACAAGTTGCTAAGTATAAAATTATACGTTTTTTTGTCACAGTGTCCTTCAAGATGAAAGTTTTTGGGGTTTTAAAACTTCCTTGGTTGCGATTCAGAAATAATGGTGATAAGTTTGTTTTTCTTTATTTCAAACTTACAGTTTTTGGAAAAACAAAAAATACGCACATTAGTACAATATATGTTAACAAAGCTTCATGGCAATATAGCATATATTTATATTTGTAGCTACTAAGCTAAGATACTACCGAAGTAGCTATTAACTAAAACTAACTAACAACTAATAACTGATAACTGAATAGATAAATGGTTTCTCTAAAGGTCCATAATTGTTATTGTTACACAATGTTGATGCCACGTAAAAATAATTTTTTAATCACAATTGAGAATCCATAAAATATAATATGTAATCCACTCTTTTAATCGGTATATTTGCGTATTTCGCTAAAATTATCCATCCATATACACATTTTGGAGTGTTTAATAATTAGATTATTTTAATATAAAATCTCACATAGACAGTAAAATTTTACTTTCAAACACTTTAGCTACAGTAGAATTTATACCAAATATATCACATATATGTTAGAATTTATGTTTTTTTGTATTTAAAAATTTAGAATGCATTAATTTCTATAATTTTAAGGGAGTGGAACGTTCAGTGGGAGTGAACCGACCGAGATTGTCGGAATCCTCAGCTGAAGCCATTAAAAATGGGCAGTCTGTTGGAAAAACGTTTATCTGGTCCGAGAACTTCGCCCGGAGTTGAGATCCGACCACAAATATTATGTCTTCTCCTTAAAAATATTGGTTTTACTATCGCTTCGAAAACATAGATAGCAAATCGTCCTTTTAGTATTCTTATATAAATGTTAGGTTAAAAATGCAGAAGTAATTGTTACACTCCTGTGGAAAATCCTTGTTTTACAACCGTATTTTATTTTGTATTCATAACTGGTATAACTTTCGGAATTTTAAGAACTTTCGATTTACTCCCAGTGTTAATTACTCATTGTCGATTATTTTTAATAGCCTTACCAACAAAGAATTTGACTTGTGAAAGACACTGATGTCAGAGTCATGCTTAATTGGTGACTTTTTGTTATCTATTTAATAGAAAGGCGTTGCTTTTTAAATTTATTTCCTGACTTGTTTGCAACTTTGAACTTTAAAAAATATGTACATTATTATAAATTGACTTTCATGAAAATTTTATCATAACAATGGGTTATTTATTTGAAAAAAATATTTTAAAATCATTAATTTCGAGTTTTAAATAATAATTACGTGCCTTATCAAAGCTAAATTGATTACTGACAAGCAGGGAAATAAAAAAAATATTTCACATGTCAAGTTGTTGAATAAAGAAAAAATTATTAAAAATTGTCTTGTTAAATTGAAACCCCTAAGCAATTTCTAGTCATTAAAAATGATGTAGAATGTGATCAAGGTACTCTTCACTTATTATAACATAGCTTGTAATGTATATTTTTTATATATATTGTGCAAAATATGTTAATTTAAATAAGCTAGTTTTAAGCTCTTTATTAGGTAAGTTAAAATTAATAGCTATTGATTTTAAATTTGTAATATGAAACTACCGTTTAAAGCAAGACGTAATTTGAAAGATAAGAAAAGGTTCAGTATTAACGGACTTTGCTGATCTCAATTAAGATAGCCACTCAGCTTCAAACCCATCAACTCCTTAAATCCTTTTCGATCTTATGCTATTCGTTAGGGATAAAATAAACCCTACTAAGGTTAATAGTCAGGTAAATAAAGATTTGTAGAGGTTTTATGTATTTTATTTGTACATATAATTGCTTGATTTTCAACAGTACAGTAGACATATTTTATCAGTTGCAACTTAAACATAAAAAGTTAAACTATTCAGACGAGTCAGATTGTATTATTAGTACAATATTAGGTATGAGTAATGAAAATATAGCGATTACAAATATGTAACATTTTGGAATATATGAATATTAATAATACAAATATAAAATGTCAGCATAAGCAAAAATATTGAAAAATTATGTAACAATCAATTTAAACAGTTTTAAAAGCAAATTGTTTTAATTAAAGAAAGTTATAGGTAACAAAGGACTCAGACGTTATATATTAAATATTTTCATTGCAATCTGATCCATGACCATTTCAGGAAAACGGATTAATGTATTTGCTTTTTTAAAAAGAGGAAAAAAATGAATAGCCTCTTTCTGGAACTAATATTATATGTGTGTACTTTATTTTGTTATATGCGAAACAGAAAATATTTGAGGTATTTTGAATTAGGTGCTACGTATTTTTTAGCTATTACGTTATTTCAATCTTGATAAAAAAGTTTTTAAAATCAAAACAACTATTGAATTCCTAATCAAAATATTTTACTCAAATATTAGGCATGCCTACATGGGCTAAATCTTTGTCTTCAGAATCATTCAAAATGTGGTTTCCACGGAAATCGTCTGCATTCAGCAAGGGAATTGTTTGAATAAAATCAGATTTGAATATCACCAAGTATTATCGAGTTTTATTGCGTGTAAGGCTGCAAATGACCCCCGCAGGAGCTGTCAATGTGTATCATGCGCGGAACGACCGACTTAGACGCTTTACTGTGTTACATATGTAATGTGGCCCTTGGGGTAGGGTTTTCAGAAAAAAACTTTTTCATCGCTTGTATGCAAAAGTAGCTAGTTTGTACAGTTAAGATCTATGAAACAATCGCTTGTATCACGTTAAAATATGAATAACGAGGAATTTTCTTTACCGAAACGTTAATTTCCTTACCCAAACCTTCCTTTCTTTACTAAACGTTACTCCTCCATTCCCAAACAGCGTTGTCTCATTTTCCAGCTGACATTTGAATTTTAGTAAATTGCAGGAACAAGTGATGTTTACTTGACTTAGAGAACACATTTTAGACTATGTGATATGGTATTAGGCTTTTTTATGAGCTTGGGTAATTTACTTAGTGACGAAAAGTAACGTTCATTACTGTCGTAATGGTCCCATTTTGGGGCTCGATTGCATTTTCTAAGTTGGTCATTGCTTAACACGCTACCTTGCACCGAAATCAGTAAAATTAGTAACTTGACAAATTAGTATACACTATTTATATACTCTCTATAAAACGAAAAAACGAGTTATTAGGAAATATTTCTATTTATGAATATAAAATTTGTAGTGAATGCCGCAAATACTTAAATACCCAAATATTTTAAATATTTAAAGTGAATAAGTGTCTTAGGCATGATTTCACCAAACTTTAAACCACCGTTAAGGCTCGGTTAGTTTAATTTTATCAGCTGTTCATTACTATTTTCCTATCTTTAACAAACGGTTTATTAACCGACCCTTAACTGATGGTTGGTGAAATCAGGCCTAAGTGAATAAATGTAATATCTTTTTTAACAATAATAACTTTTATATTCATAAAACTTACCTTGTGAAAAATAAAAATAAAATAATATGTAACTTCTATTTTCAGATTTGAGTCATCGAATGATCTCGCAGCTACAGGGACCAACACATCCGACATCAAACATAACCAGACAGAATATACTGGCTAATTCAGAATATGACGTCAATACTTGCTACATTCTAAGCCTCCGAAGTTTTATATAGTGCCTGCTGATATTTTTAGTTCTCTCTTTTATGTTTCTCTTATAGAGCAACTTAATTTCTGACGCTACCTTTTACTGCCAATTTGTACAATTTTCTACTCGTTACAATGTTATAAGCAAAGCCAACAACAGAAAAGCTATGCAAACTAAGGGTCGGCGCGGCCCCGGCGCTTGTGACTTATTACTGCAATATCAGGCTGAGCCAAACTTAATCTACAACTTCGGCACTTACTGTTCTGCCCCTCTCGGCAGATATATAGCTGCTTCTCGGCTTTTGAAACTCCCTTAATGCTTTTCCAGTGATCCAAAGAGCAAAATATGGATTTGAAGACCAAAAGGGTAATTGTTGTTATTCTGAAGGTAATAAAAGAGGAGATTGTAAGGCTCTGATTTTAAGAATAACACAGTAAAAGAGATCTTTTTAGCCTGATTGTTTTCATCTTGCAAAAGTGTTGAAGCAATATAAATTTCATTATATCATGTAGTCCCTTTAAAAGTTGTTTAGTTAAAGTAAACTTAATAAATCAGTGCCTTAAATGTCGTCTCCTAGGTGAGAATGTTTTTGATTCTTTATATTTAGTACATTTTAAATAATTTCAGTTAGCTTAAGATTAAAAGTAACCCCTTTCCCCCCTTTAACCGATTGTTAGGTTGAAAATAGAATTACAGTAGAGCGCCGATTACCCGAACTAATTTGGGACAAGGGGTGTTCGGGTAACTGAATATTCGGATAATCAAACATTAAAAGACAACATTTCAAAATTATATATGTAACGTAATTCTTAATACTAAAAAGGATAAAAAATGACCAATCAAAAATTATTCACTTAATTTTATTATGAAATCTATCAGAATACATTGATATCCCGGCGCAACAGGAGTTTCGGTTGGCGCGCGAATTTGAATTGCTTGAGTATCGTGTTCAAAATATGAATTATTACGGCGTTCGGTTAACCGACGGACGGTTCGGATGATCGACGTTCGGATAATCGGCGCTCTACGTTTTGGTCTTGTTTTCTTGTGATGTAGTGTCTGGTAATACCAGAGCCCCACTAAATCTGTTGTATTTTGTAAATTTCATGTAAATTAAATTTTGAATTTATTTGATAATTTAAAAAAAATTGATTGATTTTACTTGATCAAACTGTCACGTCTGATTACATTGGAAAAGTCTTACATTACCTATTAGTCCCATGAAGGAGGTGTTTATGTATTTACATTTGTTTTCTTAGCCAACTTAAAATGTTCTCATCGGTAAAAAAAACTATCAAATTAAATCCTTAATTTCCTTATTTAAGTGTACAGTACCTGGAGAGCTTTGCTCAAGTACAGTATTTTTGAGTATTTTAGAAAGCTCTCCCGAAGAGCTTTGCTCGAGGAAGAATACTCATTCGGTATTGAGTAGTTTTTTTTATCAACAGATGGAAGATTCTTTTGTTTATATTTACGTTGTTATTCCGTAATAAAGATTTCAACTTATTCGACCCACTTAATTTTTTTACTTTAATTTAAATCTTTCTAAGACAATTGTTTTTACAGCAAATTCAACAACGCAGGTGAATTAAAAAATCAAAACTACATCTATATGCGAAATTCTATTAAAGTCATTGGAGCCATTTGCGAGATAGGATTTATAATTTTCATAAGTACGAAAATTGCTAATTTTAAATAATTACGATTTGAAAATAAATAAGGAAAAGAAAGATAATATTCCTGTCCTTCTTGAAAGAATAATTTAAAACTCAATAAATCTAGCTGCTTGACATGAGCCGGAATCGATGCGGATCAGTCGTAGTAGGTGGTTCCAATGGCACCGACCGGTACCACGTTTATTATTTACTCCCCTCCAATTAAAATCTACCTGACTTCAATAGTTAAATAAATGATTTAAAAATATGTATGTACCTTTATCCATCCAACGAATTTTATTTACTGCTTTATATATTAACTTTCGTCAACTAATTCATCCTATGCTGGTTCCAGGAATAAAAGTTACGATTTCATAATATTTTAACGGGGGAGATAAAATATGTAGAACATTTACTATACCTATGTAATTTTCTAAGAGTGAGTGTGATTGTGTTGGAGTAGAAACCGAAGAAAAATGTGCCGTCTAAACATTTATGACGTATAATGTAAACCGAATA
The DNA here is from genome assembly GCA_035578135.1 of Flexamia atlantica. Classification (NCBI taxonomy): domain Eukaryota; kingdom Metazoa; phylum Arthropoda; class Insecta; order Hemiptera; family Cicadellidae; genus Flexamia; species Flexamia atlantica. Next base: position 8,143,412 of record JAQJVK010000004.1, on the reverse strand, counting down.
TGATATTGAACGAAATTTAAACTGTCATAAAGGTAAGGCTTATGTGCTAGTGAAGAAAGTAATGTGATAGTTTACAATTTTATATGTTTTTCATGTTTTAATTTATATCAGGCCTCAAAATGAAGAGTCCGTTTACAGAGGAGCTCAAAATTCTCGTAATCCTATGTCTAGATATCTTGAGGACAGTGGTGTTCGCCAAGAGATTTGGAAGTTTTGAACCGAGAGCACTTGGATAGAACACAAAGGGAAGATCCAGGCTTTGAATGGCTCAGAACGACTGAATTTTTTAATTCCATCCCAGATATTTAAGAAAAGACCTGCATTTCTTATCCCAAAACCTAAATTAAATGATCAAATTCTAAAGTTTTGAAACAAGATAGAAGACTATTTGACAGGTAAGACTCTGTTTTAGCTGAAAGATTGATTTTGTTTAAATTAAGCTTACTCAACTGGACTGAAGTAAGTAGAATCATACCAGTCATATACAAACCGACGCATTCCCTTTCCTCACAAGGGAAGGTAGGAAGGGGAGCAGCACTTAAGCACAAATTAAACTATATTAATAATGCGAATTAAATAAAATCTATTAATTTTCCCACTTTCAGTTTAATATATTGCAATCACGAGCTTTAATTAATTGTCTTGAGCTCCTTAGAAAAAAAGCACACGTAAATAAAAAAAGGTTGTTTACATCTGTTAAACACATTTAAAAAGCACAAATTGATTTTGTTATTAATCCAAAGTTGTACTATAAACGGTGTTTTCATAAAATAAATCAACCATACCATTCTGTCTTAATTGTCGGAACTATAAGCATCAGAAGAACATATTGATATATTCTACAAATCCATTCAATGTATTACATACACCATTTTATAATTATTTGTGTTACCAACATAAAACAAATACAAAGTAAATATAATACTGTTTTGGATCGAAAAAGTTCACAGCCGACTTTGCTTAAGTTATTGATGTATTCTAAGAAGACCCTTTCAGTGTCGGCCTGTTGTCTTTTATATGTTCAACTGCTGAAAACAAACTTCTCTGGCGCTTGTGAGACTTATAAAATAATGGTCTATTCATCTTATTTTTGACATAAACTTAGTAAAATAATATTCTAGTCTTTTAAGCTTATCCTCGGTTCCACGTTCACCTTTCAGTATGAAATTTCCAAAAACTGGGTATTCCATATGCCATTTCAAGTTGTACTAACTAAATTATGTTGTCGTCAGCTGGTTTGATAACATGTTTTAACGGATATTTGTAAACAAATATACCCAGCTAAGGTAATAGCATAGTTATTTCAGATATGGTCTGTACTTAAAGGTGAATGTGTAATTGAGTATAGTATATACTCTAAAATATTTATGTTTAAAGCAATTATTTTTAAATCCCATGATTAAATCCAAAAGATATTTCAATCAAAGAGGGCATAGGTAGACATTTTGATGTGAAATTGTGTATTGGGTGATAAATATGAGGTGAGTAAAACTTTTAAAAATTATTAAATACCAAATGATACTTTTGTTCCGTGTGATAAACAGAACGTATCATACTGCAAGCATAAGCTTTAAATCGTAAGGTTTCTCAATTTTTTGGAGTTAACCACTACACAGTCATTTAATTAAAGTTTTTTTCTTGAACAAAACAACTTTGGGTCTTTTTATAATTCTCTGGAATAAATCATAATTTTCTGGAATATTCTTTCATTCATTCATTCTTACCAACCATGCTTTAGACACAAATTTTGGAAACAATTACTACGCTTAAGTTTACCGCACTGAAATGTCGCAGCCAATTTTTCATCCCTGTTACAAACGTTAAAAAAATTTAGAACATAAAATAACAGCCTCATTTGTGCAGTACGATTAAAAAATATTTATTATCTAACAAACTATCTAAAAGAGAATATCTGATGCCTTTATGAACGTATTTTAATACTTAAATATCCCCAAATGAAAATAAAAATATTTATTTTGAATATTTCAATATAATATATTGGTTGCTCATTTTCACATGCATAACTTTTTTATCAATTCGCTGTCAGTTAATTTTCCTTTTACATTTTTAATAATCATGAATCAATATTGTATTCAATGTTCAAATAAGGAAACATAGAAGGGTCGCTAATACGAGAGCAAAGACACATTGCCAATCATTGTCCCCGGAAAATTGGCGGCAGAGCCAACACGCTGTGTGATTGGCTGATTGGCTGATTGGACTATGGGCTTCAACAAACAAACATCTATTGTTGGCCACTGCACAGCCTGTCTACTGAAACACCACTTTATATCATTAAATGCGAATAGACAGGCCATAAATGTAGTGCCAGGTTTTTAATATCACTAGACAATTTATTTACATGTGTTTATAAATCAAACAAATGAGGCCGTTTTACGTTTGGCAAAAAATGCTTAAGGTATTTTTTTAAGGTTGAAAGAAATGGTTCAAAAATATTTGTTATTTATAGGTTCAAAAATATTACTATTGTGCATGAATTTCTTACCCATTCGGTAAATGTATTTTATACAAATTTGGTCCCACCAAATCAGTTGGCTGAAGTTGTTTTGTTATGATAACAATTATTTCTAATGGTTAAGGAATTCTTAGTAAAATCAATACATATAGATGGATCCAAATGCATACCATATACATAAAAAATCGTAAAGTTTTTAAAATTAAAGATTTTGTTATACCTAATTTCATGCACCCTGCCCTGGTATTGATTATGTAACTTGAGGTTTTATGTCGTTCGATTTGAAGCACCTTTATAAATTACATTGCAATACATACATTGAAATACGTTATTCCTATCAACTAATAGTAAAGTATGAATTCAAATTAACTTATAACGCTGTTGTGAAAGCAATAGAAGTTCCTATGGTTAGACATCAAGACAGTAAAACGAAACTAGAACAAAAGAGGCATACCTACAATTATATGGCCAATTTTTTTTAACTCCAAAAACCTGCTGTTTCAGAAAGGCCTAAGGTAAAGGTATAGGTAAGAATAATTTTTTATGAAAATGGTTTAAGCTGAGGCATATTAAAGAAGCTGCTTTCAGTATATTGAAAAAAACGTGTTCCAGCCCAGGGCATCAATAACCATGTTCATACCACTATAGCAAAGTTAAAAACATTATAAGCTTCAAGGTCACATTTCAGGTCACTTCTAATCATATTTGTTTATATAAGATATCAGAAAAACATATTGCTAAAATAAAATAAGAGAACTTAAGGCTTCTATTCTGTACTCTGATAAACGATTATCGTTGTCTATGTATAACTAACTATAAACCGAATCTATAATCTAATATTATTCAATATCTTGTTATTAGGCTGAAGATGGCTTACGATATTCCCAAAATATGCATAATTTATAATATTTTTTACATAATAAATAACCAACAGACCATGCACTATAATTTGATTTGACTGACGTTTGTATGTTATTTGCTGATTATAGTAAATAACCAGCTAAACTATGCACCATCTAAAAGTTCTAAGAAATAACTCCTTTTTTGTCAGAGACGGTAGTAGCCAAAATACCGTTTAAAATAAAAACTTAACAGTAAGATAAGAAAAGGTTCAGTATAAACGGACTCTTCGCTGATCTCATTAACGATAACCACCAAAGCATCTAACTCTCCGAAATCTCAAAAACTGTTGCAATTTTTTCACCCCACCGTTAAATTGCTAATTAAAATACTAACTTTATGACGCGTTTTAAAAGTGTCATGATTATCGGAAAAATTTACTGCTACTATACATTTTTCATAGTATTAAAGGACTAATACTTATTCCACGAAGAGTACATGTATTAAGGTAAAATACATTACCGATGAGGGGAACCTATTGAACCTTGGGGAAAATAAATTGTAATTGGAAAATCATAATAATGTGACATCTTTGTAACTTCCAAAATGAATAGCAAAATGGAGAAAAATTTATCAAACTTATCCATACCAACAATATTATTTAATAACACGATATATTTTCAGTAACGATAAAATATAATCGAGGAATAAAAAAATTACAGACTAAACCCCCTTTGAAGGATAAAAATAGTTTTACTTCTTAATGCAAATTCCGTGAAGTGTGGAAGCCGTTTCAAACAAAATTACACACAATAAGAGCAAATCAATACACAGTACTCAGAAATACCACAAACAAAAAAAGTTTTTGCCGCATGTAATTTCCTTTAAAATGGGGTTTTATTGAAAAAGAGTACAGATACATGTTCATTTAAAATACATACAAAGCACAGGAAACTGAGAAGGCTCTAACTACATAAATCTAAAAAATCTGTCCGAAATTCCTGAATTTTAAACATTAACATAACATTAGTTCATAATAAATGCGATGCTAAGCTTGAACTTCAGGAAAATGTTTACACACTTCTTAAGATTTAAATAAAATATAAAAAAATGGGTTAGAATATTTATGGACTACAAAATAAATACATTAAATTCATATGTATTTGTTTTACGAAAAAATTTAGAAAGTTAAATTTATACGCAAAAGGTTTTGTAATAATAATTTTTAATTTGTTATTTTAATGTATGTACAAAATTTTATAAAATTATGTAAACACTGTAAAATCTGTATTTGTTTTGAAATAAATACAGCTTTATTCCATTCGTTGAAAAGTGCAAATATAGTTATTTATTGTCAATAATAATTATTTTACCAAACGAATGATTGGACCTTTCAGTTTAAAGGGACATAACCTTAAATTTTAAAACCAAAATTCACTGCAGTCTCGTGGTATTGATTGGATTAGCACCGGCTTCTTGGCGCCAGTTGTATTTTATGACGTCTACTTCCTTGAGAAACTTTTCTGGCTCCCGGGAAACTTTCATATTAAGCGTCATTTTTTACAAAACGCACATGGTATATTAATCTTTGAACCAAAATGCAATAGTATTGAATTCTAACGATAACTTTAGAGCCATAGAGTAGGGTTAATTTTTTAATATAATCAAAATGTTTAATGTAAAATGCGCATTTGCATAAATATTTTGTGATTCTTATTTTTTATGCATCCTAAGGATTTTAAAATATATTTCTTTTAAAAAAAATGTAATAGCTTTATTTTTGACGATTCGAGTCACTTAAATTTTTGGCTGTTTATGGTCAAGTAGTTTTTATTGTCTAAGTTCCTGTGTACCTGAACTTAAGTATTGATTCCAGACTTTTATGGAACATAAACTTACTTTTTACTACTCAGTGAAGGCGATTGTCCAAAAAAACTTTGAACTATAATATAAGCACACGGTTAACAACAATAAATAAATTTTAAAACAAAGAATTGAATTAATAATTTAAAAAATCACAGTTTATTGTAGAGGAGCGATGCCAAGATAGATCCCACCATAATGTTATGTACCGGAAAAGAATACTTCATATTTTTGATATCACTAAACATTTTATATACTTCTAGATAATACGAGGAGCATAAAAAAAATTTAACACCCTTATCGTAAATAAAAACAAGTACTTTCATAACAAACGTTTTGCATTAAATATTAATAGCCATGAAGATATTGTTAGTATTTTTACAACATTTTCCGTCTCAAGTTTCCACGAATCATCAAATTGCAATTTATGTTCTTGCAGAGTTTCACTAGACAGTTGGTTCCTTAATTAGTTTTTCAATTTACTAACTTTATACAAGAAGAAATAACCTTTTAATCAAATGAAAAACAACGATAAAAATGAAACTGATTGTAATACGTAGCTAACTACAATACTAAAAAATCGTTTTATATTTTTTTGTTATAAAAAAACTACATAAATCTTGTTTTATTTTTCAAGCTCATAAACACATTCTCAAAAAACAAATTAAAATACCCTTTCATGGTTTTCATTCACTCTGATCATATAAGTCGATTAAGTTGGATAATGATTTCAAGATATGCAGCTTCAGCATGACTACTGCTACCACAAGCCTTGAACCTGAAATACAATAGATCAAATGATTAATGAATAGTTTGATAAATATCATGGGTTTTACTTAAATGTGTACTACGGATTTCCACAAATGTATGAATTTTAGGAAAGTAGTATCTGCACTTATTTCCATTTATGTATATAATATATCTACATTTGGGTTTTAATGTTCAGTTAAAAAATATATATTCTGATCGTAGGTTTTAGATAGTTTATATAATTGTCGTTACTTAAGTTTTTTTTAAGCTCTGAATTATTGGGGTTTCTAACAACACTTTCAGACGCATCATTATTAACAACTAAAAGTGGAAAAAATCAAACATTTCCACGAATTTTTCATTTATCTTGAAATACTTCAGTTTTATGTAATTTTGAAAATTTCTATTAGTTGCCTTTAAATCATAAGAAGGACACACTATATCGTGTGACATATAAGTCGATTAATATAATAAAATATAATATTATTTTACGATTATGATTATGACCATAATTTTACGATTATGACCAGCCCTAAGGCTTTTGTTACCCAACTGTCACTGTTAAGGTGGGGAATTTTCATATTTCACCTTCTCCTTTTAACTTTTTACTAAACATTTTAGCCGGGGGTGGTTCCTTAATATTATAAGCATAAGAAACAAAGAAGACATTACAACTTACCATCATAAATTTATAAAAAATATTAATATGGTAATTGGAGTAATTGTGGTGAACGTAAAAAGCTCAAACAAAAAATTCTTAGAACTATAGGACAGTATAAAAACAAAATAATCGCCTAAATAATTGTTATTATATTTTCTAGATATATAGTAAAAATAAAAATGTTATAACGAACTGTATTTTTTTACAGTGTTACCTGATGCTTTTAACTTTGTATTGGATAAAAATCGAACCATAAAAATAAAAAAAGACATTGTCATTTTACTTCTCTGTAATCCCCATCGAAAGAAACCATAATTCTTTTTTTTACAAAAACACTTTTTTAAGAGTAACAAATCTATCTCGACGGACGATGTGACAGAGTCACCTCTGCAATCAGAGCTTCGTTTGTCACGTTCCGAGCCATCGACGTAATGCAATAGCCTTGATCCAGGTGCCAATCGACACTGCAAACTGTGTAATTCGACCTGCCGGCCTTCTCCTGATAGTCCTGTATCAATTTATCCTGGCGTAATTAATTTATCCTTTAATTAATTGTCTTAAGCTCCTTATTAAAAATGACACCAGTAAATAAAAAAAAAAAATACTTATTTACATTTTGGAACACGTGTAAAAAGCACAAGTTGAAATTTTTATCTGTCCTAAATTGAACAATTTTAATCATAAAATAAAGTTATTATACTGCCCCGTCGTTACTTTTGGAACTAAAATCATCAGAAGAACATTTTAATATTCATATACATTTAACGTACTACATACCCAATTACTCCCATTTGATGATTATTTGGTGCCAACATAGAATAAAAACAAAGTAAATCCGATACTGTTTTAGATCGAAAACGTTCTTAGCCGACTCTGCTTAAGTTATTGATGTATTCGAAGAAGACCCTTTCAGTGCTGTTCTGTTGTTTTTTGTCTAACTGCTAAAAACAAACTTCTTCGGCGCATGTGAGACTAATAAAATAATTTTTTTCTCATCTTAATTTTAACATAAACATAGTAAAATAATATACTAGTCTTATAAGCTTATCCTCGGTTCCAGGTTCACCTTTCAGGATGGAATTTCCATAAGCTGGGTATTTCATCTGTCATTTGAAGTTGTACCCACCAAATTATATAGTAATCAGCTAATGATTTAATTACATGTTTTTATGGATATTTGTAAACAAATATACCCAGCAAAGGCAACAGAACACTTATCTCCCATAATATGGTCTGTACTGAAAGATGAATTTGGAATTGAGTATATTATAATCTAAAATATTTATATTTAAAGTAAATATTTTTAATTCCCATGAGTCAATCCAAGAGTAGACATTTTGATGTGCAATCGTGTATTGTGTGAGGTGAGTGTAAATTGTAACAGATCTATCTCTGGACGATGTGACGGCGTCACCTCTGCAATCAGAGCTTCGTTTGTCACGTTCCGAGCCATCGACGTAATGCAATAGCCTTGATCCAGGTGCCAATCGACACTGCAAACTGTGTAATTCGACCTGCCGGCCTTCTCCTGATAGTCCTGTATCAATTTATCCTGGCGTAATTAATTTATCCTTTAATTAATTGTCTTAAGCTCCTTATTAAAAATGACACCAGTAAATTAAAAAAAAGTACTTATTTACATTTTGGAACACGTGTAAAAAGCACAAGTTGAAATTTTTATCTGTCCTAAATTGAACAATTTTAATCATAAAATAAAGTTATTATACTGCCCCGTCGTTACTTTCGGAACTAAAATTATCAGAAGAACATTTTAATATTCATATACATTTAACGTACTACATACCCAATTACTCCCATTTGATGATTATTTGGTGCCAACATAGAATAAAAACAAAGTAAATCCGATACTGTTTTAGATCGAAAACGTTCTTAGCCGACTCTGCTTAAGTTATTGATGTATTCGAAGAAGACCCTTTCAGTGCTGTTCTGTTGTTTTTTGTCTAACTGCTAAAAACAAACTTCTTCGGCGCATGCGAGACTAATAAAATAATTTTTTCTCATCTTAATTTTAACATAAACATAGTAAAATAATATACTAGTCTTATAAGCTTATCCTCGGTTCCAGGTTCACCTTTCAGGGTGGAATTTCCATAAGCTGGGTATTTCATCTGTCATTTGAAGTCGTACCCACCAAATTATATAGTAATCAGCTAATGATTTAATAACATGTTTTTATGGATATTTGTAAACGACTTTTTTTTCTTTTTGTCTCGCCATAATACGGCCTAGAGCAACTATTGCAGTTTATTCTGTAAACACAGTTTTTTGATCCCTGAGTGCCATTTTTTGGTTTGGTTTTTACGAGACATCGCCTAAGAGTGTTTTGTGTCCTAAACGCGGTTCTAACTTTGAACTTCCTAGCAACTCTTCTAATTTTTTCAAAGGCAACAGACACTTATCTCCCATAATATGGTCTATACTGAAAGATGAATTTGGAATTGAGTATATTGTAATCTAAAATATTTACATTTAAAGTAAATATTTTTAATTCCCATGATTCAATCCAAGAGTAGACATTTTGATTTGCAATAGTGTATTGTGTGAGGCGAGTGTAAATTGTAACAAATCTATCTCGACGGACGATGTGACGGCGTCACCTCTGCAATCACAGCTTTGTTTGTCACGTTCCGCGCCATCGACGTAATGCAATAGCCCTGATTCAGGTGCCAATCGACACTGCAAACAGTGTAATTCGAACTGCCGGCCTTCTCCGAAGCGTTGATTGTCCTGTATCAATTTATCACAGGGTAATTTGTTTTAAATTGAAACCAGAATTCATAATTCAATAGTTCGTACTATAAGCAGGATTTATTTTGTAATTAATGGTAAATACACCTTTTTCTAGATAAGATAAACTAATTATTACATTTTTTCAAGATGCACACAGAATGTTATCTTATCTATTTTTATATTTATACAAGAAGAATACAAATACTAATTATCAACATAGAGTAACAGAACATAACAATGAAATAAACTACGAAAACTATCAACTTGATACTTACTTACTTGATACTTCTTCTCTTTCCCGTTGACTCGATGAGTTTTGGGAGCGTCATCTTGTCCTCCATTAATGGAAGGGCATTTATTCAAGGGTTTTTAGGCTTGTTCGGAAGGTTAGGTTGGGTTGACAAATTGGAGTCCGGCAGATAGTTGGCAAAAGTAGGCTATGTTACTTAAATTTGTTTTCAAAAAATTCTCTTAAACTATAGAAGCTGTTTTGAATTAAAAATGACTTTAGTTCTCTCTTAAATTTGTTTACATTATTTATTTGCTTAATTCTAGAAGGTAAAAACTGATAAATTTTTCTGCCCATATATTCAGGTTTTTTTTTCAAATAATCTTAATCTGTGCTGTTCGGAAAAATTATTTTTAAATCTAGTGTTATAGGTATGAGTGGTATTTATATATTCAGGTAAAGCGGATTTAACATAAACAGAAATTTCAAAAATGTAGAGGCATGGTACCGTCAGGATTCCCATGTTTATAAAATGTTCTTTACAATGCGCTCTGCAATTGAGCTGAAGAATTGTGCGCAATGCCCGCTTTTGCCAAACAAAAATGTCATTCAGATTTGCATCGGATGCACCCCAAAGGGGGATAGAGTAGGAGATGTGCGACTCAAGTAAGCAATGGTACACATTTTTTAGCAAACCTATGTTCTGCAGGTTGCTGAGGCTTCTCAAGACAAAAACCCCTTTTGCCAATTTGCTTTTGATTTTTCCCAATTGCTCACTCCAGTCAAAGCCATCGTCCAGTCTCACCCCTAAGAAGTCAGCTGACTTTTCTTGACGCAACTCTGTGTCTCCTATCATAACGACAGGAACTTGATTTGTTTTTGAATGCTGTTTTTGTATCGTTTGTAAACAAATGTAGTTTGTTTTCTCTGGGTTCAATTTCAGTCTGTTGTTTTCAAAAAATTGAGCCAATTCATTGATTTTGAAAAAAGAATCTGCTTCGAGCAAATCGAAGTCTTTATTTTTGGTGACCAGAGTTGTGTCGTCAGCAAAAATGAAAAGATTTTCTTCTGGTATAACATCAGAAATGTCGTTGATGTACACCAGAAAAAGGAGAGGCCCTAGGATTGAACCTTGAGGCACCCCCCTAGTGATGAGTTTTGGATCGGATTTTACTGTTGTGACTTTTGATTTTGTTTCATAAAAAAATTCAGTGACTTGGGTTCTATTTTCCAAGTATGATTTGAACCATTTTAATGCTAGATTATTGACCCCCAGATTTGCCAATTTCTCTAGCAAGACTTCTGCATCAACACAGTCAAACGCCTTTGACAGATCAGCAAAACAGCTTACAACTGACTCACCGGCATCAACCGCGCTGATACAGAAGTTTAAAAATTCTATTAATGCCAATTTTGTGGATCTTGATTTCCGAAAACCAAACTGCCTCTCACAAAGAAAAAGATTCCTCTCCAGAAAGGCAGTCAGCTGTTCGGCGGCTACTTTTTCAATTAATTTGGAAAAAACCGGTAGGAGTGAGATTGGGCGATAGTTACACACCTCCCACCCATCCCCCTTCTTGAAAATTGGTTTGATCTTAGCCCTCTTGCAGCCATCTGGGAACACTCCGTTCTTGAGAGAAAAATTTATCAGGTGGACAGCCGGTTTCAATATTTCAGTTTGACAATGCTTAAGGACCTTCTTATTTAGATCGTCTAGGCCAGTTGAAGTTTTCGGGGAAAATTTTTTAAATATTTCTGCTAGGCTATTTTCGGTTATTTCAGTAAAGTTGAAAGTTTCTCTATTACTATTTAATGGATTGCAGTGTAATGGTTTCCTTATAATGTTGCCAGTCAAATCATTTGCCACATTTACAAAATAATCATTTATACTATTGCATACTATGTCCGGTTTTTCTATTGGCTTATCGCCTATTTTTATTACAAAATTTTTCTCGGGCTTTTTTGTTACACCCCTATGATTATTGATAATATTCCATGATTCCTTAGGATTATTATCAGCTTTGTTCAACCTGTTTGAGTACCAGTCACTTTTTGTTCTTTTAACACAATCTCTGAGATGCTTTTGAGCTGATTTCATTGTTGCTTTGTTTTGTTCAGTTTTATTTTCTTTCCATCTAAGGTAGGCCTGCATAGAAACTGATTTTAGTTCTTTTATTTCTTGACTGTGCCACTTTAGTTTACTATTGTTCTTAATTTTTATATTTTTCAGTGGACAGGCAATGTTATAGTAGTAACTTAAAGTATCGATAAAGGCGTCATATTTATCATTCATATTCTGTGCTAAATAAACATCACTCCAGGATTCATGTCTTAATCTTAATTTAAGTTCATCTAGCTGGTCTGTATTCATCGCCCTGACCTGTTTGGTTTTGGTTAATTTTTCTGTCTTTGTGAAATTGGGAACAGTTATCTTTATCGCATGGTGGTCCGATATCATTGGTTCAAAAACTGATGTTGTGCAAGGAAAAATATTTGTAATGAAATTGTCTATACTAGTGGCAGTAGTTTCTGAAATTCTAGTCGGATCATTAATCATGGTTTTAAGTCCAAAGCTGTTCAAGATATCCATGAATGTTTTTGTTTTGTGGTCTGGTGATAAGATATTTATATTCCAGTCACCACCAATACATAATTCATTGTGTTGTCCATTCTGGTACAAGTCTGTCAAATATGAATTGAGAAGATCAAAAAATTTATTCAAATCACTATCTGGGCTTCTGTAAATTTCACCAATAATCAGATTCCTATGGCCTATTTGTATTTTTATCTCTGTACATTCAAAATCCTTCATTTCTATATACTTATCACTAATGTTCAAAAGTTTTACTGATTCAGTCCTGGAAGAATCATTTTTGAAAATTGCAACACCTCCTAGCTTCATATCCTCCCTAGCAAAATATTTTACAAGAATAGTTGTGTATTTTAATCATTTGGAGTTTGTCAGCTGTTAGGCCATGTTCACAGGCAAGGAAAAAGTCAGGTTGATGTTCATCGAGTAAAATTTCCACTAAGCCTATCTTATCTTGTAGGCCTCTAATATTGAGATGTATTAGGCTTAAGTTATGGTGATTTTTTGTTTTTGAATCCTTTTTTATGGACCTACTTTGCCTACGTCCCCTATTTTTCTCATGTTGCTTTCTTAGGCCTAAGTTTTTTCTGGCACTGGTTTGACTATTGCGTTTTTTGGAGGTTTACGCTGTCTTAAGTAACTAGCTATGAGTGCACACAATGTGTCTTTCCCCTTCCAGTTCATGTGTAGCCCATGTTGTGTAAAGCAGTTTCGATCTAACAACGGGTTGATGCTCAAGAATCCCCATTTCCTATCTATGCAGATTTGTTTCACTATCTTATTTTGTTCATCAATCATTTTGTTTTGGCTTTCATCATCCCATCTGTGGGGTGTTTCAACACAAAGAACTCGGTCCCCATAGGCCGCAAGACTGCCAAGATCAGAATCTAGCTTCCCCAAACTAATCTCCAAAATCTTATTTGTGCCCCCGACCAGTACGAGAAAGTCGCCGTCTGCTTCCCCACCCCCCATTCCCTTTGCCCTCTGCACGACCTCCCCCATCGATTCTCCCGGGAGAACCACCGTCTCAGCTATCACCCCCTCACCCCTCAGTCTACCCCTCAGCCTCCTAGCGTGACTGTCCCCCACCAGCAGGACCCTACCACCTCGACTACCTCTTTCCTTGGGCTTTCTGAGGTGAGGGTACTCACTTTCTGCCCATTCGCGCCCCACACTCTCCTCCCGCAAGCCCTCAAACCGATTTGAAACTCGCAAAGGCTCTGCCTCCAGTTTTTCGCGGCCCCGCCTTCCTGAACCCCCTCTATCAACTTTCCTCCAGTTTGAGGAGTCGTTTTTTTCTTTTGGTACAATGCCTCTTAGCCTACTTAATTCTAGGTCCCTTTCAGCAACTGCTGTTACAAGTTCACTGTTTTTCTTTTCAAGCTCAAGGTTTTTTTCACTTAAAATTAAGTTTTCACTACGGAGATCATTGATCTCTTTGTCAAGTTTCTTATACTTAGAGAAAAACTCTATGCAAATAGGGCAAGCCCAATTGTCATTCTTCCTAATGTTATTAAAGATTGTCTTTTTCAACAACAAGGGTCATTTAATAATAGATGGTACAAAAATGAAAACAAGTGATTAATAAACTAACTCGAATCCCATTTTCAATTCACTTTTTTATAATTGCAGTCATCTTTTTAACCTTTGACATTGTACATATCAATGCTACAAAAACATACAAGTTTCCCTCTGTAATATAGGCATAGGATTTGTTAATAAATTGAATAAGTGTAATCTGATTGTGACTAGTTTTTAAACAAATTACTTACAAAAAAGATCAACAAAACTTTATATTTTTGTCTTTACATTTGAGTATTATGAATGCAAAAAATTGTGTTATTGTTAAATTAAATTTGTTTTCTTAGTCTGGAATATATGAAGTAACTTCTATATTATTGTTCTCAATATAATGAAACTTTCTAGCTGAGTATCAGTCATAAATAGAAATATTGATACGTGTATTTTTTTTTTTTTTTGTATTACCAAGGAAGTCTCCCACGCTGTAAGTCTTGAAATTCTTAAATGTAAACATACCTAGAGTTGAATTTCAATTTAAAGGTCTTAATTAGTAGAGCATATCAGCGCAAACCGCATCTCAAAATGTTAATCCTTTCATAAATTACAGCTCCTCAAAGATTTTAATGTTGGCCTACACTGTACGCTAAAAGTAAGGAGAACAGTGGAACTAATAAAGCACTCAAAACAATCTAATTTAATTGTAGATATTTTAACAAGTTAAACAATGAGAAATACATGTATCTAAAATTAATCTCCGTCGTTCCAAATGCTTTATTTAGTAATAAGACTTTTTCCTTAATTTTAGCTTAGAGTTTTTTGGCCGACATTAAAATCTTTTAGGAGCTGTAACTTTTCATTGAATTCATTTCAGGAGCGGTTTGCCCTGTTGTGATCGACTATATAAGACCTTTGAATTGAGGTATGCTTGCATTTAAGAATTTCAAGACTTCCAGCGTAGGCCGTCCCCTCACTGTGCGAAAAACTAAGAAAATACGCGAAAATATTTCTATTTGTTATATATATATACACAACTGTAAAGTTTCATTGCTTTCTGCAAAATAATATAAAATTTATATAATATATTCCAGACTTTAGCCGAACACTGTATGTAGTATACAATTAACTCAGTACTGTCTTTAAACCTTGTCTTTGTTTCAGTGATGTGTTTTACAATTAATTCCTTACATAAGTACTATTTTTAAATATTCTAACGTAATTTCCGTTGTAAAAGGTGTTGGATTCTAATTAATAATTTGTTTTGTAAGCATATTATCAATGTCACATTATGTGATTTACTTCAGAAAAGTAATTTCAGTTGTCCTCCACAATTTATAATAAAATATACCATTATAAATTAAAATATATCTAAGTAATGTCATAAATACAGAATGAATACGTTACTTATTTACATAACATCATTTGTTTTGCTGAATAATTTTTGAACGGTTCAATAACACTAAATCCCTCTTAATTTCATCTTGATCAATCTTAGTGCCGAGACGAATAAAGTGGTGCAGCATAATTTAGTGTTTAATGGGGATGGATTATATTGATTCTTCTCACATTACTTTGAAAAATGTATAGTGAAAGTACTTGTTTACTCATTGTATTTTTGGCTTTATCTTCAGATTTTTAATTTAGCTTACCTCATGTCAAATGCAACTGAATAGTGAAAATATTTTTGTATAAAACAAATAGGTATGTAGTGAAAAGTGCGCTTTACACACTCCCTGTACTAACAAACGTGAATGTTTGTAATGTTATATAACTCGTCCAATAAATTTTTTACTTGTAACTAAAGGTTTGATTAAGTCGAGTATCCTATTATGAGTTTACGTACGTAAGAGAGCATAAATAAATTTATAGAAATAGCAAAATACTGTCTATTTTGTAGGCAGAGGACTTAAATATAAGACAATGTCTTTGATTTTAGGCTTTGCAAAAACAATTTTTGATTTTGCAGACTTCTGCTCTCACTTTAATGACATTGCGGGATCTGGAGTCTGATCCAGACTTACGTCACCAAAGGTGTGCTGCAATTTGGTCGACTGAGGTCGTCATCATTTCCTTCGTCACCACCATTTCCTCCTTTTTCCGTCCGTCTTGCCTCAGGTTTGATTATGTATGGGGCTTTCCCCATTCTGATTGGTAGATTTATGATTTCTGAGTAAGCTTGTGTTTTTGTTTTCTCTCTGGAATTGTTTTTACCAGTTACATTTCTCTGTTTGAGCTATTAAGTAAAAAAATATGGATCCGTAAATTAAATATGAAAACCGTTTTAGGTTATGAAAAATATTTTTTCCAGATTCTCACAAAATTAAATTTTGCTAATCGTGATAGCGGATTTCCGCAAATATCAAAATGAAAGAAAAACTCACCATCACAATGTATTTAAAACAAAGAATAAATGTAGGAGTATATCTATGGGAATATGTTTGAAAAGGGAACGAAATGCTTCCATGGACAAGATATTTCGATATTCTACGGTGGGATCCACAGAGAGGCTTGTGTATACACAAAGGATACACAGGGAGTCTGAACAAACAATGGACCCTTAATGTACGGAAGCCCGAGCAGGCGGTCTCATCTCTCCTTATCTCATATCTATTATTGGTAAAGCATTTTATATTTGTAAAATAATTTTAGGATAAATGTGAGCATAAAACATAATTTGTTCGTTACTATTATGATGATGAAAAAATTAGTTATAGTCATTAGTCATTTAGTGCTACAACTTTATCAAGCTGTAACAAAAACTTAAAAGTAATATAAAAAAAAATTAAAGTTAACAATCAAAGTGGATTAAAATATCCGTTTTAAATTGGGAAAGATAATGTCTCGTCAATCATAACTTGTTATCTTACCAATTGCAGCCAATATAAACATATTAGAATACAAAGGTCCTCAATTTTTTTTTTTATTTTGACTCACCAAAACGAAATAAAAAATACAAAATATATAATATACCTTACTCTAGTTTCTAGACTGTATAAAACTACAACAGACTCAAACATTAAATAAAAAATATTCTTATGTCATAAAAATTCAAATTATTAGGATATGCGATTAAGTATTGTATAGAATATTACTATAAACAATTTTCTGAATTAAATATCGAGTTTTAATAAAATCTGCAATCCAATATAAATATATTGTAATTCAGGTAGGCTACATATTATTTCACTTGTGTAGTCTGTTTATCCTGGTTAGCCTAAAATAAATGAGTAAGAGTACTGAAAAAAGAGCATTCTTCTTCTATTTAAACCCTGCATTATACTGATCTTTAAGGCACATTTAAGCTAGTATATTATTGTAAGATATATTTATACTATAAATAAATGCTTCAACTTTTACAATTGTTTTTGGAATATTTTTTTATCAGTTTTAATTTCACAATACTGTATTAATTATTTTAAATCTATTTTACTTCTACCTTAGAGTATCACAGTTTTATATTATATTATACGGAATGGATGGTTATTAACGTATGAAGTAATCAAAGAACAAAAACACATTCATTGGTTTTGTTACGTAGGAAATGATATAAGAGTTTAATTTACGATTTTTTTCCAACACCGACCAGAGAAGAGAAAGAGCAAAACTTAGCCCCTAGCATTTAGTCTTCTTTGTTTGTTCAGCCCCAACCCACGCCACTTTACGCTCTTCATATTCACCCACTCAAACCACCCTTTAAACTCCCAAATACTCTCATAAAATGCTTTATTTATGTCTTTAAAGCTAGATGACAAAGCTCTATCATAATCATATTAAATGTAAGGGCTCTTATGTAGCAAATTAGTAAAATATTTAAATCCAAGAAAGTACATGGAGTGTAAAGGACGCAAAAATGTAAATAATAAATTAACTTTTGAATATTTTGTTTTTTAATATAATAAGATATTACTGAAAAAATGTCAATATATTACAAAAAAATGCAAAAGACAAAGAAATTGTCATTTTTGTGTTGGTAAATAATAAACAATTCCTTGAAATATTTAAACTTTATACTGTAGAGACATAGAAATAACGAAAACAGGTCTTGAGACTCCTCCGGTAAATTGTTGTATATGTATTTATCCTACGTTTTTAGTTGTGGGGTCAAAATCTTTAGACCAACTTGATTTATAAACATACCTTATTTATGTAAAATGTTAGGAAGATTGCTTGCTGACGATTATAACCAAAATAATACATCGATGGTGTTGATGTCCCTAGTGATGGTCTCAAGTTAGTTCGTGGATCTAAAGTCCAAGGAGTCTCTTAAAGCTCAGTTTTAAATACTTGGATAGCATATCAAAACTATAGGAATTATAACATCTAAATGTAAAACAAGAAACATACTGACTGTATAAAAACGCGATTGAAATACAATACAAACATATTTTTCGCTTATATAATTTTTTTTAAATACATAGAATTCACGCACTTAATTTGCAAGGATACGGTTGTACAGTTGTGTATTACCCCTTAGACTAGTAACCTATACGAGAAGAGAATAATTACATATGAATACGTCAAAATTATCTACTTATACCTGAGCCAATTAAAGTCTTCTTATAATATACAGTGTAACATTTTGTTGTAATATATATTTTAAAATTAAATAGCTGATTTTTTAATATGTCAATTTGTTATAGTTTATGGAAGAATATTTTTAATTACTATGCTCAAAAATATTTTAATATGTAAAAGCTAAATTAATACTAACTAAATAGTACACTAACATAGGCAATGTTTATAACTAACTGTTGAACTAACAACAAGTTAAAAATGGAGCCAAATGTGTTACTGTCTACATTTAGAAATCTTAACTTAAAAAAATATTCCAGACTGAGAAGCTGAACGGAATTTGTAACTTATTAGCACAATATATGTCGGAGAGCTGCACTTAATCTTGAAACTTATACTGTTACACTAGTTGTAAATACTTTCCAGATATATTGCTCCTTCCTGCCCCTAAAAGCTTCGCTAAATGCTTCTTTAAAGGTCAAATATCTGCCACAAATTTGTAAATTGTGAGACAATCCATGATTTAGACTAAATATTTTCCTCTAAAAATACCCTTCTCTAATACTAACTGTTATTAATTTTTATGACGCGGTTTAAGTTATTATACTATATTTTATTACTGTTACAGGCTAGATAAAATCATTTCATAGGTTCGAGTCAACTCAAACAGCTGAACTAAACTGTCTGTTTAAATAGATTAAGCTTGAATGAAAAACATTCAACGTTCTTGACAAGCACAACTGAAGATTGTAACAAAATATTGTTTTGGAAATCATCCAAAATAGTGCGTAATAACGCACTATTGTTACACTACTAAACAAATATGAACACGAGTTAAAGTTGATAGAGTTGTCCGATAATAATTAATGGGACGTCTTCTTGTCCCGTTTATGTAAGTTAGTTGAAAATGGTTTATTAAGAGCGATTGGGCACATTTGACTTTTATAAAAATGATCAACCATGTAGTTATCTAGTTAATAATAGAATGATCTCGTACTTCAATGAGTGGAATGTTATAAGTGACAATATTAAAAAAACTTTTACCTAATGTTTACTTTAATAACATGTGAAAATAAAAATATTCTTTAAGGTTGTAGTTGAGTGTCTCATGTCACCTTACAATTAACTAGGACTTACAAGATGTCTCTTTCTACCTAGCAATTAATTAGTCAATAGAATTACAAAGTGACATTTTTTATGATGAATGATCGAAAAATACTCTTGGTTTAAGATTGAATCCTGACTCACATATGCACAATTTTAAGTGAAACCGTCTATAAAATTACAATAAACATAAACAATGATATGTTTTTGAAAGTAATAAATAATTATTATTTAGATCCGATGACCCATTTCAGTAAAATTTAATGCAAAAAGAGAAGGGTAGGCCATCCCGGGCTTTCGTCCATTAAGTGTTTATTGTGTTTGCCCACCCTCAACCTCCCCGCGTATCCCCGAGCCTACCCGAGCTCCTACTCTCCCTGTAGATCCAAGTATAAAATACTAAGGTATTTAGTCAATAAAATATTTAGTTGGTTTGTTTTCCCCTCCTTTAAAAACCAGAATAGCAAAAGAAATATTACCAAAAATGTTATAGAGTGGATATTACGTTATTAATTGTAGTCGTAATGGTATAATGAAATGGTTTAGTGTAAAATGTGTTAAAAAATTCTTGAAACTAACAGGTATATGAGTGCGAAATTAAAGGTTTTCCTCTTTAAACACTACAAAATGGTCTACAACTTTCAAAATAATTTGAAATCAGACTAAGTAAGTTATTATTATCATAAACAAACTGATTTTTTTATATTTAAAAATATTAAACATAATATAGATTAAATTATTTCCTAATCATATTCCTTGAGTACAATAGTGATCCATAATTCTTTTACAATACTTTGTAACTATAGTTATTCTTTGTTGCCCATAACTGTTTTTTTGTTTTATTCTCCAATAAATTAGACTAACATTCTTCAATTAGTAAGGCTAGCAAACTGAAGAATCGTTTTTAATGTGTCAATATATTTAGAAGGCCTATTAATAATTAAGGGTGAGGGGGGGGGTTAATCATAACAGATTTATTAAACTTTTCAACGGAACACACATGTACCAAAATGGTTTTTTGCTTGTGCGAATGAATTTTATATCAACGAAATCTATTAATACATACGTTAAAAAGTAAACAATAATCTAGTAAACTTATAAAGGAAATATGAATATAAATAAGAAATCTTCTAGGGGAGAACATGATAAACTATATGGCTATGCAAATTCATCACTTATAACAGCTTATCATTCTGCATATAAAATGGTAAAATGCACGAGCATAGTAATTAAAGCTTTTTCTTCATCATGGTTTTTGAAATGTTTTATAAAATCCTCCCAAATAAGTATTCAGTTCACTGAAAGTCCTTTAAACATTTTACTAATCCATTAAACCAACTTCACCAATATATTTAATCTATTTATTAACCTAAGACTTTAAGATCGCTTGGATGCGTTTGATTGTTCTGATCATCAAAGGACGTCACGTACTGACGTCACTTGGTGTAGACGTATGGCTGTGACTGGCAGGTGGATTTGCTCTGATGGCTGAAGAGCTGCATTGTTGTCAAATGACGCCTCTTTATCCGCTGTTTATGACTTCGCTGTTGAATAATACATTCAGCTAGCTTAATTTTGTCATGCTATTATTGTAGCTCTGTTTTTAAATATAAAAACGAGTAAAATTAAATAAATATATCCTTATTAAATCAATGTGATTTAAAGACAACATGTTTCGTTCTTCATAAATTCGACGCGTCTGTAAGTATGCAGCCAGATTAATCAACATGGCAAGTCAATTTATTCGATAAAACTTTGTTACGAGTCACAATCATTAAAAGTTGTCTTAATAATAAAATGGTAAAACACTTGTTAAAACTAAAGTTTTGCTGGCCAGAAGACAATCTATATTATTGAATTGTAAACAAGCAAGTAAAACTAAACAACAATTATTGTTTGGTCAGTGGAAAAGCGGTGGCTGAAAAAACTCGTAAGTGCTTTTAACCATTATAACATTGTGACAACTTTTAAATATTGTGACTGTGAGAACATTAAATTGAATCAATTGACTTGCCACAATATAAATACATTGACTATTGTGGCTGTATATTTCTAGACCTGAAGAAGTTCTGAGGAACGAAACATGTTTTTTCCCTAGGACCATTAATTGGATAAGGTTTTTTTAATTTTACTTTTCAATTTCATTTTGTTGTATTTCTCGAATTGGTTTTTCATGAATGTGGGAAAAACTTAAGGCACTAACAAAATCTATCATAAGTTGTTATTATTATTATTATTATTATGGTTATCAGTAGCGACTCCATACTGGTAGTTTGTGGTTTGTTTATTATTGGCATATTAGAATTAGTATTATTTTGTGATTAGAATTTGGGTGGCATACGGCATTGACTATTCAGTGTTGACTAGTATTTGGGGTCTCTCAATAATAATGTTATTGTAATAATTACTATAAATATATGAAATGACGAAGATACTAACGATACTCTTGCACCTAAATCTTAAGAGGGTGTCACTTTATTTCATTTTGTAACTATTCTAGGTCTATTTGATTATTCTAGGTTCTCGCACAGTATTAAATGCCGTAATTACTTTCCTCCTAAGTAGGGAGGAATGATTAAGTCGATTAATGGGTATGAAACAGTTTACCAGTTGATGGTTGTCGCTAGAGTGGAAATAGGGTATGTGTTCTGCGTTATAGTCCAGTAAATTTACGCGATGACCTCAAAAAAACGGCAAGAAAACATTTTTTGATGGAATTCTATTTAAAAAAATATGAATTTTAACATATCCAAAGTTTACCAAAATCTGACCATGGGAACCTCACTAAAATCACGTTTCAAAATGGCGGTTTTTCCCACCATACAACAAATTTTGAAAAAAGACATTCAACTGCATTTTGTATCAATGTTTTTCGAGATATTGACTTTGGACCGCCGCCAATCATCGTTGGGTGATTGGTTCTAAATTTTGACAGAGTTTACATTTTCGGCCGCCATCTTGGATCCACCATATTGGATATAAATATGTTTTCAAATGTAAAGATGGTGTTGTGACGCATCATCATGGACTAGAATTTTAACCTGAACACAATGCTGAAATCCGTTTTTGAAAATATACATTCGTTAAAAAGATATGCTCAGATAAAAATTCATCCCTATACATTTCTTATGGACATTTATTTTTTTTTAAAGATTTTTTAAGAATTATCTCCGGTTCTAATTTAGGTATTTAGTTCGTTTTGGTCTTAAAATACTCAGTCATTTAACGGCTTTTATATGAGGTATTGGTCATTAAAATGGACGACTGCCGGACGAGCTATAAGGCTAAAATCGACACGAAAATAGATTTTTTAGAAATTTGTTTTCAGGGGGGGTAAAGCGGGGTAAACCCCCCCCAAAAATGTGGTTTCCGAGTTTCGCATATAGAAAAATAGTATTTATCGAATTTTAGCACCATTGAATTCAGCTTGAAAAAACAAACAATTTTGTATCTTGAATCATTGCTCTATGTCCATTGGTTACCGAGATACTCAAAGTGGTAAACACAGTACGTTGTCCCAATGTTAACGTTATGGGGAATAAGTAAAATTCTATATCTCGCTTATTTCTCAACATATCTTAATAAAACTTGGTTTATGGCTTCATATAGATGATATCTAATGTATTTTAGTATAAAATCCCGGATATAACCGTTTTTATGGCAGCAAACCAGCATACTAATTCCATGTTATCCTTAGGGGAAATAAAAAAATGCAATATCTTCCTTATTTCTTAACATGTTTTGATAAAACTTGGTGTGTGGCTTCTTCTAGTTCAGATCTACTAAAAATTGAATTAAAACCACCCAGTTTTAAAATACCTGTTGCAGCAAACCTGTATACTCATTCCCCATGTTATTCTTATGAAGCTTAAAAAACGTGTCAAATCTCGCGTTCAAAGTACATGTTAGGCCTATTGGATTGAAACATCTACTTTGAAATTGAAATTCGCTGAGTTGCAGGTCTGCTGCAACGGGGGTATTTTTAGGTTCCCCATGTTACTTTTCGTAGAATGACTGGCCTATTAGGTTATTCATTAATCTATATACGGAGTAAAATCGGTCCCTTTTAAAAATTTGTACCTGCAAATGTTTACAAACAGTTATTTATTCTCAACAAATATAATTAAAACTGAAGACTCTAAGACCCAGAAAAGGTGTAAAAAAGCAGAGATATATTTGCCACAGATGGCGGCACGTTACTCAGTTCCGCCTGCCGCTTATTGCCTTCTAAATTACACTTTGTTCTTCTGGTGGCAGCTGTTACAAGCAAGCCCGTCTCATCATTACGTGCAGTTCCTGCATGAAGAAAAAAATCAAAGACATAAAAAATGGAGAATAAAGTAAGAGCATTTTGAGTTAATACATTTGACACGATTAAATTGTTTCTTGAAACTGGGATATTTAAAGAGAGACACACGTACAAAGTAAAGCACTATTATAATAATCTATGAACAAGATTGTATATTTAACAGTAGCTTAATATTTTAAATATATTATTATTAACATTTTTATCAGCAGAAATTGACGTAGTAAGTGTCTTTGCGCAGTTTAGAGGTACGTATTCTGTTCTGACTGGTGAAATTAGTTATTTTCGTCTATAATTGAGTTTTGCATTAGCTTATAAAACCATTTTTTCTGACTGCTTTTACCGTTCTCAGTTTTAGAAATGTTTCCTGTCCAGGTCTTCTTGGATGCGTGTTAATAATCTTGTTATTATCTATATTCTTTGTCACCCAGTAATGGGATCATATTCTAGATCTTGAAACGTTGTGAAATTCATTTGTGTTAATCAGTGATTTACGTCCACAAAAATCTAAATCAGAACAAGAATATAGCTTAAACAATGCCAAGAATGCATTGTTATGTTTTGCCTTAGCACATTGGTTTATTTGTTGTAATTTTTTTTATTTTCCCACATGATTGTAAACAAACCATGTGTAATGATATACTCTTACCCTCACTCAAAATGCTGTTATATAAATACAGATGTTAACTAAATCACAGTCCAAAAGATAAATCAGCACAATTTCATCAACTTAAGAGTGGTTTTGAGAATTTAGAGCTAACTAATTATAGACGCTTTGTGGGATGAGTTTTCCAACAAAAACAATATAAAATAATGGTAAAAGCCAAATAATTACATGAAAGAAAAATAAAGTTGGTATTTAACCTAATATCGCTGCAGTCCTAGCAGTACGATGGGGAAAGCACTGTCGGGAGGGCGTATCAGATGTATTACTTGACTTGAGAGTTATTGGTGGAAGCTCTATCCTCATTTATAGTGTAATGAAATACTCGGTATCTGAAGGCCGTGCTATACTAGGCGTTTTCTCGCAATTAGTAGTAGCTTCTAACCGCATTTGCCAGTTCATTTCTTAAAGTTAATTTCTTTCAGTTCATTTCTTCATTTATTTCAGTTTTTTCAGTTCATTTCTTTCTGCACTTGCCTTCGTAGCATAGAGTATACCTAATGTCCAATTTTTGCACTGGGCAAAATGGGGAGTAGCAAAGTGATTCTTTGTCTGGTGACCACTTTGATAGAACCATTTTGACCTCTTCCAAGAGTCCACGGGGGGCACAGAAGAAGTACGAAGTAACTCTTCCTTGTACTCTTATAAGGCAGCTGTTAGAGGCTAGTGCAATGAGGTGTTCCACTAGATCTAGAGGGGCTCATATGGAAAAAGAAGAGAATCTCCGGCGTTTTTGAAGTAGTTAATTACTTTTATACCTTTTAGAAGCAGAAGAATAGCTAACCACGCTTATATAAAAATAATACAAGTACTTTTAAATATTAATGAAATCCGAACCATCAAAGGCTAGCGATATTCGTTTTTGTAATAAAAAAGTGATAGCTTTGTAAAGTGTTTTGTGAAATGTTTCCAAGCATAGTTACGACAACATATTATAAATGACAACTGTTATAATATGTTGTCAGTTACATAGTGTTTGTGATATGTAACTGCCATCAGTACCTGATAAGATGGCATGTTTTTCCAAACAAGGTTTGTGAGATCTATATTGTATAAGTCATGGTTGGAAATAAAACATTTCTTTCTTTCTTTTCTTTCTAACTACAGAAATATTGACTAATTGAGTTGGGATCCACCGCTGAGGAGTAGTCTTCTTGAAACACATTCGGTATAGTCAGGCAAATCATTTTGATATCAACAGGCTATTACGTACGGTAGGTAACAAATATTGACAATCTATATATTAAAATTTAAATAAAGATATCAAGGCCGTTAGGAGAAAAAAGGTAAATTACTAGTTTTCGCTCATTTTTACTTACGTTCTGTTCATGTGGGGGGGGGGGCTGTTAAGCTCTCGTCTTTCTAGATGCTGTTAAGTGTTTCTTGTATTACATTAAATCTGCCGGCTATCCGTATTAATGTCACAACGAATAATGCTGACTGGTGTAAAATAACTATCGGAGGAAACAAAATTATGGTTACGATGGTCGTGGTGTTAAGTCTTTACCATCCCACTTACAGTATAAGCTTCTTCTGTTTAGGAGAAATCTACTATATATTTGTCAAATATCACTCACCCATCATCGCACAGCCCAAACTACTTGACCTAGAAACTTGGAACTTTGCATAAACGTTCCTCTAAGGGCATAGGTACCCACTAAGAACGGATTTTTAAAAAACTCCCTCAGGGCTACGCCCTATGATACATCAAAGTTTCAATGTTAAAGTATGGGGAAGCTCATGTAGTTGTCATGGCAACCTCAACATTAAATCATGAATCCGAGTATGGTTTTTCTGTTTTTCCACGGGTAAAACCGTGTTGATCAGCTAGCTCCCTATAAAACGCAAAGTGTTGAAACTATGCAAACATAATCGCACGCATGTTTGATAGCGTGTTAGTTGGCGTTTGGACCAGTGTTCCGTGGTGGTCGTAAAAACAACGGCGAGTTGCCCCAAGTCCTGGTGAACTGTTCTCCAACCAACGCGAACAACGTGGATGTTTACCTAATCTGTGATATAAAGGTAATTTGATAGTGTTTAGTTATTTTCCTCCAGTAAAACGCATGTAAAAATTACTTTTTCATTTCATATGACTCTTTCGGGCTCCAAATCAGTCTAATTTGTTAACTGTCCCCTCCAAAGAAGGGTTGGGTGATCAAATTCTCGTAGCTACCGAACCTGACCAAATAATGTAAAGACATGTGCCCACCAAATTTGAAGAGGGTTGGACAAAACTTATGAACGCAGGAAAAGATATAATTTTGAGGGAGGCAATTTATTTTGAGGGAAGTGTGTTTAAGTTCTGCTATCGGTGAATACTTGCGAAGAAGTAGGACATGTCCTATTTTTTACACTACTACTAATAGTCGCAACTACTATGCCGCAACTTTCACTAAAATAGGAGTAACTCAAGTCTAAGAAACATTTAAAACTCCGCAATATCTTTTTTTAAAGTGTTGATACTCATGCGACTTTTTTTCCCAACTAAATTCATATTACCTTGATATACATATTGAACATGAAAAAATTTATTTCTATACTCAGTTAAACCTGTTTAGAGACCTTTAAACCAGGCTTGTGTTGAAAATTGTGGTTAATCGTTTTAATCATACGACGCAATTTCGTCCAAGAGTCCCCATGAGAGGGGCACCGGAATCTAGTGTTCCGAAATAATAACCAGCCTGTGGAATCTGACTTCAATAAACCTGAAAAATTAAAATTTCTCGTTCAGTAGAAGAGCTGTACAGAGAGAGAGTTTTCTCGAACAGATCCTCTTACTTTTTTAATGAAAATGCTATTAAATAAAAGTAAAGATAACAGTAAGCACGCTATTATTTAAACGTGATTAAAAAATTACATTTAATAATTACATTTGGAAATATTCTTATTTTTTATCATTTGAACTGAATAATATAAATATTTATACTACATTTTTAAATAAATATTCTTTTGCATCGTTAAATGTTGTAATCAGCAGCCATTATTTGATGTATTGGTAGAAAGACAATACATAAATAATCTAAAATAATTACTATGTTATTTATGAAGTATCCCCCAGATTATTGTAACAAAATAACTTATAGGACTATTTATATCGAGAGTAGGATTTTTAACCTTTTTATTTAGCACCATCTTTTAATTACTTTCACTATTAAATTTTAACATAACATAGTAGAAGGCATCATAATCTTTATCAGCAAATCACCACATTGTGATTAAGAACTCCTAATTGGCAACATAATAAATCCTAATCCTAATTCTCGAGTATTAGTATTTTTTCTAAACATTTATTCTGTGTAGAAATAAGTTTTTGGTCTATATTTATTCCAGTCTAAATAAATTATATATTAATAATATTGTATTAATTAATGAAAAATGACATATACTCATACCAAAATATAAAAAGGTTAACCGTCGCCTAGCTAGTGATTAGTCCTTGAGCCGTAATTAAGTCATGTTGTCCATTGCTGCAATAAAACAATACATTGAGTGCTTTAATTTTCAATTCACCATAGTATTTAACAACACCATTAATACATTTAGAGATTTTTTCAAATGAATAAGTTGATTGCGTGAGTGTAGTTGATAATGTTAGTTGCGTGGATGATTTACAACGAATTATTGTTCATAATTAATTCATCTCTACCATTATATCTCAACCAAACACCACATATCAGTTAATGAACCATAACATAACACCACCACGTAAAAGTGATTTTACAAGGAAATCAAAACAGTGTGTTTGTTTTGCAATGATTAAATGCATGTTGACCCACGTTGCCGGTATCTCTGCATTATATATTGAATGGATGAGCATAATTGATTAAATCCTATTCAGTGTTTTGACTGTATTTGCCTTTCGATGAATGATATCAAGATTAAACAACTCAATTGAATAAAAGTCAGTTATTTTACGTTTAGATAGGTTTTGATATATTTACTATATACAGGGTGTTTTTTTTAAACACAACCCATTTTTAAGATTGAATAATTCATATATAAATATACAATAAGTATTGTTTTATGGTTCTTTGCGTTTTATACAATCTATTATTTAAGTTTGATAACATTTAGTTCACCTTATATGCTCAAAAAATCCGCCAGAGGCATTTGTTTGAAGTTATGCTCTCTCCATCAAATTCCCAAACACGTGTTGCTAGGTACCTGTTTGAATTTCTTGCATTACATTTGTTTTGTTTGTTTTGAGGTACTGAATATGATGTGACTTTTTTTATGCCTTACTTTGTATGTATCCCCAAAGAACATAATAATATAGTGGGGTCAAATCCAGGGATCTTGTGGGGAAATAATCCTTCACCGATAAAATCAAGTTTTGGGTTGCGTTTTTAATGTGTGTGTCTTTAAGCACGATAACTCGCGTAAATTGGTCCGATCTGAATGAAATTTGCCACAGACATGTAAAGAGGTAATTATTCTACGAAAACAATTCAAAAGCTATTCAGCACCTCAAAACAAACATAACAAATTTAATGCAAGAAATTTAAAGAGTCACCATGCATCACAGCATATTCATATTCGGGGATTTGATTGAAAGAGCATAACTTTATACAAATGCCAATGGTGGACTGTTTGAGCACATAATGTGAACTAAATGTGATCAAACTTAAGTAATAGGCTGTATAAAATGTAAAGATCAATAAAACAATACTCATTACGCATTCATATGTGCATTATAAAATTTTAAAAATGGGTTGCGTTTTAAAAAAAAACACCCTGTATAAGCTCGCACGGCTTGGAAAAAATCTTAAAAGCTAACAAGATTGCCTTGGTAGCAGATTTGAAAAAAAAATTCAAGTTATATTGTAGCAAGAGTTTGAAAACCCTACAGGGCACAGCCCGAGGGTAGGCGAAACTTTAGAGTCCGTCTCCACCGTTAAAATCTAAGTTAAAATCGATATTTAACCAAATAGTAGTTTATGCAACGATTGTATAATGAATGCCTTTAAGCCACGAGTGAGATGTTTCGCGAGTGTTCTAAATATCTCACGAGTGGCTTAAAGGCATAATACAATCGTTGCATACACTATTTTATCTACGACCAACAATATACGACAAAATTTCCCCCGAAGTTAAACAAAACTCATGACTTTTACTAATGATGGAATAGGTCAACTAAAATTTGAGGTTAGGCAAATAAGCAGACTGAACCATGAATCGTTGTGGAACAATCAGCTGATGGGATAAGTAAACTCAAACATGATTCGTAATGCAACAATCAGCTGATGTGCGAATTGCGTAATTGTTATTATGACACTACTTCCGTCAAATGCCGACCAGTCATTGGTCATTGGTCCGTCATTGGTCTAGAACCAGTACTCTAAAGTGACTCCAGTACTCTAAAGTCGTCATTAGAGTACTGCTTGGTTTTTGGTGTTTTAATGTATATCATTATAATGTTTATTGTAATACCATAATTGGTGCTTATTGAAATGGTCGTAGATAAACAACATTTCGATATTATCATCGAATTTAAAACATAGGTGTTTTTCTGCATGATACTTTAGTAAATAAACGATAATTGTAACAGCTTTAGTCAAAATAAAACGTTAAATATCACAAAAACATGATTAAAATTACTATCTAAATACATAAACTTTAGCGGCTCCTTCTAAACATTGAGAAATCAGACTTTGCACGACACTTTGGTATTATTGACGCATAAAATTGCCTAGGTACGAGTCGAGCATGTCCTTCATTCTATTATATCGTGGAAAAAATTAAAACTGGATTTTTTTGAACCAAGTAACGCATGTTATAACAGTCAAACTTGACTGTTGTCATGCCACAGATAACATTTGGTTAGCTCAGTTGGGCGGGGTAAAAATTCCTGAATATTGGCCAAGTAGTCACACTGACGATATTTCCTTATGAGGTATTTAAGGGCGCCACCTTGTTGAGGGTTCACAAAGAGGATGATGTAACAAGGAACCAATCCTTCCCAGCAGGTGTGACTTCTTTGGTAAACAGGGAGTAACAAAAAAAACTACTATGTCAATAGGCCGCATTTACATAAAAATATGAAAACCCTAACTAAAGTTCCAATCTGAACTAATCATTGATAGTTTATAATACTCTTAATCTATATCCTTAATCTTTCATTTATTTAAATACTCTTGGAAACCCCACAGAATATTTATAAGTCAAAGCAAAATCCAATCTCAGCAAAAGAATGCAAATTATGTGAGAGAAATTTACTTTAAATTATTAACTGAACTCAAAGCAATAATCAAGGAAGATAAGTTATCTCAAGTATTCATCATTTATTTATACACTGAATGAAGGCAGGACTACAAAAAAAATTAACTCAAGTGAGCTGAGATACAATATTTATTAAGTATTGGTACCACCAAAATTCCATAATGTTACAGTTTAACAAGGTACTCTTGCTTGAAACAAACCAGCTCAGCAATAAAGATAATTAATAATTGATAATTAATTAAACTCCGTGTAAGATATTTACTTTATCCTCAAAGTCAGGGCTTATGACTTCAAACACCTGATAATAAATTCAGACTTAATTCAGAAAATATTTCCTTATTATCTACTTCTCTTCAATATTTTACTAATAATTCGATACTCAAAATACCATAGATAAACATTGATCAAAAATACATTTCGACGGTGGCCACCGGAACATCTAGACAAAACATAACAAGGCACAATAATATCTACACAATATATCAAGATAAATTTTATAACAACTACAATTAACTTCCACTCTGGTCCGGTGCGCTGTGCTGCGGCGACAGTCCCAAGAATGTCCGGTATGTCTCACTCAGGATGAGAAAATATATAAGTCACTCACCAGTAGTAGTCTTCACCCCAAAGTACGCTCGGAAAAGCTATACGGCCGGGTTCGAGCGATATTGCGACGCGACAACCGCGAGCCGATCGCGCGACAGGTAGACGGTGGCGGTAGGCGGTAGGCGGAAGTGGAACGCTCCAGCCGGCGTCAGGGACGTGGGCCTCCAGGTCCACACGTAGCCGCATCCAGATCGGTCAGTCCAGGGGAGCGGTGATCCCAGAGTGGTCGGGGGAAAATACCCTGTTTATACAAATTTACTATAGCCTACTGTTTTGTAATAGAATAATTCAGCCTAATATTCTAATATTTTATTTGTGACATTTACTATTATAAACTCTCATGTTCAAATTACAATAATCACAGTTTGTCTAAGACTTTATACAAAAATCACATATTATTTTAGTCAAAATCAGATGTTTTAAGGTATAGTCAAAGTTACAGTAATTTGACTCAAAGTCTATTTAGCTTATTTAGCTCTCAGAGGGATTTAATTTAAATTAATGTACAATCCCAAAAGTTACTGCAAGTTAAAGTACCGTAACCGAAACAATAATTTGTATTTGAAGCCATAACAAAAATTACATTTATACAACACAGCACAATTATTTGATAAAACAAATTACAAGCTTCAAGAACGTGTAAATATAGCCTTTTCAAAATGGAACGCATTTATGCATGGATAAATTTGGCTATCACTAGCTTTGATTTAATTCAAAATATCTTCAAAGGCAAAAAAAAACTTTCCCAAAGAACTGATTATCATCTGAGCTTTAAATAAACACAGGAAACGGACAGTACAATAGTAAATATTCTCTTAGTCATTCTTACTTCTACAAATAATATTTAAACACAAAGGAATAATTATCAGAACATATTGCCGTTATCAATAAAATATGGGCCTTTCACAATTTCTTTGTCAACAATTTTCAACCTTGATGTTAGATCACAACATTACTACAGTTACTCATTATTATC
This sequence comes from Flexamia atlantica, assembly GCA_035578135.1. Classification (NCBI taxonomy): domain Eukaryota; kingdom Metazoa; phylum Arthropoda; class Insecta; order Hemiptera; family Cicadellidae; genus Flexamia; species Flexamia atlantica. Next base: position 8,111,347 of record JAQJVK010000004.1, on the reverse strand, counting down.
ACATTTAAATTTAATTGGTAAAATAATGTTTTCTTTTGTCTAAACTTTACTTTTTAAGACCACTGTACTTTTTAAGAGTCTGTATTAATTTTATCCTCGGCATTAACTGCATATTAAATATTTAACAAGTATGACAACAATAAAGTACGTAAAATATTTTACTATATTCATTAAGTTTTTATTTTCTTAGATCAACATATTATTTTTTTACGACGAAAGCATAAAACATATAATGGCCGTGAACAAATTATTGAACTAACATTTGGTACATCTACATGAATAATCTACATGAATGATTTTGCATAGACATGAAAGACTTTACATAACGACATAAATTAGAATTATTAAAAAAAAATCAGGACATTATTATAAAGCTCAAGAAATACACCATTATTTATAACCTACTTTTTGACACAATCGAGTTTAATAATTTACAATATTTTTTTTGACAATTTATTTTTAAACATTCTACTGGACAGGTTTTAACAACGGCCGATCAACATATTCGGTTCTGAAATATGTTTTGAGATATTATTTATTGAAGTCATTTATATGAATTAAATGAATAATTTAACTAGCACAACATTTTAGAAAATATCCTCCCTGCTTACCTCAGTAATTTTCAATTTGAAGAAACTTTAGATCCACCGACGAGGTGATGAGGGTCTTGACTCTTCAAGGTCCTGGCCTGAACTACCCAGTGTCATTCCACAATGCCCGATTCTCAATTGTCGTGGAAGCTTCTAAGGAATGCAGCGTGCACGGACAATACGCTAGCCAACATGATTTGGCGTTCACCTTTGGATTGGAAAGTTCGGCCGAGACTTAGGCTTCGCGGCATTTATTTAACTCCTGTAGGGCGAGGGCAGGCAAAAGCACAACATCACCGTCTAGAATTTGCCCAACATTGAAGGCGCGCTACTTCAACTGGTTAAATCCATTAATGAGGTGATCAGTCTCATTCTATTTGGCATACGTGGTAAACGGTAAACGTTACAAATACCCCCCTGCCAAAAGAAAATTTCCTCAAATTTTCTTCAATTTCCAAGGTTCACATTCTTCTCTAAATGTATGCCTTTAAGTCTGACACATGCCAGTTGCCAATTCCTTTGCCATCAAGATCTTTCAAGGCATAAATCAACGGGGATACCCTTTTTGCAACAACATACGGTCCTGCATATCTAGGTGCAAGCTTAGAAGAGAAGTAGTTGGCCGCATTGGATTGTGAAAAGTCTTTCTTCCATACAAGGCTTCCTTCCTTGAACTCTTGAGTTCGTCTTCGAAGATTGTAGTGTCGTGCATTCCTTTGATGAGCTTCCTTGAGAAGTTCATGGACCTCTTGATGTACTTGTCTCATCTCTTGCAGATACTCGCCATATGGTTTGCAGTCTTCTACTTCAGGGACTGTATCTCTATTTTGAAGAAGGCTAAATCCTGCACCAGAAATAGGAAGTTCTCTGCCAAAGTTGAGAAAGTTTGGAGAATAGCCGGTAGCTTCGTGGACCGATGACCTCAGTGCAAATCCCAGTTGAGCTATTTGACTATCCCAGTTCCTGTGGTTATTTCCTACATACGCCCGTATCATAGTTATGATGTTCTTGTTTACCCTCTCTGTCGGGTTAGCTTGGGGATGCCGACTTGCATTGAGCAAGAGTTTCACTTTGTAGCGCTCTGCCAGTTTCTTGACAGGGTTGCCAATGAATTCAGATCCGTTGTCACAAATCAAGTAAGTTGGGACTCCATAAACCATGAATACCTCTTCTTCCAAAAATTTTGACACGGAAACAGCTGTTGCTGCTCTTAAAGGCTTGAGTAAGACAAATTTGGTGAAGGTGTCCGTGACGACTAGAAGATACTTGTTTGATTTCACTGATCGCGGGAAAGGTCCCATCAAATCCGCCGATATCATTTTCCAAGGTGAATCAACTCCACGGTAATCTCCCATCATGCCTGCAGGCTTTTGCTGATCATATTTGATACTCTGACAAACTCTACATTTGGCAACGTAGGAAGCCACATCCTTTCGCATCTTCGGCCAGTAGTAATTTAGTTGCATCCTTCTATAGGTCTTCAACACTCCTTGATGTCCAGAGGTAGGTGCATCATGGCATTCTTGTAAAGCTTATTGTCGGAAATCTTTTGGCAAGACCAACTTCCACTCCGAATCTCCGGTCGGAAGGGGCAAAACATCAGATACTTTCTTCCAAAGTGAGTTATCTTTAATTCGCCACTGGCTGTAGGTTTGAGGCTTCTCCTCAACACATTTCATCATTTTTAGATACCATTTATCCTTAATTTCGCCAGTGAGTGCCAGGTCGCATTGAATGGGCGTCGCATCATCGGGCGGGACAGATCGAGACAGAAGATCGGGGACAACATTTTCCTTCCCTTTTCTATGAACAAGCTGGTAGTCATACGGCTGCAAACGCAAAGCCCACCTAGCTAAACGACCTTGGGGATCCTTTAAGTTGTTTAACCATAACAAACTGTAATGGTCCGTGATCACTGTAAATTTAGTTCCTTCGATGTATGGTCGAAATCTTTCAATGGCCCAAATAACCGCTAAACACTCGCGCTCTGTTGCGGAGTAGTTTTGTTCTTGTCTTGTCAGGGTCCTACTGCCGTATGCTATGACAACTTCTCCTTGTGGCGACTGCTGGCTAAGTACGGTGCCTAACCCAACACCTGACGCATCACATGAGATGATGAATGGTTTTGTGAAGTCGGGGCATGACAATATTGGAGCAGTAACTAGGCATGATTTAATGGCTTTAAATGCCTCCTGAGCCTCGTTGGTCCAAACGAATTGTTTCTTCTTTTTCAGTAGTGAGGTTAGGGGATACATCCTGGTCGCAAAATTGGGTATAAAACGCCTATACCAAGACGCGGTCCCACAAAATTGTCTCACCTCCTTTTGACTTCTGGGAACTGGAACATCGACTATGGCCTTCACCTTCTCAGGATCGACCCTAAGTCCTTTCTCACTGACAACATACCCTAGGTAGCGAAGCTCTGGTCTGCAAAACTGACACTTTTCTTTGTTTAGGGTCAGCTTGGCTTCTCTAATTCTGCGGAAAATCTCTGAGAGGACCTCTAAGTGTTTGTCAAAGTTTGAGTTACTACAATTATATCATCTAGGTAAACGAAAACATGAGGTTCAAGGGCTGGGCCAAGGACATTATCGACAAATCGCTGCCATGTCGCAGGCGCATTGCTCAAGCCGAACGGCATTGTCACAAAGTGGAATAATCCACGCCCTGGGATGGTAAAAGCTGTCTTTTCTTTGCTGGCAGGGTCTAGGGGTATCTGCCAATAGGCACTCTTTATGTCCAGACTCGAGAGATATCTAGCATCACGAAGGCGGTCAAGTATCGTGGTGACATGTGGTAAGGGATAGGCATCCTTCTTAGATAACATATTTACTTTTCGGAAGTCAACGCAAAATCTATGAGATCCATCAGGTTTGTCTAAAAGTAATATGGGAGAAGACCACTCGCTATGGGACGGTTCAACAACTCCAAGTTCAAGCATCCTATCAAGCTCTTCATTGACAAGTTTTTGTCGGGCAGGTGAGATTGGATAATAGCGTTGTTTAACTGCAGGGGCATCGCCAGTGTCTATCACGTGTTTAACTTTGTCAGTGCGGCCTAGAATTGAAGATTCTCCTCTGAAATAATTTTCAACTAGTTCATTAAGCCTTTTCCTTTCCTCAAAAGTCAAGTTTTCTTCTGCTTTAATGCCCTCAATCGTAAGGCAAAAGTTTAAGTTGAATTTCTTAGCAAAGTCCCATTGACGGTTATGAACGTCAGCCACAATATTCATAATGTCCCAAAAATCTATACCAAGGATTAAGTTTTGTTGAAGCGTTGGAACTACAAGGATGGGTAAGTCTTCAGTTTTTCCTTTAAGGGTGATAGGTACATTAACATGACCTATTACTTGATGTCTTTTTGCGTCGGCAGTCTCTACATATTTTCCAGTGTCTCGATGTAAGAAGGCAGGAAACTCCTGTAAAATCCATAGCCCCTCCTTTCCAATCAATGTTTGAGATGCTCCACTGTCTAACAAGGCTTTAACTTCTTTTCCGAAAATCCGAACAGTCAGATAAGGTCTAGGGTCATTATCACACTTTTCCAAAAGATAAGATACAACAGTTCTGTTTTCACTCGGGGTTTCATCGGCAATTGGTAACTGTAAATCACTACTATCCTGGGAGTCAACCGTATTCATGAAGTTGGCTCCCGGCCCTGCACGTTTTTTGACATGCACTTCGGACAATTGACTTTGACAATATCAGGATGGCCACAACCAAAGCAAAAACGTTTCCGGTCCTGAGAACATTGTGAGAACCTATGCCCATTTATACCACAATTCCAACATTAAATGGTTGAGTTCGAACGACCCGAAGTTCCAGGCCTCATAGCTGCTACTTGAGGAGTTTTCCGCCGGGGTGATGCTCCCCAGGCCAAATCTGGTTCAAGAGTTGGTACATTTCTTGAAGATGAATTTTGGTAAGCGGAGCGAAGTTTTCCTAATTCAGCTTTACGTCCCATTTCTCTGAGCTCTTCCATATCTTTTATGTTAAACATACATAACTTTTCTTGGAGGTATGGGTTTAAATTTTTAAGAGTCTGTTGGAGTTTAATACCTTCGGGAATTTTCTCGGCCATCCGACCATACAGCCCACTCATTGCTGCTAAGTACATATCTATAGGTTCATTATCACCCTGAGTACGGTGCATAATTTCTTGAAGAAGCATGTAATCATAGTCGGGACTTTGAAAAACAGTTTTCATTTCTAGACACAGCTCAGGCCACGTTTTGACTCGGTTTATGGTGGATCGGTACCAGATTAAAGCAGGACCACAGAATAAATCTACTGCTGATTCGAATAATTCCTTTTCACTGAGGCCTCTGGCTCTCCTTAGTTCTTCTACGCGCTCTAAGAATGCTCCCACGCTCTGTCCGGGCTCGTTACTAAAACGAAGTCCCCACTTATATACGGGGATCGATTTGGGCCTATTATTTTCTGAAGAAGCTGCCTTTAACTTCCCAAGGGCTTGTTGTTGGTTGTCATACGCTGGTTGCGACACGTTGTAATTCAATGTCGAACGGTAGTTCGTTCTTGGTGGTTCAATGTTTTCTTGTTCTACCATCCTGGTTACAGGAGCTCCAGAAGTGCCGGTGATATTGCTGGTTGCGAGAAGTACTTCCGTTCTTATCTTCTTTTCAACTGGATGGGCATCTTCTTCTTTCTTATTCTTTTCATTTTCGCTTTGTTGTTCCTTATCTTGAAATTCTTCCCCTTTTTTGGTAACCTCATCTATTAATATCTTAGTTTTCTCGGCTAAGGTATTCCTTCTCTCTTCAAACTCTTCCATATTTGTTTCGCTAATTGGGATTCTAACGAGCCGCATATATAAATGTCCCAATCTACTAAGTAGTCTTTGACCTTCTGAATCCTTACCCTTTCCTTGATAGACCGTAATCAATGATGACAACTCCACCCACTTTTCTTCACACTCTTCAAGTTCTGTTTCAGGGTCCAGCTTAGATACAACATCCTCCTCAATATCAACATTGGAAGAAAAACACTGATTCAATTTTTTTCTCAATTCATTCGCGATTCCTTCTATAGGCTGACCTCTTATTTTGAGTTCATACTCTAGTTCAGATTTTCTCAAATGGTGAGAACTAGTTATTTTTGCCATGATGTACGACCGTAATATACCAAACAACTATCAAAGTTTCCACAAAGTTCAATAAATCTTCTCAATAATTAGACAAATTCAAAATTCATATCAAAATGTAATGTTCAAGATATATGGCAAAGGACAAATTCACAATAGACATCAATAAATAAACTTCACAATAGACAGCAATAAACAAATCAATATAGACAACAATAAACAAATTCACAGTAGACAACAGTAAGCAAATTAACCACACATGGGCCTTTTAAAATCCAGGATTAATTCATACACCTGAAAATTCTGTACATATTTCAAATAGTCGTCTAATTTTAGGAATATATATTATTTAATTTTTTTTTTCAGCAGCACTAAGTGTCATAGGCCCCACGTTGCGAGCGCCATTTATAACAGTCAAACTTGACTGTTGTCATGCCACAGATAACATTTGGTTAGCTCAGTTGGGCGGGGTAAAAATTCCTGAATATTGGCCAAGTAGTCACACTGACGATATTTCCTTATGAGGTATTTAAGGGCGCCACCTTGTTGAGGGTTCACAAAGAGGATGATGTAACAAGGAACCAATCCTTCCCAGCAGGTGTGACTTCTTTGGTAAACAGGGAGTAACAAAAAAAACTACTATGTCAATAGGCCGCATTTACATAAAAATATGAAAACCCTAACTAAAGTTCCAATCTGAACTAATCATTGATAGTTTATAATACTCTTAATCTATATCCTTAATCTTTCATTTATTTAAATACTCTTGGAAACCCCACAGAATATTTATAAGTCAAAGCAAAATCCAATCTCAGCAAAAGAATGCAAATTATGTGAGAGAAATTTACTTTAAATTATTAACTGAACTCAAAGCAATAATCAAGGAAGATAAGTTATCTCAAGTATTCATCATTTATTTATACACTGAATGAAGGCAGGACTACAAAAAAAATTAACTCAAGTGAGCTGAGATACAATATTTATTAAGTATTGGTACCACCAAAATTCCATAATGTTACAGTTTAACAAGGTACTCTTGCTTGAAACAAACCAGCTCAGCAATAAAGATAATTAATAATTGATAATTAATTAAACTCCGTGTAAGATATTTACTTTATCCTCAAAGTCAGGGCTTATGACTTCAAACACCTGATAATAAATTCAGACTTAATTCAGAAAATATTTCCTTATTATCTACTTCTCTTCAATATTTTACTAATAATTCGATACTCAAAATACCATAGATAAACATTGATCAAAAATACATTTCGACGGTGGCCACCGGAACATCTAGACAAAACATAACAAGGCACAATAATATCTACACAATATATCAAGATAAATTTTATAACAACTACAATTAACTTCCACTCTGGTCCGGTGCGCTGTGCTGCGGCGACAGTCCCAAGAATGTCCGGTATGTCTCACTCAGGATGAGAAAATATATAAGTCACTCACCAGTAGTAGTCTTCACCCCAAAGTACGCTCGGAAAAGCTATACGGCCGGGTTCGAGCGATATTGCGACGCGACAACCGCGAGCCGATCGCGCGACAGGTAGACGGTGGCGGTAGGCGGTAGGCGGAAGTGGAACGCTCCAGCCGGCGTCAGGGACGTGGGCCTCCAGGTCCACACGTAGCCGCATCCAGATCGGTCAGTCCAGGGGAGCGGTGATCCCAGAGTGGTCGGGGGAAAATACCCTGTTTATACAAATTTACTATAGCCTACTGTTTTGTAATAGAATAATTCAGCCTAATATTCTAATATTTTATTTGTGACATTTACTATTATAAACTCTCATGTTCAAATTACAATAATCACAGTTTGTCTAAGACTTTATACAAAAATCACATATTATTTTAGTCAAAATCAGATGTTTTAAGGTATAGTCAAAGTTACAGTAATTTGACTCAAAGTCTATTTAGCTTATTTAGCTCTCAGAGGGATTTAATTTAAATTAATGTACAATCCCAAAAGTTACTGCAAGTTAAAGTACCGTAACCGAAACAATAATTTGTATTTGAAGCCATAACAAAAATTACATTTATACAACACAGCACAATTATTTGATAAAACAAATTACAAGCTTCAAGAACGTGTAAATATAACCTTTTCAAAATGGAACGCATTTATGCATGGATAAATTTGGCTATCACTAGCTTTGATTTAATTCAAAATATCTTCAAAGGCAAAAAAAAACTTTCCCAAAGAACTGATTATCATCTGAGCTTTAAATAAACACAGGAAACGGACAGTACAATAGTAAATATTCTCTTAGTCATTCTTACTTCTACAAATAATATTTAAACACAAAGGAATAATTATCAGAACATATTGCCGTTATCAATAAAATATGGGCCTTTCACAATTTCTTTGTCAACAATTTTCAACCTTGATGTTAGATCACAACATTACTACAGTTACTCATTATTATCACATTTAAATTTAATTGGTAAAATAATGTTTTCTTTTGTCTAAACTTTACTTTTTAAGACCACTGTACTTTTTAAGAGTCTGTATTAATTTTATCCTCGGCATTAACTGCATATTAAATATTTAACAAGTATGACAACAATAAAGTACGTAAAATATTTTACTATATTCATTAAGTTTTTATTTTCTTAGATCAACATATTATTTTTTTACGACGAAAGCATAAAACATATAATGGCCGTGAACAAATTATTGAACTAACATTTGGTACATCTACATGAATAATCTACATGAATGATTTTGCATAGACATGAAAGACTTTACATAACGACATAAATTGGAATTATTAAAAAAAAATCAGGACATTATTATAAAGCTCAAGAAATACACCATTATTTATAACCTACTTTTTGACACAATCGAGTTTAATAATTTACAATATTTTTTTTGACAATTTATTTTTAAACATTCTACTGGACAGGTTTTAACAACGGCCGATCAACATATTCGGTTCTGAAATATGTTTTGAGATATTATTTATTGAAGTCATTTATATGAATTAAATGAATAATTTAACTAGCACAACATTTTAGAAAATATCCTCCCTGCTTACCTCAGTAATTTTCAATTTGAAGAAACTTTAGATCCACCGACGAGGTGATGAGGGCCTTGACTCTTCAAGGTCCTGGCCTGAACTACCCAGTGTCATTCCACAATGCCCGATTCTCAATTGTCGTGGAAGCTTCTAAGGAATGCAGCGTGCATGGACAATACGCTAGCCAACATGATTTGGCGTTCACCTTTGGATTGGAAAGTTCGGCCGAGACTTAGGCTTCGCGGCATTTATTTAACTCCTGTAGGGCGAGGGCAGGCAAAAGCACAACATCACCGTCTAGAATTTGCCCAACATTGAAGGCACGCTACTTCAACTGGTTAAATCCATTAATGAGGTGATCAGTCTCATTCTATTTGGCATACGTGGTAAACGGTAAACGTTACAATGTTGCTGATGAAATGTTTGTGATTTACCAGCAATTGACTAAACTGATGGCTCCACATATAAGTTACCTTCAATGTTACTCGACTACATATAAGAATTTTCGAACCATTCACACATATCCACATTGGTTACACTGTCAAATAAACCCGCTTTTAATAGGTTTATTCCCAGAATCATCGTAATACCACAAGAAACAGAATCAGCTAACAAAGCAAATTTTTACAATCCATGACTGACTGCCTGACTCTAGATTTGCCAGTATCTCTAATTGTAATAGGTGATTTTTATAAACCGTTGAAACAGTAACCTAAAAACGTTTGTTTCAAATAAGTTTCAAATTAATAACAATAAAACATGTTTGTTAAAGGAAATTGATTATTTATATCAAACGGAAGAATATTGAATTTTAACTTTGATTTTAACTGTGAAGACGGATTCTAAAATTTAGCCAAAAGAGAATATCCCTTTGCCTTTATTCTTAATTGGAGGCGATGCCTGTCTACCTACCAAATACTGGGTTTGCTAGGTGTGATGGAGTCCCAAACAAACATATTAGGATTGTTTGATTAATTTTGTAGGGATTTAAGGAACTCCAATACCAGGCCGCAATCCCTAAAAAGTTTTCGGTCGATTGATAAACATATTAAATTCATATATTAGATATAGAGTCCGTTCATTACACTGCCGTAAAGTCGACATCAACCATCATACGCCTCTTATTCTTATGAGTTAAATTGGCCAACAGATTTTAGGGGACAGAGCGGTGCAATGAAAGTTTCTGATTTCAAACCCCTGGAGTGGATTTTTATTCAAACTACAACATTAGAAACACAACTTTATAAGTTAAATAGAAGATTAACAAGGTAATTTCAGTATTCTTAAGACTAAACTGAAAAATTAGAATTTCGTGTTATTACATGGTAGCTAACTCATACCATTTGAGGGAAAAAGGAAAATTCATCGAGAACCGTTTCATCTTACCATTTCAATCTGGGGTGGATCACTATTTGCAACCTTGCGGCTCTTATTATGTGCTTAAGATGTATAATTTAGATAAATTATTAACACCATTAGTCAACTTGGAAAATTGCAAAAATTGTACATAACAAACAACGTGTATTTGAACCAAATATTTTTTATCCTTTCAGCGAGCGAAGCCGCGGGTATAACTACTAGTAAATAAATAAATGTGTTTCTTTCAACACATTTGTTGAACTGTAAAATAAGAAATGAAAAATAGGAATTTTTCTGGTAAAATGTTTATTTTTATGGAACCATTATGTAGGATGGTGGTGATGTTTATGTTTAAATTAAATGCTTTAAGATACAGAAAAATCATGATTCTAGTATACGATTTGAAAATAATAAATATTTAATTTTAAACTATAATTATTAATAACGTGATTCTTTCAATGCGTGGAGTATGGATTTATGGCGTGGCTCCACATATAGTTTTAACCAAAACATAAAGATTCTTCTTTTAGCAATGAATAAGAAAATTTTAAGGTTTTGTTGTAATAAGACATAATATAATTTCGCTTTCCACCATATTCAAAAATATTAAAGCATGAATGTTTTTTTATGTTTTAATCTCTACCCATAAAACCTGCGTCATATTATGGTTGATATTTTTCCGTATATCTTTTTAAGGTACAGCATAAAATGTCGTATTTTAACTTAATCAACCATAACAATAGTACTTATTGATGTTGAAAAATGTTCAGCTTTTATACTTTACATTTACTTTTTTTATCCCTAAAATATTAGAAGGACTGTTCTCAAAAGTTTTAGTGACATAACCCTAAAACGAGCTGATGATGGTGATCCAAGCATGAAGTGTTAGGCCTTAGTGCCTTACAACGGTATCATAATGGACACAAGAGACATTATCAAGTGTAAGCTGGCACCTAATAGTGGCATTAATTAGTGAATAAATCATTATCTTGTCTTGTACACTTGGGTTTGTATTTTAGTGGGCCTGTTGACATTTTTAACTACCGTTCAATGCGTTACAATTATCAGTATTCCCTTTTTATAAACTAATAACAACTAAATTGAAACGGTTTTATTTAAATCAAAGACTTATTAGTAATCAAAAGTGTACACATAGGTTTTATAGTTCCACTTAATTTAATTAACAAATCTGCAGCTTTGAAATATGTGTCAGACTCTTGAATTAAAAGACTTTGAATAAATACTAACAATAACTGAGCATTCAATATAAATTAATGAATAACAACGCATTTTCTCCTTTCATAGTCTGAGTTTGAAAATCGGGTGGTAAAATTTAAGCTGTACAACATTTTAAAGTCAGCTGAATCTTAGGATCTAAATTAGTTTTTCAATACAAAAATGTATTGGCATTTTAGGCAACCTTAAACTACTATCATTATTCTTTTTCATGCTGGGCTTTGAAAAACATGATGAATAAAACTTCAAACATTTATAGCAGCGAGTAAGATGTAATTTATTCACGTCATAATGAAAACATCCACCCCTGCATCGTATGCTCAACTTAATTCTTCAGTCGTGAGAGGAATTATTGAAACTGGTTGGTACGTGCTTTAAAGCTGTATTGAGTTAGCATTCTTACATAACTTTTGTAAGTTTCCTATTCATTCATTCATTCATTCTTAACAAGACAGGTACCTCATGGACGACGTTACCCTGAATATGAGTGAAGGATGAGTGTGATGATCGTGATGATAGTGGCGCGATCTTTTAGCCTTGTTACTGACTAAGGTTGGCACTTAGTTATTCCCTCCGCATTGCTGTAAATATACCTGGCGCCAATTCTTGGGGCCCACGCCGTCCATTAGCCCAATGCTAAAGTCAACATTAGTCTTATGGACGGCGTGGGCCCCAAGAATTGGTGCCAGTTATACTATAGTCACTAAAGTAATGAAATACTTTTTGCTTCTGTAATTTGACGGTTTAAAATTATTTAATAAGATATATATATATATATATATATATATTATATCATAAATATTTTACTAATAATCAACTCGTTTCTTATGAAAGGTTAAAGTAGGAATATTATAGTTTTAAATCGATTGGAGTTCAGCCATTATTTCTCAGACAATGAATAACGCAGACATATTTATTTTGTCGTTATGTTTTATGATTCCAACTCATTCACACATTCATAAATGGGCATTTTGATACATTTGATGCATTAAATACATTGTTGATTTTATATGAACATTATGTTTTACTTTTATTACTTCATATTAGTCTTGGAAGCTTCTGTTTTGGATACTATTTGCATAAAATATTTTCCTATCAGTTTTTGTCGACTTTATATGGCAGAAAATCACCATTCTTGCACTTTTATAAAATGTAGGAAAATTTATTTTTTATAAACATATATAATACTTATTCTGTATAAAAGAAAAGGAGTACTTGTTTGAACATAAAATGTACGAGGTGACTCTGGCTTGTGAGATGGACAAACAACTTGCACTTAATGCGAGGGTTCGTCTCTCCTTCTTTCTTTTTATGTGTACAGTCAGCACAAATTTATGTTTCTCTTCACCCATACTTGAAAGCTGTGTTGCCTACACTTTTAAACTGTAGATATAACTTTACAAAGATATAACTGTGCGGAATAACAACTTCATTTTGAAATAAAAACCTGTCAATCTACTTATAAATTGTTAAACGTCATTTGTATATAGTACGAGGAAGCAGCCATAAAAGATTGTTCTGGGCATAATTTGTAGTCTGAAGTAGAAAAGGCCTATTATGAAATTAATCAGGTATTTAAAAGACTCATTACTGATAATATTTAACTTTAATCGATTTGACCTTCTAATCACTCACAAACTAAAAAATGAGCTACTTTTAAGCTCCATTAGCTCTATAGACGTATTAAAAAAAATTAACTCATCATCCTCTTACAGTAACCAAAAATACTCACTTCCTAATGACTCTTGTGAAAAATATTAGCAGTAATCCGGGAGAAACTGCGTAGCTTTCATAACTTTTTTAAGAAAAATGTAAAAATAATTATTGTTATGTTTTCTAAGGAGATACTCGCAATTTGAAAAACTACCATTATTATTAATTAAATTGTTTTTTACGTAAAATAACTCACCTCATTAAATAGTTTCATTCACCCCTCCATTTCTTTAAAAGGGGTTAAAGTGGATGTATGTTATGTGACTGATATAATGCTGCTGTAAACTATATTGCTATTTTTCATTTAGAAAATGTCATGCTCCATATAAAAATGGAACTTCTGGGTCGAAAAGGTATTGTTAGTAGCCTTGCATTTGCTGGTTTTTTAAAAGTTTGAATTCGAACTGATGGAAAAGTTTCTGGGTCCCAAATAATTTTTTTTGCTTTTTTGCATGCTCTTAAAGGATTTAAAGAAATATATTGATTCGTTGAAACTTTCAACTGCTTGGAAAATTTTTAAATGAAACAAGTCTTACAATGAACTTATTTTTGTTATACTACTGCAATAGTGGCAGTTCCCTTTGTTATATTTTTTTATCCATTCACTCAAAACAATATAGTCCCTTTGAAGCAATTTGGAACGAAATAAGCTTATTCTAACCCTAGGGAGGAAAAAACTCCCTGGTGACGAGGTATTAAAAACAATCACCTGTTCGTATTTGTTTTATCATCCTAACCTAACATTTGCACAAACGTAACCCACAATCAGTTGATTGTTTTTAATAGCAAGAACTAAATGGATGAATAACGTTTAAAAATTTATACGTTGTAAAATCGTCGTTTTAAAGTAGGGTAATTAGGTTAGTAAACCAAACGACTTAACCAAAAGCATTATATAACAAACAGGCGTAAAGTTGTTCCTCGATCCTCGTTGAGTTTCAACGTGGAAATCACACCTAGGTCGAAAAACTTGACCTTTCAATCAAATCGTCACTTTGGGCTCAATTAAATAAATTAAATTTAGTTATCTGAAAATTAACGATTTCAGCCCGTAAACCTTTATGTAAAAAATCCATTAAATTATTCTTATGAAACAGAACATAAGTACTTGAAAAAGTTCGTTAAGTACTTAGGTTACCTTATATACCTTGATAACTCTTTTATTTTATATAAGCTTCCAATTCATGAAGACCCTAAAAAAATTAACTCATTCAATTCACAGCCATTCCAAGCTCCGTGCGGGGCAGTTAGGCCATTTTATCGACATTGATTCTAATCCTCCTCCTCTGAGGCTCATTTACTCTTGAATGGTAGCTCAGATTTTTTTAATACCGACTTTCTAAAATTGAAATTGTAATAATAATATTTTCTTGGTCCAGCACTTTGATTTCATTGGTATATCTGTTGGTTGACCACCTTTACGTTTATTATCACAAGAAATGTTTAATCCATTGAATTTTATAGATCACCGATTTGAGTGAAATCGGTTAACTGAAGCACAGAACCAATCGATCACCATAAATGTCTAAAATAAGGTCACCCTTGTATCGATGCAATCCAATCAAATAAACTCAAATTTTCAGTGTTAGAGAACCAAGCCGTGACTATATGTTTGGAATAATGTTTTATTCATAGTAAATGCACTCCTCATACATGTTATTTATGTATCAAATGGATTAACACAATCTTAGTTAATGGAATATAATTTCAATCCATATTATTTCAACGCATATCACATTGATATGACCATGGATGTTGATATTGAAACCCTGTATTGGTTCAATTAAAAAAAAACCATTACAATTATTGTCATGGTTATGGATCACCACTGATATCAAAGAGTCATTTTATTATACTTTCATTTGCTATAAGAACAATCTTCTAGAGATAAATAATAAGAAATACCATCTTTAAAATGTTTTAATGATAATTTCCTACAGCTTTCTTATTCTTAATAGCATAACTTCAGAGAAAATTTGTAAATGATACTTTGTACGCTGTTAGTTTCTCCATTCTCATTTGTACCATTAATAACGTACCATTGCATAAAATAATAAGTGATGCAATTTAACAAGACTGAATTACAGTTAAATCTTTTGATTTTTTTGTTTTATTATGTTATAACGTCCGTTAAAGCTGTGGAAACCCTAAGGTTCGTTTTTACTTCGAAATCCCTAAAAGTTTTCGTTAATGAATTATATATGCTCAGGTGCCATTGATTCTTATGATATATTATTATTTATTAGCACACAAATCCTTTAAAATTTGATTTTTCTCATTGATACACGTCGTCAAAATCATCCTTAAATGTGTGGTTGGAATCATATCATACGAGTTGAAAACAACAATATATTTGTCATAAAAATCTATGATATTTCCTTAAAACATGTTTTTTACTATCACTTTCTTGAAATCGATCAAATTTCCAGACATCGAATTTTTCTTTTAAGTTACTAAAAGCAACTATACTTTGGTACAATGTTTGGCAAGGTTTGTCAATACAGCCAGTCAAGTTAGTTCTGCACACTGAGCTACAAAGAAGAACTTTTATCTCCATGCACGCTTTACCCTGCTTTATTTGATTTAGTTTAAAATACTCCTAAATAGCTAAAAACTTCTAAACGGTCGAATTTTAAATGTTTTTAACTCCGAGTTACCGCATTATTTTACTAAAATATTAGCCTAGTGTATAACAAACCTCCACTTTTACAAAACATGAGCCACCAAGCACTTGTTTCAGTAGGGTTGGTTGGATACAGTCCAAATGCAAGAGAACTGTTAGAGAAACTGTTGTAATTTATTGCCTACGAGGTGGTTTTGTACGTTGCTGCTTGGCTCTTGGCACGTTCACTTTCTCGTTAAAAGATTTTTTCAAGCATAAAAGTTAAAATATGACTGTTAAAAAAACTTAGAAATCTTATTAGTTGTTTCTTATATGTAATTATTTGAAATTTTACCCAAACGGCAAATAAAGTATAAAATTTCTTAGTAAGAATAAATTAAAACTGAAAAACTCTCGCTAACGTATGCATTACTGAAGACAAAGCAAACGTGTAAACATCATTGGGGGATATTTCAAGATGTATTTCCCTGGTATCAAACTTGGGCCTCCCACAATTGTGTAATCAGCCAAAACACGTGGATTTCATGTAATTTAAGAAGTGCAGATTTCAGAAGAAATAATTATTTACACATTTTTTTAACGAAAGTTACTATAGAAATGTTAGTAATGAGATGGAGTTGATGATAGAAATATAGCAACTAGCTAGGGAGCAAGTATGGAAAATGAAGGTAAATCAGATTATGTTATTGTGTCAGATTATGTTACCCGCATGTTATAGGTTACCACTCAGTGACATTTGTTTGTGAGTTTAAGAAATATTAGTTTTTTTATCAGTTAGTCAGTGAGTCAATGAGTCAGTGAGTCAGTCAGTAAGCCAACCATTTATCGATTTCATGTACATGTTTACTCCAATGGTTTCATTCTATAACTGACGAATAATTTGTGTAAATAACCTAGTAATGTTGTAGAAAAACCTTGTTCAAAATTCCATCGCAGTAAAATACTGAAAACTGTAAATCAAAGTGTTCATTCTGTTAGGCGAATCATAGCAATAATTCTAGACTCAACATGAACTTTTTCCGACGTTGATCAAGGGCAGTGCTACAATTATTTTTATATCGATAAATCAAAGTAAAACACTTAAAAACAAACCGAGAACTTTAAGCCCAAACAGGCCAGAAACATTTAGTACAATTTTTTTTTCAATCCAAACTATTGGACACATTTTTTTGGTACTATACAAGGTATATTACATAGTGGAGGGTGGAATCACTGTTAGGCTGAAAGGCTTACCTTGTTGTAAAGAGACCCTCCCCGAGGCTTAGTTCACATTGATACTGGAGATAACATCCCCTTCAGAGTGTAATAGGAACGGCTGCCTTTCTCGAGTCAGATAATAGGAAGATTGTTTGCTTCTTCTTAAACCCATTTGGGCTTCACTTACCTAAATTGTTTGGAAATCAGAAAACGATATTAGTAATATCGATTAAACTTCAATGATTTATTTTACAAGATTACTTATATATTTTCTTTTCTTGCAATTACAATTACATTTCCAGTTTTCCAAACTAATGAGGTGTAAAACAAGTTACTTGTCGTAATACAGGGTTAATTTAAATAGTAGTTTATGAAACGATTGTATTATGAATGTCTTTAACCCACGAGTGAAGTGTTCTAAATATCTCACGAGTGGCTTAAAGGCATAATACAATCGTTGCATACATTACTTTATCTACGACCAACAATATGCGACAAAATGTCCCCCCAAGTTGAACAAAACTCATGACTTTTACTAATAATGGAATAGGTCAACTTAAATTTGAGGTTAGGCACATAAGCAGAGTTAACCATGAATCGTTGTGGAACAATAAGCTGATGTGATAAGTCAACTCAAACATGAATCGTAATGCAACAATCAGCTGATGTGCGAATTGCGTAGTTGTCATTATGACACTACTTTCGTCAAATGCCGCACCCCCATTGGTCTAGAACCTGTATCATAAAGTGGCACCAGTTGCATAATGTTAGTTTATGCAACTGGTTTGTAGTTGATTTAATAATAGACCTCATTATGATATTAGTTGTAATATCGTTATTGGTGATTATTGCAATGGTCGTTGTTAAATATACATTATATTTTAAATTAGAAGCTAACACGTCTTCGGAATAAATTGCTTTTTAGAACTTGTTGAAGAAGTAATAAGTTATTTTTTATAATTTTTTTTAGAAGTGAGCACTGAGGTTATTCATGCCCGACATTATCGTACAGGCTACTCCATACATCGCTATGACGGATTGCATGAACGCTTCATGAATGAGTAATGAACCTGGATCATACATAAGGGACGAGGCGGAGTCACTGCAATGCAAGACTTTGTTTTCAAATACTGGCAATATATTGTGTTAATACGACGTAAAATTACGATAGGCAAGCATAATAAAGTAAATAAAATTATCTAGGTATAACGAAAACTTTTTACGTTTTAGCTTTGCCCTTAAATTATCAATTTACTTATAAGTCAATAATACATAAATTTATTATTAATTGTTTCAAGATTAATAATTATAATTATATTGTCACAGTTTAAAGTGTAGGAGATAACTAGTTTCCTTATAACTGTATTAAATTGTTATCGAAGACCATCATACGATGTGAAATGATATGGTACAAACGAATGTTTATAATGCAATTGTTACAATAAAATTACGTGAATCCAATTTTTATATTTTATAGTGGTTGTTCATTAGAAAATAAAGCGTTAAAAGGTTTTATCCATACGTAAAAAAGGCACTAAGATTTTTTTCTGGTAAAGATCAGTAGCAAAAATATTGAAATTATAAAGAATAATCTGTCAAAAATAGTTTTTAGTCCTCTTTCATGTGTCAGACAGTAATGTTGAAACAGTGCCGACGAACGTTTTCTTGTAAACTATGAATGCTGCAGTTGTCTTACGTGACTAAAACAAAAATCATGAAAAAGAAACAGGTTTTTTATGTAACAGCTTTACAAGGAAACCCATTTCATTGGGCCTATATTTCGGAAATTGCTACGATTTATAGACCTTAACAGCAAAAAACTCAAATCATACTTTTTTGTAATAGGGGGGTTTTGTAATTTTCTATTCTACTCAAAATTAACCGGTCTCTACTTTTTTATTTTATTTTTATTTTCAGGAACTCTGAATACTATACAGGGTATCGAATTGTTGAAGTAAATGTTTTTTGCTTTAGTGTAAATTTGATTACCCTACTCGAATCAATAATAAGTATTTTTATTTTAATATCGTAAAAAACTTATAAATAACAATTGACATTTTTTTACCTTTTACATTTCATACATCTATTTAGTAACTCTTCTTTATAATTATTAAAGTTATGGATCATAACTAAATAAGTTATATAAAATATAAATCGCCAAATTAACACCATTGTATTAACATTGGTAAATAACCGATTTTATAACTTAACCGAGAAGAACTTGTAAAAACTATCATTTTACTGGAAGTTATTTACAAATCAATTGTATTTTTCATAGGACAAATCAATAAAAGAGTCGAAACCGTGTTAGAAAAAAATATTGCAGACCTATTATTACGAACGTAGTAGGAGGGTGCAGCCACTACTAAAGTATAAATATCTATCTTATGAAATGGGATAACGCCTACTCCCCCTTAGCTCGGACCAACACTGGCACTGCAAAACTATAGATTATATAATTGTAGACTCCGCAACAAAGTGTAGTGTGAATTAATTCTAGCTATGTGGAGTTGTACCTTAAACACAACTTGAATTGCAATTATGAATATAATTTCAACCCAACAATCTGATAAAGTATTAAACAAATCTAAGGACTATCTACACAACCATAAATATCCTCGTTACAGCAGACCTGCATACCCAGCGAATTTCAAATGCAAAACAACATATTTCAATCCAACATAGTGATATTTGACATGTTTTTGTAAGCTCCTTAAGAATAACATGGAGAATGACTATGAAGGTTTGCTGCAACTGGTCCGTTAAAACCGGGTGGTTTTAATTTAATATTCAGAAGATCCGAACTAGATGAAGCCATACCAGGTTTTACCAAGATATGTAAAAAAATAAGGAAGATATAGCATTTATTTTATTTCCCACAAGGATAACATGGGAAATGAGTACGCAGGTTTGCTGCCACAAAATTTTAAATTTTAAGGAATTTAAATAAATTACGTAAGGTCTCGTCGAGATGAAGCCAAAAATCAAGTTTTATTAAGATATGTTTAAAAAAAAGAGATATAGAATTTTACTTATTCTCCATAAGGTTAACTTTGGGACAACGCAACGTACTGTGTTTACCACCTTCAATATCTCGGTAACCAATGGACATAGATCAATGATTCAAAGTACAAAATTGTTTGTTTTTTGAGCCGAATTCAATAATGCTTGCCAAAATTTGATTATTTTAATTTTTCTATGTGAAAAACTCAAAAAACCAATCTTTTGGGGGATTTATCCCCCTTTACCCCCCTTCCCGATGGTCCAATCGGGCTGGTTTACGAACTCATCCAGTTGATTATCACTTTACATGTCTGTAACAAATTTCATGAAGATCGGACGATAGTTACGGCCGCTATCGTGCTGACAGACACATATACATTAGACAGATAGATAGATAGATATAGATAGATAGATATAGATAGATAGATATAAATAGATAGATATAGATAGATAGATATATAGATATATACATATAAATTCGAACCAATGTGTTTTTTGCTTCTGGTGGCCTCGAAACGAAAAGTTATCATGGTCTCGGGCTTAGGTCTTACCATGATACCTACAATAATAGCTTCTTCCCTATAGGGAAATTCGCTAAAACATGTATTAATATTTTATCTGCAATTCCTAATTTCCGCATGATGATCTAAAGTATGCAGTAAATAATATTAAGGAAATCCTGCATCACGTGCTTCTACATATCACGAACCCACCCCACGTCTGCAACATTCATTCTGACATGACAAATTGAGTTCAGCGTACAACGTTGTGGGACCTTGTTTCCATTAAGTCTTACAGTATTATACATGGGCGTAGTTTGTAAACTTATATGGCTTGATGAAATCAGAATATATATGTTTACTAAAGTTTGCACATCATAATAGAAGTTCTTTATAAGTAAACTTAGTGCAAACCATTACAGGAGTTTCGTACAGGACTTCATAACAATTTCTTTCTCATTTTAGTTTATTTGTAAAAAATTTACAGGTTTTAATTGGATTAAACATAGTAATTTGACAGCAGACTATTATTCTGGTTTTGAAAGGGTTGAGGTATTAGGTTCCTTCAATTATAGAGTTTCTTAAGTCTATTATCGGGAAAATAATATTTCTTTATCTCCAAAATCTTAATTCTTATTCCTTTTACCTTAAATATCCATTAAAACTTACGAGATAATCCTTTCTGAAAATAACTTTATATTTCTATATAGCTTTTTAACGACTTTTTTACCCTCAGTTATGTTACTAAAGTTATAAGGAAAATCATACGCTTTTCCTGATTGCATTAAGAGTGATGGTCATAGGAAACTTGTTTGAAAAATGGCATCAAAAACAGAGTACTTCAAACACATGTTTCCGACTTTTTTATGGAGGGAACTAATACCATTATTGCCAGTTTAATTCGATGTTGGTTGTATGTACCATATGTCTTTTGTATTTTTTATTTGTCGTTTGAATTACCTAAGATTATTAGGTTAATCTACCACTATTAATAACTATTGGTGAAATTAGAAATGTATTTTAAATATAACATTATATGGGACGAATAAATACTATCATATTATATATATCCTATTTAGAAACTTGTGCTTATTTTTTACTAAGTTCTCAAACTTTCTTGCATTAAGGTATACACTCAATATATGAAGTATATTAATTGTGAAAACTTGATTTTTTTGTAGCAGTTATAAAGTATATTATAAAGCTATTCATACCCAGTATTGTGATGAAGTCACTTCTAATACTGCCATGAAGGATTGTATGAGCATCTCATGAATTTTCGATGAATCGTATCACATATTATGTGCGTGAACGGTGCATTTAATATATGATGCACCGTTCCAATGCTTTTGTTGAATGAACATTGAAAACTGAGTATATGTGAAAAATTTTCTTCGTAATATATTAATTTTCAATAAACTTTTTTCAAATGAAAAAACTTCATATTAGTGAACGACATAATAGTGTGCATCATTATAAATTAAGCAAAAAGTATAATAAATCCGCAGAATTGTTAGTTTATTGCTTACTGTTGGCCACTTTTATTTAACTGTGATATATATATATTTTAAAGATATTAACTTTAGCATTAAGAGATTCTTTATATGAGTAAGGTTTCATCTTTAAATTTGTTATTTATATGAGTTTAACGGCTCTTAACATGGAAGCCCATTAGGGCCTCTCCAGAATGGAGGCCTCCCTCTGCTAGCGTCATCTGCCGCGTCAAGGATGGGACGTTATACACACTCCAGCAATAATGGCGTCCCTGTAAGATGATCATTACAGTTGTCTATAGAAAGTTGTATGAAATTAATGTCATATTCCTAGTTGAAATAAATACGACGATTACGTTGTTTGGTTCACGATCAATCCTCATCTTCATGTATATCATAAAATATTTTAAAAGGATTATCTATTGGCAACTTTCTACAACTCTTATGAATGAATCAATACATTCGTACTGATTAGAAAGGTTTTATTTAAAGCCTGATTTCCATTTAAATGATTCAGTTTAAAATTAAAAACTAAACAAAAATGGTAAATTTAAAAATTAATATCAGTTCTAAAGAAGAAATCATTAATATCAGTTTAAGAACTCTGTATAAACTGATGTAGGTATATTCTGATATTAGTTTAAATTAATATAAGTTTAATAAATCATTAAAGAGCTATTTATGAAAATCTAATTTGTACGCAGTAGTATCATATCAATGAAGGTACAAAGTCTATGAACGTCTTACAGTGTGATGTAAAGATCTATATTTCTTAAGTACTATTATACTGCTCTTATGAAACGTAACGATCATAATAAACATACCTGCAGTTCGTCCTAATACGCTGTTACCTACTGTTTTATGTCAATACATCTTTACATTCCTTGAACAATTTAAAGCTTATACTGCTTTGATACAACTTTTAAAAAATATATAAAAATATATAAAACACATCTTTTGGACCTGCACGTCAAAGTAAGAATGCTAACTCAATACAACTTTTATGCACGTACGTCTCAGTTCCAGGAATTCCCCTCACGACAGAAATATTCACTGTGACATGACAAATTAAGTTCAGCGTACGGAACGGGGTCGTTGTTCTCATTGAAACTTGCAGAAAATAAATCTTATTTGTTGCTATAAGTGTTAAATATTTTATTGAGCCTATTTTCGGAAGCATCGTATTAAAAAGATTGCATAGTTTGAAGTTACCTGACATTTTCTTTTTTTATTAGAAAGCTATTTGGATAAGAAGATTTAGCTACTTAATTGCTGAATAATTTAGAATTGATTAGCTGATTCCCAGATTCAGACTCTGAAATGAGAAAATATGTAGTTAATTATAGATTGTTGATGATAACTTCAGACTGGATGAAAAAACTTTTTATGAACAACCTTGTATAAAATCACATTCAGAATAGTAAAAGCCATAACGGGCAGAACAGTATAGGCTCACCAAACTTGAACATAAACTTGTATATGCAGGTGTAAAAATGTTCGAAAAACTCACCCAAAAATTTAATTAATAAATTACATTAATAAATTCAAAAATGAACTGGAACATTCCAGGTGCAGGGCTGTTATTTATTTTACTAAACCATTGTTTTTTTATTAGTTACATAGGTAATATTTAGTCAACATTTTGATATAGGTTAATTTAATTAAATTAAATTAACTTAAAATTAAATACAACATAATAGAATGATAATTACCGTGATAGATTATGGACGAAAAATTTAAAATTGATCCGGTAATGATACGCAATAATTACAAGCGGAATTACTTTTCCATATATAGAAATTACTCGACAAGCTTTCTTTCGTAGGTAACACTTTAAATGAGTTGTTCACTTGGGTCTATATACAGGGTGTCCCATAAGTAAAGTGCCAAACTTCGGGAATAGGTTTTATGGGTCAAAATAAAGATAAAATGAAGAATAAATATTAAAAAAAAAAACGCTTTGTTTACCAGATATCCGCCATTTTGTGTTTTTAACCAAATATTTTTTATCTCCCAAGTTTTTGAATCGATTTTTTTGAAACTCGGTAAGTACCTGTATCTAGTCAAGGTTAGTTTATGAAAAAATAATGAGCATGATTAAATAATAAATTTCAAAATGGCGGCCGTTTAAAATTTTTAAGTTGAAATAACGAAAAAACTGTACGTTTTACAAAAAATTACAAAGAATAACAATTTTTAGAAAATTTCATCTCCCATCTAATGACACCAATTTATGAAAATCGGTTAGTAAACAACTGAATTATGATTGTATTTAGCTAGTGAGGCAGCATTTTTTGAAGCAAAATAGTCCATTGTTGCGCTGAGCCATGCGCTAATTCGACCATAACTTAGTTGTTTGTGAATCGATTTTCATACATTTGGTATCGTTGGAATGGAAATATAATTTCCTAAATATTACCGTTCTTTATATATTTTTGTAAAATGTACCATTTTTTCGGTATTTCAATTTAAAAATTTTAACCGGCCGCCATTTTGAAATTTAAAATTCAATCATGCTAATTATTTTTTTATAAACTAACCTTGACTAGATACTGGTGCATACTGAGTTTCAAAAATATCGATTCAAAAACTTGGGAGATAAAAAATATTTGGTTAAAAATACAAAATGGCGGATATCTGGTAAACAAAGCGTTTTTGGAAAAAATTGTATTCTTCATTTTATCTTTATTTTGACCCATATAACCTATTCCCGAAGTTTGGCACTTTACTTATGGGACACCCTGTATATTACATTGTTTTTATAAGCTTCCGTAAAGGAAATAATGTTTGATACGGGTTATCCTAAGAAACCTGTGCGATCCATTTCAGTCATTGATATAACTTCATTACGCTTTATTTAATTTGTTGTGGATAGGCGAGGCCTATTGTTTATTTAGTATTTGCTATTTGTCTTTAAGTTACTTGATGCAACTGTCGTAATTTTATTATTATTTTTATTAAAGGCTGTAGTTTTTAACAAAGGCTATATAGTCCTCAACTTATGACATAAGACTAAACGTAAAACTTACCGTGAGGTAATACTTCGTATTTGTAAAGCAGTCCTCAGTAGCATCTAACGTCTTCAACCTATATAAAAATTCAGTAGGTATATTTCAACACTTATTTAAATGGCGAAGCGTAGAGAATAAAAATATTGAGTGTAATCGTCAAACAAATAACTTGAATATGTTTAAAGGCAGAAAAAATGTCAATAAGTTAATTGAAATATAAATCCGAGTATAGAAGACACGATAATTATTTATTCACTAATTAATATTGTTAAGAGGTGCCGGCTTACACTTCATAATGTCTCTTAAGTCCATTATGATACCGTTATAAGGCGATACGGCCCATCACTTCACGCTTGGATCACCATCATAAACTCGTTTTAGGTTTATGTCACTATAAACTTTTGAGAACAGTCTTTCTTTAGAGTAAATATAGCTAAAGAGTTTTAAACGTTAATAAGTATTATTGCTATAACTGATTAACTTAAAATACTAGATTTCGTATAATAATAAAGAAAAAAGAAACAACAATGGATGAATATCAACTGTATTAAGAGGAAGGTTTTGTAGGCAGGAATGGAGATAATGTCTGAAAAAAATCGCTGAAACAAGTATCTATGTTTTATGTGTTCCTTGAAACCATGTTTTGAACATCAAATGGGAGAATGTTGCAATCAAATCCACGCGCCACGCATTTGAAGGATCGCGAATGATTTACGATTTCGGGTTTCAATAAAGTTATTATATTTTTAACCAAATTACACATACCAACCTTTATCCTTGGTTAATGGTTTTTTAGCTGAAAACATCGTATTTAAATGTAGACATTGACACAATCGTAAACATAACCATTTTATAAAACTGGCGCCAATTCTTGAGGCCCACGTCGTCCATAAGACTAATGTTAATTTTAGCATTGGGCTTATGGACGGCGTGGGCCTTAAGAATTAGTGCCAGTTGCACCAGAATATTTCCTGTAATTTTTTAATTTACAGTTTAGTGAATGTTTTATTGTAAGCTAATTCATTGATTATTTAATGAATGTAAGATTGCACTTAAAACGATACAAAATAAATGTTTTAACATAAGTTGAACGAAGACACTCGTTTACTGCGTATACGGCTGTGTGCAAACGTAAACATCAATCGGTCAAATGAATGGCAAATGAAAAGCTACATCAGGTATCGATGAAGTCTTATGTGAAGCTCAAAAATATTTGCGAGGCTGATATTAAAATCTATATATACTCCATAAAAATCGATATATAATACATAAGTTATTGTTGTTATAGCTAGATCCGGTACATATTCTACTGATAAAAATAAATAAAAAAGAGCTTTATAAATGCATCATACATTCCACGTTAGCTTATTACTTGACAACTTTAATATACACCGAGTGGTTTTGCACTAAGCATCTGCTTTACAGGAGGCATAATCTTTTAAATTTTTTTGTGTTGGATATTTTTCATGTTTCTCATACACCTGCTTACGTTTTTAAAAATATATTGGTTTCCTTCATGAGTTTCTTGAATTATTTTTAAATAGAGATTTTCAAGTTCCAAGATTTAATGCTATAATCCCTTTCTGCTAGTTTTACAACTGGTTTGTCTATAATTTTGACTATTTAATTTCACATACCATTATCATTATTGATCTTTAGGTAATTATTACATATTGAAGTAATACTATCTCAGATGGTATTGAAAGACGGTTAAAAGCGTGCTGTGATGTGATAAGCGTATGAAAATGCTGCTACATTGAATTACGAACGTTTAAACCCTTTAAACATTCGTACATGCTTAAAAGTGATAAATATCAGTTTCATTAGGCTGAAAACTTAGTTTAATGTAGTAAGGGCTTACCTTACTCACAAGCGGCCAGGATCTCGTTGGAGGTAATGAAGAGAGTTGAAATGAAGATCTTTAAACAAAATTATCAACTTTTTTTCAATAGAGATTGCGGCCGGGTATGCGAGCTGAAAAAATCCCTCCCGAATTCTTGTTTGAGTAGCTCATTAACTCCATTGTATCTAATATCACGCAACAGTCTGCTGATTCTGGTCGCTGGCTCTTTTGACAGGACCTAGTTAGGTTCTTTATTAAAAAACTGTATTTACAGTAAAACTATTTTATTAATTCACTAAAACAAAGTAGTTGTGTTTTAATGAATTTTTAGTGAGATGATATACTCTACAAAAAAGCGAAGTACCAAATAATAAATTTTATTTTAAACTCGAACCAATCCTATGCCTGAGGGTTTGTGAGTTTTGTTGTTTTTCGTTTGGGGCTCATTCACGTCTAAGCTACTTAACTAATTAACCTAATATTTGGCAGGAAAACGATATATTCCAGACAAACTCAATGATCAAATAACATGATTATTGAAAAAAATGTCTTAACAATACTGTTTGAATATTTATATAATATCGTATAAATTGTGTTAATACACATATTGTCAGAAGTTTAAAATCAATAGCGTGATTTAATGTTCAAAGTATATTTGTACTGTTAAAAGTATATTATACTGTAGCGTATTTGTGTTTTTAAGGAATGTTTAAATATAAAAATTAAAGGTTTATGCCAGCAAGCAGTTTTTTTTTAAACTTACCACGACTACGTTATGATATTTATTTTATTGAAGTCTGATTGCACAGGTTTATTTGACTTTATAAACAATAGAACCTGGTGCATTTCTCATGGGGACACTTGGACGAAATTGCGTTGGTTGATTGAAACGCAGTTTTTCAATGCAAGTTTTACCCAAAGGGATTTTTTTAAGTCTAATTGAATACAGAAATAAAAAACTACCTACATTGAAGTATACTTTGGTTACATAAATAACAGCCTATATCGCATAAGCTATAAAAGAAAGGTCTATATATTATATAATAATAATAATATAAAATAGGTATGCAGTGGCACAGAATAAAGATGTTGTGAAATTTTTTAATTTTTCCCAGACTTAAGCAACACCTTTATATAATATGTAACAGATTTATTTTTTAGTTTAAAGCACTTCACAACAGAAAGCTTTGATTAATTTACAGCTTATTTTAAAAACAACTTTTAACCTGTGGTAAAAATTATTTACCAAGGCGATTTCTTTTTTACACTGTGTTTTAGTAGACATCTTTATTAATTTAACAGCATTTGTGTAATTTTAAGTGTACACTGAACTGAGCGAGGTCTTAAAAACTTTCCATTGTAAATGTTTTTTTTTCATACAAATACCTAAATCGCATGAAAAATTCATATATTTCAAATTTATTGTCACAAATGCTTAACGTAAAATAATATTAAATTTCTTGATGTCTTTGATTTTTTTTCTCCTTTCAGTAACTGCACGTAATGATGAGACGGGCTTGCTTGTAACAGCTGCCACCAGAAGAACAAAGTGTAATTTAGAAGGCAATAAGCGGCAGGCGGAACTGAGTAACGTGCCGCCATCTGTGGCAAATATATCTCTGCTTTTTTACACGTTCAAGGTTTAAGAGACTTCAGTTTTAATTATGTCTCGTGAAATATAAATACATTTTTACGCGTATTTTTACAGATATACTATATTTCTAAAGACTCTTGTTCAATTGCAGCTATAACTTGACGACCTTTCATTTATTTCCGATTTAATAACAACCACCAACTGCAAACACCTTTCCAATTCAATTAATTGACTCAACATTTTCAGTCCTACTTCACGGAGTATTATGACGGCATCTACTATTCCTAGGGAACCTAGAATAATAATCAAATTAACAATTACACAAACTAAAGGTTTAGGTGCAGGAATATCGTTTGGATTTTCTTTATTTAGTCTATTTATACACTTACGCTTAAAACATAATTAAAATAAAAAAAACTGTATTGCTAGTCAACACTGAATAGCCAATGCCACAAGCTACTAGACTACGGAACAACAACTAATATAATTACTGGCATGTCCTTGTAAAATCAACTTCAATCTACAAAAAAGACCACAGAAATTTTAATCTGGTCTTTCAGCTACTACTTACGACCATGATAGTTATAATAAATAATTATAATAGTGATGTTAGTGTAAACACTTTTTCTCCACATTCATGAAAAAAGTTCAATATTTTCAACAAGATTAATAAATTTTCTGAATGTTAAACCAAGCAGTGGAGCCATAAACAGCGGATAAAGGGAGGTGTCACTTGACAACAATGCAGCTCTTCAGCCATCAGAGTAAATCCACCTGTCAGCAACATTCATACGTCTACACCAACCAAGTGACGTTAGTACGTGACGTCCTTTGATGATAGGAACAATCAAATACGTCCAAGATATCGCAAAGGCTTGGTCTGGCTAATAAATAGAAATTATTGGTGTCCTTGCTTTGATAGACGGGTATAAGAAAAACCAAAAGAAATGGAGTAAAAAAGTTTTTTTGAATGATTTTATGTACCTGGAATAGTGCAAAGTGATAAGGGATTAATAAATGACAAGTTTGCAAAACCTTTTAAGGCTTTTAGATTCTCCTTTCCTAGACTATTTCTCATAACTTTTTTGAATTTCCTTTGTAGGTTTGCTGGATTATTTTGTCCTCTTAGCAGACATTGTTCATTTATTAATTCGAAAAGCATCACACAAGCCCAAAACTCTTTTTTGGCTCATTTGAGTGTCTTTTAAGTTTAATTAGGCTGTTACAGTTCAACACACCATTAATATTTACCAGGACATATTAATGCGATGGAAAGATAATACCTTTTCGCCAATTAATTTTAGTCACAAATGATAAAAGTAAAAAAAGTTAACGTTTGGAGTAAAATAAAAAAAAATGTTTACAAGCAATAGTAGAACAATTATGAAGCAATATAGTACTCAAAGAATATGAATGCGGTATAGTTAAATAATTTAAATGTTGTCGACCTTTTTTACAGTATAAAGAAAAACATATTTAATTTTTTACTTATGTCTACCTTTTAAGATTTTCTACACATAACAAAACTTCAACCACATACCAATCTGACTGCAATTAATAACGTAATAAGCAATCAATAACTTTTTTGGTAAGGCTTCTTATGCTGTTCTGGTTTTCTTAGGAGGAAAAAACCAACTAAAACGGAATATTTGGTTGACTAAATATAATCCTATTTCATACTTGGATCTACAGAGAGAAAAGAGCTTGGGTAAGCAAAGAGATACGAATTGAGTCTGCGGGTGTGCAAACAAAGAACACTTAATGGACGAAAGCCCGGGTGGACGTAGCCCCTCTTACTACGTTTACTTTTACTGAAATAGGTTATCGGATTTAAATTATTATTATCATTAAATACTTTTAATCCACATAATAGTAATCGTGTTTATTGAAACTCAAAAACAGTTCCACTTATTATTGTGCACGAATGCATCAGGTATTCTTATTCACTATGCCCAAACAATTGAAACAAATATTTTTTAGTAGTACCAATTGAATCGCTGATTTAACTGCTAGGAGTATTAACTAATTAAGTTATTATTAATTTAATCTGGGTCCATAAGTAACTATTTTGACTTTTTTGTGAAGTTACCTACTATACTTCCCCACAGCGTGTGTGTGAGAGGTAAAACGCCTTCTACAACGCAGGTTGTAGGAATCCTGCAACCTGCAATCTGCAGCCGGAAGATATCAGAAGCCAAACGGAATAAAAGTGAAGATCGCCCTTACCAACTGGCCATCAAAGAATATTTGCACTTCCTGGATGTGATTAGGTAGAAGAGAGAAACCACTCAAAAATTTTATAAAGATTACTTTAATTATTTGTTTGAAATTAATGAAATTAATTATTGGTTCTAGTGTGTTCATGTTTTAACTCAGGTTTTTGCAATCATTCACCATCACTGACTAGTAAAAACTAGTTTCACGAAGTTTCGGGATCTGCAGCCTGCTACCGTCTTCAGCTGGAAGAGAACATTCATTAAAAACCCACACAGTCAGGAGGACCTGAATCAAAAAAAAACTATGAGGTAACTTACATTTTTGGATTCTTGGATTCAACCACCAACATTTCTATATGATTGCCAATACATTTAATGTGACTGAGATAAGGTTTCATAGTCGAGTTTCTAAATTCAATGTTTCTTAAGAGAGAGTTTGTGAGTTAAAGGGTGGTTTGAGTGGGTGAATATGAAGAGCGTAAAGTGGCGAGGTCTGGGGATGAACAAACAAAGAAGACTAAATGCTAGGGGCTAAGTTTTGCTCTTTCGCCTTTCTAGTTGGTTTTTGATTTATTTTACGAAGCTTTTAAGTATATTTTCATGTCCGTTTATTATTCCATTCGTAAAAAATCTATTCCATACAATAAATATCATAATAAAACGGTGATACTTTAAGGTCAATTAAAATAGATTTAAAATAATATTTTTTTAATTACGAAATCATTTATAAGTGTTAAAAGCATGTGTAATATACATTTACGTTGTTTAAATTAACTTCAAATGTCAGTATAACACAAGGTTAAAATAAAAGATGGAAAAATTTTTCAGTGGTGTTATTTATTAATTTAAGAAGGATTTCAGGAAACAAGAATAGAATGTATACCCTACTTGAATAATTCTGAGTTTAAATTGGATAAAGTATTTTATTAAACTTCGAATTATTACTTCGGAAAATTGTTCATTGTAATATTTTCTACAATATACAATTGCATATCCTATTCATATGTTGATAGTTACGTGTTTTGAATATATTTTTTTATTATTTAATCTTTAAAGCTGTTGTGATTTTGTATAGTCTACAAACTATAGTAGTTTTTTTAGATAATTTGTATTTGTTATATCTTAATGATGAGTCAAAATAAAAATTAGGGAACAGTAATATTATAGTGTGTTAGATTTGGGCTGAAAATGTTCAGGTATCAGTAAAGAAAGATGACTTTTAAACAAGGTATGATTAGCAAGACACTATCTCTCCCAATTAAAAATGGTTATTTTAATACGCTTTGGTTGACAACTTTAATTTTTTTTTATTCGAATTATTTACAAATTCAAAATGTTGTTACTAATATTAGATATAGGATAGGAAACTATTACGTCGCTTTTATCGTATTCTTCAGTAAAACATTAATATTTAATGTTCCCATTGAATTGTAAACAAATTTTAGATATTTAAAAATGTTTTACCAATAATACATACATGATAAGGAGAGATCCATTTAAAGATGTTTTACCAATAATACATACAGGGTGTTTCAGGATAAGTATAAACAAATTCACCAGGCGATTCCTCACATCAAGACAAGAAAAAAAATGTCATATAAACATGGGTCCGAAAACTAGTCGTTATGGAGTTAAAGTCGAAAATCGGATTTTTCCATTTTTAAGTGTACTTATTGCACTTTTTGGCCTGTAGATTCAAACATTATTAAGATATTTTGATGAAATTTTCACAGTTAAATAGATTACAAAATTCCAAACAAATATCATTACTTTTCAATAGTGAACTTCTAAATTTGGCAGAGAAAGAATAGTAAGAAAATAAAATTTTTCCAAAAAGTACAATGCCTCAAAAGTTTTTTTTAATTTTTGATTGTTTATTAAATTTTGACCATTTAAGTATTTTGGCTGCAACCTTCCCAAAAACTGCAGAATTTCATGGAGAACTAAATAATTTAAACTTTTTTACACCTTCGCCAATGACTTTTTATGTTATTAACCAAAATATTGGGAGGTGACAAAAATTAGAAAGTAAATCATCAAAAGACCAGCCAGTCAAAAAAATTGCATAGAGCCTGAGGAATGTTTTAGCTTCATAATTCTTTATGAAACCTTCCAAGAACTGTCGATTGTAAAATTTAAGAAATCCAAAATCCCCAAAAATCCTACCACAAGACCCGCTACAGAAAATTATTAAAAATGGCGGCATTTTCCCTCCACAGGATAGGCCGTGAACAGAAACTTATTCCCGTCTTTTTTCACAATAACGCTATGCAATTTTTTGACTGGCTGGTCTTTTGATGATTTACTTTCTAATTTTTGGCACTTTCCAATATTTTTGTTAATAACATAAAAATTCACAGGCGAAGGTGTATGAAAGTTGATATTATTGTGTTCTCCATGAAATTCCGCAGTTTTTGGGAAAGTTGCAGTCAAAATACCTAAATGGTCAAAATTTAATAACCAATCAAAAATAAAATATTTTTTGAGGCATTGAATTTTTTTGGAATAACTTTATTTTCCAACTATATTTTCTCGGCCATATTTATGATTTCAGTACTGGAAAGTAATGATATTTCTTTGGAATTTCATAATCTATCAAACTGTAAAAATGTCATCAAAATATCTTCATAATTGTTCAATCTAGAGGCCAAAATGTGCGATAAATACACTTAAAAAATGAAAAAATCAATTTTTGGCTGTAACTCCATAACAACTAGTTTTCGGACCCATGTTCAGATGACATTTCTTTCTTGTCTTGATGTAAGGAATCGCCTGGTGAATTTATTTACCCTTATCATGAAACACCCTGTATATGATAAGGAGAGATCTATTTAAAAATGTTTTACCAATATTACATATAAGATAAGGAGAGACGAGTCCGCCCGCTCGGGCTCTCGTCCATTAAGGGTCCATTGTTTGTTCAGACTCCCTGTGTATCCTTTGTGTACACACAAGCCTCTCTGTAGATCCCTGCGTAGAATATCGGAATATCTTGTCTATGGAAAATGTTATTTCCAATTCCATCTTATTCTTCCAAATGAACTGGGGAGGAAACACTTATGAATGTTTTCCTTGTTTTTAATACATGATGAACTTTTGATTTGATTTCAATATCTGTGGACACTTCAATATCTTCAGGATTAGTAAAATCAAGTTTCGAGACGTTTCAGAATATAGACTAACAGATACCGTCTTCAAGTGGAAAGGAACCTATAACATACCAGATTGGTACCACTGAGCATGAAGAAAAAAATGTGTTTCGTTATTATCTAAAACAGGGTCTGTTGAAAAAAAATCCAGTGAAAAAAATGCAAGGTTACTGAGGAATCACAGGTTCGCCAGTCGGAACAAGGAACGCCCCAGGATCAGACCTGAGACAGACAGACAAGAAAAGGAATAAATGGTGGTGACGAAGGAAATCGTATGACCAAGTCATAGAAATTGTAGCGTACTTCCGGTGATGGAGGCCTGGAGACTTCAGATCCCGCAGTGTCGTGAAACTTGATTTTACTAATCGATGTTGGGAAAATGCTGCCTAAAATCATGGCCATTGAGATTTCAGTTTTAAAGTTCTCCTTAAAAACCAAATTTATCATACATGTCTCCATGCATCTAGTTGTGCTTAACTAGTTAAGGTACTTATTGCAATTCCTAACTTTTATGAGTAACAAATCGCCTAGGTACCGATTTAAATTGGCACCATTGAATTTAAGAGTTGACTTGCCACTGGCTATTGGGCTATAAATTAACAGTCCTGTCTAAGGAACATGAATTAAATTCATATCAATGATAAACCTTTAATACTGTATATGTAATACAGGCCGATGGTTTCAATTTAAAACAGTGAAGTAATTTTTGTAAAGAACCTAATGGTGCTTCTGAAAAATAGTGTTGAAAACATCTTTGGTGACAAATAAATTCTAATTGTAATTATTAGTCATGTGTTTACTATGCTTTTTTCAATACACCTGTATGTTCAACAGTAACTTTAACCGACATTAATCATTACCAATATTACAAATAACTTTATATCTATAACGCCGAGTCTAAACCTCTAGTACGAACCTGAAATATTTAGAGCAAGTCCAATTTTAATCCATACTATTGGAAACTTGTTTTTGGTACCGTACAAAGGCCATTACATAGTAGAGGGTGCAATCACTGTTAGGCTGAAAAGCTTACCTTGTTGTAAAGAGACCCTCCCCGAGGCTTAGTTCACATTGATATTGGAGATAACACCCCCTTCAGAGTGTAATAGGAACGGCTGCCTTTCTCGAGTCGGATAATAAGATTGTTTGCTTCTTCTCAAAACTGTTTGGGCTGATTGGGCTGTTACTTAAATTGTTTGGAAAAACAGGCACAGGTATTTGTATTTGTAATATTGTTAAAGCGTCCATGATTAATTTTACGAGGTATTTACGTAACTCTTTTCAACCTTGATTTTTCTGAAGGTGGGTATGTTTTGGCACTGGGCCATCTTCAGCCCCTCTCAACCCTGTACATAAGGTTATGCCATCTTGTTGTTTTATTGGCTGTAGGGCCACCAATCGTCTATATGTAAAATCGCGTACTATTTATGTTGAAATTGGCGCGGCCCTATAGCCAAGGAAACAAAAAGATAGCATAACTTACTGTACAGGATTATGAGGTGCTGACGATGGCCTAGTTCCGAAATATATCCACCATCAGAAAAATCATGGTTGCAAGGAATTAAGTAAATAACATATTTTTGGTTTAATGTTTTCTTCGCTTACATGTACATTTTTACCAAATATTGATTTAATAGTAAAGGTTGTTGATAACAGCTTTTATTCCTTCGATCCTGTGTTTAGTTGCTGGATTAATGGCAGTTTTAAAAGTGTAGAATTGAGCTAAAGTTTATCACGTTTATCCTTATCTTTGAATTTAAGTGGTATGGTGGCGGCGGAGACACTGATTCAATCTCCATACTTTTGATTATCAAAATTAAGCAACCAAAATGGGTTATCACATGTTTCTCTTGCTAACTATTTTATGTATCATTTTAGAACGTAACTCCTTTTATTAAAATAGATATTTAATAATATTTTTTAATTTTTTAGATATTTTTAAAATTAGCATTAGTTTATTACTTTACTAAAATGGTAGTTCGTATGAATGAACTTTTTTTGTGTGAGCTGGACAATCTTGCAACACTTGTGATGTTCGCTGATACGAACTCATCCCCCAATCACGGACTCAAAATCTATTCGGGGAATTAATTCATGTAATACATGTAATGTTATTTTGTATTTTTAAATTTTGAAATAAACATATTTGATATTTGGTAAACTTAGAGATATTCTACAAAAGCAATTAGTAAAATTATTTGTGCAATTATAAGCGTACAAACCAATCTATATAGTAAGCAAAATATATTTGTGATTATTTTTCTCAGCACGCTTGAATCGCTTAAAATATCAAAACACTCCACTAAAAATACATTTTTCTGAAGATGAACACGACCAAATATAATAATATAATTCAGTTATTGAGAAATCTATAAAATAAATTGTTCAAACGTTTTAAAGATTAACATGGCCGTTATGGGTATAATTTTATGCTACAGAATAACAACTACATGTAAAGACTTCCAGACTCATGTCTTATTGCAGCAAGGAGTGGAAACAAAATCTATGTATTTTTTTATTGAATTTCAACCAGCAGATTAGCTCTACTATACAACGATTATAGAAATAAATCGTTTTTTTACAACGTGTTACAAGTAATCAGTGCAGGTGTATTGTCCACAGATGGCGTGATATTCAGGACAGCTGCTGCTTATTGCACTCTAAATTACGCTTTGTTCTTCTGATGGCTGCTGCAGGGCTGACTCATCATTTGATGAGGCAGAAAGAGGGAGGAAATAATATATATCTAAGAACGTATAGTGTAAAGTATTTGACTTAAAATTATAAATTATAAACGATTTTTAATATTTATTTTAATAACCTAAGGATTATATCACACATAACAAACTGTAAGTGTTGATTTCTTGCAGTTAACACTTGAATGTGAAATCTCTTTTTGGTGAAAATGCAAACCATCAATTTCGTTTTACTTATTTTTAGGACACCAACTTTATATATTTTATTTTATTTAACCTTCAGAATAGGGATAACTAAGTTACTTTTTTATAATAAGAGGTTTTACGTAGGCAATGAGTGGAATCTCATTTTTTCGAGGATTTAGCACAAAAGAAGGAATCTAACAAACGAAAGATAAATTGATTTCTTGGGGGAACAAGTTTAAGGCTTGATTTTACGCTAACGGTTTAACAGTCTCATACCCACGTTAAAAATTTAGTCTCTAACTAGGACGATAGAGGTAAAAATGGCAATTACTACCAAAGATTTTCAAGGTTCGTGGCAAGTAATTTGTAACGAATGGTTATTTATATAATTATTAATATTATATTTAAAGTATTAGTTAGCACTTACTAGTGATACCGTTTCGTACTAGTTCTTGGTGTCATAACATAATTTCATAGGTCAAGGTAACCTATAGAACTCCTCACAATAACTTCCAATGAAACTCGAATAATTATTTTAAAAGGAAAAAGTACAAATATACTATACTTCTAAAGAATAATAATGTTATTAAAATAATTGCAATGAAATTCTTGAACCATTTATGAAATAATAGGTTATATTGTTTAAGCAATAAGTACTCAGGATATTCATGCCCGGCATTATCGTCAAGTCTACTCCATACATCGTTATGACGGATTGCATGAACGCTTCATGAATGAGTAATGAACCTGGATCATACATAAGGGACGAGGCGGAGTCACTGCAATGCAAGACTTTGTTTGCCAAATACTACCAACATATTACGTTATTTGACGTAAAATCGAGATAGGCAAGCGAAATAAGGTAAGCGGAGTAAATTAGGCAATGACGAATATGAATTAACACTGGTTAAGTTTTACCACGGCTTAAAGTGAGGGTAAGTACCCTAGTTTCCTAATGAAGTGTATTTAATTAATTGTTATCGGGGTTCATAATGAGATTTGAAGTGCTGTCGGGGCAGTAGATTTTCTAATAATGCCATTGTTTGAATAAGATTTTGTGTCTATAACTTTTATATATTTATAAATGTTAAACATGCTAAAATAAAGCATAAAATGCACTTATACATACGTATAAGATAGCTCTGAAAATAACTGTTCTGTAATATAAATGTTCCCTATGTAGTTCGTGGCAAGTACATAGGGAATTGCCTATAACATTTTGTGAGTTTCAAGACCTCTGAATACCATAAAAGGTCCCAAACAATTACAACTAAATTTTTAAAACGTTTCACTTTGGAGCTGTGAAAATCATTGATTATACATTGTTTGGTATAATTTGATCAGCATATGTTCAAAATATGATTAATAACTTAACCAAATAATTTTTGTAAAATTAAATTCCGTCAAATAGCTTTACTTCATTAACACCGTCAATAATCGATTCTGCATCATAACCAAAAAGGAAT
The DNA here is from genome assembly GCA_035578135.1 of Flexamia atlantica. Taxonomy (NCBI): domain Eukaryota; kingdom Metazoa; phylum Arthropoda; class Insecta; order Hemiptera; family Cicadellidae; genus Flexamia; species Flexamia atlantica. The sequence continues at coordinate 8,073,346 of JAQJVK010000004.1, read as the reverse complement.
TGTTAATACTGTTCTTGAACTTAAATTATTAAAAATTAAACATATTTGATATTAAATTAAATTGTGAAAGGTTCGAAACCATGACAGTTGAGATATTTTTATTTTTCATTTAGTTGAGAGTCTTGTGTTTTTATCCCAATTCTCGTGGTTTCGAACCTTTTCCGATTTAATTTAATATCAAATATTTTTAATTTTTACATAATTTAAGTTAAAGAATAGTATTAACAAGACTAAAAACGTAATAGAGGGTTGCAAACACTTGTACAGTATACCGCTTATCTTGTAAAATGAGGTAAGGCAGGATATGCCTTAGAAAATAGGAATAGATAATACAAATTTATAAAGTAAGCAGAAACGGCGTGAGAAAAAATTCAGTTGTAATAAAACTTAGTAGGAGACTACTGCAATCATTGGTAGAAAACATATTTATTTCGTAAAATGAGCATAGGCCTACACCTACCCTTAGATTTGGACCAATACTAATGCAGCGGGACTGTACAATATATAAAAATTATACCACAATAAATTTTGGTTATTTAGTTTACTTATAATTTAGACAGCTTCAGAGTGTAGTGAGAATTCTGGCTCTGTAGAGTTGTTTAAGACACTGTGCTTAATTTATACAAATATAATTTCAACCCTACCTTCTGGTAATTTATTTATATAAAACTTCTACTATAACCATCCCTACAGCAACAAATTCATGTTGTGGACATTTTATCTGCAACACCTACTTTCTTCGTGATAATCTTAGGTAAATATTCAAATAATATTAACGAAACGTGCATCACGTGCTTCTCTGTGTCACGAACACACCCCACGTCTACAACATTCATTCTGACATGACAAATTGAGTTCAGCATACAACGTTGTGGGACCTTGTTTCCATTAAGTCTTACAGTATTAAACACGGGTGTAATTTGTGAACTTATGTGGTTTAACGAACCAACACATATAAGTTTATTAAAGTTTGCACATTGATAAAGTTATTTGGAAATAAACTAAGTACAAACCATATTCTAATTGAGAATTTGATGTTAAAAGGAGAAAAGTATTATTGATCTGTCACTATTAACCCAACTGAGCAACTAAGCAATAATTTTGTCCAGTGTTCTACTAAAAAGGTGAACCTGATTTTATTGTATTTATAAAAAATATTAGTTTGATTTCTATTAAATGGAGTCATTTGCCGGTATACTACTGTTTAACTTTATAAGTGTTGTGGTATTAGGCTTCTTCAATTGTAGAGTTTCTTAAGCTTCTTACTGAATAACAATACTTTTCTCAACATGATTGCTATCTTAATTCTATTCGCATTAACCTTGACGTATCTATTGATTCATTCAAGGTAAATGCTTTCATAAAATCATCTAGTTATTTTTAACCTACACAGCTTTTTAACGACTCCTTTGCTCTCTGTTAAATTATTAAAGTTATAATGGAAATGAAACTTTTTTATGATCAGCTAATGATAATGATAATGATGACGATAACGGCGATTTTAATTCGTTGTTAACTTTGTATTCGTTCATATGTTTGTGAGTTAATTATTGCCCAGGAGCTAATCACCAGTTAGTCGGTTAACTTTTTTTAGTGTTTGAAGGAGGTTTAGACAGGTTCGAATAATTAAAATAAATAAAAATAGCATTTTAATACATGTTTCTTAGCCTACAATAAATTTTATTTTTCCATATATTCTTAAGACGATGTGAGACGGGTCATAGTAGATTATCTTTACACTTACTATGTAGGTAATTTAAATATCTTCGTTACAAAGAGGAGTTTACTTTTAAAACAATGAATTTGTCTACTGATATTTAAATATGAGTATAATTAAAAATAAGAGGTTCATGCTATTAAACAGTATTTATAGCTTATTTTTAATTTAATATATTTATTGAAGTCTGATTGCACAGGTTTATTTGACTTTCTAAACAATAGAACCTGGCGCATCTCTCATGGGGACTCTTGGGCAAAATTGCGTTCGTTGATAGAAACAATTAAACTGAGTTTTTCAACTAAAGTCTGGTCCAAAGAGATAATTTATAAATTTAAATGGATATCTAACAATTTTTTTTATTTTGAAAAATTTTACTACAATAATATTGAATGCACTTTAATTGAAAAAAATTATAATATAAGTATATGACATAGTGGTATGCAGTGCCTAAAAAATGTATATTGAAGGTTTTGTAAATATTTCTTAGACTCAAGTAACTCCTATAGAATAAAAATGGTTTAATAGTACCTGCGACAACTACTCGCCTGCGAGTTAAGCTTTAGTAACGTAAAAGATAGCGTATGTTCTATTTTTCCCACGAGCAATTAATGCTAGACGATTTTGAAATCAACCTTTTAAAAATTATACTGCAAATTATCACTATTTTGTTAACCTTTATCATATTTGTTTTGGAAAAAATCACAAAACGTTTGGTGACAGTTGGGTAAATAAATTTATCATATTTCAAGTTTTAACTTGATTTAAAAAATTGAATAGATTGATTAATAAGAAACTAACATGCAGTTTAATAATACTTCAAGGATGAGTACATATCCATAACAACGGCAGTTCGAATGAACGTGCATTGAAAAATGTAGGATCTCATTCAAACATTGGAGACAAAGAATGTATAATTTTATTCCGATATTTTACTTGAGAATCCTAATCAAAGCCTGGGAACAGTGTTAGTTAAGACAGGATTATCTGCATTATTTCCTTAACAACCCTTGGCAGCAACACAATACAAAACTGCCTCGGGAAAATACTAATTGTTTTCTGTTTTCTCAACAACTTTTTTGTCAATAATGATACCCAATACAAAACTACATTTCGAGGTCTCCATTTAAGTTTTTAATTCCAATTTAAATTTTTGTATGTAGTGAATAGAGCGATTCTCTTTATTAATTCGGCAATAACAAAATAGTGATCCCAAGTGATCAACTTTGCCGTAGTAATAAACACAAATATGCAATAAGCACACCAAAAATGAAATTGCAGTAGTTGATTTATCGTTGAAAATCTAAAATTAATTCCAGAAGGATATTACGAGGGCGTTTTATTTAAACCATTAGTACATTTAGACTATTATTTGTTTATTTTACTCATGTTTGATGCATTGTTAAAGAACAACAATATCTTTTATTGACAGTAATGACGATGTTAATAGTACTAATACCAAATAATCTTTGCGTATATTTAAAATACTCCCGTCGCAGAAGACCTGCTTACTCAGCGAATTTCAATAGGATTTATTTTGTTTATGTGAGCATTCAACTTATTTGAAGGAAAGTATTATTTGAATACGTTAAGTAAATAATATAATAAAAACGTATATTTAATCATTCATGAGCTTTAAACATGAGGAAAATTAACAAAGAGACCACATTGGTTTTCATTAGTGTAATACATTCACTTTTTTATTTTATATAACTCTTAGTCTTTTAATTTTTAATAACTGTAATCTTGTTATAGTATATCAATGTCAACAAACATGTAATCAATGAACTCAAAACACTCAAAACAAAAAAATAACTTAATCCCATGAAAAAATTAAATTCAATCATTATGGTCAGTTTTACAGTAATTATAACATCCCTGTTGCAACAGACCTATATCTCAAGCCAATTTCAATAAAACATATTATCAATCCTCATTATTGTAAACATACCATATATGCTACATTTTCAGGCAGTTTAGACCAAGACAGCCTCCCGCTCCAAATGCTCATACTTTCTTTATTAAATTTTAAAATAATTTGAATTTTTTGATATAGTATATATTTTCTACAAGATCTTGATCAATGAACGCTAACTATTTAAAATAAACACAGATAAAATATTCATCACCTAAATATATAATCATATATTCTGAATTGTATTTTTTTTAACACCTTAAATCAGGGTGACTATATTTTAGGAGGGGAAAATTAAAAATAATATTGGACAACGTACTGTGTTTAGCACATCCAATATCTAAGCAACGGATTAACGTAGAACAATAATTCAAAATGCTAAATTGTTTGTTTTTTTAAGCTGAACTCAATTTTGACAATTCAGTCTATAAATAATTAGTAAAAATGTGTAAAATCTTGAAAATAAATTTTATGTTGTCAATAAAACCTTCTTAGAGTAAACCAATCTTGCTGGTTTTCGAACTCGAAGTCATGATTGATGCTTTACACGTTTGTTCCAAATTTCATCAAGATCGGACCTTTTTGACAAAAGTTATCGCGCCTACGGACAGGTATACATGTATATATATATATATATATATATATATATATATATATATATATATATATATATATATATATATACATATATATGAAAATGAACGAACGGTATTTTTGGGGTCTAGGGACCTCAAAATTAAAAAATAACATGGTCCCGGGCTTAAGTCTCACCGTGCCGCCTACGGTAGTAGCTACTTCCCTATAGGGGAAATTCGCTAAAGAACAAAAAATATAATTTGCAATATCTTGGTTACCAATTTAGCATTTTTGCCTTATGTATTTGATACCAATGTAATTGTATCCTTCTTACATTAGCTTGAGTCGTATACTTAATAGCAAAAAAATTGGAGACGAATGTATCTGAGTAAAGTACAATAAATATATTTTGAAGTACTCTTAACTAATATTAGTAAATGCTAAGTTTTATAAATTCGTTTGAGCAACCAAATTCCTAATTCCTAGTTTCTAATTCATAGGAACCAAAGGAAACCACTTCATTGCTTATTTATGTTCGAAAACTCAATGGTTTACCACTAAGAGAGGTTCGGATATTATATATTCACGCTATCAAGGCATAAGGGCCTAATATACATATTTATTATTCATTATTCTCGCTGTAAAATATAATTGAGATGGAGTGTGGTGGCGTGCGCAATAAAAAGGTGTATTTTACATGAACTCTGGTTAATCCCCGTAACCAACTAAATCCAAGAAGAAGAAAACCTTTGCACTCGAACTAGGTCGGTTTATGAATCTATTCATCTATTCTATCTATGGTGAAAATTTGTTATTCGCAAGCCTGGATATCGGATTATTAAACTATTTCTTTTTAAAACATTATAATTTAGGTACGTTTTGATTTTGGTTTTTTTATAGAATGAGTTTATTGAAGAGAACGATTAAACAATGACCTCTAAACTAAATAGGAAATTGATTTCTTTTAACAGAATAAAATATATTTTCCGTAGGCATTGTAAAGATTTTATATGGACCAAGATTGATTTTAATTTAAAAGACCATTCTAAATGAATCAGAATCAATGCTGATTAAGGCTTAAAACAATTAATGAACGTTTTTAATAGAAAAATTAAGATCTTAACGATGACGTGGCCTTCAATACCAAATTTGAGGAAATGATAAGTGTTTGGAATTCCCAAAATCTCCACTGAAACATAACGTGAATTTTTTATATGTATCTTAAAAAATATTAAAATTAGAATTTCTTATACTTATATAAAGTTTATGCGATCTTTTTTTTATACAGACATACTTGACACTTATTTTGAAAAAAAAGAAAAGTAGTACTTGCTTAAACATAAAATGTATGAGGTGGCTCTTGCTGGGAGATGGACAAACAACTTGCACTTAATGCGAGGGTTCGCCTCTCCTTCTTTCTTTTTATGTGTACGGTCAGCACAAATTTATATGTTTCTCTTTACGCAAACGTGAAAAAACTGTATTGTCGCTCTTAAAACTCAACCCATTTAGAGTGTTATTTATTTAATACTAAACTGGTGAGATTTCTGGTTAAACAAATTTACTACAGGTTTTAAATCGATAATTATTGCGTATTATAACGACTATTTTACTGGTCTCGCCACAATGCTATCTTCCTCATCCCAAAAAAAAAATTATTAAGTTCATCTTAACTAAAAAACTAACAATAAACTATAGAACAAAGGTTTAACTGTTCTATATGATGAACCTTACATCAGTATATCTTTGTGGCATCATCCGAATAAAGAATTCTTTTAATATTAAACTCCAATTAGAATGTTTATTCTTATACGGTATACCCTTAGACACCTTCAAACTGTTTAAATGTCCTCTGGTTCAGGTCTGTGGATCTATCAAATGATCATTCTCTTTTTATAGACCGCATTAATGTATTTGTGAGTAGTAATATTTATAATAATATTTTTAATAAGCACTAAAGAATAATCTAAAATTTAATAAAATTAATTTAAAGGATTGTAACGCTAATAGGATATCATATAAAAATGGAAAGTATTAAATTTCCTAGTGACTAAAGTGAAAAATAATAACGTCAATCCAGAAGGGGTACAGCGTGAAAACAAGATGATTTCCAGCCATGTAATGTGTGCGATGTGTTCTTTACTGTCCACACCACTGTGATTAAGGAAGGTTCCACCATAAGAGATACAAGGAAGGTTAAATTAGCAAAGCAATGCAAAATAATAATTTAAAGCAAAAGAAATTTTTGCTTATGAAGTGAAATTGCCTACAACTGGCTTATTCTTCAAGATAGAATAGTAAAATTGGGGACATATTTATGTACATTAAAAAAAGTCAATTACTGAGGTTCGGAGTCCCATAGTTTTATCTATGGACCTAGTAAGAAGTATGAAACAATTATAAACTTATATTTGGCAAATGTAAGTTATATATGCCAAAGACAAGTATAAGGAATAGCAAACATGCAGAAAAATTAAATAAATTTAGTGACTGTCCTGTTCTAATATCGACAAACATCCAACAAAGAACGTAAATTATTTAAAACAATTGGAATTGAAATATAAAATAAGAAGCACTCACAAAAAACTAAATTAATGCAAGAATGAAAAGTAAAAAACAAAGTACATAGATAAAAGTTATTTAAATCTTATATATTGACTGTCAAATTAGTTCACCTAAAAAACTAACTCAAAAGTGAACTCGCAGTCAGCATAAATCTCTCCTAAGTGAAAACTGTCGGGAAGAGCAGAAGTTTAAAGGAAAAGTTTAGAAGGCTCCCATAAACCTACCAATCTGCATGAGCTAGAGGTCTCGGCTATATATTAAAATGGAATTATAAACTCTGTGTGGTATAAAAATCAGGTGTCTTCAGAAAATTATATTGTTTGATAATTTATCTGAATAACGTAAGTGTACATTGGTAATTTTCATACACTGATTTGCACTACAGATTCGTATATAAAAACAATGATACGGCTGGAATACGATATAAAAATTATAAAGTATTGAAATCTGTAATAGAGAACTATGCCAAGCACTCCTGGAAAGTTATCGTTGATGTTACACGTGACTGAGAAAAGAGAAATAAATATATATCTGACGTCAAGTTTATTAAATTTTGACGTTTGGGTTGAGTTTGGTATACTCTGAATTGATTTAAAAACTAAATATAATTACAAACGGTTTAAAATATTCATAACAAATACTAACTTTTAACAAATGGATTGAAACCTAAGAATCTATATTATTAATTTTTCCATAATTATTTTCCCTCGTAAAAATTTGGAAAACAAACCCAAATACCTATGGTATTTACTAGTTTAACTCTCATAAGCTCAATTTACATATAATATATATATATATATATATATATATATATATATATATATGACCTCATCGGTTGACAAAATGTGAAGCCACATATGTTATTGCATGTATTATTATTTTATATGTGAATCTCTTATTTAAATGTATTATCAAAAACGTTCGTTTTAGCGATTTTACCCTATAGAGGAAAACCTACTACCGTAGGTCTCATGATATGACCTAATCCTGAGACCCTGATAACTTTTCGTTTTGGGCCTCCAGGAAAAAAAACATGTGTCTCTTTACAGGCTATATTATTTTGTAAGTTTTTTGAATCCAAGCCGATTAATCTCTAATAATAGGAAGTAAAATATGATCTCGTAATTTTACCATCTTTGTTCCAATTTATAATTCATTAAATATTACTACTCTACAAATATTGATGAGGTCTATTAACCATTCGTGAAACTCGACGGATTAACTTTACAGTAAATATATTTGGCTGTTAACGAAGCTATATGTAATATAATCAATGGAATAAACGCAATAATAATAATATATAAATAATTTATATATTGTTAAAACATATTATGATAATTTTTTTATGTTTCCAAAACAAACACTACTTATATTCCAGGAAAGTTCTGCAGAATAGAGGATATTATTCTTCCAAGATTTGTAGATGATGACGGGAAATCTGTGTAGTTACAAGAGTTATATGATCATTACACGACAACGAGCATCGTTTGCCTCGTTAAACCTCTTCACATGTCATCTAAGACCTTTACTGTCAGGCACACTCAGCTAGAACGTAATGGCAAGCTGTGTGGTTCGTGTTCCTCAGCAAATTACACAATGTAATCGTTTGTGAATCATTTACATGAAACTGAAGCAAATTAATGCTAAGGATTGGAACAGTAATAAGAACCTAGACCTAAATATGATACTGAAGCAAAAATAATGTTAAGGATTGGAACACTAATTGGAACCTAGTCCTAAATATGATACTGAAGCAAAAATAATGTTAAGGATTGGAACAGTAATAGGAACATAGTCCTAAATATGATACTGAAGCAAAAATAATGTTAAGGATCGGAACACTAATTGGAACCTGGTCCTAAATATGATACTGAAGCAAAAATAATGTTAAGGATTGGAACAGTAATAGGAACCTAGTCCTAAATATGATACTGAAGCAAAAATAATGTTAAGGATTGTAACACTAATAGGAACCTAGTCCTATTTATATAGAAAGGTCTGTTACAACGGGGTTTATTTTTACTTATAACAGCGCTGATTCTGATCTATTCTGGACGGCAAACTCCAAAATTAAAAACTTAAGCTTAGTCATTGTATGGATATTTCTTTTTAATTCAAAGAAACTATATTTTGCATTGTCTAGTAATAAAGTGTCTTATTCTGCTTACAACTTAATGTTTAATAATTACCTTTTAAAGCTCCAAACACTAATGTAATTGAAAAACATGTATGTAAACTAAAATCAAAATGTTCCTAACGTAGCACGTATTACAAGAAACAGTTATCTGTCCGATGCCAGGCTTGCAAACAAACAAATTTTCACAATAATGTAATCGTAAACATGTACCTCTAGTTCGAGTGCACAGGTCACTTTTTTAGATTTACTTGGCTACGTTAGACTACAAGTAGCCAGAGTTCATGTAAAATACAGCTTTTTATTGCGCACGCCACCACACTCTATCTCAATTATATTTTATAGGAAGAATAATGAATAATAAATATGTATATGAAGCCCTAATGCCTTGAAATCGTGAATATGTAATATCCAAACCTCTCTTGGAGGTAAATTATTGAGTTTCTGATCATAAATTAGCTCTGAAATAGTTTTCTTTGGTTGCAAAGAATGGAAAATTAGGAACTAGTTTGGTTGTTCAATTGGATTTATTAAATGTATCATTTAAAAAAAGCAGTTTAATATATAATTATATTGTACTTTGCTTAGATGCAATGTAACAACAATGACAGCATGTTTAATACTACATATTCAAATTAAACTAATCTAAGAAGTATTCAATCCATTGTTATACAATACATTACACAATATTTGAGTTGGCAGCCAATATATTACAGGACTATATTTTATCTTTTTGAAAGAGCTCTCGCTCGGGCTGGGGACCCGCTTGGCTGGGGCGGAGGAACCAGCTGTTAGGAAGGCGTCCTTGAGGAGGTGCCTTTGGATCCACGACCTGATCGTCTTCCTAGCGTCTCTGTCTATGTCGACCTCATTAACGCTGGCGTTGTAACAATCCTCCACTTTGATGGCCTCTCTGCACGAGAAACTCAGTTTTTTTAACAATACGGTGAATCTAGAAATCCCATTCTTCACCGTCCTGTTGACGTTCTTTTGTAACTCGCACGCCTCAGTCATGCTTTTCAATAGTGCCTCGATCTTCTTGAAATTCTCTTCCTCTTCTTTTCGGACTTGGAGGAACTTCGCTCACGTTTTCTTCAGAACTCGAGATCTGGAGCAGTGGCATGACTAAACTCACTACCCATACTGCTCGTGCTCGCCAAGATGTGTCGTCAACTCAGTAGGGCTCCTAACAAGTTGTTGACTGCGGTGTTGGTGTTATTGTCTATATTTTTGGGGCAAACCACACTTATTTGTAACTAGCGCATTTATTTATTCAACGGATACACCATTTTCCATTGATACATGCGAAAATCACAGCTATAATATATAAATATTAACAGATTATTCTATAGCTACAAAGAAATCACTAATTACAAATATTACAAACTATTTCTAGCTATATGTAGCAACTAATACACTGTTGGTAGCAATAAACTACAGTTAAATAAACATGCAGCAAGAAAAATTACTGAAACTGTCGAACTAACAGAATGCAATTCACGATAAACAAAAAACTGAATACATGCAAAAAATAAATTGTGACATACAAAATGAAAAGAAAAATAATTACATGACATTGTATGGCAAGGGTGACTCCGGTCAGGTAAGGGTATACCTAGGGGACATTGCCCCCACCCCAGGTGCCCGGGGACCTGACCTCCTTGTCCAGCACCGGAAACCAGACGTGCCGGTGTCCACCATGACAATGCACAGTCCGATTTCTGCATCCATGCCGCACTCCCTGATCAGGGCCCGAAGGGGCTGGCTCCTGACGCCACACTTAGATGAACCTATCAGCGAGGCACACGTCAGCCCCTGCGACTAACAGGAGCACTCCAAGGGACCATCAATGGGCGACGGTCAAAAGAGAAGAAGGAAATACACCCAGAACGTGAAGAACTTCACAAACTAGAGTTGAAGAGAAGAAGCAGTTGAGCCAGAAGAAAGAAGAAAGATTGCGATTCAAGGTGTGAAAGATGAGAAGAAAGGCCTTAAGTCTCGAAGAACTGTGAGAAAGAGAGTCTCGCAGCTTGGCTCGGGAATCCGGGGTCGCTAGACACCCGAACAGTCGAAAGCCGAGTGCCCCTGGGAAAATGTCATTACTGTTAAAATCGCTGTTATAATTAATATAACAATCCGTCAAACAAATCGTGAGTAAAATAAACTAATGATAAAATGTACTGTTTGTAGAGGCAGAACGTCGCTGCAATATCCTTTTAGAATCAGTTTTAGATTTTAGTTTAATTTTTTTATTTGCTGTATTTATTAATGGAAAATCCATGTTTACAAAGGTTTACAATATTTTTTCAGATGACATAATAATATATAACTACAGTGCTGCTTACAAATATACCTAATATAGTGAACAACAGATTGGCCTAAGTGGATGGATGCAATAATGACATTAAACATTGGTATAGCAAATAGAATAGTCTGTGCAAAGATGCAAATATAACATTTAACATCAATACTACAAGAAACTAACTCTGAATGCATGCTTACAATATGGTACAATGAACAGGAAACATTATTAAAGTAACAATAAGTATTAAGGAACAATAATACAAATACAGTGATACAACAAGTATTAAGTAACGATGTATAAGTAACAATAAGTACATATCTGAATTGTGATCAACATGAACACTATGCAAAAATAAAAGTAAAGGATTCAACGATAAAATTATTGAATTATTACAACAATAATATTGTTCAACGATTATAATATCAACAACAGTATTTTCATTGTTGGTTTCTTTATTACATCTTTCTATTTTTGAATTTCTAATAAAAACTAAAACAAACTTTAATATAATTTTTAAATAATTAAGTTTAACAATGAAATCAGTCCCGATTAAAGTCATTGTGTTCATAACTGCCGCACTGTTGATCATGCAGCACTTAAAATCACTCTACGTACTTGGAGTACTTTGTTTTTTAATTTTTTATTTTATCATATTACAACTGCGCCCTTAAAACAAAACTTGTAATTGGAATAACAAAAATTGGGCACTTAGAAGCGCTAAGGTTAACTTTGTAATGACGGTTATTGTAAGCAAGAGAGTTGTCGAGAACACAGACAAAATTACAGTTTTTCCTGAGGCAGTTTGATTGTATTGCTGCCAGGGGTTGTTAAGGAAATAATCTTAATGCGACTTATCCTCCTTCAACTTACGCCATTCCCGGCATTTGATTAAGATTTTTAGATTATATATATTGGGACAAAAGAGTACATGTTTTTATTCAATAATTGAATGTAATATTACATATTGCCGTTCACTTAAACTCAAACTTATGAGTAGTGGCGATGTGGCGTTTCTGGCCCAATCAAACTTTGACAGGCAGTCAATTTTTTGACAGCTACTTCCGGTCACGTGACCGGAAGTGACGTCATCAGCTGTGACGTAGCTGTGACGTGTTGTAGGTGGGTATTTAAAGTTTAAATGCCCTGCTGTGCTGGGTATTTAAATTTTAAATGGCCGGAAGTGTGTCAAGGTCTTTTGGGGATGTTTTTAAAAAAGATCTTGCATTTTCGGAAAATCCGAAAATGCAAGATATTTTCTTTTTTTATTTATTTGTTTTTTTTTACAAAAGTATTATTTTACAAGTTAGTAAAGTTTGTTTTTTTTTTTACAAAAGTATTATTTTACAAGTTAGTAAAGTTTGCTCCCAAATTTGAAAAGTAAGTTGTTGTCGGTGCTGAAATTTCTTGTTTATTTTCATTCTTCTTGTTGTTGTAAGTTGGCAAAAACACATTTTTTTCGTTTTGATTGTTTGTTGCATAAAGTTCTAAAGATAAACCAAACCCAGTGGTTATAAGTTGTTTTAGTTCTTCACTAAAAATTTCCAAATCCTTGTAGGTTGTAAGATTGATAGTGTTGTAGTGAATCCCGCGAATGTTGAGAGACATGACTAGAGTTGTTTACTCGACGAGAGGTGTAGCAGGAATGACTATTGCAAAGCCGGTGCTGCAGGTACCTCCGATGGTAGTGGGGGTAGTGGTGGGGGTAATGGCAGGTGTTTGTTTAATCACTTTGAATTTAATCGTTGCCACAATAGACCGAGTCGATGTTGTAATTCTTCTAGTTTATCCAACCGGTTCTTTTGATATGTTTTGCAACTACATTTACAATAGCAGAAAGAATTACATTTTGTACAAGCTTGTCCGTCAACTTGATCTTCAGGTATTCTAAAACATTTTTCTTTGCAACAATAAGTTATAAGTGTTAGATTATTTCTTTTGGATGACATGTTGGTTGTAGCTTGTCTTAAACAGAACTGAGCCTCTCAACGTTAAAGTTTCGTATTTATGTAAAGTATTCGAATAAAACTATCGAATAAAATAATCGAATAATACTATCGAATAAAATAATCGAATAATACTATCGATTAAAAGTTCAAGGTCATCCGTTTGAGGTTTTAAAAAAATACAACATATCAGTATATAAAAACATATACTGATATGTTGTTGTTTTTTTATCTTTTTATTTAAAACATTTTTTTTTACAATGTTATTTTTGTGCGATGTGCAGAGTTAGTTCCGTAGAGTTGTTTCCGCTCATTCCGTGTGACACCAAATATAATGATCCTGGTTGAATTTCCCGCAGATCTTCATTTTGCAGCAACTGGACGAATCGTTTTGGAAGATATACTTGAAACTTTGGTTCATCACCCGGTGTATATGGTGCATCGGATAAAGATGCGACGACTGCGTCTCCATGCGTTGTATCAATTTTCTTCATTTCATGAACAATATAATGTTTCTGTTCTTTTAATTCTGAACATTTCTTGATAATTAGAGTATTTGATTTTGAATGCAAGTTGAATTGTTCAACTAAACATTGGAGAAACTGTTGTGATGCCATCCTTCACAGGAGATGTTGTCCGTTCGGAGTATGGAGTTAGACTGATACTCGGGGTGTGTTGCCTCTTCGTTTATATAACCTTCGGAACCCCCACTACATTCTTCCGTTTGTTGTTGTAAGTAAGCAGCCAAGTGATACGCGTTTTGTAATGCGCATTGAGATTGGTTGTGTTTCGGATTTATTGTAGAAACACAAATATTTCTAGCATCAAAGTGAAATGTTTTGTCCACTTTTATGTTTAAAACTTCTTTGTTTGTGTACTGTCGTATCCAATTCTTTTTTTCCAATCCTCTGGTATATATGTGTGTAAATTGTTTGCAAAAATGAAACATAATTTTGTGTACATTGTTGTACGGTAGGAAACCTTCATACCAATGGATATGATGAAAATTATTTGTTAGCCATCTGTTTGTTATTTTAGCTTTTGACTTTAGTTCATGGACAGAACACGGTGCTTCAAATAAAAACGGGTATGCTACTTGTGTAAGCAAATCCAAAATTACCAATTCTTTTATGATAAATCTATCATCGTTTCCGCGAAATGCTTGAAATTCAATTACACAAGGTTTTGCTGCCATTTCTTCATCCTGTCTGCTCATCACGGTGTCTGCTGATCAACTGTTTTCCACACCACGGTAGGTTAGATATATATATAAACCAGGCCGTACAGTTGTAGGCGCGTTGGTGTATGTTTAACGTGGGCACCATCCCCAGTAGGCCTACCCCACGGTTTATTCTTTTGTTAAATTACATTGTAGTTTTAACCTAGCAAAGTTTTTTCTTCTGTATTATTGTTGTTGGTGGTTTCTTCTTCTGTACTGTTGTTGTTGTTGTTGGTTTCTTCTTCTGTATCCTCCGTTGCAACTTCGGTAAAAGGTTCAAAGTTTCTTAACTGCCTCCACATTTCCACTTCGTGAGGTATTCTATTAAAGATGGATGTATCTATTGGTCCGTATTGTAAAGTGCTTTCTGGTTGTTTTTCGCATGCATCTACCAGATATTCCTTAATAACAGAGCTTGAAAATACTAATTGTTTCATATACCTGGTAATAGGTGATGTTGCATAGTTTAAAATGTAAAATTCTTCACGTGTTAGAAGAATTTTATTTTCAAATTGTGTCGAGTCTCTAATTCTTACTTGTTGTTGACCACGATGTTTAATAATGTCAATTTCATTGTCACAATCCAAAAGTCGAATGTTAGTTTTTCTTCCAAAGAAACTGTTGGCTAAATAACATTCAATAAGATGTAGATGTTTTAAAAAGGAATCCCAAGCATTTTCTGAAAATAAAACCATCTTTGTTCCATGGCTTAGTATTACTGCGGGAGAGTAGTCTAATGATTTTACCAATCCTATCGACACACTTTTACTCATGCAAGATGAAATAGGATAAAAGATGCGAAGGAAAACTTCAGTTAAAATGTTTGGTGGAATATTTTCTTCAAGTTTTCTTTTCTTTCTTACGTTTGTTTTATTATTTTCCAACTTTTTATTTTGTTTTCCAAACTTTAAAAAGTCATCAATTTCCTTTACAATATTTTCTTCAAAATGTTTATCATCATTTTCCAATAAAGGTGCTGTTTCGGAAACGTCTTGTACAACTGATAAAGAACTCATTTTGTTTATAATGCTGTAGACGATGTTACCCATACAACTGTAGACAGTAAACTAAACAATTTTCGTTCCCGCTCCTGCTTTTATAACCGAGTGGTGGGGGTATTTTTTTTTTCCTTTTCATTTTACAAAACTGCTTTTACAATTCCTGTTAAAGGTGTATATGTAACAATTTTGTCATGTAAAATTAAACAATAAGCAGATGTATCTTTGGGTACATTTTGTTCAAATTCCATTTCTATTTTTATATCTACACTGGAAGATTTTACAGATTCGTTTTGTTTTGAACAATCAACTACAACAATCGGATAGTTAGATTTAAATTGGTTTGGCGTTAATAAAGGTGTGTTTGTTTTTCCATAATATGAATTTTGGAATCTTGCGTACATATCGTACAAAACGCTAAACCTGTCTTTTGTAAAGTTTATGTTGAAGTTGTCGTATGGAAAAAATTGAGAGTTTAGAAACACCTTAAAATTTGTAAGTTTGCAATGATCAAATTCACCAGCATGTTTAGTTATTTCATTTCTTCTTTTTGTTTGTAATCCAAATATTACATATCTTGCCTTTTCCAAATGAGTAGAAGTTTTTACAGTCCATGTATGACGTTGTGTTTCCGGTAAAACCGGATATTCATGAAACTCCCAACTTCTGAATGGTATTACGATATCACGATCTGATTTTAAAGTTCTTAATAATGAAATTCTATTCTGATCGTTTAACCGTACATGCGGTACTCTCCAAACAATCTTGTCTAATTGCATTTTCCATTCTAAAGTAGCTTCGTTGTTCCATCAGGCGCCATAATAATATCTTTGTCGTTTGATGATCTTAACAAAACTAATTCTTGTTTTACGTTTATTATTATTTTTCGGTAATCTTCGGCAAAGCCTAAAAGTAATCTTAAAGGAATGTAAAAGTCAAAATTGCCTGAAGTGTTTGGAGTGATTGTACTGGAATCGGGTGCTACCCATCCTGCGGCGGCCAGCATATTTTTTTCACTCGGTGTTAAAGATGCTAATCCTTTTAATGTACTTGTAATTCCCACCTTTTTTGTTGAATCTACTGTAACTCCGGAAATTTCATATCTTATTTCATCAAACAAATATGTCATGGGGTTATTTATGAACGGAACAGTACTTGCAGTGCTTCCATCTCTTTTTGTTACTCTTCCTTCGATATACAAATAACTTTCACATGGAAGTGTATAAATATCCTGTTGTTGTATGGGAATTCTAATTTCATCATTATTATTTAATTTTTATGAAGCGTAAGGGTTGTGCGTATGATATTCCTTTTCCCATAAGGTTTCGTCGAATGTCGGACCCTGCGCTATATCCAATATTTCCATTATTAATAAGTTTTAATCCAATTTCTTCTAGGAAACGAATGTTATCACTTGTTAATCCTTCTATAGCTGAAGTGCTACTGACTTGTTTACCAGTCAGCTCTTTCTTTTTAAATGATAACCCCATTGTTATACGGTTGATTTTATATGTATTCGTATAGTTATAGGTTCGTCTCTAAAATCAATATGATTTCCGTCTTGATCTAGTATGTTCACCACAATGTCCGAAATAAAACTGGTGTTTAACGGTAGGTACACCAAGTTTTGTGGCTTTTCCACAATTTTAAAACCCGGAGCGACCGTTGGATAGAATGTGTGCAATATATGAGTATTTTCACCATCTCTATAAGAACCATGTATAATATTACATGTAATATCTATACTGTTAACTTTCATTATTGTTACAGTTGTAGCACCTGAATGGTTAATATTAGGTTCTAAAATTTTTGTTGTTTTAGGAAATCCTAATAAACTACCAATTGAATGTTCTTTGCTAAAATCTATATAATATTTAGATTTAATTTCAGCTTTCATAGTATTGTTATTTCCTTTTATTGTTATATTATCTTTTCCCATATGATTTTGTATCGCTTCATTTATATCATCAATTTCATATGCTCCAGTGGGTAAACTAAATACTTGTATATCTGAATATTTGTTTGTATTTTTATCTTTTGTTTTGTAATAATGTATTTTGTCATTAACATTTTCAGTAACGTTGGGAATAGAATTATAAGTTGTTATATCTAATAATGCGGCTTCCCATAATTTATCTTTTTCCAAACGTAACGCAGGGAAAAGAACACTTCGCAAAGTAGATGAAGTTCCAGTTAATGATACTGTATAGGAAGACATCTTAAAGTTGACTAACGCTTTTTGTTAAAAAATCTAAACATAAATGTCCACAGATTACCGTATCATCAGGTTGCTCTCTTTTATAATTGTATAGTACATTTTTAGCTGTTTTAAAGTAATATTGTAGTTCTTTTGGTGGTGGGAGATTACCAAAACTATCAAAGTAGTAAATAGTTGATCCTAGTTTCTTATAACATACCCAATGAGTGCCTGATCCTTTACTATTATCTAAATTTACTATTCCGGTTTCATTTTTCCATATTTTAACAGGTAATGCATCTTTCATAAACACTCCTCTAAAAAATAGAATTTTTAAACAAGAAACATAAGTAATTAATTCTTTATCTGTTAATTCTTTATTTGGAATTAGTAATTGTTTTTTTCTGTTTAATACACACGATACGGTCTTAGGTATAATCCTCCTCCTTTTTTTATCATTGACCATATTGTTTGTTTCTTTTTATTTTTACCTGCGGTGGATCGTCGTTTTCTTCTTATATTTCCTCCACGTTTCTTTGCAGGTTTTCTTCTCCTTTTTCCACCTCCTTTCTTCTTTCCACCTCCAAACATCGTTTTACCCTTCATTGCTGCTGATACCGCTAAAGCTGCTGCTTTTTCACCGATACTAGCGTCACTGGATGTTACTCTTTGCCAAGCTTTTTCAGCAAGTGCTCTATCCGCTATTGATCTATTTTTAGTATCTGCAAACTTTGAATATGCTATATCGTGTTGTTTGCAGGCTTGATCAAGTTTATTTATTCCAAGATCTCCTCTAGCGAGTCTTTTTTTCAATTTTGTTCCAGGACCACAATATTGATAACCTCCTGGTAAATGTAGTTCTACAGGTAATAAATCGATAGCTTTATTAACTATAGCTCCAACCGGCTTAGTAATAAGAGAAAGTGCTGTTGATGCTATTCCTCTTCCTCTCTTTATAACGTGTCGATTATGACTGATGCGTTGAACTTTCAACATGGTCTTTTATAGTGAAAGGAAATGTCGATACTTGTTTATTTTATAAATGCTTTATAATGAATGATGCACTTATCCTTTGACATTGTTTATTTATAAGTATGTTTGTTTATGGGTAAAACATTTTTTTCCAGTTTTGTGGAAGGATAGTATCTTCTTCATCATCATCACCTTTAGAAGTTCTTAAAGTATTAGTTTCCTTATTTAAAAAATATTTTTCCATAACATTCTTTTTAACCCAATTTAATTTTTGATCAGATTTTATGGGCTTTATTGTGTTATAAATATCATATAATACTACACTTAAGAGTCTTACAATGTAATTTACATTAACAGCATCAGTAAAATTAATAGGGTCTTTTAAGCTAGTCAATCGCAAGTCTTCACAAAAAAAAGACTGCTTATTTAAATCTTTTCTTAGAAAAAGATTATAGTATATGTGTCCCTTCTCATGCATTTGTGCTACTGTAACTACATCATTGTCTCTTATTCCTTCTGCAACATTGACTAGTGGTTTCCCTTTGCAATCAAAGGCTTGTCGGCCGCCTTTTTGTGATACAGGAACTTGTCCAATTGTTGCTACATCAGTTTCATCTGACCCTTTTTTAACATTAGTAATTATTTTTGCATCAGCATCCCATTTCTTATCTTTTAATTTCATTATTTGACTTATTGTAGCTGCATGTGATTTTGCAGTTCCTTCCTTAACGTTAGTTAACACTTTATTTTTGCAATCAATTGTATTAATATCATGCGTAATACAATGATCTGTAAGATATTGAAGGTTTACAGCATCTTTCATATCTTTAGGGTCTCCAATATCATGTATTACAAAGTTGTAAAAGGAAAATTTATCTGTTTTTTCAGGGATGACTGAATGTAAATACTTTTTTGTAACTGAATCTTGATCATTAATAGGATCTGCTATATTGGCTATTCTAAGATCTTTTGCATCATATACTTTATTATTACTCCTAGGATCATATCGTAAGGTTTGGTTTATGTACCACATTAAATATTCTTTATTTACCGAATCATTCTTATCTATTGGTTTTGGAAGATTTACAATTCTATAAAAATTAGCGTTATACACTTCATTTTGAAGCTTTAAGCTAGGTAATGTTTCACTTCTTAAAGTTTTAAAATTTACCGCATCATTTTCATCTTTTGGATCATTTACAAACTTTAAACGTTTGTTATTTATATCATAATCTCCATCGGATGTTAGTGGTAAACCACCTCTTTTTCCATAAGATCCTGATTTGCTTCCAGTTTCGGAATACCGTCCAAACTTATCCACACTCATGGTTATACTGAATATTTAATCAGTTATACTTGTATTATATATACTCATATTTTTTATGCAATTACTCCTCGATTTCGCAGTTCGCCGACCAAAGCTACCCATTCATTTTCTAAACCACTATGTCCGGCTTGTTTAGCTTCATATATCAACTTCATTCTGTCAACCAATTTGTTTATATCGTTGTAGTATATTATATTAGTATCATACAAGTTTTTTAATAATCCTTTTCCTGATAAACTTGATTGATTTGTTTTTCTTCTTTTATGTAAAATATTTATTTCAGCAGAAGATAATGATTTTCTTTTTATGGGTTCCCTTCTTTTTGGTGGGAAAAGTTTAGCAATAATAGTTTTATATTTTTCTGATGCATTTCTATGAACATTAAAATTTTTAGAATAATTTTTCTTATGCGCATTTGTATCCTCCAATATTTGTTTAAAAATGTTTAAATCCTTTTTAGTATATTTATTAGGTTTCGGCTTAAAAATAAGTTCAAACAATCCTTTTGTACCCTTGTATTGTTTATTATTTATAATAATATTGTCATGTTCGTCTACATCAAGTTTGCTATCTCCAATCATTAGCCCATTTTCTTCTATTATAGCACCAAAAGTATGATATTTTCGAGTTGGTTGTGCAGAATGTAACATTTTTAATACAAATTGTCTTGCAAGCGGCCCTTTATACGCGATATCCGAGCCCAATTTGCTCAAGTTGGATGGATTAATAGGCTCTTCTTCTTCTTGTTGTTCTTCGCTTGTAGAAAGACCTTCTTTTTCTGTTAAAACATCCGTTTCTTCACCTAGTTCGCTTTCTTCTTCAGTTGTTTCTCCTTGTTGTGTAAAACTTGTATCACTTTCATATTCTTCTTTTTGTTCAAATTTTGAAATGGGTAAAATAGCATCTCCGGAAAAATTAAATGTTGAATGTTTAACATTTTGTCCTAATTGTTTTAATGGCTCAGTAATAGGTTTAAATGTTGATTCCAGAAATTTCTCTCTTTCACTTATTCCTAATCTTAACGCTCTGTTTTTATGTCTAATAGAATCACTAAGTGATTTTATTTCTTTTAATAGCTTTTCCTGATTAACCATGTTTACACCATGAAGACTTGTACGATAATGTTGTTAATTAATGTATTAAAACAAATTTATCAAAACCTATGCGGTAACGACCATCTGTTATAGCTTTATCTTTCATAATTACCAAAAATCCATATTTTTCCGCCCAAGCTTTTCCACAAAGCTCTTTGAATTTATCAAATGACATATCAGCATTTACATGATCGTTGTATATATGTTTTAGGTTTGTATCGTCTTGTTTGAATAAAACTAAAATATTTGCATTGTCTCTAATTAGTTGTTTTGGAATTTTGCTATATGTTTGTCCGATATATATGCTATCAATATTATTATGTCTTCCCATGGCAAAATAGTTTCTAATAGTATCATGATTTTCACTAGATACATCATCAAATACAAATACAGAATACGGCTTAGCCTGGTCTGGTTGCATAACACTGTCACTAGCATTAAATTTGTAATAGTTAACATCGGGCACATCAGTCAGGATCTTTTCCAACAATTGATACTTTGGTTGATGTAAGGACTTTGAAAAAATATATAGGTTATTAAATCGCAATCCTTTTGTGTTTGTAATTAAGTTAAACACAACGTTAGTTTTGCCACAGTTTGAAGGACCGCTGACTATACATCGTACAGTGTTTGGAAATAAACTGCCGTGTTTACCATTGTTGATTTTAACGTTATCTACGGTTAAATCATCAATGTTATTAATATTAAATTTATCTTTATGGTGAACAATCTCCATCTTATTCAAAGGCAGAAGAGTAAATAAGTTTATTTAAAACTAAATCAAATCTTTTATAGGTATCCACGAATCTTCAGTTTTATCAAACCCCAACCAACGTACTTTAACTTGGTCTTTTTTCCTTTGCAACACCTTTTCAACAAGATAAACATCGCCTACTGTTGACTTTAACAATTCATGTCCGTAAAAACCGCCTTGTAACAAATTTCCTTTGTTATCTTTTAAAATATAAGTTTCCGGTACAGTAGGTTGTACTTTATACACTGTAAAAACTTCGTTTGTCCAATTGGGCAGGTATTTTTTAGTAAACACTCCTTTGTATTTACTAATTCGAACTTTATCATTTACATTAAATTTTCTTGGTTTTCTTTGTTCCGCTTTTGGCTGTGTATTTTTTTTAATTCGTTGTAAAACTAGTTTAGCGTTTTTCTTATTCACTTTGTTAGGTGCCATACCGATAGTTCTATGAAACTTGTTGTTGTAATCGCTTATTAATTTTGGTAAGATATCAACCCATACGTAAGAACCTCTTTTCGAAAACATTTTATACATTGCACCTTTTAAGGTTCTATTAAATCTTTCAATTATAGCTGCCTTTTTCTCAGAATTTGTGGAATAATGATTTATGTTATATTTTTTCATTAACAAGGCAAAATGTTTATTAAAAAATTCTTTCCCATCATCAGTTTGTAAATGTTTAATTTTATTTTTATCTCTTTTTATAGCTACTTGCATAGCTTTTGTTATGCTGTTACCAGTTTTGTCTTTTAATGGCAAAGCATCTGCAACTTTAGTAAAACAATTAATAATCGTAAGTATGTATTTAAATCCTTTATTTATTTTACTATGCGGTTGCATTTCAATTAAATCTGCTTGATATAAATCATTTATTCCTTTTACAACAGTATTTCGTCGTGGAAACTTTATTCTTGCAGGTTTATGAAGTTCATTAACAATCTTTTCCTTTAAGTCTGTCATGATGATTTTACTAACAAAGTCAAGTTAGTATTGAGTGTTTCTTTTTCTGCATCCGCTTTTATAGTTCAAGGTCATTTCAACATATTTTAAAAAAAGGGGAAATCACAGCGAGCATGCTGTGATTTCCCCTTTTTTCTTTTTTTTTTATTTTTTTTTATTTTTTTATTTTTTTTATTTTTTTTATTTTTTCTTTTTCTTTTTACTCATTGATAGGATTGAGAGAGTAGTGGCCGAATGGTAGAGTGTGAATTTTGTCTGGAAGAATGTGTCGTTTGTCATCATTGGAGCAGAGTGCTTTTTTCACTTCTGTTACGCTGTACAGTTGATGGTTGAAACTTCTGATGGTGTTGAATTTTGCAGTTATAGTCGTTTCTTCAAATAAGCATTGCTTGTAGTGTTCAAAATTTACATTCTTCTTAACATACAAACTTTTTACTCCCTTAGCTTTTTTAATAATATTGTTTTCTTCTTTATGCAATTGTAGTGAATACAATTTTGACATTAGTGCAATAAGTTCTTTCAGTAAAATTCCATTTGCTTCGTCTTTAAATTTTCCAAGTTTCTTTTTGTTCCGATCATTGTCATAATTTAAATGATCTTTTGGATAGTCACTAAAATCAAATTCATTTTTGTGAACAAATGTTCGAAGATCCAAATACATATCTTCAGTAAGAATCCAGTAGATGAAAGCGTCCGTGTCCATGTAGGCGATTCCGATGTTATCTCTACCGTAGAAGGCGACCATTTTTTTGTAGTGGAAATCGTACATGTGGGTTTTGGAAATATCCAAGATTGACATTCCAACGTACAACGGACGATCCATTTTCACGCTTGTCTTCTTCATAGATACTGCCACAAGGTTTTCATTGATGATAACGGATGTTTCAAAGTTTGGTTTTTGTACAAGTTTTTCTAGTTTTATAGGATCTGTAATTAATTTAACATTTTTGTGTATTCTTTTGTTTTCCAATGTTTTTCCAAATATCGCATTATTCATTAATTTAAAAAAGTCCTTTTGAAATGTTGATGTTGCAGGTGCTCTTCTTCTGGTGTTTGAATCAATGTACGGTTTTAACCAGCAAGATTGGGAAAATTTTAAAACTCTATGAATTTTGGTTATACGTAAACCCAATTGGAGTGCTTGTTGAACAACCCAAAAGTGAGCTACGTATCTTTGTTTATTTTCAAGAGTCATCATTAATTTTGGATGTTTGCCAATTGGTGAAACTTCTGTTTTTGCAAGGAG
This sequence comes from Flexamia atlantica, assembly GCA_035578135.1. Classification (NCBI taxonomy): domain Eukaryota; kingdom Metazoa; phylum Arthropoda; class Insecta; order Hemiptera; family Cicadellidae; genus Flexamia; species Flexamia atlantica. The sequence goes on along the minus strand of JAQJVK010000004.1, from coordinate 8,049,424 downwards.
CGGAAGATCGTAATGAAAATCATGCAAGTGTTCTGGATATTCAAAGTCACAGTCCAATATGTATCCGGTGTCTCCGTCTTTTGAAATTTGCGAAATATCACCAATAGAGTCTGGATTAACCCATTCAAAGTTTCCAAAAGGAAGTGGATTAGACATGGCCCATCCGTATAAATTGTTGGCATCGAAATATCCTAAGAACACTGATGGTTTTTCTTTATCGTAGTTTGGAAGATATTTGTTGTTAGCTTTAACATTTCTAGTAACACTTTGGGTCAATCCACCTCTAACGCCCGATTCGATCATCAACACCATGTCAATATCTGTTAATAATTGAAGGTTGCACTTTGTTTCTTTTAGCATAGCTTGCCAAGCTAGTCCTGGAGAAGTATAAGAATGAAGAGGGTCTAATCCGTAAGCTTCAAAGCAGGTGTTTCTAAATTCTTCCATCACATCGCAGAGAAGGGTCACATCAAGTTTTACATAAAAGTCAGAATAATCTCCCAGAGTGTTCATTTCCAATTCGTCCCAAACTCTGCATGCGTGTTGATAGTCTTCAGGTGAAATGTCCAAATCGGTAAGTTTACTTTTGAAAGCTTCTGGTGGAGGAAGTGACGTTTCTTGAAATTTATGTAGTCCATCGATGTAATCATACGGGAAAACTCCTTTCCGAAGAACCAAATCCATTTTTTCTGCAGGTACAATTTTGCTTGTTTCTATTAAATTTTGTCTTCTTAAATTTTCAGAAAGTTTCATAAGACTGGAAGGCATAAATCGAAAAGAATCAACAAATCTAAGTTTAATTTTGCCCACCTTTTTTGAAAAGCTTATAAATTTTTCAATAGTTTGTGCTATAACGTCTATTTCACCGTTGTCTCTTGCTAATTCGGGAATGATAAAATGTCCATCGTATCCGCTAAGATTGTGAAAAACCACGGGAATAAAAGATGGTAGTTTGTAGTTGATGTTACATCCGTTGCAAGCTGCACCTCTGTAGGCTCCTGTCAGATGGTCATGGTCGCGAACTTTAACTTTAGTTTCTGTAAATTGATTGTTACACAAATAGCATGTTGTTGTCGAATCATAAAGATAAATTTCTTCCGGTGTCATAGGTGACATAGGAACCACATTGCTATACATTGCTTCCACTTTCCCAGCGATGTCGTATAAATCATCAACAAAGTATCGAGCTGCTTCTTCTCCACGATAAATCTTTGGTGTAGATGTCAAACCATATTCTTGAAGATGTTCTTCAGGCAGAGTGGATTTTACTATTAAACAGTAGCTGTTTGGTTTGTGAAGTTGATACTTTGTTCTGCTTGTAATTTCCTCTCCTTCTTCTTGTTCAAGTGGAAGCAATGAAGATTCAAAATCTGCATACACTACAACGGGAATTCTGTATTGTTGGATAACTTTATCAAATTTTACTTGTGATCTGCTAGGGTGTGGTAATTTAATTCTTACTTCATAGTTTCCATTGCATAATCTTTTATGTTCTGTTAACCATTCCGAACCTCCTCTTCTTAAAGGTTTGTTTACAAAACAGAAACATCTTTTACAAGTTGTTTTTGGTTGTTCACGTTTTGATAACTGTTTGCAAACTAGAGCTTCAAAATCTTTAATATATACATAATGTGAGATATCACCTTTAGTTATAAATAATAAATCAGTATGATCTCTGCGTTCGGTGGGTGTTATACGTAAGGGATAGACATTGTTGGATGAATCTAAGCCAAAGATGTTTACAGATGCAAAAGGATTTTTCTTTTCAAATTTTGATATGTCTTGAATTGAAACAGGATAAGTCATGCCTTGAAAGTTATACATATAGGAAACCTCATCGTATGCTCTACTCGGTCGTTCCACATGATCTTCTACATATTTTGCTAGCATTGCATACTTGAAACATTCAGCATTTTCATTTTGTACATTAACACAAGATTTGGTTACTCGAATCTTCCTTGGCAAAGCAATATAACTACTACCTCTCATTCCATATCCATGTTTATGAACTCTCACATCTAAGCTTGTTATACTTAACAAACTCCATCCAGAACCTCTTCCTTCATGTTCTTGTAATTTTGTTAAAAGTTCTTCAAAACAATCATCCACAATTGAGCTTATATCCGATGCAAACATGATGGTTTTGTTTTTAGTTAAAAATCCTCTTGGTGATGTTTCATTCTGAACATTTGTAAATACAGTATCTAATAATATTCCAAACTTTATAAAATTTAATCTTCTTAGTTCATTCTTCAATGTTTCTGTTACTAATGTTTTTGCTTTCAATATAAATTGTGCTAGTTGCAATTGAGCATTGTCAATCTTAAAATGAGTTACTACACTGCCTGGTAAAGCTCGGGCGTATAATTCCACATCCAAAGATGGTCCGGGTGCGTATTGAATAACACTTGGTCTTGAATTTAGTTGTTGTTGATGGGTAGCCAGCATTTGATCTAATTCTTCCAAATCTTCTTCTTCTTCTGCATTGTTTCTTGTTTCGTTGTTATGGTACACTTCTTTGTGTATTTGTAGTAAGTTTTCATTTTCAAAAGATTCTTCACAACTGATGCAGTAATACATGACGTAGGTGTGCTCTCCACAAAAGTTGCAGTAATAATAAAAACCACTCTTAAACTACCCCTATTTATAGCACTACCCCCACCACTTTTTCTGTATTAAACACAAAAAGTGTTAATAACAGTTAAATTTCTTATATTTCAAAACTCCTAAGTGTCAAGGTCAAATAATGCAAGTTTAAAAAACATCTAAGTGTCAAATAATGCAGGTATTAAAAAAAATCTAAGTGTCAAGGTCAAATAATGAAAGTTTTAGAAAAAATCTAAGTCCCAAGGTCAAATAATGGAAGTTTTAAAAAAATTCTAAGTCTCAAGGTCAAATAATGGAAGTTTTAAAAAAATCTAAGTGCCAACGTCAAAAATTTAAGTTCAAAATAATACATATATTATGCGTCGTAAGTGTGATCATCATTGCTGTTGTTTAAATATGTTATTTCCAAATCGTTATCGCTTTCATTTTCCTCCATGTCCGATGCCGGAAACAAATGTCGCCGAACAAGAGCATGTATATATTGTACTGGATCATAGTTAATTGTTACAACATGTGTTAACGGTGTTTCTTCGCCTATTGCTACTGGTACTTCCAAAATATATTCTTCATCACTTGTAGCATCAGACGTAGCATCGGATGTAGCATCGGATGTAGCATCAGATGTATCTTCTACTGGAATCAAACTATTTTCAAAAATACTTTCGTCATCCGTTAAGTCTTCTGGTTCAACTATTTTATATATTTTTTCACAAATTGTACATCCAAAAGAAAAATTGTTGTCTGTTGGAGGCATTATAAAAGAAACTTGATATTGTAAAATAAATGTTGAAGCAAATGTTTGAAAATTTTTCTAAGTCCGAAAGTATTAATTATTAGGAAGTTTTACAAGTCCAATGTAAAGTAAAAATAAAGAAAGAAGTGTTGTTGCCTGTTTAAACAGTTGCAAAAGAATGATAGGTTTGAAAATTTTTCAAAGTCCTAAAATATTAAATATTGAGACGTTTTAACACTTAAAATATTTACAAATCCAATGTAAAGTAAAGAAAGAAATGTTGTTGCCTGTTGGAACAATGGCAAAAGAATGATGGAAACCAAACCCGCAGTAAGGGTCCTGTGGTTTGGGAGGGGGTAAGCGAGGAGGGGGGATGACCTCAAGCCGAGTTGGGGTCCGGGATCTGCGCGTGTGGTTCGGCATCAGTTGCTCGCTAGACAGTGAGGTGGTAACATGTTCAGAAGGCGCCCTGAACATTTTATCATTTTTGCTGTTTGGTGAAAATATCTTGGTGTTATTTGTATAATAACATCTTGACGTAGGACTGATTAATTTTAAGGCATGGTAGTTGTTTGTGCTTGTAGATACCCTAGGGTTTGTAGTTTGTTTTTAATTTGCTGGTTTGGTAGTTAGTATTATTTTAAAATCTTTCTTTTACTTACAATATATTTCTGCCTGGAATGTTTAAATTTAAAGTAAAATTTTTGTTTTTAGGAATGTTATATGATATGTTTTTAATACCTTTCTATTCCAATTTCCTTTTTCCAACAAGCTTGTTGAGGGCATTCCCTCTCTTGTCTTGTACTCCTTTTTAGTTAGGGACACCTTTCAATTCCAATTTCCTTTCCTTTTTTCCTTCCATCTTTTGCATGGTAAAACCAATAATGGTAAAACCGGCAACCGCTTTTGTAGTGATTACGCTCACCAAAGCGGGTCACTTACAACCTCTATACGTGCTGGATGGGTAGTTCGCCTACCTCCGGAGTTTCGCTAGACCTCAGTTGTTCTGCGTCGCTAATGGCGAGACACTGGCTCCTTTAGTGTTAGGAAATAAAAAACATATTTGTATAACATTTTTTCCTAAATTTAATTAAGCAACTTGCTATTTCAAAATAACATTTTTGTTTTAGCTTAGCGTTGTGCGCTTATGGTGAGGTGTGTGAGTTCGCTTACGTGATGATCACACTGTAATCATGATGTGCAGCGCTGGGCTGTCTAGCTATTTTTTTTTAAACTAAATTTTATTTCTTTATTTTGTTATTTTTATTAATTCTTAAACTCTTGGCAGATTGTATTGTAAATTAGCTTTTCTTCTTTTAGGTTTCCGGGGGTGTACGGTTCTGTAAAACCGTACACCCCCATTTTCTTTTTAGTTATCGAATGACCTTGACCTACTTATTTTCAAGGTCAACAAAAAGACTTAGCGAAAATTTCTAAGTCTCAAGGTCATTTATATATAGGTAGATTTAGCTTTTCTTCTGTTAGGTTTCTGAGGTGTACGGTTCTGTAAAACCGTACACCTCCATTTTCTTTTTAATTATTGAATGACCTTGACCTATTTATTTTCAAGGTCAATAGCAGTTAGCGAAAATTTATAAGTGTAAAAAGTAGGTCAAGGTCACCAAAAAATACCCTATGAACGGGGGAATAGACCGCTAAGTAATTCTTTTAGAATTACAAAGTGGTCTATTCCCCCGCTCCTATTTTTTTTTTATTTCATTTTTACACTAACCTCTCAGTTTTAACAAAAGGAGGTATTTGTTGTGCGCACTGCATAATGTTTGATTTACACAACACATCTTTTACCCTTTTTTAATAATATACGAACATTGTTCTTTTTAGGACTAGATTGTAAAAAGTAAAAAGTCATTTTGTTATCCCGCTTTTATAAGAAATTAACCCTCCATTGTAAATTTTGAAAATAGGTCAAGGTCATTCAAAAATACCCTATGAGCGGGGGAATAGACCGCTAAGTAATTCTCTTGGAATTACAAAGTGGTCTATTCCCCCGCTCCATTTTTTTTGTCTTGTGTTTAATTTGACCATTTAACTTTATCAGATGGAGATTTTCTTACTAAATAATAATGAACATTACTGATATTTGGAATTTGAAGATTTACTGGTAATTTGAGCAAGTAGAGTTCATCACAACATCTAGGAACAACATCCCTGTTACTGATCTTTTTTACAAAAACATATTTGTGGTTTAATTTCAATCTGTTGATTTTAATTCTTTTATAGTTTTCAATTTTTTCTGGCAATTCACTTTTGGAAGGTTCAATTTTGACTTTTTTAGAAGGTTGAATTTTGACTTTTTCGAAAGGTTCACGTTTGTTATGCAAATTACACAATTTTTCACCTACACTACACAACTTCACACACCTTTCACCTTTGTTCGCTCCTTTTTTTAAAATATGAGCACATTGTTCTTTCTTAAAACAGGATTTTCTTAATTTTTGAAGTTTTTGAAGTTTTTCAGAAATTTTTTTAGGAGATTTTTTTGGTGAAGATTTTTTTGGAGAAGGAGATTTTTTCGGTGAAGATTTTTTTGGAGAAGGAGATTTTTGTTTCACAATAGAAACAACAGATGATGATGATGTTCTTGATGACGAGGAAGAAGACCTGGACGAAGACGAAGTGCCTGCCATAGCGCTGGATCCTAAGAAAGTAAAGATTACTCTGTTTACCCTGCCTTTATAACAGCTCCCCACCCATTTACCCCCTCTACTTTTCGACGTCAAAAAAATATTCATCCAAGCTTTCTAACACTGGCAAGGAAACAGTTTCAAAAGGTTGATACAAAATTTCATAAATGTCTTGGTTTAAATTTTGCGAAGTTTGAAGATATTCTTCTATTTCCTGTACAAATTTCTGTTCGAATTGTTGGAATTCTTCTATATCCTGTAAAAATGTCTGTTCGGATTGTTCAAATTCTTGTTGTTCTAAGTTAAATGTTGGTGATTTCAAGTCTTCTTCCAATTTTTTAATGTAATCTATTGCATTTTGAACTATAGATTGTCTGTTAATTTTTTTTTGTTTTTGACTTTCCGGTACAACTAATTTTAATTTTTCAAAAGCTTTTTTTAATCTGTGTTTTCTTCTTTGTTCCCTTCGGTTTCTACTTAATCTTTGATCAATCAGGTATTTTAGGAAAGATTCCATAACGTTTTGTTGATTCAAAATGTAGCAAACTATTAATTCTATAAAGCTTCTATCCGCTCAATATATAGTGGAAACCCGGGGGGGGGGGAGGGGGAATCACCTTCGCCATCAAGGTGATTGGTACGTATTTAAAGCTTTGAGGTTTGCATAGCCAGACCATAACTATGAGCTCCTTGTACGAGTTGTGTCTGCAGCGTATCTGCACCGATAACCCTATGCTCCGGCATATCAGAAGGGTGTCAGAGCCGCTGCCGCCAATTTTGCAAGGAGAGCTCATTTATGAGCATAAAAGACGATGCGTCTACAAAACCAAAATTTGGTTTGAAGGGCCAAATGTTGGCAGAATATGTGCCGTATGTCACATGGTACGTTTTTTCATTAACTGCATTGTTTATTTTGTTAACAATATATTATTTTTTTTAATTTCTTTAAATTAATAATTTTTTTTTCAGGCGCTTCCTCTTGCCGGCCCGGGGGACGAGCTTTATCGAACTATTGCTTATAGAAGCGGAATAATTGGGTATAAACTACAAATGCCGGCACCTCAAGAAAAATGTCATCTCTGCAATTTCTGCCCCCTGGCAAAATATGAAATTAATTGTATGTGTTTATAAACACATATAATTATGAGAAATTAAATAGGGACGGGGAACAGAGCAGTTTGTGGTCTAACCACTTACTGCTCTGTTCCCCGTTCATAGGGTATCTTCAGATGACCTTGACCCACTTTTAAAACTTTATGGTGGGGAAAATGTATATATAAACCGTGGATTATATGAAGAGGCATCACTTCCCTCACCGATAATCATGGAAAGTTTCCGTATGTTTTACAATGTTTTTTGCACTCCTCAACAACATATTCAATTTATGTTAAATTTAATCCATGTCCTCCAGAATATTAATTTTCTTACGATTAATGTTACTGGGGAAAGAATGGTAAATTTAACATATCAACGTTTATTAGTTACCATCAACCCTTTCGTAGATCCGAATTGGTTTTCAACACTTGAAACATACATTGATACTATGGCTTTTGAACAAGGATTCCATTATCTTTGGGTTGATGTAGATTACATCAACTTTCAAAATGAATCAGATGATGATGGATATGATTCTGCCACATAAAAGTAGACATTAACGGAACTTCTCCCCCTGCCTTTTAGGAAAAAAGAGAGGAACAGTGTTAATTAATAACACTGTTCCTCTCTTTTTTCCGCTTAAAGTTAAATGACCTTGACCTACTTATTTTGAAGGTCAATTGTAACTTAGTGAAAATGTTCTAAGTCCTAAGTAGGTCAAGGTCATTTAAATCTTAGCGGAAGAATGAAAAGAATAGCTACCAACATGCATTGTTGGTATCTATTCTTTTCTTTCCTCCTAGAAAACCCCTTTAGTCCGTGTCAACTTTGATGTGAATTTTTGTACAAAATTGTACATAATAAAGGACCCATGTTTCGAGTCCTTCGTAATCTATAGAATCCGAAGTGCAACAGATTTTTGTACCGTCTGCTTTAACAGCTTCAAGTACTCCACTAATACACTTCAGATTGCTATGATACGTTCTTATGTACCATAGTACTTTTTTGGCTTCGACAAAGTTGTGCACAGCACCAAAGATCATGAGGGATTCCATGGCAAATGTAACCACAAGACTACAGCACACCTTATATATACTGTGAGCCCAAGGCTATAGCCTCGATTTTTGAGTTTTTGCGTCATAACTTTTATACCGTTGGTTTTATCAAAAAATGTTACTGGACCTTTTTTGTTTGTCTTTTAATTTCGCTTAATTTGACTACCCGCACGATAGATTTGGAGCATTTTTGTTATATCCACTGCCTATAGCCTCGATTTTGAGTTTTTGCGTCATAACTTTTATACCGTTGGTTTAATCAAAAAATGTTACCGGACCTGTTTTGTTTGTCTTTTAATTCTGCTTAATTTGACTACCCGCACGATAGATTTGGAGCATTTTTGTTATATCCACTGCCTATAGCCTCGATTTTTGAGTTTTTGCGTCATAACTTTTATACCGTTGGTTTAATCAAAAAATGTTACTAGACCTTTTTTGTTTGTCTTTTAATTCCGCTTAATTTGACTACCCGCACGATGGATTTGGAGCATTTTTGTTATATCCACTGCCATCGTGTACGGCGACGCAGTTCTAAAGTTGAACGGCGACGAAATCAAGTAACCGGTTTTTCAGGGGGGGGGATGCGGGGGGATGCGGGGGGTTCCGGGGGGGGAGGGGGGGAGGGGGGGGAGGGGGGGAGGGGGGGAGGGGGGGGAGGGGGGGAGGGGGGTATAACAAAAAATGCTCCAAATCTATCGTGCGGGTAGTCAAATTAAGCGGAATTAAAAGACAAACAAAAAAGGTCCAGTAACATTTTTTGATTAAACCAACGGTATAAAAGTTATGACGCAAAAACTCAAAAATATTAATAACCGACGCGAAAACTAAACTCACCATCAACAGAAATTAAAACATTTACAAAAACCCAAATGTTAAAAATAATTATTTAATAAAAGATACAACACAAAACTAAAATCTTAGGTTATTTAAAACTTTAACAAAATATTTAAGTCTCAAAAGTAGAGTTTTAAAATCAATCAATATATAAGTCAAACAAGTAAGTCTTTTGAAATTAAAATATCTAAGTCTAAAAAATAGGTCATTTAAAATAATTCTAAGTCCGAAAGTAGAACAATCAAAACTAGGTCAAGGTCATTTAAAAATTATAAAAAAAAGGGGGGTGGGGAAGCGTGGGGTCCCTACCTTATTCTACTACTTTATTTCTATACTACTTTATTATAACTTATGCTACCCCTTAAATGCTATCATGCATGCGGTTACGGTGTGATCATCACGTAAGCGAACTCACACACCTCACCGCCCTATCATATCTTAACCCCTACCTAACGTTCCCCCTATTCTATCTTACACTATGTAATATTACAGTTACGGTGTGATCATCACGTAAGCGAACTCACACACCTCCCTATAATATTACACCTAACTTAATATTACAGTTACGGTGTGATCATCACGTAAGCGAACTCACACACCTCACCGTAATATTAACCCTGACAATTAAACCACGCAGGAAATGGAAAGGTAGGTGGATTGCCATTGCGACCGACTATTATAGGAGGGCGCCTCTCCCACAATAGCCGAACGCAGTGTGTGCTTGACATAAGCCATCCCACACACCATGGCGAACATTACGTTACAGCATAACCCTCCACGTAAGCGGACCAGTTACACCTTCACCGTAATGCCAAAGAGAAACGTTGCGCGCTTGCTTATATCAGCGAGCTTGAGACTCGACCTCGCTAGCGAGCCTTGACTAGTAGGTCAACGTGTCGCTCTGCCAAGGCCGGTAGCCTTGGCCGGGTCGCTAGCCACCGCTCTCACAACTTCGTCTGGCCTACTTGGACCTGGTCACTACCTTGACTACAAGGTTGTTGTGTGCCTACTTGGACCTGGTCACTACCTTGACTACAAGATTGTTGTGTCTGCTGCCTATAAGAACCCCATTCGCCCGCCTTGTGTTATTCTGCCACTCGCCACCATCGCTGTTACTATCCATTCCCACGTTTTTCTATTTCATTATATCCATTTTATTATTTCCTTTATCTAATTATGGACTCCTCATCTGCCTCTTCATCCTGCCCTATTCTTCTGGGTCTGCTCAAGAAACCTCTGATGAAGCAACATTCCATCCCGGTATCGATCAGCCTTTCTGCAATCAACGATTTTATTCCGCAAAAATCTTCTACTCCCGTCCTCTCCTCCTTCATTAACGAAATAATAGCCGATGCTGTTAATGAAGATCAACCCCAATTATTTCAGAATCCCACACCAGTTACAGAAACATTAACGCCGCAAATTGAAGAGATTCCGATCGCTCCAATTTGTGACGACATTTTAACTGAAGACTGGATGGAGTTGTGCGGACTGCACCCTTCTTCTACCCCCCAACAAATTCAACCCGCACCAATCAAAGAAACCCCCACCCCCCAAACAATTCATCCCGCACCAGTAAAGAACATCAGGCTAAAGGAATTAAAGAAAAACAAAAAATATAACCTGTACAGAATTGAAGAAAACAAAATTTATATCTACAACGAGGAGAGGACGAAAATTTATATCCTCACAACTCCAAAAACCAAACCACCACTTGTCCCAACAGATCCAAAATTTTTACTAGTAACAGCGGAGGGTGGAAAATTGAGAATAAATATATTAAATTAAACCTTATATTCCTTCCCCTCCTCAATCAAAGTCCACCCTGGTGGCAAAATCGGCCCTTCTAAGGGCCACCCTAAGACTTTCAAATTTAGGCTTAAGTTAGGGCCTCAACCCTTGGTGACTACAAGCGGTTCATATACCTCTAAGTCCCAAAGGTTGAGTCAATAGCGGGGGGCTTTCGCTAAAGCCTCAACCCTTGGTGACTAACAAGTGGTCTGTGTACCACTAAGTCACAAAGGGTTGGACGCTAAAGCCTCAACCCTTGGTGACTAACAAGCGGTTCACATACCTCTAAGTCCCAAAGGTTGAGTCAATAGCGGGGAGCTTTCGCTAAAGCCTTAACCTTTGGTGACTAACAAGAGGTCCGTGTACCTCTAAGTCCCATAGGGGCTTTCGCAAACCACCCCTTGTTAGTCACCAAGGGTTGATACTTAAACTTAACCCTAAATTTGAAAGTCTTAGGTCGGCCCTTAGAAGGGCCTTTTTTTGCCACCAGGGTGGACTTTGGAGGTGGGAAAAGGTTTTACTCGGTAATATTTATGTTTAACTTGGCACCTTTTTTATTTATTATCAAGTGTCGAGGGTTAAGGGGAATAGGAATTTTTTTGGGAATGTCTATGACATAAATTTTGGTTTTTTCAGAATTAAAAATGAAAATAGAAGAAGATAAATGTCTTAAGATTTCATATTTTCGGTTAAGTTTCAGTTTTTTTAGATGAAATTTTTGCTGGGGTACGTTTGAAGATACAGGTGATAGAGGTGGTTTGGTGCGAATTTTGGGTGGTTCGGTGCGAATTTTGGTGCCGGTAAGAATGTTTTTCCAAACTTGCTGAAAAGTTTTTCGAGCAATAGTGGTTGTAACATCATACCAATCACGATTGTTGTTCGATTGAATAATTCGTACCCCAAGCAGTTGAAGATAGGAAAACCAGTTATACCAAATCTCGGTATACTCGGAGCGGTTCATTGTGAAATTGAAGTAGGTGTTGTTAGGACGGTGGCAAAGGAAAGAATAACTTGGCGAGTGTAGAGTGTAGAGTGTGTTAAACAATCAAGGACAGGTGTGCCGGGTGATGCAGCAAGGACGACGACCTGTATTCGCCGGCCGGCCGCAAGCGAAAGTGCGGCGCAAGGTCAACCAGTTGTATTGCTAACTGGTCGGCAACAAGCGAAAGCATGCGAGGTCAAACCCGGCCCACTCGGTCTCGTTTATCTTTTAAAACTCGCATGATAGGGTTTGCAAACATATTAATTCAAATATGTTGTAAAAATTTTCTTACGATATTTTGTTACAAATATTTTTAAGGCAAATGTTAAGAAACCATGTTTCTATTTTTAATCGCAACTACAGTTTCGATTTCTTTAACTAAATATTATAACTAAGTATTAAGGTAATATAATAAAGTAGCATCTTTAAAAATATTGTAACTTGTACAAAGTTAAATAAGTATTTTAAGCCAAATGTTAAAAACAATTGTTTAGTACTGAGATGTTCACCCTACAACACCTACGTTAGAACTAACACTACAAATCCAAAAATTGCGAGGAGTCTCTCATGGTGGTGGGGGGAGGGCAGATGTTCCGAGCTGCACATGTCAAGGGAGGTTGCAGCGCCGCTACTGACACATCAGTTTGCTAGTAGAACTGGCAGAGTAAACATCTAAATAAACATGAGTTCTGTTTTATATGTTTCTTTTATTAAAGATGGACTTTGCATTGAAACGCAAAGTTTTCCTATTGATGCAGATCCTATACAACAAATTTTAGTACATCCTCCAGAAAGTTATGATTCCATCTACATTTCAGTGCAAGAAACAAACGACCCCCCACCACCAACAACTCCTGATGCACAGTAGGACACGGCTACCACACGTCATTAAAGCTTCAGCTCTTTACCCGAGCACACATGGACTCTGAGCTTCAAGATAATACTGTTTCTTCTACATCTACACCAACTTCCGAACAATTACCTACTACAAATGAAACTACTACAAGTCTACAAGTAAATGAAATTTCATCAACTGTTAGTTCTGATGCGCAAGCAATAATGTTATCATTAATTGGTTTCGACTAAAAATTCAACAATGGAAGAAGAAAGAAATTCGCTACTTTACAACTTGGTTTTTGTGAACCCGTCGAAATTTATTATTTGCCTACTTTCATTTTTATGTGGTTACAATTTTGGTTACCTTGTTCAGGAAATGCTAACAGATAAAAAGGAAGAACATTCGCTATATTTTAAAGTTTATGTTTATGTAATTGCATCTTTATTTGGATACTTTGTAGCAGGATATTTTCTTGTTAATTTGTCAATTCCATTTTTTACATGGTATTTTAACAGACGTGAAAATCAACAAAACAACAGTTTGTAAAAAGAAACAAAAATTATCTTGCATTTTCGGATTTTCCGAAAATGCAAGATCTTTTTTAAAAACATCCCCAAAAGACCTTGACACACTTCCGGCCATTTAAAATTTAAATACCCAGCACAGCAGGGCATTTAAACTTTAAATACAACACGTCACAGCTACGTCACAGCTGATGACGTCACTTCCGGTCACGTGACCGGAAGTAGCTGTCAAAAAATTGACTGCCTGTCAAAGTTTGATTGGGCCAGAAACGCCACATCGCCACTACTCTTATGAACAGGTTTACATACCTTGACGTCGCAATTCCACAAAGTAAAGTTTTTCTGTTGACTATAGTATCGACTTCTGCAAAGTCTTTATCGAAAATATATGAACGTTGCAATTTGATTCTCTTGAATTTCGTCATGAGTTTCTGAAACATTTTGCCGGCCGGCACCCGTCTATTATATTGTATTATAATCTATAATCTAAACATGACACTAATGACTTCACAGAAGTCGAAAATATAGTCAACAGATATAAGTTGTACTTCTTTCTGGAATTGCGACGTCAAGGTATGTAAACCTGTTCATAGTTAATCAACCGATTCCGGAAGGCTTCAGCATGAACAAAATTAAACTCGTGGTTGTGTACTCGTACTTTAAAGATCATTAAACTTCCTGTTAGTTTGTTTTTAATCAATGTATTGTATTTTAGAACAAAAAAATATGAGAAATTTATTCTTACAAATTCGTAACATAGTTAATGGTACATATACCCAGTGAAAAGCCTCCGCAAATTTTTGTGCAAGGCCCGCAGTAAAATGTTATAACAAAAACTTCTTTATATGTAAAACAAACATGTTATTGAGATGCTTTTATTACGCGAAGACTAGAAAGGACCGATGGAAATCCATTAGAGCCCAATCAGAGTTAGCCAATAAATTGTCATACACCCATTATGCAGTGCATACATTACTGGTGTTAACTGTCAAAATTGCTGGGTCGGTATGACGCTGTAGGATTGCATTAACGCTGCGTAATTAGCACTCCAGAGAATTTGAAAGTAAAAAAATATATAAAAGTTAAAATTATATAAAATAAATGTATATAAACATTATATGTAATTTGAATAATTAAAGTAATTCGTGATTAGAATAATAATAATAATAATCAATGAATTTTTTAATGAATTTACACATTGCAATATTACAAAACTATATCCAAGGCATGTAACAAAACTAAAAAGTTTAACATTATATGTATATGTACACATTACGTGACGTATTAACTAGCACACATGTGATAAATAATTCATCAACAAAACCAATTTCATCCTAAAGCTATAATGTGTATGTAAATTTATCAAACACTATAAATTACAACTTTAAAATCATATTTACTAATATATGTACTTCTAGCATTCATATATAAAATTTTAATTTATTGTGTCAGTCAAAGCCACTGAAATGATGAAACATATTGAACACTGAGGTTACAAATTAACAGTGGAAAGAATCGGAGGTATGTACCCAGTTTGTCAAATAGCGGTTCAAGGGGCTAGAAACATGAATTTTGAATTCATGTTTTGTCACCTGCTTTACCTAATTATTGTGTTGAGATTACAATAGCGATAACTTAGAATTATTGTTCAAGACAGACACTGAAATTTTAGTAAGTAAACATGGACAAGTAATGTAAATAATAAAAGACATGTAAGAATCGTGCCTCTAATATGCTCTAATGCCAGAAAATTACTTATTAAAGTAATTAATAAATAATAAATGTTTGAACATGTGGTTTTAAAAACAAGAATTATTAATAAGTTAAAGCTTGGAATCTCATGATATGCACTATGGTGCTTGGGCTCCGCCGAATTTTATTTCTTAAGCATAATACTGTTTTAAAGGGACCTGATGTAAAAATTTTAGGAAACATGTTGGGACTAGTTAAGGTTTGTTGACATAAAATCAAATTTCCACGGTTTGAAATAGTTTAAATGGTTACCAACAGAATGCAGCACTTCCCAAAGCAATATGAATAAAATAAATTCGTGAGGAGAGTCGGGCTTATCGGCTAGTATCCATTAAAACCTCTTTAAAATACACCAAATAAATTTTACATAAATGAGAGTACAAAAGCTCCCACATTTTATTGATTAAAGCTCCATTGGGTAAACGTCTTGGCTGTTATCTGAACACTTTAACTAAACAGTTTAGACTATACTGCATTATATTTTCCAAACCGCTTACGAAGTCCGATGAGAATCGAATTTAAGACTCGAATTTATTTATTCCAAATAGTCGAAATTTTTACCTCTTTTATAGATTTATCTGATCGAAGCGATTCAGTTTTCTGAGCTTCAGTTTATCACATGTTATTGAGATGCTTTTATTAATACGCGGAGACTAGAAAGGACCCATAAAACCATTACATGACCTAATACAGTCAGCAATAAAAATAATATAATATAATATAGGCGTACTTGGAGTACTTTGTTTTTTAATTTTTATTTTATCATTTTACAACTGCGCCCTTAAAACAAAACTTGTAATTGGAATAACAAAAATAGAAAGTAAATATATGAATTGGGCAAGGGACCTAATATAGCCGCACTGGTAGGGACCTAATATACAGTGACGCTTTGATTCACTTGTAATGGTTAGACATCGTAACCATTACTAGTTTCATGAATAATAAAGAATAAATAATAGTGCTGTAACTGAAAGTATTGAGAGTGAACAGTCCATATTTTATAACAACCGCACTTTATCTTAATTATATTTGACGATCAGAATAATGAGTATAAAATTTTAATTTGGGACTCAATGCTGACACCTTAAATATATTTCAATATTTCCCTGCTTACCCTGTAGAATAGTTACAAAACTGAAATCATTTTTATTAAATTAGGTTTGTACTGTATATTTTATTTTTTATCCTGCAAGCAAACTTATTTCAAAAGGTTACGTAAAAGGTCATGAATAACTTTATTTAAATATTAAATATAACACAACGTTAGCTCCTTACTACAACGACGCCACAAAAATGTTAATAAATCTTTATAACAATAGCGAAATTCAAGGTTGTTATTGAATGGTTTCAGGTGGGTTTTACAAATATTTGAATCCTCAGTGATAATACCTATTTCTCTTTTGCTTTGTTTGCTGTCTGTAAGTGGTCTTGAAGTACAAAAGCTGTCCCTGAATACTCTAGTCTTTTGAGCCTCCATTATAAACAGACTTCTGGAATTTGGATTCTTGTTTTAAAACCACTTTTTAATTTTTTTTAATTGACTCACCCGACTGAGTAGCAACGACTCGTAGATGTAGTTGGTGTTGGTGTATAGACTATTCTTGCTTGTTAAGAGTGTCATTTTGGCGAATTTCCCCTATAGGGAAGAAGTTATTACCGTAGGTCTCATGGTAAGCCCAAGACCATAGTAACTTTTCGTTTTGGGGCCACCAGAAGCAAAAAACACCATTCGTTCGAAATTATATATATATATATATATATATATATATATATATATATATATATATATATATATATATATATATATATATATGTGGGTGTCTGTGAGGACGGTAGCGGCCGTAAAAATGATCCGATCCTAATAAAATTTGGTACAGACATGTAAAGTGGTAATCCCTCGGACGAGTTCGTAAACCAGCCCGATCGGACTACTGAAAGGGGGGGTAAAGAGGAATAAGCCCCCCAAAAATGGGTTTTTTGAATTTTTCATATAAAATGTATCGCATTTTTGATGGCACCATTGAATTCAGCTCAAAAAACAAACCATTTAGTATGTTGAATCACTGCTCTATGTCCATTGGTTACCGAGATATTGAAAGTGGTAAACACAGTACGTTGTCCCAATGTTAACCTTATGGGAAATATGATAAATTCTATATCTTGGTTATTTCTTAACATATCTTGATAAAACTTGGTAAATATGTTCTTCTAGTTCTGATCTACTAAATATTTAATTAAAACCACCCAGTTTTAATATACCTGTAGCAGCAAACCTGCATACTCTTTTCCCATGTTACTCTTATGGAGCTTACCAAAACATGTCAAATCTCGCTATGTTGGATTGAAATATGTTATTTTGCATTTGAAATTCGCTGAGTATGCAGGCATACTCCAACGGGGGTATTTCAAATTTTAGAAGAAGAGCGTGCGGAACGTGACTCAGATTGTAGGGTACAACAAACGCAACTTAAGAAACATATTTATAAAGTGTAAAATCCTTTCGACTGTACCTCCCTCCTAGAACACTCATTAATGTCCTTGTATACTTTGATATAAAAAGAGTGTCCGGAAATTATGGTAAAATATTTTAGTAGATAGTACTATATGATAGTAGAGGTGAAAATAAAAAAAAAGGTTTATATAAATATAGGTCCTAAAGTACTTTGCTTTCAGTCTGTGTGTCTTTTATGTTCTTTACATATTTAATTGTATCTTACGAACCTCTTAACGTATAAACTTCAAACTTCATATATAGATGACCAACGTTAAGAACTATTTTTGTAAGAAGTATTAATTTCGACTTTTTACCATTTCAAAATGGAAACTGTTTTTTGTTTTCAAAGCTGAATATTTTAAAAACTTTAAATTTTAGAAAAATTATACAAGAGACAAAAAGCTGCGAAATCTAATCTTACTAATGCGGATATTAAGATTATAATAATCGGATGAATGATAATAGAGAAATAGTAAATTTTTTGGATAAAAACATGCAAATTTCAGACAGTACGCACTAAATAACCATGTTTATATCCGGAAAAGTGAAAATTTCTCCGTTATTAGTAGTCCGATCACAATAATTCTCATATTAGCAACTTTAATTTAATTTAGCAACTTTTTTGTATCCCGTATAATTTTTCTAAATTTTGTTGGTTTTTAAGATATTTAGCTTTGAAAACAAAAAACAATCGTCATTTTAAATGGTACAGAGTAGAAATTTGATACTTCATAGACAAATAATTCTTGATAGTGGTCATCCATGTACCAGCTTTGAGAATTTACGTTCAGAGGTTTGTGAGATAATGACATAATAATGAGATAATAACATGGATTCAGGTAAGAATCTATGTATTTTCCGTAACACTTCATACAAATCAAGCATCAAACTCACGATTGCGTCAGAAGCAGTTTCAAGAATGGGGGAGGAAAACTGGCGGGGAAATTGAGGAAAATTGCAGTTGTTATCTCAAGCGGTTTAGTTGATGGAACTGCCGCTAGGAGCCGTTAGAGGAGCGGCCTAAAGGCGGCCAATCTCGTTGTGAATTTAACTGTGCCAAGACTCGAGATATATTAAGATACGTTAAGCTACATGGAACTTAGAGGGTGAAATTAGGCTACAACTACTTATTTTATTGATAAATAGTTCAATAAGTTAGGTGACATAAATTCACCTGTTGGAAACAAAGTTTATGTTTGGTATAAACGTTTTAGAGACAGTAATTTCGTCATATAATTGTAAACTATACTAAATGAGCTATTTAAAATTGTGTACCAAGGGACTTTATAATTCTTACTTATTAAAAATGAACGTATATTTTATTTAGAATCTATAAACAATTATTAACCAATACAAATTAGCTGATGGCTTCGCACTGCCTAAAACTGAAAAAATGTAGTTTTAGCCATGCATAACACTACCTCTCTCATCCATTCACTCGCTCAGGACATTTTTACGGTTATTTTAATTAAAACATTCTTTGCAATACTCAGGTCAGACTTTTAGTTTATTCAAGGTTTTGCCTCCAGAATCAATGTTAAGTTACTAAAATAGTTGGGTTTACTTACCCAAGACACTGTCGTCGATTCTAATTGTAATCACGGATGACTATAGTGAAAACGCTCTCAAGAAACACCTTCTCTTAATAGTACAGGTGAAACTACGTATGTACCCATAGAATATGGTAGCACCTTAAATCATTACCTCCAACGTGAACTCAAACCCCATGGCATTGTACTAGCTTACAGAACATCAAATAAACTAGGTAGAATTGTGAACCAACCCGACCAAGTCAGTAATAAACATACGGCGACCGGTGTTTATAAATTAAAATGCTCCGACTGTCCCAAATTTTACGTCGGTCAGACTGGGAGAGGATTTAATGTTAGGTTTAAAGAACATCTGCCTAACCCCAGACTAAACCAGCAAAAGTCGTCGTTTGCCGAGCACCTAGTTGTAAACAACCACAGTGTCCGTAGTTTAGATGATAACATGGATGTCCTACATAAGTGCAAGAAAAGCCAATTATTAAACACCTTAAAGGAATTAGAAATTTATAAAGCCCTCAATAACAGCCCAAATGACACCCTGAATTAAAAATTTAACTACGTCTCCCACATACTGTTTAATAGAATAATCGATCTTTCTTTAGACATAAAGGTGAGCAGCGGACAACAAAGGACGGGAAGTGGGGGTAGGAACAGATAACACCAGTGATGATAACCAGTTCGGTATCGCTCGGCCGGCCGGTAGCATGTCCAAAAAATTAATCGTGCGCAATTCATGTATTTTTGTAAAAACGTAATTTTTAAAGTTTTATATGTGTGACTTTTTTTGTTTTAATGTGTCAAAAGTGTGACCACCACGACGATCTTCAAATCACTGGTGAAGTAAATGGAGAATGACATTCAGTATTGATTTGATAATGGCCTAATGGGGCGGAAACTATAGTCATCCGTGATTACAATTAGAATCGACGACAGTATCTTGGGTAAGTAAACCCAACTATTTTAGACTTTTAGTGCCCGTGCAGAGATACGACCTACCGTCTCCTCCCCGTTAACCTATGTCCCTGAACCCCCCCCCCAAAAAAAATATATATATACATGGCAAAAATGAGTTGTTCGTCCCTAGCATTCGTTCGCTATGCCTCCGCCGCCGCCGCCGCCGCTTCCAATGGGTAATGATACAATTACGTACGTACAACTCGTGAAGTGAAACTTTGGATCCAAAAATGTTATACGAAAAGACATATAAACCATTCGATTAACCATAAAACCCGTATTTGTACAGATATGTTCTTGAGGGCTAAATATATTTTGACATTTCCTTTCAATCTATATTTGCTAGAGAATTTAAATTTTGGGAATCTTTTTTCCGACATAATACCATTTTTAAAATGTTTTAGGAGAAAGCAAACATACATAGGAGAAAAGAATCATTATTAAAACTGTTTTTGCATATACGCTCTTTATAGCTAATTATATTTTTACATTAAATTTCAATCTGTAACTGGCAATGATTTTAAATTGTCAATTTTAATTTCGAGAATAATTTACCGTGATAATAAATGCAAATTCCCTGCATTCCTATACGTCACTTAACTAGAAAGATGAAAATTAAGACGTAAAGATGAAAGATTAATTTGTATAACCCATTTTTATAGGAGTAGGTTTGCCTTCAAGTTTAGTGGAGATTGGTTGGTTGACAATGGTTGGTGTGCATTCAGTTGGTGTTTAATATAATTTTATTTGCGAATTAATGTCATCAATCTACGTGAACCTTTATTAAAAAGCTCACACCACCGTGGAATTCTTCTTTCGTGATATATTGTCTTGTAAATAATATAAATGTATTGATTATATTTTTTGTAGTAGAATTACAAAAAAATAAAATGAGTCCCTACACTCACATTATAATTTAATTGCTCTTTCATGGTATATAGTTTTTTTAAATAATAAAAAAGAATAATTTTATACTATTTAATATTAAAATTCCAAAAAGGAAATGTATCGTTTCTTATTGTTTGATAAATCATATTGTACTCGAATATCTGAAATTCTTCTTACTACATATTATTGATATATGTATGAAAATTTGCTTTTGAAACTGTATAATGTTTTTTTGTAAATTGTTTTTGTATAATTTTTTCTCCAAATGCTTAAAAAAGCTTGTGGATGGAAATAAGGCTTTTTTCCCGATATCCTACAATGTATGTTACAGGCTTAGCCCAGTATGATAGTGCACAGTGTTAGCGTGAGAAGCTTATTCTGGTGTAAAAGGGAATTACAACGGAGACTCGAGACCCAATTTCAAAGGGGTATCTCAAATCTCCTTACAGCGGAAGGTTCACTTGGTAACAAATAAGTACTGAATTTAAATTTATTTTTGGATTGTATATTGTTCAAGCTTTTTTGAATTGAATGTCTAGGAAAAAAATTTAAAAAATAAACCATAATTAATAAGAGGAATTTGTTTTATGACCGAAATTTTACTAACATAATCACGTGTAGATATCAAGTTCCTTATTTTTTAACGGAATAGTTTCAAGAGATTAACCTCTCATCCTAAGCGGTATTTAAAATTTCACAAACCACACCTTACATTCTATCTTTTGTCATTGAAACACTAAAAGAGACTCAGGTATATCTAAAGTCTTTATAAGACACGACACGTAACTTTAGGCCTACAAAACTGTCGTTGGCTCACCGAACAATGGGTGCATCTCGTAAAAAATAAAAATAAAAATAAAATCTTTCTTAATACTAAGCCAGATGATACGCAAAGTTCATCAAGTTACGACTTTTAACGTCAGAAATAAAAATACATTGAAAATAAATTAAAAAATTAACTAATGGTACTCATAAACATCTCAAATTTCGAAATAGGGTTTTTAAGAAAGTCACTTGAAAGTTCTCCTTGTTTCCGATTACTCTAAGTGGAAATATTCCAAATTAAACATTGAGAATATAGTTTTCGTCATGCTCCTTCAAAAACAGTTGCTTTTGACACATGCGTTGGGATTCAAAAGTTGATATTTTTGGTCCTTGGATAATAACGCATGATTCGATGATTATAATTTTCCCTAGGAACAAAAAGATCATTGTCGATGAAACTTTTGATTCGAGTTAAATAATCGAACAATCTTCATTCGATTAAAAATAATCAAAACACTCATCGGTATTGTACGTCAGCGTCGATGGTGAGCTATCGATTGGATCGGGAGTGGTTATTGGTTATTATATTTAATTGCAATACTTCATTGTTGTATTGTTGTCGGTTTAATCAATTTGTGAAACTCCCTTATTTCACCAATCGAATATTGCATCCGTTCGATACGTCGATTGTTGTTCATTGCCGTTAGTCTAACCTAACACAAAAAAATCAACTGATTGCTTCAAATAGCAAGAACTAGATTGAAGCATCATTGGGGGTATCTTCAAAGGTAAACAAGCTGTAACATTTGGGATTTCTTAAGTAGTTTACGTGTTGTAATGAGCAATATAACGAAAAATTTAGTTCATCACACGGACCTAAAACTGATTTTCGTTAGTCGGTCATTTTTCAACCTCGGCTTACAGCCTCGGTCGTAAAACTTGACCTTGTATGAAAAGCGTCACTTTAGGTCCTAGTAATGAAATATACTATTTTTTATTCATAAATTATGTTTTATAAATATAACTCACAAAATAATCCCCATGACAAAGGTTAAAAAGTAAACGAAACTTCTGCTAAAAATTTTTACAGATTATTAGAATAAGTTTACTGAAATTGCATAACTGAGTTTTTTAAACTTTTCTACAGCGTTTTTATTTCATGGAAAAATGAATTTAAGAAAACCGTCCGATTTAAATTTTAATTTTAATTGGTTTATGTTATTATATAAACAATTTTTGAAACATTAATTTATTACAAGGAAGTTTCGTAGAGGAACATAAGCTCTGTTTTCACTGTTCACTTCACTAAACTATCACATCTTAATGCATCGTTCTCGCACATGATATATTGCACGATTCATCAAAGATTCATGAGACGCTCATACAATCCGTCATGTCAATATTAGAAGTGACTTCTTCTTGGTACTGGGTATGAATACCTTTAAAGTATACTTTCCAACTACTACTTACCAAAAAAACGAGTTTCAAAATAATTACCGATATGTGTAAAATATTATGTAATATTTAGGAAAAAATCATTTTAAAACATACACCTCAATGACAAAAAGAACTGATTTATGACTATTATTTTACTTACGTAATCACATGCAGATATCAAATTCCTCATTGTTTACCAGATTAGTTTCGATAAATTAACCTCTCTTTCTCAGCGGCATTTTACACTTCACAAACTACACCCAAATTATTGCAGTTTTCATTAAAACACTATAAGAGAGTTAGTACCTAAAAAGTACTTATAAGACACGGCATGTAACATAAGGCTTACAAAACTTTCGTCGGATCACAGAACGAGATTCACTCCCGACCGATTGTCATAGGCTGTGAGTCGTCGGGTCAAAGGACACGTCAGTGCCTGTGTTGCAGTATCAGCTGATTTGAGAACAGCTGAGCCGGTGGCAGAGACCGTGCTTACAGTGTGCCAACATCGCGCTATTTTAATGTTGATTGTATTTCGCGCGGAGTCTTATATGTAACTTATATAACTTATATGAACTTATATGTATTCATAAATGAGCCTCTTTTAGTGTCTTATAGTTAACGTCAGAAATTTTGGGTTAGTTTGTTAGGTATAGAATGCTGCCGAAAAGAAACAATAAATAACGTTCAGGTACGTTCTTATATACGTACAGCTAATAAAGAAAAAAATATTCCAGTCATTAATCGGAAGGTAAAGTATCATGGCTGTTTCAGTAAGAATTCATTATTAATAAAATCGATCGTTATTTTCAGCTTATGTTTATAAGAATTTGTGCTATGATAATTTGTAGAACCCGATTTCCTAAAAGCCTCTAAAACCACTAAAGCGTATGGGTTCTAAGCAAAGGCTAATAATAAAACAAAATCACTTATTCCGTTTGTAAATATGTACATATAAATATCCCAAAATCTTTTAATCCTTTATCTTTTATCCTAAAATACTTTTTATGATACGTAATATGAAATAGTATATTTCATTACTAGGGCCTAAAGTAACGCTTTTCGTTCGGGTCAAGTTTTACCTCGTAAAAACAATGGCCAAGTAACAAAAAATAACTTAGGCCAGTGCGATGAACTTATTTTTCGTTTTAATGCTCAATATAACAAGCAAACTACTTAAGAAAACCAAAATATTAACTTTAAAAATATCACCCAAATAGGCTTTCATCTTGTTCTTGCTATTTAAAACTATCAGCTGATTGTTTCATTTGCGTTAGGTTAGACTGACAACAATGAACAACTATCGATTGGGTCAAATTTATAGTATATAAAGTTGTATATACAATTAAAGGATATTCAAACACGATTTAGACTGAACAAAGGTCTCAAATGCAGATATGGCTTTAAAGTACACAACAGTAGAGGTAGCGGGCGGAGGTCACTGTAGACATTCTTATTGTTACTCATCTTTTGTTCTCAACCCATTTATTACCCTCCCCTTGAACAACACTATTATCACAGAACTTTAAATGTTATCTTTTGTCCCAGAAATAATGGCGACTCCCTTTTGAAAAGGCAATTCAACTGATCTGTCTACTCTGAATAAACATTTTTATCTTCACGATGTTTTATTGGAGTTGGAAAGAATAGGATTTTTATGTCAGCAGTCTTTAACGGTACTCGTAATAAAACATTTGAATTATAAAAGTAAAAATAATTTTAGTTAGACAAATTAAAACATTTAAGACCGAATTTAAAAAGTGAAGACTATAATTTTTGTTTTAAGGAGGTTTAGCCCATGGTTACAACAATTGGATATGGGCAAAATATAGCAAATAATACATTTTAACTGGGTTTCAGTGCAAAATTATAATATTATCTATCAATTAATTTGCTTAAAGTCAAGCTCAGCCCCACACAGTTTTATGAAAATATAGCATTGTTAATTCCTATTCATAATCAATCATTGTAGATGTTCAAGCCATTCTTCTTTAATAGTAACTTATACAATATTTTATTTAGGCCCAATCTTATTTCTCTGTTGTTTGCTAATTGATGCAGAGTTTTTTTTATCTTTTAACGTAACCCATTTCTAAGATTTAACAATGCAATTATTTGATATCATTTAGTTTGACGAATTATAAAGGTTGAATTACCTGCTTGTCAGCCTCAAGATCCTGTTAATCTTGTTATAGATTATGCATTTCGACAATTTAGCTTGTCATCTTCAGATCTACAAAACTTGAAATTTTCACACATTCGTTTCGTCAAAGTTTAAAATTCACACAGAAACACTCAACATAAAAACAGTACATGAATGTTTAAAATACATGTAGGCCTACTTTTTTAAAACCTTTTTCTACCAATCTGAACAAGGTGGTGCAAGCACATTAAGTGTCGGGCCTCGACTCAAATTTTGGCTCTCTCCGTTGGCCTTACTCAAATTTTGAGTCGAGGCCCGACACTCAATGTGCATGTACCTTGTTCAAATTGGTAGAAAAAGTTTTTAAAAAAGTAGGCCTACATGTATTTTAAACGTTCATGTACTGTTTTATGTTAAGTTTTTCTGTATGAATTTTAAACTGTGACGAAACCAATGGGTGAAAATTTCAAGTTTTGTAGATCTGAAGATGACAAGCTAAATTGTCGAAATGCATAATCTATAACAAGATTAACAGGATCACGAGGCTGACAAGCAGGTAATTTAACCTTTATAATTCGTCTAAAAACGTGATTAAAAAAAAAACACCAAAAATGAAAACATTTAGTTTACATTACGTACTCAAACAATCCGCCATTGGTATTTATATAAAGTTATGCTTTCTCCATAAAATTTGCGAACACGTGTCGCAAAGTACCTCTTTGAATTTCTAACATTAAATTTGTTATGTTTGTTTTGAGGTGCTGAATATCCTGTGAATTGTTTTCGTGGGCCTTACTTTTTATATATCCCCAAAGAAAATAATATATTGTGGTCAAATCCGGGGATCTCAGGGTGAAATAAACCTTGACTGATAAAATAAAGTTTTGGATTGCGTAAAAAAAATACCCTGTAGTAATTTTAAGAAAAACTTATATCCTCATAAATTGTTATCTTCTTGAAGATATTGTTTAGATACTCTCACATAGTTAATAGGTTTAACAATAAGATATAACTATAAAGTTAAATAAAATATTATTTATTTTTTGTATCCTAAAGAATTAATAATGTATTTAACAAGGGTATGGCTTTTTCACTACTTACTTGCAGCAAAGAAGATTTGGCTCCCATGAAATATGACCCTCTACTGTAAGTGCTTAATATATAAGTTAACGAAAGTTCTATTTGTCATATCCAAATATGACAGTTAAAAATAAAACATGTTTCTTAAAGCCGTTTACAAATCATACCTCCTCAGTTAAAATATTTTCACTCGTTCAAAAACCCATTTTAACACACATTCTGAAGCATAGTTGGCTACTATAGGGGAAGTGGAACGAGGCAAACACAAAAATTGAGTAAAAGAAAAATCCCGAGTTTGAATACTTGCGGACAGCAGGGCTCCAAAAAAGATTAACGTGGATGTTAAGCTGGGCTTAACCACCGCAGCGGTGAGGTGACGCTTTCATAAATACATTTAACCGTTTGGAAACGCTACAAAACAATTATTGAAAATTATTTTCAAAAATGTTTGAAACGATACAGGTAAGCTTTTTCACCTAAAACGATGTTACATTTATTATACTATCCCATTAACACGCTAAGTTCCGTGAACCTTTTTTCAGAGCGGTTGAATTGTATTTGTTATGATTTACATCTACTATGGTGTTTGTTCTAAGAACAACCTAAAATATATACTTTTTATTACATGAAATATCGTTCCGATTCTAATACATTACTGGAATACAAATGTTTAAAGTCATCATTGGACAATATTACACATTTTTATAATAAAAACAGTTATTATGAACTCGTTGAAAATTGTTAAGTTGGTAAAAATGGCGCTTATAATAAAGTTTATTTTTAACATAAAACCTAAATCCTTCAACAACAACCTAAAATGGCAACTATAAGACGGGGCTACGTAATTCGTAAAGATGAGATGATTTAAAAAGTCGAGTACTTTAAATTTACTAAATAATCAATAGAATTCGTTTTACATTTGCTCTTACACACCATAAATATTTTTATTAGGCCTACATTCTTTCAAAAAGAAATATTCCATTTTAATCAGAGTTAAATTTTACTATGATTAAAAATACATTCCTAAAACCAACTATGTTAGAAAATATAATACCTTATTCGTTTGTTAATCAAAAAGATAGAAGCTTACATAACGGTACCAGAGAAAAAAAGTCTTCATCAAAGCAAGCCATAATATTAAAGAGTCATGGCTGAGAGATTCTAGTAATCAGACCTTGAGTTTGAATGTTTCAGTTGTTTTGTTGCGTCATAAGAATAATGATATATAAGTTTACCTTGAGCCCAGGAATGAATAATAGTAATTTGATGTATAATGAAAGCAGGAAAACTAACTCTTAAGTAACATGTTTTTCTTTCAGTGAAATATATCTACCATTAAATAAATTTCTGCTATAAATTTCTATAAATTTCTGCTAGAAATTTGTTTATCTAATGAAATATATTTCACGTCGTAAAAAATTTGATTTACTCGCTGAAAGATTTGTTATTGTGAGCGTAATATTATGTTTTAAGTGATATTCACTTGATCATAACCCACATAATTGGTATAGGTAAAAAGTGGTTTGAGTTATTGTGTCTAGTTAAATCCGTGTCCCTTACATGCTGTTAGAATTTTTTTGATTTTATCTTGTACTGATTGTGATTTTTGACTTGTAATGATTTTTTCAATTGTACTAATAATAGCAAGTCGCTACGACGGATTCACCTACTAGCAAGTAGGTAAATAATAGTTTCCATGGAGACAAAGTTTATAATAATCAATATATGTATATATTATATATAGATATATATATTATATATATTACATATATATAATATATACTTATATACATATAGTTTTGGCTACAGACAAAACTACATGTCGTAGACTCTTGATCTTGAAGTCAAATTAAAGCTTGGAATCTCATGATGTGCACTATGGTGGTTTGGGTTTGAAATGTTTTAGGGCTTAGGCATAGGGTCGTCCGAAAGGGAACCATGTCAAGGATTTTTGAATTGCTTAAATAGTTACTATTATTACCACTTGAAACAGCTACTATGGTTACTAACAAAATGCAGTACTGGCAGTACTAGAAAAAATACTCCCCCGAGCAAAGCTAGGGTTATCAGCTTTTAATCTATAAAAACTAAATCTATTTATAGTAAATCTTTCTTCGGTATTTGGCTTAGGAGCTATAAAAACGTGGAATATCGTACTAACAATAACGATTCAAATTATCCATAGGGAAGCTGGACAAGTTATGAGCTTATTCGATTACACATTAATCTCGACTAATCAGCTTAATCGTACATTCGAAATGGGCATATATAATTGCTTACATCATCTCTAAAACCAGCCACTCTAAGCTTTAATTTATAAATCGCTGTTTTCATTTCTCGTTTTACTCTGATTTTTTATTGTGACTGTTGGCTACCAGGAATTGCTGTAAGAGTTAATATTATTTTGTATGACGAATAACTCACTGCCTTCAAACAACATGGAGTGCTCAAGACGTTGAGTTTCCCACTACTTTTCTATATTAATTTCTCTGATGACACCGCTGATTCAGTTCATAAGAGAATCGTATTACTATTGAGTATGTATACAACATAACGGCAAAGCAATGTTTTAAGATTTCTTAAATGTATTTTGGATTAAATAAAAAATACATGAAAACACATAATTTTACAACATATTATATCAAAACCTATGAAATGGATTTAGATACTAGCAAGTAGGTATTACTAGTTGCCATAGAGACAAAATTAATTAAAATTTATAATATTGTAAAAATATTATATCAGAGGATTAGAAGCCACAATGTTGTAGTCCAAAGAAATTTAAGTAGAGGAGTGGGCCAATGTCCTTACTCGAACATATTATCCAGCTACGTACCTTATATCAGGTCTTTATTATAAAGGGTACAGTAATTTTTTAGACTTTAAGAGCTCTAAAAAATTAAATCCTCATACAATAAACTAATATATATTCTTTTTTAAAGTGAATCAATATTAAGTAAATTAATACAACTTTCCACAAAAAATATATACTTTTTTTTTGTAATTAGCCACTAGGCCTTCTTAAAGTCTCCGATATTTTTAAAACCTTCGGACGTCAAACAGATAACACGATTCAGTAAGGCGAATTGCATCTTACTCTTTCTTGAAATTTTTTTATTAAATCCATTACAAGAAATCCAGTGGACTGAAGGAAAAAATAAATTGGCAATATTTTTCCTTTAAATTATATTACTCCTTACTATAACATAGCAACAGAGCAAACACGTGGTTGAAACGTCCTACAGAATGCATCACCTACAAACTCGTTGCTGATAAAACTCTTGCCATGTACATCGTTGCAGTCCTATACAAGACCCGAAGGACCAATTTACATATTATATGACTTCTCTGAGGCTCGTCAAACAGATGATAAACCTTAACAGCTCCTCTGTGGCACTTCGCGGCTCAACACGTATACTTATTACATACTACGTTAGCTTGATATATTTTAGAGTGAATCTGGTTGTATAAAGCAGGGTTCATTCAAATTAAAACTCCATTTTACAATTTGTTTTCATTTTTTATTTAAAATGTCTGGTGATCTCCTGTTATTAAAGTCAATACCCCGACTTTTCTCTAGATATTACCTAAAGATTTGTTAGGTTAGATTTGCTAGGCAACAGTCAATGCCCTGAACCAGAACTTTCTCATTTTCTCTGTTCTGATGAAGTCCAAAAGGGACGAAATATCAAGGATTTCTGTATTTTTTTTGTGTTGTTCAGTTCTTCACCTGCTTTCATCTTTACAAGGCTAGCTGTCTATCCTCTTCCTTTTTACCTGATCTGAAGATTTATCGATAATCTTCATGGTCTCGCGATGTCTTTAAGTAGTTCATTGTAAAGTTTTCTACTAGATTTGCAAAACCATTTAGACTCTAACCGAAATGGATAATGGCTATAAAATAAAGTGCCGTTGTATGCTTTACAGTGTTTTGGTATTTATTCACTAAAGGCTTACATTGATAAATTATTCAACAAGCCAAAAAATCTGTAAAAAATAATGTAGTCTCGTGTTTTAAATATTTTTGGTAAAAGCATCTAAACTAACTTAAACAAATTCGCATAATAATAATATTTAGAATTTTAAAATTAATTAGGCTTCGTCTTTAAAATAGAAAGTGCAATAATATTTTTTGTTTTTTTTTGTTTTGTTATAAATATATTTGCTAAAAAAAATTTCGGATGAGTTTTTTTTTTTTAACTAGAATACGATTGTGTTTCAAAGGTAAAATCAGCAGCTATGTACTTTGCAGGTATATGCTAAAAAAGAAAATATGTTTATATGACGGTCTACAAACTTAAAATACTAGTTTTCATCACAAGGCGAAAACGATAAGCACCAAAAAGACACTTTTCTTCATGTGTTGAACAACTTTGTGCAACGGAAATAAACATTAATCTTTGAAATTCTTACTATAAGTTTATTTTTGAAGTAGCATCATAGTTGACAATGTTTTATTTTTTTAACGACACTATTAATTTTGCAAACAGCGATTTCAGCATACGTAAATGCATAAAACAATAAAAATTGTTGAGTTTAGCGCACCCGACAACACCATAGCTGACTTTTTTGTACTAGTACTAAAAAGTTAAATTTCGGGAGGGATTTAGAGAACAAAATGGCTGTTTCGTGCAGTATGATAAAATATAAAATTTACAGTTATTCATAGACATAAAAATAACGCATTACTATAATTTCTCACTACGGCACAATCATAAGGAAAAATTAGGTACTGCACAGGTATAAAATTTAAATATTAAATAAGTGCAATGGTGGCAGTTAATTGACGATAGAGTTCAAGTAAATTGTAGTTGTTACCTCAAGCTGTATACTTGATTGAATTGCCGCTAGAAGGCGCTAGTGAAGTGGCCTTAAGGCTGCAATCTCGTGGAAAAACTTAACTGTGCCAAGATTCGAGAAATCTTTGAATAATCCTTAAAATATACTTTGCAGAAATGGATATTTGATGAACGTATATTACTATTAACGTTTAAGGCCAATATTACGTATATTTTCTACTGGACGTTAAATATCGACGTAGCTGTCAATCTAGATGAATGTAATATACGGTCACTCTGGTAGAAAATTTGAATCTATGACTGAAAAATGTAAAAATATTATTTTTATTGAACTTGCATAGCTGTCTGTAACTAATAGGTCAAACGATAAAAAACATTTAGTGATTGCTTAAATACTCACACGCAATTTAAACTATCCAAGGTCGGTAACATATTTTTTTATAAGTAATTTAGGAATTTTTATTGAGACGTCTCCTTAAAGTTTTATATTTTACATTATCTTTGAGTTATAAGCTTATTCTATTTTTATTCATGTATACAGGACACTAGCATGAATTTTTGTCAGTTTTAAGTTCAACCTAAAAGCACGCTAGAAACATTATCCAAATCAGCCAACAACAAATCCTGTAAGCTTAGGCCAATAGGTGGGTTTAGGTACTATTAGCCTGTGAAGCTTACCGTGCTCTAAAAGGGGCTCTGCACGTGGAGGCCTAAATATAACTACGGAGATAACATTCCCTTGAGAAGTTTAATGAAAAAGCCTAACTCCTATTATTGGATTTAACAAAGTACAAAATCTGATTAAGTCTGTTTATGTTCGATTCTTATCTGTCCTTCTCATTTAGCACGGTGGCAAAAAATTCACGACATTAACATTGTAAAATGTTCTTATAAATGTTTGGTATAAAAAAAGGAAACTACTCACTGTTTAATCTTCTGGCAAGTAATTTACCTATTTCCCTACATACTGACTGCTTGAAAACTGCTGCTGAAAAGACATTGGTTGGCTGTTTTTAGCTAAATACTTTGGCAAAGCGCTTTTGGTCAACTCTAAATTACGTAACGCTCCGAGTAGAGAGGAGTTAGGTTTTCGGGAGGTTTATGCACCGTTCACCGTTACAAGGTAGACCGTTTTTTTTACAGTGCTACGTAAGTACTCATCGCCAACTATGAAATTCTTAAAAACGCAAACAAGTACATTTCACACTTATGCTTACATTAAATATATTTTTTACTCCTGTTGGGTCATCGTATAAGATAGGTATAAGAACACAGAATGGCCTTAAAATATCATTTAATGGCAAAAAACTATGTTCCGAAGTTTCCCTATTGAATGATTTATTAATGTGCTTTATTAATGACAGCTGATTCATTACTATAATGTTTTTAAATATAATTTTAAATGATCCATTGATTACTATTCCGGCAAAAGAATAATATGGGGAATATTGTAGTGTCTGTGGTGGAGTCTGAGGATCAGACTAGGGTTAAAACTATTTAGTTACCCATGTTATGCGTCCATGATTACTGTATATTCAGCAGCCTAGGTACATAAGTAGGAGAGTCAGCAAAGCATGAGGATAGATTGATATAGACGAAGTTAAATAACGTGGCCATTTCGTCCGGAACCCCAATGATAAAGTTGTAATGAGCCTAATTTGCACAGGGGTAAGAATTGGCTCATTAGGCCTAGTCATGGGACCAGTAGGCCTAGGCCTACCTAGCCTATGTCCAGCCTATGGAGGGAGTGTTGGCAATCAGTATAAACACTGCTATTTCCCTAACTTAAACCCTTTAAGTGATTAAGTAACTCACGGTGTTGGGGTGGATGGTTATAACCCTAATTATCACCATCGGAAGGCTAACCCAGTCGGTCCCATAGCTGCCGACTCCGATCGCCGATTTTGTTGTGGAAAGCAAAGTGTTGAGGCGTATAACGGCGACTATAATCTAATGTAAACACCTAGTTGGTCTCGTAACTTCTTTGGAAAACGTAATATTTACGAACGGAACTACGGTTGTTGTTGTTGTAAACAACGTATATAACCTCGAAAGACATCGTCACGACTGCGTTATGCAGACGACGACAGAGCCTGCGCTGCTTCTTCTTCTTTTCGCCGAGCGCGCCAATCTGTTTTCTGGCGGACGATGAAAAACAGCAACGGGAAGAGCCTTTTTTTACCCTTTAACCAGCTCGTTGGTCAGCTGGTGGGTTTTCCCAGCGGAAAGTGAGCTCCACGAGGTCCTGATAAGAGCTTCACTCTGGTCGGTGCTACGTTAGTGTTCGGATTGATAGTCGTTTCTTGCGTCGCTTCCCCGTCCACTACTTCAACCACCTTCGAGAGCTGACTTCGTCGTCTTCCTATACCTTGTGGTATTAAAGGTACGACAGCGTTCTGTTCTCAACGTTTTTCGATTTTATTTTAAACGCCAGTTTTCAGACTTAGCGTTGAAACTGTCGCAGGATAGGGTTCCGAGACCTATCCTGCTCATCTCTTGGCTGTAACCAAGACTAATTAAATTAATTATCTTGGTGCCGATTTTCGACTAGAGTCAATCTGTAGTATTTTCTAAATTCTGTGTAACCAAGTTGGAATACTTGGTGACTTTCATAATTGTTTAAGTCCTAGATTTTCCTGCTGTTGTAACAGGCTTAGTCTTGTCCAAACCTGCTGTGCGACAGGAGTGTAAGGTCTGTCCTGCTCCTGTAATTACTGGTCACTAGTGAAATAGTTTAATGTTGTTTCTTGATTAGGGTAAACATTAACTATGGGTAACTAGTGTTAACTCTGAATATATCACAGAGCTAGGGAAAACAGCAGAGGGCATTTTACTTAGCAAGTGTTTCCAAATTTAGTCTGTCCTAAGTTGAATGTCAGCTAGGTTGAATATAACTGAGCTCTCATATTTGAATATCTGGTAACTACTGTGATTTCGATCCTCGACCCCTGGAATTATCCCAGCGACCGAGCTGAGCGATTCCAAGGCCTCTGACAACCCGTGACGTGATTTCCTGCAGTTCGGTGTACTAGTGTAACCGATCATCTTTTCTCTTACCAGGAAATATCCGTCACAAACATGGCGCCCGAACAGGGACTAGTGGTTGATATCTAGTCGTGTTATAACAGTAGTGCATGTCAGATTGAGAGCTCGTGACAGGTACAGTAACCGACTAATTAAATTCATTACTCTTATAACATTATTAATTATTATTATTCTTCCATTATTCTTATGAGACGAATCCATGGTTTCGGGCGTCGACCACGATGGTGACGAGGTAGATGTAGGTGCCGACGCGACGTTTTGGACGCGATACAGCAGTCCATTCTCGAGGCGCACTAACACTCATTCGTTGGTCGGCGGGCCCTCTGCCTCAGGTTATATAGGCTCGGGGGTGGGGGAGGGTTGTTTACATCTCCCATTGTTTTTCCGGAAGGCGCGGCTGACCTGGGCTGTTCTAGAACACATTCGCATCTCAGCTTTTCTATAACTGGAACCCACGTACAACTTAGCTCCATCCCGTTATCTCTATTAAAATTATTGCGGTGTTTTCGGATTTCAACTGCTTCCAGGACCTTTCTCTTATAATAATTATTACTGGTAGCCAGGACCTGAATTTCATCAAAATAAATGTCGTGTCTATTTGTGTGAGCATGTTCAGCAACTGCAGAAGTATTGGTGTCGACATTTTTTGTGCTTCTTATGTGTTCTTTAACCCTAGTGGAAATTAAACGGCCTGTTTCCCCTACATAAGAAGCACAAAAAATGTCGACACCAATATACAAAAGTTTCACGAATGTAGTTATAGGATCAGAAGAGAGTTATGAATTGTCTCATTCTAGTCACCAAAAGTAAATCATATTCTAACGAAGACGCTCTCCAGATTACCTACTTTAACACTCTTACTTTAGAATATTTTAGACTTAATGCTGTACACTCAGCAAGCATGTACAGGGTATCCATTAAAAACGTTTCAGGACTTCAGGATGTGATTCCTTACATCAAAACCAAGAAAAAAGTCTCTGTAAATATGGGTCCTAAAATGCTCGGTTATCCGTCTGTCAGTCTGTAAGTGTTTTTAATACGATTTTGCATAACTTTGGAACTACTGAAGAGATCAACTTCAAACTTGGTACGAATGTGCTGACTAATAGGACCTATTTTGGTGCGGATTATCAAGTTTCTACTTTTTACCATTTCAAAATGGCATCTATTTTTATTTTTAAAACTTAATATCTTAAAAACAGTAAATTTTACAAAGATTTCACATGGGATAAAGAAATTGTGCAAATTTGTTTCCTAGCAAAACATATAAAGATTACTAAGATCAAACGTCATTTAACAGAGCTATTGCAATTTTTCCAATAGAATACATGCTTGTTTTATGGCAGCTGTAGAAAATTTGCTTGAATTCTATTAGCAAAATTACAATAGCTCTGTTAATTCTCGTGTGATGTTAACAACCTTTATATGGTCTTTTAGGAAATAAATTTCGGAACTTTTTTGTCTCATGTGAAATATTTGTAAAATTTACGGTTTTCAAGATATTAAGTTCTAAAAATATAAAATCGGCTGCCATTTCGAAATGGTACGAAGTAGAAACTTGATATTCCGCACCAAAATAGTTCCTATTAGGCAGCACATACGTACCAAGTTTGCCTCTTTAGTAGTTCCAAAGGTCTTCAAAATCATGTTAAAAACACATACAGACCGACAGACGGATAACCGAGCATTTTAGGACCCATGTTTTATAGGAACCTTTTTCTTAGTTTTGATGTAAGGAATGACCTCCTGAAATCCTGAAAAGTTTTTAATGGATACCCTATAATAATAGTAGATATAGTTAAGTGTAACCACTACAGTTAAATAAAATCTGTTCGTTTAGTGCAGTATGTATGCATGCATGCATGTATGTATGTATGTATGTATATATGTATGTATGCAATGTTTTTCAAACAATTAATTAAAGGGTATGAATGCAAATTTATTTAGAAACGTCTTTTTAATAAAAGATAAAATACCAACAGACCATACAGTTTCCTCAACCCAGTTTTGTACAAACCCCAGATTCCACTTTGATATATGGAAGTCGGCGCGGCCGGACGGAGGGACACAGTAAACATCCTTATTGTTACGTTTCTTTTGTTTGCAAGCCATTTATTACTCCCCCCGAACAACACTATTATTTCAGAGCTTT
This sequence comes from Flexamia atlantica, assembly GCA_035578135.1. Lineage (NCBI taxonomy): Eukaryota > Metazoa > Arthropoda > Insecta > Hemiptera > Cicadellidae > Flexamia > Flexamia atlantica. The sequence goes on along the minus strand of JAQJVK010000004.1, from coordinate 8,013,261 downwards.
AAATGTTATCTTTTGTCCCAGAAATAATGGCGATTCTCTAGTGAAAAGGCTATTCAACTTATTTGTCAACTACGAATAAAGATTTTATCTTCAGTGTTTTATCGTGGCAAGAAGAACGGGGTTTTACAAATGGTTCTAAACAAGTTTTTAACTTTTCAACTTATTTAAAAGTATTTCTACAGTTAGTATTCAACCTAATGTAAAAACATCTGTAATTCTCTTTCTTACTCCTAGGAACAAGTTTGACCAATGTACCTTTAAGATTTATTTAAAATTAATTTATTTCTCGGCGAAATAAAAATTTTAACTACACTCGACCGAACCCACGACTCCTTCAGTGCACTTTAAGTTTAATGGTTCCGTAATACGCAATATTATTGGAGCTTAATTATTATAAAGTCTTATTACAACTATAACAAATATGCCGGAAATAGGGTAAGTCTGCAATAGAAGTTGATTAGGGATTTCAATATTCCCAGTGACTTTACTCGAGGTAAATATGAATAATAATCGCTTTTTGGCCTTTCCATCGGTAATAGTTACAAAGCAAATCAAATTCTTATGTAAAAAATTCGAAAGTGCTTAAAACAAATAAGTTTAAGGGTTTATAAACTATATTGAAAGTTTGTACTATGGATGATTTTGATAATTATGTTATAGTAAAAGATGGGGACCTTCTATTTTCCGAGAGCAAACCTTCAAAGACCTTATGACCTTAGATCAACAGTTCAACAGCAACAGCTTTTTAGATCAACAGCTAAAAAAGAATCAAACCTTTTGTGTGATATAATTTAATAGCAACCAGGACTTTTTTCGTCTAGGAGCACAATGAAGATGTTTCAATTATGTATTTGTACATTTAATGATTAAAAATAAAACTTTCTTATAATCATAGTCTACATCTATTAATAAATAAATACCGAATCAATAAATATCTATTTTTTTACCACAAATGTCAACAAAGCTTAATTCATTTTGGTTTGTTCTGCTATTAGCACCTGCGATTTGGTTAGCTGCAACCATTCATGCACCAGCGATCAGCTGATTGTTGCAGCGTGCTCACACGTTTAATAATCAGCTGATTGCCGTCAGTGTTATTTTGATGCGATTATTCCTGCCCTATAATCAGCTGTTCGCACCTGCAATCCAGTGAGCTTTAACACATTTGCATGTCTGCGTGGGAATTCGAGGGGGCTCGATTTTTTAAAATTGCTTATACCAATGTAATTTTTATGGGTTTACTTTGTAAGTAATCACTTTGCTCCCGCTAGAAGACAAAATATTATTTTTCCTTTACCTACTATCTAATGTCGTCTTTTAGTCCCTGGAATAGACTAGTAAAGTATTAGATTATCCTCAATGGTATTTACTGAATTACTTATTTCTCCTATGGGACTAAAAGTATTGACATTTTCTCCCATAGGACTAAAGTAATTTCACAAGATACATGGCGATAAATCTGGCAACGGCGCAATGGATAGTGAAAAAATATGGATACACTGTCGATTTTTCATTTTCGCACTCTAAATTTAATTTACGAACTTCAGTGTCTATAACTCAGGACACATTTATCACGTCACATGCATCTATTAACCAAGTAATAGGTTTTTCGTATGAATTAAGTTGGCAACACTGAATATAAACACATGATCTAGAGTTTGTTTTCCAATATGACGAACGTTTTATAAATATGATTGTTTTAACCTACAAATTTTGGGAGGTAATTTTTTAATTAACAGAATGTAGTAAAAATAGTGTTTTTTTTTAATAGTGTGAAAGTTTGTATTAAATCATTTTATATATTGCCCAAATACCGTATGTTATTTATTTATATGATTCTAATTCAATTTAATGAAGCAAAGAATCATATAAGATTTATGTTGTCATAATAATTTGTTATTGGTGTAGGTGAGGGAAAAATGTTGGGTGCATCAAGGGACTTAAGCAACTTTTCTCCCTAAGGGAAACTGTTGTCACGCTATGGCGTAGCCGAGGTATGTACTTTAGTCCTTATATCTACAAATGACCACAAATAACTATTTACTCACTTAAAAAGCGTCTAAATACAACAAAAGCAAAAATTATGAACTTAAAAATAACTAATAAAATGAAAGAACAAAACAAAATCTATGCAATGCTGGAATGATTTTTAAATTACAAAGCAAAGTTTTTATCTGGAATAATTCTATACATTAATTCATACTCGGTTAAAAACTGGAAAAATCGTCAAGTTCAATTGGCATTAAATCTTTATCTCATTATTTCAAAATCATCATTCCTTTTTTATTCATGTTCACATTACTTCGGTTATTATGTACCGAAAAGTAACAGTATTTGCGATCTTGGAGAAATGAAAACCGCGAAGTTTTTTAAGAACAGCAAAGTATATTTAAATAGCTGCAGACAAGACCCGTGCGACGGATTAACTCGGAGTAGAGTCCAGGCTTAACACCAGCGCCCGCACTGCGCCACGCTTTCGTAACTGGGTAATACCTTAAAATATGACGAGCCGACATCTTTTCATCGTGAATTCAGGTCAGAAGTTTACATAAAATTAATGAATGGTAATGTCAAAAAAAGATAAACAATATGTAAACATATTTTTAAATGGATGAGACCTTAAAATATGACGAGCTGAGCGACGTCTTGCCCCCACGAGTTCAGGGAATAAGTTGACCTGAAATTGATGTATCGTTGTTTTTTTTGTAGTTTGATAAATGATAAATCTTATTCGATGTTAAGGAATTGTAAGTGATTTTGTCTTCTTTAAATCCCTTTAAACATGTTATATATATTTTTAAATGAAGTTACAATGTTTAAAATGTATTGTTTAAAAACAATGTAATATATGAAGCAAATAGATCATATTATTGAAACAACAATTGAAACGTTATATATTTTGTACTGATGAAATTTTGCTCTGGAACTTTTTCACATTAATGGACATTGTCAAGATAACCCCAATGTCTTATTTGTACGACAAATGATCTTCTAACTGCTATTCGAGTCGTCTCGCAAATTCATATTATCATTTTTTCAAGAGATTAGTGCATAATTGCAAACTAACAAACAATTGGTTGAACAGTTTTTTAGCTGTCTGTAGAAAATAAAAATAGGCATGTGCCACTTGGTTGAGGAATAACTGCGCTCTAAGTTACTATTCTGCGCACAGTAAAAGCAAGACGTGATCACCGGAAGTAAATCCAACAAAACATTCTGCATTGTAACAGTGAATAGGTGTACAACATACATACTGGGTTGATCGGCTGAGGACCAGTTTTGAAAGAATTAAGAGAGTAGGTTAGGGTGTGGGCCACCAATAATTTATTTGGGACGGGAGGGGGGGGGGGGTTGGGGTAAAAGTATTAAAATCAAATATAATAAAGTCGAAATATAGATTTCAAAAATAAAACTATTAACTATTAAAAACTATTAGTTATTAAACCTATTTCAAAATAATAGTTCAACATAATGGCAAAACTTGAAATGAATCACATTACGTTCGTATGCAGTTACAATTTAGCTTACACTGAAACAGTTGTTAGAAGAACAGAAAATAATCAGCTTTTATTTCAAATCAAAAGTGAAGAAAACTGGGATTTAAGAAATATCACAAGGTTCAAATTACTTGTTGCCGTCAATTGATCGTTTTGTATTTTAAGAGACTAAAATAACCTAATAGTAGATTCGGTTGATTATACTTACCAGTACAATGACAGCCTCTAAATACTGTATTCAATGTCGACCTCTGTACTGGAAAGACCAGTCAGAAAAGCCGTCTGGGGCAGTAGACTATTATTGGGGCCACGAAATTAGGCAGGCGGCAAAAACTGTAAACTCAAAAAATAATATGCTTAACCTCAGCAGAAATTACTTAATTAAATGTTTTTATTGAACTGTAACACACTATTTTCCGTGATTCTGGGCCTTTCACTTGCAAATTAGTGTTTACTTTAACATATAGTCCAGTAAATACCTAACCAAATAATACAGAATTATTTCAGCTGCAGCATACTTTTACACCCAACCGTATTTGGTGCTACTATTTCATTGTGTTTAACTATTTATGGAGTTGATACACTGCTTATAAGGCTGCAAAAAAGATCAATTTAGCCAAAACAACTCACTTTCCCCTCTACAGTTGTTACGAACATAAGTAATGTTTTAGTTGCCCAAAAAAAGGTACTTAGGATCATGACCAATGCTGAAGATAGAGCCCATTACAAACCTATTTTTGTAAAGGAGAAGATACAGACTGTCATCAATTTGTATATATTTGCATGCTTGCTTTATGTTAAAAAGAATTTTGATACGTTTGTTTTGCACAGGCACATCCACACATACACAACAAGAGGGAAGCACAACATTAATAGACCCTACACTAGACTAACCAAAACACTCTCTTCTTTTGAAGCCACGGGTATTAACTTGTTTAACAAACTACCTTTGAGTGCACAGCATGTTAATTTAGATAGTTTTAAGAGAGTAGTATGCTTGGTTAGTGGATAGGCCATTTTACAACCTGACTGAGTATTTTGAATCTGATTTTAGCATGATAAGGTTTGTTTAGTGCAACATGCATGGTTTTCAGTTTGCATTTATATTTATTGTATTGCATGTATTATTAGCTTGCATTTATATTTATATCTTTCATGTATTTATTTTTTAGATTTTATCTTGCTGAATATTATCTGTACTTTGCACTTCTGTAAATATGACGAGATCAATTGCATGTAAATGTTTAAAGATCAATAAACTCTTATTACTCTTATTACTCTCGTATTACAATGACGTTGTCTGGATGAATCTAAAAAAACCTCCATCTGGGACCCCTTTTAAAAGTAAAAAAGCTAAAAAACTGAGGGTCTCGTTGGTAGTTCTCAAATCTTCATATTATGAAAATTTGAGAACCCACCAACCAGACCTTCAGTTTTTTATGAAGTATTGGTAACAAAATGTCAGCATTGTATGTTTACATATCATTGCAATGAGGTAATGAAAGGCAAATAAGACTGAAATTGACTTTTTATTGCAAATTCCCTTGTTGTGACAATGTAATATTTGCCCACATGGCCAACCCAGTCAAAATATAGGAATAGACGTAATTTAAGATGAAGGAAATCAGTAAAGAAGTACTTGATTAAATATATTGAGAAATATGTTTTTTTGTTTTTTATTGTACCCTGCGACAATTTTTATATAGCTTGTTGGAGGCAACACTTTATAAGATGTCATGTAACAGATAAATATAATTGATCTAAACTAAGATTCTATATGAAATTTCACTTTTAGTGGACCCCACTGCTTTTCTTGTATGTTAATAAATAAGCTACCTGTTAATATCTTGTCAAAATCCTTTTCCTTTTGAAGGAATCGAGAAGTCTGGTGGAATATTTTAAATCGGCCACTGCAATTTCATGTTTATTATTATCACGTGATACCCTGCTTATTTAACTTTCTTTGTATCTTTTACAGTTTATGAGATCCCAACTGTGTGCCCAAATAGTGAACTCTTTGTTTTGCTGAGTTTTATTTTTTATTTTAAAATTTAATTTTAAATTTTAAATTAAAAAGGATTTTTACAAAATCTTTTTTATTTGTTTCAGTTGTTTATCTCTATTTTTATGTCTAATTTCATTTGTTTGATTAAGCAGTCAGATTCTTAAATATTTTATCCTATTAACAGACATTAAGTACCTGAGGGGAATTTTCATTGATAAAAAGCCAATATACTGCAATAAAAAATACAATCCTGCAAACAGAGACGCACAGTAAAATAGTCTGGACAATTTGCGCATTGGTATCCGATTCAATAAATACTGTGCATTAACACGCTCTAACAGATCGCTAAAATACTCGTAAAATGGTAAAGTTAAATCATTCTTTATGATTTTTCAAGAACGGTATCACAATTATACCTTGGGAAGAACATGGTGAAGGGATGTTTCCAAACAAAAGCGTTTCAGACCAGAAATTTTGGTTTTGATGGACAAGAAATGGCATAATTCAACAAATTTTCATTGAAATAACGATTTTATGTTATTCGTTTTCTCTAAACCCCCCCCCCCAAAACAAAAACGGTTCTAACCACTTTGACTTGTTAACATCCAAGCCTCACCATCCCGAAGAGGTAAATTGTTTTGTAACCATGAATATTTTGAACAAAATGCTATCGTACAAAGCACTTAAAACTTTCTTTATGTAAGGATATTTGCTGAAAAAAAATATTTTAAGCACACAGGGGTAGCTTTGGTCAGTCTCTCAGACAAATTGCTACAACATGACCACATCCATTATTGCTTCAGTCCATGTGTCAGTGGCGTGTGTGTCACGAAACCGTCTCCATTTACCAAAACCACAATCCTGCATTGTAATTTAAGGTTTTAAGTTGTAATGACTTTAATTTACCTTACATACCTTGTATTTTTAGGTAGTTTAATTAAAACAAAGTATAAGAAAATGGTTTTCATGTCGGTTGCCAGTTATTATTGATTCCTTATTATTGACTAAATTCAAGCAACGTTCAGTTAGAAGATACGAATTGATTTCTTATAGTTACATTTTGCATATGATTTTACGTTGGGCTACCAAATATAACTATTGGAACATTTAATGAACCGAAATAAAAGTAGGGCTTACAACGTTTTTAAACTAGTAAACAGTTTTATAGTTAACAGTCTACTTAGAAAATACCTAATCCAATCATAATCAAGTTTAACTAGTGCTTACCTGACGCTCTAGTACACTAAGTCGTTTTAAAATACATTAAATTTTAGATTTTAAAAATTAATAAAATCATTAGCTTTTAATTTTTAAAATCCGCTGTTCTAGAAATTTTTATTTTTACTCAGTATTTCTCTTTATCCTTTAGGATAAATTTTATCAAAAAACTAATGTTTTTCCTCATTTTGCTCACTGCCACCTTTTATTTAAGTTCGGGGTGGGGTTAACAGTTGTTAGGCTTATGGGTTTCTCAAATGTTCCAACGTAAACAGGGCTTTGCACGCAATTAAAAATACAACAATGAATGAATGTTTTTACACTCCTTTTAAACCACACCACGGATCCCCAACATCCCTCGTCAACAGAGACTGTCGCCTGTTAATCTTGTTTAGTTTGTTGGGATGACGAGTTAAGTGTGTTGTTATTGTTGTAATAGTATGTTAGACATATTTATGCCAACAGAATTTCAGTCTACCTAAAATTAATTTGTTTATGTGATAAAATATAAGTTCATATTATAAGGACTACGTGTTCGTCGACACTAGTCGACAATAACGTTGTAGTAATGAAATATGGGCGTCAAGATACGTAACCTGTTACATAAAATTAATTCTCTATTTCGAGTAAATGTAGATTAATAAGTTTTGTAGGTAATCGGTTAAATTATCTGCATTATGGCCAACTTTAGCTTGAGTTTTCATAGAGAAAGTCCTATAAAAGAATATAAAAGCCAAGAATATAAAAAATAACTTGTTTAGGATCGGTGTTAACTTGTTATTGAACATTTTATAGTTTATAATTTTATAATTGTCTTATGGAAACTAAAAATATCCTTTGAAGAAGTTGTTACAAACTATGTACAAGATGTTTATGTTTTACAAATAGTTTGTTGACGTTTGAAGAAGGTAAACTCTGTATTTTTAAAATTCATAATAGCGAAGGATTTGTAATTATTATTTAATTTGTTGGACTTTTCCTATCATTCGAGTTGCGTATGTGAGTGTGAGTGGACGTGTGTGCGTGTCGTGCCACTGCCAGCTTGGAGGCATTGCCGGCAGTAAGGTATATGTTTTTGTTTTAATTTTCTGTGCCCTTTATCATGTAATATGTTTTAGTTTTAATTTTCTTTCTGTATTAAGTATGTTTAATGTGTTTTGTATGAAATTTTGTGTGAGTGAGATTTCTGTTGAATGTTGGATGAATGTAATTGTATGTCAAAAAAACAAAAAAATCCAAAAAAGTAGGTTAAATAAACATAAGTAGGTTTATGTAACTTTAAGTAGGGTCACTTGAAAACGAGAGGAGTTTCAATACCTCTCGAAACGTAGTGTAGTTTAAACACTAGAAGCGATAGGAAAAGTCCAACAAATTAAATAATAAGGTAAACTCTTTGAGGATATCTTACGGTTAGTATGAAATAATTTAAACATTTATTATGAGATTTTATTTGAAAAAATTCCAAATAATCCCAACTACTTTGAATTTATTATTTACACCTAACTCCTATCTGGTGAAGTATTATATTCTTATTGAGCCATAAGGGTGAACATAATACGAAAACTTCATCGAAATGAAAAGTCGTATTAAAATATTTTGTGTCATTCATTTTACCTAAAGAGAAAGTTATATAACCATATAGAATGATTGCTCATTTTACGTAGTATGATATCAATCATATTTCCAATCCTGTACCTTTATAAGCTGCAATACTTCAAGTTTACATGGTACCAAATTAAAATACCAATGTTCAGTTGGAATATGCAATGTGCTCTCTCTCTCTCTGAGGTGTCATTCTTTAGGGGATTAAATTAAAAAGAATACGTAATTAGATTTTTAAAAAACTGCTGATGAAGCAATTAGCAAGACAAATGCCACCATTATCCAGCCCCTCATCCATTAGCTCAAATTGCGCTTCGTAAGACCCTCTTGTGGATCTAAATTCATGTTTTGATGAAGTTGGCTAGCGTCAAAATGTTATTTTGTGATTATTATTCGTATAACTGTTGGGCTATTGATCTGTTATTTTTTTAATCGTTTTATAACATCTTCACGTAGGTTATGGATGCGGCTATTTACAGGTTGCATTGCAGATATTTTTTCCGACAACCCTAGATCCCTATATGTTCAGGTAAATATGGCAGATTATTGATCAAAGGATATTGTTAAGTATTGTTTATGGTCTTAGGAAGTTAGTTTTGTTTACAAACTTTACAGATAGTACCAAAATGGTTGCTAAAATGCGGATCGTTCATAGGCGGAGATATAATGCGCGAACTGTAACCTAAATGTATCGTAAAATATTAATGGTGAATTATTCAGTCGATTTTTATACAAGTATGTTTACGTAATATTAGAAAATCATTTTAAAATCAAAAAACATCTGCGCACAAAAATCGCATAGTGTAATCATGCGTGAATCTGATAATGTGTAACTGTCCCATTTACTACTGTACAATTAGTCTATTTATTGTCGGATGCATTTTTTCTATCACTTTGCATTTAATTTTACTGTGTCATTGGCTATAAAACAATGTCTTGCATTTGGATTATTTAGTGTTTATCATCTTGATTAAGATACCAATTTGCTATGACGATTCATTAGCCATATTTTTTTATGTATTTTTATTGTAAAATGGTTTCACCCATGGAAATAAATAAACAAATAATTAAGTACGTAAAGTTATGACGTTTTCGATGTGTTTTTGATCAAGGAAACTACCTACATAAACTTGTGTGAAATACCGAATACATGTAATCATTGTAACCACAGAGAATAGATAAGCAGATTACGCATTCATATGGCAGTAGTATTTCGGGTAATTGCTCGACACACAGGAAGTCAAACAATAGGGAGACAATAGACTTCCGGGCGCCCCCCTACCCCCCGCGCCCACACTACGACACTGTTCGACACATATTTAGCGAAACATTAGATGCATCCTCTGTCTTATTTGTTCTCTGTGTTGTAACGCTCTCACAAATGCAATTGTTTTATTGTGACGTTAATTGCAAAACATCGAACATCGTTAGATATTCAACTGCTACCGGTACAAATACCAATCAATTCAGGCAAGGATGGTTAATTTTCTAAATATTGCTTACTATTGTTACCATTTATTGCATTTGTTTTTTCTAAAAGCAAGGAAACAGAAAATGAATTAATGAATATTATATTATTTATTTACTTGTATGTGCTGTGTGCTTGTAGGTAAATTTGCATATGAACCACACGTTACTCATAATTTAATACATACGAAGTAAAGTGCATATTCGATTAACACTAGCTGAAGTTTAATTTTACGTACTTTTCAAAACTTTTGCTGACTGTGAATTGTACTTGCTATGTACATCACTTTAATTTTTACAGTTCCTTTGGAAGTAATTGCTTTAACTTATTATAGTTTATAGATAAAAAATAGCCAAAGATAGAATGTAAAGAAAACTAGGACATAGGTTCTTATTATATATATTTACTCGATTTGGATTACTACTTAAAACATTATTGAGTTGAATCATTGCCGTTTCACCCTCTACAGTTTTTTATATGTAATTATAAATGTGATATTGCAGTGCTTCAAACAACAGAACGAGTGCGTGGAAGGAGGAGGGCGTCATATCGTGGTCAATAGAAACGGCAGCCTCGGTCAGCCCCGGCCTGAAAACAACAAATTTAGTATTTCAGTTTAAATTATGTGTTTTTATTTATATTTGTAACTCAGTAGCTTCTATGAGCTATACCACTTTCCTATGAAACCAAATCATTTATAGCCAGTTGTTTGCTTCAAGATTTGTTTTATAGCAAATACATGTAATAAGTACTTTTATAAATGAACATTTCTTATTATTCACAGCTTAAACGTTTCAGCTCTAATACAATTATACCTTTAATATTTCATCGGTAAGCTAAATAACAATAGCCAAAATGTATAACAGTCTTCAACTTAATATGTATGACCTGTTAGATAATTTTAAGTAGGAGCTACCTTTATTGTCGGAATTTCTAGGAGAATTAATTGTTATTTTGTTAATTAGTGTATCATCATTTTGGAATCCAATAAGGATTTAAAAGGACACTTTTGAAAAATATTGAACCGATATCATTACTAAGCTCATTTATAATGGCGGATATCGTCGTGATATCTCTACCTTATCGAATCATCATGCTTCTGTAAACATTTATTGCGTGTTTAGTCTTGTAAGTTTGAGCAGGATACTTTGTATGCCAGTACAGCAAAACTTACTGAGCACGTTGCTTCAGATACACCAAAACCTACGTTCATTCATCATACTACTTGTAACATATTTATAATCACAACATATTCTTTGTATAAACCACTGTGTTTGCCGGTTCTTCAAACTTAACCGATAATAAAACTACATTTGTCATGGCATTGCAGCCATCAGCGTTTACTGATATACGTCTCATTCAGAAGTTAATGGTAATAGTATGGGAAGTACGGGGTTTATTTATTGTACGATTAATAGTAAAGAGTAACTTGCCGTCGAAAGTTGTGGTTGATTCCGTGCGTCGTGTATAAACTCATCACCACTCATGGATTCCGTCGAACGCACTGTCCTTTTTAATGCAGGACCATGGTTCAGCGCTTTGCCATCTTCAGCTACTAATGAAAGTAACGAGTTTTCTTCCTTATATATGAAATGTGTTTTCTAGGCTTATCGGTGACGGGGGAATTCCTGGTGGTCGGGACGGTTCCACTGTGGTGGTGGGGCGGTGGGGTGAGGGCGGGTCAACGTTCTATTGTTTACTACGGTCTGGCATGTTCTCGCTAGTCTTTGTAAATAATTTACAAAGTCAATTACAATTATTTAAAAAGAATAGTGAGAACATTCCAGACCGTACTAAATAATAGAGCGTTGACCCGCCCTCACCCCACCGCCCCACCACCACAGTGGAACCGTCCCGAACACCAGGAATTCCCCCGTCACCGATAAGCCTAGAACCCCCACATTTCATATATAAGAAAGAAAAATCGTTACTTTCATTAGTAGCTGAAGATGTTGAAGCGCCGAACCATGGTCCTGAATTAAAAAGGAGAGTGCGTTCGACGGAATCCATGAGTGGTGATGAAAGAGTAACTTTCCTGCTAACAATATAAACATTAAACTGATGTTTCTGCATAGAAAAATGTAAAGTACATTTCAAAAATTTCTGAAATCCTAAATTATAAAATTACAGTAAAGTCAGCTTTCATCAATGTATGATTAAAACCTTCCATTCCCTGAAAATAACTTACTTTTCAGTATCTGTGGGCTGGGCGGTGGCCTGTGTCATCATCTTTATGAACGCAGACATGAGGCTCTGTGCCATCGTCGTATGTGAGGCAGCTCACTGTGCCACACGCTGGAACATTTTTTTTGTTTTTTTATATTTATATTTAAAATAATATACTATATTATATATTATTATTATATCTTATTAATATATTATATTTAAAATATGTATTTTGTTGACCGTGTGCTTCACGGTCCTTAGGGAATCAGAATCAGAATAATTTTATTTCCACAACAAATTCAGTAAATTACAAAAACGAAAAACAATGGAAATTAGGCATCGCATGGGCCTAAAGGCTTGTGCGCGATGCCGAGTCGTTAAAGCAAGAAATTGACGTGCTGTCCAAAATAAAATAAATAAACAACTACCTGTCTTAATTTATTAGAATTAAACAGTGAGATAAGACTTAAAATATTAGGTTAAGGCATTCTTTAGTTTTAAACCGCAGTTATTCAAGATTGTTCTCAGTTGTAAAAAATGTAAATATTTCCATATTAGTTAAAATTTAAAAAAAGAAAGTAAGTAAGTAATAGCAACATCTCATAAATTAGGTAATAAAAAATTAGGGTAGACCACACAATTTGGCGTTAAATGGTAATAATCGGGAAATCGTCAGTAAAGTGTCAGGGTCAACGTCAGTCAACGTGTGGTGTAGATGGATGACAGGAGGGCCTCAGCAAAGCCGGGGCCGGTCTCCAACAGCCAGGCAGCCACACGCCGCTTGAACACGGCAACCGAACACCGCATGTCCCTTCTCTCACCAGGCAAATTCCTGCAGATAACGTTTGCAAAATAAAATGCATTTGTTCGATTAAATGATTTTTTTGTAGGGAACTTGAACTTCTACATTTTGACTACAGCGAGTAGGATACGAATGTAAAACAGGAGAAATGATACTGAATTCAATTTTTTTAAATATATAAGAAGTGATTTGATAAAAATTTGCCTTACTGAAAGTACCCCAAGTTCTTGGAATAAAGCGTCTGAACTGTATCTTCTATTCTTTCCTGTACCAGATTTTAGTATTTGTTTTTGAATAATGAGCAAAGGATCGAGTAAAGATTTAAAAGTTCTCCCCCAAACAATAATACCATATTGTAAATGAGCCTCTACATATGCATAGTATACTAATTTGAATTCGTTAATATTTAAAATATCGTTTAACTGATGTGATACAAATATCATTCTACGTAATTGATTTTTTACTGTGATTATGTGTTTTTCCCATCTTAAATTAGAATCGAAAGTAACACCCAAATATTTGTAATGATCAACTCGTTCGATAGTGTGACAAGGACACGCCGTGCCGGCGCCGCCCCCACACACGTGTAGCCTGAGCGCAAGGTCCGCGGGGGGCTCACCTGATGGACGTAAATAAACTGGAAGATATTTAGTTTTCCCAATATTCACTGTGAGTAAATTTTGATTAAACCATTCTAGAAGCAGTTTTAAGTCGTATGAAGCATATTCGAAAACTTTCTCCCAACTATCACCCTTGACTACTACCGGTGTATCGTCAGCAAACAAAAATGGCTTTCCCTTAAGATTTAGTTTACCAAGATTATTTATATAGATTAAAAATAGTAATGGTCCCAGGGGACTGCCCTGTACAACTCCATAATCGACGTTTGTCGAGTCACTAATTACTTCGCAAATGGATACTCGTTGGGCTCTACCCGACAAGTAACTCTGAAACCATTCTAACGCCCTGCCTCTTACTTCTACACACTCCATTTTACTAAAAAGAATTTTTCCATCAATTGAATCATAGGCTTTAGCTAAATTAATGAATATCATCAAAACTTTTTGGTCATCATTAATTTAGTCAGTTATAGATTTCTGAACTTCAAAGAGAGCATATGAGAAGTTCTTATTCTTCCGAATCCCAAATTGTGTCTAGGAAAAAGTACTTTCCAATTCTAAGTAAGACTGTAATTGTTTCTTAACGCATTTCACAAGACTTTTGGAAAGAAACGCTTAGAAGAGAAATTGGTATATAATTGCTGACTTCAGCTTTACTTAGAGATTTGTACAGAGGAATTACTTTAGCTTCTTTAAATAAATCAGGAAATTTGCCAGAACAAATACTTCACACGAAATAATAAACACGACTTTAAATTTACTTGTTTTAGCGAATTCCTCCTATAGGGAAGAAGCTATTACCGTAGGTCTCAATGCACAAGCACTCGCATACAGATATATATATATGTATGCGAGTGCTTGTGCATGCGTGCGAGTATGTGTGTGTGTGTGTGTGTGTGTGTGTGTGTGTGTGTGTGTGTGTGTGTGTGTGTGTGTGTGTGTGTGTGTGTGTGTGTGTGTGTGTGTGTGTGTGTGTGTGTGTGTGTGTGTGTGCGCGCGTGTGTCTTTAAGCCCGTAAAAATGTCCACTCTGAATGAAATTTGGTATGGACATGTAAAGAAGGCATTATTCTGACAAGTTTGAAAACCAGCCTGATCGGACTACTAGAAGGAGGGAAATTGGGGGTAAACCCCTCCAAAAATGGTTTTTTTAGTGTTTCACATAGAAAAATTAAAAGATTTCGAATTTTGGTCAGCACCATAGACTTTAGCTCAAAAACAAACAATTGAGTATTTGGAATTATTGTTCTATGCCCATTGGTTACCGAGATATCGAAAGTGGTAAACGCATTACGTTGTCCCGAAGTTAACCTTATGGGAAATAGGTAAAATACTATATCTCGCTTAATTCTTTATGTATTCTAATAATATTTGGTCTGCGGCTTCATCTAGATGACATCTAATGTATTTTAGGCTAAAATCCGCGAAAGTTTTATTTTTGTGACAGCAAAACTGCATACTCATTCCCCATGTTTTTTTTGGGGCTCCAGATTCTAAAAATACAATTTGTTGCGCGCAATAATTCTATTTCACCCCAAACGATTCATGACAACACTTCATAATCTGTTTCCACCGTCACAACCGATATTTCAAAAATTTAAAAAGTTAATCACGACAAAGTTCTAATATCTTAATCGAAACGTCAATTTAAAATATTGATATTTACCTGCATGGTTATTTAATTTGAGGTTGGAATTCGATAAGTGCCCTAGCTCTTCTCCTTTTCTGTTATGTTCCGCACGTACCTGGCTATTCCCATTACAGTCATATTTTAAATTTGACAACCAAACTATTGACTTAACTAATTTCAACTAACGTAACGTACTTATAAAGCTTAATTCACATTGTTCACCATCTTACATTTTTATTATTTGATTCATTGCCATTTTTCTGCTTTACAAAACGTATACATGCTCTGCCTGTAATTAAGTATTGTTTCGTGAAGGAATGTATAGTTAAGAATAAATATAATTATTTTAGAAAGAATAAAAATGAAATGCGTTTTTGATCATTTATGAAAGAAACTCTGTATTTCTTTGTTTCTGTTTACAATATTGAATTAAAATTAACTCATGTGAAATATTATCATATGGTAAAATATTTGTACAGTATATTAGAATTGTCCAAAAGTATATTTATAGATCCACATAAGTTCATATTTTTACTCAATGACATTTTGTAATTTTTCGTATTATGTACCTTTACCCAGTGATTTTGCCATTTTACATCCACGCTGGTTACACCACCAAACACACTACTGTTGCGATATAAGCCACACAATAATAAAAAAAGAAATAACATACGTCTTTCAAAGGATTCGATTAATGATATCAAATCGGAAAATATCTAGTTTAAACATCGACTTTAACGGTGGAGACGGATTTTAAAGTATAGCCCGATTTAACTATTTTTAGGCCATCATGTAAATTTTTCAATCCATAACGCACAATATTCAAGTGACAATAACCTTCTATCAATAGTATATTTAGTATATCATCGTTGAAAAGAGACAATAAAAGCTGAAACCCCAATTTTAGACTTAGAAATTAAATGAGTTCAGGATTTTTGTTTACAGAAAATTTTTGTCATCTTTTGTTAATGGGAACTAATTCTTGGAGTTTGTCTGGGTTCCCGTGAAACTCAAACCCTTAATAGTCATTCAAATTTGTGGCTAACAAACAAGAATAACATGTATAAGAAATGTAATAAAATCAGTCGATATTTTATTTTACCGTATAAATTTCACTTACATTGTTTGGAACATTTTCCACACGACTCGAAGCCATTGTCCTTTCCACAGCCGATCGTTAGCTGCACGACCAAGATCATCTATAAAAAAATTACACTCAGAAGAAGGTTTTTTTTTGCCTGAGGCTATTAGATTCAAAAGAGCCTATACAATATGTGAGCAATGTATGACGCCAATACCCACTTAAACTCGTCTGACTTTATAATCGACAGTTTCAGATATAGCTTTCATTCTAGATACGAAAAATACCAAATATGAGCTGTGAGGAGATGAAAAAAATCGAACGTAGACGTGGCAGTCTTGCAACAGTCTCCCGCCTCCCCCCCAGGGGTAGTATAGACTCGCTGGGCCCCAGACCCTGCGAATTCACCCAAGACTGTTAAAACAAACACATAACACAAGCTAAAAAACTAGTTCGGATATATTTATTTGCGCTGAATTTAATGTTTGACTGTAAAAGTTCGGAATAAAGTAAACAGGAGATGAGCTGTAAAGTAAAACAAAATTCATTTACTGAGTTATAAATAAATGTAAAACAATCGCTTCCAATTTCAAACCGGTCCATGCTTATTAATATACGGTTTTGGAAGATTGAAACTGGGGTTTGGTATATATATATATATATATATATATATATATATATATATATATATATATATATATATATCGTTCCTGTGTTTGTTTCATTAATGTAATTTTTTGTTTATATATTATATATAGTATTTTAATGTTATTATTATGTTATTTTAAGTTACATTCAATGATATAATCAAACACTTTTAATACAATAAATATAAAACAAACTCCTGGGCAATTTCTCCAGTAAATATAATTCATAAGAATTGAAATTGTTTAGTTTTTGTCCACTTTGACTTCTTTTAGGAATTTTATTGGTATATTTTTTAATGTTATTTAAACATTAAGAAATGTACCATTTACAGGTTTCTTTATTTCAATAGCTTAAAACACGTACATTCAAACGTTCTGTGAAGAAAAATCAAAATATAAACGCTCTGTGTAGAAAAATCTAAAAGCTTTCAAAATTAAAACTAAAAACTCTAATAATATACGGGACAAAGTTAAATACAAATATATTATACAAACCATTAAGATCAGCACAGCCCACAAGGATCTACCAAAGAACTTCAAATCGGCCATGGCTTGTTTACTTTATGGTGATCGACGACAAAAAAAGGTAAGAAGTTAACAGATTTTTAATTGAAAAGCTGTAATGATAACAAGAAAATCAGGTAAAGAGATGGTACGGCCTAAAACTTTACTTTATGGTAAACGACTTACAAAAAAGCTGAAAAGTTGAAAGATTTGTAATTTTGAAAACTGTGATGATAACTGGAATTTCAGGTTAAGAGATGGTGCGGCCTAAAACTATAATCTCGTAATGCCTCAGTAAAATAAAACCACGATAAGTTATGAAACCTGACAGTTGTATAGCACACTCTGTTATTATGTTTGACTAATTTTTTCGCAATTTTATTCGCAGATGTTCTATCCCTTGAAAAATTACATTAGAAATTTACGATTGAAACACTCTGGCGTTATTACATCACTACACGTGTTGAACCTGCACTTGCGTAATAAGTGATACTAGAGATTACCCAAAGGTCGAAAACTCTCTCTAACAAATATTAATCCCAGAAAAAAGTGTCAACATTTTTTGAACTTCAACTTTACTTGCACCAATGTGTTTTGTATGACATACAATGTATTTGTATGACATACATGTTAAAAAGACTTGCAATGCACCTTGAAATAAACAGTGACCAAACTAAATAAATCTCAACCCACAGCAACCTTTTCTTTCTTTACATTTTGGGAATGTTAATGTTCACGTTAAATAGTTTTTTTTATTATCATTTGAGCTTATTGTTTGAAGATTGGACCGATCTTTGCTAGGATAAATTAAGTTAGCCAGTTAGTCCCTCCCTTCCTCCCCCCCTCCTTGATCCATTTCAGATTCTGTCTCTTCTTTCTTTCCTTCCCGCCATAATTTCATTCCCTCCCTCATTTGCCCTCCTTTCCACCATCCCTCCTTTAATCTGAAATTGAAAATAAAACATTTCGTAAACGGCTAGCAGCATATTTTTTACTATCGGCCGAGCTTGGCTAAAAAAATGCAGTGGATGAATAAATAAGTATTTTACTATCCCTCACTAGTCTTAAACCGATTATAACGTATTTTTTGTTGAACTCCAGTTGTATGTCAGCAACTTTGAATAGTTGTTGATCAGCAGCTGAATCAATTTCTATCAGCACAAACTAATCTCCAGGTCTCTTTCATTTTCAAGTGAGATTTTTTCCAACGACGATATGCGTTAGAACCAGTTTGAAAAAAAATTTAGCTCAATCTATACACGATTATTTTCTGTTTTCTTTTCGTTATAATTTTGCAACAAACGACAATAAGGTCAAGGGTACATTTTTAGATTTATATATGCACCATTTGTATATGCAGTCAAAATAATAGAGGTGCTGCTTTCAATGTACATTGTAAACCTTTTACTTTCAAGTCCAAGTAAATCCTCACAGATGTAGATACGTATATTTTTTAGTGTCTGGTACGTATTAAGCCAAATTTACATCTGTATCCTTGTAGAAAGTTAGTTCATGAAAATTATACAAGAAATGCTAGAAAGCTAGAACCTTATGTTCCCTTGTCAAAGACCAAATGGTTGTTCTATGTGGTAGGTTTAAAATTTGTAAATAACCTAAGAAGCGCAGCCCATAGTGTAAGCATGAGTAAGTGTAAAGTCTCATTGAATAAATGGCTTATTACGAGACCTGTTTACAGACATGATGAGTATTTTAAAGGGATTTTTCGCATTAAGTTTAATTAATTAGTACCACAAGTACCATAATGCCAAGTTTGTTGCTTGCTGTTCTGCTTTTGCATAAGTTTGATTGTGACTGCATGTTTGCCTAAACTAAGACTTGTATTATATAATTTTGTACATTACTGACTTTGTCTAATGCAAGTACTTTTGCCTAAAGGCAATAAAAAACACTCTGACCTCTGATATTCTTTAATTCCATAATAAATATGTGGATTCATTTGAAATGGAAAAAATCAAGCTAACTTAAACCGCCCATATCTCTTTAACCATTGGGTGTGAAAAAAATACTAAGAGTTAGAAAATTCTGTAAATTAAGCATAACATCTAAAAACGCTAAACATACAGGGCATTTATAAGAAAAATCAAAGCTGTCAACCATATTGCAAAATAGCGGGCATTTTTCAAGCTCCGAAGATATCTTTAAGGCTTTAAGGCATTTGAAAATAAAGGCAAGTCCCCCATAAGAAATTCGATGTCAGATATTTATTAAAAACAGGTATCTTGGTTCACTCCCAGTAAACACCCGGTATATAAATTAGTGATCCAAACAAAACAATATATCTCATTGCGGAGCTTTATGGCCTAGTTATCTTCATTTTCAGTTGTTTAGCCTCCGGATTACTGTAGAATAATAATATTAATGGTTTAAATACCTGCTCCAGGGTAATCCAAATAAGTTGCTGTGGCCACAACAACCTATTTGGATTACTGTGAAGCAGGTATTTAAGCCTTTACTTAGTTATCTGTTTCCAAAAGTGACTTTTCTGGTATGATTACCAATGTTGAAGAGTAAAAATAGACACATGTTCTTTCCTATAAGAACGGCTCCGCAACAACTCTGCTTTTAGACTTGCCAGCCTAGACGTCATCACCCCTCTTTATTTTATTCATTCGGATATAAAATAAGTAAATGTTTCTAGAGAACCTTTTTTTTTATCAAATTATTTGTTTAGTAGTGAATGTTTCACTTTGAGTTTTTTTAGTATTTTGTAGAACTGCTAAATTAACAAAAAATATTATAAAGTATATTTAAGGGGCTGGATCAAAATCTGTTCTATGAAACGTCTCATGTCTGTATAGGTTATTTTAATTAGTAAGTTAAAATTTAAAACGTCTTAATGGATATGCTGTGGCAAAAGAGAAAATAGCATCCTTTCTCTGAGCTCCCGTTTATTTTTTGAGTAATTTATCATGAATACCGACTGCATCTAATTAAAACAGCTGCATCTATTTAAAACATTTATTACTATTATATTAATTCACACGCTATATTTTCTCTTAAAGGTAATAATTAATGTAAACTACTATGCATAACATTACATATTACAAAGTAAACTTTAAAAAAATTCTTAAAGGAAATACCAACATCGACGTTAGGGCTGTGAATTATAAATCTGGCTCTACAATATACGACGAGTCTGGTGATTTAAGACTCCATATATCTTGTAACACGCTGGATTCGAACTACGAGTATTTTTCAATGTCCCCTTCAAAACAGTGAATCGCCCTTAAAGGTAGGAAGGGGGTGTTTATTATTGTTATAAAATATGATCAAGAACACTGAATTGATATAAATCTTTAAAAATATATCACTGTTATGTTCAACCAACAAATATTCCATTGATTCACTGTTATAAGCTACAAGCAGTTGAGTGTTTAAAAAAATATAAGTTTCGGTTTTAAGTTTTTAATAACTGACATTTTTCTAGTGATTACATTTCACTATGGTAAAGTATACAGGACTACATATAGAATTCACACTGGGTTGTCTGACTCATTGATTGATTGATTGATTGATTGATTGATGACGGACAGCCTGACTGACTGATGACTGACGGACTGACTCTCTGACCTACTGGCTTACTGACTGACTTGCTGATTGACTGACTGACAAACTGACTGACTGAACACAGCTTCTCAAACCCCATACAACTATGGGCAATGAAACCTGGCAAGAATAGTGTTTATAAACTCTAAATGCATATTAAGATAGGATTTTAAAATAGTTTTCCTTAAGAGGTCAAAATAGGCTGAATTTTTTATTTTAAAGTAGTGGCCATTTTGAGATTTCAAATCTATATATGGGATAATAGAATAACTTCAAGGTATGAAAAGATACAAAATACAAACCAAGTAATTAAATATATTAATCTACTACGGCCATCTGATATGTCTTTTCAAATACCATTAAGGTACTCGCGCATTACGGACCACCAAAGTACTATACTCAAACTAGAATCTTTAAAAGCTGTATGGACATTTTCAAGGATAACTGGTGCCTAATCTTAAGGCCCACGCCGTCCATAAGACTAATTTTAATTTTAGCACTGGGATTATGGACGGCGTGGGCCTTAAGATTTGGCGCCAGATATAGTTCAAGCTATAATACAAATATTATATTGAGCTGGAAGTTGATTAATAGTTTTAAATAAATAATTTAATGTTTCTAAATGATCTATTGGTGCCCCCCAGATTTCCGCAGCACCATGACAATGAAGATTACGTTTTCATCATATTGTCCCGAAAACAGCCGTTTTTAGTCCTCTAAATCGTACGCAAAATGATAGTTTTTGAATGACTTTGAATAGGAGCACTGAAAAAACATATGGTAAATTTTGCCGTACTCTAATGTCAAAATTTGTTTATGTTACGTTTAAAAGGTTGAACGATTTCTTAACTTGTGTTTGTAAACGACTAACAGATGTGTAAATGACAATGACTAATTTGGATAGCCTCAAAATTATGTCGACTAATTTTTTAACAATTAAATGGATATTTATAAATATTGATGAAAATAGTTGTTATCACACGGGGCAAAACTGTATACTTGGTACTCCTTGGTACTCGATCGCATTTCCAAACTCGGCTGCGCCTCCCCTGTAAATTACGATCTCGTACCAAAAAGAGCTACTTTCGCGCCTAGTAATGAAAACTACTATTACATAGCTGATCAAGTTATCATTTTGTTTGTTTCCTGAATCATATCTGATAAATAGGCTCATTGTGTATTAGTTTAAGGAAACATAACTATCGCTCGCTATTAGTTACTATCGTGGGAAATTTCGGCGGTCACACTTGACGTTGAAAACTCTTTTTCTTTAAGCTACGGAAATGGCAGCTTTTATCATATGTCTGGTGGGGCTAGGGAAGGTTTTTCCTCCTAAGGGAAAAAATAATCAGCTCAAGTCGAGGATGTCTTCTGTTCGTTTGCTACTGTAGTAAAACCAAGGTTTGTAGAGGAGGAGCGAGCAATAATGAAGGGCTACCTAACCCCCACTAGGCCTGTGGAGCCAAAGCTTGTGACGACAATGTCAGACGGGTTTTTTTCGGTTTCATCCCCATACCACCTTATTGGGTATAGCCTCATTCGAGGTGTCAGTGATACGATCCCTCTAATTGGTCAAGAGGGGTTGTCCCAGCTAGAAGTCAATAAATGGTTACTGCCACCATCTAATAGTGTTTAGAGAAGGTGTTTAGTCTAGCCTAAACAAAAAATAAACAATCAGATGATTTTTTTTTCTTTTTTTATTTAAAATAAGAAGATCAAGATGAAGGCCTCATTAGGAGAAATATTTAAAGGCAAGAAATTTTTGAAATGTAGGTATTTTAAGTGGTTAGAGGAATATATTGAGTGGTATAAGGAAAAATATAGTTCATCTTACGGTACTAAAGTTGCTTTTCGTTACTAGTAATTTTTTAACAACGGCTCAATAAGAGCCTCAGTCAAAAAATTTGACATTGATTCATGCAATTCCCTCTATACCCTTTCGTTGCCTGGACTAAATGTCGGATATCGAGGATTTGAACTGAGGAGGGAGATGACAGAACAATGTCATTAACAGTGATCAGCCAGCTGGTTGGAGTCGCTGCCGTGTAATGAGAAGATTTGCCTTAGTAATTACCTGATTTACTGGATCAGCTACTCTAAACACACACGCTGAGATTGTATCTAGACGAGAGGTATCGTGAGACAAGCGGTATCAGCGATACAAGGCCACACACGCTGAGATCTGTCGCGATGCATGTCTCGAGACCAAATTTTTATGAAACATACGGTGCAAAAACATACCATTGACAGATTTAGAATATTTGTTTACGTTTATAATTTTGTTTCAGATCCCTCTATTGAATCTTCTCATTTAGTTTATTTTACATAAAATTTTTTTATTTTATATATTTTATATCTATATTTTTTTTAACTTTCATGGACGGAATACCGGAAGAGATGTTGCTTGCTTGTGGGGTAGCCATTGCGGTTGTCCGGAAAAGAAAAAAGATACAACCGTCACAGCAGACCTGCGTACTCAGCGAATTTCCATTCGTCCAATAATCGAGAATATTTTAAACGATTTTTCCTATGGACACATATTTATATAATTTACTTTAATGACAAACTTGTGTATAATATATAAAAGACTAATACAAATTTTTGTGTCACCGTGGACATCTATAGGAAAATAAAATTTTACTGATGTTCTTAAATTATTGTTACATTGCATAGAGGATGAGAAAATGGGATTTATAAAATAGTTAGAAATTAAGATAAATAACCTAAATATAAATATCAGTACTTTGTGTTATCATTGAGTGAAGGGAATTTATTTCTTTTTTAATTTTATGAGGTATATTTCAGCCTAATATAAACTGCCTCTTGGCAGCCTGTCTTGTCAAATTATAATTTCACTCAATTTAACCTACAAATTTAAAACAATAAAAATGCCACTGAAAAATAAGAGGACCCACCAATTATTATTACTAATAATCAAAATAAATATTCATGTTAACACAAATCTTTATTCGTTTATTATAGTGTTATGTTTTCTATCGAAGTGTTAGTAAGTATAAAGGTTAATATAGTTTTTCTAATTTTAAGTGGCACAAGTCAATACTATCTGTAAAAGAATGCATTTTTCATCTAGGCTATTTAGTATAATATCAAATCGATTTAAAATTGGTATGCAGGTTGGTTTTGTATGTGTAACCTTATTTATCAAAGCCAACATCGTGTTTCATGATGTGAGCATATAAGTTGTAATAATTTGCTGGCTAAGGCCTATAGAATTATAAAATATAACTAGGCCTAGTAACATATTTTAAAAAGTTGAAGTGTTCTAATGTTTTAATATAAATCGGCGGTTTTGTTTCTAATGATTGTTTCTCACTTCAATTCCTTAAATCAATTGTTAGCCTATGCCGTTTGGCATATCAACTTCCTACATTATATCTTGAGCCTTGGCCTATTCTATTGTCATAGCTGTCAGAAATCGTTTATTGTTATAGGTCGGGGGTAGTAAACAAGTTTAAACAAATTTCAACAAACTTTTATTACATTTAATTGCAAATTGACTTGAATAGACTGATGTGGGGCCCCGATGTCTAGCCATAAGCCTGACAGTGTTAGTGAATGACGATCGCACTTAAGGGTTTGAATAACATTACGTCTTATTACCATTTTTTTCATAATGTAAAGAGAAAAGAAAGGTGTGTGTAGAGTCAACTGGTGTAACGTAGTTGGGCTCATGCAACTAGTAGTGATTACGACATCTAGGTCTACATTATAAATCAGTTAATACAACTAAATCAAAATATTACTTGTACGGTCTCAGTTATGCTGTCATACCCCTAGGTCCGCTAATTTTTTGAGCCTATAATTACGTCATACTAGCTAACTAAGCTCAAATCTTTCTATTTTCTTTACAGCATACATTTTCTTTGCTTTAACCAAAATGACTATTAAAAAATGTATTTTTTTTAAATTGAACATCAGTTTGGCACATTTCATAGGGCGCGACCTTTTTACTTAAGATGGCTATTTTTTCATCATCACCTAACATAGTAACCAGTTAGGCCTAGCTGAACAGTTTAAACATGAATTTTATTGTCTTCGAACTAGTCGGATTAGTCAATACTCAAACATCTGCTAGTATATCGTTCAAATTAGTATTATGACCAGGGTGGCGTGTCGTGTAATCCAATTACTTGGAGTTCATGAACTGTGGATAGTTATGGCTTGTGGACGCGGTGTTCCCTAGTGTGGATTAATGTCCGCAGTATTGAATACTTACTTTAATAAGACCGTCCTCACAATTAGACCAGTTCGTAAATTGTAAACCAGGCAAAATTTGTGGTTCGGATCCCACGTTAAAATGTAGATCCCTTAGCTACTATTGGCTGTTGGGCTATTAATTAAAGGTCCTTTCTAAGAAACATGTCAACCTTAGTCAGTAACAAGACTACAAAATCGCGCAACAATCATCCTTCACTAATCTGTCTTTCATAAGTGGCTTAAAATACCTACCTGGGTAGGTCACCAATTCAAGTAGGCCTAATTTATGAATTTGATTTTTATTATTTGTTTACTTAGGCCTATTTACTTATTTATTATTTACTTGTGTTTGATTTTTATCATTTCTAAAATGCGAATCAATTAGCTCAGAATGAACCCGGGAAAACGTAGGCCTATTCACTTCCTTAAAATACCCTCGGGCTACACCCAGTGAGTGTTTATTGATTTCACCAAACATCAGTTAAGGGTCGTTTAATAAACCGTTCGTAAAAGATGGGAAAATAGTATCAAACAGCTGATAAAATTTAACTAACCGAGCCTTAACGGTGGTTTAAAGGTTGGTGAAATCAGGCATAATTTAAATGTTTACATTTCATAAGAATATAAAAATTCAAATACTGAACAATAAACAGCAGTAGATATTAAAATTTGGTTTCAAAAAGCAGAAGAAACAGCTGTTTCAAGCCAACTAAAATGCAAATTCTATTGGCAATAGAGTAATGCCTTCAAATAACGTAACAGCTGCTAATACAAAATAAAATAGCTAAGGGCCTTTTCACAGGCGACCGTCACCATCGACTTAGGCGCAGAGTCTTTTCGCCGTGCTCGGAATAACAATTACGCGTGTTCACACTCAGCGACCGTGACTCAGGGCTTATTTTGTAGAGAAAAAGTACTATGGGACAATAGGGGTCCAGGAGGGGGTACGGAATACCCTCCTGCAAAACCCCACGGGGGCCCCCGTAAAATTTGTTTACATTACAATCAAATTCAGTGCCTTTTTAACGTTTATGCCCACTGTGTAACCCAAAAAGAAAATGATGAATAAGTCAATAAAGCTTACTGTTATACTATATTTGTTTGGATGCGGCAAAATTTCAAACTACGCCAGTGAAAAGTATTCTCGCCGAAAGAGAGCGAGCGCGAGTTCCGGCAAGGATATTTAGGCCTAGGCCACACTGAAAAACCGTTTAGGCTAAAAAATATAAACTAAATGTAAATACTAAACAAAAACTCTTTAGGCAGTATACACTTTTGCGCGGCGGGGAGGGGGGGGGGGGTTTGCAATGCCGCGGCTAGAGTGTACTTATTGCGCCTTAGTAATCGTTTAGGTTGTTATCTCCACCGCTACATGCGTTAGCGCCACTCACGACTCATGTTGGGAATTTGACTGTCGTCGAACAAGTGCGCATCTGACTTGTTCAAACATTTAGCAAACTACTTGCCGCTGAGATTCTCAAATTTTAAAGAGTTGTAAACTTTTACAAAAATTGTTCCATATACAGTATTACTAATGACGTGCCCATAGAAAAGGTCCAAAGCCGCACCGGTGACCAATGAAGTTTCGGGGCTGCGCTCCGGTGTCCTAAAAAGTAATGGAGCTGCGCTCCGTTGTGCTCCGGCTGAAATTAACCCCTGCCGTCACGGTGTCAAAAATGAAAACGACAAGACTTGGCGAGGAGATACCGCGTCCTGTCGCCTAATGTGAAAAGGCCCTTACTATTTTTTCTGTGAATAAATTCAAAGGTAATGTGGTAAGTTGTAAAAAATAAATTAAACTTAGTTTATTTTCTATTTACACGCAATTTAGGAAAATGAACTTAGAAACAGTAACGGTTAGTTGCAAATTCAATAAGTTTAACAATCTTATAACAATTAATACTGCATAGACAAAAAGAAAAAAAACATTGACGCTTCAGGCTACAAACTCGAACCTCTCTGCACATTTCTATACCTCATTCTGGGTTCAATGTCCCATAAATCTGGCAACATCGCTGGCGGCGGAATAGGTCTTATATACATGAAGCGCAAATTAGCACGATTATTGAATGCTGCTAAATAGCACCAATTTTGCAGTGATTGGATAGAGTAAAAAATCCAGAAAAAATTGCATATATATTTCTTTGTAGTGGTATTAACATATTTTTAGAGAAAAAAATTATATACTCAAATATTTTACATAGCCGCCGAATAGCACGTTTTAGACGGCGTCAGAATAGATACAAATATTTATATATGTCCTTATATAAATATGAAAATGAAAAAAAAGGTGTTTTGTGGTCAAGCAACATTAAAAAGAAAAGTTATGGTGGTTCCGTTCTCGAGTCTTACCATGCCGTTTATTGTAATATCTAGTTCCCTGTAGATGGAAATTCGGTTAGGGGAAATTAGCTAAAAATATTTGAAATCGGTTCAAGAGTTTATTATATACAAGGGAAACGATCGTGGGAATCACATTGATGTTCATTATATGAATAAACTTTCTGTTTTTCTTAGACTATTAGTTCGTAGTATAATACTTTTTTATAAGTGTATTCTTATTATAGTATTTAAATGTAAGCAAACATACGATCAATGACATCAAATCAATCAAAATAAAAACAACAAAATATTCATATGAAAAAAATTAATTCAAATCATATGATCTATCTTATAAATTGATATTTAAATACACCTGTTACAGCAAACCTGCACACTCAGTGAATTTCTGAAGGGTTTTTTTAAGTGGGCATATTCTCCATAGGGAATTGTTTTGAATATTTTATGAAAACATTACTTTAAATAAAGTAAATGTTATCATTATTGAGTTTATTCCTTATCATAGTCTGATAATTTGTAATAATAGTATTCTTATTATAGTATGTAAATTTCAGCAAACATATTATCAAACTACTCAAATTCAAGGAATAAAAACATACCAAAATATCAACTGACCAATTATATTCAATCATATGGTTGTACCATAATTTTAATAAAATCCCATTTTTAGGGGAATTCAATGAAAAATTATGGTATTTATACCAGAATTTGGATAGTTTAGGGAGAAAAAAATACAATGTACTGAATTTACCAGACCCGATATCTCAGTAACCGATTGATGTAGAATAATAATTCAAAATACTAAATTGTTTATTTTTTTAATCTGAATCCAATTTTGACTATCAAATTTACATAATATCAATATAAAGGTGTTAAATTTTAAAAATAAATTTTATTTTGTTAAAAAAACCCTCTTAGAACAAACCTATCCTGCTGGTTTTCCAACTCGAAGTATTAAATATCGCTTTACACATATTTGCCAAATTTCATCGCGATCGGACCATTTTTGCAAAAGTTATTGCGCCTACGGACAGGTATATATATATATATATATATATATATATATATATATATATATATAGTTCTACCCAGAACCCAATAACTGCTCTTTCTGGCTTCCAGAACCCAATAGGTGCTCTTGAAGAGCACTTAAGAAAGAGCACGTAATGGGGACTTCCAGACCCCAATAAGCGCTCTTTCCCCTCTCCCCCTCCACTGATCACCAGTTCCCCTCACACGCTGCTCCCAATAGGTGCTCTTACTTTTTTCTACATTGGAGTAGCAGGTTTGCGAGTAAGGGAATTTCTCCCAAACCCCTCAACCGCACTGTCTAGCTGCCAAAGCAGTAGTGCTTGCTATACAATTTCTCAGCAATGGCGGCTTGAATTAAATACAGACTTTTCCGCTCAAATTTCAATTCATAAGATATAACAACAACCTTAGGCAGCTTAAAAATTTCAACTCTATTATTTATCTAAAATTTATTCAGATTTACAAATCGTCTTTAAAAATGAATATACTCTCTACGCTTGCCATAAAATTACGCAAAAACGTATTATAAAAAATAAATTAGGCCATGTTTAGACACAGCCTGATTTGAGGTTCCTTTTTTATTTTATTTCAACTACAGTATAACGATCAGAATAAAAACTATGATAAATTATCATCCTGTCATCATAGACATACTAATAAATAGACAGTTGAATAAATAGATTAGTTTCTTGTGTGAACAAATTTAAGATGGGCTCCAGTCACGAAAAATATCGCGTTTCTACCTGACTCTTCCATAAGGCCGATGTCAACTTTCAAATCCGGTACAGCTCAACCTAAATCGTTAATTTTTACCTCATTCGAAAGAACGAAAAATTATCTAGCGATAACTGGAACCCCCTCTTATTACATAGAAGTGATTGCATTTAAATAATTAGTATTGGAAAGTACACTACTCTCTAAGACCCCTAATGCCTGCATTTCTCAGATACCCTCGGTTTTACACCAGAGTGTAACTTGTAGCATTCCTATCATAGGGCGCTACATTCCCGACTTAAGCGGCTCAGACGTATTATTATGTAGGCAGTGCAAACACTTTTCCTCCCCTCCCGCAAGCAACAAATGAACTCGCCCAAGCAGGTGGGACGGCGCCAGCGGCTCAGTCAGCCTGGTCGGCAATTTACTGACTACCGTGGACTGCTTTAATAAGCGCGTTGCGCTCTTCGCACCAGCTTATTTATGTTGTGTTATTTTAAAATCATTGTGGATTGACTTTAAAAAATTGTGTTCATATAGGAAGACAATATAAAATTACTATCCAAGATTTATATTAGGGGATGGCTCTCCATCTCTTCTCAGACGTATTGTTACAACAAAAACCGCCAGGGACGTGCGTCTTTTCATTTCTGGAATACAACTCTCTCAAAACCTCGGCAACCTATGGACATAGTAAATCGTTTGTTTTTTCGAGCTGAATATAAACAGTCAATTAAAATACCTATTAAAAATGCTGTTAATGTTTTTGGAGGAAGAGGGATTACCACGGAGAGTAAATTAAACCTGTTTTAGGTTGGTAACTTGCATCACATGTTGCAGCCTTGTATCATACGAATCATCCTTGATTTTTCCTAATTTTCTTGTTATCTTAATAAGAATTTTTTTCAGAAATAGGTATAAGTGTTAACATTAGAAAATCCTCATAAATGTCGAACTACAACTTAAAATTTCATAGCTCCAGTTAAACCCGTAATTAACGTTTCACAAAAATATGGAAGTAATTAGAATCCTAAAAACATTGAAACCATTAATTCTCGAAATTCAAGCAAAATTTACATATTAATTTATCATGGAAAAGGATAGAGGGAAAATCAAGCTCACAGATTTTTCATGGTTTTATTAATTGTAGTAACAGTTAACAGTGAAAACATAATATGATAAAATTATAAGATTGGTTTTGTACACAAGATTCAAATATCAACCCTCGACTTCCACCGTTCTGGGTAATAAATACTCCATCAAACCAAATTATATTTATATTCTGTCGCCATCTTAGATCCAATATTGAATACAATATTTATTTGTATTTCAGATATCAAGAAAGTGTAGTAAACCTTCGTTTCACATAGTATTTTTAAACTAAATAGGCCTACTACAATCGTTAAAAAATATATTTTATTCTCTTCTAAATATAATTTTTTTAATGCTTGAGCTAATAATATTAAACATTCAATCAACATTTAAATATGTCAGTCAATTCAAATGTTCTGTAATGTAAAGTCATGCTCATAGTTGTAAAATTACACTTCAACCTATAAACTACAGCCCAAATTATTTTACTGTCGAAGACAATACATATTTACAAGTTTAACTATCACTGGTCGCTCTTAATAATGCTCACTTTATACCGACCACTTAAATTTTCAGTCACCATCTTGGATCCACCATTTTGAAATAAACTAAGTATATTTTTAATAAAATGTGGTATTGTGAGTAATAATTTAAACTTCTTTACCCTAAATCCAATACTCACATATGTTTCAATATGATTGGTTATCCATTTTTAAGAGTTTATCTGTTTAATGGATTTCAGCCTAAATGAGAGAATGCCTTCAGGGTAGTTTTCTGATAACTTTAATCCGGACTCTGGGAATTCCCGTCTAATAAGTGACACTTTTTTGTAATAAACACGATGATTCACTCGTCTGCTCCTTCAAAATCTTCGCGATTATCTCACTATTCATGAATGCATGGCGTGTAGGCTATTTATTATTTTCAGTCAAGCCAAGATACAACCATCTTAATTTTTTTACCCTCGTTTATTCTTAATTACTTCGTAATTTTCAAATCGTTGTGATCCAATCACAGAACCATAATCAATGTGCAGTAGCAGTAATTCAGCGGTAACTGCGTAACAAACCAACTGCAATCATTCTGAGACCCTTGTAATACTTCGGCCTCGCAGTATAGTAATAAAAGGCAAATTCTGAAAAAAAAAACTGAATTTCCAGAATCGAATCGGCTATCTACCATATTATTCCGGACTTCTGAAACTCTACTGCATTCTCTAAACTAAACATTACAATTTTAAACATATTGTAGCTTTACCTTTAACGTGCAAAATAGTCCAAAGCCATGAATAATTATTTAATTTAAAAGAAATAATTAAATTTCAAAAGTCAATTCAAGGTGGTGATAAACTTTTTAAATCCGTAAAAATTAAGCTGAAACTCGTAAAATTGGTTGACTAGCTAGAACATAATGAAATTACGATTATTATTATCAATTAGCATTTATTCGAAATCAACTTAATGATATATTAAAATGTTTCGTTTAATTTTAAAAAATGAATTTTTTAGCGTATTGCAGCATAGTAATCGCAGTAAAAATCAAGTCTGAATTAAATGTTAAACCCCCCACCTTTAAATTGAGAAAAAATCTTCAAAATGGCAGATCCAATATGATATCTGAAAAAAGGACATCCTTTTTATACAAAGTACTTATCACACATAAATGATGTGGGTTGTTCCAGATTGAATTGTAAATATATACAAAGCAAGGCATTGGAACAGGAAAAAAAAACTTATACCCTCAAGTACACAAGATTTCAAACTAGACCAGAGGATTCCTCAATGTTTTCAAAATCTTGACATGAGGCCTTAGAGAGAATATGAGTTATAAATTTTAAAGTTTATAATCAAACTAAAACATTAAGTAGAAGAGATGAGATTCTAATTCGAGTGATGAAATAGGATTCCTTTAACTGAAATCAAGACCGATAAAGCAATAAAAATGTTCTAAAAAATAAATACTGAAAATTTTTGTTATATTATATAAACAACAATAAGTAGTAAAATACGTTTTTTTTAACGTACCAATAGATTGGTGAGTATCGTTCATCTGTGGTATTGGTAATATAAGTTGACAAATATCCTTTGTTTAAAACCATCGAGAAACTTAAAATTAAATTTTTGTATTAAGACCCTTACAATCTACTATGTTAGGCTGCAAATAATCAGGTAAACACATTAAAACTGATTAAACTAGAACATTTTTTATATTAAATTTCAAAGACAAATATCTTTAACATTTTTAACTAACATAATGATGCTGAGAGATTAACAAGATGAGGGGTTTAAAAGTTGTGCACCAAATAGAAATTATGTAACATTGTCCATATTAACTTTGTTTGCTTATTTATAACCAAAGAAATATAAATGATTTTTTAAATTTACCTTCTTTTGGGTGGATACCCAGCAAGGGTTGCTATAACAATATGAAACGAGCTGGCTAAAAATTATTCTACATATCTGAAAAATAGCGGTTTCCAACAACCATGTACAAGAGGAACAATTGGAATTGGAAGTATATGGATGTATCAAAGGTGCTTGATATTATCAGCCATCCTTTTTAATAAGACAATTAATTGTGATTTCTTGGTGTTAAAAATTAAGTTAAATAGTTTGAATCTCATAAAAAAACTCCTACTGGTTGACACCCCCCAAGTAATACAAGAAGACCGTGTCGGAGAAACCATTTCAAGGAGTCAAATTACTATACCCTAATCAGTAAAGGTACTTTGCGTCCCTTTTCTGATCACTTCTTTACCCTCATTCTGTGTTGTGTTATATGGCGTCCTAAATACACCTACAAAGAAAGCACAAAATAATTTCTGTTCTTATACAATAATTGCAAAAGTGTCCACAAGCACCAAAGAACAGTTTGAAATCAGTTAGAAATTATGAAACATATTTTTACAGAACACAATTAGAAACAAACAAACAAATTACAAATCTAAACAAACTGGAACTTTGCATAACTCATTTGAGTTGGAAAGTAAAAGGAACACATAATTATCAATGGGTGGGCAATCATTATGATTATGAACCTATTATTAGTAGTAACGTTTTATTAAAATAAAGCTCTGACTTCATTCTCTTTACCTATGATTAAATCGAAACAAACATAAATAAACATAATATTTTACAAGTTTTAATGTCCACAAATATTTTAGTATGTGCCTTTATGGCTAAAAAATGTACAGAATTAATTTTACAGGAATTGTTTCCCATATTTAGTGTATGCGTTTATGGCTCAACAAAACAAATATGTATAGAGTTAATTTTACAAGTATTCGTTTTCACAAATCTTGCAGTGTGTGCCTTATAACTCAACAAAAAAATATCTACAGCATTAATTGTACAAGAATTCGTTCCCACAAATTTTGAAGTGTTTGCCTTTATGGCAAAATATGTACAGCATTAATTTTACAAGAATATATTCCCACATATCTTGTAGTGTGTGCCTTCATGGCTCAACAAAAAAATTACGTACAGCATTAATTTTACGAGTATTCGTTCTCTCATATCTTGTAGTGTATGCCTTTATAGGGAAAAACAAATTTATATAAAAAAAACAAAAACATAAACATAAAAAAGGGCAAATATGACTGTAATGAAACTTAAGTTTGGTAATGAAACTTAAAGGACCATAATAATGTTTGCAGGATATAGCCAATTTATTTTGATATAATTGTCACTTTAAAGCCAAATCATGTTAACTCAGGTAATAGATTATTTCACCCTTGCAAAAATGAGAGAAACGTACAATAAACAAACTTCTCCTATTATAAGATTTTTCTAAAACTGTATAATATATAAAATAAATGTTTTGACTATTACCAAAAGAATTTAGGCACATTAAAACCCATGATAAGTTCGCTCAAAAATTAAAGGCTTATTTAGCAGAAGAGAACACTTTATTTACACTGCTTCCTCTAAAGTATGCATTTTATTATAAAAATACTAGTGTAATAAAATTATTTTAAACTCATAAAGGTTTTAAATATTTACTAATATTATATCAGTTATAGTTTTGACTATTTTTTGTGACATTATTCAACCACCTATTACTATATCTCATAAGCAATGATTATTTTAATTACAATTTAACATTCTGAACAACAAAGAATTTTTTACTCTCAGGAATTCAATGACCTTTTAATATATTGTAATAAGGGTTTATCTGGATAATATGGTGACTGAATACAAAAATAAGTTATATAACGAAATATGTAATAAAGAGGCATGTTTATGTGCTACTGCGGATTCTATACTCGGTTCCACGTTCACCTTTCGGTATGGAATATCCATAAGCCATGTATTTCAAATGACAATTTAAGTTATACTAGCTAAATTATGTTACAATAAGCTGATAATTTTATAATAATATGTTATGGATATTAATAAACAAATATACTCAAAAAAGGTAATAAATAGATTTGCATTGTCCCATAAGGCCTGTACTCAAAGGTGAATGTGGAATTGATTTTAGGAGGTTTTTGAAAATGTGTTAATTTATTTTTGTTTTGACCAGTTTGTAACTAAGGCCTTAATTTTTTTTGGACTACTATTGATAATTTCAGGGAATTCTGTTTCTAAATCTCCCATCACCTGGAGAACTCTTGCAGTAGATGGACACCTTTTCTCCTTAATTTCCTCTTTCAGTTTGTTTTTTATTGCCTCTTTTAGGGCGTTTGAAACTTTTGATTTCTTATGTGGTCTTCTTTTGGAGAATGCCCTCTTTCTCCCAGGTGTGCTTCCTCGGTGTGTTGCCTCTGTTGCTGTTCCTTCCTCTGACTCACTATCAAAAAGCCTCTTTATGATTTTAGGTCTCATTGGCAGTGAGCTTTGGCTTTGAGAGGATGATTCTTTCTGTTCTTCAATTTGAGGAATGAAATCCACTCCCTCAGGCTCCTCTGAAAGCTCTTCAATTACAACTGTTGAATCGATTTCATCTATGGTTTTTCCGGCATATTGGGCGATGGTGCCATCATCTATTGCCATCAGGATTTTCCCCATTCGTCCAGCATGGAGAGCAGGATCATGAGTCCGGTATTTGGTCAGATGGGTTTTCTCTGTGTGACCCATCGACTCCGCGACGAGTCTCAGGTCCTCATCTGTCAGGTTGAGGTACCTCAGACTCGCTGCCAACTGTTTGCGGAGCCGGGTTCCAGTGAGTAAATGGGGTTTTTCTGCTCCACATTTTAACGCAAATTCGTTCATTACCGCAGTGCCTTCTATGTATTTTTCATTATTGGCAAATAAATACTCATTGTCACTGGTTATTTTAGCTTTCTCTCTCAGTGAAATCATTAAGTCAAAGCGGCCCAAGTCTTTATTAGCGACCAAGAGCGCAGCTGGCCTTCTCAGTTTTGACATTACTACTACTCTTTTGAAACTGCCTGCATAAGATTGTTCAGTAATTGTCAATGCTTTAAACTGATCACTTGATTTGTCTATTTCTTTCTGTGACAACCAATTTTTTAATAGCATGTCATCTACTTCGCCAACTCTTCTTCTGTTAAAAATCCAAAGTTTTAGGAGGAGGCATTTGCTTACTGTAATATAGTTCTCATAACTAAAGTTTTCTTTTAATTTTTGTTCTGCATCACTTAGGGTATCTTCTATATGTTTCAATAGCTTTTGGACGTCCTCCATTGAGGGTGTTTCTTGCCTCCTTTCATAGGTTCGGCGTTCAGCCTGCTTACGCCCAAGTGAGGCAACCTGTTTGTCGAAATCCCAGTCATAGATTTTTTGCCATGTCTGAATTATGTCAATTTTTTCATTTAGGTCTTTCTGTTCATCATCTCTTCCCTTTTCCAGTTGTATTCGAAGCTCTGTCAAGATGTAATTAGACAGATCTCTCATTTTGGGCCCGTATTGGTGAGGTGTCGTGGGCTTGGCCATCTCTTGCCCTTCTGCCTCACCATGACCACAAATTGAGTAGATGGCATTGACGAAAGTGTTGTAGTGCTTGGGCTGGAAAATGTCCGCTGTAGCTGATATTGTCTCACTACTTAGTTCCATCGTTTTTTCGGACACTCGGCCCAAGATCCGAAGGTGATTCCTGATGGTCTTTTCTTGTCTTTCGCCTTTCAGACGGTTGCACATTTTATTCCCGTATAGTATAAGGCTGGGATCATTTGTACACAGTCTTCTTATGCTGTCATTTCTCATGAAAGGGATGATCCTAGTCTTCATGTCATCATTCAGCGTTTGATGTAGCTGAATTTTATCTTGGTCGATTTTTACCCTGAGTGCTGTACCAGAGTAATATGTTGCATCCTCCTTACACTTTCTTAAGTGATTGACAACATGTTTATCGCTAATGAATAGCTTGCACTCTGGGCACTTAGTTTTGCTGTATTTATCCTTAATTGATTGCCTACGTACGATGGGGCTTTTTGGATGCAATTTATTGTAAATGGAATCTCCTTCGGCCATAATACTCCTCAATTTTGCTAATCTTTCAGAAGAAGATGATGCATTATAGTAAGTCTGCACATCTTGTTCTAAGAGATGCATTTTGAGAAGATGCCGGGAAAAATTACCTATTAATTTCATGCAGTACTTGCAATGATGTTTCTTCCTTTTTGATGATTTTGGTTTCAGTCCCTCCTCTTCAGTCACATTTACATCAGAATCTGAATCTTCCCTCCCTGCAGAAAACCAAACAATTTTAGCAACTGCTTTCAATTTAGTTAACATAAGTGTAGCAAATGATTAAAAATAAAAAAAATTCACCTCAACCAAGTAAAAAGATGACGGTACCTATTCCATGTATTTATTGGATTCTGTATTCCCCCCCCCCCACAAATGTTCCATTTCATTTTCCTTTAATAAAAATGAAAATAGATTCCCTTTTGAAGAATCTTTATAATGTAGAAGGTAATAACCATAACTGTGGATAAAAAAATTTTAACATGACCATGTAACAAAATTTTAAATGTTTGTATCTGCGACAGTTTAGTTTACACAATTACATTTAGTTTAGTTTGCATATATAGTGTTGATCAAAATTACATAAAAACTAGCCGCTGTACTTGTACATATGCACTGCATGATTTAGAAGGCATTAACCAATAGGCAATGCAATGTTTCAAGGTTCAAATAGCTGGAAGCAATAGCTGGAAGGTCAAAAGTTACGTCAAAAGATGCACATGTAAAAGCTATGCCATTTTGAAGAGGTGTCCTGGGGGTTTCAAAATTGGTTTTGTGAGCCCTCAATCTTGGGGGTTTCTCCAAGGTGGACAAACTTGAATGTGACCTTTTTGTATTAATCCCCATAGGAATAACATAGGGATAGGGGCCTAGGGGGCCCGGCCTCCTCCGAAATTAAAAGTAAAAAAGAGAAAAAATTAGAACTGAAGCTAGAATTATTTAAGAAATAATGTGCATGATCGTCTCCACGGTAGGCAGACTATACCAGATGCTCATAAGTCCGATGCGTAGAAATATTTTTTTGTAAGCTTATATTCATTTTTTATTTAGGGTTATTAGACTGTCAGGTGTGTTATGCATCTGGTAACCCGAGTTTTCATAACAATTGTGTAGAGACAGTAGTGGCTGGCTTCGCCTTATACCAGATTACAAGCGGTTGCAAGTAATCCTTAAATCATAAATATCTTTAAAATAACAAAAAAAAGTCCTTCTCGTTTTTGCAAGAAACTAAATATTGATTTGAAGCCTATTCAATTAATTTGTTTGATTATTCTTGAATGCAATTTAATCAAAATTTGACATTCATCATCGAGGAATTCAAACATAAACTTTTTACAAATGACCTATAAAAAAATCTAACAGAGCTTTAGGAGGGTCACATAAGTGACTTTAGGGACATATCGTCCGCATCCGCAAGTTGTCATCGGTTAACACAGTAGCAGCGAGCAGAGGGTTTGATACGGTAGAATATTCTACATTTGGCCGCATAATTTTGTGTGTTTTATCTTCTTGCTGGTAATTGATTTCATTTTGCTTTAATCTTATTTGAAATAATAATGCCAAGAGAAGGGATTATTAAAATTTTAAGAGGGTGTGGCTTTATTTAGAAGGCGAGGCAGTACAGCTTACATAACGATTTTGTCTCTCCTCTCCTACAACTTTTGTTCAGAGTTGTCAATTGCACTTGATGCTTATTGGATAGAGTATTAGATTGGGCTTAGGTTATAATAGCCTGCTCCAAAACTTTTCCGTGTTCAAATGGAGTTAAAAGGATGGAATCGACTATCAAGCTTAAATTACCATTTTGCTTCAAACTTTCATTCTTTTCGCCAGAATATAGCAGGTTTGTTTAAAAATTGCAAAAAAGTATTATAAACATTTATCGAAACTCTAGTTTGTCTCAACATTTTTGAGGATTAAATGTCTCCTTTAAATAAAAAAACACCACTAAATTGTCATAAACTAACTATTTCACCTCAAAAAACTAAATTTCTGGGAGAGAACCCTGGACCCCCCCCTTATATTTGGGGGGGGGGGGGTTCTAAGTCTCTGTAAGACTATACCGTTTAAGAAGTGTAATTATACAATCATTTAAAGAGAAGGGTACCTTTATTGGGTTAGCCGGTCCCATAAATAAATTCTTTAAACGCGACTGGTTTATATCCTTTTCAAAAAACTTAGAAATGTTTGACGTCCACATAGCTCAATGGGAATTTAAGGAAGTGAATAGGCCCATGTGTTTCTGGTCTAAAGATCTACATTTAACAACAAAAAAAAGTTTATAATTTGTTCAATTACACCACTAAATTATTGACTCAACGCAAGCAAAAAACATGAAAAAACGCCTAAATAATTAAGGGATTTTTAGAAGGCCATTGATCGATAATACTGTTGCCTAATCGGTCAAACTATACATTTTTCAAAATTTTTTAAAGAGATCTTTCCATTGTTCATGGCAATGCTTTTGCACGATTATCAATGTCCAGCATAAACCAAATTACGAGTATTCGCAAATTCTCTTTTGGAGTTTAACATGTAAAAATTCAAGGTCATTGCACGATTGGAAGATGTTATATGATTTTTGTTAAGTTATTTTTTCAGTATTCTACATGCTATTTCGCAACTTTTGAGACCTATGATGATTTAAAATTCCAAAAATTTGTTTTTTCGCACCACCCTAATACTCATTCCCCATGCTATTTTATGGAAATTACAAAATCATGTCCTATCTCGCTTATGTTAAATTGAAATATGTTTTTACACATTTCAAATTCGCTGTGAATGTAGGTATGTTGCAACATGAGTATTTTAGTTTTGAATAGTTTTAGTATGAATATAAATATGGAAGATACCAAATTTGTAGAGATTAATTAATAACAGTAATTTACTGAAAATTGTTGCCACGGAAGTAAGCTAGTGAATATGTTAAATGTATTGACCCGAATATATAAAAAATCTAGTATTTGTTTGTTGTGATAATGAATTTACTACTATAATTTGATTACTTTTGACAAAAACATTTGGTTGTATTTGGACTTTGAAATGTTAATGTATTTGGGTTCAACAACTATAATTCCCACCGTTTTTTTTTAATCCTCATTTCTAGGGATAACCATAGGTAACTTGAAATAATGATAGTGGTCACTGTAATAAGACCTGCGTTATCAAATATAATAAAGTGTGCAGAAATAAATCTACCTTCAGGTAAAAACAATTTTAATTAGCTAGCCAAAGGGTGAGGTGAAATGACTAAGCTGCTTAAACAAGGATTATGTTTTTCAATGAACACCCTAGTGAAAATATCAGTGAAGGTCAACTGATATCAACTGGTATTTCGCCCAGTTGATATCAGTTGACATCAGTTCACACAGGGCATGCATGTCTTGTGTGCCAATTAATACTAAAAATATGATTTCATTTGGTAGTTTAGATTTGTTTAAATAAAATGTTAGGACCATGAATTCCACAATGAAACACAGGTCGGATTCTGAAAAATTCGCAGGATTTAAGTAATTCCCTTCAACCTGATAGCACCTTTAACTGATAGCAACTCGGGCTTACGCACAGGCATCTGCCCATGTAAGCCATTCCTTGTTTTGGTAGCTTAAATTAATCTTAATAAAAATTCAATATTGTATAGTTGCCAGAAAAAAATTGTTGTATTTAATGGGAAAATAAATAAATGTTTCATTTATTTCACAAGTTAATCCCTTTCATCTACTCGCTATTGGCAGATTTCAGGATTGGTCTTTTATGGCCAAAACCCAAAAGGTGGAAGCTTAAAATCAAAAGGCTATCTTTTTTTATAAACCATCGGTCAAGGGGGGATATTTCCCCACGATCCCCCCCCCCCATACCAACGTCATTGGTCATAGAACGAGAGCTGGGAAGTAAAAAGTTACATCATAAGGTGCACATTTTGAAGGGACATCCTGGGGGGTTTCCAAAATAAGTTTGTGAGCCCTCAATCTGGGGGCTTTCCCACAGGAGGACAAACTTGAAAACTTTTTCATATTCTCCATAAGAATAACATGGGAATGAAATATGCAGGTTTGTTGCAGCAGGTATATACAAATCGGGTGGTTTTTAAGTCAATACCCATTAATACTCGAGTGGGAGAAGTTATATGCCAAGTTTTATAATTATTATACGTAAAAAAATAAGGATGATACAGGCTTTTATTTTCTCCCCTTAAGAATAACATGGAGAAAATGTATGCAGGTTTGCTGCCACGGGTAAGCAAAAATGGGGAAATTCAGGCTATTACACAATTGATCTTAACTAAATGAAGCCCCTTGATTCATTAAGAGATATTGAGAAATAAGTGAGTCAGTAATTTTATTTATTTACCATAGGGTTCACATCCGACAACATTTTGAGTTGACCAATGGTCATAGAGCAATGATTCAACACACCAAATTGTTCGTTTTTTAAAGCTGAATTCAATGGTGCAATCTAAAATTTGATTATTTTAGTTTCTATACATACAAATTTCAGAAAATCCATTTTTTGGGTTTTTTAAGTTTGTTCACCTTGGGGTAAACCCCCAGATTGAGAGCTCACAAACCCATTTTTGACTCCCCCAGGATGCCTATGGCAAAGCTTTTACATGTGCACCGTATGAATTAATTTTTGACCTCCCAACTCCCGTTATATCAGTTTTGATATTAAATTCTGATTGCCATAATTTATATTAATTCTACCGACAAATGTTCATAAAGAAAATAAAAAAATTAGTATTTAACAGACAAAAATTAAACTGCAAATTAATATACCAAAACGTTCTTGGGCCAGTATTGCCACTCTGATGTACCAAGATTATTTTCCCTTTTGGCTTTTAATTTGTTGCCAGAAGATTTCATTGGATGTTTATGGAATTAGTGCACAACACGGATTTTTACTAGCATAAAGCATCCAATAATTTCAATGACACTTTGCAGTAAAAAAGACTATGTGATTATCACAAACCTTGAACAGAGGAAGGTCCGGCCAGACTAGAAACAGATGGCACCTCTTCCTCAGTTCTCATATCACTACTCGTTGTAGGTATATTCTCCATGTAGAAAACAGTATCTGAAAACATAAGTGTAGATAATTTTCTTATTAATGTTTTTCCTATTAATTTTATTTATAATATCAACAAATGTGATATCTGAAGGATGAAACGTAACACTAAAAAATGGATTACGGCATTCCCTTCAGCATGAAAGGTTTGTTGACAACGATGGGTCATAACCCTACCTTTAATTTTTAATAGCTCATCTCAAAATGACGGATCCAAGATAGCGCCCGAAAATGCTAAATTCGTCAGAATCAGGTGAAAATGGTTTGAAAATGACTGCTGGTGGTTACTTGACATTATCTTGTTTTTTTCTGTGGTTATGGGCTTATGTATGCGAGGCATAATGTTAAAATCAAAATGTTAATGATACCATATTTGTAAACCCTAATCTATATATATAAAGGAGAAGGGGTTTTCTTACGGACAGCAAATCTCCAAAACTATAAGACCTACAGAGTTGAAATTTGGCACATGTGCTCCCCTTGGGTTTTAGATGCACACTAAGAAACGGTTTTACAAAATTCCCAAAGGGTTTCGCCCTATGGTACTTCAAAAGTTTTAATGTTAAATTATAGGGAAGGATATAAGGTTGTCATGGCAACCTTAAAAAGTATGACAAATTAAATCCTAAAAAAAAGATAGAGGAAGTTTTTATGTTTTTCCACGGGTGAAACCGTGTTGATCAGCTAGAATCTTAAGAATGAGCCAATATTAAAAAAATTGGGTTTCGGCCTTGAATCCAGTACAAAACTTTAGTTTGAAATGATGGGTAGCAACACCACCTTTACATTAGACATAAACATATTGTATCAAAAATGGTGAATCCAGGATGGTGGTTAACAATGACTATCCTATCATAATGAATTACTATAAGATACCCCTAACAACTTTTTGTATTGTTGTTTTGTATTTTATCGATAAGTTTATATATCGATAAATTATGATTTAAAATGCAGTGTAAATCTTATTTTATAATTTTCCTAATGTAAACCGCCATTTTGAAACGTTATTTTATGTAATTTCCCGTGGAACTAGTTTGGGTTTGTTAAGTCCATACTTTTTCGGACTTGTAGCCATAAAAAGCGCTCGTGTTGCAATTTGTCTTATACTCAATTCCACATTCACTTTTCAGTGTGGAATTTTCATAAGACATGTGTTTCAAATGACAAATAAGGTTGTACTACCCATATTAAATAAAAATCAGCTGATGATTTTCTCATCACATGATGTAAACAAATATACTCAGCAAAGGTAATAGAATAGCTATCTACCATAAGGCCTGTACTGAAAGGTGAATGTGGAATTGAGTATAAGTTAAGGGTTTTTTTGCGAATATTTACTGGACTAATTGAATACTGAGAAAAATTTTCTTACTTACAGTAAAAATTGTACCAGCCTTGGTTAAGACACCAAGCCAGGATTACAATAGGTCCTTGCTATAGGAGTTACCAACAGAGTGTTATCATATCAACTATTAATTACGCCATTATGAAGTAAAAACAAAATATTTACTGCTACAAAAGGAAAGTGCCCAGAATTGGTAATAACAATTTGACCCTCTCTTAACTTATAGTTCTTTACTTAAATAGCTAAAAAAAGAAGTAGTCAGAAACCCCCCCCATCAGTAACTTGTCAGTTTTACGCCAATTTCACATTAAAAGTTTACATTAATACCCTTTACATTATGGGACATGTTTATTTAGCCACATATACAGAGCAAAAGACCATTTCAGGGCCGCTCTGAGGCCATGTCAGCCACTTAGTCTTTTCACTTTTAATTACATTTATTTTAGAGAAATCTTAGGTAAAATTACATAGATTGATTCATGAAAAGAAAATATGGGTACAGCTGTATAGAGTAGGAGTCACCTAAGTAGGCCACTAATCATATCATCAAAAAATTTTATGTAAGCGATATTGAAAACACTGTTGATTAGACGTGGGGTTTATTTACCACACACTTCTCCGATCTGTCAAATCGCCATGTTGCATTTGTTTATTATATTGTTTTGTTTACCTTCTTAACAACGTATAGGTGATAAAATGTTTGGAATATCTCCTAGTTTTAGAATTTTTTAACTCCATTAAGCCTTTTTACATAGCCTAAATTTGCATTTGATTCAATTTCTTGATTTAACTTTATATCAGTTGATTTACCTGTTGTGTTTCTGTTTTTAGGGCCAATTTAGACAAGGTTTGAATACAATATGAAAAAATCTTTCTTGTTAGATGTTAACTTGCAGCAAGTGGTAATAACTATTTATAAACTCGCATATTTTCATTTATGTATATTATTTCTTAAGAAACTCTAAGACTGTAAAGTCTGCTGCATCCATGACAGACCCTCTCTGCGTTAATACAAGTTTAATTTGAAAAAGCCCATGAGTAATAATTTAAGTTGCACAAGAGAACTTCTGGCTGCAATATTGCATCAGAACTAACCTATTACTCACAAATGCTATACTAAAACAGATGTACGTTGATAATGTTTTCATCACACATGGATTCTATGCTTCAATTCATAAAAAGCTAATAGTTTGTTTACTTTCGTTTTGGCCAATTTAGGTGACTCCTACTCAACCAATATTTCTTTAGATTGAAAATTGTTCAATTTGGTAGAGACAGTTTAGAAGGAACAGTTAAAGAATTTCATTTTATCACTGAGTACTTGGTGATAACTAACCTTGAAGAGAGGTAGGTACATTCAAGCTTCTAGAAGTTGGTATCTCTTCCTCAGGTCCCTTAACATCGCCAGTTGTCATTGTTGTGGACTCCACAATATGGTAAACATCATCTGTAAATACAATATATGGTGATTTTGAAATGAAATGAAAAATAGTTTAACTTCCAAAAACATAAATCTCTCATTATAAATACATTATAACACAAATGACACATTGTGAAACAGTTTTATTTTTATAATTTAAATTATTGTATCAAGAATAAATATATTAATCAATTTATGTTGTAATGTTTTTTGCTTTTTTCTAAGGAAAAAAAGGATTAAAGGTTGTAGATTGAACGGTAATCCATAACCGAAGAGACATTTTCAATTACATCATTATAGGATTTGTATAAAAACTATTATCCTGTCTGTGAATTACCAGACATAAAAACATAACAACTTACTGTATCACTTTGCTTTATTATGTAAATATTCTTTTGCTCTAAAATCGACATACATGATTGAAAGAGTCTGAAAGCTTAATATTAATTTAATTTTTCAGCAAAGAGGTAGAGATAATGTTTAATATAATTCAATTTAATAGTGTTTTTTACTTTTAATTAC
The DNA here is from genome assembly GCA_035578135.1 of Flexamia atlantica. NCBI lineage: Eukaryota > Metazoa > Arthropoda > Insecta > Hemiptera > Cicadellidae > Flexamia > Flexamia atlantica. Next base: position 7,968,277 of record JAQJVK010000004.1, on the reverse strand, counting down.
ATTTATTTTTGATAAATCATAACTAAAATCTAATATATTGATTCATGGCAAGCAATAGTCAGGTGCAAAAGCACAAGATTTTGAATTTTAAAAATTGTTAAATGTGATATATTCATTTTAGAGAAACACTTAAAGAATTTCATGTATTCACTGATTACTCACCTTGAGGAGCGGAAGGTACATCCAAGCTTTCAAAAGTTTGTTCCTCTTCCTCAAGTCCCTTAACTTCAGTTGCCGCTGTTGAGAATTCCATAATATGGTAAACATTGTCTGAAAAATGTGATACAGTGATTACAGGCTTTAGATTGAACTATAATCCTTAGCTATGGAAACATTTTTAATTACATCGACATACTTTCTATGAAAACTATTAACTTGTCTAACTAGTGGAGAAGTTGGTTTCCAAATTAGTGTTATTTATAGTATATGGTATTGACCCACTAATCTTTTGTATTAAAAAGTAACTAAGCAAAAGTAGGTTTCTAAGCAATCTGAAACTTTCAAGGGTGGAATTTCTTTTTTATTTAAACTTAATAGAGATTTTTAAAATTTTTTTATTACATCATTTATTGTAATGAAATCATAAGTGAAATTAAACCGGTTAAAAGCAGCAGTTTACAATCTTAATAACCATTTACTGGTAACAGGTTTTCAAATAAGAAAAAAATTAACAGTTTCTCAATGGCATGCACACAGTTTAGAGAAGAAAAATTAAGAAATTAATTGCAACAACAACTGATTACTTGCTGATTACAAACCTTGAGAAGAGGATGGTACATCCAGGCTTTCGATGGTCGGGACCTCTTCCTGTTGTTCCTTATTATCAGTTGGGTCCAAATGGGAAACATCAGCTAAAAATACATTACATGTTGAGAACATAGATTGTAGAATACGCTCTAGAAGTTTACTCCATAGCCATCAATTTTTTCAGTTAAATAAACATACAATAAAAAAAAGTTAATATCACCTCTAACTTTTGGATTTTGGGTGTTTAGACATAAAAAAATACTGATTTGGATCAATTTGCTAGCTTGAAGTTTTATTTTAATAACATATAAAATACACATTTAAAGGGTGAAACACTTCTGAAAATAGCTTCATATATTTTATTTAAAAATTGGCTAAAGCATTCTTAGCTTGCTCATTAACTTATATATATCACAGCTAGTACAAAATTGTAATTTTTTACTCAAATTGGGATTTAGGCTACAGACTTTTATCCTGCTGGAAGACTAAGTAATCAGTCCCAGCAGGAGACGAAATATTATTTTATTCTGTTACTACCTGCTGCTGTATATGTCCTTTGCACAGGGATAAAAAAGTAATGATGGTTATGAAAATGAAGTTTATATTCATACAATATTGTATTTTTTCATTTTTAGAATCACATGGGGAGGGGATCTAGACAGACCAATAAGATGATTTTAGTTTGTAGAATTACCTACCCTACATTTTCATAGGGCAATTTTTAAAATTAGTATACTCCTTGTAAAACATTTATCATCTTGTCTAATTGTTGGAGAAATCGGTTTCTAGGCATAAATTTTAAAAAAAAGTTGCTTTCACAAGCTACTTTAATATTTCAATTTAAAAAATATCATATAATGCTTCATCTGATCACAAGTCCCACATGTATCCTAATATTTGTAATGATCTTATAAAATAGAGAGCCAATGCCTCCCCATTTTCATTAAGAATTAAATTAGTTTTTGGCAAGAGGTGCATAGTATTTCTAGTTGTAATTAAGGTTAAATGACTCCTTTGTTTATAATTACATTCATTTTACAGAAATCATAAGTATAACATAGAAAGTATGATACGATAAGAAGGAGTTGTACCGAGAAGAATTGTTTATCACACACAATCACACTTACCTGGATTTTCATTGGTCTTCATGAATATTATCGGCAATAGAGGTGTTATTGGTTCAGTTATATCCATAGATGAACTCATAGCTACATCTGTGAATCTATGTTGAGTAAGAGGTTCCTCAGCCGGTTTCTCGATGTGTTGTTCAATAGGTGGAGTCGTTAATCGTTCCAATAATTCAGGTTCTGTCTGGGTACTTTCATGAGAAGTTGTAAGATGTTTATACTGCTTGCGCAGATCTCTATACCTTATTAATTCCTTAAGCAGTTTTTCCATCGCTCCTTTCTCTGAAATAATATAGTAATGACAAATTTCGATACCGTAATTTAAAATTCATACATTTTAGTAAACTCTTAAAACCATTGTTGTTGTTTGAATCAATTAATTTCAGATATCATTTGTTATTGGGCTATAAATTAATGATGTTACCAAACAAAAGGTTGATGTTATGTAGGAACAAGATGTTGCATTTAAAATTTTAGGAAGAAACTTAAATATATAAAAACATTCCTTGTAGGACAAACTTTTTGACCGTAGAAACATTGCTTGTTTTATACAGGTGTAGATTTTCTAATGGTTTAAAACACTTTAACCCAACCACCGGTCTATGAGACCAGTGGTGAAATTTGTTTTCGCTGTGTTGATACACCTGTATGACCTTTATTGTCTGCAATTTTAGTAATTTCCTCTCTCCCCATCCCAAACCCTACCGGATCCAATTACATCATTATAGGATGATATTTAAATTTCAATTAAGTTTCTTGTTTCTTGGCCAGTTTCTCTCGCAGTGTGACACACGACAATTTCTTTTTGGAAAATCTCGCCGGTCTCAGATACCGGATGTTTGGGAGTGTGTGATTTTTATGAGATCTCTAAGCACTGTTCATAAAAAATACCCTCAATGTAATAAAAAATTAAATAAGTAAATAATAAAAAATAAAATCCAAACAATAAAGTAGTTTTTATATCCACATAATGTTACAGAATGTGTTGAAAAAGAGGTTTGTTTTTTCTAAAAACACTTTTGAAAACAAAGATTATACAGTTATGTTTTCCTTAAAAAGTTATAATAATACAAACATATATAAATTTTAGTTTTATGTGATCACTTATATTGATAGCTTTTGTAAATTCTTCAGTGATTTCACGAATACCATTTGGTTGTTTTATACATAGACTCTAAAATATATTTTTTATATTAAAAACGCATTTCTTTCTAATTAATTGATGTACACGGTGTTTTCTTAACACAACCCAAAACTTTATTTTATCAGTGAAGGATTCTTACTCCCCAAGATCCCCGGATTTGACCCCACTATATTATTTTCTTTGGGAATACATAAAATGTAAGGCCGACGAAAACAATTCACGGGATATTCAGCAGCTCAAAACAAACATAACAAATTAAATGCAAGAAATTTAAAGAGGTACCTAGGAACACGTGTTCGGGAATTTTATGGAGAAGCATAGGGGTAACGTTACACAAATGCCAGTGGCGGATTGTTTAAAGAAATAATCTAAACTAAATCTGATCAAAATTAATTAATAGGTTTTTAAAATGTAAAGATCCATAATACAATCCTCATTTCATATTTATTTGTGCATTATTCAATCTTAAAAATGGGTTGCGTTTAAAAAAAAACACCCTGTCCTTGGTTTAGAAATTACTTGTGATGAAATGTTTTTTATAAGTGCCATAAAGCCAAATATTACACAAGTAATAGGAAAGACTAATGTCTGACAAAATAAGTGACTACAAAATTAAAATAACACTGCCGGTCTCAGAGACTTACGGTGCCTGTCTCAGATTTAAGTGGCTGCACAACTGAAATATCAAAATAAAATATTTAAAGATTAAAATATACCAACTAACCTCCTGTGGATATGATTAAGGCTTGGTAGGTATTTTTGTTTGGCAGCGTAACCTCCCACAAGTTCAAGTCTGCCGCAATTTTCAATTCTCTTTTTTTCAATAAATGCAGAGAGTTCAACTCTAAAACTTCAATAATTGCGTACTCTATGCCAATTTTCCTGGAAAATAAAAATGAGTGTCAAGCAGAGCTTAATTTGTAAACTAAAAAGTACTGGAGCTACGGCACTGGGGGGGTCTGGGCGTCTGGGTGGGAGAAGGACGGGCGTGGGCGTCCCCCGGGAAATGTTTGAAATTTACCTAAGATTGGTGTTTTTTTTCTTCATTTTAGAGCATGTTTTTGTAACACTCTCTCACGAAAAAATTAAGTAAAAGTTGGAGTACATCATTAAAGCTTGTTGTAAGCGTTTATTGGCATGTAAGTTACAACAAGCGAGAAACTTACGTAAAACTAGGTAGGCCTATATTTTTAAAATGAATTAAGAAAGTAATTAAAGAATGTAAATTAAAACTCTTTTACTTATTTAGGAAACAATGTTACAAAACCAGACAATTCTTTTCATGCTATATTTTAATTTGGTTTTTTATATTAATGTATATTACCAGATGAATATCGCCCTTTTGACAACCGATATTTTCTAGGTTTATGGTATGGCTTGACTTCTAGGTTTATAGTATGATATTGTTGGCCCAACTTATCAAATTAAAACTGTATTTACGCGTTTAAGGAACAATTTGGAAACACCTTTATCAGGCCTATTTCCGTGAACCCTAAAATTAGTGAACATGCAAATATTTTTAATTTTGCAGGCCTCATATCACTAACCCCCTTTTTATTAGTTTGAAGTTTTAATGTAGGCCCTTTATGCACAGTTTGTTAAATGAATGAAAGATAACAAGAGTATACACATCAGTGATAAGCGCGCGGACGCACCGGTCACGGGCCCATGCAATCTGTTCGGTCGTCCCGAGTCTTGTGTTGGGGGGGGGGGGGAGGAGGGTGTTGGTAATCACAGTAGCTCGCGCCACCGGTGTCGCCGCGCTACGCGACGTCATCTCCGCCCACTACTGCACATAATGTCTTGAGAATGGCTCATTGTTGGGAGCCGATGTGTCACAAAAACAAGTGCTGGGCCGGAACTCGAGGTGGGGACAGAGGGAACAGCTACCCCAGGCGACAGACTTAAGAATGCTATACGCCATTCAAGATGACCGCCATTATATTCATAATTTGATCATTACCCAGTAATAGTATTCAAATCTTGATAAAAGTTGTTATTGATGTATTTTAAAATAGTTACGTTTTTATATGTAACATTTCTTCCTTAGATTTGTTGTTTTCATTGATTATTTTAAAAAATCCCCCAGTTAATTCCATGACGAATTATAATTTTTTAATTAACATCAGTTTGATTCAAGATGACCGCCATTATATTCATAATTTGATCATTACCCAGTAATAGTATTCAAATCTTGATAAAAGTTGTTATTGATGTATTTTAAAATAGTTACGTTTTTATACGTAACATTTCTTCCTTAGATTTATTGTTTTCATTGATTATTTTAAAAAAATCCCCCAGTTAATTCCATGACGAAGTATAATTTCTCAATTAACATTAGTTTGAGGAACTTAATAAGGCTATAGCTCAATTTAATACATTATCTAGGTAGAAAACTTAAAAGCACAGAAGTTTTGTTCCGATTGGTCAACTATTTTTAAAATCATGGTCTCAAAAAGATGAGCGGACAAGCCGTTTTCCAAGTATAGCTATTTTTTTCGCTAATTCAGGAAGTAAAAACTTAATTGAGGTTTAAATAAAATTACTAAAGAACCGAGAAAAAGCTATCATACCAAGTTTTCACCCATTCTGAAGGGCAAAAGGCGTTTTAGTTCGCTCAATTTATTTTAATTCATTTTCGGTGAATTTTAGTGGTGAAATTCAGCTTTGCTACTACAGAGCCCCTTTGAGGAAACCACAGATATTTCCGATAACCACGTCAAAACCCTTAAATTGAACAGCTGGTATTAAAAAAACTCATAAAAACATTCAACTTATACATCTTAGCGATATAACATTAAAAGATCTAAAGAATAAATCAATTCCAACTGATTAATTAAAATCTAAATATTCAGTCAAAAAAGTGAACCCATTTATGCCTTTCTGAGAATAATGCTCAAGTCCTGAATTTAAATGCCTAAATCTAAAATTGTTTTGTCACTGGAAAAATATTTTGTTCTTGATTGCAAAAATACCACGCACGTGATATTTTCCTCTTTAAATGTGTTTTTAATCAGAATAAATATGTTTTAATAAGTGATAATAAGTTATAATGCTCTGTATTTATCATAAAAATGAAAACTATGAAAACAGCTGATTTTTACTAACAGCTGATTGATTTGAAACAGCTGATTGGCAGCAAAAAGCGGTTTTACAGACAAATAAGCATCTTCATTTAAGGGGAATTAGGGGTAAAGGGGGTTGGCTGATTAATATTTTACAGCTGATAGACAAGAAATAGGTCATCGACAGCGAAAAGCAAATTTAGAAATAAATGAGATGTTTAAAATGAAGAAAAAAGGATTATTTGTCCGTAAATCAGGTTTTTACTGCCACTCAGCTGTTTCGAGTCAATCAGCAGTTTTCATAGTGTTCACTTATAAGATAAATCCAGTGCATTATAACCCATTATCATTAAAAATATATTTCTATGATTTAATATCTTTCCGATGAAAAGCAAAATTTTACATGTTGGCATTTAAATTTCTGGACTTGAGCATTATTCTCAAGAAACCGTAAATTATATATCATTTGACTGAATATTTAGATTCTACGTAAAATTTCGTGCAAATCTGACCCCACTTACAGTATCGTACCTAAAATAATAAATAAATAATAAATAGAACCTAAATTAATAATTAGAAGATGAGTTATGGGCAATTTCAGTTTTGGGGCCAAAATGGTTTTTCGAGCATAGCGAACGAGTTTGTTTGAACATCTTTAATTGCTCACAACCATTTTACTTAATTTATTATTATGCATTACTTTGCTAAATTAACCTTTCTCGTATCTCTTATAGTTTACGAGATCCCAATGGTGTGCACAACATAATGAACACACTGTATATACGTATTACACACTTAACAGATTTAATACAAGTACAAGGCTAATAATATCTTGGTTCAACTTATGTTAAAGACTAAGGAATCTCTGTATGCAACTATGTTAAATCTAACTAAACTTTTAATGGGAATAAAGGTTTTATTTTTAATCATAATTAAATAAACTTACAAATAACTGTTTCTCCAATCAGGGAGTTATAAAATACAAATTCTCGACCGTTATAAATATAAGTACTATCGGAATTATCGGCAGATTATAGTTTTCCAGGCAATTATGTACGGATTTTTTTGGAAGGATTTAATCCGTATGTTATTCTACGCAACGTCGACGCTTCAATCTCTTGCGAATTATACATGGGGTGGCTGTTCTGCTACGACACTCAGTCTCCTAGTGTAAAAGGGGCCTTACAGATGAATCTAAAATTTAATGTAAAAGATATTACATATTGATCTAAAAACTCTAGACGATTTTAAAATTTATATTTTAAAGTTGAATTTAAATTGAAGATAGCCGTTTCGACACATAATGCTTTACGCCATGTTTGCCCCCACCCCCCAAGGTTGTCGACCAGTTGGAAAATTAAGAGTTATTCATCTTTTATATCAGCATAGTCCATAATCAATTTTTACCTCATTTTTTCCTGACATATACTTTTAGTTTTAAATTAAGTAAATATGCTCTTAATTGTAGTAATGTGTTAATATAATTGTGTGTATAATGTTTTCAAATTAAATTTACTTTAAATTAATACTAATATATCAGCAATAAAAAAGTAATTTCAATTTATAGTCAACATGGCAATGGTTTTATCAATCACAAGGTTTTTTGTAAGAAATCAACAATAATATTACCAAAATTAACGCACACCTTTCTCTTTGTGCAGCTTAACATCTTATAAACTTTCTTTTGAACAGAATAAATAACTTGTTTATAAGCTGTGCTAATAAATTAAACGATATTTAATCCATTTTTAGTTTTAAATATTTAACGGAAACTAATCAATATGACTAGCTGTACAAAAAGTTTTAATCTTATCATCATAAACTTACGTATAATGAAATAATAAAGAATATAGAACATTTTCATTGAAATTAGAATGGCTAAAAGAAAAAATAACGTTTAAAAATAAAAACTACTTACTGCGGCACTTCCGCGCACAATTTCAACATCTTCGACCCCCTGTCCATGGTTGGAGGGGGGTCACTTCTTCTATGCTTGTAGACATCAACTAACTCAACAATTCCAAACTTAAGGCTTTCCTTCCCCTATTCCACCAGTGGCCCCTCCCTTATCTTATCCCCACTCTTTTGACACTGTCCAATAACTGAAGGCACCAAGGTTGGTGGGAGGGGGTTGGTACGCTAAAAAACTCTAATAATTTCATTATCTGTCTCAGTAATTTAACTCAGTTTTGGCAATTATTAAAGAAAAAAACAATAACAATATAATAAGTGTTAATACTACTTTATAGACACATTCTTTTATCATAAGAACATTAGGTATATTTTTTTAACTGACAACTTGTCTAACAACAAAATGTAGGGTAAATTTATTACATTACAGTAATTTGTAATATCATATATAAAATAATACTTAATTTATGTTAAATTATGAGCACACTTTTTTCCACAAATCTAAAGTTAATCAAACGCATGCGTAATCAACCTAAGTTCACAGTTAAAAAAATTATTAATATTTTTTTAGAACCTCCACTTATAGCGCTCCAAAAGCGCAAATGAGGCTCAAGATATGCGCTCAATTTGTAGGTACAAGCAGCTCATATATGCGTCCTATATATATTACATGAGCTCGGAGCTCACTTATTATCTCAATCAAAAGACAACAACGCTTTGTGGAACTGTATGCGAGATAGGGAAGCACATACACAGTTACACCGAAAATGATATAACAGCTACCCAGCTCTCATACACCACATATCGGATGTAGAATCTCTTAGTACAATTCATTATTACCATTATTACATTACCTCATATATTTATAAAATCAAGGAAAAATGTATAAACTAAATAAAGTATTATAAACTCACCTTGTAAGTCCAACCAAAGTCGCACTTTGTCAGCTGTCTATCTTTTAGAAACTTCCAATAAGCAATATCCACCCGTAAAAACGTTAATAAATAATCAACCGTTTGAATACCTTTGTTTTTGCATAAACGCATGGCCACTGAAACGCATGGTCTCAAAACGTAAGGAAACATAATGCATCGTAGAACTGCCAGTATAAAAGCAATACATTCAGAATGATCAGGAATTGTACTTTTATTCAGTTAAAATTTTTAGCAAACCGAAAATAACAGCTGCACTGCACTAAAAATCATGTAATTCTGACGGTTACTCCGGTGCCTATGAAGTATTAGCCTACTGTAATGGCTTTTGTGTATGGAAAGCATTGACACGACTCAAAACACTTATTCTTGTATCTGGGAATTAAACATAGACTGTTTATTCTTCAACAGTACTTAATTTAGAAACTCTATGGGAGGGAAAAAGGAATTCTGAGAAGTCAGTGTACCTGGACATGCTAATCAGGACATGATAAAAGTCGAACATAATTCAGCACAAACTCTAGAATTTTGAAAACATGGGTCGGTTTCCAAACCAGCGAAATTAATATAAGAAGTTTAAAAACTCCATAAATTGTTCCCAGTATGATTGTTATTTATTACATTTTATTTATTTGATTTGTCCCCGGTGTTTGACACTTATTTAGATTAAGGCTTAAAGTATAACACAATGTACATTGCCTGGTGTCATAAAGGAAAAATGTTTATTGTAATGTAAATTATCTTAATTTGTTTTCTAAGAATTTATAGAGCCGTTATAGCTACTAAATTCAGCATTCTTGCATCAAGATGAAACTCGTTTTGGTTACGTTAATGATAATTTAATATGATTTCTAGGGATTTGTAGAGCCATTATAGATATTAAATCCAGTATTGTTGCATCAAGATAGAACTCATATGGAACACATAAGAAAAAGGTTTTAAATTGTAGTAACTATACCCAGACCCAAACCATCATTCTAAATAAAAAGTTAAAAATTATCCGTCATAATAGTAGTTTATGCAACGATTGTATTATAAATGTCTTTAAGCCACGAGTTATATGTAAGTTCTAAATATCTCACGAGTGGCTTAAAGGCATAATACAATCGTTGCATACACTACTTTTATCTACGACCAACAATATACGACAAAATTTTCCACGAAGTTGAACAAAACTCATGTTTATACTAATGATGGAATAGGTCAACCCAAATTAGAGGTTAGGCACATAAGCAGAATTAAGCATGAATTGTTGAGGAACAATCAGCTGATGGGACAAGACAACTAAAAAATGAATCGTAATGCAACAATCAGCTGATGTGCGATTTTCGTATACCTGGCGCCAATTCTTGGGGCCCACGCCGTCCATAAGCCCAATGCTAAAATTAACATTATTCTTATGGACGGCGTGGGCCCCAAGAGTGGCGCCAGTTATAATTGTCATTATGACACTTCTTTCATCAAATGCCGCGCTATCATTGGTCTAGCACCTGTATCATAAAGTGACACCAGCTGCATAAAGTTAACTTTATGCAACGGGTTTGTATTTGGTTTAATAACGTACCTTATTATGACATTAGTTGTAACATCGTTATTGGTGATTATTGCAATGGTCGTAGATAAAAATATGAAATCCAACCATGGATGCAAGGAGAAAGTATGTGTCAGATCTCCGTTACAGTTCACTTAAATTTGAGTTGAATTGAATTGAATGGATTACTTTTTTATTGGGGATTTTGTCTTCTACAAAAAAGCTGTTAAGTTTTTGCGTTATCTCATATTATAGTTTTATTGCTAATTGAAATAAACAATTGTTCGAAAACATGGACCAAAAAAAATGTTTGTTTTTAGATTGCGGCTGAAGCTGAGCCAAGATTTCTGAGATTTTTTTTTGGGAGGTTTTCTTATCATCCGTGTGAAGTTTTCACTTAGTAAGAATTTGTTACTTCAAATTTCCTAAAATACTTCAACCTAAAAAAATCTCGTTTCCTCCCCAGAAAAAAAAACAAAAAAAAACAAGCTAGGACATAACTGAGTCTTGAGTGAAGACGCAACAAATCATTAACCAACGCCCGACGCCCGGTCCCGGGCCACTTGTGTTAACTTTTGTTTATGCAAAGATTAGGTTCAATTTTTTTCCGACGAGCGTGTCTAGTCCCAAATAGGCAAAAAAGGGTATACAAAGCCCATGCCATGCCAAATAACCTAAAAGGGATATTGACACTATCACCAAACGCTTAGAGCCGTAGTGACAGCTATAGAGGACCGTCAATAAATTTAGACGAAACCGCAACCCTCTTGAGGTCCCTCTTGAAGGGACACAAACGGTTACTAAATCACGCCCTTTTCGTGTCTTTGGGGCATTTTATATTTCCATTTATTACACTTGATGTTTTGGTCGTTCAGTTTTACATACATTTCACTTTGATAAAGTAAGGTATTACAATAAATAAGGTAACCGAATGTTACGAGAATCCTTATTTTGAAATACAGAAACTTATTTTAAACTTTTTATTTTTAATGTTTTAACCTAAGAAATAACCTAACGTGCATTTTTATCTGTAATGCTTCTACGTGAAAAAAATGTCTAAATATTTTCAGGGATCACTAAATTTATGATAAAAGAATTCATAAATGATAAATTCATGATTAAACATTCAAACAAAACAACAAACTTTATTAAATTTCATTGATTTATTGACAAAAGAACTTTTTATAAAGTTTACCTAAACGTCTTTCTTGTTGAGTATTCCATAACATGGAAGATTTTAGTCTATTTCACAAAGCCATCCAACCAACATCAATGTTTTATACATATGAGATGTTCGGTTGCATTGTTGCACGATCCGAGTAGCATCCGAGTGATCTTCCGAGTTCACTCGGTCCTAGGATAGTCGTGCCGTGTCAAACAGCCTTGAAACAACGGACTGATTGTTGTTCTATTCAATGGTGTCACAGCTGACTCAATCAAAATCAAGAGTTCTTAAAGGTTATGTAAATTTATTTGTTTACTATGAATTGATTGTGTGGTTCTCAACCTATTATTTATTCAAATTTGTTTTACTCCTTTGTTTATATTACTGAACAAAATTTATTTGATTATCTGATTTTCAATAACCATCCATTTTTGTTATTTACCGTAGAAATATTGGATGACGATTCAATAGAATGTATAAGTGCATATTGACGATGATTTATTTGTGATTAGAGCTGTACTGAGGAGGAAATGTAATATGGATCCGTTTCTTTTGTTTAATGAAAGTGCATTTTTGAGAAGGTATCGATTACAGGAAGACACAGTTAGGAATCACATTTTATTCCTGGTTGTCAGAGATAATGACGACTCGTTCCAAGGACTTCTATTCAACGAGAAAAATTCAAGTGTCTGATGCGTTTAAAGCCATGCCACACTGCCGTGGCGTTGCGTCCGTCTGTCTAAAAATGCGGATGGATGATTTAAAAAGTCGCTAACCATGTTGTTAAATAGGATAAGCAACTATGACGAAACCGTTACTCCGATGCGACATCCGCCTTTGTCACGGCTGGAGCAACTCTTAAGTGACCATTCACGTACGTGCCCCACACGCCGTGCATCGCACGCCATGCATTGCACGCCATGCAACGTCTCAGCATTTGTCTTACGGTGACCATTCACGTACGTGCTTTGCACGCCGTGCATTGCTCGTCATGCAATTCTAAACATTGGTCTTATGCGCCGTGCCGTACGTTTGTGGGCTTCGGCGTGCGCGGCACGTCTCATAAGACCAATGTTGAGACGTTGCATGGCGTGCAATGCACGGCCACGCCACATATCACGGAGCAAGCTCAGTGCCTGGAGAGGTCCCGGCGGACGTGACGGGCGCGACGCCATGTCGGATGCGTCGGATACTTCATGACTTGCCCTACTCGACAACATGGTTAGCGACCTTTTAAAACATCCATCCGCATACTAGACCGACGGACGCAACGCCACAGCAGTGTGGCATGGCTTTTACCATACGTTCACGGTGGCTCGCTCATACGCTTATACCACCTCCCCAGGTACTGAGGGAGGTGGTATACCTGAAAGAGCTAGCTCCTTCCTAGAAATATGTGGCGTGGCCTACGAACGCGCGTCTGGCACTGTGGTAGGGTTTGAGACTTGAACATGGACGGAGCGACGCCATGGCAGTTTGACATGGCCTTTTTAAGAACGAGCGCGGGCCAGGAGACCAAACGATATCAGGAAGCGATTTTTTAAATTCTAATGAAACATTAAAAGTCAAAATCATAGTCCATCAAAAAATGCAAAAATAAATGTAGTTTATTTAACTACTAACAGAATGATTAAAATCACAGGTTTTTGGCTTTTGGTTGTAAGTTGACTGTGCAACCAAGGCCCGCTACACGTTGTAGCGAGGCGATGAGCAGGAGAGGTACAGGCTGGAGGGAATGTGGTCTTGATAAAACATACTGTTGCCACCCGTCACGGCGTGACACTGCTCTACACCAAAACACTTTAATTTATCACACTGTAGGGACTCAGCCAGTAGGATACAGAGCACGGTAGTCAAATACTGAAATGACGTCGCAGTGTACAATTATCGTTAACGTGTTGCAGCAAAAAAATATTATTGTAAACGTAAAGTTGCGGAAACATATTGTCATCTTTTTGGGGGGTTAGTCATTGGGATGCTTCGCAGGTTTAGAGTGGGGGAGGGGAGTCAATTGGATCCTTGTTTCTTACACGGGAGCCGAACTTCAAAACGGTCGCCCCTGAGATTACAAAAAAGTATTTGTAACTGTATAAGTTACAATCTCAAAGAAGTTTGAGAAAAATAATTTCATAAACTTTTTTGTATAACCTATCATATGTATCTAATTGACGCCGCTACGTTTTTTCACGCAACTATTTAAAATAATTGGCTCTAAATTTATTGCATAACCTTTGATTTTAAGTACCGCACGGGATTCAGAGTGCGTTTTGTGCGTCTATTTTTAAGTCCCAAGATCGTTCGTTCGATCAACTTACAATAATACAATACTAGCAAACAATTAATTTTAACGAGAACAAATGTGTAAATAAAATTTAACACCTATGTAAATTCATGTTATTTTCCTTTCTTTCTTTCATTTAATTAATTTTCTTTCTTTTATTTAATCACATATTTCAAGCGGTAAATGTACAACATGCTATTTATCTAAAAGGCCTTTGCATCACAACTTTTAACTGAAATTTGAAATTAACTATGATACCATTCCCCGAACAACACTGAACACTGAATGAACAACGGATTGTGTTGTTTGAATGAGGGTCCGCTTGAGTGAGGACTAAGGATTCCGCCCATTAGGTCTAAATAATACTATTACATTGTAGGACTTAAGTCTTCTATGGGATTTTCTTTTTAATTACTGCCTGACATTAGTTTGTTCTAATTTACAGATTAATGTCCATTAGCATACATTTTGTAATCAACAAAATTGGAAAAGATAATTTTAATGTATTACATTTCATATACTGCATAAAATCATCTTTCATATCATGCAGAATGTCAAAAATCAACAAAATTGGAAAAGATAATTTTAATGTATTACATTTCATATACTGCATAAAATCATCTTTCATATCATGCAGAATGTCGAAAACTCTTAAAACAAAAATCAATTCAAGTCTTGACTAAAACGCCTCCAGGTCTCGAAAGTCTTGAACTTACCGTAGTCGAAGACTTCATGAAGACCCCGCTGGGAAAACTAAATTTCAGGTGTTTATCTCAATTAAAATTTTGGCAGTGATGTCCAGTTACCGTGGTGGAAAAATGTACATAATGTATTGTTTTGACGCTTGCAATGCAACGTATTTTGTCTTTTGCAATAAGGACTCCATTATTATAATTATTATTATTGGATTCAAATATAAATACATTTTTTGTTTTTTATGGCTGCAAACAATTAAATGAAGTACAAGAAGATATGTCGTCGGGCAAAAAAATACATAAAGTTAATTTCGTGTGACCACTAAACCACACACCAGTAGTCCATTTTCATTCCGCTCTGTTTTTATTAACCGTCGAAGAGACCGATACGGTGCAGAAAGTAATGTGACCTATTCTTAGATGCTCGATGGTATTTTGAAACACAGTCAACTTGTCACATATCACAAATACTTCGGTGATAACTAAAAGAAAGCATTCTTTGTAGTTCATAAAACATCAACCCAAGTAGTAGCAGTTGTTTGGGTTGGTTTTTAAACAATTACAGTATCACAGTTTACTTTTGTGACATCAGTAGGTGATGGGTTTTTTCTTGTATGAAAAGTGCTATCATTCTTTTGACTTAATTACGAGTAAATATTTTAAAAGTATTGTTTGAACTGGAAATAATAATTAATAATGGTAATATTAACAAAAAAATATAGTAATACTATCATATAATAGTATTCAAGTACAAATTTTCCAAAGGCAGGCAGATTCCGCTAGTAAAAATTTACTTGGCTTTGAAACAATTCATTAATTTTTTTTATTTTATCAATACTCATAATAAATTTAACTTTAAATAAAAAAGAATTAGTATATTTTGGATACTTAAATTCTGTATCCATCTTCAGATAATAACAACATACAATAAGGTTAATTTGTGTTTAAAAATTACATATGTTTCATAAATATTATAATCTTTAATAACAGGTTTGTAGAAAATTCTATTCTTGTTTTCGTTAGTAATATAAAGATATACAATAAGATACAATTTTTATTAGTTTGTCGATTTTTTTGTTTTATCCTACTTCCTCTTCAATCACAGGAATGACCATTGGTCTAATTGAGGCACTCAGCTGAGAGATAGTTTTCTCATCAATCGCCAAGCATGAAATGAAATGAAATGAAAAAAATGAAATTAATATTCTTGATTTAACCTACAAAGTTAGGGCCACATGGCCCTTTCTTACAATTAACATGGATAGATGCATGCAGCTTTTTTTTATAAAAGTGAATTTATTGTGAGTTATGATAAAATAAAAAATAATGATACAACCATAATGAAATATACACACCGGAATCAACAATTAAATCAGATAGTCCCATTAATACTTTCAAATTAAAGTAATATTTTTACAGAATAAAAAAGCTGACGAATAGGAAAAAATCACCCGTTTGAAAACCGGCTCCCCGTGGATCTTTTTTGTTCACCTTAGGTTTTTCAACAAACCAAATGAACCATAACACTAATAATTACAACACGGAATCAGCAATATTAATGAGTATTTAACAGTTTCTCAGGTGCTTAGATACTTCTTAGCCACCTGAGCCATCAACGATAGTTTTTATAACTGTTTGATTAATCAAATGATTTGTTGTTTGTTTTATAACCATATTTTTAAACACTTAAATAAAATTGAACATCACCTTACTGTTTTTTTAGTTAACGCTCACCAAAGCAGGCTTATTTAACTGAACCCTGTAATAGTAAAATAGTCGACAGACAAAAAATAATTCTTTGTTAGTTTTGGGTAGTAAATGTCAGCGTCTTCACTTTTTCATATGGCACTTGAGCACCACTGATAACGTTTGCTCCTTCACGGTTAGTTTAGTGTCAACAAAGACTAGGGTGGCCTGTTCAGTGTCCATACCATCCTGTTTCTAGATAAGGTTTTAGGTCCTCAAAGCAAATTGCTTATTTATGTGACGAAAGAATTTTTCAAGGAACTGTGTTTCTGACCACGCATTAACTGACAAAATTTATGTTTATATTTTCAGCTAAAACGTTAAAAAACGAAAAGTTAAAATACCACACGACTGCCTGAATTTGAAGGCAACTGAAAATTATAAAAATAATTTTTCACTGTTCGAATTAACAAACAATAAAAATAAAAACTTACTAGTAAAAAATATTGTAAGAAATACATTATGAAAAAAATTAACATCCATTACACACGGATATGAAGTTTGATGTTCACTATTTATTTCAAAAATTCCCAAGGGACCATAATATTGCTTGGGTTGATTTTTTTAATATCCTTATGAACCTTTAAGGCCGATTTTCAAGAGTCGAGTCAGATTGTCGAGAAAACCTGTCCGAGTTAGCATCGAGTAAGTTATTTTGGTTTCACTCACCCACGTTTTAATCGATCATAATTAACACAAAACAACAACTCTTGGGACGGTTGTAAACAAGTTTCTGTTTCTGAATATGTGAAAATCACGCGTGAACGTCACGGTTGCCAGGTTTACTCTTCTTAAATCTTACGCCGACGATAACTTAACCTAAAACGCTACTCAACTCACCTAAACTGATTACACCAGGTGAATTAAGCAAGCGAGTATCAACTCGCCCACGTAAATCCGCTTTTAAGGCGGATTTGCACGGGTCGAGTCGGTGGGCGAGTTGGTGAACGAGTCACTACTCGTCTGTTTGACTCGCCCAGTATCGGATCGATGAAAAGTGAGCGAGTGAACTTACTCGACCGCTAACTCGCCCAGTTTGACTCCCCCGTCTAACTCGCCCAACGTAAATGACAGAAACTTGTTTACTGTCTTAAAAGGCATCAGTACCTGTAATTAACGTGGTGCATCTAAAAAAAGTCTGTGCTGCGACGGAAAATCAAAAGAACCGAAGCGAGTACAAATCAGTATAATATATAGTTTTAGTGAAACTTTTGGTTTTAAATTTATTATATGAAAACCTATATGTATAGCTTAGTCTAATGTTCTACATATGTTGCAAAATATACACCAACAATTTTCAAAACAATTTTTAACAAGTAAATAGTTTGTCGAATTATGATCATGAAGTGGCATATTTTTATTTGTCAGTACATTTGACTAGCAGTACAATAAATCCGTGTTAAAAAATAGCTTTCTAAGTTAACAGTGGCGTGGTATTAATTGAGAGGTGGAGCAATTATAATCAAGGTCAGTTGCTAGTATCTTAGGGGATAGCAACTGGTAGAGACATTCTATCGCCAGACCTAGTGATAAAACGCTCCTTATCAAATTTACGCGGGAACCGAACAATGATTCTCCTAGGTCGTACGCTGCCCCCTGTAGTAGTTTGAATCTACAACAGCTATCAATTATTTCCTAAATACAAATTCAATGGTTCGGAAAAACATTAAAATTCCAGATATTTTAATAATTGCTATTATACAAGAAATTCCGGATTGCACTCTTTAATTCAAAACTAACCATTAATGCGTACTATTAGTATTTCTTTCAATTTCATTATTTAACTTAAATTGCATAAGAACAAGCATAATATTGATCTGGAAGTTTCACCTTGTTGTAAATAACCAAACATTTGATAATGAGCAACAATACAAAGCAGTCTATTATATCCAACTAATATTTTGGATTAGTACATTGAACTACATATAAAGATAAAAAATTAACAGTCATGCATCAACATAAAAAATATTCACCGGATATTCTTAAAGTGCTAGGACCTCTTTTTAAATTTTCATATGTAGATTAGATAAACTAAACGTATATTTGAATTTTTAAAGGTTACTCTTTTGGATTTCCCTCCTAAAAAACTTTAAAAAAATTTGAAAATAAATAAATTTAACACATTAATTGCTTAGAATCGATATGCTTAGTACTAGTTAATGACTATGATACGTTAAATATGTTTAGCACTAAGAACATCAAATGGGCTGTGTGAATACGCATATATTATTAGTCTCATACATTTTTATTCACATTAGGTTCTCGCATCTACGTGCACTTAACGTGCTCTGGGAGTACACTACATATCACGAGCACATTATGGGTTATCTAATTCAATATTTCGCTTATCAACATACTTACATGAAACTGTATGAGGATTTATGAGAAAATGAGTGAAGTATGCACATGGGAAATGAGTAAAGTATGCAGTAGAAGAGAAAAAAATACTTATTTATTTTCTCCTATAGCCTACAAGTTCCCAAAACGGTAAATAATATTAAAACACATGTCAGCCCCGGCATAAAATGCAACATTTACATAGTTATCGTGAATGCCCATGTAGCTAATAAAAAAACATTAAATAGGCACCTTCATAACACAAGTGTAAAGAAAAAAATAAACCGCTTTTGAAGTTCCAGATGTGGCCCTACATTCGTCATGTTTACATTTCCATTGTTACACTTTTTATTGGCTTACCCACCCCACTAAAACAAAAACCGCGTGAACGCTTTCTTTTAGTGTGAAATAAAACTTATCACGTGGTAAAAGGTCCGCACGCGGTGGTCTCTCGACAGTCCTTATCGGCGCGATGGTTTCTGAGAACTGGATAAGCACTCCCCCACCCAAATTGTATTCGAAACTAAGAAAGTGTTGCAGTTTTAAATAATGTTGGATGGATGAGATGCAAGCCTTGTCACTGACAAAGACCACTTGATTTATTTTGTGTGGATAGTTAATTATATTAGCCCACTAATCAATGGCAGCTGAGTCCAGACTCGAAACTTCGCAATTACTCACATCTTCTGGGATCAAACTGGCGACCGAGTGAGTGAGCTACTCTAATACTCAACAGCGGCAAATACAATACAATACAATACCGACCTAGTATGTCCAATATATACTCAGAAATTTTCCTCAGTAAATATAATATAAAAAATGAGGTCGAACAGCAAAATAAAACGTGTGTACCTGCTCGGTGTCCAAAAGCCTTAAAACACTTTTTCATTTTATGATATGAACACTCTTGGAATTGAAATTACAGATACAGTACTTTTCTTTGATTACTTAGAAAGCTTTTCGCTAATTTATCTTGTGTTTAATAATTTTGACCTACTTTCTGTGTTCAAAAAAGTTATTTTAGAAAGAAATATTTTGTAAAAATACTGCATATTTAGAATACAAAATTAAATAACTACGATAAACTTAACATGTTAATGAATTAGTGATCGTCTGACTACGGAGGGCTATTTCAATTTATTTGTTGCCAGCACTGGGAGCATCTAATGGGCTGTGGGTCAAAATATATCATCGGCCACTCAGGATTCCAGCGCTCATTAGGTGCTCGCGGCCGCGAGCACTTATCGTGCTGTGGGAGACAGCTATATATCACGAGCACTTTATGGGTTCCCCGTGTATATATATATATATAAACTTATATATATATATATATATATATATATATATGAAAATGAACGAATGGTGTTTTTGGGGTCTAGGGACATCAAAATGAAAAGTTACGGTGGTCCCGCGCTTAAGTCTTACCATGCCACCTACGGTAATAGCTACTTCCCTATAGGGGGAAATTCGCTAAAAACCTAAAAGCAAATGGTCTAAGTCAGAAAATATCTTTTGACCAAAACCCAAAAACCATAAGCTGTAATATGTGTGCAGTAAAACTCTTCTGCATTGAGGTCGCCAATAAACGAAAAGTTCTTACATATTTTTAATGGCTTTCAACATGTGACTTGAGTTGCAAAGCTTAGATATCCGAAATTCTGACTTTATCGTATTTACCAATGCTTGAAATTGTCTTTCACCATTGGTTACCGACAGTGAAGAATCGATTCTAACTGTGCCGTGCAACGCCACGAATCCTTTTATATATGTATATATATATATATATACATATATATATATATATATATATATATATATATATATATATATATATATATCTATTCAGTAGCCTCCACTTACCAATGTCACCCAAATGCCAAACCGGAAGATCCTTGATTTGCCGCTTGTAAGCCCCAATCTAGCCTCGAACCCCTTGCACCTTCTCTCGCCCCATTACCTGTTTTCCGTTCAAGAATTAAGTAAATCCACGGGCGTGCCGGCGGACCGAGTTCCGAAATGCAATATTATCCAGGAGCACCGAGGACAATAATGTCTAGATAAGTACTTTTAGTAAGAAGGCGAGCTGGGGAGAGGCAGTTGAAAGAAATTGCGAGATCAAGATGTAGTTTCTGAGCTAAGCCTTGGGCGTGGCCATCTGCCCACGCCATTTTGGCCTTCAGCCTTTTACCCCTTTATTTTCAACAGTAACCGATTCTTGTTCATTAATATAAATCAGTAAATAGGTTTGGTACGCCTAAAATAACTAGCTCAGAAATCAGTCTGGTTATCATTTGGTATATTAGTCATACTGTTGGGAAACCGAAACATGTCAGTAGGTTAAATCAGTATATTTGTATTTAGTAATAAATATAGGTGGGGCTCATTAAAGCCGGGTAAGGCGGAGTAATCTGGAAGACGATCCTTCGTTTGGGTAATCCAGTTCGATAAATTATATCCTCTTGGCCCGGTTACCATAGCTTCCGATGTTTCAATCAGACCACTTAATCCCACCTTTCCTGAAGTAAATTTCCCAGTTAGCAGGTCCCGTGAAACTACCCGTTCACTGTGAAATTAACAATGCACTCTGTTGAACTACCCCACTGATCCGAAATATGTCCTTAACCAAAAGGTTAACCGAATGTAACCTCCATATCCCAATTGCAACTCACTCCATCCAGAATTCAATCCGACCAATACCACCACCATACATTATTGGAACTCTTTTAAGTGACTTGAGTGAAGAAACATCGACAGCCGACATGCCGACCCCATCGTAGTAATCGATGTATACAATCGTCCTTCACCACTGAATATCGAGAGTGAAGAGTTGATTCTAACCATTGAAAGAATTGTAAACAATCCCAACAAGGTGTTTTCATCATACTGACACAGAATAATCTGTTCTCTGTTCGTTTTACAGAAAAAAAACGTTTTTAAGATACAGGACCGGACTCATCTTCACGCACAGGTTTTTAACCTATGTGAAGATTAATTTCTTAATATTAATTTGTCCTATGTAAAAAATTGAATTTTTGATTGAAATAAAAATGTTTTGAATTGAATTTAATTGTTTTTGTTGGCTCGAAAGATAACCTTTGCCGATACCTGTCCAGAAAATGAGGCCGGAAAGTTTTTCAGACTACGAATACAGGAAACGGAATCAAACAATCAGCTATTTTGCAGCAGACGTTCAATCTATGTTGATTGATTACTTCTTAAAGGAATGTAGTGGCAGCAGTAGAAAATGTTTGTACGTTTATTATAGGTTAGGTTTGAAGAATTGAGAAACGTTGTGGTTTATGCAAGGAATACGTTATAATTAAAAATATATGTTTTTCATCATACTAACAAAGAAACATCTGTTTTCAGTTCCTTTTTGTTGGCACGAAAGTTACCCATTGCCGGCCTAGGCCGGATAAACTATTATCCGGCCTAGGTCGGAAAGATCGGAAGTAAACAATCAGCTGATTTGTTGCAAACTGACGTTTAATGCTTGTTTATTGGTGGTTTATTGGTTTCTTTTTAGAGGAATGTAGTGGCATCACTGCATCCGTAGCAAATGTTTTCCTGCTTGGTGCTTGTTTTATAGGTTAGGTTTGAAGGTTTGAGAAATGTATGTTTATGCAAGGATTACGTTATGATTGAAGGAATGTTTCTTTTCTGTTAGTTTGATTAAAAATATCGTACGTTACACGGCCGGGAAGTTTTGCCGTACTCGCATGAAAATCCCGCACTCGCTTTCGCTCGCGCGGGAACTATCATGCTCGTCCGGCTTGGCCTAGTAACGTAATATTCTATTTCTTAGCAGTACGATGAAAAGTATCGTACATCACACGGCCGGTAAGTTTTACGTACTCGCATGAAAATCCCACGCAAGCCAGTGCTCGTCCGGTAAAACAGTACTTTCCGGCCTCTTAACGTAGTATAACATAGTGATGTCGATTAGTTACTTGATCATCAGGGCACGTGTTACTAATCAGAATTTTTAATAAACATTTATTAGTTTCTTCAAACAGCACTTCGTAATAAAACTTATCTTAACATAAACCAATAACGAAATGGTGAAATATTTTGGCCCTTCATTCTGCAGTCATCAGACGACACAAAACGACGACAACACCGGTGAAGACGATCGAGTGCAGGCTGATGGTCGATGTGAAATATATTTTGAGTAGGTAGGGTTATGTTGGTTAAACAGGGTGTTTCTTTTTGTTTTGTTTTTAACGCAGCCCAAAGCTTTACTATATCAGTGAAGGGTTAATACCCCCAAGATTACCGGATTTTACAGCACTATATTACTTTCTTTGAGCGATACATAAAATTTAGGCATACGAAAACAATTCACAGGACATTCAGCACCTTTAAACAAACATAAAAAATTTAATGCGAGAAATTCAAAGAGGTGCCTTCCTTCACGTGTTCAGGAATTTGATGGAGAGAACAACTTTATAGAAATGCTAATGGCAGATTGTTTGAACACATAATATAAACTAAACGTGATCAAACTTGAATAATAGGTTGTATAAAATGTAAAGATTAATAAAACAAAACTCATTTATATTTATGTATGCATTATTCAATCATAAATAGGGTTACGTTTAAAAATGTTTATGTTGTTGATTTATGATATGTTGATGATAGAAAATGTATTGGACTTTATTAATATAGTTAGACTTTTAAAGTTTTACTACATTTAGGTTAGACATAAAAATTTTTAAGTTTTTTTATTTTAGCGAATTTCCTTAAAGGAATAAGCTATTACGGTGGTACTCATGGTAAAACCTAAGTCCGAGACCATGTTAACTTTTCATTTTGGGGTCCCCAGAAGCAAAAAACACCATTCGTTTGAATTTATATATATATATGTATAGATATATTAAAAATATAAAGATAAACTGAGTACCCTTTTTTAAAAATACTAAATATTGAATTAAAACCAACCAGTTTAAACATCCCTGTAGCAGCAAACCTGCATACTCATTCCCCATGTTATTCTTATGGAGCTTACAAAAAACACGTCAAATCTCGCTATGTTGGATTAACATGTTGTTTTGCATCTGAAATTCGCTGAGTTTGCAGGTCTGCTGCAACGGGGGTATTTATATTTGTATTTTAAAAGATCATCTATAACCACATTATTATAATATATATAAAAATTTTAATACATATTTAATTCAATTCACCATCTAGTCAAATCTCATAAGTCCTAGAGATCGGTAAATTTATTTATGTTTCTAAGGATGTAACATACATGATGTAATTAGCACTGAAAAAGTCACAAACTTTAACATGTCCTTTCCGCTGCAAAACAAGAAGTTTGTGTCAATCTTGTAGTATTTACCCCTTTGTTGATTTTATTTTGAGTTTGAAAATGTTGTTACAAAAGATAAAATCCTTATTTTTAAACTAAGCAATTGAACTTATCAATAATAACACCAGTTACAGCACACCTGCATATCGAGTGACATACAAACTTTTTTTATTGTTTTAAAACGAACGACATTTAAAATTAACAACCAAGATGAATTCTTAAGCCAAATAACAACCACGTACCCTAGGTATGCTGGAAATAATTCAAAAACCATTTTAATTTGCTAAATCTTGTACCTCTCTATTGATTGTTCGAAAGGGCTGGTTGGCAAACGACATAACTACTTGACATGTCTGTCCGGGTCATCATTATGATCGGACAATTTGCGAGACTGATAGTGCTAACAAGCACACATACATGTACCATGTAGGTTTGGTTCCCTTTGATTGCTAAGTGTATGGATATGTCTTCAAATATAAAAATATTTAATCAATATAATCAGGTAGTTGCATCCACCTACTGTAAAATTTTACTTGAGTTATTTTCACCAGACTACGACGTAATCAATGGTTTTACAAACGTCATTTGGTGGCCGAAACCAGATATTTTCCGCCAGAGGACCAAATACATTTAGCCCTAGGACCGGAAGTCAGCTGGTCATTTATTTGCTTGAAACAACGTGAGAACATCACATAACTATATGGTATTTAATAGGTCCCAAAGACAGGATATGAGCGATCATATGGTTATCAAAGCTGTGTTTGTTTAAACCATAACAAAGAAGTTGTATCATCGCTCGTAAACTCAAAGTTTTATTTTAAAGTGCGTCAAACAAACAATCAGACTTTAATGCTATACTAGGAGAACCCGTGGCTTCGCTCACGATTTAAATTAAACATACCCTATCACCCATCAATTATATAGTTTTGCTTTCCCATTTATTTTTCTTGTTGTGAAATCTACTTCTTTGAACATATCAAATGTACTTCCATAACCAAAAAAAGTTTTTAGAAATTCGCTCTTCGTACGCAGGTCTGCTACGACGGGGGTGTTCTATTCCTGCATAAAGTGCCTATCTATATAAAAAATGTGACCATATCTAACGCCCCACCAACAAAGCCCCAAATGGTGTTGCTGCCCTGGCTAGGCTCATGCCTAATATCGGCGGTTCTTCCTCTTGCAAGTGATTTTTGCTTGTATCGGCTGTCCAGTCGATCTTGCTATCAGGTGAAGAGGATTGCGCTCACACACTCAAGAGGCCAATTTACAGAGACGAACGCCGAGAAGCATTTATGGTCGTTTCTGCTTAACCTGAGCTTGCCCTGATGATGATCATGGGGCACAAAATAAGGAACGGCACCCTTGGCTTTTTCGACGGCACTTTGAATCTGCTCGCGTATGTTACCCTTAATTAGAATTTTATTATGCACCCCCGTCACAGCAGACCTGCGTATTAGAAATCCTGTTTCTAATGAAGGCATACATGTTAGAGGAACCATAGAACATAGCTTGAAGTTTTATTCACTGTAAAAGATCATTTTCTTAAGGTTTTAGGGCGTACCTTGAACAAAAAATTACAATGCCACACCAAAAATTATTAAAAAGTGCTGTCTTACGTTTTTAGACTCTATATTGAACAAAAAGATTGAATGAGCCGTCCCGGCAATTTTTAAAGTGCTGTAGATGAAATTAATTCTTTACAGTAGCACACTCTTCCTCTTTAAATAGCAGTTAGTTGTCATAAAAAATAATTCCTTCGAGTATAAGTGATCATTGAACACTGGAGTCCTTCAGTAATCAGTTATTTATTTTATGTTATTCTACATACCAGCATTTTATATAGTGTATTGCACTTTGAAAAAATGTAAATGTCTAATTCATTAACCACCGGGCACCAAGTGACAAATCTTCATGTAAACAAATGCAATTAAATAGCAGAAATAAATAACTTTAATTTAAATCACCTGTTTTAAATTTTACTTTCATATGTTTTGTTAGTAAACAAATCTAACTCAAATTCTTTCAAAATCCCTGACATGAGTATCTTTAAGACGGTCCCAGGGCTTAAGCCCTGAAAGTTGTCACGAAATTGATGGTGTATAAACGTACTCCATGACATTCTACATGTATCTACCAGGTTACGTGTCCAATCGGTCCAGCGGTGTCTGAGTTTATCAATGCTATATATATATATATACCAACATCCTCTTTTATACTTATGGATAGGGTGATTTCCATTATGTAGTGTTGTGATAAATATCGATCGCAACCCGGCCGAAAGGGTTTTGCAGCTCTCGATCGCTTCAAATTCTCGACTTCGTCTCGAATTGAAATACGGTCTCGAGCCTGCAAAACCTCATTTTCGTCCCTAGTTGTGATATATACTACTTCGGCTTTTTACATATGTTTATTGATTAGCTGTATTGTAAAACAGGTACATATTTGAGCAATTTTGTAGAAATAATACTAAAAAATATTCTAGAAAAACTGTTCCTGGATAATTTGTATACGACCTCCTCCAGTGTGGAAGTGGAATAGACTCACTTGCCAACCTCTCTGCTTGGCCAAGGGCCAGCGGGAACCTAGGCCAAGCCCAGTGGTTGTAACTCTTTCATATTGTTCGTACGCTGAAAATTTATGATCCTAAAGTTTTAGATTCGATTGTTGGATTTTGGCTTTACCAGCAAAAATCTAATATTTCGTTGTTATTGAAGCCGATACACCCCGCCCGATCGAATGCATGTGTTTGCTGGCGGGGCTATCTACCATGGACTATCAGAACTACTTGAAGCTTTGCCTCCAGTATTGACTACTGAACCAGCAAAGAGTAATGTACCAATACACTTTTAAAAAAATATCAGCTCAAAACTGAAGCAACCATCATTCATTTCGAACGTTGACAACCAAACCTAGACCCATTGCAACGAAACAAAATACAATGAATCCCAAAAAAGAGTAAGAATAATTTTATTTACGATTTGTACAATAACGTACAAACATTGAATGGCAACAGTTGCGTAAGAGTACATGACGTGGTCTTTGATGCCGTAATCGGCATGCCTCGGTATATAAAGCCGACTGCTTAAAAGTTCTCGCCGAGGTGATCTCGCCTTTATACTTAGTAAATGTCACAAATTAAAATAACTATCGATATAATAATTAAAATAACTATCGATATAATATAGAAACAGATAAGTTTGATATTCATTAGATATTTTAATCGTTAGTTCGATATTTCCAATCGTTAAAACGTAGGCCACATTCGGGACTGCAGCCGTTAAGGCAGAATTTGATACCTTTGCTATCACATTCATTCCTTCAAACCTTCTTTCCATCAAATCTGAGCGGCAGTTTCCAAATACATTCATTGGCTACCCGCTATTAATCTTAAAGATATACCAATAGTGTGATATTTCTACTCAAAACGATAGACCACAATGGAATAGGGTTGGATAAAACTTGTTCCGAACCAAACAACAAAAAAACCAAATTTTTGCTAATAAAAATAATCCAATCAAAATGTTCTTGATTGTTGTTTTATCGTTGGATCTAACATAAATTTACACTAACATGAGTAAATCGCTAATGTGCAGAAATATTGAAAGTACCATTTTATTCCAGTACACGACATAGAGATATACTTGATACATAAAACAACACAAAATACAATTTAATTCCTTAGTTGTTTCAAGTACTATTCGATGTAAAACTTAATTACTGGTTTTGCTGAATTCTCATTTTATATTTTAGCCTACTTCAATAAGTATCCCCAGACCCCAAGGGGGCCGACCCCCCCCCCCCCCGAATATAATTATTCGGGGGGGGGGGGGGTTTTCGATTGTCTGTGACAATCAAGGGGCCGACCCTTTATTAAAGGTCGCTATGGATGTTTATTTAATCCTTATTAAATAAACAGAATTCAGTAAAGCTTGTTTTTCATTATCAAAACCTTTGTAAGTGGCCAGATTTGAATGAATAAAGTATTTTCCATTATACTTTGATCGAAAATGATGACCACAAGAACGAGTCTGGTCAACCATTTTACATTTTAATGCAAGAACTTAGCATCAAGATATCGAAAATATTCATTTAAACGAATCTTAGGCCTACTTAAAATGAACAGAGATTATCATTACGAATTTGTTCTTTAGCGTTAGCTTTTCGTTATAGTTGTGGCACATTTCAATAAACCGAAAAACTAACACAACGGATAGTTCCCAAAATGAACTGTTCGGGGGTTCCATGTGCTGTTGTTGACCATGTAACTTATTTACAATTAGAAAATTGAAGCGCTTGACTGCAAATAATTTTTCGGAAGGTAATATAAGGTCGCCAGAAAATGGTTTGGAAATTGCTTAGTCGAGAAAAAAAAATTATTTTGGAATACACCAAAAAGATTATTTTAAAAACTTTTTTTCTATTAAATTATTTTTGATAAAGGTATAGAAATATTGTAAATAGCATTTGCTGGTACATTGAGAGAGGCTCGAATGAGGTCACACCGACGTAACGTAATAATTGCATTCAGATGGGTGAACGGTTGTCGAATAGAGCATAACATTTGACCTTGGTACCTTTCGCAGCCTCATAACTTTGAATGTTAAAACTTATATTCTGCTAACTTTCATTTTACAAAAATGCAAATTTTATGAAATAAAGATTAATTTACCTAATAGAATAACAAGTTTGCTTTTTACTCAATTTTGGCTATGAAAAGTAATTATAATCATTCTTTTGCTTTTAAATTTAGATTTTTTCGATAACAGTTTCATACGTTTTTGATTTTAAGTTAACTGTAGTAGCATTAACACAAAATGAAAGAAATATGCCACATTTAAAGATACGTTAGGACACCAAAAGTTTACGTCTAATTTGAAGAATCGCGTTACCAAAACTATTTTAATCTATTTCAAGAGCAAATAGCAAAATGTAGAATAACAACATTGCAAATTACTTTTCATATACTTGAAGTAAATTTAACTTTACCCAGAATACGATTCAATTCGTTGCTTCACTAACTTTTAAATAGTTAATTTGAGTTGGCTACTCATTTTCGACCGTGTTCTTAAATCTGTCCAATTCACGGCGAAATATTTTCCTATACTAAATTACACTTTATTAGAAGATGAACAGAACTCTTTCTCTTAAGTGCTATTTTGTGTAGACTCCCTAATAAAAGGGAATCCTTAATGAGAATAAAAAAAACTGCTGATGAAGCAATTAGCAAGACAAATGCCGGCATTAGAGAGTTGCTCAGCCATTAGCTGGAGTCCTCAGTGGATGATTGTTGAAGAACCGACTAAATATATTTTAATGCAATAAAAAATGTAAATTTTATTGTTAAAACTGCTTATTAAACACAAGTAAATCTTTTATGAAAATGAACGTAGTGATTGTTGTCATTAAATTTAAATCAAACATGACTGTAAAGTGAAGTAATAATAACATATGTACTTGTTTTTATTTATTGAATTCAGTAGCACAATTTTACTGATGAAATCCAAATTCTCTCATTTAATACAACCGGGACATTTTTGTGAAATTATTTCAAGTGGATATTTAATCACCTATTTAAACGTTTATTCTAATTAATTTTAAATTTAAGTGCTTTAAAATATTGACTCAAAATTACGCAAGGTTACCCTCATTCTCTGAACTATTAATCATATTGACACCATACTATATAGCTATAAACTTAAACACCATAACAATACTTTTGCATACCTCACGATTCCTACAAAGTATTTAGCTATTCAAAATTCAAAATTAAACTTATTCATTGTCGTTTGCCCCCAGAACTGTTAATTGACAATTAAAATATGGTTTACACGTACCTTCGGTCAACAGTTATAATTATGTAGAATTTCCTACATATTTTCCGAAACTAAAGTTTCATCGTCTGGGAATGATCCAAAATTGTCATAAACTTAAAATTGTCGAATGACTTAAATAATTTAAAAAACATTTTTTAAATTCACATGACACCTACAACACATAAAAAAAACATTGAGTACTTGTGCTGACCAGCAATAGACCAATGGACTACAATGTTTAATGGCCACAATGGTAATGGACTACAATATTAATGTAATGACCAGCAATTGACTACAATGTTTATTAAGTGTATGTGTCATGTGAATTTTAAAAATGCTTTTGAAATTATTTAAGTCATTCTACAATTTTATGTTTATAACAATTTTGGATCATTGCCAGACGATGGTAGTTTTGAAACATATGTAGGAAATCCTATATGGTTAGAACTGTTGATTGAAGTTAAGTGTAAACCATATTTTAATAGACAAAATTAAAATTGTTATTCACGGACTATTACATTATGTCTCCGTGGTTGGACGGTCGACTAGGATTAACTCAAACCGATGAATTTTGTTTTCCCAAAGGGCGGTGGATGATGAATACGTATAGTTCTTGACAGCCGTGCTGGGGGGTGAGTGAGTGCGCTGTATTCGGAACAGGCACTTATAACATCTGTGTGGTGTAGGCAATCAATCATATGATCACCTGTTAAGTGAAGACGCACCTACAATATGAAAGATTATGCTACAAGCTCATATGCAATAAATTTTCAAGCTAAACAAGGTCACATTACAATGTATTTCAAACTGACACGTAATATGACAGTAAAAGTTCCCGCAGAGCTTACCGCAAGAAGGGGTTAGTCTCAGTACCTGTGGCAATACTCAATATTACGTTTCGTATTGCTCAAGACAGCTTACGGTGCAGTATTGCAACATAATTCTCGTAGTTTTTACCTTAAAAACATAAACGGTGTTTTGACAGTTCAACAGAATCACGAGTTTTAGCAGTGGAAACTCTACAATCCACTTTTTGCCACTCACCAGTACGGCTGTCCAGAACTAGTACAATTTTAGCGAATTTCCCCTATAGGGAAGAAGCTATTACCGTAGGTCTCATGGTAAGACCTTAGCCCGAGACCATGTTATCTTTTCGTTTCGGGGCCACCAGAAGCAAAAACACCAATTGTTTGAATTTATATATATATATATATCTAATCTATCTATATATACATTATATACTGTATATGAGTCTGTGAGCACGATAGCGGCCGTAAAAATGATCCAATCTTAATGAAATTTGGTACAGACGTGTAAAGTTGTAATCACTCGGATAGTTCGTGAACCAGCCAGATCGGACTACCGGAAGGGGGGGAAAGGGGCATAACCCCCCCCCAAATTGGGTTTTTTGGGTTTTTTACATAAAAAATTACCGAACTTTTGTTGACACCATTGAATTCAGCTAAAAAAAACAAACTATTTAGTATATTGAATCACTGCTCT
Organism: Flexamia atlantica; assembly: GCA_035578135.1. Taxonomy (NCBI): domain Eukaryota; kingdom Metazoa; phylum Arthropoda; class Insecta; order Hemiptera; family Cicadellidae; genus Flexamia; species Flexamia atlantica. The sequence continues at coordinate 7,936,969 of JAQJVK010000004.1, read as the reverse complement.
ATATCCATTAGTTACTGAGATATTGAAAGTGGTAAACACAGTAGGTTGTCCCAATGTTAACCTTATGGGAAAAAAGCAAAATTCTATATCTCGGTCATTTCTCAACATATCTCAATAAAACTTAGTATATGGCTTCATCTAGTTCAGATCTACTAAATATTGAATTAACACCACCTAGTTTTAACGTACCCGTTGCAGCAAACCTACATACTCATTCCCCATATTATTCTTATAGAGCTCACCAAAACATGTCAAATCTCGCTATGTTGGATTGAAACATGTTGTTTTGCATTTGAAATTCGCTGAGTATGCAGGTCTGCAACGGGAGTATTTATTTTATAAAATGTCGGATATAGATTTCATGTGAACGTCTTGGTCGTTATTACTAAATATAATAGAAGGCAAGTAGGAATTTAACATCCTAACACCACTAGCAAAGCTGACCAGCGCAGCGTCACCAACCGATGGTGGATTGTAACAAATAGTATGTAGACGGTTCTCAATATGTTCTGCCGTTAACTAAGCAAGCCCTGTAATGTTTTTAAACGATTTAACTTTATCCCTCTAAAGCATTGATAGTGCCGGGTAAATCCACGTTTAAGGCACATTATTTAGTCGGGTTTAGTACCGGGATGGGTTCGGGAACTTCGTGCAGTCAGTCTTAATTCCCTGCAATCAATTTTAAGAGTTTCTGCGTTGATAGACAGCCGTAATGAACTCCTGTATGTTGGGTAAACTGTTTATGTTCTTTAGTTATCTATCGAAGCATTAAAATTGCTACAGGCGGTTTTTTAGCGCAACCCATGTTTAAGATTGATTAATGCATATATGATGAAATGAGTTTTGTTTTGTTTATCTTTGCATTTTATACAACCTATTATTTAAGTTTGATCACATTTAGCATATATTATTTGTTTAAACAATCCACCATTGACATAGATACAAAGTTGTACTCTCTACGTCACGTTTTTGAACACGTATTGTAAAGTACCTCTTTAAATTTATTGTATTAAATTTTTTGTGTTTGTTTTGAGGCGCTGATTAATTAAGGAAACAATCTTATTAAGTCAGTCTCATGCTATCTTGTTCAATGCAATTGTAATTAGAAGTCATCTGAATTTATTTAACTAAACTTACCTTAAGAGAAAATTATTTTATTCTTTTCAAGCATAAGTAAATCCTACTTTAGAGGGACGTTATTTACAAGGGTTTCACTATCAAGGGGCAGTCGAGTGTATTGTGTAGTAGTCCTAATCCTCAGGAATCACTCCCCCGAGTTTCTGTTGCTGAAGCCAGCAATTGTTGCTGAACTCTCGTTAAAAAGTTCTGCGGCTCCCGTATTGTAGTCTATGAATGAACTAGCTTCAACACATTTTGTGATCCCTAGATCAATTAATTCTTCTTTCATCTCAAACGTTTGTATGAAACAAACTGCTTTTACAATAATTTTTTATTATTCTATTGAAGGAATGAATGAAATAAAGCTTTAATCATCACAGTTTTTTACGAAAACTATTAATTAATCTGGACCAAGGTAAAACATATTTTATAAATTTAGTGAAAATAGTTTTAAAACGTTTGTAGGTTTTATTTTCAGGTGAAAATTATTGACGAGAAATTATTACTTGGCAACATCAATCATCCTTTAACTGTATTAATGTGCGAGTAATATAAACCACAACTTACAGTTCAAACTGTACATTTTCATCTCATTACATTCCACTTCATGGTAAATGATTTTTTATAATATTTATAAAAAACATAATTAATTTAAAGAAAAAATATCAGGACACAGAATTAAGGTAGCCAGAGCAAGGCACGTTTCGGCCCCCAGTAACCAGGTTGTCTCAAACTTCCCACGCAAGAACACGTTGCCTCGGCAGTGCTAATTGTATTGTCAAAGTTATTTCTTCAAAAACATCGCAAACAAAGTTATCAAACCATGTAACAAGTTTGATTACTTGGATTGGATTGCGATTTCGTACAAAAAATAAATAACCAGTACGTGTACTGTTGGGTAGTGTTTTCTTATGAGCATTCTTTTGTTTTGATTAACCCAATAACTTCTAAATTATTAAGTGATCGTTCAAAAATCACAATGTTCGAAATTCATAGATGTACTCTACAACCTTTGTTTTAAAAGCTTATTCATTGATAAGGTGCTAATTTAGTATTTACCCAGTAAAATATCTTGATACTAAGTAATAAACGAATTTCTGTAATTAAACTGTTAATTAAAGTGTCAACGTAATTCCGTAAAGTAATGAAAAGAAAATTTTAAAAGCTGGATTTTTTCATTCATGAAATTTATTATGTTAGTAATAAAAACAGTAACAAGTACATATATCTTATTGCATGTATAATAATTAATAACTGGAAGTCTATCCATTTACAATCAGTGTGTATTTCTATCTTTTTAATGTTATTTCCTTCGGAAAAAAACAAACTCATAGATACTTATTTGTCATAACACCTAAAAATAACTTTCTAATTGTGTAACGTTAAGATTATCATCAGGTCTATGACGTTTGACTGTAATTGCATTTTCGGTAAGGAAAATTAAATATATTAAAATAATTTTTTCTCACAATAATTGTTCCTTAGTAGGATTGTTAACTATACTGGCTAGCGTAAACAAGTGCTATTGGAAGCCAAAGAATATATATATATATATATATATATATATATATATATATATTCACGTATAATATGCAAAATATTTTTATATTGATTTCGTGTTGCTATCATATCCATGATGGTTCATCGCTTGAAGTAACTTGTTAAGTTGAACAAAGAATAAGCTAATTTAATGACAAACCTATTACAACACAAACATGCAGTACTGAAAACCCTTCACTTAACAATTACCTGACGTTGTCTCGACATAAGTAAATAACAGAAAAAAATTGGAAAAATCTGCAAAAACCTCAAAATCCATTAGTTTGTTATTATTGTTCAATAAACGTACTTTTTAAGGTGTTTTTAAACAGGATTACTCGATAAAAGGTTAAAAACTGCAATGTCTGCTAAAGTTTCGAAAACTGAAACCTTCTTAAACTGTTAGGTGTGCTCAAGATGAGCTGGGGTTATAGAAAACAGAAAATGATTTAGTTGCAATAGAATTTATTAGTGCGACCATCTTTACAGTTCGGGAAAAAAGGAAATTCAAAATTACTGATCTCTCTGAGTGTTTCCCACAAATTTCACGAACTCTTCTGTACACCATTGTAACCCTTGTCGGTTTGTGAATGACGATGAAATAAAAGATGGCGTCAACGGGTGGCTGCGTGCACAGGCGGCAGAATTATTTTCAGCATGAATTGTAAAGCTTCTCCCTAGATATAACAATGCCTATTTATTTGTAGGAACTATGTGGAAAAATAGTTATGGTACGCTCTTTAAGATGTTTATAATAAAAATGTTGTAAATGCATTGAGAATCTTTTTACTACCAAACGGAACTTACTTTCCGAACATACCTCGTATTTTCATCACAATCAGGAAGTTTATTTCATAATGTTCTATCAGAAACTTTAAGTTTTATATTTTCAATATAAAATAGTCCAATAATATGGTACACCGATTACCTGCTAAGTACCGACAACTTTATAATGACTCCCAAAGTCAATGTTTGTAATTGATGATAATGGTGGTCTCATAATCACTCAGGTCCATTAGGTTAATGGACTAAAAGGACCCATTGTAAACCAAAGATCGGCCGTAAGCTGCGAGAGTCAGGGGCGAATAATCTTAAAACAATGGTTTTGTAATTGTTTGCGTTACATGTAATCTCAAAGCTATTCTAATTTTCATTTTAATTTATATTCAGTACCTGGTGGACCGAGCCTTGCTCGGTTTTATTTCATGTTTATCAGTTCATCCAGTCATTATAAAATATTTCAATGTCATAAAATTGATAAAACCTTTTTATTGCTCCATGAACTCTTCATCCCACTCACTGTATTTTTCCTTGATGGCTGTAGATTGCAAACAGCTGTTAAGATTACTTTATTTGTTTGCACTTTCCTTGTTTATTTTCGTTGCTATTATGTCAACTCATAAGGCCGATGTTAAAAATTTACAAATTTAATATTCGTTTTATTACGCTATTAGATTTTCTCTGGCCAAGTAATCTGCATAAAAGACGTTTTTGAGTTATAAATTACTTATTTCCAGACTTTGAAGGAAATCCTCGGAGCCGTTTTTAAGATAATTGTGCAAACAAACAACCCACCAACCAAGCGAGCAAGCGCGCAAGATAACATTGCTCATATGAGAGTATAGGAGAAACATGTTTTTATCTATAGAAATTGTAAGAATGTTTAAAATTATTTTTACAAAAGGTTTTGATGTGTATCAAACATATTATTATAAGTCAGTGTTACGCTAACGAAATTTAATTTGTCTCTGTCAAAAGAGAAACTCCAACTTTATTTCCAGGACTTAGAACACTTTCCTTTTAAAAGTTGTGTATTCCGTAACGATTGTTTTCTTAATTGATCGCTAGAGACATTTACATTTATTGTATATTAAAAATCGTGGAAACATATATAAATTTTTTACGAACTTCAAAAATTTGAATTAATTTTTGGTTTGGAACATCACCATTTTCTTTCGAGCGAATGAACCAGCCGGGAAGGTGGTATTTACTCAGGGCCGGGCTCTCGCTATCCAAACCACGTATTCCTGCCCTCTGCTTGGTATGCTGGACCCCACCGTAGCTGCTTTGCACGTCAGAATGGCTTTTTAGGAGGCAAAATTGACTTTGGAAGGGTTTAATTTAACCCTCTTTCTCTTAGCAGGATTGAATGAATTGCCTCTTAAAGCCTTAAGAATCCATTTCCGTTGCCACATAAAAGGATACTTTGGGCAGAAGATTTGGGTGGTCGGGGAGTTTCAAATTCTTAAATTCATTACAGTTTAGCCTGGCATTGAGACATTTCAAAAAATGTTGATAAATAAGCATTCCTAACGTTATTTATATTAATAAAATTGGAAAATATCGTGTTTTTGAATTTGCAGCAATGAAAATGTACATGTGGGCGTTTTCAACCCATACCTAATATGTCCCAATTTTTAGAATCCACATATCGAGATTCAATTATGTTTAGGAATAAGGGAGGTATTCAGGATGATTCCTAACTCAATGTACAACTTTTGTTAATTCGATATTTTCATAACGGCAAACATATTTTATTTTATAATCATGGGTCTCCGGTGCTTTTATTTACTACTGTCTTTATGTGTGTATTTTTCATGTACAGATCAATTGCTTTTAAACAGGCAATCATTTTTGCCATTTATAAATGTCCATTTAATTTTAATTTTATGAATTTACTATATGCAAACAGGCCATGACTAATCCAATTTCTTAGTCATATAGTAAAATTAAATTAAAGTCACATATGAATATAAATTCAAACTCACATCTTTCTAGAAAATTTAAATTTATTGTTTTACAGTTTTAATGGCATTTGAAGTTTTAAGCTTTGAAAAGTAAATACCCCCGTTGCAGCAGACCTGCATACTCAGCGAATTTCAAATGCAAAACAACGTATTTCAAGCAAACATAGCAAGATTTGACATGTTTTGTTAAGCTCCATAAGAATAACATGGGAAATGAGTATGCAGGTTTGCTGCTACAGGTATATTAAAACTGGATGGTTTTAATTCAATATTAAGTAGATCTGAACTAGAAGAAGCCATTTACCAAGTTTTATCAAGATATGTTGAGAAATAAGCGAGATATAGAATTATACTTATTTCCCATAAGGTTAACATTGGGACAACGTACTGTGTTTACCACTTTCAATATCTCGGTAACCAATGGGCATAGAGCAGTGATTCAAAATACCAAATTATTTGTTTTTTTGAGCTAAATTCAATGGTGCCCACAAAAATTAGATAAATTTTATTTTTCTATGTAAAAAACTCAAAAAAACCCATTTTTGGGGGGGTTTATCCCCCTTTACCCCCCCTTCCAGTGGTCCGATCGGGCTGGTTCACGAACTCGTCCAATTGATTACCACTTTACATGTCCGTACCAAATTTCATAACGATCGGACCATTTTTGCGGCCGCTATCGTGCTAACAGACACATAGATATATATATATATATATATAGATATATTTATATATAGATATATATATATGGATATATATATATATATATAAAAATTCGAACGAATAGTGTTTTTTGCTTCTGGGGGCCCCAAAACGAAAAGTTATAGTGGTCCCGAGCTTAGGTCTTACCATGAGACCTACGGTAATAGCTTCTTCCCTATAGGGGAAATTCGCTAAAAAGAGCTTCTATTTGTAAATGACAAAAATTACGAACTTGTTATCCAATACGAAAAATATTGGAAGTCTTATCAGACCCTAATAATGTACCAAGTTTAAAGATGACAGTGTGTAGTATTTTAGTTTAAGTGTCACATAATGAATTGATATGTAAACAATACACGAATGTAGACGGTCAGAAAACAAAGAGGGACCAAATACCCACAACGATACAACAAAATGTAACTGTCTTAGTGCCAGGAACAATCAAACTTCCCTAGAGAGTTTTTAAACACCCTGTAATATTTTATTTTTCCCATAAGGTTAACATTAAAGGAATTACTGCTTTTAATATTGAAGATATCTCTGTAGCCATCCCGAGGGTAGACTTTCATAAGTAGGACTAAAAAAACCGAACGGAAACATCGAAATACGTCGAACTTAATACTATCGATACATGGATATATCGATATATTTGGACTTTGATTCAAGGGATCCAGGAATACATAGTATGATAAGTTGAGCCACTAACAAATAGTTTTTCCTCAAAATAACAACGAACACATATCGTTATCAGATTTGTAGGATTTTGTTCATGCTAAAATTTCACAATGATTATTTAGTTTCCCCCAAGTTTACTTTATCAAATTTACTAATTTGAACAACCCCCCCCCCTCTCACTCGGTATTATGACGAGCTAATACACTTATTTCATTTCATAGAGTAAATTAGTTAATGGAAGCCCGTAACAGAAGCTGCAGCGAATTACATCAGTGTAAGCTGCTTGAATAACGCGAAAGCCTGACGTTCAGCGTTTAATACATTGTTGACATTAAACAGAGTGGTTCCTCGCACATTAATTCAGTCGCAAATGCGGTTTTGAAAATTCAATAAGCAATCATAATTAAACTTTTATTAAACTGTTTGTGTAGGTATATAACATTGATGTTTCCTTTATACTAAAATGAAGTTTGTTTTAGTAACGATTCGTTTTATTACTTAGAAATTTCGATAAGCCTCCGTCATAAGTAAAATATACCGGTACAAAACTTATTGGTGTAGGAAACCTAGTTCAAAAATCAGTTGTAGTTCCACAAATTACAGAACACCTAAAAACATTTAATTTAGACTGATTTTTTGTTTGAATTAACGTTTAGTTCCAAAAACACTTTATAATTTTGCGATTAAAACTAAATCAGTCAATACAGAAGTTTTAAAATGCAACTCTAAACCTTTGAACAACTGGGAGTTATCAGTATTATTAAATGACACTAAATTCCGTATGATTTAAATCTCATACCCAGCCACTTTGCTGTACCCTCCTTGGCCTCTGAGCGGCCCCTTTGAAAGCTAGATTTAAAATCGACCGACACTTTGCCTAACTGTATGAAAACGTCCATTATCACAATTTAGATTATCAAGCAATTTGAACACATATATAAAGGTCTTCAAAAACGTGTTAATGTCACAAATAAATTCCTCCTTTAACTTGCTGTTTTGAACTTAACATGCTGTTCATAAACTTTTTTGAATACAAATTATTTTATTTCATTAAAAAAATACCTTAACATTTGCAAATATATAGATGTTTAACATATTTATACAACAGCCAGTAAAGCAATTTATTTATTTATTGTTCTATAACCAATCATACAGATTATGTTTTACTAAACATAGTTGTAAATCTAGCAGATACTCTTGGCTAACACAACCCGGTGCTTCTATTGTCTGTCATGGATGGTCAGATTTAAAACCCAAAAATGTGTATTTTCGCCCTGGTCTATGCGGCTATTGAAACTAAAGTACAGGTTTTGTTTTGAATTTCCGCGGGCTTATTACATGACTGATAATCAAAAACAAACGTATTCTCACCTTCGCCAACAATATATTTTTTAAGCACATTTTTACTTTATTTTCCATGACATAGCGGGCTTGAAAAAATATTTTATTCCAGTTGAACATAGTATAAAATGTAGCGCTCGATGACTAACTTCAGAAAAAAATTGGACTTGACTGGTTTAGTAAATACCAAGCGCCTCACTTAAAAAAAAAATGAAAACTGAGGATTCTTTGTTGAAATTTTATCAAAGAAATCCTGAGTAAGGAACTCACAATAATGCGATTCAAAATTACTGATATACTTGATATTTATGGTCGTTGTTTACATGTCCCCAGATTAATGATGTAATTGTGATAAACTTTAATGAAGTAATTCTTCTAGACTATATTACAAATAATGAGCTGTACATTTCGCGAAAACCTTACAACATATTTCAGATATAAAAAAATTAAACTTTACTGGATGTAAATAAAAAACGTCTTACAACACTCAAAAATGTAATTACACTTATACTGTATTTACATACAAGATGATGAATATACAATAATGGTGGAAACGGTGATCGATTTTGATGGATAACCATACACCATTTTGTATGTAAATACAGTATAAGTGTAAATATATTTTTGAGTGTTGTTAGACGTTTTTATTTACATCCAGTGAATACAACAACACGAACAATGCTGATCAAGAAATCATTAAATTCTAATAATAATATCTTAATTAATATCTGAGCATCAAATACAAAATACTCATGAAAATTAAACAAGCCATTAACAAAAGTGATCGTGAAATTACTTTAACGGTGAAGCAGGTTACTGTTACTTTACAGCCCAGAACGGCGCTAATCCAGTAATGAGGCAATTACTTAGACAAATCTGCTCATCCTAAGACAACGAACACCATCAACTGGCTAATCACTATCCATGATATTATCCTGTTATCACTCCTGTAATGAGTTTATATTGTTTAAATGCAATCAAAAACATTAAATAAACATAATATTTTTTAAGAGACAGTAGAAGTTATGCGTGGTTTTGCTCAGGATTAAAATTAAATAGTGAAAATAGATTTGTTTCAATTATATGTAAAATGTTTAGAAGTTACCAAGAAGGCTAATAATGTTTATTTTGATTCAGGTTAATTCATTAAAACTACCTTTTTATAAAAAAAAAACTAAACATTAAAGAAAATTAGAATAGAAAGAATAGAATAGAATAGTATTTATTTTCTCATCACAGTATTTTACAATCATTTTACAGCATATAATATTTCAGTCAATCAGTCCTCTTTTTTTCCATAACACTGCACAGAAAAAAGAAATATCTTATCTTGTCAGGCTGACTCAGATTATATCATAACTAAAACTAAACTAAAATTAAAGAAAACAATAAGAGAAATAAACAGAATATTAAAACATAACAGAGAAAATAAATAGGGCCTCTGAAGGCAAAGCCTGTGTAGAGGTTCCGTAACTTAAACTTCATATATAATCTGATAGCGAACAGATAAAACAAATGACTTTACTTCTAAAACAAAACAAAATGTCTCTTCTGATATAATAATGCAAATAAGGATAAACATGATTTAAGGTAATATAACACAGTGCCATTTTTTTAATAAAATTAATCTATCTCTTATTTGGCTTGTTACAATGTCATGCAACCAAGGCTTGGAAACAAAATAAAAGAAAATTAAAAGAGTAATCAAAGACCTACCTAAAAGTTATTAATGTATTTTAAATAAATGATCAATATCTTCCAAATTAAACAACCATTTTTTAACTTTATTCAAAAACTTATTCTTATTATTTGTAATTTTTTCAATGCTATCTGGTAGTAAATTGGGTGTCCCTTAAAAGTTTTTTTGGTTTCAACTTGTTAATAGACCGTATAAAATGTTATAGTTGCAAGGTGTTTATTTTGTGGTAAGAGGGTCGCCATGTCGCAGTGCGGAGGTGTGAGGCGCGGCCAAGCACTGGGCTTTATTATGTCCTAAAACAAAGAGGCTGGTTAGGGTTATGCGTAGGAATTAAAAATTAACTTAAAGCCCTCCCTTTACCTTGCCTTTACCCTTTAAGAACACTACAAATTTGTTTTCCTATTAAGAGGGGAGGTTTCCGCCGAACAAGAAGTTCTTAGAAGAAATAACTATTAATTGGCTGTCTGTAGATACGCCCGTCAATCCTGAATTTCCACTTACTTAGATTCTAATTGGCCTCTTCATAATTCTTATTGTGAAAAATGTATTTTCACCGAAATTGTCTAACAATCTGTGGAATAAATAAATGAATGTAAAAGTAAAAATATTATATGCATTATACACTACATTACATAAAAAACGTACTTGTATCCGTTTTTTAGGCTCATTTTCCATATACTTGCTTGAAACCCTTTATTTTACGACAAAAGTTTACATATTTTACATTTCCTATTGCTACATTTATCACCTATTTATTTACATGAAACTATTAATCTTAGTGAAAATTCCACTTTGCATCGAAAGGTCTCAGAGCTGTCATCCCCGGAAACCTTCCAGGTAAAAAATTTGTTTCAAAGCTGTGTTATGAAATATTAATATATTTGTTTTATATCGTACTAAATATGTTTTCTTCTGTTGCATACCAAAAAAACTAAATCAATCAATTTTGCAGAGGATGTAAATAAATAAAAACGTGAGTTCACTAGGGCTTTAACCCTAGCCCTGGAACCCCTCCTCCCCTTAGTGCGCCCCCTAGTGGGCCCTAGTTGGGGGGCCTAGGGGCACAAGTTTCTTTTTTCCTTACTTCATGAGAGCATTAAACTGTTTACTTTTGTAATTCCAAGAGTTCCAAATAAATTACAGAAGGTTGGAGATTTTAAAAACAAGCTGCATCACTTAATAAATTGTTATACGTAAAACATAATTTCTCCTATTATTTTAATTTTTCTTATTTTTTATTTCTTTTATTTTTAAATTCTCTTATTATTTTAATTTCTCTTATTTTTTACTAACTTGTACTTTTGTCATTACAAAAAAGATAACAATTGCAATAAAGAGCCTGAGAAGTTTGTAAATTATATTATGTTCACTGGAATACAACAATTTTTAATAGATATAACAAATATGCAATATAACTCGAAACAAATTTTATAACTGTAATGGTAATTCCACAAAACAATGGATGAATACAATAAAATGAAAAAATACTGGTCAGATAAAACAAAGAATTGAATCAGGTGATGTTGTGCGGAGGATAAATTAATTCTTTGTTGCTGTTGCAAAGGGACAATGAACGGTGACTAATTTATGTCAAGGTCAAAGCTCAGCGCTAGGTCTAGTGGTGTGCCGTGCATTGCAGAGCTCTACTGGTGATGCCTAACGTAATGAATCATTCGTTGTCTCTGCAGTCACTGAATATATACTTGTAAATTGCATCAAACAATTGATAAATCGTCTGGTTTTGATAGCGTAAAAGAGTTTCAATAAAATACGTGGGTAGTCCTGTTAGCACTGAATTACTGTGCGTAAATCTAAGTTTTCTCCACAGGGAATTGTTGTTAATAGAAAAAACAGAAGAGTCGTTCTGACAGTTCTTGAAACTCCATAAAACTAAAAAAATTTTCAGACCAATTAGCTTATATTTTCTGTTTTGTTTTTCATACATAATAAATTCTGAAAGATAATGAAAGTTAGATAAGTAAAATATCATGAAAAAATGTGTTTCCATTAGAGTAATAAATTTGGTAAGAGAATGAATAGAAGATATATTGTCTTGTGAGATTCGTAAAAATCTTTCAAGTGTGAAACATAACATAACAATTGACGGGGGTTGGCGTGTATATCAATTTTTAAAAACGTCTTCGTTATGTTCGGTACATGACATGTGGCTTCAAAATCTAGAGTATAGATAAATAAGAAGAGTAACACTCAATTGGGGTTCTCTTCAATTGTAATGAATTCCGAATACCAAATTAATTAGGTTTACTATTAATAGATAAATGAAATATGGTTGGCAATCTTATTTTTAATTTTTGCTAACCTTGATATTTTTGAAAACACATCTTTATAGAAAAAAGTACTACTGATGATATTGTGTTTTAGTTTTGGAAAGATGTATGAAAACCCATGATAAAATTTGAGCTAGGATCTTATTTTATATTTAAGGGATTGGTCTTGAAAATGGATGTACCTGCATGAACGCATTTCACTTCTTAAAGAACAACTTCTAATATAATTCTTTCTTTGATCTAATCTATGGAAGTACTTAAGTAATATTAATTTTGGTGTTATTATTTTAATACTGACTGAATATTATAAATTAATCAATTATGAATTTCACAAAACAAAATACATTTGGACATTAAATGCTGACATTTTTCCTGCCTAGGGGGCAGTCCACGGTGGAAGTCTTACAAGTCATGGAAGTCTTTTACATTCGTTGAATTTAATCACACATTCAATTACAAGTAAATTTAAAATTGGTATATAGCGCAAAAAAATATTCAAAAGTAATTACAACTCTTCATTTATGTTCATGTTACTACTTAACTGTGGGAAAAAGTCTGGAATATTGGAAATAACACTAAAATATCATTCAAAACTCAGCACTCACTGATTCTTTTATAGAAACCAACAATATTTCGTTTCTTGTACATTTTTGGCACTCCTAGAGGTGGTTCTTGTTTAAGTCTTGAAATTCTTAATGGTAAGCCTGACTCGAGTTACTACTTCGTTTTAAATTTCTCTGAAACCAAACCACAACATTGTAAGGCCTGTCACTAAATTTTGATCCAATCCAAAGCTATAGATGGTGAGTGAAATCGTCATAATGATTAATTTTTTAAATTTGACCAGCTGTACCTTTTGATTGAATCCACTTTTTGAGTACCTTTTGAAGTTACCGTTCTTAATTACGGCTTTCAGATCCAAATAAACGTACATGAGAGAATGGTCTCTACTAAGCGTAGTCCTTTCATGATCCCCAGCCACGTTTCCCCCTCTCTGCTTGGTATGCTAAGCCCTACCTTAGCTGCTTTGAACGTCGGACTTTTTTGGAGGCGAAATTGCCTCTACAAAGGTTTAATTTCGCCTTCTTTCTCTGGGGAGTATACAATCAAGTAAGGAGTATACAATCGATTTGAAAGCACTTAACGTTTTTCTAAAGACATTTGAAATGTTATTCTTGATTTAAATGGTACGTAGGATACATAGATTTTTTGTTTCTATAAAAAAATGGGGGGAAATATTTTGTAACAGTCGCTATGAGATTTATGTGTTTATTATTTAAAAAATAAACGATAAAAATCAAATACTTAATCAATTGTATATCTATACACAGTGCTTGATTTGTAAAAATTGAGGTACCGGAACTGTAATTTGACAATTTGTACACAATCCCCCCCTTTAAAATTGTTTCCCTTAGTAAAGTATTGTTTGGCTATGTGATTAATTAGGTCGATTTAAAAGGTCACATTTTATCCGTCTCAAATTTTTTGATAAGTAAATTAAATCTAAAGCATTATTTTACTAAAACATAAATTGTCTAAAAAATCTAGTTTTTTATGACCTTGTGAGAGTATTCAGGTCTTTTTGGCGTTTTCGATTCGGCTTAGCTCAAGAAAAAAGAGCATTAATTTCAGAGAGAGCGCTAATTTCAGGCCGAAATTTCACACGTTATTTCCGTACATTTTCAGCGATCGTTATTTTCGGTACTCCGGCCGGTTACACATAATCCTCTCTTATAGTGAATTCTCCGGCCGATCATACGCGATCGTCTTTTGCGGCAAATTCTTCGACCGATCATACGCGATCGTCTTTTGCGGCAAATTCCCTGGCCGATTACAGGCGATTTTCTTGTGCGGCGAATTCTTCGGCCGATCATACGCGATCGTCTTTTGCGGCAAATTCTCCAACGATTACACGCGATCGTCTCTTGCAAAAAATACTCCGGCCGATTATACACGATCGACTTTTGCGGCAGAAAGAGGTCCCGGAACGCCGCGCCGTTCCGCCGCGTTCCGCCACAAATCAAGCACTGTCTATACATAAAAGAATAAGATGATTTTTTGTGCCGGAAAAATAAGGCCAAACTAGTGAGTCAAATTTGTTGATTTACGTGTCGTTTGAAATCCCTCAACTTATAGACGTGCCTTTTAAGGGTGGTATTGCGTGAATACAGAAATATTTGTAAATACTTTTGAAGTCAGGTTTCGGAACTTTTAAGTAACGATGACAAATCGAAAGGAAAATTGCAATTGCATATAAAACTAGCAGACAATGCTAGTTATTTTTTATACTTTGAAAACGTAATATTAATACATGGTTTACTAATTACCTGTCATATATTTATGGTTTTTTATGTGAGTTACAATTAAATTAACTCATGTTTCGTTGCGTATCTTAAACGGACACATATATTACGTTAAGTATAATTAGAAAGGTTTTATTGATTTGTATATGCAGTATATTTAAGATTTTGAAGTGCAACAACTAAATCAATGATGTTTGTAGAAATATTACTTTAAAAAATTAAAAATTTCTTACATTGCCACCTATGGTAGTAAATTATTCCTTGTGAGGAGTCAACCTCTATTTATATTCAAACTATATTTATTAATCAAAAGCAATTTAATTTTTGAATAACATAGGAACAAACGTGTCGCTGATTTTATTTCAATACAGTACCATTTGGTTTAGTAAAATGTATAATTGATAATGGAAGGCCACCAACAGAAGCTGCAGCAAATTTCATCAGCATAAGCTGCTTAAATAACGTACAAGTCTGACGTTCAGTGATTAATATTATATTGTTGAAAATAAGCTTCGGTTTAAGCAAATTACTTCAAATTATACAAACATGTAGTCCAAAAAATACAATTAATGAAATAAATATTAAATAATAATGTAGGATTTAATAGCCTTGGACGAATGAGATTGCTCTTCATTACGTAAAACCATGTTGGTTGAAAGATTATTTTATAGTGCTCTCACTGGTATTTTTAAAAATTTTAGCAAACTTTCAAATTATGAGTTTAATACTTGAAATTACATAAGAAGTTTCCAAAAGTAAAATACATATGCAATTTTGAGAACCTGGATCAAATAAATACAAAGTACAAAGAATTTTCATACGACTAATATTGATTCAGCATTTCATCGTCAAGAAGGTAATGTTTAAAGAATTCAAGTACATTCTATTCCTAAATCGCAGACAACAAATACAGCAGAATTAGCGCATGGCTCAGCACAACAATGGACTATTTTGCTTCAAAAAATGCTGCCTCACTAGCTAAATACGATCATAACTAAGTTGTTTACTAACCGTCTTTCATTAATTTGGTGTCATTAGGTGGGAAATTAAATATTATAAAAATTGTTATCCGTTATATTTTTTTGTTAAACGTACCGTTTTTTTCGTTATTTCAACTTAAAGATTTTAAACGGCCGCCATTTTGAAATGTATTATTTAATTATGCTCATTATTTTTTCATAAACTAACCTTGACTAGATACAGGTATATACCGAGTTTCAAAAAAATCGATTCAAAAACTTGGGAGATTAAAAATATTTTGTTAAAAATACAAAATGGCGGATTTCTGGTAAACAAAGCGTTTTTGGAAAAAATTTTATTCTTCATTTTATCTTTATTTTGACCCATATAACTATTCCCGAAGTTTGGCACTTTACTTATGGGATACCCTGTATAACTTGGAGATATACATATATGATTGGGCTCTCATTACTTTTTACAACATTTGTGAATGCTACGAATATAGGTAGTATTTATTTACTCAGCCCTTTTACCAAAACCTTAGGCATCAGCTGTATAGTTGGTGCCAAATTTTAAGGCCTACGCCGTCCATAAGTCCAATGCTAAAATTAATATTAGTCTTACAGTTGGACAGGGCCTTAGGATTTGGCTCCAGTTATGCCTTCATTAATTGCCTGAAATACTCAAACTTGCCTTGAAAACAGTGCAAATGATGCTGACCTTTTCACCACAATACGACGTAACCTTCGTTTTCATGAACGTCATACAGAGGCAAAAAATAATTTTTCCCCCCTTGGGTTCTAGGACCGTAAAGTCAGCTGTTAACTTATTTTTTTAAGTTGAAGAAATGTAAACGAGACATGAACAGCAGTATATTTATATTAATAAGTTAAAATGACATACCAGTGGCAACCATTTGATTATCAATGTTTTCATTTCTTAGGAATCATGGTATCGAAACTGTGACACCGTTAATATCCTCAAAGATTTGTTTTAAGGCGTTAGTGCATTTAATTCATTTAATTAATTTTAAAGGTCTTTTGTGTAGTTTAGTATGGTCAAAACAGCCTGCAGAATTCAAAATAATATTTTCCTGTCTCTTTATCTTTTTAAATTTTCAGCAACGTCACGAATTTAGAGACACATTCTCGAGGCTGTAAAACTACTCAGCCCTTGATGCTAAATAAATTATGTAGGACGCGATATTTACTTTGGATCATTCAATCTATTGTTTATTTAGGAATGATTTAAATGGCAACTCTTAGAATATTGCAAATTATTTCTGACGTTAGTACACAAATTTATAAACAAATCAATAAGAATGTTCTCAAAGCGTCGCCATGAATTTCTACTACACTAGTTTTCATTAAAATTAAATATTTGTAGCATATCAGCCATTCCAAATTCCGTAGAGGACAGTTCAACTATGTTTTCAACTACATCATGGGCTTGAAAAAATACTAGTACAGGGTATAAGATACTTCAATTTCAATAATGATATTCGAAATATTTTGTTATTTTTTGGATCTGTTCTAAGGATTTTATGTTCTTTCAAAAAAGTTGTCAGAAGGCTGGTTTCGTACAACCCGTCACGAAATTACGTGTCATCCCAGTTTTGAAAAAAATCTCTTTTTTATTTGTAAAAAATATTTTAAAAGTATAGAGCACTTAATACAAATATTTAATCTTTATCAAAGGTTAGTTTGGATTTATATTTAAGTTTTCAGGTTACGTATGGGACATGAAAAAGTTCAGTACGGGATTGGTGAGGATGGAGGCTTTAAATAAATACATTTTTAAGCTATGCCATACACATATAATTATTTCATGAATACATACTGGATTTGAAGGTCATTAACGAGTAACTTGTGCTAAAGTATATTCAATATCCTCACATTATACGTTTTTTATTAAAGTAACGAGGGACAGATAAACAAAATGAAATAAAATGGTTGTTTGTGGTTGGGCTTCAATTGGAGGGTCGAACAATCATTAGCAGTGAAGTGTTAACAGAATTGTCTTTTTACTTAAATTAAGGTAGTTTGAAAATTTTAAAGCAGTTTTAACTTGAATAAATTAAAAAAACTGTATTTTATTAACTCTTCTCTCAGGCTTATATACTGAGGAGAGGCTGTAAAACAATAAGAAAAACAAAAACCAATCAAATCTGTAAATTGAAAAGAACTTCAATTGCAAGCACAAATTATACAGAACCTCCAACTAATTATAGGCACTAAGAATTTTTACATATTATATAAAAAGGGCGTCGATTGCGTAATGTACATATGGTATAGAATGTTAAAAGAAGAAAGAAGTTGTCACTTAAAATTAGTGATATATATCGATTTGAAATATTAAAAAAAATTATATAATAGGAAATATCGTAACAGTTAATAAACAGAAAGAAATACTCGACAGTTTTTTCGATTACTTTTGATTCAATTTTAAAAATAGTTACAAATATGAAAGTCTTCTCTATTGTTGAAATACAACATTTAAAGTTAAAATTGCTACTTAAAATTATTATTACATGTTCCTAAAAGAAATATACAAACTCTAATGCACTACTTGTTCCTTATGACCTTATCAATTTCAAACATAAATTGGCCAGTTAATTAAAAAAACTGGCTTCAACTGAGTATAAATTCAAGTTAAATCTCAATTAACTGTCTCTGATTAAAACTTGTGATTAAAAATGTGAGTTATCCTGAAAGTAAGCCTGTGCACATAAGTCTTCAGCAATTAATTTGCCTTAGTGGATCTATGTAACATACTGTAATTGTAAGTTATCAATCAGGAGACTAACTGTTAGTAGTAGTTTAAACAGTCTAGTCTGTTAGATTGTAGTTCGTGACACATGGCTTAACCTATAAACTATATCATTCTTTACTTCAGGCGAATAATAGTTCAGACTTTATAATGACATAGTTGGTTGTAAAAATAAAAATTCGTTTACTTATATAAAAAATCGAATAAAACAAAAAACTACTATCCCCACAAAGGTTCTATTAGGTTAATTTAATTTATTCAAAATATATGATTAAAAATTTATAAATTACTAGAATGAAAATTCACGAAAACTACTCTTTGAGAATCAGGGTGTCGGTAGCACGCCCCGTAAAAATGTACGGGGTGTTTCTTAAATGTGTACAGTTTCAATTTCAATATTATTTCTTTTGAAACATAACAATGTCAATGTGAGGTTCAAAGATTCCCTAGAAGTAATAAGAGCTTGAAGAATTCTTACAACTTACTTCAGAGACAGAAGAGCATTATAATCTGGACTTGTAAATGCTAATGACAAAATATTTTCGTATTTTTTGAAATAAGACAGGGTAAAAGTGATTTAAAAACGTTCATTTTCATACTTTAAATGACAATATGTTTTTTTTCACTTAGCTGCGGATGAACCCTTAGTGACTGGATACTCTTAGGAAACAAAAATATTCATTGCGCGGCATCAAATTAAATATGCGTATTTATGTATTATTCAATCTTAATAATATATTAACTTAAAAAAAAACACTCTCTATTGTTTGTTAGTGTGTAACATATGAAACACACAACAACTAGAGACTCAACGACATTGGTATTAATATTCCTTTGATAAAACGCTAAGATTATCACTACATAAATTACATAAGTTCTTATACGAACCACCGTTATCATACATAAAGTGAACTATCACGAAGTAAATCATAACCCATAATCTCACGTATTAACTCTTGGTTGGTTGCAGCCACCGTCAAATCCCAGTTGAGGCCGCCCCACATTAACACTTCTAATGAACGTATTCATCATCAGCGCCCGTCCCTGTATGCGAAGATTAACAGGGACATTTATTAAATTCTTAGGAGAAAAGATTGTATTTAATTTTAATTTTTATATCTTAGAAAAAGTAATGATTTTTACACTCTATCTAAGAAAAACTATTATTTGTATTATACTTGCAGGCAAGTTATTTCAAACATTTACATGGCTTGGATCACGTATTTTTTTGTTAATGTGAGTGAACAGCACGTTTATATTAATATGTTTAACAAACATTACTTCTTATGGCATTAAGTAATGGAATCGAACCTTTTCTGAAACTGGGATGAAGCAATAGTTATAATAAAATCGTTTTAGTATAAAAGGTATAAAATTACCTGAGTCTACCAGAATGATCCTGTATATCTTTTTTTCACTCTGGTAGACTCAGGTAATTTTATACCTTTTATAGTTCAATCAGTGATTCAGAGACAAGACAACAAAATATGAAAAAGCTTTTTCCTCTTAATTTTTTATTTGTTTGTTTATTAACTTGCTTATTCTGATTGGATCAGTTCGTAAATTTTAAACCAAGCAAAATTGTGGTTCGGATCCAACGTTAAAATGTAGTTCCCTTAGTTGACATTGGCTAATTGGGATATTAACGGGACTGTCAAATGAACATGTCGGCCTTAGTCAGAACATGACTATAAGATCGCGCCACAATCATCCTTCACTCAATGTCATTCACACTTGGCTTAAGTGGGTGGGTCGCCCCTACCTGGGTAGGTCGCCATTTCAAGCAATGTATAATGTGTAATGTGGCACGATCTTGTAATCATGTTTCTGACTGAGGTGAACATATTCCTGAGATAGGGCTGTTAATTAATAGCCAAAAAGCAGTGGGAACTAAGGAATACTTTAACGTGAGGTCAAAACCAAAATTTCATCATCAAATATGAATTGGTTTAATTATGAGGATATCTTATGGATGAAATTAGTGCGTATTAGTGCAAATGTTAATCCCCAACAGAGAATACCCCATCCACAAGTCATCGCTTATAAATCCACAATTTGTTACCTCCAAGTAGCTGGATTACGGATACAACACCGTCCCAGTCTTTTACCTAGTACGTTTCAAAAGGACTCTTCAAGGAGCCAAAACTGGTTGTATCCGACAGTAACTCAAGGATCACGTGAGGTAAGATAGGTATGGATCAGAAGGATAAGTATAAAACGGTATACGGAGAAGAAGTAATCACAATCTTGTCATAGAGCTATTACCCTGACGGAAAATATGATCTCTCTAGTAAACACCGATACTTGAAAAAAACTTTCTTGCGTTCTTATTAATATTTTTACAAAGAGAAGTATGGTTATTACTTAAACAAAACAGAAAAGAATTATATTATAATGCACGTGCTAAGGGAAATATTAGGTAGACTAATAATGCAAATCATAGCGCAATCGAGAAAACAAAACTTTTATTTTGCTGTTTGCATAGCAATCAATAGGGGTATACGAATCAAAAGCTTTTAGTTTAACACTTGCAAACAGAGTCTTACATTACAGTTGAATTACTTGATAATCTGTTATTATTACTTCCCCAGACACAAAAATATGTTCCATCCACTTTCCTTTGTTAACTCCCAAGTTTCACCGTGTTCCTTATTACCTCTAATCATGACGCACAATATTTTATGGAAAAAATATCTAGTATAAATTACTACAACAACAGAGTACTGGATTTGAATAAAACGTCTTACAAC
The DNA here is from genome assembly GCA_035578135.1 of Flexamia atlantica. Lineage (NCBI taxonomy): Eukaryota > Metazoa > Arthropoda > Insecta > Hemiptera > Cicadellidae > Flexamia > Flexamia atlantica. The sequence goes on along the minus strand of JAQJVK010000004.1, from coordinate 7,916,080 downwards.
TGTTATATTATATTTACACTTATATAGGATGTTTTACGCAGCCCATTTTTAAGATTGAATAGTGCACATAATAAAGATGAAATGAGTATTGCTTTGTTAGTTTTTAAATTTTATACAACTTATTATGTAAGTTATAAGTGTATAACTTACATTTTGTGTTCAAACGATACGCCATTTACATTTATACAAAGTTGTGCTCTCTCCATCAAATTCTCTAACACGTTTTGCAAAGTATCTTTTTGAATTTTTTTTATTAAATTTGTTTAGTGTGTTTTGAGGTGTTGAATATCCTGTGAACGTATTTGTAGGCCTTACTTTTTATGTATCCCCAAAGACAATAATATAGTGCTGTCAAATCCGGAATCTAGGGCAAGAGTAATCCTTCACTGTCAAAATCAAGTTTTCGTAAAAAAACACCCTGTACTTTATGTACTTTATTCACATAAAAGTAGCTACAGGTAAGAAAAGTCGGTACAGCAGATGGTAAAATAGCATAACAGGTGAAAAATCATCCAAACCATTGGTACATTTTATCATAGGATAACAAAAATAGAGGTGACATCTAAATTGGTAAATGTGTTGTTTTGAGCACGTATTTCTAGATGAGATGCTATTTAAAGCAGTAATGAACTCATGTATCATACATCTTTAGCACCCATGGCTTCAATGCATGAGGCCTTATAATGCCTTGAGGCGATTATAAACGATTCTCTCTTGAAATCTGATACTGAATTGAGCTTAAATATATATTTTATATATATTTTAAAGATTATATGTATATTGTTATACAATGCAATATATCAATTATATAATAATCGATATATTTGTCCTAATAATTGCTAATTTGAAAACATATTAAATACTAATAACAAACAATTGTTTTTACTTCCTAGGTAGAAGATGGAAATTTATAAAAAGTCATTTATTTCGTATCGTTGGACGGAATCGTTAATGTTCAGAAGAGTTTTTATCACCATTAGGTTATAGCATTGAATATTAAGTGTTAATAGAAGTTGCAAGCAATGTTAATTTTTGAAGCCAAAAATTTCGATCAGCTGTTGGACGCCAGCTGTTAAAAACGAGAATAAGAAATACCCTTTCTGGCTCGTGAATTCCCATTTTATCCCTCTGCATTACCCTGCATTATTCCCGTTTTATCCCAACTAACCAAGCCGCACATGCGCAGAACAACGCCATTAGATTAATGTGTTGTCGTCTGCCCGGTTTTGTTTACGTTCCAGTTTTAAGTTTTATGTCCTCTCAATCAAACGAAACGTTAAAATAACGATAACTCTAGTTCACATGGTTAAAATTATATCGGCATCAAACCGTGGTCGTGGTTATTGTAGGTTCAATTCAAAATTAAATTCGTTTTGCCTCTTCTTTACGAATAAAAAACTCTTGGGCATCGGACAACTTACTCGTTTTCAATTCGGGAAGCAATAAGGGATTAAGTTTAGAATGGGTAGTAATAAACCATGAAACAGGATTGTTTTAATTATTTAGTTCCTAGTTTTAGTTATTAATTAAAATATTTGTGCCTTGAACCAAAACCATCAGCCTTAAATAATTGGTGGGCATAGTCAACTGTCAGTTTAGACTGCATTACCTCTCCAAATTTGCCAACTCTTAAATTACCGGTACCACAATAATTCCAAAGAATATAAGATGTAGCCTAGTTTGTATTTCTTGTTGATGAAATGAACTTATAAAGTCCTCTTCTTGAGACAGTAGGGTCCTGCAAACCCGAAAAGTCTGCCAGAGCACTTTCGAGTTTTTAGAGAGGGCCTACCAAACTGTTTAGTTCTTTCTTAAGGTATGTTTTAACAGATTAGGCCTAAATTGATGAAGTTTAAGTTTTTAGTTTTTGTGTAATGTATGCTGTAGATGGGGTCTTCATAAGATTGACTTAAACTACCAGTCGAGTATTCGTACTTTATCTTTACACCTCTCCCGAACAGTTAACCCTGAATCATTTTCACAGGTTAAAAATACTTATTCAGTCCACATGAACCCGTATTTTGGGACTCTACTGTAAACCATTCTCATATCGAAGATGTTGGTTTATTAATTATAGGCCTAGGGAAGTCACACAGGGCCGATGGCGAGTCCTGCAATCCAGCTACAAGGAGGTCACAATTAATTGTGGATAGGCCTAATTAAAATGGATGGCAAGGGCTCAGTTTTTTCTAATGAGGAATAACATTCGACCCTGCTAACACTCCCAATAAGGTACCCTAATATTTAAAAGACCATAAATATTATCTGCATAAGTAACCAGTTTGCAATTGACTGGTGAAGTCGTGGTTTGGATCCAAAACTACAAGTCTTTTAGTTGCGATTGGCTGTTAGACTATTGATTAACAGTACCGCCTATGGAACACTCACCTTAGTCAACCTTAGTCAGTCACATTCACTAGGCTATACTCACCTCTCATTCATGTTTGGCTTCAAATAATGCCTACCAAAAAAGGTCGCCATTTAAATAGGTCAAATAGGTCGCCATTTAAAAAAAGGTATTAAGAATTATATTATCATGTTTTTCCATGGACCATATCCAAATTAGCTACACTTAAAAACTTATAGAGGAGACTCACAATGGACTTCGGTGATGTCAAAGAATCAAAATGTTATACTGTAAGGAGTATATGGGATTTTGCATTAACTAAAGCATTAACAATACAGGGTGTACATATAAATCTCATAGATTTATTTAATACCTGATACTTAAGTTAAACCATTGCACAGATAATTTATAGACTTTCATCATAAATTAGACACATTAAAATCCTATAGTTGGCCTTGTAAAAGAAAAATTACTGTTATTGGATTAAAATCCAACAATGGTTCCCGATCTCACATACTGTAGGTGAGATGTGGTCCACTAGGCTGCACCATTTCATCTTTTCGCAGGAGCGCTTTCTGCGTCTTGCCATTTTCAACTGCTGTACTCAACTGTATAGCAGTTGAAAATGGCAAGACGCTGAAAGCACTTCAGTAAAAATATGAGCCCAACATCTCACCTACAGTATGTAATTTGATTTAGACCATTTTTCTGTTATCTGACCTGACATGTTGTGCCAGGTTACAGCAAGTTCATTCAATTGTCTTTTTGTTATTTATAGTTTTCAGGCCTAATTGACTATCAGCAATGGTGATCTCTCATGCCCCATTGTGTATTTTACACCAATTTATTTACATAAAACATCAACAAAAGTTGGTATGAGGCTAAAAAGCTGGGCTCAGCCGCTTTGGCCGCTTGACTAGTAAACCTTGCCGATGAATCACGTGCACTGTCAAGTCTCACAAACTGGACTCAATATGCACTTTGACCTTGCTGGATTTTGGAAATGTCATGTTTCAAGAGTACGTTGTGGGGGATGGAGAATATACAAGAAAAGCTTTAAGGTGTAACATGGCAGAAACATTTATGGACTGAATAAAAGTGTAATTTATTTACAACAAATAACAGCAAAACATAATTAATGGCCTTAAAATAGAAACACTAAACAAAAATGTATTGTTCTAAATGCTAAAAAATGCACTTAAAGTAAAAATGAAGGTATTGAGTTATTTAAAGTGTCGAGTTAACGGTAGTAAAGTTTGTGAGACTTTAGGCCTAATATACTCTGCTGACCTTATTAAATTCCCATGGTAGCCTAAAACCATTAGAATATATAGATAAACTAGAGAAATTTATGAAATAATAACTCTCAGTGAATTGCTTTGACAAAAATGTAATACAAGAAATAAATCATTATAAAACCATCAAATAGGACATAAACAAATTTACACCAAGAAGCAATATAAATAGTGGCGGTTTGATGTAATGAAAACTTCTTGCTTTTCAGTCTCAATCTTCATCATGCCCCAGTTTCCTGCAACAAATATAAGTTGAAATAATTAAAGTTGTAGCCTAAATACAATCCTCTGTACAATGCAACAATTATACACATTGAGAGAGAAAAATATTCAGAAAAATAGATGAGTTACAAAATAAAATATACAAAATGATTTTTTAGGTAGTTTTTTCTATGAAAACAGGATTAATTTGTGAATGTCGCAAAAGAGTGTGACGCAATATTTCTATTGACTGTCGTAATATGGAATGATGTGACCAAAATTACGAATGTCGCCTATTTCCCAGTTGGTCGACAACGTGGGGGGAGGGGGGAAAACATGGCGGAAAGCGCTATGAGTCTAAACAACTATATCTCGTTAACGGTATGAGATAAAAAATCAGTAACAATGTCATTTTAAAGATAAAAATACTACTGACAATTATGATTATTAGGTACAGGGTCATATCTTGGGAAGAAATTATTAAATAATATGATTTTTTGAAATCTATGCTAAATAAGTAATTTTTAAGAAAAATGAATACTTTAGGCATCAATATTACTTTAAGTCAACATTTTCTTTAAAGATATGCTATTTAGAAATTTTCAATGATAACGGAGTAATTATTCCGCACAACATTTTTTTATCGCGTGAAATACAACATCCAAATAATTCTGTTTTGTGTTTGGAGGTGCTTTATAATACAAAATACAAAGTCCTATGCACTTAAATTATGTTATTTTAAACCATAAAATAATGTCTGAATTATAAAAAGTAATAGCATTAAATACCTGTTAAAAACAGACAAAGGTATCTGTTAAAAAGTTCAGAGAAAGACAAAAAATCTCATTCTTCCAACTGCACTGACATTTGTTTGTGTCATATTATTTATTGTCAAGTTATTGTACAAACATCCCAAGACAGTAGTCCAAAAACCTACCTTACAAAATAATTTCAAAATAAGATAACTCTGAACAAAATGGAGAGAACTTTGAGGGAGAAAATAGAATACCTGTTTCATTGACATCAGCAGCACTGTGCCCTGTTATATGCAACTCCTCGGGTAGATGGGGAACTAACTAAACAAAACATTTCTCACTCCTTAATATCAGCATAAAATGAGAAGCTTAATGCACATTCCAAGTTCAAATCACAGGCAAGAGATCATGGGGTGCTTGATATTTAATTGATATTCTTAACAAAATAATTTACTGCCATCAACTCAGTATAATTAAAGGGAAAACATCTAACAGGCCAGTTTAGAAGCCTTTATTATAATGTAATCTCATATTCATGGAATAGTTACTCTTTTTATCATGAATATGTTCTAAATAACATAAATTAGAGAAAATGTTGACTTAAAATAATATTAATGCCTAAATTATTAATTTTTCTTAAGAATTAGGCCTACTTATTTAGCAAAGATTTCAAAAGTTATATTATTTAATAACTTTTTTATTTTTAACATACGACCTCGGACCTAATAACCATTATTGTTGGCAATATTTTGTGATTAAAAAGATGTTTTGACCGATGTTCTATCTCCTACCGTTTTCGAGATAACTGGTTTGACGCATAACGTCCCCCGCCATGTTTGCCCCCCTCCCCCCACGTTATCGACCACGTTGGAAATTGGCGACATTCATAATTTTCAATACCTTGGTCCATATTACGATAAACAACAAAAATATTGCGTAACCCTTTCATGCATGCTCAACCCCCCTCAGCTCCTGGACTAAAAGCAAGTGATGTATTGATGGGGGCAAATGATCAAACTTTATTATAGAGGGGAAAAGTCAAATTGTTTGGGCCTAAACTTTGTTATAAACTTCCAGTAGTGGTGTAGTGGGGCCATAGCAGGATTTGAACATTGGCATTTCTGTTTTAAGTGGTTTAAAAGTAAAAAAAAATCATCTCCAGACTTATTGTTACTCAACATAAATTATTATAAAAACACACTTAACTTATTCATGTTTTAAACGAGTAAAGTGGATCTTTATCTCATGAGCTTGCTCAAATACTCTCTTTCGCTCACGTGTCAATCAGTAATTTAGCCAAAAGCATACTTTACTCCTCAGTAAAGGAAACAGCTTGCAAGCGGTTAAGTACTTTATCGCTTGCTTCTCAGTAAAACGCCTCGTGCTGTTTTACAATTAGTTTTCAGCGCATGAACTGATATTTTGTGCCCGGTCATAAAGATATTATATATTTTGGGATGACCAAAATCAGTCCTGACCTGAAATAAATGTTAGGTTATGTTATAGAATTAAAAAAGGATAAAATCTGCTAATTTAACTTCATAAAACAGTTTGAGTCATGTGCCAGCAGAACAACCCAAAGCATTGCATGAGTTCTTTTACACCTTCATCTCCTTATTGAATAATAAAATTAGAATGACTTTTAAATTTTTTATCAAATTTGCAGCATCCAGTAGTATAAATATCTTGGGATTAAATATGTTGTAATTTACAACAAAAAATTAGAAAATGTTAGAGTTGCTGCTATCTATATATATATATATATATATATATATAGTTCACTTACCTAAGTCTTTAAGCGAAAATGTAGTTGTTTTTAAAGAAGAAGCAAAAATTTTTTAGATAATTCATTAAAATTATACAACAACAATGTTTATCTTAACTGTTTATCTTAATGTTTTAATGATCACTGGCTTTCCAGCAGCACAAGGTACAGGCCACACTTGGAGCCAAGGTACTTTATGTGTTAAACATAGATCCATAATACTTTAAGAACTTTAACTGTTCAGTAATCCATGGTATGGCCAGGGAAATATTGTCTGTATATAATTTTATTTTGACATAGTCCTAAAAAAATCATCTCACCTATAAAGAATAAGTTAGGGTCAAGTGTACGCCCCAATCATATCGTTATGACTTTGACTGCAGATTAAAAAATAAAAGTAGATAGGTAGCCCACTAAAAAAATAAAATTTCTCTGCTAATTTTTTGGAATATTAGGATTTTCCTTTATTTTAATTATTTGATGTTCGGGACATGCACTTTCCCTTAGGTCTGGGTTGCCCCCCCTAGTGTACCTTTGCATTGCATCTAGGTTATTTGGTGATAATTTGGGCAAGAGGATTATAGAGGGAAAATATCACATCAAAATGACCTCTTTATGAACCTACCTGCCCACAGCAAAATGAATAAAAACCCAGTTTTATTATGAATTCCAAAGTAAATGGAATTCCTAATGATATTCAACTACTAAATATATTTTAAAAACACTGGGTCTTCATCTTCAAGATCATAATGTGAACTGTGTTTTGGTTTCTAAGCTGATCAAAACAATGTATTATATCAAAGAATGTGGTAGTCAGGCAATTTTTGTAAATCTCCGCTGGGTTAAGAAAATTATGTTTAGATTATTTTATATTAAATTTACAAATTTTTTTTAGGATTCGGGCATTACATAGTTTGCTTTGTTATCAGAATATTCATCATGTTTTTTTGAGGGGGGCATTCACTTGCCTAATGGGAAAAAGTACACTTGCTCCAAGAAAATTTTAACACAAGTGAGTGTACAACCGCCTATCTCCCCCAAACATACTTTTTAGGGCAATAATAATTTTATTTTTAGATTCCCTTAAATAATTCAGACCACCTAATTTGAAACAACTATCTTTATAATTGAACTTTTAATAATTTATCAAAAATCAAAAATCCAACAGCAAAAGAAGACATACTAGTCTAAATGCACAGAAATAATAGGTAACTAGAAACTAATTTACTATCACCTGGGAGTTCACTTGCCCTGGACCACACCTTCAGAGGAGAATTACACCTACCCTACTTGACCCTATTTTTTCAAAGTTGCTTAGGCCTAGTTTATTCTTCTTTCAAAATTACTTTTAATACAGAATGAATTTAAAGTTACAGTGTACCTTTTAAGTGCAAAATGTTCTGTGGCCACCCAAAGTTGGCAGCGTCACTGTTGATGGTTTGGTTGAGCAAAGACACCAGACACTCATCGGAGCCAGCTTATTCTTGGTGGTAGGCTGAAGCAGCACCTTGCAGGATCATCTAATCCACAAGTAAAAAAGTTAAACGTAATGAAACTGACATAAAAATTAACAAGAAATATATAAGTTAGCCTTATTGAAGATTTCAAGCTGATGCTTTCAGATGAAATGATATTATTTTGAATTTACTACAAAAAAAAATCTGAAAGGTAAAAATTAACGGACCATAGGGTTAAAACAGCCCAAGGGGCTTTTATAAGTCGTCTGTTGCACTAATATACTTTATTAATTTTCACTGAACCAATATGATAGTTTGACATTTCAGTGTTTGAGGGACTCTTAAGAAATTAAATACAGAACAATTTTAACTGTAATATAATAAAACTAAATTGAAATTTCTGTTAAATAAACAAATAAGATTTTATTGTCATTAGGCCAATAACTTACACAGCGATAGACAAAGTCAAAATCTTTGTTAACTCAGACCTAACCTACTTAGTGATGGGGGAGTTAACTAGTCAACTACTTAGTGGTTTTATCAACTAATTGGTCATCTAGTCAACTGGTCGATTATTTTGACTAGTCGATGTTTCTAGTCGATACTAGTCGATGTTTTACCGTCTTTAACCGACTAAGCTAGCCGGCAACTTAACCAATTACATATTGTTGTTTTTTACCGATTTTTGTTCGATCGACTAGTTAGATTGTCTAGACCAGTAGATGTTTTATACAATGACTAATTGACTAATGTGAAATACTAGACTAGTCAATGTTCAAAAGTAATCGACTAATAGTCACTAGTCGATAATGGAAAGTAGTCCATGTTCCCATCATTATGACAGAATGACAGCTAGCGACTATTGCGCTCTAGGTGGCAAAAATTAGAGTGATCTTGTCATCCAAAGCGTTTTGCAGAAAAATAATCTCTACTCCCCATACTAGGCCTATACTATAACATTTCCATTACTACTCTACATAGCCAAAAGATTATTCGATTAAATAACTTCAAATATCCGTAATTCATCGGCCTATGGCCTACCTACTTAATAATAGTGAGCTTAGGCCCCTAACAATAGCTCTAATATTCACCTAGGCTATGCCAATTCTGATAGAAACAAGCTAAGATATTAGTTCGGTGAAAGCAAGTTGATTATTTTTTTAAACTTAACTGAACTGAAATAATACATTTAGGCCTACCTGAGTTTGGGACTAACCCAAACAACAAAGTGTTGTTCAGGCTGACCTGTTCTAAACCAAAGATAAAAAGTTATTGGTTGGAGAACAACTTGTTAGCCTAGTTCAAGTTGCTACTATCTTAGGCCTGGATTTGCTGAGTGACAAGTAGCCTAGCCAGTGAAAATAAAAGATCCTTTAGTGAAAGAACAATGGATCCTTTGTTTCCACTGCCTACTTGTTGCTCACATTTAACAATGTATAATCCAGCCCATGCCTATTAACTTAGGCTTAAATGTTAACTACAGAATCTCGAGGGGAAAATTAGGCTAACTTGCACTTTAAAAAATGCTTAAAGGCCAACCAATGCTAAGGCTGTGTTGCAAAACTCTGAACTTTAAACTCCAAGACACAGGTAGCCTAGCTGTGTTTCTCAACTTACAAGATTGAGATCTACTTACCTGAAAATATTGGGTGAAATACATGTTTCCGATGACAACGATTTGAAAGACGAATCCTAGGATCTGTCTGTCTGCCTCTTCACTGCGATCCTCCGCCACATACAGTAAAAATTCACATGTTCACTCCCTCTTCCCACAAACAAGTAGTCAGTTCTTCACTCCGAATTTTAGCCCGTGTCCTTAATTTGCGACATATTTAAAGAAAATGACATAGCCTCTTGTTAAATATGATCCATAGCCTAATACAAGTGTCGCGAGGATTCTAGGTAGGCCTAACCTCACTTTATCCCTTGATATGTTTTTTCACGCGAAAACAAATCGGAACTATTTCAGAAATACTTAAAAATTCATCACCGTAACAATAAGAAAACATCTTCTTAAATAGCAATAGGATATTATCTTATTGGTTGAATTTATTTATAAAGTAATTAATGTAAAATCTGCACTTGTTGTTGTAATGTACGAAGGAAAATGAAATAAGAGTTTTCGTCAATCTACGAAAAATCCCTATTTTCATCCCACGAGAATGTTTTGTCCCACAAGTAGTTTTTCATTTACCCATTACAGGGAGAAATCCCCAAAAGCGACGCCAACGACCTCTGATTTCAACCCAGACAACTAAGTTGGACCCAGCTTGAACCCAGCTTTTTGGCTTCATTTCGTCCATAAGCTTGCAACTTCTACTAACACTTATATATTCAATGGTTATAGGCAAAACTCTGGCAATTCACTTTACAAAACAAAGTAAATAGGATGAAAAATTAATCAAGTTTACAAAATCCACAATTATAAAATGTTTTATTATTCCTTGAACAGGTATTATTAAATTTTCTTCTCAGAACTATACTAAAATATTGAACGATAGCAATAATGCGACTCAAAGCTACTTAACAACCGAACGAAACTTTCCTCATACGATTTTGTATGTATATTACAATTATTTAAATGAAAGTTTTTATTTAAATAAAGTATAATGGCATATTAACTCTTCGTTCCAATAACAAATATTAAAACATAGTAGACTTTTTCACGAAGGATTATATTTATCAGTTTCCATTTTAAGTGTATGAAAACCCTAAAAAAAGTCAATTCCAACCGCTACAAAATATACGACGCTCTCCATCGCGGAAAAGCTGTATATTTTGCTTGGTGATTTATAATTCACACTTGTGTCGCCAGACTCTGTGTAAACACACGGGTTGCTTATTGACTTTCTACTACCTAGGGGATATTTGTTCATGTTCGTACCCTCATATGTCACAATGAGAGCAAAACACATTTAAACTACCATTATCAATAATGAATATTAAATATCGATTACCTTACCGACAATTAACTGATCCTCTGTCTCCCACTAAGAAAAAAAATGTCGTTACAGTTATTTTTCTTGATAACAATGTAGGTATTTTTTTTTAGTTTTTAAATGACGTACTATTCGGTAAAAAAAGTTACTCACCTTAGTTTATTAAAAAGGTACAACGTTATGAATCATTTACATTGTTGTTATTCACATTTTTCCTACCGTTATAAAAATGTATTTGCTCAAAAACCTTCGAAATAAAATTGCCACGTTCCATTTCATTCTTGTACGTTTTTTAACATTAGCTCATTATTCAGCAAATAATTATTTGATATTAAATGTATATTTGTTAAAAAAATGATATGGTGGTGAGTTAAAAAAATATATTCCTTTTAGTAAAATTAAAATCTTTCTCGTTCTATTACTCTTCAAATGCATATTGTTTTTCAATATTAGGCAGTTACTGATAAAACATTGCTTCCTGAATTTTGAGTGTGACATCCTCTTAACATGTAAATTTTTAACGGCTTTATAAATTTTGAGCTTTTCATTGCTTCACCTAATGGATATAAAGGTACATAAGATTACATCAATAATCATGGACAAAAGCCCTGTTCAAACCAATATCGTTCAATACCAATACGAACTCCTCTTCTTTAATTTGTGATACCTGACCTTTTATATATTTCTAAATCAAACTAATCTGATGATAAAGAATTTTATTTTTCATGAGAAGTCTTTAATAAATCTATAGTTTCGTCACATTAGTTTTATTATGGCATTTAGCACTGCAATAATTTGAGTGAACTTATCGACTACCTGTATAGTTTTATATAAATATATTATGTCTAGTACAAAGTCCTCGCTCAATGTGGCCAAAAAACGAAGTCTGAAGCTCTTTGAACTAAAAGAAGTTCATTGTTGGTGTTTATTTATTTTCTAATGAAAATAATGTGTATGTTAATACACATGAAACGGTGATTCATAACATTAAACAATATAATGTTTTTACAGGTCAGTTGGTTTTACATGTTTGCTGGGGTGTAATAGTTTTTTGTTGTTAAAATATACGTTAAATAACAATTCGGATTTTTCTTCAGCTGCCACTGTTACTTTACAGGTATGACAGTATTAAATAAAAAAAAGTTTAAAGTGATACAAATATTTTAGAAAACTACAACTCGTTCAAATATTCACGAATTATAGTTTTCATTGAACTTTGAATACTTTATAGGAAATACGTCACTACACACACTGACAATTATTGTTATGGTAGCTTAGAGAGGATCTGTTGGTATCTTCTTTGGTCTTAACTAATCAATTCAGCCTAATTTATGCCGTTTTAGTAAGTGTAAAAGAAATTTCCCAAATAGCTGGAATGTGCGCTTGTAATTTGGATTAAAATAAAAATGTAATTATTGAAAGTGAACATACCCTAACAAGATAAATGTTCCTTGAATACGAAGATAGGTTCTGCTTAATTTTTTTGTAATTCTTTATTTTTAGTTACAGTAATTTCCTCGAAAAGAAACTCACACATTATAGAATTTCTTTTGTATTACCCAAACGAATAAAACCATAATGTTTTCGACTGTAAGATATATAATGATCAAGATTTATAACTTAGTAAACAATTTAAAAATATCTAGTCTATTTCGTGGTTATATTTTAACACATTTCCCTGCATTAATTTTTGCATCAAATCATAACCTTCATTTAGAGATACAAGTTTTATTCCAAACATCGTAATACCAAATACACATTTTAATTAAGACCAAGTTGAAAGAGAATGGTTAGAAGTAAAAAACCAAATATATTTCTCGTTACAAGGGAGTGCACGGGGTCGGTGATTGTTAAACATTTACAATATCCCTTGCCATGTTGGCGCAGATGTTGCCCTGGAACATGATTGATTTAAATACTTGACAATTTCGTTACTGGATTCTGTTTCTGTATTTAAGTACAAGATCCAGAACATCCGGACTTTGTTACTGTTAAATGTCCATTAACTGCAAAACTATCTAGTTTATTCTGTTACATGTTTAGTTCATAAAATTTACAGGTTTCATTAGCTTCAGAGAAGTGAAAGTTTAAAGCTTGGAACGTTAACGAAAACGTGAATTCTTATTTCATTCAAACTAGGTATAAAGTTACACTGCTATTCGTAAGCTCTAAATAAAAATAAACATGTATGTACAACCATTTTACTTAAATTTGCTGTCGTGATTGATTTTAGATGTCAACCAGGATATTAAGAGTTGTCGTTTGCTTGAACTATGATTAATTTATCATCTGAAATGAAGTTCAGAATATTAAAACAACAGGTTTTGCCATTTCACGATTAAATATATAAATAAACCCTACATACTATCGAAAATTCTTATATAGAGAATACTTATCACTTTGATTATCTTATGATCATTACCCTATATTATGAACCCATAGTGATGATTTTGTAACAGTTAATGACAAATTTGGCAATTAAGAATAAACTCTCATCATTTTTGGCAAGGGCTTTAGTGATGTTATCAACTCAACTGTAACAGAAATCAACAGTTTTTACCTTAGCTATGATTTTTCTTTAAACGCCCATTAGTGTAACCTAACAACCTCAGTCCTCTATTCTCAGAAATAAATTTGCTTATTCGTTCCCATGTAATGCAAAAAATGAAACTTTTATATTATGAAAACTTACAATATAAGGTAAAGAACATTTAAAATTAATGGCTTAAGAAGTATTTATCATTTCGGAAACATAAATCCTACAAAGAGCATAACAATTTAATGGCTTAAGAAGTATTCATCATTTGAGCAGCATAAACCATTCATTTTTCCAAGGTTTAACCATTTGGTGGTTAGCGAGGGAATATTTTACCTTATACTTTCTCTCTAATTTAATACATTTATATTTATAAAACCCTGTCAAAGTCATCGATTTACACTTTTATGTACGACCATTGCAATAAGCACCAATTATGGTATTACAATAAACATTATAATGATATACATTAAAAAACCAAAACCCAAGCAGTTGCATAAAGTCAACTTTATGATAATAGAGTTACTTTAGAATACTGGTTCTAGACCAATGAAAGCTCGGCATTTGACGGAAGTGGTACCTTCATACAAATTAAACAACTCACACATCAGCTGATTGCACCCATACGATTCCGGTTTTAGTGTCCTATTGTACCTACCTAACCTCAAACGTCCTTTAATACGTTACAAATACAAGTGTGTCATCTACTGTGAGTTATTTATTTATATCAACATATCCCAAATTTCGATTATCTTACTTTATCTTTATTACCAGTAAAAGAGGAATTAATGTTTTTGTACCTAAGCTTTGTTGTGCGACGAAGTCAAGCAACGGCGAGCGTGGTCACTACTTGGATGGGTGACCGCTTGGGAACACCTCGTTTATAGTAGCCACATTTTAAATACGAAGTTAATTAGTTGTTTTTGAACACCCTGTATATTTTTGGTCGTAGATAAAGTAGTGATTGCAACGACTGTATTATGCCTTTAAGCCACTCGTCATCTCACTCGTGGCTTAAAGACATTCATAATACAATCTTTACATAAACCACTATCTTAACACTAAAAAATTGCGAAGATTACAATTTGATCACATACCCGGTGTGGGCGTAAAGTCCTTAAGCTGATTCCAAGAACGGTAAAACACAACAAGATTGCTGCCTTTAGCTCGCCCCGCAGCGCTCGCGGTGGCAATTCCATCAACTTTACCGACCAAGATAACAGGTTTAATTCTGCACAAATCCACCACAACGTTACGTTCACCACATTTTCTAATACCGTTCTATGTTATCCAATTTTTCTCAATCGTAAAGATTTTACTGACACATTCACCTCGTTATCTTTTTAATTACATTGGACTAACTTGATAAAGACTTTTTTGGGGGGTTTTTATTTAAGTTGTCCATTTGAAACTATTTAATAACTGGAGTTTCGGACCAAAAAAAGGGCTTTGCTGAAAAGACAGTGACTGTTCAAACAGCTCTTTTAAATGTATATTCCAGTGTATGAAAATTTTACCTGTAATTGATTTAGAGAGTGAAAGTTTTAATCTTTATACATTTTACCTACTCACAATTAGGCGCTCACATGTTTTAACGTTGCCAGTTGGAGCAACGTTTTTAATATTTTAAAAACTTGCTGAAGTTTTAATATTTGTTAAAAAGGGTAGGTGAAGGGCTTGTAAAAAAATCTCAAGCTAATTAAATAATGAACATTTTAGAAAACTAAGAATCAAAAACCATTTTTCATGTAAAGCAAACAGATATATCTTATTATACATTTTATTTTATTAAATTACCAAATGTGTTTAAATATCACGAAACGTGATTTTGAAGTTGGTTCATCCAACATAAAAAAAATCAAAGGGAAGAAAGACAAAGCAGAGACCGCAATGGAGATGTATTGCCACATCCACATCCTCTACTCTGGCCTTGTAGTGAACTGTGACTCAGAGAATTCTCCTGGTATGTATACACAGACCATTCGGAATATCACTCATTCAAAGTTGACTAGAAAAAGCGTTATTGAGGAAGATAGAGAGAGACCGAATTTAACAGGATAAAGCTAAGGTAATTAAATCTTTCCGAAAAATGTTATTGACAATCATCCTCAAACAAATCCCAAACTACCCGTATTTTTTTAGAAAGTCTAACACACACCACGCCCTGTACTTGAGTAAAATGTGTCCGTGAGACAATACCAGGAAAATATTAGTTTTTGATAAAATTTACCCTAAAGGCACAAATATAAAGAAAAGGGTTGAAACTGCTAATGGATTTACTTTTAATTACAATTATTTGATTACTTTTTCCCAGCGAAGCGGGGAAGGATTAAAAAATATGCAAGCATTTCATAAATAAATATGTATATATAAATAAATATATACGTGACCGTCAGAGGCAAACGGTCATAAACTTATTACAATTCAAAGTTTATCAGCCAGTTCAAGACCCGCAATGACTTTTAAACCCCCATTTAAACGTTTCCAAACCCTAAGTTTACAAAATAAAAAACTAATTATTAATTAAATTATTTTACATTAAAGCTAGTTTACAATACAACGAAGTATTACTTATTATTTTACCTGAAAAATAAATGTATTCCGATATATTTAATTTAAAGTATAACCTACAAAAAATCATAAAACTATACAAATATCTCATTTATTGCCATGGACGTCTGCCGTACGGAAATGGCTTGCATCATTCCAGATGGCAGCCCCGACATTCAATTTGCTCGCACATTGTCCATTATCCTGCCTGACGATGCGAGTCATTGGATAAATATTGTAATTCCACTCTAGCAAATTATTATTTCATCTATTAAATTATCATAAGGCTTGGAATACCTTTTAGAATTGAATCATCCAGCAAAATAGCATGGTATTTCTTTATTATATATAAAAAGGGTAAACGGTCATACTTCAACAATCGTATGATATTAAAATTAGAATAGTAATTTTAAGCAATTGAACGATAATCTGAAGAAAATAAAAAGATTTTTGACTCTTTTTTGTAACCCAAACTCAGAACATTTCGGCTCTCTCGGATCATTTCAATAGTATGCTAAGGAAAAAGAGTAAAATATTAAGTTCAATACAACAAAAAAAACACACAAGCGAAATTAAGAGAAGAATACGAGGGATTTTCCAAAGCGTTAATCTGGAACGCTTAGAGAAATGTGGTAAGTAGTTGAATATGGGTAACAAACAACAACGTTTTTTTGCAAATCACAAGGTAACAGTGGAATCAGATTAGTTTGGTTAAAATCAGAATGATTATTTTATTACCAAAAACACAATGTATTATCGTGTAAAAACAGATTGAATAGCGAAAAACATCTTAATTTTTACTACCTATGATAATTTAATTTAAAGGCATTCCATGCTCGATCATGTATTAACAATGTGTGAGTTTAGCTAACATGGAAATTCACTGCTGTGCGGTTTTGTGTCACCTCAAAACAGCTGCCTAATTTAAGTGGTATCAATTACATGTTACCAGGACACCATTTAACAGTGTTCACTGGAACCTAGGACCACTGTTGGTTCAATTAATTGACCTACATTGTGCATTAATTGTAATCATTGCGTCACGAAATTTGAAGAAACGATTTATGTGTTGAATATTAGCATTTTAGAGCCTACGTAGTATACCATTATAACCAGTATTTTTTCCTCAAGAGTAATGTAAAAAAAGTTAAACTAAAATTTTGAGAATACATTTAAAATATGAACCGACAAATCTTGATGCAGATTTGGTGTTTGTTTGATGCGAAAGCCGACTTTAAATGATATTCCTAAATGATCAGTATTAAATCCAAGTGATAAATAAGTCTTAAGAACACTGTTTTTAAATTCCTGCAAAACACAAAACGTTAAATAGATGATAACATTAATGATTATATAATCTAATAATGCAACAACAATTAAATTCTATAAGCATACACAAAATCTAAAGAGAACGGATGTAATAATGTACAAAAAGAACAATGACAAACACTTTGCTGCAAAATGTTATCCGATGCGGCACATACTGTATACTGTATTTTCAAAAGCTGTTCTAAAATATCTTTCATTTTGAACTTTTTAAACTTTACTTTCGTTTATTATTAAGCCCTTCTTGTACCGAAAAACTAAAAATACTCTAGTATTTAATTCTCAGAACAAAGAAGAAATTCCAAAAGTCTTTAGGGAAAAAATTTAAAGTGGAATAGTAATGTTTAGGTAAAAATAACCTTAGCTCTCAAAGTAAGCATTACATTTTAATTCATTCTATCCTTTTGAAATGTTTTAAGTCCAATGTCTTTCTATCTTATAACATAGAAGATTTACTATTTCTTATGAAATAAGACTTCAACCCTGGTCTTAAGTCGATAAGCTCTCTATTTGGCCAGGTTCGCTGTATTTGACTTAACCAAGTCAATCATACAAGAATCCTGATACATCTTAAAACCTTTTTCCTATTACTTGTTTACTTATATGATTAACGAGAAACCCCTTTACAAAGTAATCATCAATACATTTGGGTAACAAAATAATCAGAAAATTAACATGAAATAGATAACTCATCTATTACTGAAATCAAGCATTTCAGGATGTATTGATACATATAAACATACATATGTAATTAAAATCGAGTTATTGGGAAAAAGTAATACTTCAAAATCGCATTCCAACTAAAACATGTTATCATAATAATACTTAGTCTTACAAAAAGTGTCCTTAATAATTGTACTTGATTATAATAAAGTTACCCAAGTACTACAAAGGGAACGGTAGCTACAGTATGTGTATTACTGTATTTCCAGGAAAACGCAATGATGCAAAGGGCGGAGCCCCTTTTATCAAAACGAGGATGTGAATAGCAAGTTCCAAGAGGGATGTCCTTTTATAACCTTCATTCATATGGTAATCGCCTACAGAATCCATGCACCTGTAAACAGTTACTCTCCAACTACTGATTTGGCGTTTGTTCAATGAGAATAACATCTTAAATGTTATCTTTCATCAAATGAGTATTGGCAAAAAATTATCAATAAATCCCGTAGAAAATTATTTAAATCCTAATTAAAAATAATTGTTTGAAAAAAGATACCTTAATTAAAGAAAAAAAACTAAAAAGTCGTTCTTCACTGTGGCTTTCTGCTGTACATAATGTTCGATGTATTACATGATGCACTGTGCTTGTTTGTTAATACTTAAGAAGTTGGTTACATGAAACACTTAATCTGTTTCCTTAATCTTGAGTTTTTACATAATTTCTTGGAACGGAGCAATCTGAGTTCCCCCTAAAGAACAAAGTTTTAATTGATTTTAAATTTTAAAGTAAACCTTGCTTGTGATGAATTTCTATCTTATTTCTTTAACGAAATCAGCACTTTTCATGCTGTTTTTTTCCATAAATTAACAGCATTTTTGTACAGTTTAAAATGGCATTTTTGTATATTTCTTAGCATCATTAGTTTCTATTAAATTAAAAATATACCGGTTTAAAATGGGCAATAACTGTCGATACAGTTTTATTTTAAAATTAATTATGGAATACTTTTTACTTTTAGTTTGCAACTGAGTCAAATTATTTTTATATAACTTTACGCATGCTTTAATCTGAAATGAGTCTGAAAAAAATACTTGTACATCACAATCAAGAATTGAATTCGCTATTAGGTTTAAACTAAATTAGTATCGACGGAATAATAATTAAAATCATATTTATATGTGACTCAGTTAAAACAAAAACACAATTCATAAATTGATTTTTATCAATCCAACGGTTTTAATATCGTTTCACACGACCGTTACCATGAACGACGAAAGCAAAGGTAATTTTCTCCAAACGATGATAATTTATTTAACAGAGGCTCGAAAATGATAAACACAAGTGAAAACGCCAATTCAAAATTCTACATTTGAAGTACCAATCATGATTAATCTATTCTCTCAATGTAAATGTCAGTGGGACCTGCAAAATTTCTACACTTCTAAAGTGATTCTCATAATATAAACATAGTTTTTGTACCGATCGAAATATTTCCAAGTACATTTCCACCATTAATTCTGTCCACTAATATTACTATGTTGATGTGTTAACAGATGAGGTAGTAAAGGTAAAGCACCGAAAAAATTACGTTACAATCATTGTTGAGCATGTGATTCAGATAATTTGTCGGACTTGTTTTTTTCTAATTAATATCAATACGATATGTTAGGTACTGTATTTTACAATTTAAAATGTAATATTCTTTTACTACATCGTTAGTAAAATATTACATATAGAGTCAAAAACATTATAATAAACCCATAAAGAAAATTTCAGAAGCAAACAAAGCATTTGAGTCAAGGAAGTTCGCACTTTACAAGCCAGTAGGAAGGAGGGGAGACAAAAGCATCGGTGAGTTATGGCAGCACAGATCCCCCTGGGACCCCCTCTCATCGCGGCCCTCGTGCTGGCAGCACACTCTCGCCAAGCCTCGCCGAGGAATTTAAAGTTAGCTTCAACTTAATCTTCAAATTAACTTATCATATGGAAAAAGACGTCAGCATCGGAGGCCCTGATGACAGGTATTACTAAGAAGGTGACCATCTAATGGTAAGATCAAAGAGCATGTTGCTAGCCTGATGGTTAGTGTCTTGGACTCCGGCTCAAGAGGTCGCGGATCGATTCCCGGCATGCCCACACAAATTTGATGAGTTTGGATCACTTTCCCTTAAAAGCGTTTGTTACTCTCCTGAAATATGCTATTGGCGTAAACACTGCAAAAAAGAGAAGAAAAGAAGGAACAATTATAGTGGTCCTACTAACCCTAAATCTCTTGGGCCTAAATCTACTACTGAAAAAGATGTAAGTATTCAAGGATGAAAAGTTTTGAGAGTAACGAAAGGAAAGGGAAAGATAGTGGTGATGAAAATTAAAAGAGAATACTTTATAGGATATGATTAATTAGGTTCTAGATGGAGATTAATACAGGTAAAAAACGGGTTAGAACCAGATACGGAAACCAGAACTGTAAGATTAAGGAAACTGATAGAGGTTTATTGGGAGGGAAGGTGATTATAGATTGATTTATAGGAATACAAAATTCGTTATACATTGCTTGAAATTGTGACCTACCCAGGTAGGTATTTTAAGCCAAGTATGTATAATAGATTAGTGAATGATGATTGTGGCAGTCATGTTCCTTAGATAGGACTATTTAATTAATAGCAAAACAGCCAATGTCATCTAAGGGACCTACATTTTACGTGGGACGCGAACAACTATTTTGAATGTTTTACAATTTACGAACTTGTCTTATTGTGAAGACAGTCTTATGAACGTAGTATTCAATAGCGCGGACGTTAGGACGTCAATCCCCAATAGGTAACACGGGTCCACAATCCATTACCCATAACTCTCCACAACTCGTGACTTCCAAGTTGCTGGATTACAGTACAGGCCACCTCCTAGTGAATGAATGCCCCCCTCCCGCCAAAGTACAAAAAGGGAAGATGGAAATGATGAGGAAAATGAAAACCAAGACATATCGAAAGATAAGAATTCGGAAAAAGGGAAAGACAGAAATGATAAAAGAGTACTCTTGCCACGCCGTGTTCCGATGAATTTAAATCCCATGCCCTAAAAGAGCTTGAAAGCCGAGACATGCTGAGCACCGTGTAACATAGATCTAATGCTGGCAGCAAACTCACGCAGTCTCAGCAAGGATTTTGAAGCACATGACAGGATGTGATTTTGATTTTGATAGTCGAATCATAACGAAGACACCACCAACAAAATTTCTACACAAGAAGATCAAAGGGCAGCAAAAAACATTAACACACAAGCACTACAAGTCAGAGTAGTGCAATAAATCAATTAGCTAATCAGCGTCATATAGGTATTGACTATAGGTTTAAAGCCCCCTAGGGTGGACACTTTTGTCCACATCTCATAACTTATGCAATATGGTCTCATACGGTGGCTTCGCACATCTCCAGAAATTATGCCCTGTGATTTATTTGTCTGGGGAAGTGTATCGCTCGCCTACCTCAAACATAGATGAAATAAAAGCAAAGATAGCGAGATCCTTTGGAAAAATATCTTTCTTGTTTAAAATCTGCGAATGGATCATAATTACTTTGTTGGAAACAAGTTAGTTCATGACAAAAGAAACTTTTCTATAGACAGTCTACAGATCACTGTGGACATTTAAAACAATACACCATGTCTCAAAAAAGAATAGGTCAAACCTACAGCTTAATATACTGATTACCCTTGCTCATGCTTCGTGTAGCCTCCTTCATGCTCTATGACCATTAAAGACCGCTTATCTGTTTGGAAAAACTGAAGCTTCTGTGGACGCTGTCATGTCTATTTCCGTTAAAAAAACAAGCAGCCTAAAAAACTATCTAGATTACAGCACGACTAAGGTGACCAGACGTCCCGCTTTTTTGAGTGGGACAGTCCCGTTTTTTTGAGTGGGACAGTCCCGTTTTTTAGCGACGTGTCCCGTTGTCCCGACGAACTCTCTCGGGACGCCCATTTGTCCCGTTTTGGCGTTTTTGGTAAAAAAATACTTGTAAAAAAATAATTTTTTTCTGTTCTTTTGTAGTTTTCTAGGAATTTAAAATTAATGGTTAAGATGAACTACAGTCTAGCACATATTTTCAATCTGGATGTGTCTAAGAACCCACCAAAATGCTCCTGATTTTTAAAGATTTCCCGGGGGAGGACCCCCGGACCTCCCTCTCTTAGTGTGGGGGTATGAAAATACGTTTTAGTGTAAAGAACTCTTAAATAATTTTTTTCGGTTCTTTTGCAGTTTCCTATAGTAACTTATAATTAATGGTAAAGATGAACTGAGTCTGGCACATATTTTCAATCTGAAAGAGTCTAAAAACGCACCAATATGCTCCTAATTTTTCAAAATTTTCCCCGGACCCCCCTCTTTTTGTGGGGAGTACTTACACCCCCCGGAGGACGGAGTCCCGTTTTAGCTACTTCAAAATCTGGCCACCTTAAGGATGACCTATGTCAATAATATCAGTGAGTCGGTAGCGCGCTGGGCCTCGGAATATCGGTCGTAGCGATGCGATTACAAATTCCGTCCGCTGGCGCCGGACTTATAAACACATAAAACATCGGTGAACAGTACTGCTCATTCTTCTGCCGAAGCGGCTGACTCCTTGCTTTGCTTGTTATTGTCCGCGCTCAGATCAAAAGTCTATGTAGGCGGGACAAAAACGAGGTGAAAAGAAGCCGCCAACCTCTTCAAAAAGTTAGTGAGATAATATAATCGAGATAAAAAGAGTAAACGGTTATTGCAACTTTTTTTAAAGGAACTACGATTATGAATTTTTTTATTTTAAATATCATGATGATAAAATTTTATCAAAATTGAATTGAAAATGGTCAAGGATTAGTGAGTTTCAACCTATGTCGATTCAATGAATCAAAGTAAAATGAGGTACAGTTATATTTATTTAAGTTTTTTTATCATTGATTTGGGTAACAAAGTATCCTTATATCAGGCTTCCCTATTTTACCTCACATTAGCAGTCTGCATATATTTAAGTGGTCTAGTTTTGTTTGCATCAGCCCCAGATGGCAAAATCAAGTTAAAACGTTCATCAAAACAACTAGTTCTCAGTATAAAAATATTAGTTTTTATTTTACTTTACAAAGTTGGAACTTTTTTTGTTTTCACATAGAGAACACCTAACGCTGAAATTTAATTTATCAAAGCCTTGACAGTTTTTTTGCGTAATGATAATAAAATAATACAGTAAATAACAACTCGAGTCTTTTAATTTTAAAGTAATTTAGTTTTTAGTGACTTATAGTTTTTTTACATAGTATTTTTACAGTTCTTTTCTTTAATATTTATATGTTGATACCATCATAGCACTAGTTTTTACGTCAGTAAAAATACTTGTGCTTAAAACTATTATAAGTAAAACATCGTTTTTTTGTCAATGCAAGCAAGTCCAGAAGTTGTAAAATATGTTGATAAAAATAAACCATCAAAAAAGTGATGCGTTACTTATCAAAGAGATGTGGACAAAAGTGTCCACCCTAAGGGGCTTTAAACCTATAGTCAATACCTATATGACGCTGATTACCTAATTGATTTATGAAAGAAAGCATTTTTGTAATAACAGAAAACTCCAACCTATAACTTATCCAAATACCTTGCAAGTTTTGGTAAGTCATAAATCTTTCAGATCTGTTTTCCACGATTAAAGTTTTCAAGAACTTCTAAAAGGAGCTTTTAACTCTCTTGCAGATTTACTATCCAAGTTGATAAAATAATTTCTGATAAATATTCTATCGTACAGCTGGAGAAAACCGAATAAGGTTGATATATTATGCAGGGGTTTAATTCTTCTTTATTGTCAATACAAGATTCAATTTACGTTCGTAAGATTTTTTGGTTTATATTTTACTTTACTTTTCATTAAAAAACTGTAAAATGTTTAAAGCTTTTCGAATTTAAAAACTGCGAATGGATCATAATTACTTTTTTGGAAGCAAGTTAGTTCATGGCAAAAGAAACTTTTCTATAGACAGTTTACAGATCATTCAAAACAATACACCATATCCCAAAAATAATAGATCAAACCTACAGCTTAACATACGTATTACCAAGGGCGGTAGAAAAGTCAATTATGGCCAGTTTTAAAGGTGGCATCTGGACGTTTTTTTAATACCCCTCAACAGTAATCTGCTGCTCCATTGTTGTAAGCACGTTCGAATTTTCAAAACATAAGCAAACCTTACAGCTGAAATTTGGAAGTGCAATACGGTCTCATACGGTGGCTTCGTAGATCTCCAGACATTAAGCCCTATGATTTATTTGTCTGGGGAAGAGTATCGCTCGCCTACCTCAAACATAGATGAACTAAAAGCAAAGATAGCGAGATCCTTTAGAAAAATATCCAGTAAAATGCGCCGTAATGTGTGGTCAGAGCTTGAACACCGACTTGACTATCTTCGAGCAAAAACGGTGAACATGTAGAGGTAGGAGGTGAAACCAAAATAGGAAAAACTTAGAAAGTTAAGGAAACCTTTTTCTATCAAGTTATTTTTTTTCTATAATAATAGTGTTTTTGTCATTATACTTTTGATCCATTCTTTTTGAGACACCCGTATATTTCCAACTCTTACAGTTGTTGACTCAATAATAAAAGTGATTTTCAAAACGTAAAACCAATGTACGAGAGAAATATGCTTAACTTTTCTGTTTTATGTGCAAAAATCTACCTTTTCATTAATCATAAAAGTACTAGTAATATTTTCTCTATAAACAAATGAAACCGCAATCATGACACTGACAAAACAAGAATGATATAATCCAACAATAGAGGCTGTGCCAGCGGCGATTATCATATCATAGCAACACGCCGGGCAGCCAGCCTGATGATATAGAGCCGGTGATAATTACTATGATGTGATTAATAGGTACAATTATCCAAAACGATCCCATAAACCGGTGAAGCATTCTGAGTCCATTGTTTATATGTCTGTCTGTTATAGTGGCCGTAAATATGGTCCGATCTTAATGAAATTTGGTACAGACATGTAAAGTGGTAAAAACTCGGACGAGTTCGTAAACCAGCCCGATCGGAACACCAGGAGGGGGTAAAGGGGGATAAACCCCCCAAAAATGGGTTTTTTGAGTTTTTTACATAGAAAAATTTAAATAATCCAATTTTCGTTAGCACCATTGAATTCAGCTCGAAAAAAACAATTTAGCATTTTAAATCATTGGGGTTACTAAGATACAGAAAGTGATAAATACAGTAGTTTTTCCAATGTTAACCTCATGGGGAGTAAGTAAAAATCAATATCTCGCTTATTTCTTAACATATCTTGATAAAAATTGGTATAGGGCTTTTTACAGCTCAGATCCAATGGATATTGATTTGAAATCGCCAAAAGTTTGCATACCTATTGCAGCAGACCTGCATACCATTCCTCATGTTAGTCTTACGGAGGAAATGACAAATTTTCATTTTACGCTTATGTTGTGTTGAAATTTGATTCTATGCATCAAAAACTCGCTGAGTATCTTAATCCTTAAAATGCTTAACTTTCCCGTCTTAATGTAAAAATCTAGTACTATTTCATTTCGTTCATAATTTTTTCTCTATAAAGAAAATGAACCCGCAATGACGCTTACAAACAATAGTGAAAGATACATAATCATAAGTTGTGATTGTTGTATTATCCAACAACACAAGCGGTGCCAGGGCGATTATCATATCATAGCTACACGCCGGGCAGCCAGCCTGATGATATAGAGCCGGTGATAATTACTATGATGTGATTAATAGGTACAATTATCCAAAACGATCCCATAAGCCGGTAAAGCGTACTGAGTCCATTGTTTAGGCTTTCGAATAGCCAAAGTCGTATAATCATCTATTTTTGCTTACTAAAACATTAATTGTAGGGGTTGTTTAACTTTTTTTGTTATTTAACTTTTTATCTGGAAATTGGTGATTGATATCGGTCTATTAATCATTCTTAATAAGACAGGTACCTCATGGAGGACGTTGCCCTGAATATGAGTGAAGGATGAGTGTGATGTTTTTTTATTTTTTTTTAAGAGGATGGCGGCCTCTTTTTCACCTTGCCTTTGCCCCGCCCACATAGACTATTGATCTGTGCGTGGACGTTATCAAGCATAGACAAGGAGTGAGCCGGTACAGTACAAGGGTAAACAGTACTGCTAAAAGTATGCGACAAGCCCGGGTCTCGAACCTGCGACGCTTTGAGGCCACAGCTCCGAAGCCGGGTGCGCTACCAACTGCGCCACCGACTCCCTGATGATTGTGATGATAATGGCGCGATCTTGTAGCCTTGTTACTGACTAAGGTTGGCACGTTCCTTAGACAGGATTGTTACTTAATAGCCCAACAACCAATGGCAGCTGGCTCCAGAAACAACCCTTCAAAAAGATACTAACTTTTCTCGGGAACGATCCGGCTACCTAGAAGTTTGTAGGCGGGCACTATAGCCACTACACCAACCAACCAGTTTATATATAATTGAGTTCATATAATTAGGAACTCTGTGAAATTTGAGGTGGATCAAGTATTTATGATGGATCACGGCTGACGTTTGCGATTTCATCTGGTTTTAATTCCTAAATGAAAGATTATACTGCTTGTATATAGTGTTTCTTTAATTATTACTTATTTTACTTTATTCAGATTGTTGGAGGAATTTGAAATAATTGAATACCTTAAGTAGCTTAAAACTACGTTCAAAGTAGGTAAAACAGTCACAGGCATGTAGGGAATAAAGTAGGCCTAAAGATTTTATGGCTTTAGGAGGGGGAGAATACACTTTTTAGGATTTTTAGGGGGCTTTATACAAGTTTTTTGGTTAGTCATTTGCTATACTAAATTCCTTAGCACCAGAGCTTTTTTAATAACTTCCTGTTGTAGGATTTTAAGATGATTCATTCTATGCGTTAACATTTTTTTACAAGATTAGAGTAACGTAAAGTTTTATTTCATAAGAATTCTCATATTTCCTCAAACAAATAAACTAATAAGCTACTGTAATGGTATATTTCACTACTAGTCTCAAAAGTAGCCCATTTCGGGACAAGATAGTGATTTACTTGCTAGGCGTAAGCCGAGCATGTAAAACACTATTTAGCCCCGCAATGGTTTCGTGACGAGTTGTGAACAATACTTTTCATCACGATGCAAATAAGTAACGAAACTTTTAAAAATCATGCAGCATTTCATGATTTAGTCATGTTTCTATAAGGAAACAAAATACGGCTGAACCGTCTATTTCAGTTAAAAGTCAGCTGGTTGAACTGTCAAAATAGGAACCTCGTGTGTTTGGGTACGGCAGGATTTCGTTTGGATAAGGAAAAAGTTTGGGTATGGAAATTAAATGTTTGGGTACCGAAAAATCAGATGATCATTATTTGTTTTGATGTGCGGAAATCAAGGGTTTTCGTAGATCTCAGCTAAACGGTAACGGGCAATTTTCGTTTATAGAGTGATGAAAACTACTAAGATAAATTGGTTAACCAGGGAATTAAAAATGTTTAACATGTATCCGTCTGAAAAACGATTAAAAACAAACTTTTTGCAACCCCGGATTTCAATCCTGTGTGCTTTTTAGTTAAAAGCTAACATTTAAATTTTCAAATATTACAGCGAATCGTAGCTTATCTTCCAAGTTTCCGAGAGAGTTTAGTTCATCATGAGACCTTCCAGTCAATTAGGCTAATGGATCGGAAACAGTTTGAAGTTCCTGAATTCAAATTTGCGATTACTTATGATTTACGACGATTATTAGTGCGCTTCTTACTCTAAAAAGTAAATAAATAATAACTATAGTTACCTACAATCCTAAGCCACATGGCAGATAATGTATTTTACATTGTTGTTTTTATAAATAAATAATCAATTAATAATAAAGGGAAAATTGATATTGAAAAGCCTAATACCTTCCTGAAAAAGTTAACCTTTTATTTCGTCAAATTTCGAAACACTGCATTCGTTAAGTTACTTTTCATACTTTAGCACCTACACCTTAGTATAGATACATTACGTTACGTATAAGCTAGGTATTTAGTACTTTTTTTATTACTGACCTTTTCGTAACTCTAAGGAATTGTAAAGTCTGTATCTTATTTAAATTAATTTATTACTGTATGTAAACACTGACATCAATTAAATATGTGCTAGTACTTGACTAAAACTAAATCGTATAACAATAACAAGACACTTTGCATTATACTTGTTACAATTTTTTATGTATTAAGAAGTCAATAACGAAAATTAATATATTTAAAAATATAACATATACTTGCCACACGTTTTTAACTTTTTTACAAGAGTAATAAATATTTGCAAACTTTTATCATACCAGGATCTGGTCGACGTCATCGCATCTTTTTTAAGATTTATTTCCTTAATTAAATGGGTTATTTCTAGAAAGGATTTTGAATAATTGATCCTGCTTTCATTGAGTCATATCGTTATAAAATTAATGATATTGAACTGGTCCAAACATCTGTTGGTAGTAGGAATACTTCACGTACCTGCCCTGAAAGCTACTTGGTATGCTAGGCAACTATACTGACCTATCAATATGCATGCAGCACTCTTGGGTTTAAGTCGCAATTGACACGAGTATGTATAAAATTCAGAATGCCGTGTGCTTGCAGTGCTTCATTATTCTAAAATAAATGTGTGCAAGAAAATATTATTTTGGTTCGGTAGAAAAAAAGCTTGTAGATACTCACCCTTAAAAGTCCAGCCTGCATTGTTTTAGCCTAGCTTTGAAATACGAAAATAGGTCAGTTTCAAGGGAATAATAATAGTTAATCGTGTTGGAAACGAGAAACTAAAATTCAATGTCTTACAAGCCCGTTACATTTGCACAAATAGCCAAAATAGCAATGACTATCTATCCTAACAATAAATATTGAGAACTCTTGTCTCACAAAAAAGAATGAGTACGTAAAGGTCTGCCGATGTTTGCCCACTTAATAAAATATTATTACTAAGCATGATAAATTGCTATGAATTATAATCTGTTGTTGTATAGAACACCTGAACTTAAAATACATCCGAATATAAAATATTGTCTCGATCTGATTTAAATCCATTGCCAAATTCGAGACACGTAGTTAGAATTATGGAGCATTAACAGGTCTTCATTTGATGTTTTCGTTATTTATAATACATGCTCCAAATATATTAATCATACTATCCATTTATTCCATTATTATTATTATTTAAATTTAGATTATTTTATTAATATAAAAAATGTTTATATAGAAAGTGTGTCAAATATGAGAATATTTTAGCATGATCGATATAATTAATCGATATAATTAATAATTCTGCATGTGCATTGCTTTATTGCATTTTTTTCTTTAGCAACCTGAATATTTCAATAGATATGTTAATCAACCTACATGTTCACCCGTGATTCTTGATATTTTTTGCGTAGCATTGTAAAGAACACCATTTACACACAGGAGGTAAATATTTCCTTCATTATCGTTGAATAAGCGATTCATGTTTTACATTATTTGTAACCTAATAATTGTATAGTTGGAATCAAATAATGAGGCCCACGCCGTCCATAATCCCAATCCTAAAATTGACATTATTCTTACGGACGGACAAGACATTGTTATTTGCATTGACCCCTATAACATACAAACCTAAAATAAAAAATATGGGTCACATATGATTAATGTTTTAAGATTAATTAAATAGTTAACAATGACAAATTACGTACAATTACAACAGGATACAAGATATACGACACCATATATTACAGGTCATGCAGTATATTGCACTGGCAGAGTGATAATTCACACTTGCGACTTCACACTTTTCTGACTAGACGATACGCTTCATTTTAATATTTTCCATACGTAAAAATAGTTTGAACGTTTACAGTTTTTTTATCAGTTATACTATGTGCTATTTTCATCCTCAGTGGAGAACCATAACAATGTCCAGTAGATTGTTAGAAGTTGTACGCGGAAATCGTTTTACAAAGTATTATTTCAAAATCCCATTTCGGATGCATATCATAATTAACTGGACTCAAGATCAAATAATGCACAATGTGATTTACTAAAAAATTGATGATACGTAAATCAATGTTGGGAACGTACATTTTCGTTCATAATTAACTAATACAACAGTACAATGGAGTGCAATACAAAACAATACAATAAAATACACTACAATGCAATAAATACAATACGTTAAAATACACTAAAATCCAATACAATACGGTAGAATACAATACAACACGCTGGAAAACCTCCATGTTAATCACTTCCCGGGCAACAGCAGAGGATTGCGGTCATGTGTTTGGTGATAGATGTCCGCTCTGTGACAGGTGGTGTGATTTGCTACGCATTACATCAATCCCACCTACACGGTCAACAGCTTAAAGTTGACGTGTTGTTGGTTAGAATCAAATGAAGGGAGTATCAGATTAAGTAAAATTAAAAAGAAATCTTTCAAATTTTATTATTTTATTCTTAAACGAGCCGTGCCAAAAGTATCCCATAAGTTGATTCAAATTCTTATTCTGTTTTTGTAGGCAGCAAAAAAAAAACTTCAAACGGGAATCAAGGTCAAGGTTTGAATTTCATTAATATTTTGAATTAATTGCGATAATATCTTAGAGGGATCCGAGAGAGCCGATAAAGCCGATCTTGCTACACCTTATAAAAATTAGTATTAAAGTATCTTTTTAGGGATTATTTTAATATGTTTTGTTTTATTTAAATTCCTTTTCAAGGTTAATTTTTAACCATACGAGAACCATAGGGTGTACTGAGTATTTATGGGAGTAGTAGTTTGCTCGCGTGTTACTCAAAGGGTTGACCGTTTAAGCCAAAATACCTTTCAGTTGGATCAGCTAATTAGTGTTTCAAGGAATCTTCGTTCCTTTCAAGGGAAATAATTTTTCCAGGGATTATCAGGCATAATTTACACCCCCCCCTTTCCTTTTCATTCCCTGTAGGTATAAATCGCCGCTAGAAAAAGAAAAGAACAAGATCACCTAAAATGTTAATAGTAATCAGCCGATTTAGAAAACGTGGTTTTTGACGCAAACAGTACTTTTCCTAACACCAAATAATAGGATAAAATCACGATCGTGAAAAAATATCCTCCTGCTTTGAAATTAATAAGTCTAAGTTCAATGACATTTTTCAAATGTTTAGGAAGCCATTGTATTAAGTGTTATTCAACGGCGCTGCTGTAACGTACGTAGCTGGTTGGATGTCGCAATATCCCGGCCTTGTCGTCCCAGCTGTTGCCGCTGCAACATGACTTCATATCCGACAACGTCGTTATCTAACATTATTTTTCTATAATACTTTACTGAGTTTAACAACATGAAACGATAACAATATGGTTTATAGATACAAAATGTTTGATTACCTGCATTTCCGACAGGTAATTTAAATAACTAGCTGTTGCTACGGCCGTTCCAAAGCACCAGGCTCCATCTCCATCCTTGACAAGAAAAATTTAACCTCATTTAGAGGTTGTTGGGATAGTTAAAGCTTAGCACACACCAAACATAACATTAAAGCATTAAAACGCTCGGAAAAGTGATAACGTACAGACCGACCCGCACGAAGATTAACTACAGACTGCGACGCGAGTACGTTGACCCAGTTATCGCCTGTTTATACAGTGTTTTTTAAGCAACCCAGACTTTATTTTGTCAATGAAGGGTTATTCCCGCCGAGAACCCCGGATTTGACCCCACTATGTTGTTTTATTTGGGGATACATAATAATTAAGGCCTACGAAAACTATTTACAGGATATTCAGTACCTCAAAACAAACATAACAAATTTAATACAAGTGAATCAAAGAGGCACTTTGCAAAACGTGTTCAAGAATTTTATGGAGAGACCGTAACATTGTTTAAATGTCAATGGTGTATTTTTTAACACATAAAAGCTAAATGTGATCAAACTTTAATAATAGGCAGTTTAAAATGTAAAAATTGACAACACAATACTTATTTCATCTTCATATGTACATTATTCAATCTTAAAAATGGGTTGCGTTAAAAAAAACACCCTTTACTTTATATTTGTTATTGCCTAAGCCAGTCCCTCTACTTTTGTTGTGTTTTCTAATCAAACCAATGATGTTATAGATTTAATTCGATTTAAAGTATGTTCATTTGAAACATTATCGGGTTCTGAATTTGTGGTGGTGTAGAATGAGTCTTTTTTACATACGATTAGTATTTGTACATTCAATCCGGTGGCTAGGATCGAGAAATTTATATTTTTGTTTAGAATATTATTATAAAAACAAATTTTTCTATAAGCACAGGGTTCTAGAGGGAGGAGAAGGGTTTAGGAGGGTCGATCTTCCTCCTTCTGGACACCAGTAATGTAATTTGATTTTTAAATTTAAACTGGTCCCTAGTTTTTATCTAAATCCTTAATAGACTTGATGAAGCTCTGTCAGCGAATTTTCAGTACCACTGACATTGCAGAAATGAGGCCAATCACTTGATTAGAAACAAACATAATCTGTAGAAATGAACTGTTTACATTAATTCATTCATAGCTTTTCACCCATTAAATTTTAACCAATTGAAATTCAGCTCCGTATCTTAACGTCTGTTTAATTCTGAGAAGTAGTTAACAGCATATATAAGTTCTAGTAATCATTACGCCAATTTCAAAGTTTTTTTTTACAAGAATTCACTCATTAGCTACTAAGCTGTAAACTCAGATACACTAGAACAGTCATAAAAATAAACAAATTTAATAATCGTTAATGTGTACTGCTCATAGATATTCTGGTTCTTAAGTGATAGAAGAAGAACCAGTTCGTCTATGAGCACGTTATTTACCTCGTCAATCATATTATCCTACCGTAACTTGACCTTGACCCTCATTATTGCAATTTGCTATTGTACCATCTCCCTCTCATAGCTATACCTGTGTTACATCAAATAAGTAATATTTTATGTAGCCTAAACATTTTAATTTCGTATTTGGAATAAAGTTAGACCTTGAGGTGTATTTATAAACTCCAACATTATCTAACGTCTTTATCTTTGGGGCTTTCTGACAGTTGTGAAATTCCCAAATTATCTTTTGATCGCGCAATTTACTCCTGGCTATTATGGCTATTATTGGTTGTAAGGCGTGAGGGGAGAGGGGGTACCTTCCTGAAAACAGCCTCGCTACTCGTCAAACGTTGTGTTCACCAATATCATATGTTAAAAATGTCATATGTTACGACTAATAGGGTAGTGGCTGTAGCCGGAGATATATTGCGCGAACTGTACTTTTAATATGTATTATTATTTCTGAACTTTGTTTAATTTTTGAGTTGTGAAAAATAGAGTATTTTTTAAATTCTCATCACTGCACAATATTTTTTATGTTTAAATAAGCAACATTTCACTTGCTTTTTAGCTTATTTCATCCTATTAAATATATGTTGTTTTTTTTAAATAAATAATAAAATAATCCACGAAATGTAAATTAATAATTGCGAATCTAAATAATATTAGCTGCATACCTACTACGTATTAGGTATATGCGTGCATACATGTATGATATACATGAAAATTTTGAGGAAATATATATTTCACTATTTTTCATTTTTTGTACCAAAAATATCTTACAGGCAAAAAATATCATACCATCATAATACTGTTCTTCCATCTCACAATACGCGAGGTCAAGGTCAAAAAAAGCCAAATTCTCGCAAATCACGTTTAAAAAAACATTTGCCTAAACCAAGAAGGGTGTGATTTAAAAGATTGCCACCTTTAGCTCGTTCCAGTAACGCCTCTGGGGGAGTTTCACTAACTTTACCTCCTCAGTTAACAACTCTAATTCCACTCAAATCCACCACAAGTGTACGTTAAACGCATCTCCTGATTGTAATAATTAAGTTCAAGTGGTTTATCATCATAAATAAAGATAAAGCTTAAAAATTGAGAATATAACATATTTTTTAATTGTAATTGACTTTCCTAATACACTTTGATTTTCAAGGGTCAACGTATTGTTGTAGAATGATATAAATATTATTAAAGCTCGAGTTAAATAACTTGGCCTAGTCCACCCGTAAGACTAATCTTAATTTTTGCATTGGTTAAACGGACGGTCTGAGCCATATCACTTGACTCGAGCTGTTCATGCTCAATTATCAGTAAACTTCCCAAATTTGTTTTTTGAACAATCCAAAAAAGTGCCATATACTAAACTTATCTGAAACATTTGTTTCTACTAAACGTCCCTACAACCTGGTTAGTTTCTTTGCTCATGTCTTATGGAACTAAAAATTTGTCTCTTCACCCCTTTAAAGAGAATTAATTATTTTTTAATTTAGTTTGTATAAATCACCGTGTTTTATTTATATTGTTATTATAATTTTTTGTCTTATCAACGAGTTCTTGGTTTAAGTGTGTTTCAATGTGACATTTTAAAGTTATGTTTAACGTTGCACGAATTGGAGAAAAATAAACAAATTTGTCTGCCCAGAACTCAGACAGACTGAAAATGGTTTACTTTATGGACTGTTAATATTTAGCTTCAAAAACGATTACACTATTAAAAAGGAGACACTTTACTCCTTTTGATTACTCGACAGTACGCCATAGGCCAGCCAATGAAAATGGATGTCTTTAAAATGGAAATACATTTTCTTTCTATCATTATCTAAATGGGATTCACAAGCGTTCACATCGACAAGAATGTGAAGCAACACGACACTCAACAGACATTACTTACTAATAAAATATCTAATTTTTCTTGGAGTTAAATTTGTAAATTATTTTAAAAATATTATTACTTTCACGAAAAGAGAGCTTTTACAGATGTATGGAAAGCTGGGATGGAGGAAGACTAAGCTGAGACCTCAATTGAAATATATTGCCGCATTCACATCCTGTGGAATGAATGGGGGAAGACGACTTTTTGAAGAAAACTGTTTGCTGTTCCATGATAAATTGATAAACCCCAAGAGCGCCATGCACTGTACCCTCAATTGCCTAGTTAAATAAAAAAGAATTTAAAAAAACTAAATAAATACGTTCAAATACGTTCTTAAAAATTTGAGTTTATGAACGTATTTAAAATTTTTATTTTCTTGCGATGAATTTCAGGTTTTTTAAAAGATACATTCTATTAGGTGTATGAACCTTAGATTATTCAAAACTGTGTTCTCTAAAGTTTGACAATTTATATACAGATCAAAATGCAACAAGTAACAGAAAAACGGATTTCAATTTCAAAAAACGTATAGGCTGGTAAATGATTTGGCCAACCTTTTTCAAATTGGCCTTATTCAGTTTTGTATCCCGTGCATAGTAACATTTACTTGACAGCAATATATTAATAATATATTATAATAATTACATATTAATATTATCATAATATAACATGTTTTATTGTTTTCACTATTAAAGTGAGTTTAATTTAATAGTACTATGTAGATAAGCCTTTGCTTCGTGTAACTTAAACAACTTTTTAAGCTCCTAAATAAATATAATCATAAATCAATTCTTCAAGGAGGCTTTCATCCTAAGAAATTAATCAGTGCCCAATACGTTTTAAACTGATGATTAAAAATTTAAATTAGAAAGCATTTTTTAAATTGTTTGGCTAAAGTCCTATTTTAACTAAATGATAAGTTAGGTGGGATTTTCTTTTGCAAAGTGTACACAGGAATCGAATATATTTTCTGAAAACTAAGGTTTTCGTTATGTTTCTCGACATATTTAAAGATTCTAATAAAGTCAATTCGAAAATATCATTTTAAACCGGTGGGATACAATTTGATTTTGTAATATTTCTCATAAAAATAAAAAAGGCTACAACACCTTCAATTGAAAAGTTAGAAAACTACGATTCAAACATCACTCATTCCTATAGATGTCTTAAGTAAAAATATGGAAAAATTGAATTGGAGAGAGTAAGTAATAAAAAGTTAGTTAAATTTGCATTTTAAATCTGACAATAAATTCGACTTGTCTGGAAACTTAAAAACCTGTGTATTATACCTACATTCACTCACTATGAAACTAGTGGAACTTATGGGAAAACTACTAGTATTAATACCAATACTAATATTTTATTAAATCCCTAGGACTAGTGGGTCACGGCATTGTCACAAAGCGAAAAAGTCATTAGATCTGCGGGACTTGAGTGAGGTCTCCGGGGCCCGAATTCCAATCCCGCCGATCAGCAATGGCTTTTTCGCTATGTGATAATGCCGTGACCCACTAGTCCTAGCCTGTAGTAATGTGCGAAACAGTTCCAGGCAAGGTCTGGCGACCTGGGATGTGAAGGAGGGACAGTAATTTTTTTTTCTCAAGGCCCAAAAACATTGTCAGAGCTATGGGGACCGATTTCAGAGCAAGTCACCCTTTTAATAATAGTATATATTGCCTTTGGCTAACAAGTATATTTATACAACATATGTTTATTTATTTTGGTAGAGTAATTACCCATACATTTTTATTTGTTATGTTCATTTAAATAGTCACATTTTTTCAGATTCAATCACAAAATAATGCAATACACGAAATAATGACTTGTCCGATTATCAAGTCCAACACCTTTATATTTTAGAAAAAATGTTAAAATGAATTCAGCTATGTAATAAATAAAATAATATCCAACGTAAACAAACTTTTCTGAGAAACAAACAGACTATTTATGACAAAGATACTAATATGATATTTAAAGTCGATTAAATATTGTTATGTCTAACCATCCACCACTGATATAATGCAATCGGACATTAAAGTTAATGTTGCATAACTCATCTATTCCATTCCACAGACTTATGCAGCGTGGAATGGTTTACATCATTCCAGTAGGCCGGCCCAATATCCAATTTGCTCTCACATTGTCCCCACTATTACTGAGCCCAGCCATGCTTGTCATTGGATAAATACTTGGTTATTCCTATGAAACAACCGGTAAAATCTTTATTCTGTTGTATTCAGTTATTAAGAATTAAGAGTATTCATAACTATGATGAAAACTGTGGACTATAAATAACATAATATTGGTATAATTTTCAAAAGAATTCTAGGGGTTAAAAGCAATCTATCATTTAACCATTGATTATATGGTTAAATAATTTCTAAGGAAGTAAATCCCAGTAAAATTTTAAATAATTGCGCTAATACAACTTTTAAGTTAATAATACATTAAAACTGTTTCAGAAATAGTATATGATAATAAATGTTGTGTAGGTATGAGATTAAATAAATTCCCTAGCATATTTGATAATAAGTTTCATAAAATAATTTTACCTTAATTATTAGTTTCTTCGATTTATTACAGAGATAATTAATAGGAGATAATTTGGTTTTCTCAGTTTTGAGACCTTAATTAAAAAATAATAAACTATCGGACGATATCAATCGATTATTAAATACTTAATTGAAGTATTAAAATTCATTTATTTAGCCCCTGAACTGCAAATTTCAATAAAACAAGGTTAAAATTACCTTTCCGTCTGCAGTTCAAATCCTTGATCTTCACAGGTTAAATCAAGCTGACATGTTTCGGTATAAGAATACCATTATCAAAGCACAGTACACCGATCTTACAAAAACACATTGTTCCTGTGGTCGTCATAAAGTTAAAATAAATTAAACAACAAAAACACAACACGTACATACGACAGATTAATAAAAACTAAATTTGATAGGCCTATCACACGAGGGGGACAAGTCATCGCGGCCACGGTGCAGGTTGCAGACTGAGTGTTGTCCTGATAGCGAACTAAACAGCATTCGCATTCATATTCCTAATTGAAGGTTATTTATCAGAGAATTCACGAAAATCTAATTAGATTACTACACTACTAAGGCATACAAAAAAAGGGCTCTATGTTCTTAATAACTGTTATTCGGTTTAGTTCGGTGGGGCAACAACTTGATTGACTTTTCATTGTTGATAAAAATCCACAAAAAACATTACAATAAAAAACATTAAAATAATTTTTTTACTTGATTACGAAAAATTATTAATTAGGGTACTAAAAATGTTTAAAAGCATTTTTATTGTGCAAATATGTTAGATTATATCCATTTATTAGTTTATATTTAATTTATTTTCCAGAGTACAGAGATCAATAAGCTTTAGGGACGATTAATCAATTTATATATATAGACAAAAGTTTGGAGAGATAAATTTGATACAATAATACAGAATCCGAACAACTTCTAGGCTATCTTTAAAATTTAGGTATTTTCGAATTTAGGGTTTTAGCTCTATACCCCAAGTTACTATGACACTTAATGAAATTATCTGATTGATTCATGAGGAACTTCGGACTTATAATGAGTGTCAAAATAAGGTTACGTACCTTTAAACTGTCGCCAATTCACCGTAATCAGTTATAAGATTTACTTAAATTTCAGCAAACGAGATGCCACTTTCAAACTCCACATATAAGAAAAAACTTTTCAGTCGTCATTATTTAAAATTTGGTATATTTCATTAAAAAGAACACTGCTATACATTTACCACTATACACATGAAACATGGAACAAATAAATTAATTCAATGTACCAGCTTTTAGGTAATGACGACTGAAGAGTTTGTTCTTACATGTGGATTTTGAAAATGGCATCTCGTATTATTCTGAGACTTAAGTAAATCATATAATTGATTACTGTGATTTGACGGCAGTTTAAAGGTACGTAACCTTATTTTAATAGATTGCTTCAATTCAGGAGATGAACAATGAACAACTTATCATTTAAATTTCTAATTGTTAGGAACACTTCTTTGAAAACCGTCTATTATGTATTATGTTTAAAGTAGACTTTGTATTTACTCTAAAACGTTCCTAAGTCTTAAAGTTTACCTAGCTTATTAATTTCCAAACATTAAATTACATCGATAGAGCGGAAACGTAATCCATTGTACAGTCAGGTGTACTACAGAAAAACAAACCAATAGTGACGGACATGTCCTTGAAAACCATCAAACGAATTTAAATGGCCTACCGTTGATTGTCAAAATGTTCTCACTAATATTGCATTGGGAAATGTCTCGTGAGAGATATGTACCGTAAACATATTCATATCTTTCACGTTAACAAAGATTATAGTTCCTTAAGCAAAACTAGATGAGGAAACAAAAATAACCGTTTCAGCACATAAACTTTATTTAGACTTTCTAATTTACATCCTGAGTTAATTTTCCGGTTTCTGCTAATTAAAATATAAAACATCTTTTGAAAAAATCAAACAAATTTCAACAAAATTACATTCAATATTGAACCGTTCAAATAAAAATGCAACTGTGTTTTTTTCACAGGGTCTGGAGCCAGTCTTAAAAATGTTTCTTTACTTTACACTACCAGTTTTTAACACCTCACCCACGGCCGGCCTACTTGGCATACGCGTCCGGATGTTGGACACAATTCGGGACCCTGGACGCCTCGACACAACCGAAGTCTTTCTCCGAGAAAGCCATTCCTTTCGGGCAGAACAAATCTTCCCTCACATACCCTCCTTGCGGCTGAGCCGTGCACTTGTGGTACTTAGTGCAGTGCTCCATGCTGAGGAAGAGGCCGTGGAAGGGGCAGACGAAGCGACAAGCTTGAGCCAGCGGGTCGAAGAAGTACTGCCCTATACACCTGTCCGCGGTCAGGATCTCATTGTTCACGCCACAATAGAGGAAGTAATCGTTGGTGAACAGGATCGGGATCTTCCTTCCGTAGTTCTCCATCTTCTGGCAGAAAGGAACTGTGGTTTTGTCGACGCAGAAGTCGTCGTTGGCGACGCAGTGCTTCAGCCTGGGGTGGTAGTAGGGGGTGGGGTTGTCCGGACACTTGTGCCTGTAAGGTTTCTTCCCCTTGCAGATGAAGTACTCGTTGCATTTCTTGGTGTTGGGGTAGAAGCCGTCCCTCATGCAGATGACACCGGAAGCCTCCTCGCCGTCTGGGGGGTTGAAGCAGGCGGGGTCCGGCGAGTTGGAGCAGACTCCGGTGGTGAAGTTGCAGTACGGGTGGACCTATGCAGATACATTGCTTTTAGACAACTATATTTTATTCAGTGAGTGTGTAAAGTGAAGCTCCTCCCCTTAAATGGCATTTGAAAAGAAGAGAACCGATCAGAGAAGAGGCTGTCCATATGTTCTCAGGGACGGTTCGCAGCCATTCCCCTTAGTGATTTCAAATGAAAACGTACTATATGATATGTAGAATAATTAAATCATGTGTGGTTGCATCAGTGTTTCTTATGAACTATTTATTTGCTTATTGTAAAGCTCTCGTGCATTTTACGTTCACTGCAAACAAATACAACCATAATTTGCTTTATAAGCAGACATTTAATTCCAGCTCCAGATTTTACTAAACCTCTTTGGTGTTCTGTAGCAATAACATCAGGTACTCATCTGACATAGCCTGCCAACACTACAGCTGATGGAGAAGATGGGACTTCACTTTACACTCTCATTGAATGAAGTATAAGAGATATGCTAAACGAATACCAACTAAAATGTGTATACTTTGCATAGGCCTATGTCCAATCTTTAATTTATTTTGGTACTGCTTTTGGCGGTGCAAACAAATTAATTTTAAAACCTCTTTTTGTCATTCAAAAATCAATACTCAAAGTTGCTTTTAAAAAATATGAAGGATACACTACAGAACATCCCTTTCAGAAATTTGTGTTCTCACGGTTCGTCAATTATACATTAAATTTCTCGTAGTTCATATTAGGAGCCTAAAAGCCAAGAGGTACAAGTGACATTTTTTTACTTTTAAGAAAACAGCAATCAAAGTTTTGCTTTGACCTATAATTCACAATTATTAACATAAAATTATATAATAAGTGTTAATACTACCTACTGTTACCCAAGAACCCCTACATTAAGGTTTAAGTATCTTACTTTGAATAGAATTTTTTATACACATTTTTTTTTTTTATGAACACCAATTGTACCCCTTGGCTTCCAAAGAGTTTTACCTTTTTATTTAGTTAATAGGTGGATCATGCCTGGAGTGCTGAATGAAATACTCCATTGCAGCAGACCTGCATGCTCAGTGAATTTCAAATGCAATAGAAAATTCAATCCAACATAGCGAGATTTGGAATGTTTTTGTTATCTCCATAACATCAATATGGGGAATGAGTATGAAAGTTTGCTGCAACAGGATTTTTAAAACTGGTAGGTTTTAATTAAATATTTAGTAGATCTTCTTGAAGAAGAAGCCATATACCAAGTTTTAATGAGATATGTTAAGAAATAAGGAAGATATAGTTTTTTTATTTTCCATAAGGATGACATGGAGAATGATTATGCAGCCACAAAAAATGGAAATATCGGGGATTTTAGACTGAAATAGATTAGATACCATCTAGATGAAGCCACAAACCAAGTTGTATTAAGATTTGTTGAGAAATAAGTGAGATTTAGAATTTTACTTATTCCCCATAAGGTTAACATTGGGACAGTGTACTGTGTTTACCACTTTCAATTTCTCAGTAACCAATGGTCATAGAGCAATGATTCCACATATTAATTGTTTATATTTTTGAGCTATATTCGATGATGCCAACAAAAATTTGATTATTTTTATTTTTCTATGTAAAATACTCAAAAAACCCATTTTTGGTTGGATGCCAAGGAACTATTTTTTGGTTCTCCTTGGATGCCAAGGAGTACAAGTGCAACTTATACCTATTGGCTTCCAAGGAAGAACAGCTGATTCTTGAAGTAGTACTTATATCCTCCGCTAGATTTCAGCACCTGTCAAAGAAAACCTTAATACCCCTTTACCACTGAATTCTACTGCTCCTTAGCTTCATTTCTGTGTACTTAACTCAAAATCTCAAAAAATGTCACTTGTACCCCTTGGCTTTTAGGCTCCTCAATGTACAAGCACTCTGAAATAACCTTTGATGAAATTTCGCACAATCATAACACCCGTTTTTCTAGGAATGTAGGCATCATGGTAACGCAATAAAAACCAAAATTTTTCTCGAACAAATTCTTTTTAATTTAAAACTTTGTTTATCGGAATATGTGTCAGAGGTGATAATTCACACCTTTTTAATATTGTACCCCTCTCGTCTTTTAAAACCATCTCATTGTGTGGCTTATCTCTTTGAATACTGAGGGTTGCGAAGCCATTATTGCGCTGGACCCAGCTTGACCGCCGATCCCTTCATTACTCCTTCTCCCCCCCCCCCCAAACGCTCAATCTGCACGCATCATTAATTCCGGACACTCGTTGTAAACAATTAAAATTTGAATTTCATCACGAAACAAAATAAGTTTAATTATTTTTCTTCCGTAATTTTTATTTGGCCTCTGATTAGCAATGGGTCTACACACAGACTACTAGCCCATGTAGGCTCTTCCTATATCTATGTGTGGAATTATACTTATTTAAATTATTCCATTTATTTGTGGAATTATACTTATTTATAATACTTTAGGAAATAAAGTATACCTCATTGGTGCTTTGGTATTATACGGAGGCCACCCTTATACAGCGTGCTGATGCAGTTAGGTTAGGTTATCATAAGTATGTTAATAGGACTTTCCTCGTTTCGTTACAATCGAACGATACCGGATGAGTCATAACTTTCACCCGCCGAATCCCCTCCAAGTAGGCCAAGGTCAGGTTGTTGACTGGGGTGTGTACGTCACTGACCTACAGGATTTGGCGGGCGAAATTATGGCTCATCCTGTATCGTTTGATTCGTAACGAAACGAGGAAAGTCCTACTAACATATTTATCATACGTGTTAGGTTAGGTAGAAAGTAACGTCAGTTACTTTCTACCTAACCTAACATAGCCGCCGCAGCGCGCTGTATAAGGGTTGCAATTGGGTGTGGTGACACTTCCAACTCAATCCTTGCCGACATCGCTGCCATCTGGGAGGCAGAACACAAAGACCGCTCATCATAACTATGTCAAACTTGACAGTAAGTTAATTAATGTATGTTCTTTCCTATTGAGTAGTTATTTTTGGTATCCAGTCAAAATAATCTCTCTAAAAATAGTGGCCTCCATATAATACCAAATTACCATTTCATTTCGTGGATTTTTTCCGTTATGTGTCAGCAATCCTAAAATATTTTCTAAAACATAGTAATGAAACAAAAACCTCATACCTTTATTCTGGAGGCCAGTAGGCGACAATATCACTGATAATTTGATGAAATAAGTCTTTATTCTTGTTCCGCCGACGCCACAAAAATTCACACAAATATGAGTCAATCATAGAGCGCCGCGTACGGCACTGAACTTTATTCCGATGTTTTGCAAGCCGTCAGTTACTTTCTACCGTTTGTGTGGGGGCACCAGAGCTTTAGGTTAGGTTAGGTTAGGCTAGATTATGTTAGGTTAGGTTAGGTTAGGTTAGGTTAGATTAGGTTAGGTTAGGTTAGGTTAGGTTAGGTTTGGTTAACCTCACCTAAACTAACTACTAAAAAAACTACTAAAAAACTACTACTAAAAACTAACCTAACCTAACCACTAAAAAATACTAATTCGACCATTACAAAGTGAATTCCGCTCTGTTTAGCGGAAAGTCAATGTAAATAGAAAATATTTTAAAATTGCTGACACATAACGGAAAAGATCCCATTTCATTTCAAGTACAGTATATTGAATTTCACTGGACCTCGGTGCATGGGAATCTGCTGATCTCGTAGTACTTGTCGCCGGAGGCGTTGGGGACGCAGACGCGGGCAGTGTTGCAGCCGAGACAGGAGTACGCCCCCTCCTCGCAGTAGGTCACGGGCGCCACGCGCGGGGAGGGTTTGGCAGCTTTTGCTCCTACGCCGGCACCATAGCCAACACCTCCATACGCGCCACCCGCGGCACCATAGCCACCACCTCCATACGCGCCACCCGCGGCACCATAGCCACCACCTCCATACGCGCCACCCGCGCCACCATAGCCACCAGCTCCATACGCACCAGCCGCGCCACCATAGCCACCAGCTCCATACGCACCAGCCGCACCAGCCGCGCCAGCGTATTTTTTTCCACCTAGAAACATCAGGATAACGTTAGCCAACTTTACGTAATAACGTTGACTTTGCATTCAGAAGGAGACCTCCTCTCTTAGCTATACATTTTGTGTTAGCCAGGGTTTGAAGTGGACGTAGTTTGACTTCGTGATCGACAGATAGTGCTGTTAAAAATTATTCGTTTCAGTTCTTTATTCAAGTTCATATCCGCTAAGATTTATTTAGCTTATATTTGCTCCATGCATATTAAATTGCCTAGATAGTCCCTTTTTGAAGCACAATTACTAGTTGATAACAGGATATTACGAGAGTCATTTAACTTATATTTGCTCTCTGAATATTAAATTGCCTAAATAGTCCATTTTGAAAGCATAATTATTAGTTGACAGCAATATACCCTGCTAGAGAATACTGGAACTACGTATTCTAACAATTCCTAGCTGACACAAAAGTTGGTACACCTTTTACTACGGCGACGGAAAGCCTCCTCTCTGTTTTTGTCAATGGTAAGCCTATTAGGTAAAAACACCATAAAATGTTGTATATAAAAAGGTTATACATATTGATCATGAAAAAGTAATTGAATAATCCACCGTATTGAGCAATCTATTTTGTTCACGAAGCGAAAAATGGTTCGCTCCTATTTATTCAGGGGCGTTCAAAGCGCTGTACGATTCATCAGGTTCAAACATTTATTGAAATCTTAATGACATAAGATATCAAATCACGTAAAGCACGAATTGAGCAAACATAAAAATTGCATTATGTTCAAAATGCAGTTTTCCTAAACAAACCCCTACCAGGGATAAAAAAATATATTTGAA
Source organism: Flexamia atlantica (assembly GCA_035578135.1). NCBI lineage: Eukaryota > Metazoa > Arthropoda > Insecta > Hemiptera > Cicadellidae > Flexamia > Flexamia atlantica. Next base: position 7,871,452 of record JAQJVK010000004.1, on the reverse strand, counting down.
TTTGATGTGATATCAATGTTTGCGCGATGATGATTTGTCTTAAAGAAGCCTCTACTTCAAAAAATAATAAAATGGTTATTAAAACTGCTTGTGAGTAAAAAACAGCATTTTATTCTGCAGTTTACAAAGAATTGCGAAGAAATCTCAATGAGACTAAAAATTTAATTTGGTAGTTTTGCAAACCATTAATAAAATCGAAATTTAAAAAAATGTTAGCGTATTTTATTTTTAAATGTGCCATTTTCCTTACAAATAAAGTCGCTTTTGTATCACGTAATTTGAATATGATAAGTTTTAGTTTGGTATTCTTATACAGAAAATATTTTGAAAAAACTTTAATTTTTTTGGAAATTTTATATTTTTTTATATTAATCAAGCCAAATTTATTGAAAGTGAGTGATTTTTTGGATATTTAAAAGCAGGTGACTCTAAAAAATTAAAATGTGTAGCTCAAAAGAAGTTCTATTGGAATTTCAATTTTAGTTTGCTAAGAACAGTAAAATTGCTACTTTCGGCAATCGAGAGTTTTCTGCAGAAAGGCTGTATTCTTGTATGCAGTATGCCTAGAAACATATAAGTTGAGTTTTATTCCATTAAAAACTGAATTGAAATTTTGAAATTGTTTTCCATATTTAGGGATATGAATAACAAAATTAGGAGCAAAAACGTCTGATTACAGTATTTCTAAATATTTGGGCGTTTAAGGTAGACACTCCCCTTAAAGACCTGAAATGAAAAGTTCGAAAATGTTTACCCTGAAGATTTGTGTAGTTCTGATAATAAATATAAAAATAATTGGCAGTAGTAGAAGCCCAATATTGTCGGTTGATTATAATATAAGTTCTAACGATCTTTTAAATAGCTTAAGTTAGATTAAATATCATTTCCCTTTACTTTTGACTAACATTTTCTAGAATTTGATTATTTCAATTCAAATAATGTCCTTTTTTGATAATAACATGGTAAATCATAAATGAATATGAAGAAAAAGCTACTATAGGGAGGACTGTAAACTGATTACCAAAAAATTACAAAAGCAATTCAATTACATGCAGCAGAAATAATTATGTAAAGAGTTTATTAACTTTTTGGCTTTTAAGTTCTAGCTGCCTGTTATGGGTCTCAATCTACTTTGCGAGATTGGCCTGCAAAATGCAAAAAAAATAAGGAAGTTGATTCACATTTATTCGTTTGATTATTAAAAAAAATCTTAATTAGTAAATCAACCAATATGACGTTCATCATCTCAAAAGAGGCATTACACTCAAAGTCGTTTTGGAGACCAATAAAAATGCAAAAATTTAAATTCGCAACGGTAAATGTAAATATTGAATTAGCTTAACTCGGTTATTATATAGCTCACCTATATTGGCTAGTTTCAACATTTCAAGAAACGTATATACAAAGACAATAATTTGGAACAAATAGGTAAATTTTAGTTTACCACATCACATACAATAACTAAAAACGTAAGACTTTTGTTATTTCTTGACGCGGCCATGAATCGGGTACTCGACCTATACCCCAACATTGCCAACCCGTAAAAAGGAATAGTACTCAAAGAAAGTGAGGGTTTGCACTTTAGTTAGTGGCAATCATTTTGCAATGTTTAATCACTTCATTGCCACACAATTGATTCTTAGCTTTCATTGATATGAAACTTATATTTCAGGTCCATAAGGATGGGAATATATACGCAAGGGTTTGAGTTCGATGAGGATCATTTTGAAATATTTTTTTTTTAGGATCAGAAGTGCAGCTAAAATCTATAATGGGAGTATGTTCAGCTTCAGTTTTCAAAATGTGATAACGAATTTCTAAAAAACTGCTATCTTTATCTGTCTTAATGTTTCCTTTGTAATACGATTGCTAACTCAAAAAAGTGAAATTTTATTTTCTAACAATACGTGCTAAATGAAAGTTGTAGATCATAATGTTCAACGACTAAATTTTAAATGGGTAAAATTTAATCAGTTGCGTCAGAGCAGAGGCAAAGGTGCAATTTACATTTGCGATCACTATACCAATTATGATGTTAATTAATTGGAATTATTAATTGGTATATGCCAACTGTATAAAGTGCTTAGCAAAAAAATCTAATATTTTGGTGATTTTACATATTTTTTACTCAGCTTTTCAGCGTAACTTAATCATAATCAATTAGTATTTTGGGGCAAGAGTAAATGAATTGAATTCATAAGGTGAATTGCCTCATTCGAAATCGAGCTGCATCGGTCCCTTTGCTTGTTTTTAATTCGACTCTAAATTCTAAGCCGACCATTTGTATTTGTTCAGCAATCATTTTACATTTTTTTAAACTCGTTTGTCGTCTTTATTCGACACTAATGGTTTTAAGAAATATCCTAGCAACCCAAAGTGTTTAAATTCTATGTTATCAATTAAGTTAAAATGTCATCCAAGAATATTCGTTGTTAAAATTTTTCAGTAAGGCCTATTTTAATTGAAAGGCAATTTATAGTGACTGCTGTAAAACGTGCAGAAAAAACAGAAATATAAACTCAAACAAATAATAATATGAGCTTACCTGACTCCCTACATTTTGTTTAAAGAAGCATCTCTTAAAGTTTCATTGGACTTACTTGTTACATACACATTTCGTTACATTTATACTTTATATTTTTATTCGTAAAAAAATAAAGAGAAAACTACCTCATTGAAATAAAATTAAAAAACTTAAGATTGCTAGACTAGTGATGGAAATGTGATAATTGTGTAGATATTTAGACAGTAACAGAAGAACGTTTGATAAAACCATTCCAGGGTCAATCTTGGTTAATTTAAAGTTTAGTTTGGTTAATTATCTCAATGTCTTGGGCAATTCAACAAAGCAGTTTAAATAAAGAAACGCTGAGAAATAAACTTTTATGTCACTAACTTTCGATAATGAATTAATTGACTTTTCCTAACGAAAGTCGGACTTACCCAACCTAACGAATTGATCTGTTTCGGCTCAAAATTATGAATAATTCATCAGATTTTTCTAGATAAAATATGATATGAGTTTCAAGTGATTATTGAGTGTTTATATTTTAATTTCCTCAGTAAAATTAAAATATAAAAAGCCAACCTTATATTGTCTTCCAACAATTTTATGAAAAACATTATACTCAATGTTATGACCTACATTCAAGTATGTGAGCAAGTCACCAAATTATGAAAATTTAGAGCGTCGTTAAAGCGTCATCCTTGAATAGAGTCTTGAAACGTAGAATGTTTTGTGCGAAGCTAGTATTTTAGAACCAAAATCTTCTTTATTATTAAATTACAGATTTAACATGTAAGCATTAAAACTTACTATTTCAATCAAATCAAAATTAGAATGTTTTTTTAGCCGTTCGATATCACGTACTACAATGGTACATGTCTAGTCAAATAACTGGGCCCGATCTGATCAAAAGACTAATGGTAATTTTAGCATTAAGCTTACGAACGTGGCTGTGCCACGTCACGCAGCACGCCCTATAGTAGGACACTTCTCGTCCAACCAAACAAAATATAACTTACAAATCAAGCGATACTTACCGGAGCCCCCATAAACAGTCAGAGGAAATACCTATAAACAAGTAAAACAATTTTTAAAATTTGTCACGAAAGTTATTATGCTTATAATCTAATCTTTGCTTAAGATCTAATTTCTTGTTTGATGAGGAAACCTAGGTTAAAGAACCTAGAAAGAATTTTGGGAGTGATAGCAGCATTGCGATGTCGAAAACTAGGCCACCTCATCAAACTAAAATTTTAGCGTAACATAAGATTGGATATAATTATATTCAACAATCTACAAGTTATTATTAAATTTAAATATTTTTCATAATATTCCCATTACAAATACATTATTTAACGTAATATATCATAAATAATTTGGCTTACCAAAAGCAAGAAAAACTGGAACATGGTGCCTGAGCGTCCGTTGTCACAAAAGAATCGTTCGACAACTGTTCTTTTGTAGCACAGTTGGCATTAATTGCAACAATTATCTGTTTGTTCGGGCGAACGGTACGAATATTGTGCGATCTACAGTAAAATCCAGCAATAATTTACGATTCTTTTAATTCTATTGGACTTTGAAATAATTTCGTGTATAACTTTTTTATTCGGAAACTTATAAATTCAAGCCAAAAAGGCCGCGTCACATTGAAACAACACGGTATAGTTGCTACAGGATCAGCTGATTCCTATAGATTAGAATTTTCAACTCGACCCGCCCATTTTAAAATTTTCTGTTTACATTGGTAGAGTTCACGGTTGAGTCTAACTCGCCCGTCTAGCTCGCCCTTCTACTCGACTAATGTGACGCGGCCTTAAATATTAAACTTACTACCACGGTTTTCAAATTACCTTTTGAAAAATATTATTCTTTTGAGTACTATTGATCCCACAATATTTAATAGCCTAATACTACTTTTATTAACTAGTTTTAATAGTTGTTAAAGAAGGCCGGATCACATTGGTCGAGTTAACTCGGCCGAGTCAGCCTAGTTGCTAGTATCAGCTGATTCTTACTTCAGAATTGTCAACTCGCCCTGTTTAAATTGGTCGTGTTGACGGTCGAGTCTAACTCGCCCGTCTAACTCGTCTTCCTACTCGACAAATTTGACGCGGCCTATAGTTTTGAGAAACAAAAATGTCTAAAGGTTTTTACGCAAAAATGAGAAACTACCAAGGATAACCATCTTAACCAGTTGCGTAGGTCAGTCGTAAATCATTTAATGCAACGTGACTGGGTCCACCCGAGAAAATGAGCCAAATCATACGAAATGACGTCAAGCAAAACACAGTAGAGCGCCGACTATCCGAACTAATTGGGGACAAGGGGTGTTCGGATAACTAAAAATTCGGATAATCGAACATGAAAAGACAAAATTCTTACTATATATAATGTAACTATATATGTCGTAGCCACATTGTGTAATTGGGCACTTCATGAAGTGTCCAGAGCTGACCGGGCACTTCATGAAGTGCCCAGCTCACCTGGGCACATAGTGTAATTGAATGGTTTCATTAAAAATTACAGTATGTGACCAACAAAACTAGGCACATGCTGTAATTATTTCTTTTACACTATGTGTCCAGTTCAGATGCTGGACACTTGATGTAAACACGTAAAACTGCTGTTTACGTTGCTGTTGGTAGTATCCGATGTATTATTTTCAATAATACAACATACAGTTATTTTAAAATAATTTTGTAAAACATTAAGAATAAGATTGTCTTCCACTAAACCAGACAATAATTCTTGCCTGTATGTTTTGTCGTGGTTTCTTCTATGTTTTCTGAAATATTCTGGCTACACATAACTATAAAAATTGTTATTATTTAAACAACAAACGGTTGTTTAAATAATAATATTAATAGTGATGCGTAGCCAAAATAACTCAGAAAGTCACAAACGAAACAATTCAGTCAATTTCAATGTTATATGCTTTAATAAAATAAAATACATGAAACAGTTTACCTATTACATTTATATGTAACACATAAATTTCACGTTTTAATTTTTTAACTTCTTACTGAGTCACCCTTTGTAAACTTATGATAGATTAAAATATAGCATGGTAAAACAAATTTTTAAATAGAGTCATAACAGTCCTTGAAAAAATAATAAAAACTATTCTTTAGTTTTTTATTGTCATAGAAATTGAAAACATTTAATTTGTATAAAATTTTACAATTTCGTTTTTTTTTGTAATTATATTAACATTGACGACAATTTAGGTTTAAGTTTTTCTTTTATGTAAGAATGAATGAATTAACGTAACATCATTACATCAAGCCTTTTCTTTGTAATTATTTTTATTTGTTTATAGAATATTAAAAAACGTGTGTCCTGTTTACTTGACAGCTTTTCAAAAATATGCCTTTTATTATATTCGTACTGACACCAGTAGCTTAAAAATCTAAGTTTATATTATTAACTCAAATATTTGGAAATTCATATGAAACATTGTCTAAAGGGATAACCTATGAATGTTAAACGTTATTCTTAAGTAAGCGGTTACTAAAAAATTCTAGCCGTTCGGTTTTGAATCTTTTTTTTTGTTAGCGCACTACCTATAATTTAGAATATATTATCATTATTTGTCTTTATTCACAAGTGCATTGTGTAATGGACATCGTCTGTAGAAATAGATTATTTTTATATGCAATAATATAATCCTTTAATATATTATACAATAATATAATATTTTATACTACTCTTTGATTTAATAACTATTTGAAACCGACAATATTTGTATTAAACTTTAAACGAATTATAAGTGTTTGTTTTATCCTAGATTAAGATTGTTAACTGTTTATTTTAGTCTGAACTCAACTCATACTCCAACAAATTCGTTGACCAAATATAACGTAGACTAATTATATTTTCAAAAGGCTTATGTAACTAAAACCGATGTTAAAATATTTGTATTTAAATAAATAAATAATAAATATTAAAAGGTTTAATAGCAAACAGTAACATTGGCTACTTTAACACGGACGTTGATATTTAATATAAACATTAGGATTGGTTTTGACAAAGATTTAAAATCGACTGCTCAACTTGCATCAATAGTTACACCATGTGTCCAATAAGCGTTGGGCACTTCATGAAGTGTCCAGTTTCGTTGGGCAGATGCTGTAATTTTGATAGAAATAATCGAGTTACACTATGTGCCCAGGCGCGCTGGGCACTTCATGAAGTGCCCGGGCTGCGTTGGGCTCTTCATGAAGTGCCCAATTACAGCAAGTGGCTACGACATATATAATGTAACTATATACAATGTAATTTTTACTAGTAAAAAGGCTAAGAAATGATTTAAAAAAAATTATTCCTATAATTTTATTATGATATCGATCAGAATACATGGGCATAAATTTTTAAAGAACAATTTATCATACATAGATACAGTACACTGTATACTTTTTATTTAGAAAAAAAGTCGAAAATTTGTATTTGCTTTAGCCATGACCCTTTTTTTTGTCGCGAAAATTTAAATTGCTTGTTCGAAATATGAATTTACGGCGTTCGGTTAACCGACGCCGACGGTTCGGATGACCGACGGTTCGGATAATCGGCGCTCTACTGTAATATGTCCCAGTCCGCTAATGGTGCCAATTTTAACTTTAGTGTTGGGCCTAGTTAATTTATTATTTTGGTCTGGACAGTGTCATTTGATTTGTACTATAGCCTGACTAGTCGCAGCGAGGTATCTCGATGTCCTTAGACATCTTCATCGAACAAAATATAGTCCGCCTTTGTCAATCGTCAATTAAAACTTAAAAGGTGTTTTTTTAGAACAATAAGGTTATAAAACAATAATTACTACTGGAAACAATAAAATGTTTTTTTGAGAAAAAACCTGGAAGTTATATGAATTTGTCATAAAGTTATTCTTGACAAAGTTCCCCTCTGAGCTTAGGTTTGTGGGTCGGGAACGAGTCCCTTTCGTTACGTACAAAATAGTGCATTTCATAGCATAATGTTAAAGTGGAGTTTTGAATATTCTAGGCTGTATGGTCTCGAAAATGCATAACACTATCACTCGTGTTTTAAGCAATACTGTAAGCCACACTACATTACAATCAGCTACCTTTTTTTTTACTTTACTTAATGTTTTTGTATTGTATTGTATTGTAGCAAACAACATTACTTTTCTATTATAAACTTTATTTTTACATGGTAAACAATTTAATTTGAGGTTTCACAGGTAATAAACACATAACGAAAACAGGTGATTTCAAATTCATGTAGTGAAAAATAAATTACTTGCTTTCGTTCATTAATTGCTCTAGATGTAAATCTCTCTAGACAAGAAACTTTAAAAATTATGTGAATGATAAAAAGAATGGGTTACCATACACGCACACATAAAAGAGGCCAGACAGTTTTACTAATGATCTAAAAAACAGAGACGTTAGTCAAATTATTAGTGTTTTTATTGTTGGAATCAAATTTAACTAAAAAATACTTTTATTGATATTTCAAGGAGTATAAAAAATAACCATAATCAATATTATAAAAAATATCTATAAAAAAGTTCAAATTTATAAATCTGTTAAGTTTTTTCAACCTAATGGTAGCTTTACGTAGATTTGCCGTTTTTACGTAGCATCGCCGCCATTACGACCTCAATGTATGGTCTGTTGTTTTTGATTATGTAAGCTTAGTACAATGCATGTACTACTCGTATTGCATTGAGGTTGAAAAATTATTATTTTAAATAAAAACCAAATTTTATCAGAGTTGTATTCCAATAATTTTTTAGGGTTATGACAATCCTCAAAACGATTTGTTGTGCATTAAAAAAGTAACGTAACGTATTCGTTATAATTTGTCCAATATGAACCTGTTCTAAGAAAGCAAAATTGATACAGCGAGAAAGAAAGAAATTTCTAAAAAATACACAATATTAAAACTAGGAGTATATTGTGTAGGTTATCACTAATGGTTAGTGATCGGAAGGTGTACTAAGACATGTCTGCCTTTCCAATCTCTACTTACATATACCTTCTTCCCGATGTCAGTGCAATAATTCGAAATCACAAAAGCAATGCACGAGACCTTTGCAGACTTTATCCCAATCGAACAATACAACACATATTAAGAATAGTTGAGGTTTGGAAATGGTTTATCGTTTATCTTATTGGAATGCCTGTCAGTTCAGTGACTCGTCTACACCAAATCACAGCTGAGAAAACACGTTTTCAATTAAATTGGGATTATGTGATTTCTGGAAAATGTAACCTATTTTTCATTTCTTTTTAGCATTTTGTAATTTGCCTGTAAGTCCTCTGTTTTTATCTAGTTTCGCCTGGTTTGAGATCAAAGTGCAATACCAAGGTTCAAAGCTTATTAGCGAATTTCCCCTATAGGGAAGAAGCTATTACCGTAGGTCTAATGGTAAGACCTAAACCCGAGCCTATGATAACTTTTCGTTTTGGGGCCACCAGAAGCAAAAACACTATTGTTCGAATTTTGTCTGAATATTTGTCTGTTAGCACGATAGCGGCCGTAAAAATGGTCCAATCTTAATGAAAATTGGTACATACGTGTAAAGTGGTAATCACTCGGACGAGTTTGTGAACCAGCCCGATCGGACCACCGGAAGGGGGGGGGTAAAGGGGGATAAACCCCCCAAAAATGGGATTTTTAATTTTTTTACATATAAAAATATAATTTATCGAATTTTTGTTGGCACCATTGAATTCAGCTCAAAAAAACAAACAATTTAGTATTATGAATCACTGTTCTATGTCTATTGGTTACCGAGATATTGAAAGTGGTAAACACAGTACGTTGTTCCAATGTTAACCTTATGGGAAATAAGTAAAATTCTATATCTCGGTTATTTCTTAACATATCTTGATAAAATTTGGTAAATAGCTTCTTCTAGTTCAGATCTACTGAATAATAAATTAAAACCAAAAAGTTTTAATATACCTGTAGCAGCAAACCTGCATACTCATTCCCCATGTTATTCTTATGGAGCTTACCAAAACATGTCAAATCTCGCTATGTTGGATTGAAACACGTAGTTTTTCATTTGAAATTCGCTGAGTATGCAGGTCTGCTTATACGGGGGTATTTTTGAGATATTAAGCTCTGGAAAATCCTGATACTAGTCGAAACTTATTCCTCACAAATATATATCCTATTCGTCCATATACGTAAACTTAGTTCAGAGATTATTCATAAAATGGCTCAAAAGGTATAGAAAAACATGTAAAAACAACAAACGTACCATAAGATGAAGAGCGGCGGAAAAAAGACTTTATGCTCAACGATTTTTGTTAGTTTTGACCTACTAAACAGGCTTAAAAAATTTCGGACACGCAAATACCCTATTATGTATTAGTAGCATTATAACATAAAATAGGTAATGTAACGATTCCAGGTAGTAATGAAGTATAAGTATTTAAAAAATTCAGTTTTTTACGTAAATATGGGAACACCAAAACTCGGGGCAATGCGACCGACTCGGGTGGAAAGAACGGGCCCATTGGTAGTGCAGCCATTAGTTACCGCTTTCATTGTTTCCACTCCAATACCATACCACTACTTGGTGTCTCGTCATTGCGGACAGGGGAGATCTTGGCGGTGATTTATAAGGCCTTACGTCACCGCCAAAATTGTTTGCCCTAAAACACCACACCACAATAATTTGCAACGCGGTATAGCGACGAGAGGAAGCACCATAGGTCCCATAAGTCACCACCACCACAGTCTCTCCTGTGGCACCACACTGCTGTACTTGGTGACTGGGACGGTGGTGTGTCCTCTAGCCCAGATAATCGGAGGTCACTAATTGTGGATAGTTTTAAGTGGGGGTTGTGGATGTTGTACTCCCAGAGGGTATTAACGTCCGCACTATTGAATACTAAGTTAACCCTCACAAATAAACCAGTTCATAATTAATTGGTGAAATTTTAATTCAGATACCACGTTCAACTTTGGGTCTCTTAATTGCCATTGGCTATTTGGTTATTAATTTATACTTTATACGTCTGCGAAATGGTGATCTACCCAGGCAGGTATTTTAAGCCAAGTGTGAATAAGTTTAGAATGATTACTGTGCGATCTTGTAGTCTTATTACTGACTAAGGACAGTATGTGTGTTCCTTAGAAAGGACCGTTAATTAATTGCCCAACAGATAATTGCAACTAAGGTACCTTCATTTAAACGTGAGATCAAAACCACAATTTTACCAAAGAATTACGAACTGGTCGTATTATAACAATGGTATTATGGATGAATCTGATACAAAAATCAATACAATCTGATATAATTCACTTGGATTCTGATATAATCCAAACCGGGGAAAATCGACTCAACAAGCCATCGCTTATGACTATCCAGGATTCGTGACCTCCAAGTAGCTGGGTTGTAAGCCACGTCACTGCCCAAATAAACAGTCCTGTCTAAGGAAAATATCGTCCTTTGACAGAAACAAGACTAAAATATCGCGCCACAATAGTCCAACACTCTTCTCTCATTCATACTTGGCTTAAAATAACTACCCGGGTAGGTCACCATTTCAAGAAAAGTTTAAAGTATTAAGTAAAATTAATTGATTATGAACGTGTCACGACCTTGTGGTGAGGGATGTCCCAATTTGAGATGATTTGTGCATCTGTAAGTCACTGCTGTCATTGTATCCCTACAACACCGATTCACTGCACTCGGTGTGATGTCTTTGCGAAGAGGGTGAATCTTAGTGGCGTGATTAACAAATCCTGAAGTCACCATCACCAGCCTGTCCTGTGATTCTACATCACTATTTCATTTTATTTCATTTATTGTCATAAAGCATTTACATACAAGGCAGAAATGTTTCTGTAGCAAACACATGACATGTCATACATTTGTTTTAAACCTAAAATAACAATATCCTAAAAAATTAAATAAAATGTTTTCACAAAAAATAGATAGATGTTAAATAAAATGTCATCTTCAGGTATAATTACAATTTAACCTACCACTTCATTACTGTCTAAAAATTCTTTTATGGAATAAAAGGCCTTATCTATAAGAAAGTTTTTTTTATTTTTGATTTCATAGTAATAAAGGGAAGTTCTAGGATTTCTTTAGGAATTTTATTAATAATTTTTATTGCACTATATTGTGGAGATTTTTCAAAGAGTGTCAATCTGTGATTAGGTATTTGAAATCTGTCTTTGTGCCTAGTACTGTAATAATGTTGCAAGGCATTTTCCAAATAAATGGTTTTGTTGTTCATCGCAAAAAGTACTAATTATAAGATAAATAAACAGGGCAAAGTTAAGATGTTTGACTGTTTAAAAATGGGTTTGCAAGAGGTTCGTTTACTTTTAAAAGTCATTAGACGAAGACAACGTTTTTGAATTTTGAAAATATGTTCAGATTGCATAGAGTTTCCCCACAAAACGACGCCGTAACTGATTAAGGAATAAAAATAACCATAATAAACCATTTTAAATGTTTCCATACTGACAGTATAGCGTAAAATGTACATAGCAAAACAAGCAGAATTTAACTTTAGGCATAGCTTTTTTATGTGACCCTTCCAATTAAGATTGTTATCAATTTCCATTCCAAGAAAAGTTAAGGAGTTTCTAAACTGTAAGGAGTTATTTTCAAAATGTACATCGAGTTCTAATGACTTATTATTTTTTGCACGGAAACAAACTAATTGTGTTTTGTATACATTCAACTTGAATTCATTGTTTGAAAACCAAGTGTTTAAGCTGTCAAGAGCATCTGGTATAGTCTTAAACCATATAGACTATACTTGGGTCCATATCGATGCGTCGAGAGTAGGCCCCACAGTTGGTGATTTTGCAGCCATAAGTCACCGCCACCATTGTCTCTCCCCTTCATCACCCCACCAATAGACTCGTCACGTCATTGCAGCCTTTGACATTATTTAACAGCTTGTTAATTCGACATACTTACGTTTAAGTCCGTTCGAGTTAATTCAAGTTAACCCATAATTGCAGACTGATAGACTTGTATGTCTTTTTTTACAACTGGCTTTACATATCTCTATACCTACCTCCATCAGTATACTACTTCATTACTTTAATTAAATTTGTCTTCCAGAAATATTCTAGTTAGAATGAGCCATTGTTCACCCATACTTCTGCTGATAAAATTCCATAGTATTGAAAATAATTCAGTTTAACTACGATTGATGTTAGGCCTATCAACTCATTTACCTGCTCATATGACCGATTCGACATTGATTACTGTTTTATGCAACTTTAGGTTTTGTACTACTAAAAATGCATTCATCAATAATCAACAATCGCTGCTAAAGTCAAAAATGCTATTCAATTTAAAGATTTTATAACCAACCAAGTCCAACATTAACTGTTACGTAGATAGAATATTGAAGAACTTCTAGACGAGCTGTACGTAAAATAATAAAACACGTGGGGAAGAAACGCACATAGTACCTGTTGCAATTGAGTTTTCTATATTGAACCATATAAAAAATTGGGGAATGTATATTAAAATAATATGCTGTATTAGATTTTACTTTTACGCCAGAGTTATGATACACACAGATACAGCAATACCTTTTATACTAATTACATTCATAGAAAATATGTGTACCAGATAATAATTGACTAGACGGGTCCTTATTTGCACATGCCATGGAGGTAAATCGTGTAATTGTGAGTCGGTGGCGCACACAACCTCGGAGCTGTGGCGGCAGCGTTGCAAGTTCGAGTCTCGGGATTTCCGCATAAATTTATCAGTAATGTCCACCCTTGTACTACTCCGGCTCACTCCTTGCTTTGCTTAATAACTTCAACGTACAGACTGAAACCCACTTGGGGAGGGTGAACGCAAGGTCAAAAGTTGTCGCCACCCTCTTTTAAAAAAATTGTTTTTTACTTTCAAATAGATATTAGCTATAAATTATTTAATATTGTAGTGAACTTAAAAGTCACTAAATTGCAGTGGACACATGTCTTTTACCCTTGCATGGAGGAGGAGGACACTTGCTTTTATTAATTTGTTCAGCATATTATCTATAATTAAGAACAATCAAAAATGACATAACCAAAATATTTGACCAGATATAGATAAAATAAACATATCAAAATCAAAACTTAAGAAGTAAAAAAATTTTTTTATCAAAGAGTTAAGGATTTTTTTAAACGACCAGGTTTACCATTACCTTTAACGTAGAAAGAATATTGAAGAACTTCTAGACGAGCTGTACGTAAAATAATAAAACACAGATAAAGAATATTAATACCTCATGTTTGTGTTATTCAACAGAAATTGGAAACTACATTTACCTACGACGCGACGTGCAGCGTCAGCGAGGCTTAATGAGGGAAGATCCAAAGTTACCGGATTATGTTTAGACTAATGATGCTGCATCAGTGATCTCAACACTTCACAAGTTGTCGGCTATAATTGTTGGGGAAGGAACGTACATAGTACGTGTTTAAATTTCGTTTTCGATATTGAAATATTTATAAAAAGATATATGTTAAATTGATGTGAATGTAACATGTTAGATAGGACAGTTCCTTTATACCAGGTAAGTTAGACACACGGCAAACCATTCATTTATAGATTTAAGATATACAGAGATAAAAAGTGTATAGGATTATGATTTTTATAACAGAAATAATGAACTAAATGGATACAAATAAAAGGTTTTCACCTAGTTTTTATAAATTATTCAATTTAAGTCTTTATTATATTTTTGATTGAATCACCAACAGTAAAAAGCTGAAATACTTAGTACAGGGTGTTTTTCTTTTTAAACGCAACCCATTTTTAAAATTGAATAATGCACATATGAATGTGTAATGAGTATTGTTTTATTGATCTTTACATGTTATACAACCTATTATTTAAGTCTGATCGCATTTAGTTTACATTTTTTGCTCAAACAGTCCGCCACCGCCATTGGCATTTGTAAGAAGTTATGCTCTCTCCATCAAATTCACGAACACGTGTTGCAAGGGGCCTCTTTAAATTTCTTGCATTAAATTAGTTATGTTTGTTTTGAGGTGCTGAATATCTTGTGGATTGTTTTCGTAGGATAATTACTACTTTACATGTCTGTGGCAAATTTAATTTAGATCGGACCATTTTTACGCGAGTTATCGTGCTTAAACACACACACACACACACACACACACACACACACACACACACACACACACACACACACACACACACACACACACACACACACACATTGCAAACGCAACCCAAAACTTGATTTTATCGGTGAAGGATTATTTCTCCCTAAGATCCCCGGATTAGCTCCCACTATATTATTTTATTTGGGGATACATAAAAAGTAAGGCCTACGAAAACAAATCACACGGTATTCAGCGCCTCAAAACAAACATAACAAATATAATGAAAGAAATTCAAAGAGGCCCCTTGCAACACGTGTTCGGGAATTTGATTGAAAGAGCACAACTTTATACAAATGCCAATGGCGGACTGTTTGACCACAAAATGCAAACTAAATTTGATCAAACTTAAATAATAGGTTGTATAAAATGTAAAGATCGATAAAACAATACTCATTTCATATTTACATGTGCATTATTCAATCTTAAAAATGGGTTGCGTAAAAAAACACCCTGTATATTTATTGTTTGTGAAGCTATTCTAAAATTAAACAAAAAGGTGTGTTTGGAAAAAATTCAATCTCACACCACATTTGTCATTACTGCCCGCAGACCTTTGTACTTCAAACTTTAAAATGGTAAGGAAAGACTATATACCATTTGTACTAACCACTAAGAAGAACTAACTATTTTATCAGTATCATTTGATTAATCCTTTCGCCTAGTGACCTAGTATTCATTTTGTATTTTCATATACGTGTTTCAATGTTTTAAAATTGTCATAGCACTGCCTTTAAGTATCTTTCGTTTGTGAATCTAAAGCAATTTACTCCTGAGACACAAATGCCTTGCTAAACGAACTTTGTATTGTCATATAAGTTAAACAGCCCACGCTACTCGGTAATGATAATGTAGAGCAGTTGATAATGGCTGCCATGTGTTGAATGGCATCGATAATACAGACTAATCCTGCCATCTGTTAAAGCGCACTAAGCAGATTGATTCTGATGGTGGGGTTCTGCCTCAAAAAGCTTTACAGTACGTTAACCATCAGCATTCACAACGTAGAGCATTCACAATGGGGAAATAATAACAAAATCCTATGATTTTTATAATCATTAACATATGAAGTAAAATATTAAAAATCATTTGAAAAGAATGAACATTCGCAACTATAATGCATAGTTTTGTGATAATGGAAAAGGTATTATTTTCTGTAACCATAAAATTACTGACAAATGGAATTTCGAATCTAAAAAAATTTAGTTAAATACTGATTTGACCTGTTGAAAATACTTATTTTTTATACTTATTTGATTTTGTTACTTTAAACACACAATTTATATATCTATTGATACGATTTAATTCTAGCAAAACCTACAGTCTTTGTTTGTATAATGATGGGCATTATTCAATCAAAAACTAAACATTGATATCTAAATTAATTGCTATCTAGGATATCGAATAAATTTAATTCAGTGTTCTCCATAAATATCCAAATTTAAAATAGGTCTTAATTTGAACTTGGAACTGAGATTAGGGAAGTTTAGTTTGTTACATTCATTCTGAGGAAGGAATAGAAATTACAAGTATAGTTTTAAGAAATCAGGAAAATAATAATACTCTACGTTTTAATCAACTTAATTTATTTGTAGTTGTTTAGATAATCTACTTTTCCATGGAAGCATTCTTAGTTATGAGGGGTGCAAACTTATGTTATTTTAAATCAATCATTGTTAAAGATGGTAAATATAGGATTGAGTTTTAACGGCAGGAATAATAAAACCTTGAGGTTGTCAAAAATATACACCGATTAGTTTACCAGTAATATTAAAGGGCCTATTAAATTAATGCTAAATTGTGTTTCTCACTTATGTCCATTGACTGACAAATACCCCACCAGAATTCCTAAACCACAAAAATTACTACATATAAATTTTACACGTAAATATTTATTGTATTCATTAGATGAAATATAAAGCTATATTAACAAACACATTAAGATCAATGGATGTATTTTTTAATTCATCTTGACTATCTTAACAGTCGACATTATCACCTATTTAGTATTTAAACATTAAATTATGGGAATAAGCATTTTTACCACCACTTTAATCCTCATATAACGCGAGTTACACGCATCTAACAGCTTTAGCTGTTCTGACGATAACTCCATTAACTTGTCACTCAACCAAACTAAACAGGATTACAGCGAGCATGAAATGTGGAGTGAAGATTACGGTTGCCCTTATTTACACCAGTAATTAAACTTCTATAAAAGTGTTAACTAAATATTTTATTTAATCAGTTATTTTGTCATTCATTTATTAAATTCTCATACCGACTGATATAACCTAGTTTTACTATTAGTTATTAAATTGCATTGTGAGTTTCAATGTAGTACAAAATGAAGCTTCTGTATTTACACTGTTAGGTGTATGAAAGTCATGGTTAGTCTATTTAACGAACAAGCACTCGTTTAGAGATGAAGGGAGGCCCTATACTTGGTGTGTTATATCTTGAGCTATGGCCTACTCCATTGCCGGAGCTGTCAGATATATTTTTTTTAATTGTCTGGGACGAATAGCAATGTAGAAATTAGTATTAACAAACATAAAATGTCCGTTTCAAAATTGCAATAAAAATATAAGTAGACAGCTGTTAGAAAATGTTAACGTGTCAGACTAGTACGACATTAGAGATCAGCTTGAGGAAATTCTGGAAAGTGGAATGACTTTCACTCCACTCCGTCTGCTTCAGGTATAAGCGGTTCCCGCAGTCTTGTTCGACCACGACCAATAAATTACCCTTTGCTCCTGCTTAAGCAAGCAGGAGAGTTCTTACCCAAAAATTACTCTTGGCCCAACTCAACTGAATCGGCAGGCTTACATAGAAAATGTGTAACCCTAGGAGCTCTTGTAAGAAGTACGTTGAAACAAAAATGGTCAAACTACTTTACTATTTGGTGGGATCATAATACAGAATAGTTAAGACTACGAACAATATAAAAATCATTAAGAACCATGCTATTATGTATAATCAAAGAAATTTAAATAAGTTATGACATAAGACAAATTGCAACGCAAACACGCAGGAGAGAAACGACATAAAAATTAAAACGTTAAGGGAATCGAATATTAGTAGAATTTCAGAACCTTACCGAAGTCCACTGTTCTTATGCCAGGAATAATTTTCACAGAAAAAGCCACAACAATAATTTTATTGGCACGATTCCATAAAATTGCAGGACATTATGACGTTTTCAATCGTATTACCCGTTATTACCCTCAAAAAACAAATACCCTTAAGAAATGTCCTCAACTGGTGGAAACCCTCGAAAAGGGTAATTACACTCAAATACCCAACGCTAGATTCCCGTAGCTCAAGACATAACGCACCAACCGTAACCTACCTCCTTCCCACTTACCTAAACCATTTTATGAAAAAATGCTTCGATATTGTTTCACATAACTTGTAGATTGTCCTTAGTACATATTGTAGGTTTATTCTATTTTATTCTTTTGTGCGTTTTTAAATTTGTATTTTGTTTACAAGATACATTATATTTTTAAAGACTAATTAATTTAGACAGTTCTAAATTATTTTACTGTTGTTACTGGTACTGATATAGATTTATATATAATGACAATAACTTTTTTGATCTTATGTTTTTTCCGGGGAGGTAAACATTAGCATGGGGCTCCCTTATAATTGGGCTTCATGCCTGTAAGGCCTACCTTTTGCAGGAATTTTTTTATTATGTTTTGTGTCTTATATTTTGTTATCATGTTGTAGAAAGAGAGTACCATGTTAGATTTATTATAGTACTATTAAGTAGTTGGTGAATAAGTTGGTTTTGTAAAAATTGTATTTCTTTCTATATTCCTGCAATATAGAAATTTATATTCTATTCTATTCTATTCTATTCTATTCTATTCCATTCTATTCCATTCCATTCTATTCCATTCTATTCCATTCTATTCCATTCTATTCCATTCTATTCCATTCTATTCCATTCTATTCCATTCGATTCCATTCTATTCCATTCTATTCCATTCTATTCCTTTCTATTCCGTTCCATTCCGTTCCATTCCGTTCCATTCCGTTCCATTCCGTTTCATTCCGTTCCATTCCGTTCCATTCCGTTCCATTCCGTTCCATTCCGTTCTATTCCGTTCCGTTCAGTTCCGTTCCGTTCCGTTCCTTTCCGTTCCGTTCCGTTCCTTTCCGTTCCATTCCGTTCCATTCCGTTCCATTCCGTACCATTCCATTCCATTCCATTCCATTCTATTCTATTCTACTCCCCTCCCCCCCCACGGCCAAGCAACTTCGACGCAGTCCGGACAAAAACAACAATCACCGCCGAGACTCGTCGTCACACTCAGCGAGATTGCGGTTGTGTTTTGTCTTGGAAACAAACACAGCCGTTCAAACATCGTTCGATTCAATATTTCATAAAAAATAAGAGATCAAACTATTTTCGTGTATGCCGAATCAAATATTTCAAATTAAAAAATATTTTATTTTATATACTGCAATACGTTTAAGGCCCATTTGTCAATAATAGCACGTGCTTAATTACTCAAACAAATGTTTTCTAATTCTTATAGGCAGTCATGCAGTTCCAAACTCTAGTGCTCTTGCAAGTTCGTGCAGATAACAACAGCCACTGTTTAACTTTCATAAAACCTTATGGTAGCAATAAACACTGAAAATACAACAAATGTAGTAACAATAAATAAATAACGAAGTAAAAAGATAAATATCAAGCATTATTCAACAAGTAGCAAGCAGAAATCAAGAAATATGTACAAAAAACAAAATACAATATGTTAAAATGCTAACAATAACAATAAAAATCAAATGCAATTCAATAAATCATCTTTTACCAAAAATAACACTGCTTGAAAATGGAGTGAGAGAATTTCAATGTTCTCTGTAACAAATGTTTTTGCTTTAATTTTTATCCTAGGCCGGATGTTTTTACATTTAAAACAGCTAAATCAAAAATGAGTAAGGGAAATTTTGTTTTTAAGGAGTCTCTATACCTTATTACCGCAACAAAGCTATAGTCCGGGTCAACCAAAGTGGCCCATTCGCTCATAAGAATATTGTTATTTTAACACTAGAGTTTTGGACGGCCTGGGTCCCGTTATTCGACTTCGACCATAACCACTTACTTTTATTCAGTTGAATGACCTACTCATACGGCGTTGAAATTACCGATAGTTTTCGGCCATCGCGGGCCTACTTTCATAACCCCTAGAAATTTGCTTAAACACATCTCTTAAATGTGAATTTTCTTTCAAATACTTCAAAACGTGTGTGTAAGAAAAAAGTGGGTCAGAGAAAATAAATAGTCTTTTATATTACTTTGTACTTAATTTCAATAATGACCCATTGAATAATCCGCTTTTTGTCAGTTAATCAACCATATTGCCACTACATCGGATATGTTAGTTAAAAGAAACATATTAAAAAAAAACTATTATTGAAGCTATAAACAAAATAGTGTACCTCGTTATAAAAGCTACCTCTAAATTGTTTAAACCTACGTTGGATGTAAAAAGCTTCATATCTAGATATGAATATATACATATACTTTTGTGTATGTTCCAAATTCAAAAATATATATGCACAAATATATTTACTACGTTATGATAGTAATAGTTTAAAGCAATCATAAAATCAGTATCAAGGGAACGACTTGCTTTCATGAGGATAAGAAAACGTGGCTGATGGAAGAGAGAATTGGTCATTACCATGTGAATGTTGAATATAGAATGCTATTTCTCCCGGAGCTATGAACAATAGGCCCTATTCCCCTAGGCTTTACATATAACTTTAGTTTTATGTGTAGAGCTTTACATACTGATCATGATAAGACGGAGCAGATTAAGTTAGTGTTCTGAGAAGCAAGCTGTAATTTTCCAAAGAGATTGGTCTAAAATAAATTGGTCTAATTTTGTGTTTTGCGAGCTCAAAAAAAGTTTTTTTTGTTTCCAAATATGTACTTGTAATTATTCCTTAAAATAACTTTTTTAAGAGCTCACCAAGACATTTACTTCGAACAAGTTTTTATGACTGAGGTGTCAAATTACTGGAAATGTTGTCAATAATTCATGAATGTTGTTTATTTTCCTTTAGTTGAAAAATCGTTAGTCCTTTATCATGTATGTTGCACACCAACTTACTTGTATTTCATATGGAAGGGATATCAGTTAAAATTTTATTAAAATTAGTGCTTGTAAACGGCTGGACCAAAATAGACATATACTTACAGGAAATTTAATTTTCTTTCATTTTCCAAATTAATAGGGATTACATAAAGTTGATATTTTTCAAGATATTTAGGGAAAACCAAAAAATGGTATCTTCAGACCCCCTTCATCCCACCGCTTGAAGTCTACGGACGGGGACTTTTGATATGTTCACCTCCTATCTAGTCCAAAAAAGCTGCAAAGCCAAAATTGCTTTTCATGCATTTCCCTCCATAACTTTTTTCGAGCATTCGTTGCCTGGACTAACAGATATATGTTTCAGTAACAGATAATAAATTGTTTCATATACCGGCAATAATTTAACAACAGGTTTTAAAGGGATAACAGAGCATTTAGCCAATGACGTGCATGAACGGATACAATAATGGACACGGGAATGTACGGGCAAATTGAGTTTGGACGCAGTCGACTGGAATGATGCTGAACATTTCCGTACAACAGACGTCCGCGGATCTCAATAAATAGAAATTATGATGGTATTCGTATGACGATATGGAATATTTCATGTTAAATTAGCTTGCTTAGGCCTAATCGGTTATTTTAGTTGCTTAAAATAGCTGTTTCACTCATAGCAATATTTTTAAGTTTACATTATTTTAGTGTCACTTTTTCTTTTTTGCTTACAAAGGTCAGTTTTCGATCCACTGTAACCAAATATGTTGATGTTCTAATAAAAGTAACAGAACAGAACTTCAATTAATCCTTATATTACAAATTATGGTTTCGTATACTAACTTCTAACGTTTTAGTTTTGAGCTTTTTTATGAGTAATGTATTCATTTTTTCATACTACAGTACTCAGATACATCTGTTTTGTGTCTTACTGTTGGCAGGAAAAATATTCTTTGCCGTAAAGAGAACGGCAATTCAACCTTGCATTTTCATTATTTACCGTGCCCTTCTGATAAGAAACTCATGCAAACAGCTGATTAGCAAAGCTACGTTATTTATTTTATTAAGTGCTACATTTAAAGAATTAAGAGACTTAGTATATTATTTTTCTTTGCAGTATAATGTAAACCATCTTACTCGACTAAAAACTCTACATTCGCCCCCAAATCGCCCGGGAACCATAAACAAAAATGTCGTTTTTCTTTCTAGTATGATTTATACTATCTATTCTATAATAATAATGATAAATTATTCCCACGATCGATATCGTGTTGGTCTACAGAACATTTAAATCTTACTGCAGGATATATTAATTATGTGTATTTTTTTCCACTGTTCTTCTCTTTGCTGTTCATAAGCAATGAAATTTGATAGACAAGAGAGAAATCTTGTGCTATACAACTGGCGATTTTATATTATCAGCTTGTCCAGTATAATTTTAGCGTTTCACTATGCAGAGAACATCTTTTAAACATTTACACGTAATTGGTATTAAAGCTATTTCAAATAGCTTACATAATAAAAATATGCATTAATTGCGTAGAAAAATATATTGGGACTAAATTATGATCTATTTGAAAATTTTTATAAAGGTAATTTATAAGACAATTCTTATAAAATTTAAACGGACCAAGGAAATATTCAGTAAAACAACTTATTTTAATCTAACATAAAAAGGTAGAATAAAATCAAAGCTAGTACATTGCTGATCATTCGAATAACCAATAGCCCCATTAACTGAGATGTTTTACGATTTCCAATCCATTACGATTATTCTACTAATGATTTATCACTTAGATTGCAGCGCCTATAATTTATTTTACCAACGGTTTCCTGCACCCTTGCACGTTGTAACAATATAACGTATATGTTGTTGGTATTGAAAGAAAGTGGGAGAGATGGAAGTGGTCAAGAGGGGATCAAGAAGGGGCTTATGTTTTTTATTATTCCCGACAATGTGTAGGCAAATAAACAATAACTCGATTATTTGCTATGAGCAAGAGTAATAAACAATAAATAGGTTTTTTTGTTATACAGGGTGTTTTTATTTTATTCTAGAGGTTAAAATACCTTATTCCGTCAGTGATCTACTGTCAACCGAAGAGCCGGCGACCGGTTTCGACCCTACAATGGGGTCATCCTCAGGCGTTGAAAGACATAAATCACTCCGAAGAGGTCGTCAGGTGTCTTAAAAACTGCATTCTAACATCGAAGACATACATATTTAAAAACATTTAATACACACGTGTGGCCACAACGAAAAACAAAAACAGTTCACGGCGCGGCGGGTATGCATACGTTGTGTCACAGTCAAGACACAACGTCAAGTCTTGACTGTGACACAACGTAAGCATACCCGCCGTGCCGTTAACTGTTTTTGTTTTTCGTTGTGGCCACACGTGTGTATTACAGTAGTAGTAAACGTGGTAAAACTTTAATAATGGGATGTATAAAATGTGAAGATTATCAAAACAATACTCATATTATATTTATAAGTACATTATTCATTCTTAAAAATGGGTTGCGTTAAAAAAAAACCTGTATAAATAACACTAATAAGCAATAGTAAACAATAATGCTATTTTTTTTATTCAGTACTTCTATGCTCACCTTTTTAAGTCCGAAAGTTTTTGCGTTTATTTGTTCGTTTGATGCTGCCTCAGAAGAAGCGTTTAAAATAATTGACGGATTTTTGGGAATAAGGAAGGAAGTACTCTTAAGTATAACGCAAGCCTGTTTCCGTCCTTAACATACCCTCAGGCTGAGCCCCTTGGATATCATAAGCTTTAAATATATTAGCTCTGAATATTTAAATCAGTAGAGCTTTGGGTACTCTAGCTTGATGGCTTACAGTGGTATATGAGCACAGCAGTTTCAATCTAATCAAATATAAATATCTTTTAGGGTTGAAACTCTTCGACGTAATCTTCAAGACGCTTATGTAGCATGTAATTTTAGCAATAAGTAATATATAAATAATTTAAAACATAGGAAATTATAGTAACTTATCATACGTTTTCATCCCCTTGTGCAGGGTGTTTTTTAACGCAACTCAAAACTTTATTTTATCAGTGAAGGATTACTCTCCCCGAAGAACCCCGGATTTGACCCCATTATATTATTTCCTTTGGGAATACATAAAAGTAAGGCCTGTGAAAACAATTCATAGGATATTCAGTACTACGAAACAAACATATTAAATTTAATACGAGCAATTCAAAGAGGTACTTTGCAAAACGTGTTCAGGAATTTGATGGATAGAGCATAACTTTGTACACATGTCAGTGGCGGATTGTTTAAACAGACAATGTAAGCTAGATGTAATCAAATTCAAATATTAGGTTAAACAAAGTGTAAAAATTGACAAAACAATAACTTACTCATTTCATCTTTATGTACAGTATTCAATCTTAAAAATGGGTTGCGTTAAAAAAAACACCCTGTATTAAACATAGAAATAGTTCAAAAATTATTCCAAACTTTAAACAAAATAGAAGTATTGGGACTAATTAATTATTTCGTAACTTCAATATCCACCCCAAATCGTGTTATACGCCGGAGGATTCGCCCAGCCATGCTGTGACAGGTTCGCAGCAGGCCCTGGCGGGACATTGTGGCACAGATGGCCGCAACCACAGCATTAGTGGCCTTCGGTGTCGCTGATACCACACTGCGGTAGGGATTAGAGCGGGTGGCTCTTACGATATGCGGCGAAGCTTTAGAATCCCTCTCCATCGTTAAAATCGATGTATAAATCGATGTTTTTCGATTAAGCACGATAACTCGCGTAAAAATGGTCCGATCATAATGAAATTTAACATGGACGTGTAAAGTAGTAATTATTCGGACGAGTTTGTAATCCAGCCCGATCGGACTATCGTAAGGGGGGTTAAAGAGGGGTTAACTCCCCTAAAATGAGTTTTTTTGAGATTTTTACATAGAAAAGTAAAATTTAGTATTTTGAATCACTGCTTTATGTCCATTGATTACCGAGATATTGAAAATGGTGATACAGTATGTTGTCACAATGTAAACCTTATGGGAATATAAGTAAAATTTTCTCAACATATCTTAGTAAAACTTGGTAAGTGGCTTCTTCTAGGTCAGATCTACTAAATATTGAATATTGGTATTTTAAAACCACCCAGTTTTAATATACCCGAAGCAGCAAACCTGCGTATTCTTTCCCCATGTTTTTCTTATGGAGCTTAAAAAACATGTCAAATCTCTCTATGTTGGATCGAAATATGTTTTTTTGCATTTGAAATTCGCTGAGTATGCAAGTCTGCTGAAACGGGTGTTTACAATCTCGATTATTTTAATCATGACAGCGTTTCGATACCGTAATCGAGACATCACTAATCAGTAGTTTACAACCTAACTATAATTAATTTTAACTATCGTGCTGAAACCTGACAGTTACATTATGTGGATAAACTTATTAAGTATGTTGTAACGTAATCAACATATCATAACCCAAATATGCTTTTAATTGACATGACGTACATAAAACTAATTTCACATCGTTCGCCACTTTTCATTTTTATTAATTTTCAGTTGCTGTCAGCGTCATGCTTTGCTAAGGTATTCGAGCTACCTCAATGGCTCCATCCACATATTAGTTGGCTTTCAATGACTTTTTCAAATGTTGGAATATTTTTTTTATTTTGTTTATTTCAACGTCAGTGGCAATTTTTACTTTCTTAACGTCATATACCTTTTCTCAGTGATTTTGACGTTTTGCATCCACGTTGGTTTCATTACTATCCATCACTACTGTCACTTTTCACTCCTAGATGCATCTCAATTCTTATATCAAACCAATTCAGTTAGCAAACCAAATTTTTCCATTCCTTAACTATACTATAGGGTTGTCAGTTTCTCCATCGATTTTATTACCAACAGGTGTCTCTGATCTTAATAGGATATTAATAATTACTGGAATAGACGTTTTAAAAATTATTAATTACCTGCATTCTTCATTTTAAATAGGTTGTACGTTAATAACAAGGATAAAACATATATTCATTGAAGAATTCTATAAATAATATCAAATCAAAAAACATCGATTCAAACATCAATTTTAACGATAGAGACGGATTCTAAAGGTTAGCCCAATATCCATACTGTTTATGGCGTGCATTTAGGAGTTATTAAAAGTAAAGAAAATAAGATTTCTTTGGTTTTGCTCACTATCTATCCTATCCTCTTTTATGGGCAATACACTTGCATATATATTAGTTTCTTTGCTCAAATACGGTATAGTATATTCGCTCTTATAGGGAATTCTTGGGACTAAGATCCGTTCAGATAACGGGTTTTACGGTTTAACCGTCGTTCCCTTAAACTCTTTAAACTATAGCTCTAATGCCTGCTGTATAAGCCAATACTCTGATTTAAATATGTGATTACAGGTTTCAAATTATGAAGAACGACCGGTTAAAAATTCTAACCAAAGTAACTACCAAGCAGTTTAGTTTGGTTAAAATGATAACCGGTTGAAATGTGTGCGGATGAGATGGAGTCTACTCTATCATAACGAGACAACAACGATTTATCTCAAATTCAGGAAGGACCCAGTTGGTTCAAAAACTTGTTTGAAGCAGATTACATTGGCAGAAAAAATATAATTTAATTTAATTAATTTACAAGCTGTAAACCTTTGACTTCGGAGCTTGTGGGTTGCCTCGATTGAAACCAAATAACAAATATGGAAAATCTTGGTTCTGTCCGGATATATGTTTTGTTGACAAGTTGTGAGCAACTTTCACAAAAGAATGAGTAAAATGTAAAATTGCTGAGCATGTATCAATTCAACCAAGTAAAGTACAATTTTTTTTTTATTTCCTAATTATTTTGTTGTAATTTTGTTTAAAGTTCGATAACTTTGCAAGTTTAAAAGTACAAGCTAATACATATGACTGTTTTAAACTATTGATTCGAAACAATCGCGTAAAGTATGCGTATCTTATTGAAATTCCCAAGTGCGGTATTAATTTTAAGCCTCATAATAAAAATTAAGTTTATGTAAATTATTAAATAATGTTGAATAACATAAACCAATTAATGTGGAAATGTTAGGCAAGGGGGGTGGTTTTGATAATACTAATGTACATTGACAAATCCAGCTTCGAGGGTCGTATCCGGTAATACGGAACACCTGTTGTCGATTTGCAGCGGAGTGCCAGCTGTTACATACATGTTGCATTTTCTAAACGTCATTTATTTACTGAGCAATTGTAATCTGCGTCAATGGAACATACAGTTTCATAGTTTAAGATCGATTGTTTAACGTGAATTGAATATAAATCGAGTCAAATTACTTGGCCCCCTCCGTCCATAAGACTAACGATAATTTTATCATTGGTCTAACGTACAGCCTAGACCATGAAATATGATTCCACCTGTACAGTTATGTAACAATGTTTAAATGTAGCCGTCATAAAACTGAATCCGTTAATATTAAAACTTTATTTTTTCTGACCACGATGCTATGTACAAAAAAATGTACCTAAAATGTGTGCTATGTACCTAAAATGTTTATAACTTATAAGATTTTTTTTGTAATTGCCTATATTAAAAAATAAAAAAGGGATTGTCATTACCTATGTTCACTAAGAACACTTTATGGCCTCTTTTTTCTATTTGCGTTGAGATTAAAAATATTTTTAGATAAAAACATTTAAAAAGCATATATATTTTAATTTTTACGTTATTTTCGAGAACTTGGCAAAAATTAACAATAAATCTTGATGTCACTGAATATAAGAAAGACATATATTCAGTGGCGGAATGCTAAAGACAAAAATTCTGTGTTTTCAAGAGGCATTTGGAATGCAAAGTAAAATGTAAATAATGAATTTTTTACTATTCTGTAATTTGGGCTTTTTACCCTACTTTGGTAGTTTTTAATATCTATATACATTCTTTTTACGGCAAATAAATTTTGAAATCATAATCCCTTTGAGATTTCATTTTTCTAGCCCAGTAGAAAAATATACAGCCTGTATATTATTTTGTACGGGTCCTACACACTAACATAAACGCAAAACAAGATACACAATTTTGTCCAATAAATGTATTATTTCTTTGAAAACGAAGCAAACTGTCGTAAGTTTTAAAATCACAATTACAGATCGTATACAATTTAAAAGTTTTTCACACGTTTTAACCATAACATACGATGAAACCATAAAATAATTTTTGGTCTTGGCGATATACACTCTGCATAATAATACGAGAACCTACCCACGAGCAGTATATGAGAAGTTTGTTAAACAAGAGAGAAAGAACTTCGCCAGTTTATTAGCATCGTTCAATTTTCTGCCCCATAAACTGTATATTCTAAGTTTATTTACCGCGCTCCCCGGGCACAATTCCTCACATTTGTTTTTATGTGAGAGTTTCTTACTTCAAACTTTCAGATTAACTTTGCAACTATTTTACTAAGCCATAGAAATGTTAACACCAGTCGCTTTATGTTGAAAATTTACTTATCACACAAATAATCTAAAATTAATAATTTTTTGTTTGTCATTACCCAGTGAATCTTTTTATTGCATCTTTACTGCAGATAAATAAGTACAAAATGGTAACTTGAAGTCTTCTGGGTTGGACCGCGAGGAGAGTTCGAGTTTTAAATTGTAAAATTTCAATCCCGACGTTTCGGTGAGGCTGCATTTCTCCATCTTCAGGGCAAAACGCCCAAAGCACACGACACCAATTATTGGACTCAACATCCATTGTACCCAGTGCAATAACATTCAGAGCAAAACGTTCGTCGTGCAATACATGTACGAACGTTTTGCTCGACGAACATTTTGCTCTGAACATGGAGAACTTCGACGTCTTCGAAACGTCGGCAATGAAATTCGACAGCTTCACTCTTCGCAGAAATACGTCCAGATAATTTAATGAATGATAGTAATAGTAAAATCGAAGAAGAATATTTGATCAATTTAATAGTTGATGTTTCCGAAAACGTTCAAATTGTCTGAGATTTTTCAAGCAATGTTTTCTCGACGCCATAGGCTGGTATATCTGTTTGGAGATTTAAGGACAATGGATGTAAATAAAAAATCAAACAGTACTTCGATCCATTATATCATTCATCCTTTTATCCTACTTGATGCCGGAAGTTCCGTCAGAAACAAGTTCTTGAACTTATCCTAGGCCAATAGGATAAAAGGAGGACCATGATGGATCTGCCAGTCTTCCATTGGCCCTGATGATGATTAAAGTGACAAATTGAAATTGTTCCCCATTTTCCACGATTTTTGTATATTTACTGTCTTGTACGTAGATGAAGTATAAGTGTAAGTACATTTTTAAGTTTCGTGAGGCGGTTTTTATATACTTGCAGTGGGTACCACAACACGTATCATGCTAATCAATAAATTATATAAAGACAGATGGTACTAGTGAAGCCATTAGTTGTATTAATATTCGTCCTAAGGGCGGGTTCAGGAGCACCATTTGTGGCCCAGTCCGCACATAGGACGAATATTAATTTTAGCATCGAGCTTATGGGCCAATTAATTTGATTAAAAAAACATGACACTATTTATAGCATAGTGAATCAGGACGAGCTGGAGGGGAGGTTGGCCACTATTAATTAGACAATAGCCCACAGATATGTAAATATTACCGTTATCATATGCATATGTAAATACAGAGTGTTTTATATGTATTTGGAGTATCAAATCGCCTAGTTCTCTGAGTATTTGGAGTATCTAAAACCTACTAGAAGTAGTTGAAAACCTACTATTTAACACGTCACTAGCGTACAATTTTCAAACGATAATTTTCTTTTGTCCCTGGAATAAACATTGCAAGATAAATTGATGAATTTAGAAGCGACCCAACGAGTCCTCATTACTTAAAGAAAGTATTAGATCTCTCGTCATGCCATTCAAATATTTAAAGCGAAAACAGCCCCTTAGGACCCCCGAAACAACAATTGTGTGCAAAATATTTATTGAACGACAGTGATCATTGTGAAAAATCAGTGGCAGAGACGGATTTGAATTTCAACAACCTATTTATTTTACCCTAAATCTCAAGTGCACGTTGAGATACGTAATCCCCTTTACCATTAAAAACCCTACAAATTTCCACCTTGTGTTAATGCTGTTTACGACTGAAAACGCAAACAAAATGAAAAGTGTTGAAAATATTAGTAATTGAATTAAAATACTGTAATTTAGCGTAAATCATGAAAAATATTTTACTTTTGTCGATAAACGTTCAATTATAACGTTTAAACTACGAAACACATAATCCTCTATCAAACGATAGACTTAGCCTTAAGGCCGTTATTTTCATTCTTAAATTAAATCTTTAAGTTAAGGCCTTAAGTTTCCTTTATTAAGGCAAAACGTAGCCGTTATTAAACGAGGCAAAGTTGAAGAGACGACTCCTGAGGAAGAATGCAAAGTCTGATGACTCGTTCCGTTTATGATGACGTGATTTCACAGTGAAAAGCGCAAAATTGGATCGTTACTTCCTAATAACGTTCGGACTCGACAGAAAAATCCAACATTCCCGCTTATCCCTTTAGAGCTCATTAGTTCAATGCGATGAAAAATTAAGGGTTTAAGTTTAAAATGTCTTGGTATATAAGTTTTTCTTATTTTTCATTTAATTATCTAAAGTCGATTTATTGCCTCATAGAAGTACAGTAGCGATAATCTGAAAGAAGAAAGTTCAGTGATATTCATTGCTTTAATTCAGGCGTCACTGCCAGAATGAAAGTATTATTTTATTCTATCATATTAATCCATTATTTATTCTTTTTTTAACAACTTGTTCTTTTAAAAAAAAGTTATTTATTTAATATTTTAGCTTATATTACAAAAACTACCTCATTTAATGCCAAGTAAGGCACTACAATACCCATGGATGTCCATGTAGTCGTACTAATTAGGGATATTTATAACTAACCGATCATTCAACAATTTACAAAGCATGACAGTCTGCAAAGAAGATCAATCTAACTACAAGAAACAACACATTAGGTGTCGACATTTAAATTTATATTCATCTTTAAAAAAATTAAATACTAAATATATTTTTAGTAAAAAAATCAAATTAAAATTCAAAATCATTCATGTAAACACTGGTCATCTGTCAATAGATAAATATTTAATTGGCTACGTATCTTGACGTCTGCGATTAGTAGTACATCTTTTGTTTACTAGTTTCGACTAAATCGTATTCAGTACCAATTCCGGAAGGCTTCAACAAGCTTAGTTATTCAATATATTATCCTTTTATTGTTATTTATAGTTTATAATTTTCGAACAATTTATCACCAGTGGCATATCAATTGGAAATGATTGGTGCCTGTCTTAATCACTTTTGAATTACTTAACTTTCCGTGCAAGTAACTACAAAAATGTACATTGCATTTACTTTTTCATTTATTTACAAATGGCCTTGCCAACAAGTTACTTTTGAAAAACCTGGCGAGGCATGAAATAATGGAATAAACTATTCGAGTTCGAATTTTAACTGCGCGTTAAAAACGAGTTTAAAAATATGCATGTTTCATTGCATGAATAAAATTGAAAGAAAGCTTGTGAAAAATGCCGAATCAAAGTAATGAAAGGAGGCGGCTTTGATTGTAATTGTCGAATAACGATTCAATCAGACGTTCCATGGATTGCGATCTCGTCAACCTCGAGAGAATTTCACTTCAACGAAATTGATTCCGGACTACTCGAGTATTTCATCTGGAAAATTATTTTTGTTTAGACCAGTGTAATCGATGAATAGATAATATGTCCTTGGTTTGACTAAAATTATGAACGTAAGGCCAAACAATCAGTTTCATTTAGTTCATTCGCCATATTTATTTTCCGCCTAATCTTGTTAGATTCTAAAAAAGATCTAGAAATCAAAAAATTAAAAATCTAATAATAATAGTGGATTCTCACTTTTTTATCAAAGTCGAGCGCACTGAGTTGAAATGGTATACCTTCTAAAACTGGCAATGTGCGCTTTGGTAGTGTCCAAGTAACGATAAACAATTTCTAGGAAAACTGCGTCAGCGTGATTTTTTTATAATCAAATAGCACCAGTGGTGAACTATTTTTCTAGCGTGACAGGTGAAATAGTAACAAAGAGAATGTTTAGTGAAGGAGTGTTCTAAATCCCGAGTAAGAGTTTTGTAGCACGTCCTCTTACTTCCAACTTCGTGGAATTCAACACTACTTTAATTCGTTTTACATTAAAAAAAACTTTCTACTTTAAGGAATCAAGCCCTTTAAAGATAAAATTACAGCAAGATAGTGGAGATTTTCTTTATAATGGTGAATAACGTGATACGCATTTATTACAGACCAGTAATAAGTGCATCTGTAATAAACAGATGCAGAATAACAGGTATATGATACCCTGTCTAGGTACAATCGATTACCTTAATTTTGAAAAATGTAATTAAAATACTGTATTTGGTGAAATCTAATTCTTTAATTTACAGTCAAAGCTTGTGCCATATAGCCCATTCCTACACTTTAACTACCTAACGTTGGTAATTCAACGTTAGTTAAAATCAAGCACCTTGGTAAGAATTTCCCGATTTTAAATCAAAAAATAAGCATGTTAAAAATATTCATAATGAAAACATTAAAAGTAAGCATGCAGAGTCGCTGTCACAGAAATGAAAACATGGGATCTTCAAGACATAAGCCAGTAGGCCCCTGAAAGTTGAAACCTCTTGTGAAGTCTTATTATGATATGCTGAGAAATAAGCAAGCTATATAATTTTCTGCATACCTCATAGGCTTAAATTTGTGACTGCACATTTTGTTTACCCCTGTTGCCTCGGAAGCCACTGGACATAAAAAATAAATGAAAGCACAAATTTTTTTGCTATTTTGCACTAAATTTAACAGTGAAAACTAATACTTTATCATTTTTACATGCCATGTAAAAATAAATGGGGATAACGGATAAACCCTCTTCATAAAACAAAATTTATTATGGTCCCTGTCCTAGATTCTACAGCAAGATCAACGGTAAGACTTTCTTATCTACCGGCAAACATCCACAAAACATTTAACGCCTTGGCCGAAAAAAATTCAAAAATAGTAGTTTTCTTCACTAGGAGCGAAAGTGGCTCTTTTTGGTACGAGATCGTAATTTACAGGCGAGGCGCAGCCGAGCTTGGAAATGTGATCGAGTACTAAAGAGACACTTTTGCTCCGTGTGATGAACAACTATTTTCATCATTATGTATAAATAACCATTTAATCGTTAAAAAATTAGACCACATAATTTTGAGGTTATCCAAAATAGTCATCGTCATTTACATATCTGTTAGTTGTTTACAAACACAAGTTAAGAAATCGTTCAACCTTTCAAACGTAACATAAACAAATTTTGACATTAGAGTACGGCAAAATTTATCATATGTTTTTTCAGTACTCCTATTCGAAGTGATCCAAAAACGATAATTTTGCGTACGATTTAGAGAACTAAAAACGGCTGTTTTCGGGACAGTATGATGAAAATGGTTTTAGCGAATTTCCCCTATAGGGAAGAAGCTATTACCGTAGGTCTCATGGTAAGACCTAAGCTCGGGACCACTATAACTTTTCGTTTTGGGGCCCCCAGAAGCGAAAAACACTATTCGTTCGAATTATATATATATATATATATATATATATATATATATATATATCTATGTGTCTGTTAGCACGATAGCGGCCGCAAAAATGGTCCAATCTTTATGAAATTTGGTACGGACATGTAAAGTGGTAATCAATTGGACGAGTTCGTGAACCAGCCCGATCGGACCACCGGAAGGGGGGGTAAAGGGGGATAAACCCCCCCAAAAATGGTTTTTTTGAGTTTTTTACATAGAAAAATAAAATTTATCAAATTTTTGTGGGCACCATTGAATTTAGCTCAAAAAAACAAATAATTTAGTATTTTGAATCACTGCTCTATGCCCATTGGTTACCGAGATATTGAAAGTGGTAAACACAGTACGTTGTCCCAATGTTAACCTTATGGGAAATAAGTAAAATTCTATATCTCGCTTATTTCTCAACATATCTTGATAAAACTTGGTAAATGGCTTCTTCTAGTTCAGATCTACTAAATATTGAATTAAAACCATCCAGTTTTAATATACCTGTAGCAGCAAACCTGCATACTCATTTCCCATTTTATTCTTATGTAGCTTAACAAAACATGTCAAATCTTGCTATGTTTGCTTGAAATACGTTGTTTTGCATTTGAAATTCGCTGAGTATGCAGGTCTGCTGCAACGGGGGTATTTGGTATTATTACTTGTATTATTTATATAAAAATGTACAAGTATCTCAGTATTTGTTTTAGTTCGAGGCAAAATCTACTCTCATAGCACCATGTAGTGCCCATGATAGTTTCTATCCCAGAGCAATATCACGCTAGCATATAACTAGACCACCTGCCGAGGAGAGTATTGCATTAGATCCAAACCGTTGTGCGATGTTACGTAAGTATTGCACGTAGTAAAACCCAACGGTGTCTAATACACAGTAAATCAACGATGGTTTTGTATTATAACCAAATGACTAAATGTTGAGCCCAATCTCCGCACGGGCTGGAAGGAATTATCAATAATAATTTTAATTTATATTATAAATTATTATTTATATTTAGATTTTAATAATTTTATTTTATTATTAATTTATAAAATAAAAACGAGAACTCAATCAACACGCTGACATAAAGGAGCGATTTTCAATTTCAGGGTTCAAATTGCCCATTTAAGACAAAAACATTCGGGTGTTATGCGCACCTAAAATGGTTATAGGGGCGTTACAATTCAATGCCCTAACTAACTGGCCAATAAGAGCATAGAAAATAATAATTTATACTAAATTTTAATTAAATTTGGTCTTAATTGCGAACGCTAGAATGCGAAATCTCCTCAAGACAACGAAATGCGTTCACTTTACGTTTATAAATTATTGGTGCTTAAACTTGGGGAGGGGGCTTCAAATTAAAGTTTGTATTTTATCTCATAAAAATATATTACATGAGCCATTTGGGCTTAAACAATCCTTTTAGGAATAAAAAAAACCGAATTTTCTGCAAAATGATGCTCCGATTTTTAGCCCGACGAAAAGGACAATATATTGTATGCGGGTCAAGATATCGCAGACCGGAGGGACCGTACCACAAGTGAAGAAAATCAAACTCTAGAGTGCCAACAAATATACATGGTGTCTCACCTAAGGTGTCTCAAAAGGATGAAAAACAAACTAGTAGACTCACAAAGATAAAACAAAATAATTCCCCACTAAATCGACACCAAGGAGCAACGTAATAGTATATTTCATTACAAGGTCCTAAAGTGACGCTTTTCGTACAAGGTCAAGTTTTACAACCGAGGCTGTAAGCCGAGGTTGAAAAATGACCGAGTAACGAAAAGCAGCTTTAGGTCCGTGTGATGAACTATATTTTTCGTTATATTGCTCAATACAATGCGTAAACTACTTAAGAAAACCAAAATGTTACAGCTTGTTTACCTTTAAAGATACCATCAAAAGATGCCACCGTCTTGTTCTTGCTATTTGAAGCAATCAGCTGATTGTCTGTTTCATTTGTGTTAGGGTAGACTGACAACAATGAACAACTATCGACGTATCGAACGCATGTAATAATCGATTGGTGAAATGAGCGAGTTTCACAAATTGATTGAACTGACAACAATGAATGTTTTGATAATAACGATGAATGTTTCGATTATTTGTAATCGAATGAATATTGTTCGATTATTACGACGTACTCGGCACTTTTTGACTTTTATAGTCCTAGGACTATAAAGAGTCAGCTGGTATCGAGTACATCAGCTTTTAATTCCTAGGAATAAAAAGAGTGTATTTAGGTCCGGAAAACATGCATTAAAAACATCTGTTTTTGAAGCAGTATAACGAAAAAATATTTTTTAACTAGTGTTCCAAAAACTGGAGGTCATGGGTTCAAATCTTAGGACTTCAAAAGTCAAACTTATATCATGTTATACATTATTTCAGAGGTTTATACTAAACCAGTATTTCAGTGTAATTAGATGTAATTAACTTTTATAGTTTTAAAATGGCGGTCATTCCTGTAAAAATATTGTTTTGAAAAATAACCTGTATCGTGTAAATCAATTAATATGTTTTTACTCTTATTGCACCTTCTAATTCCTTGTAGGCTCAGATTTACTAGGAAATACCATTTTTAAAAAAGTTGTCAATGGACCTTTTGTTGCTAACTTATGTAGGCCTTAAAATCAAATTAGCTAAATAGCATCGTATTGAAAATAACATATCATCGTAGCCATGAAACCAACCACTTCCTAATTTATACTAACCTTTTACCTCTTCTAGAACCTTAGTAGTTTTAACAAAAATACCCTATTAGGCCTATATGCATGTTGTTTGCCTTTAGCATTGTGTTCAATGGCTCAACCTATCGGCTGTAAAAAAAATCAAATCAGAAAAAAACATGATTTGTTAAGATAACTTTTTTTGTTAATTATTAGTTCTTATTAGTAGTCTTTATTACCACTAAGACAATTTTATACAGTATTGTAGTTATGAATTGCAATTAATAGGTGTGATAATATACAAAAGATTATGTATTTATTTTGTATAAGGTGAGATAAAATCGTTTTATAAGCCATTTGACTTCTAAAAAACCACCTATATTTTCGATGTATTAAATAATAACATGACCTTACTTTGTGATTTTTTCTTTTGAGATTTATATATTAATTTTCTACTCTGTCTACGAATAAATCGAGTTACGTCAATATAAATATTGTGAATTTTTCTTTAGATTTTTATAATACATTTTCTATTTAAAGTTTTAGTAGAATTATGTCTACGAATAAATCGAAATATTTCCATGAAATATTAGTTAAGTCCCTAAATATCTGTAATGGAATCAGATAATCAAAATGAAAATCAGTATTGGAAATTTGAATCATCAAAATAAGTCAACAAGTCACATATTTTTGTAATGGGCTACTTATAAGGTATAATAAGTTAGGTAGAACAATTTAAATCCATTCTGTATTTACAAGGTTATGCGCATTTCAATAAATGACTGAATAATAATATACTAACTGTTATTTTAAATGCAACTTATTTCGTTGAAAAACGATACCTATTCAGTCACAGCTATGTAATTACAAATCCAAAGTATGAGCTTATTCAAATTGAAATGAGGGGTTTAAGTCGAGTCTAAGAAAGTAAAAGGAGTTCCAA
The DNA here is from genome assembly GCA_035578135.1 of Flexamia atlantica. Classification (NCBI taxonomy): domain Eukaryota; kingdom Metazoa; phylum Arthropoda; class Insecta; order Hemiptera; family Cicadellidae; genus Flexamia; species Flexamia atlantica. The sequence continues at coordinate 7,834,433 of JAQJVK010000004.1, read as the reverse complement.
AATATCACGCTTTCAACTTTGTTTCATTACTTCCTCAAAGGCCTTTGAAAGCGATTCACAAAACAAAAGTATGACTTCAGGACAAAAGATCAAGGAAAGAAGTTTCTTCAATAGACTAGGTTCAGTTTTGGAGTCGTGCCTTTCTTTATGTTGCATTTTAACCGGTTTTATAAGTTAGCTGAACTTAACTTTTTATTTTCTCATTCATTACTCATTACGATCAGTGATGTATTTTAGGCAACTTAGGATGGCAACTTAGGATTAAACTGAACTAAATAATTTACGTAATACGAGGGACAGTCAAAAATTTCCCGGAATGAATTTTTGTAGACTTGTAGCGTGATCGCCAGCGGGAAATTCGTCTTGCAGTAGTTGATAAGACTCCTGGGGAGGGCATTTCGGTAGTGGGGGTATAGCTGACTTGCCGTAGTGCAGCATTGGAATGCGCTTTCCATGTACCTTCAAGCCTAAGTTGTCGATGTTGCTTGTTGAGTGAACAATTTTGATGCATGATCATGAAGGATGGTGTGAACACTTCCATGTGCTAAATTTACCTGAAATGCTGGTACCAACTACTGCAAGACGAATTTCCCGCTGGCGATCACGCTAAAATTCTACAAAAATTCATTCCGAGAACTTTTTGACTATACCTCGTACATACAAATACGAAATATTATATAGCCCTTAGTCACGCAAACTGAGTAAATTATATCAAACTTATTTTGTAAACTATTAGAAGGGTATACTTCTTTTCCTACAAAAAGTTCTATATTATATATTTTAAATCGTTTTCTCACGGTTGGAAAACAGTTTTGAAATCATTTCTTAAATTTCTACGTTTGTCATAAAATTAAAACTGTACTCTAAACAGAATGGAACTTGTTCAATGCTGCTTCAAAAGCATTAAAAACAACCCCATACCCCTTTAATTTGAGCGGACTCATTTATTAATCGTTTTAAAATGTATTTAGTTGTCATTTTATTGGTTAATAAAAAAATAAATTAAATAAATTAAAAAATAAATTAAAATAAAAAAATAAATTGGTTAACAATAAAATAACTGAGTTATGTTTGACATTGATAAATAAGATGTTTTAAGTAAAAGTGGGTTTGATATTAGTATAACAGTTATTACGGACATTTAATTAAACCTTTTTTTATAAATAATTATTGTAAAGTCAAATAATACAGAGGTGTACACAATTTAGGGTAGTTGTGATTTTTAGGTATGCTGTTAGTGTTGGGCTCATAACATAAAATTCTATTTATTGACCTTGTATTTCTACAACGTGCCACAGGGTGCGCCACTTTCTGGCACTTTCACAAATTACCACAAATATATTAAAACTTATGCAACCATACAAAAATCGGATAAAAAAATTTAAATCTGTTTCCAAATTTTATATGCAACATTTTCATAATTTAATTTACCGTACGGGATGTCTTGTATGTGCATAAGCACACCAGAACTGAACAATTTAATAATCCTTTTCCAAGCAGACCGCTGTTAGCCAGTTATGACATTGCGGCCTCTCTACAACGCTTAGCATCTACCGCGAAGTAATCCTTATTGCAGCTTAACCTGAACGTAAAGGTACCCTTAACATTTCTAATACCTCATTCATTATGCAAGCTTACTTACATTTATAAACTTTAATAGTTACAACCCCTTTCACGATTTCTATAACCAAATTATCGATTTAAAGGAAAAACGTATATTTTGTCAAATACAAATCACTTTTAGTTTTTACAGTGCGTAGAACTATTGTTTACACTAAAGAAGGTATGTTCATGGAGTTTTATGGAATTATTAATAAAGTCTGGCATGAGTTTTAAGATGTGGAATATTTGAACCTGGCTAATATGTTATGTGCATGTAAGTTCACTAGTCCAAAAATCTATACATCCATTACCATTTTGATTGTGTGATATAATTGTTTAAATATTTATCGAGCACGATGGGACGAATATCTAAACTCTTCACAAAACGTCTGTGAAATTAGTTAAAACCCAGAGTTACTGCTGTGACTGTTCTATAGTGAACCGCAAGTTTAAATCTGATTTTAAATTGTTCCAAAATGTGACCTCCGTTAGTTTCTAAAATAAAGGCCGTAAATTCCCAATGGATTCAGTTCAGAACAATTCGTTCAGATTACGTTAGTGAGGAACGTTTATTTTATACAATGTGGAATGCAGACTTAATGGCTTCTGGTATTGAGAGGCATTATATATTTGGAATTGCTAATGTTAAAAAAGAATGTCTGAATTATCATACATCTCTTCCCCTTTTTTATTATAGAGTAATTTTTTAAGACTGTTAATATTTACACAGTGTTAGGTTTTACATGAAATGTCAGTAGTCAAACATTTACTCAGTTTCACTGGTTTAAGAGGGTAAAATGGATTCCTGCTAAAGTCGTACCTCACCACTGGATTCGTGTTCAAAATATCTAGCCTGCCCAAAGTATGATAAATTAAGCCTGTAAATGATTTGATTTTGTAGTCCAGCGACGCCACGAACAGTTAACGTTCATGTTCAATGTTATTATGTAAAAGATCTTTGAAGTAAAAATAGTTTCTTACTTTCAGGAACCACGATTGTCTGATAAAAGTGACGTTATTTTACTAATAAATCATAAGCTTTGGATAGAAGTAAAAGTTAGAAAGAAAGAATAGGTATTTAAACAAATATTCGTGATGCTTACATGTTCGTTTAACAGATCCTATTTTATCCTGTGGAATCGTTTCCACTCAACTGATGCCTCAACCGACTCCAGACGGTTCGTTAGGCCTCATATCAATCAGTTCCGTTAAATCTGCAATTTGTTCGCTGGTTAATCGAGATAAGTTATCATAAAAGGCACATTGGCATATATGACCTTTTTTGAAATTAATTTCAAAAGAATATATTTTCAGTTTTCGTTTCGATTTGCTGGAACTAAGACGTTCTCGTAAGCAAATATTTTCCAACACGTCTTAAAACATTCGTCTCGAAAGTTTTGGTTACTGGATAGTTTAAATTAAAGCAATTCCATATGTTTTTGGGTTTTAATTTAACCTTCCAGGCGAAAGGACAATCTTGTCAATCATTTATAGCTCTTTGTTTCCTATCTCACGTATGTGTACAGTCAATTCCATCTTCGTAATTGTCACAATTCTGTGGTCTAGTAGAAATTTCTCCGGCTTGAAAAATATCCCCATGAAAAGCGTCCCCAAAGCTACAAAAATACATTTTCAGGACCATTTTTAAGACCACGTTTGTACAGAGCCTTAAAAAATTAAAAAAAAATTTTTTTAGACGTCTCGTTAAACTGCATCAAACCTTTTAATGCGCTGCCAGCAAACCTCAATTTAAATTGCCTTTGCAGAAATCCAGAAAATAGTTAAATAAATTCTTGACGAGAATACACAAAATCATCAATCAGTCTGACTCTCTTTATTCTTAAAAAGGTTGATTATTGTTTACAAAAAATTCTCCTCCCTGAGTATCAGTAAAAGTAAGACATAAGAGAATTAGGTACTAATGTAATTACTAAGTGAATTACTTATGCCACCACGTTAAAGTAATGTTTTAAATTATTGCTTTAATGCGAATTATTTCGGTTTCAACTGATTGTTCAAACGTTTTTTCAATTGTTTGAAAAAATTTACTAAGTTAAACTCTCGTAAAGATTTTCTTCTCACCTGATGTATAAAAAAAGTTTTTCTTTTTCAAACAGAAAGTAGCCCTATCGTCAGTAAACGACCAATTTTTACTGTGCCATTCCACCCTTGCCTTTGTCAAGAAGGAGTTTGCATTATGCAAACACCTCCTTGGTAAAGTATCAAAAAGAAAGAACATTGCTCCATAAACGGGGTTTCTCCTATAAAACCTAGCTCTATCAAACGTATTTTCTCTAGAAAGCTATAAAAAAACGAAATGAGGAACAATATTAATATGCTAATTAAATATTCTGGAAAACGAAGTCCTTATCACAGATTACATTACGTACATCAATTCATTAAATTTATGAAACATAAAGTGGCCAATGCCATGCATGTAATAACGATTGTCATTAAATGTTTTTATGAGCAGTTTGGTAAATAACCAATGACAAAAAGAAGCAACAAATAGCCTATATATATTTAATGCATACGTTACTACAGTTTTTTTCCATAAGCTACCAAATATTATATTATTATAATACAAAGTGACATTGGTAAAATAAATTATCAGGTGTCTTTTTTCAAATTTCAAGTTTACTTTTAAAATCCCAATTAGAAGTTGTATTTTTACAAACTTTAAGAGTCGGTTCCGTAGTAAATTGCATAATAATATAAAATTAAAGGTTTAACAGAAGTTAGTACGAAAGAACAACTAAGGATTTTAACTTGGCTAATTAGTAATTAGCTACTTTGGGAACATGACGCTGCACTTAAAACTTGGAACGAATGTTGCTGTAATCAGCTGTACAATGTTTGCACTAAGCCATAAACAAGAAATAGACAAATATTTCTTAGTCAGTTGATAAAATTACTATCAACTGACTAAGAAAATTTTATATATATACAGGGTGTTTTAAAAAAAAACCCCTTCATGACTTCTGGATATGGTTACTTACATCATAACTAAGAAAAAAGTTATACATTGGCATTAATTGGTCAGTTTTATTTTTAATTTAATTAGAACTAAACCATTAAAAGATCATAGCATTTGGTTCACTTTCAGTTCAGTAACGCCTCAAATTATCAACCCGTAAACCGGATACTGCTGTTATTTTGCCTCTCTATTTGTGAAGGTGTTATCCTTAAATTTGAGTTAAATTCAAGTGAAAGACTATTCTTCAACGTCTGTAAGTTACAGAGAGATCCATTGAACTTGAAGTTCTTGCTAAGAACACTTTAAATTCCTGTACCTCCCATTATTTATAAGGGATTTAAAACAGTATAAGGAGGTATTAATACAATGTTACTATATCTTGAGTGGCTAATGAATAGGAAAATAACCTTTTTCGTGCCACCAGTAATGGATCATTCAATGCTTTGAAATATTTTTCATGAGGTAATTAAAAATTAAAAACTAAAAATATATAAATGTATTGTTAATATATACAGTCACTGAATTGAAATTGTCATTTTGGATATAGTATTTTCAAGAAAATCCTTATAAGGATTACTATACATATGTATGTCGTAAGAAAATACAAAATAAAAAAAAACATTTTTTTGTAAATCGCCACCAATTTTAATAATATGGAGAACTGAGACTTTTTTAAAGAACGCCCCGCATATCATGGTGTTTTTCAATTCTTCGCTAAATTTTAAGTACTTTTATTATTTGAGGTTTACATTTAACATAACTAAAAGTAGGCAGTTCGGGGATTGAAGTATATTATCATTCCTCAATAAATGCCTCTTTAAATATCAGTACAGAAGAATGTTAAGTAATTAAACTAAAATCATGACTAAAGTATTTCATCACTCTAGATACACTTATTGCACGAAAACACGGTTTAGAATACACAATCTCTAACGTAGAACAATCCTTTGTTACCGTCTATTGTCTACGGGTCATACTTTGTTATGCAAAGACTTCTTAAGAAAGAGGAGAGTTATAAGGATGAATGAACAGTGCTTCCTAAATAGCTTTTGTTCTTGGAATATAAAAAGAGTAACTTTTTGACATTGAAAACAGTTAATAGCTGCTAGTGAATGGACTGTTAACTAGGAGCAAAGGCATCTGGCAAAAACTAACTTCGGATTTTTATTCAATAGCCATGGCATTTTATTGTTATAAAATACAGCCTTAAAATGGCGGGTAAAGTAATTGTTGTGTTTGTAAGTATTTACACGAAATGATAACACAGTTTAATCTTTTATGATTACAATTACTTATCCAAAGATTTTACAAACATAAACAAACATAAATCTAGATCAGCTGATGATACCTCATATCCCCGCTGTGCAAAGCCGCGGATATTTTTGCTAGTATTATATAATATTCTTTTTAAAGACTATTTAAATAAGCTTATTTTACTCTCTTATAGTTTTGATGTATAATGTAATGCTTTTAATTAATCAACTTTTTTTCAGCCAATGAAACAGATTGAAGCCGTAAAGCAAACATTAAGAATATTACGGACAATTAAGAATTTCCATCACACTAAATTTACTTTATGTCTCCTACCATAGTTGGAATCGATTAATAATTAAAATCAATCCTACATCCATTTTAACTATTCGACAAGTGTAATGGTCCATTATCAAATAAAAAAAGAGTAGATCTCGAATACAACTGTTACTGTCTATATATTTTATTGAATAAAACCCCTTAGTCATCAGAATAACGACAAGCAATTAATGAATCCAGTTAAAATTTTTGTTTTGCAATTTCGTAATTTGTTCTTAAATAGGCCTTGAACAATAAAAGAATCAAAAGGTTTTATTGAATATCAAACAAAGGCAGAAAACATGCTATGAAATAGAGCAGTTGTACAGTTTCTTTCACGGGACTTTAGTTGCTGCGCTAAATAAATTATTAATTTACTATCTCTACAGCATTTAAGCGGCTGTTGGCTTACCCACAGGCAAGTTCTTCTAACAACATATCATTCAGTCATCTTCTCTAAAAAGGTATTTTTCTTCTTAGTAACTAACGTTATAAGGTTATTTCTATAATTATAGTTTTAGTTTTCGTAGTTTAAAAATATGTTTATGTTATACAAAATGTTTAGCAATGTTAAGGCTTAAACGAAATGACCACTTCTAAATAGATCAAGGGAAGAAAGGTATTTATTTTATTACAAAAACTAATAAATTTTATAAAATTTTTTTAACTAATAAATGCTACTAAGCTTAAAACCTAGTTGATTGAGAAAATGACTAAAATATTTTTACCATACAGATGCTGCGGTCCTCTCTGTTGGTGGCCTTGGCTTTGGTGTCATTAGTTCTACAGTTCGATACTGTCATGGGCCAGGTAAAAGCACAGGAAGAAGCAGGGGTACTGATTACTTTTAAGTATAGGCCAAGAACTACTTAAGCTTTGTATAAAAATCCAGTTTTTGCTACTTATCGACCTTTTAAGTTCAAAAGTTAACATGTAATCATTTGACAGATTTTAAGGAAATAACGTGTGAAAATATAAGTAAAAACGTAACGTTTTAAGTATTGCAGTCGAGACTGTCAGTCTACATCTATTGACTTATTGGTTTGTGTATTTGTGTATCATTTGAAGGATTCAGAGTTACAGAATGCAAAACAAATCGATAATAGTCATAAAGTGAAATTTACGAACATGTTATTCACTGTCAGGTAGAATATTTTACTATAAAAAATAATTTTTATCGCAAAAAATAAAACTGAAAAATATTGATTTTGCAAATTGTAGTTCATGCCTTATGATATTATTTTGTTCCATATGCATACAGGTTGACTGAAAGAAGTCAAAATTATAATTCAAGATTTTAATTATTAATGTATGTATGTCAATTTTCAAGTTATTGTGAAATAAATAAAACATAAAATAGGTATTAACAAATCGTAAAAACTAAATTAGGATGTGAAATAAGTCACAGTCAACAGTATAATTCAAAGAGTAAAATAAAACTCACTACTGAGTCGTACACGTGCTACAAAGCGTTTACGATTTTTTAAATTCCTGAGTGACAAACAAGGTATATTAATTGCAAGATAATTTGAAAGTTTAGAGCAAGACACTTAACAAAGGAAACGAAAAATTGAAGTACAAGCATGTAAGTCAATTTTAATTTCTTGAAACAAGACACAGTCGATGTATAAGTGAACATGCATATTAAAAACCACTCTGCAGTAAGAAACATGCTGCTAGGCATATAATACATTATATACCTCAAATCCTCAAAGCACTATTTTTTTCCTCTTCGAGATAAATTCGGAAGCTTTGATTCATTATTTACACCTACATTACTGCAATACTACTTAGGAAATGGTATATTTCACTACTAGTCACAAAAGTAGCCCATTTCGGGGCAAGAGTTTTTACTTGCGAGGCATAAGCCGAGCATGTAAAACACTACCCAGCCACGAAATGAGATTTTTGTGACGAGTTTTGAACAATACTTTTCATCACGATGCAAATAAGTAACAAAACTTATAATAAATCATCTAACATTTCATAATTTAGTCATTGTTATACAAGCAAACACAAATACGGTTGAACTGTATATTTTAGTTTAAAGTCAGCAGCTGGTTGAACAGTCATTTGTTTGGGTACGGCAACATTTTGTTTGGATTCGGAAAAGGTTTGTTTGGGTACGGTAATGAAATGTTTGGGTATCGGAAAATCAGCTGATAATTAATTGTCTTAATGTAAGGAAATCGAGGGTTTTCGTATATCTCAGCTGAACGGTAACGGGCAATTTTCGTTTACAGAGTGATGAAAAGTTCTTTTGAGTTAGATAATTTGTCTGCAATAGAAACATATGCTTTAATTTACAACGCATTTCCCAGTATCAATGGTGGAAGATAAACCCTAAGCCTAAGCCTAGGCCTAGAGGATAATCCCAGAAAACCCACCCGGCGGCCTCAGGGGCAATCTTCGGCGGAAGCAGGCAAACGTCGACTGCGACGGAACATGGCTGCCTCTGAATAAACCGCATTGCCTTGAATAACACTGTAGCATATTATTAGCCCTGAGTAATCCTTTTAATAAACAAATATAATTGAAACAAAACAAAAAACAAAACAAAAACAAAAAGATGTTTCAAAATTTGAAATGAAATGAAATTAAATTGAATTAAATTTATTTATTTATTCAGGCAAAGTTAGGGCCTCTTGGCCCTTTCTTAATTTTACCTGATACAAAAGTGTACCATAAAAACTTATGTGATATATTTACAAAAAAACTTAAAACCATATTTACAAAAAGGAAAAAACTAAATCAATTTTACTCAATCACACAAACTTCCATCTATCAACAACCTTACATGAGACATAAATTATGGAATTTTATAAAAAAAATTAAAATTGAAAAAATTTAGGAAACTGAAAAAGGACACTTTTTGAAGAATTCTGATGCAACGTATCATTTAAAACCAAGAGTCTAAAGCTTAAGAGTTTGTAAATAGAGCAAAATATATATGTTAAGCGGCTTATTAGATACAGCCACAATTTTAAATAACAAAATTGGCCGGCATTTATAACACTTGTAGATGTTGTTAGTCCAGGCAACGAATGCTCAAAAAAGGTATAGAGGGAATTCTTGACTTTGCAGCTTTGTTTTGACTAGTTAAGAGGTGAACATATCAAAATTCCCCGTCCATAGCCCTTGAGGTACCATTTTTTGGGTTTTTTTCTAAGTGTCTTAAAAACTATTAAATTTTTGTATTACCTGTTAAATTGTAAAATTGTTCTTTTAAGAAAAGTATATAATATGCCTATTTTGGCCCAACCATTTACGAGATAAACTCTAGTGTAATGAATATTTAAACCATTATTCCTTCCATAAGAAATACATGTAAATTGTTTGTAATGTATATGCCCAATGGGGCTACGCTTTTTTACTTAAAGAAAAAATTAACAATATTCATGAAATTGTGACGAAATTCCCAATAATTTGACACCTCACTAATAAAAATTAGTCCAAAGTAAAGGTCTTGGAGTGCTTATAAAAAAAAGGAATTACTACAAATACGAGTACGTAACGCGGTAACGGGCAATTTTTCACCACTCTCGTATACATGAACAATTTATACTTACGTTTTATTGTAAAATCAAACAATAACAACAATTACATCAATAATTATGAAATGACATCATGGAGATTTCCTTTGTTTCAATGAATTTGATTTTCTGGCTGCCATTTTCGCAAATTTTACTTAAATTAGTAGCCATTATAACTATCTTTATTTTTTTGTTTTTTTTATCTCTTTGTAAAAAGAGGGTGGCGGTCTCTTTTTATCATACACCTCCCCCATCCAATATGGGCCTCAGGCCTGTGCGTGGAAGTCAGGCCACTAGCTTTATATGTTAATAGCCATCAAGTAACTATTACCGTAAAAATGGGGAGACCCAGCTCGTTTGCCTTGCTGACGGCGCGGCGGCGGCGCTGCTGCTTTGACGCGGTGCCGAACGTCGAGCAGGCAAAACTGAGGCTCCGCCAGCGACCACATATTGCAAATATTCGGTGTATCCCTATCTTACTTGCATCAGCAAATGAAGTCTGGGCCCCCATTTCGTCTATGTATAGAAACATAAAACGGCGTTTAAAACCGCGTAATCTGACAGGACTCATGTTTCAAACAACTCTTAGCTTGTACCATTTAGCATTGAGGCTTAAGATTGAAATTTTGCACATGTAGCGTCCTTTAGTTTTGAACAGTAATAATATCAATCATATTTCAAAAAAACTTTCTGGTTAAAAAACTATAAAAGTCACAAGTTTTTATTCAACTTCAAAACTTGACATGAAAAAAGAAGTCGGCTACTATTTTTTTATAATTTTTTGGTCAGGTAAAATAAAAAATGGTGAAAGTTTTTGCTAAAGAGTTTAATTTATTTATTCGTATTTTTTTATAGCAGCCGTAGTTGGTCGATAACTTAAATACTGTGGGAGAGTTTATCCATCCGGCGCCTGCATAAAAACAAAGTCAGTCCGAAACTGTTGTTTACTAAAATACAGTCGACTACAAAAAATACAAATAAGGTCTGAAAAGATAATTAAAGGTCTGGATCCCACAATTACTATGGTAGCAATTATAATTGGTTTAGAAGCAGTTTACACATCACAGGAACGTTACAGGTGCATTCCTCGGTGGCAGCTTGTCTCAAAAAATGTCAGTACAAGCTTCTAGGTTATCATTGTTTACAATGTGTAAACTGCCAGTAAACCATTTATATTTGGTGCTATAGTAATTCTGAGATTCAGACCCTTAATTTGATACTACATTTGTAATTTTTACGTAGTTGGTTTTTTGCAGGCATAGGGACCGGAAGCAAATTTAGGCTTCAAGGAGCACCTCGGGTGCTCCGTCTATTAGTACCATGTGGTCGCTGGGCTCAGGGTAGTTATCCTCAAAGGTCAACGATTGAATGCGAGTTCAAAGTTTATCTTTGGCTATAGCAAGACGGAGTTCGTGGTCCTCACTAAAAAAGGGGATACTCACCGTCTACCCAGGGCCTATAAATAAATCAATAAATATTTTTCTCTTTCAGAGAAGTACAAAGAAGTACAAAAAGTACAAAGATACACATAAATTACATTGTGTTCGTCTTTCAAAGTTGCTTACGTCACAGTATTTTGGTATATTTATACAAGAATCATAAAGTTTTATCAAAAAATCACAAATACATTCATATAAGTAAAAGAAAAAATAGAAGTATTCAAAAATAAATAAACACATTAAAAACAACACATCATTGTATATAACAAATATTGAACTCATCTACCAACCATTGCTATTATCCAGTGAACAGACGCGTATTCTGACATAATAATTTATTACTAAGTAATGGGATGCAGTTTACATATACATTATTTACTATAGACAATCCCTTTTTAGCTATTAGTGTACAAACATGTTTTATATTAAAGATTAATATGTACAGTTTTATAGACTCTCTGGCATCGTTATCAATGTCAAATTACTCTTTTTCAGGTCACAAAGAATGAGGTAAGTTTTAAAACATCGCCATGGCTGCTATGTCGGGACAGTTTTAGTGCCTTCGGTAAGTTTAACAGCCTTGTTTTTGGTTCAGGATCGTTTCAGCAGTAATTCCAGAACTTTTGATGTCAATTCACATCTTGAATAGGTCACCTGGTGATAAAATTTCTTGTCTACTATTTAATTTTATGCAGGTAAAAGTCATAATAGGAATTTATCAAATATTTACAATATCAATGTCAATAATCAATAAATCCTGACGACGACGGGACTTCGGATCCCATTCACTCGCAAAATACATGACGTCACAATATTCATGACGTCACAATATGCATGACGTCACAATATATAGTAACTTACTTACTAACTTAAAAGTATATGTCTGTAGATTAAGTAACTGTATTGTTTAGTGTTTGTTGTAAGAGTTTTGAAATTGGTTTATAAATTTAGATACAGTATTGCTTTTTTTCTAAATTACTTTATTAATTAATTATTGAAGCATTAGTGTGGGGAAGGTATACTCAAATAAAGCACAAGATTTCGTTGGTTGGTTTTATTTTTTATTATTTTTAAGTCAAATTTGTTGTTTACATTTAGATGCTCCGAACTCTATTAAATAATGGTTATATTTTGTAAGGGAACCCCCAAACAGCCATTTTATGTCTTGGGGGTCCTATTTTTCATCTGCGCATATACAATCTTCTGACATCAGCCTGGTTTTGATTGTTATTTTTAATTTTGCCATGTGTTTTTTCTTTGCCAATGTATTATAAATGTTTGTATGTATGTGCAGAGAAAATAAAGATTTATTTATTTATTTAACGTAGTAAGCGAGAAAAATTTAACGTACATCAACAAATGAAAAAAACGATTGATGTAATTCTACACACAATTTAACACTGATAATTTTACAAAACATAATTACTAAAAATATCAATATAAACTTCGAAATTTATTACTCACTGCAACAATCAATGACCAGAATTGGTTTTAACTTTACTGCAATATAGCGAACTTCAAGTACAAAATAATAAAAGTGGCAAGAATTAAATCTTTTAGGATAATTTTAAATAGTGTATTAGAATCTGAGTGTTTTCGATGATGGTAAGATAGCCTAAAAAGGTTTTTTAAGAATTATTGGTGGATTCAAGAGAATGTATGTTATTTATTTCAATTATGTACAAGGAAGACGAATTAGAATCGGCAGGAAAAGCCCCATCAGTTACAACAAGAGCAACTGAAGCAAAGCGACGCGCCAAAAAATGGCTTAAAACTTAAACTTTTATTACTTGTTAAGTCATTGTTTTAATAAATGGCGTGCACAACCCTTTGACAATAAACTGGTCGTATAATCATAAAGATTAGTAAGAAAATTATTTGGCGCATAATATAGTTTACTACTACTGCCGCTAAACCGCGTCAAGCAATTAGTTAACAGTGAATTTAAAAATTAAATAATATCCAGCTATTTAATTTATCGATTGAATTGATCGATTGAATTCGTATAAATGTTAAATAGCCATTCAAATTTTGGCTACGTACCTGTAGAGAGTACGTTTCACGGCACAAAAACCACTTTGACACCAAACCTTTGGGAATGTTGATCAATCAAGTGATGTTGGCCTGTGGTCAACAAATTGTTAGAAACTTTCTTTCATTAGGCCTACCTAGCTTTTTAAAATTGGGTTAATTTTATACACAAAAATAATTGTTTGTTTAAAATACACCGTAACATTTTCTATAAAGCTATAATTTTCTGGAGACATATTCCAAATAAATATATTACTACCTACAAGTCTCACAGCAATCGATGAAAACATATCATTATTTTTAGTGTACCTAAACTTGTTTGGTAATTATTAAAATGTTTTTGGCCCTACAATAAAAAAAAAACACTATAGCCTGTATTGTAGAATAAAGGCTACGTATGTATCTAACTTATTTTACAAAATCTTTAAGGCTAAAATCTAATGCAACATAAAACATCGTACTTTACTGATAAATGCAACAAAAAAAATTAATACAATTTGATGGTGAAATTTATATTATTTGTTTCGAGTTTGTTCCCTTTAAAAATTAGTCTTATAAATATATACCTCCAGGCGTTTTGATACCCTCTATAGGGTTACCTCTCAAGAGATATCTGACAATTGTATGACAACACATTAAAACTCGATGTGCCTTGACTGACCGATCACCGTATTTGCACTTTACTAACAATCATTAACATTAACGAAAATACATACGCCAGATTTAAGAAGTAAAGCAAAGAAAGGATTTGCAGGACTCAAAACACCATGAAAAAAATATTATATCCCAAAATAGAATATTGCAACAGATTCGACACACCGGCAATATATCAGATCAGCTGTAGCGACTGTGTTAGTTAATTTTTACTTTGGACAGACTGATAATTTTGTTAAGAGATTCAATAACCTCATATCTGCTTGGAAAAACAAAAAGCCAGAAAGATCGACCGTCACAAATAACTTTTATAAAATGGCCACTCAGTAGGAATAAATTAAAGTATCACTCGATATCCTCATGAATTTTAAGAAAGGAATATTATGAATACGAGAGAAGAATTATTCATTCTTAAAGTAAAATGTAAATAAATAGACAAATATTTGAGCGAACAAGCCAATTTAGACTCGAGCGTGACCTACAGAAACCCGTTCTCAGTACGATTTTCGCCGACCAATAGGATATAGCTCGCTATAGGAATAGGAATATAGGATATAGGAATCGCTATTTTGAACCTGCTTTTCTCTGGGCCTATGATGGCTGGTTACTAATCAAAATTGATCGCAATTTTCCATCATCAATGTATATTTACCGTGTTGTATGTGAGTACAATATAAGCGTAAATATATTATAGTGTTGTAAGACTGTATTTTATTTGTATCCAGAGAAGATTTTTGAACCCTTCGTAATGTCATTTAAGGCGGAATATGCAATCGAAGGTAGAGACAATCGAGAACACCGAGAAAACCTGCTTCGACAGCACCAGAGACCCGGCGTCGCAATCAGGTTATAAGGGACTACAAATTCCGTGCGCCTAGGGAAGGGAGGGTTCTGTAAAAGGTTGAACAAGACTCTCGCTTCTCTTTTAAAAAAAGTCAATTCTAGTTTCGGAAGGGATAGGTCAATACAAATGAATAAAAATTAAATTTTATATATCATTTGAAAGGAGAACAGAATGTTCTGACCACCATAAATGGTCTTATGGTGTATATTAAAGAATACATTTGGAACTGAAAGAAGCACTGTGAAGCACTTAAGGATTATTTAATGACTGAATATTCATATGGATTTTTTGTAACGAGAACACATATTGTTGGGATATGACTTCTTCACAAGAGGTAGTACTAAGCGACATATGTTTATATTCATTATTTATCAAAACCAATGGTGTTTTCCTCCATCTGGCTGAAAAAGAATTGGCTTCTGATCAGTTTTAACAGATCATCTACGTTTTAAGCTTTTCTAATAGGCAAATTTCTTTAATATAACAGATCATCGGTTGATTTTGAGGTAGAGATTTCAACAGAGCAAAGAGTTGTATTGGAAAACGCTCACCAATCGCCACCGTAGTGCAGGCTATACATCACTGCCGCTGGCTGGCTGCGATTCAATTTTAGATATAAAACGGAGACTTAATCGACAAAAATATATCCCTGCATGGGCTTTTTCCTATTGACCACTGTATTCGCGTGAATAAACCTTTAAAAAGTGATTTGTCGCTATAATTAGATCCTCTTTAACTATTTTTATTCAGTTACTTTATGAATAACTTACTTACTCTTACTCCAAGGGCCATCTATATCGCAAGTGATATTTAGCCGCACCAACAAAGCCTCTCCAGATTGATCTGTCCTCTGCATCCTCCTCTGTGGCTCCAACTCTCTGCATGTCCGACTTGACCTGATCCTGATCCCACCATCTCAGTTTTGGTTTCCACAAGGTCGCCTTCCTTCAGGATTATTTTTGCTAATAATCTTCAGCCGGGACCCTTCTTCCCTTCTCAGCACGTGCCCAGCCCATCTTAGTCTTCTACTTTTGATCTCGCTCACATTATCTGCACTGTTATATAAGTCTCTAATTTCTCTGTTATGTTTCCTCCTCCACTCGCCTTTATCTTTATGAATAAATAAATAAAAATTTTAAAACGAGCAACATCCTCTCCCGCAAATACCACATATTATTAAATAAATAGTTTTTTCCTATTTGTTTTTGCGTTTTCTTATTTTGATTGAAAATCACATAAACTTAGGGCAAATAGTTTACGTTTGTTCCAACAAACTACAATTCATCCGACAAAATAATTTTTGGATGAAGTATAATAAACATTTTTAGGTTCAATTTAATTAAAAAACTTGTATTACTTTTGTATTCCAGTAAACAACCACGTCAACCAACAAATGATAAAAGCCTATACTGTATAAAATACTGTTATGTGTAGTTATATAATCATACTTATCAGGTATCAATCAAAGATTAGAAGAAAAGGAAGTATTAAAAAATATTTTACAAGGTTCTTAAAAATTAATGGAAAAAGTAACGGTAAACAATTATGGGCTGGCAGGTAAGAAATAACTGCACAGAGCCATTGCTTATTTGTCTAGTCTAGACAGTTTTATTGTCTCAGGTACATTTACGGCCTTGTTTTTGGTTACAGGATAGTTACATCCGGAACTACCCTCATTTCAGAACTTTTGTTATCGATTCACATCCACATCTCAAAAATATTACATGGTGATAAAAGTTTTATTATTAAACGGTTAAATTCATATTAAGGCCTTTCAATGTAAAATTAAAAAAATACAGGCAAACTAACGAATATTAAAACGGATAAACCATGAATTAAGCTTAGTGGATCCTGGTTTAATTGGGTTTTTAATAATAATAACATTTTAATGGTACAAAAATACTCACTGTTCATGAAAATTACAATTAATTGGGATAGCAAATATACATTTAAAAAATATAGTCTTTCATAAAAGCTCGATAAAATAAAAGTAATATTATTTATTTCAATATCGGTAAGTTAGATAGCTTTAAATCGGCAGGAATAACCCTAGCAATTACAATCAGGGCAACGACAGTGGGGACGTGCCTGGAATTGGGTTTGAACCAATAACTTCAATAACATCGGTCATATATTTGGCTGCATATTTAGAAGGAAAACGTTATATAAAATTCTGTAAATATTTTATATTGTATTCTCTCCTCTAAATACAAATGTTGACGAGCTTTTATCCAAAGGTATGGTTTTGGAAGTAAAAGAACGTAACTAATTGTTTGTTAAGGATACAACTGTACAAATTAAAGAGAGAAAGTAAGTTAAGACTTAAAAAGATAGAAAGATTTTATTGCTAATGTGTTACCTTGATATTTAAGGTTTCTTAGGTTATACTTTACCTTTTAAAACTTACTTTACCTTGAAATCCATTCTTATAAATAATTATTGTTTCGTAACATAATAATTTTTAATAAGAAACTGTATTTCTTCACACATTTTGTGTTCTACGTAACTACACAATATGTTTTCAAGAGGTTCGGTATTGAATACCAAAAAGGACGAGTAATGATCACTATCATTGTATTAATTTCAAAGTTTTTAGTATATATATCTTAAGTTGAGGAGCGAAAGATTCAAAATTGATTACATATTATGAATAACTTGAAATATAACATATATTTTTTCTAGAATTTTGGCTTAAGAACCAGTAATAAAAGTATCCGGAAAATTTTGACTATACTCTAAAAAGTGCACAGCAGGTAGGAATAATACGTGTAATGTTTACCTGTGCTGTGCAACATCCCGTGGTGTCTCGCATTGTTACAATAATGAGTTTACATTCTGCGGATTTCATAACAATACAAGTACATATGTAGTTTCGTAAACTTTATCTCAGTTTCTTTGACTTATCATCAAGACAAAATGAGGATAAACCATGTGTTTGCAAAAAGCACTCAGTTTTATGATTCGATCTAATATATATATATATATATTCTAAAGCTAGATTTTGAGGAAAGTAGTTTGATTTTTGTAACATTCTGTTACGATTATGTGATATAGGTAGTTATGACGTATAAAAATATTTATATATATACTTCCATTTGAGGCTAAACAAAACTGAAAGGATGAAAGGCTAGTATTATTTTTAACCAAATATTACAGGACTTAGGAAATTTGTATCGTTATTTGTATATTACCTAGACATTTTTCAGGTGATAATAGTAGTATGATAAAAATGTATCTCCAAAACATCTATCGTTATCTTAACATACTCCTTTTTCTACGTATGTAAAACATTTATTCATTATTTAATTTTCAAATACTTTAAATTGGTACACAACGGTATTAATAGTGCTATAGCTAAATTATATATACTGTTCAAGACCTAAATATTTAACTAAGCAGACAATAACTGTCTTCAAGTTTGGGAGTGGTAACAGCCTGAAGTCTAGAGGTAAGTCGCGTTGATAGTCTTAGCTAAATTGGTGCCGTACCGAAGCTACATTCGCAATATCAACTTTGAAATTAATTGGATTTATCATATGTTTACTACAGTTTCTAAGACGATTCTCAAGTAGTTTTAAATTTATCGTACCCACAATAACGTAGCTGTGAATTTAGAGCATCTTTATTGAATTAATTTTAACTTTATGGTAAAAGTTTGAATTTTTTTTGTTAAACTTTATTTTTTAATAGTTCTTTGTTCGAAGGTGGTGATGGTGATTTTATATTCTGATTTGGATTTTTGCTGACATTTGCCACCACTGATTAGTAAAAAACAAGTTTCATGACGTTTCGGGATCTGGAATCTGATCCCGTCTTCAAGTGGAAAACTCCAGACCATAACAAGATTAGTAACACAGACGTGGACAAAAAAATAGCTAAAACAGAGAACTGTGATGGCAAATGTCCGCAAAAATCCAAATCAAAATATTTTAATTAGTGTTTTCTTCTTCTATCTCGAATATCGGCTAGTTCAACATTAAAAGGCTTAAAGAATATTTTTCCAAATTTAAAGGGGTAAATTAATGATTTCATCAGCAAGTTTTTTTCTAAGTTATTCACACAAATATATGTTCGGTTTGGTCCTATATTATAATGTAATAAAATAGTAAAAAAAAGTACAAAATGGTACAAACAGCAGAATGTAGACTCATTAACATTACAATGTGAAACATCACTTCACACAGAGCTGCATTTAAAACACGGCGGCTTCCAGATCCAAAATTGCACTGTCTTAATTTGTCCTGTTACCACAGCATGTTACCGTTGTTTATTTTTCCTAAATAACGATTCACATAGTTACATCATCTACATAAGTGACAAACTAAACTAAAATCAAAGTATTAAATAAAATTGACAAATGGTCTAATTGTGGTGGTTCAATAAAGATCTGACCTGCAAGAAATAAGTACTTCTTTGATTTTAATTTTGGAAGCAGTAAATGTGTTGAGCATTCCAAATAAAAAAATAATATTTAAATGTGTGTCTCATTTGTTTCATCCCAGATAATCTTTTGTTTTTTTTTTATACTCAAATTAGATGTAATTAAATTGAATTCATAATTTAATAAATTTTACAGTAAAAAAATCCGAACAAAAATGCAAATACAGCTTCCATTGTTTATATATGACCAATCTGCTGACATTATAACCTTGACTTTCATTAAAACCATTTTACAATTTATAAAATAATAAAGATAGTTTAATCAACAATCAAGTGTTTTCAAAGCCCTGCCCGGAAGCTGTATCCATTCCAACCCACACAAACATGGCCGGATCCGGAAACGGCGATCAGCTCGACGACGTGGACGGAACCGGAAATGACGTGGCAGAAGAAGAGACATTTGCTTTACACGTTAACGTAGACATCAGCTCGTTTCACTGGTTCCTAATCTTTAGATGGATTACTTGACAAATAAATAGGTTTTGACGGTGATAAACTTTGGTAATAAGAATTTCTTAATGTAGAAGTTTAAAAAAATGCAATAAAATACATCAAGCGAAAGATATCAAGTTGGATACAATATTTGAATGAAATATGAAATAGAATGAAAATTTAACTATTAAATTTTAAGCTACTGAAAAAGCTCAGCATTTTTGTTTTATTACTACGTCAACAATGTATAGTTAAATATTTGTTCATCATTTAGGCCTGATTTCACCAACCATCAGTTAAGGGTCGGTTAATAAAGCGTTCGGTAAAGATAGGAAAATAGTATTAAACAGCTGATTATATTAAACTAATCGAGCCTTAACGGTGGTTTAAAGTTTGATGAAATCAGGCCTTAACGTGTTCGGAGACTTTTTTATCATTGCATTCGCCCCATTCGCACATACTTCAGGCCTAAGAAGTAATGATTAAACAAATAAGCAACAAATAAGTCGATAGAAAGTGAAATGAAAGTTATATGTCTTGTATTTAATTCCATTTCAATTTCAATTATTGTAGATTAACTAAGGAAGTATTACGATTTAAATTTATAATGAGTGGGATTTATGTGTAAAAAACATAAAATAAAGGTTATTTAAACGCAACCGTTTTTAAGGTTGAATAATGCACATATAAATATGAAATGGGTTTTGTTTTATTAATCTTTACATTTAGGTTATAATATTAATCTTTACGTTTAGGTAACTTTATACAATCTATTAATTAAGTTTGATCTTACATTTTTTTTTTTTTACACTAATGTAAACTTAAACAATCCGCAATCGACATTAAACCAAAGTTGTCCTCTTGCCATCTAATTCCTGAACACGTGTTGCAAGGTACCTCTTTGAATTTCTTGCATTAAATTTGTTGAGGCGCAGACTTTACCATGAATTGTTTTCGAAGGCCTTACTTTTTATATGTCCCCAAAGAAAATAATATAGTCGTGTTAAATCCGGGGATCTTGTGGGGAGAATCCTTCACTGATAAAATGAAGTTTTGGGTTGCGTTAAAAAATACCCTGTATCGCTAGAAATCTTTTTTATTCGAATCCGTATGTTTTGTTGTTTTTATAGTACATAACCTCTTCAACAGCAGACCAGTGTGAAAGGTTTTCCAATTCCAGAGTAGAACACGATGAACAAACACTGCAGAATACGATTGGAGCCGTCCAGGCTGGCGGATCGTGGATCTACGTGTCTTGAGTGATGATCAACACAAAGGCGAAGACGGTGAAAATAACGGTCCAAGTACGAGGACAAAGTGATATTATAAGCCACATCTACGGCCTTATAAATTTTAAACAAATAAACGATTATTTTTATACATGAACATTTTTAAGTCATAAGTGAAAAATAGCTCTAACAGTACAGCCTAGAAACTTCGATAAGCAATATTTTTTTAAGAAATCCTTGCACCTATTAATATATTATCTTATATGCTTAGGTATAAAACAAATAAATTAATAAATACCTGACAATTACAAAATTATTACTGTAATAATGGAGTTTCTCCTCATACAGCGCAATTATTGGATAAAGCTATTAAACATTAATGGCTAGATTAAAGGAAAAGTGATACACACAAAGAATCGGACAAAAATATCCTCAATTTCAGCCTCAAATTTAACCAGTGATGGCAAATGTCCGCAAAAATCCAAATCAAAATATAAAATCACATCACCAACAATGAATTTCAAACAAAGAATTTTAGCCTCGTTAGAACAAAGTTATATTTTAACAATGAAAATCACGACAAACCAGTAAGTGTTATGTTTGGAAATATTAATTGATTTATAATAGTTAATTTGTTATTTGTTATTAGTTAAAATGTCACGTTACAAAAATCATTAAATGGAAAGAAAGAATTATTTTATTTTGTGTTGATTACAAAACTCTTTAGGCAGTTTTCATATATCACACTAAACTTAAATTTGTTTGAGATAATTATAACAGTTTCCTCAATACCCTAAATATAAGGAATTATAAACGGGGAAGTCTGCCGTTGCATTTTAAACCTGAGGTCTAAATACTAACATTTACTTAAACCTCTACAAATAAAACAAACCTTAGCGATTTTACTATTGATAGTTTAGGATTCAATGGCGTATTTGTCATTGCGTACACAAAATAAAAAGGTAGTAATTCAAATTTAAATAACCAATATTGTTCACCGAGGTAGTAGCTCGGGGTATGACCTACGCTACTAAAATTTAGTTTCCAATTGAAATGCTTTACTAATTTTAGGAGGAGGACTTTAATTGTGACACAAACATGTTTGTAACGTTTTTCCTTACGGGATTTTCTGAACATGTTGTCATTACGTCTGTGCAAAAAATGATTAAACAATAAACATAGAAATTAGACAGTTTTATAGTAACTGTTTCATTTGTAGTAATTTGTTTTGTGTTGCCTGCAAAGTAGCAATCGGTGGCGTCAACTTCGGTTCTACAGATTTCAATTTCTGGTATGCCAAAAAAAATTAAAACAAAGCACTTTTTGAAAAGCGCTTAGTATCTCATCTGATAAATGCTGCAGTGTGTTGAAAATAATATGAATTTTACGTTTCATGCAATGGTACAGTTATTTGTGACAACACGTAAACGAAACATTTTCCGTCTGTATATTGGGAAACACAACCAACAGAAACACTCAAATTGCTTCAGGAGTCAATATAGCCCATACAACAGCGCTACGTGGCCAATTAAACTAAGGCTATAAACAGGACTTATCTCTTGGTCCCTTATAGTGTGAAGAGACCAAGTTCTCCTTCTATCCACTTGATTAAAATCTGTCTTTTCGTGATGCTTTTGTTATTTTATACCGCTTATAACTAGTAAGCGGTAACTAAACGTTAACTATTGTACTAAATGTTAAACCATTTAGTAAATAGTATTAGTGTTATCATTATGACAGATCATATATTCATAACATTATAAAAATATTCATATTGTAATTGAAAAAAATAACTTCCCCTTTATAAATAATTTTCCCTTTATGGAAACTTTTAATGTGACTCAACCAAACTTGTAGGTATTCATAAAACGTACGTATTTTTAAAATAACGGTATTAGATATGACTTAAGTGCTCTTTCCAAAGAAAGTAATTCACAACTTGGCATTCAAGCAGAACTTACGAGTCGTAATTTTGGAAAAGTGAATGGTTAATATGTATTTTAGATTATATAACATTTCGGCAGTGCACGCTTACATTATACATGAAGGTAATCAGTTCCAACATATCACAGAATGTTAGCCTATAATATTTTACTCGCCTTGTTATAGCCACGTCATTAAAATTGCATCATACATTTTTTTGTATATTAATGTTGTTATTTTTTACTTTTGATTTCCATGATTTTAATAATATTTAGTAATTATAGTGAATCAACCACTATCTCACATGAGATGGTATTATTATATAATTTATTAAACTTGTCCTAAAGCTTCTAGTGTAGTTTAAACACTAGAAGTGATGGGAAAAGTCAAATAAATTATATAACAATTAAAAATTATATAATAATAAAAAATTAAAATTAAAAATTAAAAAAAAATTAAAAATAAATTAAAAATTAAAATTTATTTTTAATTAAAATTAAAAATTAAAAAAATTAAAAAATTAAAATTAAAAATTAAAAATTAAATATTATATAAATTAAAATTAATTAAAAAATTAAAAAATTAATTAAAAATCATTATGAATCTGAAAAATACAATAAGATAGTAATTTAAAAACCGTTTAGCAACTCAATTTAGCGACAAGTCTTTTTACAAAAGAAACATAAATACTGAAGTTTCCATGTATTATGAGCTGTTTGCTAGCAGCAGTAGAGGACTTTCATCAGAGATGTATTTTAATTTTAAAAGACATCATAATGTATGATGTTGGAGATAAAAGCAGAAACTCTTTTGGACCTTTTGGAAACCCTCTTAAGAAAATGTTTGTATTTCTTTATAACATGGTAACTACTTGGGCCTCACACTGAAACTACTTGGGTCTCAAAGTGAATTTTATCGAAACTTTAGTTTATGTCGTATCTTGTGAACAGATTACAATTTGGTTAAAAATAATGCTACAGCACCTAACATAGTATTTTATTTTTTGCCTTATGAAATTAAAAAAAGATAAAAAGTCGTTCAAGGGGATAAGGGTATATATATTCACTGTAAAATGCATAATTAAAATTTTAATTAGTCATATATTTAATTAACATATCAATATATCAATCACCGTATTTTTTGATAACGGTAACTTCACATTATTCATAGAAGAACTTTTACAAGAATAATAAAATATTTTTTTCATACATGAAACGCATCGAAAATGTTTTATAAGATGAGATAAGTATAAAAATAAATATAAAAACTGTATGAACCCAGTTATTTATACACTAACCGAATAAGCCAATATGCTTACAAATAGCTGTTACATAATTATATTTTATAGGTAAAATAGTTTTTTTACTTTTTTATCGGAAGATTACCAGCTTATTTTAACACCGTCGTCAATTCAATTCAAATTCAATTCAAAAGCATTTATTCCAAGAAAGTGTACATGAACAAAACATAATCAATTTAATATGGAATATATTCTTCCGCATAGACTATAGGTCTGTGCGCGGTAGAAGAGTTCAGTTCAGCAGTTTGTTTGTCCACTGGATATTAAAATCAGCAATAAACACTTTCACAAAACTGGATTCACTGTTTGATGTAAATTATACTTTACAAAAAAACATAAGACATAGGAAAATTTAAAAATCAAACAAATTAGGCTAAACATAGGATTAATGGTAAAAGCTAGTGATCAAAACATCCGCAGTCATATGGCATGTCTGTCACCATGCTGACAAACTAGGCACCGGACAATGGTTTTTAATTTAATAAGGTTCAAGTGTACGGCGACCGAATCAATGTCTCAACAGCAGCCCACGCAGCGCGAAGGAGCCACTCGCATATTTTCCTTTTGTACTGCGAAACACTAATAATGTGAATAAATAAATGAATAATGTGTAGGAAGGAAATTATATTGCATAAGTTTGACTGTCATTTCAACTAACCTAACACTCAATATATTAACTATCATTCGTAAAAGTAATTTGTAGTTTACCTAGTTTCAATCTAACACAACTTACTTCTTCATTCTATTCTGTTTTAATTTGCTGAAAGGGATATAGAAATTAATCTCGTGATTCAATAACCGGCGCAAATGTACCAGAGAGGTTGGAGCAGTTAGAAGGCCGGAGTTTT
Organism: Flexamia atlantica; assembly: GCA_035578135.1. Lineage (NCBI taxonomy): Eukaryota > Metazoa > Arthropoda > Insecta > Hemiptera > Cicadellidae > Flexamia > Flexamia atlantica. Next base: position 7,809,612 of record JAQJVK010000004.1, on the reverse strand, counting down.
CCAGTACGCGGCAGTCCCGTGTTATCTGGACTGTACGGGTCGTTTACTTTCCTCATATTGCTTCGTCTCCCATTTACTTTCCTATTTAATATTCTTAATTATTTTAAAAACTATAACGTCATTGTTTTTTTATTGTTATTACCTTATAACACTATGTATAATTAAATCTCTTACTCTCATTGAGAAATTTTAAAACATTGTTTTGGAAATACATTCTTTATAGTTGAAAGCGTGTTTATTTACTACACCTACAAGTTATAAATTATACATTTGGTGGTCTTAATTTCTGTACTCTTAATATGAGTAATGTTATCGTGCTTGTATGCTTGCTTGCTTGCGTGCTTACACAATTATCTCAAAAACGGCTCCGAGAATTTCCTTCAAATTCTGGAAATAAGTAACTTATGACTCAAAAACGTCTTTTATGCACGTTTTTTCTTTTTCTTTTTTTTCTTTTCTTTTACTTTGCCAAAGAAAATCTACTAACGTAATAAATCGAATTTAAAAGTTGTAAAATGTTAACATTGGCCTTATGGGTTGCCGTGATGGCAACGAAAATAACATAACAGCTGTCTGGAATCTAAAGCCATCAAGGAAAAATACAGCAAGTGGGATGAAGAGTGAGATTTTTTTAGAGCATGGAGCAATAAAAACTTATCAATTCTATGACATTGAAATATTTTATAGTAACTGGATGAACTCGTAAACATTAAATATCACCGAGCAAGGCTCGGTCCACCAGGTACTATTATTTAATTTCCATAATGTCTTATTTTGGCTCTTATATAAATCTTATGTCTCACTAAAGGACGTGACCCGGCTGTTTTCAGATAGGGTATTTTCTAAAGCTTATAGGGACTTTTTAAAGAATCTAATACAAAATCAATTGAGTTTTATTATATATTTAACTATGATAATTTTACATATAGGTTGATCTTCTTGTTCTCTTCCTATTTTTGGGCGTGTTTCAGTCCTCGTGTTACCTATTTTACCTTCTTAGCATCCACCGTACAGCGATAGTTATTTCAAAATGTTTATGTATTTTCTCAATATATTTTCTTAATGGCTGAAAGTTAATAATATTTTCACTCTCCTTTGACTGTTTATTTATTGGAATAAAACATTCAAGATCTAACATTGCTTTAGAAACAGTTTTCAACTGAGTAAAAACAATTTTGAAGGTCCATAAAAAACCTTACCATTGTATTTCTACTTCAATTTACACGTTGCTTTACTGTATAATAAAATCCGGAAATAGCAAAGCCGCCGCCATGTCACAGACACAGCCGAGCATTGTTGAGAGGAGCTCTGCTCGGAGTCTGGCATTGTAATGGTAATGAGTTTACATCCCCACAGCTCTGGTAATCACGCCCGGTGCACATCTCTGCTGGTGGCTCGGTGTGGCCAAACCTCATGGAAATAACCGAAAACTTTATTTTACATATACATTTAACAACATCATGGTTAATTTAACGCACTTGTACATTTATTATAATCTACGAAAAACTCATTTTAATTAGTAGGTTAGTTCGATTTTGACGTTTTTTATTATATTTAATAATGGTTATTCTGTAAAGTAAAAGGCGAAATAATTAATGCCACTAAACTGCAATTTACTCAAAAGATTTTCCCTGGTCAACTACATTGTACGTTGATTAAACATAGAAATATTAAATACAAGAACAAAAAATATATTTTGTAAGCAATTCTCAAACCGTTTGCCCGATTCCTTTGGCTGTGATAATTTTTATCGAATTACAATAAAGATCTGTAAAAAAGGGAAAATATAATAATACCTTTAAGTATTGTTAATACCTTTCTTCTGTAATTTCTGTACACTAAACTGTAAAATGCTGTTTTCATTTCATGATTAACATAAACGACATTTAAACAATTTAAAATAGCAAAAAAATTAAAAAAAATATTTTTGATATCTACAGGTGTTTACGTAAGTAACATAACATTCATTTCAATTAAATTGTGGGGGGTGAAATGACCCAATATCATTGTAATCCACTTATGTCTGTCTGACAGCTGTTAATCTTTATGATTAATTGTTTTTATTACCAGATGTCTTTTTGATATTGCGAATAAAACTTGTCCAAAATAATATTGTAAAAAATATAGCTTGTTCTTTAATAGTCGATTTTATTATTAATATATGTCCGTCTAGACCGATAATTCATTATAATCATGTTTATATAACACTAAGAGATGCAAGTTCTCACTTAAATTTTATTAAATTCAATATGATAATGATATTATGTTGTAGTTTAGAACATATTTTCTCCCAGCTCAGTTAGTGTACGTTATTTACCCTAACCAATCACCTGTTCATTCAAGGCAGGTAAAAAAATAAAAAAAATGAGGTTAGGGTAAATGACGTCCTCTAACTAACTTACAACTAAAATTCTTATAGCATTTTCTTTCCAAACCAAATAGCAAATAAAGTACTTACTTTAAAGAAACGTCTTCTGATATATTACAATCTAAAAATAAATCAAGTAAAGCCCTGATGTAATATATTTTAGACGATTAAGTCTCCGTTAAATATCTAAGATTGAATCGCAGCCAAGGCGGTGATGTATGGCCTGAGATCGGTGAGCTTTTTCCAATACAACTTCCTCCACTGATGAAATCTCTACCTCAAAAACCATCCATAAATTTATGGATTCAATTTGTTTTCATATTTTATGTCATGGTAAATAATGAAAAAAGAACAGATTTGTATTTCAGGCTTATACATTTCAGGTAGTCGTTTTCGCTCGCCAGCTGATTGCATTATTGCTCTACGATGAGCTCCAGCCATTCAGATAGTTGACTTTAATGCTTCCGCTTCCGTTTTGATTTGACTGAGCTCGACTTGTCTAAAACCTCAAACTGGTGCACTCAGCTACAATGACGTGAAAAACTGTGATTTTATAAGTATTTTGGAAACTAAAAACTGCAAATATAAGAAACATGTTGTATGTATTTCGCGTGTAAATAGTCTTTATCGCTTTCGTTATAATTACCACGCTCAACTACTACTAAGGCTTTGCCCTAATTTACAATCAGGTATATACAAGAAATAAAACCAGTTGAGTTGGAAAGCAATACAGATGGATATTGTTGTTTGATACGTGACCGAATAAACTGTAGCTGTAAATAAGTTTCATCTCTGCATCTCGGTCCGATGTAGTCAACAGAGCAAGAGTAACTCTCCAACTTTACTGCGACTACCGTGGTGCTTAAGATATATTTTAGTCACTGGTACATCAAACTGATTGGGTAAAATATAAATACACACTCTTGCCTATAACACTCATTTACTTATAACATAATATAGACTATGTTATAAGTAAATGAGTGTTATAGAGTGTTTTTTGCAATCTACGTTAAAACAGCACGATAAACGTTAAACGGTAAGATCAGCTGATTGTATATATTTAGCACGATGTAAGAAATACAGTTTAACGTTTAACTTAGTATGAAAAAATTACGACCTGGTATCCTTAAAAACAGATTAAAATTTAGTACGCCTTGTAGAATAAAAAATATTTTAAGATCGTTTAATTACTGTTTATTTTTCTTATAAAATAAAATAAAAACTGAATTGTCTGCACTGGATTCCAAGTCCAATTAAAGTACAGAATTTTTGGGAGATCAGCAATTAACTTTTCCCCTATCCCTGTTACAGATCTGTTCAGCCAGGAAGTCTTGTAGGGGTGGACGTGCGAGAGAGATGAAGAATACCCCCACCACTGTTTTTCCTTCATCGGTTGTGTATAGTCAACTTAAATTTCCACATGGCCTATGACAACATTACAAATATTGTTGCAAACAAAGAATCATGTGTTTTGACTGATGAGCTATTTCGAAATTTGACTGTACTGAGACTCGCGGTAGGGGAAATCTTCACTGCGCATGCGCATCCCACAGGACTTCTGGGCTGAAGAGATTTATAGGTATATTTGTTTTCTACATCTATATCATGTGATTAAGATATCACCAGTTGGTTGTTACATGTATTACTTGACCAATATATGGCTTGTGGTATTTCCGTACTGAATGGCGAACTTGGATTACGTTATTTAAATATTAAATCTTTTATTATGCTATATAAAATAAATTTTACCGCTTGCAATCTAATTCTAAGCTTTAATTTATTATTTTCGTCTTTCAAAAGTATAATAATCTGGCATAATTTTTAACTTTAATTAAATTATTAATAAACTGCCATACCACTTTTGTGACGTAACACCATCGACGAGTTTAATAAGGGGACAAAGTCATTATTGCAGCTGTAAATTGACAGAGGTTCCCTAAGAAGATTTAATGAGTGGTTTTTCCATTCCATACATCAAAAGGTATCTTTGCTGAGGACGGTTTTCAAAAGTTCAGACCTCCGTGAGTTGTGGGAGCTATTCAACTCTTGCTGTCGGCTTAACCACATCTGCAAGTGACAAGCTTATTATGGCTATAACACTAGAGAAATATTTATATCTTAGACTTAACAGACTCCGAAAACTATTTACTTCTTCTTTGTATGCCAAAATAAGTATAATTTATAATGAAATGCGTTCATACTCACGTGTATACATTATAGAGGAATAATACTGTGCAATGGGTGTACTCGGCCATTGAGTTGCTGTTTTCATTTCTTTTTTCTACAACAAACAAAAGTTACATTAAATTAAAAATTACAATGACAATAGCTATAAAATATAATCGTATAACGTTTTACATCATAGTTACAAACGGCGTAGTAAAGAATTAATATTTTATCTTCCAAAATAAGAAAGATAAAACTTCCCTATTGATTTAACTACGACTTGCAATAAAACAAATTACATGTAAAATTAACTCACCGACTCAACAAAACTATTTCTCATATAAATAAGATATTTTTATTATAGATTCATTTAATTCACTCATCTACAGCAAAGAGGAGGGGGGTTATAACTAATTCTAACTCACTAATGTAATTCAATTTTTTGCTTTTTATCAAAACTTCCCTCTTTAGATTGTTTTAATAATTAATTGACGCACATGGTTTAACAAGCTAATATTTTTTAATTGTTTGAACTTACTCAAGAAATGAGGCTAGGAGTTTTTTTTATTATTTTTTATCAAGACTCCTATAGTTATGAACCCATTTTTCATATTGGTGTCGTAAGATAAAGCTCGACTAAATGTATTGCTGGAAATTAAATTGTTTTAGTTTAGATTATATATTAGAGCCGTAGATGCCCTTAAAGATTCGTATTCGTCCATAAGATTTAACGTTTCAAGGAACAGCTGATTAAAATAAATATTTATTTTTCTGCTGAACAAAAATGGAAAAGTGTAAGTTGCCGAGCAGCGTTGGTCCACAAGTACATCTTTTGTTATAGAGTTTTAGAAAGTTTTATTAACTCAAGATCTCACCTTTATCCCCAACTGTCTTTTATACCCCGTGACAACAGTATTCTGTACAGTACCCCGTATTTCTGCTAGTTCTATTCTTCCTTGTTTTATAGGAATCCCTTGAAATAAACGTTTGTGAAAGATAAATGAAAGGTTCTATGGTATAAATAAAAACACAGTTTGAGAAGTTTAAAAAAAATGTAATGATTATTTTACTTTTCAGTTTGTACCATGAAAAAGACTGCCTGTGTTCTTACCCCCAAGATAAATTTCCACTGCGATCGAAGCAGGAAGTTTATTAAACCTTTTACAGAACCTCCGTTGGGATACGATATTTGTATTCCCCTATAACCTGATTGCGATGCGGGTCGCCTTTGCTGCCGAGGCGGAATCTATTGGGATCCCCAATTGTCTCGCAGTCAGTTTGCACTTTTCCAGACCCTTTCAAATTGTGTTGGAAGAGTTCCTTCCAAATACGTCGAATAAAATAGTTAACTACTGGATTTTACAAAAAATGTATTTTTATGGAAGGCGTCGTTGGATTCTTATTTTTACTAGAAAATGTCAAAGTCTTAGTTATATTTATTTAACAACAAAAATACATGACTATATCTTTTGGAAAGTAACAATGATTTTAAAAGCCTAATTCTGCAGTAGAAGAGCCAAAAGAGAAAAATATTGTGAAAAAACGATTTATGCTTTGTTATCTTTCATTTATTTCTTTTCAAAACTTAAAAAAATTATCTGCTGTGGAAAGGGTTGTTAATTTATTCCTTCAATCTTTATATTGATTCTTATTAAACAGAATTGCATGTAACGTAATATTAAAATCGCTCAACATTATTAATCTTTATTACAGATTGTTTAGCTTTTTAGTCGAGCTACTGACAGGTTTAGTGAAATCTAATTCCATTTGTGCAATTTGAAAAATACAGATGAAAAATACCGTTATTGGGCATTTGCAAAAGAATAATATTGATTGGTATAGCTATTTTCAGCTAATCTGTAATAAATAAAATTTTTGATTTTTACACTGCAAAGCACTTTATTTTATCCAAAATATGCGTTATTTTTCTTGCATTACTAATATAATAACCTAATTAACACTCGTATTTGTCTATGGCGTTATGGGTCAAATTTGTAGGTATATCATTTCACTATGGTTAATTCGGTTCATTGGATATACAGCTGGTGGGTAATTTACAGCTGGTGGGTCGTGAAAAACTCTTAGGATTGTTTCTGGGTCGCAAACCAAAAAATTTGAGAACCACTGCCTTAAAGGTTTTCATTCACATTATAGCTCACTCAAAGTCTTAAAACAACTTTTAGCAAATCAATAAAACGCATTTGTGCATCTGGATGTTTTCTTAAAACTTATATGAAAGAGAAGACAGCAAGGAGGACGGCGTGTGACTGTATTTTCGCCTAAATAATGCCCATAATCTAGGGATGCGAAATAACGCTAAGCCTCTTTGTCATCTGCATAGAACTGCTCGAGGGACAACAAACGCGGAAAAACTTCAAAATTCACAACCATATAATATGCATTAATTATCATGAAAAAAATAAACTTTTTTCCGTTTTAGATTCTTTAGCATTAAGTATAGTACGTATTCTTTATTTTCGTATAAATTTTAAAAGCGTTTTTAATAACTGAAACCATATATTTGTAGAGGTTTTTAATGACTATAGGCTGCAATAGCATTAACTTTGAAAAAGAGCCATTGTGATTATTTACGTAAAAAAAACTTCGCTAGCGATTAGATTTAAAAAATTACCCTATAAAACTCAGATTAAAACTGTTATAAATATTGTAAAATAGTTGCGATTGGTAGTAAGAACAAACATATTTTGATTTACATTCAGAGCTATATTGGTGGTTATGATTGGTCGATCTACGATGAAAGACTATTACTAACGTCTGTGCTCAACTTAATGTGTCAGGTCGTTAGACACATGTTTCGATGTTATTACATCATCATCAGCATCTCAATAATGAAGTTGATCCACCAGAATGCTTCGTCAAATGTTTACAAAACACAATACACATTCCACGAACATTAAATAAATAATAACTTCCCAAAAACACATAAAGTCAGTCTGCTCACCCGTGTCGCGATACGTGTACCGTTTAATATAAGCCTGTTTATGTGTTTTTGTAAAGTTATTATTTATTTAATGTTCGTGGAATGTGTATTGTGTTTTGTGAACATTTAACGAAGCCTTTTGGTGGATCAACTTCATTATTGAGATGATGATGATGATGATGATGATGATGATGATGATGATGATGATGATGCAATAACATCAAAATATTTATATCTACAGTGTCTATCCACCTGACACAACAAGTTGTGCACAGACGTAAGTAATACAGTCTTACATTTATTGCTGCTCAGGGGCTACAAAAATGGATAATAATGATCTATGATGCTGCATACTGAACGATGTTACGACTTCAACCCTGAAGGTGGTGACACACTATCACAAATTTCCCCGAACAAGACACCAGATAACACATCGGATCACACATTCCTCCGAGCGCGGTAACGCGACGGCGCGGCGTACGGAAAGACGTTCGGGCAGAATAGTCCCTGACACACTATCACACATCATACAAGACACCGTACCGGACATCTCTTTGATCTTTCGCCAAAAAACCGCCTCCAGAGCAATCGCAACGATGTGTGGTGTGATGTCTTGTGTGATGCGCGGACCCCTGACACACCATCACACATCCTCCCTTTTGTCCTGTGTGATGTGTGGTGTGATGTCTTGTATGATGAAATGTGTGATAGTGTGTCACCGTCTTGAAGGAAGTGAGAAGCATTCCCGATCCATCCTTAGTGCTGGCAACAGGGACCACGCACCCTCTAACCTGCAGACCCCCTGGGCCCCAGATAAGGACCGTCATCCACGAAACCTCCTGAGAAGAGGGACGGTTTGCCCTCTAGGAGCCCGCCAGGTAAGGCCTCAACCCGTACCACAAGTCAAGCCAAAATAACCCACTATCCCCTCCAGAGTTCGAACATGGCTGGGTATTTAAATTTCGGCAGGAATTTAAATCCTCAGAGAGGCAACCAAGTTTTCAGGAAGCTTGTCTATCTGGGTAGCCACACAGACTTGCCGATACAATGGCAGCCTCTATTAACTGTACCGTTGAACTCATTACTAATGTAAATCAGTCAGGAAGCATCTACGGCCAGACAAAGGGGGAATTAACAATTTAATAAAAGTAAAACTAGGATTTAACTTTAATTATTAGTTGAAGATTTTGCGATGACTTTAAATATTTGACGACCAGTTTACGGCTGAAAATTAAGCTCAGAAATTGAAGTATCAATTGTTTGTTGATAGTGCAAGAGAAGAGTGTGGCAGGAACTAAATCTATATTACCATTTGAACACAATATTTGGTGTGGTGTAAAATTGTTTTTATAAATACTATTCGGATACAGCAATGTAGCAAACAATCCTAATAGGACTTACAAAAATTTATCGAAATATAAGACCTGTATTAATTTGTTTTTTTTATAATTACAGTATCAGATTTGAGGCATTATTAATGCGATGCTTATAAATTTAACAGTAGTTTATTCCAAGATGCATGAAGAAATTTGGATGGAAAATAACTAAAGATTTCAGTGATACGTTTAAAATACATGGGAATTTACATTACTTTCACTACATTAGAACGATAATGTTTTTTTATTATTTTAGAACAAATAAGTAGATGCCGTAAAACGTTCCCACAAAGAAGCCACGGCGAGAGCACGTTCCACATTGCATTCCACAGACAGACATTGTGCAGTTTTAAACCCTTCCTCTGTTGACCCAGTTGTGTTGTCTGGCGCATTAGTTCTCAGAATTGTAATTTTAATATGTGTCTGAGGCCATGGAACACATAATTTACATTTAGGAAATGAACATAAATTATTATGGAAAATGTCCTAGTTGGATGAAGTTTATAATTAAAGTTTTAGTAGGAAATAAGGTAGTTAGAACATTTATTACAAAAAATTAAAACACTTCCATATGCATTATGAAATGATACGTACTATTCAAGCAACATATCTCCGGCTGTAGCTACTACGCTACTAACCATCATGATATTATCAACTGATGATATTGGTAAACACGACGTTTGACTGGTAGTATGTCTGTAGAACAATGTTTTCACCAAATACCCCCTCTCTCTACCGCGTCTTGTAGCCAGCTTACTAAGCCATAGCCACAAATATTTGTGCAAACTACGTTTATATATCAAGGTCAACCTTGGCTTTACATTATTTAATGGAAATTTATCAGGCGACACGCCTAATAGTTATAAGATATGTTTCGCAAAGGGTTTTGGTAAATCATGTAGTATGTTCCAGCACACATAATTAGACAAAAATTGGCAATTTCTAAGATATTTTACATTGATTTTTTTTTCATTTAACCCCCTTAACAAGGTGGGCGTTACAGGATAAGTTATTTTTTCCTACAACCGCGCGTAAAGTGTCAGTTTACGCACCGAAAACCAATCGTAAAACAGCTGTTTACTGAGGAGCGAGCGATTAAGTCTTTAAATGTCTTTGGAGCAAGCGCCAAAGTCTTTTGCGCTCGCCACGTGATTACTTTCACGCTCGCTAGCTGATTTTGCATTGTTACTCAGCGCGCAACAGCGCCCCTTTCCGTTTCCGAATGGGCTAGACTTGTTTATAACCTAAAACTGGCGCATTCAGCTACAATGAATGTCAAAAGTGATGACGAATTTGGACTTACTCCACCTGATACTTGTGAATTAGTGAAAGAAGTTTCGTGAAACTTATTACCTCGTTAATCTAGAAACATTTACGAAAATAAATATGATGAATTTATGCGATAATAATGGCGCATTCAGCTACAATGGACGTGAGTAACTGTGATTTTATTTATCGTTTAAGAAATTAAAACTGCAATTGTAGGAAAACATTTGTATACATTTCGCGAGTAAAGCGTCTTTCTCGCTTTCGCTAAAAATACCGCGCTCCACTACGCGTCGCGCAGTATTTGTTTAGCTCAAGCGAGAAAGACCTACTTTAGTCTTAATACATAAATAACTATTCTCTAATAGCGAACTCTATTGAGTAACCCCACATTTTAAAGTTATCAATAAATATAATGGTTGAAACGTGAAGTCAATATCTCGCCCCTAACCATAATAACAGCAATTTTAAATTTTGGGATGGGCGCACAAGATTATTTATGTATATTCTAATTTACCTTAAAGGCATTTTTGAAAATGCGTTGTTTCACTTAAATTGCATGATAAATGATTTTAGGCTTGTGTTTGAGTTTACCTATACATACAGTCTAAAACCTCTGAACTTTGTTTCAAGCTAATTGTAAATATTCAAAGAATAAAATTTTACTAACAATATTTCAATTTTGTAAAACTGCTAGGTAGCTATAGCATGATCATATATAAAAAATGGTTGCCAAAACCATAAAAAACATTTCAGTACCCTCCGATGTAGTGAAAAATGAGTGAGAAAAGCGGCAACGGGCTGTAACACAACTCAAGCAGCCGTCAAATACACAATGGGCGATTTTTATGTGCAATAACAACAGAATTGCCCAAAAGCGTCGTTTGCCGGGGGGATATTGAACTATCATTCACACCGTTGCGAAAGAATGGTTCTGTTACCTTCCTCGTTATTTTCCCCCAAACTCCTACATTATGCTTACGTCAGTTTCAGAAGCTAGGTATTCTGGCAGTTTCAGACTTATATATTGTGTCTTTTATCATATCTCAAATCACTCTGTATATACGTTTGCTCATTAGGACTCAGCTGTTTTTGGTGTTTCGCTTATATTATTTATTGGCATAAACAATAATAACATGTTTTATCACATAACAAAGTTGTGTTTACTTGCCTTGACTTCAACCGACACTACTGACATATATTTGTTATCAAATGTATTGTTAGACTTGTAGTTCTGTAAATAAAAGAATAAAAATTCGGTATTTATTTACCTTATGCAATCCTGGGATTGTTTAATGATTTTATTGGCATGCAAGGGGTACATTCTAGATAATTGGTATATAGAGAAAACCAAAAGTTTAATTAAGAAGGAATACGTTAACTTGTTATCTTATTCGGCAATAAATTAAAAAACAGAACAATAATGGTTTCATAAATTCAAAAACACTTTATACTGTTGTTTTATTGGCCAAATAATCCCAAAAAAACTTGATTATTATATAAATAAAATATGCAGTATTCTTTAACCTGGTAAAGTGGCCTGGAATAGTAAAAATATAAATTATCCTAACACAATGAGAGCATTATTGCATTGGATTGTGTATTGGAATTCAATAAGAAATATGGACCGTGAAATATAAAAAAAGTTTATTCTGATTTTTCAAACAGCTTTAGTTTTATCTCGATATTTATGACGAACGTTTAGAGAACAATATCATCGTTTAATTTAGACCGTCGCAGCTTATTGGTTGTGAACAATAAACTCAGTAAACTGCAACAACATCGGCTATGTGAGTTTATGTACATCGCTTTTATTTTAGTTTTTATATATTATCACATCTACAAGATACTTCTTTTTATTTACTACAAACTTTTGAAGAGCTTATTGCCAAGTTTTTTTTTCTTTAACTAATGAAACACTGCTCTTTTTCTAAAACATTTTTAAGTTTATTTTTACTTTTAAATGACATTGTATCTTTTTGCAAGCTGAAAAACCGTGAAAAATAAGGAAGAGAGAAATTATATAAGGAACACTATAGGGAAGTAATCAAACCAAGCTGACGTAGAGACATGAGTGGAACTTTTCCGTTAATTCACTACCACTACTTTTTTTTCTTTCCGTTAATTCACTACCGCTTGGTAAATGATCTATAGCTAAACAAATGGAATTGCTAAAAAAATTTGGCTTAAATTCTTGTAATTTATATACAGACTATACGGGCTAAATATTATTGAATATTTAGATTATATGCAAAAAATTATTTAATCCGTCGCTTAAAGTTTGCCAAGCCTTCTTTGCTTTAGCCCTTCTTATTTTATTTTTGTTTACTGAATCTTTAATAAAAACAATATTTAAGTATTTAGTTTTGAAATTTACTGACACTGAGATATTACCTGGGAATACATGCGCTCTATCCCAGACTATCAGGTTGGCTCCCATTCCTTCTCTATTGCTGCTGGGTTAGTTTATTTTTAAGGACTAATAGTAAATAGTAATATAATTGGTATTTTTATCGGGGGTTTATCTTGTCTATATCGAACTTTGCACTATTATATATTTCTAAGAACACCTAAATTAAGTTCAATAAGATGATAATGTTAGCATTAGTTACACAAGACGTTCAATGCTCACTTTTGCTAAACTAATTGGAAAAATAAAACCTTTATCCATTTACTCTCTCGAAAATAGAATTAATAAAATTATAGATATTGGTTGTTAAAATTCTTCGCATTATTTTAACAAATGTCCGGTGGTCAAAAATTAATTATTCTTTACCTTAAGATGAATTTAGAATAACCTATAATCAGTTTCATTTAGTAGATAAGTTTATCGATACAATCAACCCACATCGTCTGACCAATGGAATTTTCAAAGCCTAATTTACATGTTTGACGTTATAATTTCATCCATACCCATGCAGATTCTGTATCGACGACACAAGGGATGAGCCGCACTGATGAAGCTGAATCTCAATGTTGAACACTGGATTAGCGTCGCCTTTGATCTGGGGATTGCCGAGTCAAATGATCAACACTGAGGACACATTCTCTTTGCCAGCACAACACTAGTCTTAATTATAAAAAAAAAAATGTGGTTATGGGTGTAATTCTGGGCTAGTGGTCAGCGTCTTGGTATTTAGCTTAAGAGGATGCAAGGTTTGTTATGTCCAAATTTCAATTTGAAGGGTGATTTACAAAAAAAAAAATGCTCATCCAACTTCATTGATGTCATTGAATTATTCATTGAAACGAGAAAGGAAAGAATTAGTAGTACATTTTGCCTTAACTCAAAAACATTGATTTTTAATACGAGGGGTTTGGACTTCTTTCCTAAAAAAAGAGTATGTTGTTGATTATAGATATAGATGTTTCAAAACCACATAGGGAGCTGTTAGGCTTAGACATTAAGCGAATGCATTACAAATTATGGAACTAGAACAAAAGCACAAATTGCTTTCCAATTTATTGGTGAATTGCAGAATAATATAAATAAATATAGAAAAATCAGTGTTTTAAAAAACATTTGAGGGGCTAAACATTGATTTCAAAGTTACCTTATGTTTTGTTTACCTATTGCAGTTCGGAGGTAATTAAAAAAAAAAATTCCTAAAGAATTATCAATGAAATCCGTTGATAAGGATGTATATAGATTTATTTCAGGAAATCAAATAACTATATTCTGTCATTCGGCGTGATGTTCGTAACACAGGCGTTGCGGGGCTGAAATCATGGGTTTTCTTTCTAGAGCTAAACCTATCATTTTGAAGATTTTTTCGCCCAAGTGAAGAAAAAGATAGTTTAATAGCACTTTTCGGTCGAATTCGCTAGCCGTCAGGCATTTATTCTGTAAGAAAATTGGTTGGTTTTCTTTATTAAAGCAACACATGAAGTTTGAATTTTTCGGTTATACAAAAAATGTACACAACTATCATATAATTGCTTTATGTTACAATATAAGCAATTAAATTGTTTGAAGAAATCAATCTAGCTACTTAAGTTTGCACCTTAACATCCCAAGATAACAGATGATTTCCAGGATTTATACGATTACCGAAGCCGAATGAAAGTATTAAGGGTAAAGATGGATTAATTGGAAGTTTTATAAAATTGATCTCTTAATATTTGAGACGATTTGAAAAATAATTATTTAACAGACCTATAGTGGCTTTTCGTTCCTCCCTTAATCAGGCGTTAAATATGAGCTAGTATCACAAAATTTCATTTTAGGCGATGTAATACACCATTATTTAAATTTATATTGCAAAAAAATACAGGAAGAAAATTTAAAAACCCTATAAGCTAACTCATACAAGCAATTGTTTGAAGGAACCAGTCAAAAGAAATGATGATTCACAGTATTAAAAACAAATAAACACCACAATAAATAACAAAATAGTGTGTAAATTAATGTAAGGCCTAAATGGCGTTAGGGATGGTCAATGGCAGTCTTCATGTGGAATAACATCCGAAAGGCCGGCGTATCCAGGCCGTTTCAGGGGAGTATGGACCAATTTCACTCAAATGAAAAAGAGAAACAGGATCATATATATTACCTACATTCTTTCTATTTTTATGCGCTTACGCACATGTAATGGAGATATAAAATGAATGGTCTTAGAGATAAATAATTAATTAAGTCTGACAATACTAAAATCAATTTTAGTAATACACTACTTGATTAAAGCAAAATACGTATCAGGTACGTTTCTAAAGACGCTACGTGGTATTGATGTTTACTTATACACTGAGTTATACTAAGATCTAGTTTATTCTAGTGCTTGCCTGATGGAATGTAACCAAACCCTTGGTAATTGTTACCCGTTATTCTGAAAACAAATAATTAGAATCCAAGTTTGGAGAATTTCTAATTAATCCATTTATCTCATGGCTTAGAACACTGTCCTGCTAATGGACCGAAGTTTCTTATTAAATTCTCTCATTAACTCAAAACTGTGTTACCAAAGTTTGCTTTAATGGTTGGTTTTATGACGAAGCCCAACCAAACTGCCCGAATGTGCTAGTTTCTCACAAACGACCGAATTGTTTTCTTTTCACGTAATTAAGTTGCACGATTAACAATCATTTTGTTAGTAATATAATTGATTCCGAATAAAGTAAAATACAAAAAAGTGTTGCAGTTCAAACTAAACTGCTTTTTTATCAGTATTTTTCAAATAAATGTGCCTTTCATTGGAAATAATTATTTGTATGTCGAGTGAGTAGAGTACACCATTGCATTAACAGTGATAATTTTAGCACCCAACAATGTTCATGTGGGAGACTGTGTGCTTTACTCTTGAAATATTTTTCCCCTTAACTGCAATAAAACATTCTGATCTATAAACACATATTTCATTGAGCTAGGAATTAACAAACAATATCCATTTTGTAGCCATCTGCAATTAGTGCCAGCAACCGAGTAGCTACAAGCATTCATGCGAACGCTGTTGCAAAAATCGTAGACGCTTAATTCTCAGACTTTCTTACAGCTGATTATTGCCAATGTTATTCTTATGCGATTATTATTCCTGCCACTAAATTAGCTGTTTGTGCCTCCAATCTTCAACAAATTTTTATGTTTGCGTGGAAATTTGAAGGCTTTAGATTATTCAATTATTAATTTTAATGCTATTCTTATGGGTGTGCTTTTTTCCCGGCGGTATGAAAAGTAAATCTGTTCTACCGCTGGGAAAAAGTGCCATTACACTCATCCATTATTGGGAGTAATAAGAGTCTTTACAGCAGGTGGGGGAAAATGTATTTTATTTCAAAAGTATAGCTAACGTACTCAAAAATGTTTTATTTCTCAAGATTACTAACCGTTTGCCTAGGATTGAAACCGAGTTGAAGATAGGATTGCTTTTGTCACATGATGAGAAAAATGCTTTTTTACTACGAACAATTGAAAAATGCATCGTCATTTTTCACCCACCCGATGATATACATATCTTAATTACAACTGTAAGGCATGGATATCATATTCAAAATATTTTAAAAAGAACTCGACTTTAGAAAAATTGGACACCTTATACCGAATAACCTTTTAAGAGCTAGTGAAACAAGTTATCAACGAAATGAAAAGGTTTTTTTTCAAAGTTTTCTTAGAATACTTATCGTTTAGCAGCCTACAGTTAATTAATTATTAACCAGAAATATCCATTAATGTAAAGTGCTATGGTTTTGGGCATTAGTTCGAGTAGTATATATATATATATATATATATATATATATATATACATTGTCCAAAAAATTTATCTTAAATACATCCCATTTTCTCATAAATAAATATAACATCTTATCCTTCTACATCCACAACTTTGCAGTTCCTAGTAAAAATAAGAGTTTAACCAAGCCTTCTATAGCAATCCATTTCTTGTACCGAACCGTAGTTTACTATTTTACTTAAAGTAGGAAGAATACTCTTGTAACACAATTTGAAAGGGTCTGGAAAAAGTGCAAACTGACTGCGAGACAATTGGGGATCCCTGTAGAACCTGCTACAGCAGCAAAGGTAACCCGCATTACAATCAGGTTATAAGGGAATACAAATATTGGATCCCAACTGAGGGTTCTGTAAAAGGTTAAACAAGTTCCCTGCCTCCATCACAGTGAAAACCTATCTTGGAGGAAGTGCAAAGGCATTCTCTAAAGAGTACAATTTTGTATTTTTATAACCTCTCAGAATTTTTTTTTATATTTATATTGACCGATGTTGGGACCTGTCATTGCTCCTCAAAACTTACCTCAGGGGATTTATGTCTAGCAATTAAATATATGAGCTAGCAAGAATAGAAATATTGATGACACTAGATATGCAGCAAATTACGGATGAAATTGGTATCTTGAGTCAATAAGACGCTCTAAAACTCGTTTACAACGTAAGATGTATGTAGTGATGTTAACCAATTCATAAGATATTGAATTTCCTATTATATATTGGCTCAAAACATATGTTGAATACGTTTGAAACATTTACAAAATATTAGTTTCACAAATGATGTGCCTATAAATCATGGAAACAAGTTACAGAATGAGGGTTTGATAAAACGAAGGTTTGAATGGAGTAGTAGTAGTTATTTTAATACAAAAGTAGCATATATGTAGCTCTGATAAAAATATACTACTAAAATAATGAACAGTTTTGTTGTGTCGTAAAGTAAATTGAATATGTATTATCACTATTATAATTCGTACTTCAATTAATTGGGAAAATTAAACATTCTTACTATAGAACAGAACCTATAAGTTATTTATAGGCATATTTTGTTACACCTTTTGTAACTACAATGCAAAGCATTACCCGTTTAGGCATATTTTGTAATTACATTACTTATAAATCATCATGGAAAACAGAAGTGAAAAACTGAACATCATCAGTCGAGTCAAAGCATATTGCACGATATTTCACTATAAAGTATACAGAAGAAATAAATAGTGTACGAAGTCTGGCTCACTTGTAAGGTCTGAAATATAAATATTTCTCTCATACTATAGCCATAATAAGCTTGTCACTTGCAGACGCCGTTAAGCTAACAGCAAGACTTGAATAACTCCCACAACTCACGGAGGACTGAACTTTGAAAACCGTCCTCAGCAAAGATACCTGATAATGTATGTAATGGAAAACCCACTTAATAAATTTTCTTGGAGATATCTGTCATTTTGCAGCTGTAGTAACAACTTGAAATACCTACTTAAAATACTTTTTGGTATTTTATACCTTAATAATAATTGAGTAGTTTATTAATAATTTGCTGAAAGATCAAAAAATGCTCTACGATTACTGCTTAGGTAAGGGAAAAAATTTAGCCAGTGCTTGGTAATAGTTTTTAAACAAATACTGTAGCAAGTGTTTTACTTAAGTCTCCAATCCTTACGTCTCCAAGGATTGGAGGCGTAAGTAAGACACTTGCTATTCGCAACACCAATCCGTGCTACAAAATCACAAATTACAAATACTGTGTTTACTTTTGTTCACAAATTTGAGAATTTGTCAGAAGATAATACACATGTTAATGACAGTTAAACCTTTTTTTTAGAATTCCTTCATAGAATTCAACATCAAACAAACTATTTATCATGATTTTTATCAGCAAAAATGTTATATGTAAAGCTTTATTCGAAATTTGTAGATTAAACTAAATAGTAAACTTTGTAACAAAGATGTATAGCATATCTTAGTCACAGGCACTGCAGGAGGTGTTTATCTCTGGTATGTTACAAGTAGAGACTTGACTCGTAAGAAGTCAAGATCCTTCGACCTAAAGATCCTAGTTCGTTTTCACGATGACTAACCACATATACTGGAAAATGTGGTTGTGGTGTGCGAGTTATTCCTAGACATTATCAATTTGTAAGTTGTTGAATATTGTGGAATAAAGATTATTAATTCTTTATTTTATTTCATTCTTACATTAAATATTAAATATTATTACCGTAATACTCTGTTCAAAGTTCACTTTTCAGTATGGAATCGCAACAAACTATTCCTATGGAACTTTCCTATGGAAGTTCAATTAGAACACTTAACAATCAGCTGATGAATTTTTAATATCATAAAATGGATGTAGAAAACGAGTGTATCAAACAGGAGTCATAGAATATGCAAATGCTAACCCCCCTTAATTACTATAAATTGAACATGGAATCGAGTACAAATAAATTAGTTATTTTCTATTTAAAAATATTATAAACAGCGATTTCTAAATATATAGAACTATATCTACGAAGCTTACTTAATTTTACTCTGTTAAGGAGACCAAGTTTCATATTTATTAATGGTATATGATATACGTAAATGAGTCGTAATAGGTCACATTGTGGATGTATAATATACAAACCAACCAGTTTGATATTTTGGTGATTAAAAGATAACTAAAGGACCTCGGAAGAGTAGTAAAGCTTGAGATCTACCCTTACTCTGACACCTACATTGAACCTAGAGATAGGGATGAATTTTATTTACAGCTAAATTTGAATTGGCCACACAGCAAACGACAATAATTAACTGTTTCGCCTTCCAAATCAATTGGTTTTATGCTTGTTCGTACCTGATCATAAATTAGGGCAAAGCCTCCGTGACAATAAAGTTTAGTGTGGTTAGTTAGATAGGCGACTACATTCCACAAATAGCGGGAATAAAATAGATTACGTTGTTTACTAGTTAGTAGGCCTTCGATAACTTTAGTGCACTCATATAAAACTCATTAGGAACTGATTACATTATAAGATTATAAGATATATGTTTAAATTATAAATAATACCCTTGAAGGTCTATCACAGACTGCCAATTACAATAAAAAGCATTTACAGTTTAGTACGAAAGATAAACAATTAAACACATATATAAGTTTAGTTTAGTTTAACAAGAGGGGAAACTAATACGGAATATTAGTAGTCATGTCGGATCTTTCTTTCCTGTTTGAATCAGCAAATTTTCTTCACGTTCAGTTTGATAGACAGTCGCCACACGTAGTTACTGTCCACTCTCCTAAACGTCTCCAATCAAAGTCTGCAGTGTTTGCTCTTCTGTTCCCTCTGGAATCTATAATATTCTCTTAGGCAGTGAATGTCCGCCACTATATGTTTATTTTAACATTTCTATATGTAAAAGTCACATTCCAATTTACCGACTAACTCATTAATACAACATACGACATAGAAACACTTTTTCTTGGGGCGAAGTTTCTGAAAATTCTAACTCAAGCCCTGAAATTATAGTTGACTAAGAAAGTTCAAAATAAAAAAAAGTAAAAAAGTGTTATTATAGGCTTCCAAGATATATTTGGTTGAAAGAATCTTCAATGAAGACATACAACTCGCAACATCCTCATAGCAGGGTCAGTGTGGTCTGAAAAGAAAAGTAAGTAAATTTGTCTTTGCAAAAAAATAATACCGAATGGTTCCCCCAAAGGTTTTATTATTTATTTTTCACAAACATTGTGATAAAATACTGTAAATTGTTTAAATATTAAGCTTGAAATAGAAATCCAGATATTTTATCGTTGTTAATCCTGACATATAATACAATAAATCCATCATTGTAACACTTATATATGGTTTTTGTGGTGGAGATTTCAACAGAGTAGGAAATTGTATTGGAAAACGCTCACCGATCTCAGATCATACATCACCGCCTTGGCTGCGATTCAATCGTAGATATTTAACGGAGACTTAATCGCCTAAAATATATTACATCAGGGCTTTACTTGATTTATTTTTTGATTGTAATATACCTCTTTTGGAAAAATTAACATGTTTTTAACAATTACATACTAAACATTTTTACAAGAAGGTTATTCTTAAAAATTACTTATAAACGTCCAGAGAATTTAGATAAAAACTTTAATATAACAGGTTTCTCTTGGATACTCGCAGATCTTATATAGTTCGTTAGGGCAAAAGAGCTAAACTAATTGAGGAGGAGAGAAAAATGTGATGTTCCACACTGCTAAGGACCCATTTAATTCAATAAAATAAAAATAAATATAGTATGGAATCTTAGCCCTGAGAGTTCAATAAAACACAGTTTTCGCATAATTGTTTATCACAAATAACTAATTTACTCGATTACAAAAATGTAATTAACTTTTAATTTAATGCTTTGCTTTACTCTTCATCATTATGTATGTAAAATTAAATCCTTACTCCAATTTCAAAATTGAATTATGTTTATTTTATTCATTTAAATATTTAAGTGCCAAAAGTTTTTCTGGTTAGTAAAATTATAGTGTAACAAAATTGGTATAGGTGTTTTATTTTTATTTTTAACCTCGATTGTATTTTGGATTTAAATAATTTTGTATACTTTATTTTACAAGAATGGCCAACAAACAATCGAACAGGCAGTTGCGCAATTTGTTTATGGTCATTATGAATTGTCAATGCATACCGTAGCTAAATGAATGTTTGCAAGTTAGACTTTAGTGATAATCTTTACTATAATTCACCCTTCCAAAATAACTAGTATCTCAACAAACAAACCAGAAACGCGGAAACTGGACTAACCTACGTTTGAATATGAAAATATTAATAATTCATTATAATAAATGCATCAGTTACATTAAATTAACCGTAATGCTGTTACATCGTCAGTAAGATCAAGCTCTCAGTTAATTCCGTGATGTTTGGCCACCACGGAGTGTACGGGTGAGATTACCAGAGCTGTGGGGATGTAAACTCATTACCATTACAATGCCAGACTCCGAGCAGAGCTCCTCTCAACAATGCTCGGCTGTGTCTGTGACATGGCGGCGGCTTTACCATTCCCGGATTTATATAAAAGCGAAGTGGCTATTACAGTAGAAATACAATAACAAGGTTGTTTTTACTGGCTTTAAATTGTTGTTACTCAGTTGAAAACTATTTTAGAGCAATGTCAGATCTTGAAAATGTTTTGGGGATCAAAAACATTATTTAACTAAGAGTTAAAATTTTACTAACCACGATCATTGCAATAATATTCACCTAACAATCTAACCTAACAATCTTAGAAATAGCTATCGCTGGACGATGGATGCTGAGACTTTTACATGGTTTACATTAGGCTTGCTAAAATAAAAAAACAGGAAACAGCAATAAGATCAAAGTCTATACAAACAAACGACCATTTTATAGCTTCAAGTAACCAAAAATTATAGTTTTCCAATATAAAAACCTGCCTTAAAATACAGTATGTTCCTCAGGATTTCGACCTGTAGTGAATAAATGTGATTTTTATATAAACGAGTAAACGTAAAAATATTAAAACGAGACGTAATGATCGAAAGACTACCAAACAAATCACTTATAACTTGTAACTGATGTAATAAGAAAAATTAAAAATAATTCTCTTTTTAACATTTGAACATGACGAGTATAGATCTCAGACAAATATAAAAAGTATCTCGATGAGTTGAAGGCAAAGCGGTAACTTTCAAGGTGATTAGACTGAAATAATATTTAAAGATCAAGAGGTAGTATTTTTCAAAATAATTAAGGTATATACAACAGGAAAGTAAATGGGAGACGAAGCAATATGAGGAAAGTAAACGACCCGTACAGTCCAGATAACACAGGACTGCCGCCTACTGGAAAACTCCGGCCTTCTAACTGCTCCAACCTTTCTGGTACATTTGCTCCGGTTATTGGGTCTAAGGATTAATTTGTAAATCCTGTACCTTAAAGCTTAAAACAACATACAATTTGTTAAATTTTAAATTTAAATGTTTTTTAAACAAAAAAGGGTACTCTGTTAATACATTATGTATCATTATAAGTTACAATTTATAGAGTAGTATTTTAATATAAGCTAGGTTGGATTAAAATTTGGTAAGGAACGAATTCAATTTTAAAACAGCATTAAGTTTAATGTGATTTAGTTAATATATCATGCAGAATTAAATATACGTCAGAATATAACAACTTAATTTCCCTTAACACATTCTTATAAATTTATTAAATACATTTGAGAAAAAAAACAGAAAGTAATTAAACATAGTCCATGGTTCAAGTCATCTGTAAATTGATTTGTTAGCTAGTCTTAGCTATAAAGTTCAGAAATAAATAACAACAAATAACAATCTTAGGACGGTCTTGTGCATTAATAAAGACTTGCAACTACATAACATTAACAGTATTAAGATAACAACAGCAAAGTAGTATTAACAAAAGTAAAAAATAGGCCCTTGTCCCTTGTCCTCATGCTTCTTTTGTTTGTTGTTCTTGTTCCCTATGATATTTTTCAATCGATCGCCATTTTCTAACTTTTTTATATATTTACCGTCTTGAGTACAAGGGTGAAAATATTTTAAGTGTTGCATGACGTATTTTATTCATATAGAGAGGCAGAGGGTGTTGGATTAGTCAAAATAACAGTTATAATAAATGTTTATAGATTCCTTAAATATACATTCTTCGAACTTTAATCTACAACCATGTTAAAGGTACGCAGCAATCACCCGTTTAATATGGTGTGGCAGTCTTGCGATTTATGCAGATTTGCTATTTTTCTAATTATCTAAAGTCTTCAAAGAACTTAAGTATTTTACTGATTTATAAATTGGTTTAAAAATTGATTATATTTTTTAAGTGTTAATATTTATTCGTATTACGTTTGTGATTTTTTTACTTGTGGTATTTTTTCGTCACAATAAAAAAAAATTCTGAAAATAATTTTAATATTTTATTTATTGTAATGACAATTCTTCTATGAATATTGTGGACATACCGTCGTCATCAAATAAAATCCTTGAAATCTTTCTTAATATAAAATTATACTAACATTTTGAAGAATATTATACATTAAGTTGTAAATATATTCCATTATTCTCTTAAGACTTTCTTTATTTTTACTAATTAAAATGTAACGAGGTAAAAAAGATCAACTCGTAAAAAATATTGTAATGTTATATATATCAAAATGGTTGTACTGACAAGATACGAAAAAACCAAAAGTTTCGATAAAATCCGCTTCGCCAGCAGTGCGAGGCCCAGCTCGTAACCATGTTATAAGGGAATACAAATATCGTGTTAAGAAGATTTCCAAAAGGTCTAAAAGGGTTTCTGCTTTTATCTCCAACAGTATACGCTATATGATGTCTTTTAAAGTAAAAATACTTTTCTGATCAAATAGCTTAGCTGATGCCAAAATCCAACTAGTAATATCGAAAATGGACATGTATGTATAGATTTTTATAGACTTGTCGCTGGGTCAGTTTGCTAAACGAATTTTAATTAATTATCTGGTATGAGATAGTGATTGGAAGATGAAATCATTAAGGAAGATTGAAATAATGCAGAAGAACTACGGTGTGAAAAACAAATGCATGAATGTACATAGAAAATAAATAACTTTATGCTACGGTTATTGTACTTCTGCGGGGTGACCAATAACAGAATGAGTAAAAACCCCTGTTGCAGCAGACCTGCATACTCAGCGAATTTCAAATGCAAAACAACATATTTCAATCAGACATAGCAATATTTGACATGTTTTGGTAAGCTTCATAAGAATAACATGGGCAATGAGTATGCAGGTTTGCTGCTACAGGTATATTAAAACTGGGTCGTTTTAATTCAATATTTAGTAGATCTGAACTAGAAGAAGCTATTTACCAATTTTTAACAAGATATGTTGAGAAATAACCGAGATATAGAATTTTACTTATTTCCCATAAGGTTAACATTGGGACAACGTACTGTATTTACCATTTCAATATCTCAGTAACCAATGGACATAGAGCAGTGATTCAAATTACTAAATTGTTTGTTTTTTTAGCTGAATTCAATGGTGCCCACTGAATTCGATAAATTTTATTTTTCTATGTAAAAAACTCAAAAAACCCATTTTTGGGTGGGTTTATTCCCCTTTACCCCCTCTTCCGGTGGTCCGATCGAGCTGGTTCACGAACTCGTCCAATTGATTACCACTTTACATGTCCGTACCAAATTTCATAAAGATCGGACCATTTTGCGGCCGCTATCGTGCTTACAGACACATATATATATAAATTCGAACGAATAGTGTTTTTTGCTTCTGGGGCCCCAAAACGAAAAGTTATAGTGGTCCCGAGCTTAGGTCTTACCATGAGACCTACGGTAATAGCTTCTTCCCTATAGGGGAAATTCGCTAATATGAAACATGAGAATGCTCTGTGAAATTTAGAATCAACTCCTTCAAGTGAAATGTTGTAAAAGTGAAGTGCCGTAATGTTATGTAATCTAGGAAGCATTTAAGCCTGTCATATTTGCATGAATTACTGCCTCGTTAGTTGTGCTTGCCTCGTATATTACTTACTCAGGAGAGAGCATTTAAGTAGATATATTTAGTATAACGAAGAATCCAACCTAATAGGGTAGTTTTAAAATTCATAATAGCGAAGGATTTGTAATTATTATTTGATTTGTTGGACTTTTCCTATCGCTTCTAGTGTTTAAACTACACCACGTTTCGAGAGGTATTGAAACTCCTCTCGTTTTCAAGTCTCCCTACTTAAATTTACATTAATCTACTAATGTTTATTTAAGTAACTTTTTTGGGTTTTTTGTTTTTTTGACATACAATTTACATTCATCCAACATTCAACAGAAATCTCACTCACACAAAATTTCATACAAAACACATCAAACATACTTAATACAGAAATAAATTAAAACTAAAACATAATAAACATGATTCAGAACACAGATAGAAAATTAAAACAAAAACATATGCCTTATTGCCGGCAATGCCTCCAAGCACAATACCTTAACTCGAATGCGTATGTGAGTGTGGGTTTTCGAGTTGCGTATGTGAGTGTGGGTGGATGTGTGTGCGTGTCGTGCCACTGCCAGCTTGGAGGCATTGCCGGCAGTAAGGTATGTTTTTGTTTTAATTTTCTATCTGTGTTCTGTATCATGTTAAATATGTTTTAGTTTTAATTTTATTTCTGGATTAAGTATGTTTGAGGTGTTTTCTATGAAATTTTGTGTGAGTGAGATTTCTATTGAATGTTGGATGAATGTAAATTGTATGTCAAAGAAACAAAAAAAAAACAAAAAAGTAGGGTAGGTTAAATAAATATAAGTAGGTTAATGTAACTTTAAGTAGGGTCACTTGAAAACGAGAGCAGTTTCAATACCTCTCGAAACGTAGTGTAGTTAAACCAACAAATTAAATAATAACTAATAGGGTAGTTTTTTCGCAAAAGTTCGTTGGATATATAATTAATTATGTTTGGTCGTGTAACATAAAAATATACATCAAGTAAAAATATGTATTTTTTGTAACTATAATACTTACTGTATAATATTTACTAGACCTCAGAATTTAATATAAAATGTGTTGGTTAATTTGCAATTAACTAATCTGGCTGAAATTATTGTCAGTACCAGTTATAACCGGTATACCATTAAATAGCATCACGAGAAGGCAGATTTTAATCAAGGGGGATGGAAGGAGAACTTCGTCTCTTCACACTATAAGGGACTGGGGGATGGGGATAAGTCCTGTTTATAGCCTTAGTGTAATTGAATGCGTAGCGTTGTTGTATTGGCTATTTTGACTCCTGAAGCAATTTGAGTCTATCTGTTGGTTGTGTTTCCCAATATATAGAGGGCAAAAGTATACGTTCAACTGATATTCGTCACAAATATCTCTAATATGACATAAAACGTAAAATCCATTATTTTATTGTTTCCAACGCACTGCAGCACTTCACAGACGAGATACTAAATGCTTTTAAAGAAATTCTTTGTTGTCTAATGTTTTTTTGGACGTACCAGAAATTAAACCCATTATCTTTTGAATCGGATTTCAAGAGGCTATGTAAGTGGCAATAAGTAGCAATACCAAAAACTACTACTAATGAAACAGTCACTACAAAAGTTGTTATCATGTGTATTTTTATCTTTATAGTTTTGTCACTTTGTGCTCATATGTAAAGCCATCTACCTAAAAACTCCTAAAGGGGAAAGAAGTTTAACAAACATAACGTTTGTTACCTAATTAAAATTTTTTATTTATTTATTTTTTAAGAATTATCGTGCATGTATCTGCATTTCACATGTAGTGATTTATTCCTGCAATAAACTATTATTCATTTATTTATTTATTTATCAGTGAAGGATTATTCCATAACAAGATCCCCGGACTTGACCCCACTCTATTATTTTGTTTGGGGATACATTAAAAGTAGGGCCTACGAAACCAATTTACAGGATATTCAGCATCTCAAAAAACACAACAAAAATTTGATACAAAAAATTTGATACAAGAAATTCAAAGAGGTGCTTAGCAAAGTGTGTTCAGGAATGCAGGAATTTGATGGAGAGAGCACAACTTTGTATAAATATCAACAGCAGATTGTTTTAACACATAACTTAAGCTAAATGTGATCAAACTTAAATAATAGGTTATATAAAATGTAAACATTATCAAAACAATACTCATTTCATCTTTATACATGCATTATTCAATCTTAGAAATGGGATGCGTTTAAAAAAATACCCTGTATTTAATCATTAATTAGAACTAACTTTAAAATTATTTAATAATTTATATGCATCATATTAATTAAAAAAAAGTTTATATTTGTTTACTAAAATAACCTACAAACATGGTTATTAGAATTTGAGTTTTAAACTCTAATGTAGTGTATTTGATGAATAAGGCCTAATTGAATCCTACGATATTCTTCACCGAATCACCGTAGTTTATTACTTATATAAGTTGAAATTAATGTAAGTTTTAAATCTCGTGGGTAAAATGCAATGTAGTTTCTAATTTCAAAAGTTGGGGTCTTAAGAAATATCTTACATTAGCTCAAACAAGTTAAAGTTTAGATTGTAATGTTTAAACAACTTAACCACTTTTGTAATTATCATAAAAGGAAATACTCTCGTTTTACGATATAATAATTTCTGCAGCGTGAAGTTTTCCTTCAACGAAAAATAAAGTAAAAATGCATAAAAATCTAAATTCATATTCAAAGCATAAATGTTCCTTTTTTGTGATTATATTTTTTCTAATTTATTCTTGTTGTGATACAACCTGTCAAAACTTTTCCAGTGGACTATAATGTTTTACGGTCTTACTCATTAAACTGGGATACAGACCGTTGTTATTTTTTTATGTGTCGATTACGTGTTTTTTTTACCTAGTCATATAAGATTAAACAAAATAGTTACAACATGTTTTTGCAAAAACTTTATGAGTTGTAAAAGTTACTAGGCTGTACTGTTCAAGGTAGTTTCTTGCCCCTACGACTTGAAAATATTCATTCATCAAAATAAACGGTTATGGACGTTTAAAGGCATTAAGTAAACGGGATCATTAAGTATTTTCACTTGTTTATGATACAATATTTCCATTGTTTTCTCCTTTATTTTGACCATCAGTCAAGACACGTAGAGCCACGATCCGCTACCCTGGACTCTCCAATCGTATTCTGCAGTGTTTGTTCTTCGCGTCCTACTCTGGAATTGGAAAACCTTTCACACTGGTCAGTAGGTTGAAGTTTATATATCAACAAAGAATACATGTTTGTTCTGGAAAACCTGTCCTACTTTTGTAGTACGTTAGTTAACCATAAATCCGTCTCATTTTAACTACAAACCGCAATAAACCTCGTTACACTTTGTACAGGATTTTTTTTAACGCAACCCATTTTTAAGATTGAATAATGCACATATAAGTAGGAAATGAGCATTATTTTGTTGATCTCTACATTTTATACAACCTGTTATTTAAGTTTTATCACATTTAGTTTACATTATGTAATCAAACAATCCGCCATTGGCATTTGTATAAAGTTGTGCCCCATCCTTAAAATTCCCGAATACGTGTTGCAAGGGCACTTCTTTGAATTTCTTGCATTAAAAATGTGTAATGTTAATTAGAGGTCCCCCGTAAAACGTTCTAAGCGACAAAAACCTAGTTTCGAGTAATCAAGTGTTGAAAGTTGAATTATAAAATTTACGGTTTTTTAAGGTTAGAACTTATAATCATGTACTGTATAATGTTTTATCACCCTATTTATGACATCATAATGTAGCCTTATATTGAATTTTTACTTGCCATTATGCATTTTCAAACATTTTACGTGTTTTTTAGGAGTTATAACGTTCTAAATGACTCGCGTTTGAAACGTTCTCTGATGGACTGCTCTTCTACTTTGGAAGAAAACATCAGGGAGTGTAGGAATACCAACAGAAACAAATAAAACTGAATATAAAACAATTTTATTGATGTTAAAGTACAAAAACGTAATATTGTTACTAAATCTTGATAAGTAATTTTTCTAAAAGTTATCCAAATGTGGTGATTAAAACGTTATTCTACCCACTATTTTTGGCGGCAATTTCCAGGCCTTGGCTTCTTAGTTTTTTAAAAATAGGGTCATCCAACTTTTCTATATTCATTCGTGGTTTTATCCTTCCACTTTCCAATATTTTTTTTACGTCTTTTATTCTTATTTACGCGATTTTGGTCCTTGGGTGACAGCGCAACGATCGTCGGGGATTCCACCTTTCGGCGAAGAGAACGTTATTCCCCAGAAAGTCCGTGCAGTCCTGCGAAGCACGCAAACTTTGACAGACAAAATCAGGACTACCAACTCAAATATCTTCAAAACAAAACATCACGGTGTAGCTCATGTCGAGAGAACCTTTTACACTGAATATCTCCGATTTTGAAATTTTGTCGCCACACGCACAGGTCTTTGGGCCAAGTGAGGTTTTTTAATTTTGTTATTGTAACGCTGCTTTTTAACTACAAATGTAAACAAAGAATTATTGATTAATTGATTGTCGCTTAGAACGTTATACGGGGTACCCCTTTGTTTGTTTTGAGGTGCTGAATTCTGTAAATTGTTTTCGTATGCCTTGTTTTTTGTGTATCCCCAAAGAAATAATATAGGGGGTTAAAATCGTGGGATCCTGGGGTGAAATAACCCTTCAATGATAAAATAAAGTTTTGGGTTGCGTTTTAAAAAAACTGTATAATTAATACATATTATTATGCGAAATTCAATCAACCAGATGAGTCGGTGTTGCAAATAGTAGTGTATTGGACCTCGGACACAGGGTGGCAATGTTGTGGGCTCAAATCTCTCTGCTACCACTAACATTTGTACTTTTCACTCTCTATCGGCTAATTTCTTACTTTTCTTGGTATTGTACCTAACTTAGGCATATGTCTGCAAGGCTGCGGCAAGAATAAAAGGAAGATGCAAACAGCCTTAAAGAGTAATAAATGTTAAATTATCTCAACACGATGGTAAAATAAACATTTAACTTTTTCGGTTGTTTAGCAAAATTTTATTTTTGTTTAACATTACGTCTAGCAACTAAATCTAACTTAGTTTTTTCTTTGGATTCGGTTGAATTGCTTCATTAATAAATACTTACAAAAAAGTCTTACGTCAGTCAAACAATGTAATTTTAAACTATCCATCTCTGACCAAAGGAACTAGTAAGAAATGCTGGTGTCTGCAGTAACGTGTAAAGCGAATGACTCGTCCTCTTCTACGTCATTTCCGGTTCCGTCCAAGTCTCGAGTTGATCGCCGTTTCCGGATCCGGCCATGTTTGTGTAGGTTGGAATGTATAAAACATCCGGACATGGCTTCAAAAGCCCTTGATTGCTGATTAATCTATCTTTACTAAATTTGTTTATATTATAATACTTTTATGAAAGTCAAGTAAACTACTAATGTTGGTCGATTGACTATTTATACGTACTTAAATTTTATATTGATTTTTTAATTTTAAATTTTATTAATTTAGCGAAACTGGGAAAATTATAATGATTTGAGGGTTACAAGCAAATAAGAATCTGGACAAACCTAAAAAGTTTGATCATTTATACTGTATTTTATTTTATTTTACTTTCAATTCTCAACAAATTAACTGCTAATAAAATAAAAATAAAAGAATTACGTAATTTTTTTGCTGGCATAATCTTTATAGAACCATTTAAATTAGCTGGGAAAAACTAAAAAGTTTGATCATTTATATTTTATTTTATTTTACTTTAAATGGTCAACAAATTAACTGCCAATAAAATAAAAATTAAAGAATTACTTAATTTTTTTGCTGGTCTAATCTTTATACAACCATTTAAATTAGCTGGGAAAAACTAAAAAGTTCGATCATTTATATTTTATTTTATCTTACTTTAAATGATCAGCAAATTAGCTGCTAATAAAATGGAATTTAAAGAAGAACTTAATTTTTTGCTGGTCAAATCTTTATAAAACCATTTAAATTAGCCAATATATTCATGTTATAAAATGTTTTGATTATAGTTCAATTTATAACTTAAAATTCATCTTGAAACGTTAGTTGGGCTGTAGAAACATAATGATAGGATACTGTAGTCAAAAGATAAAGTAAGACAATGCAATGTCAAGTCAGGAAGCCGCTGTGTTACGTTGGCATTTCTGTGGCGTGATGTTTGTCTTTGTAATGTTAATGAGACTAAATTCTACGGTTCGTATCATCTCTTGTAATAATTAGTCTAATATTTAGTTACAATATATCATAGAACCGAACCGAAACATATATTTATGTAATTATTTGGCCAAATGACTTGCTAACTTCAACTCATTAGGTTCAAGTGTGCTAATAATTGTCAAATTGATAACTAAACTCCACAGATATATAAATCCATTTTAAAATAAACTTGTCATGATTTTCACATTGTCATGAAACTCTTTAATTTGCATTTGCTTAAAAAGATATAGGGGTTAACTACTACACTGGAGTAAGTAAGGCTCTGTTGAGAATAAAGCCAAGATCCTGGAAATTAAATGTAAACTACATTTTAAATTAAAACTACTCCTTAACCTTTACAAGAAAAATGTACATACGAATTCCAGTGTTAACTATCGATAGTTCTAGATTTATCTAATGAAATACCATCAGTAAAATAAGGACAGCACGGTTTTTTATATAGATTGGTACTTTTATTAAACTTACTCTAAATTTCATTTCATTTATATCCACCTTCATTGTGGTTTAGATAAAGCTAACGCTGTTTTATTAATATGGCTTGTGAATACAGTAGTATGTACGGGATGAATTTAATTAATTTCAAAGTTACTGTGGCAAGTACAGCTTCGGTACAACACCAATTTAACTAAGACTATCAATGCGACTTACCTCGAATCCTAATTCACCCAACTTGAAGACAGTTATTGTCTGCTCTAAGGTGGGTTTAGGTCGTGAATAGTAAATCAACTTTAACGTTAGAATATTTAAAAAACTTTCCATTCCAATATTATATTTTCAAAATTACGTTTCAGGGAAATATGTACTGAATTTTTAATAAGAAAAGTAACAGAAAGAAGCCCTTCTAACACAATTTAAAAGGGTCTGGAAAAAGTGCAAACTACCTGCGAGACAATTGGGAATTCCAAAAGAACCCGCTTCGGCAAAGGCGATCCGCATCGCAATCGGGTTATAGGGGAATACAAATATCGGATCCCAGCGGAGGTTCTGTAAAAGGTTTAATAAACTTTCAGTTTCAATCACTGTGATCATTTATCTTAGGGAAAAGTACACAAATAGTCTTTAAATGGTAATATTCAAACATTTAAAATTTCTTTTTCTAAGCTATTTAGATAGTTGTTAATTTACTAGTGGGTTGAAGGGGCATCAGCCCCTTAATCTTAACAAGGAGAAAATTCAAATAAAATCAATCCTTCTTTATTATAGTACAAAACACATCCATAATAAACTGGCTTTTAGATCTATCTGGTAATAATCATACATGGTTTTCAATCAAGTATCAACGCCCCATGTTCATTACCTAAGAGAATCAGTGCAGCCCGACGGACCACATCTCACCTACAGTATGAGAAAAGCAAACAGTGCAGTCTCTAAGACTAGAGACATCCAGGTGGGTGGACAGTCAACTGGGTGTTGCAACTGTCTATCAAGAGACGGATATTCACTACCTAAGAGAATATTATAGATTCCAGAGGAGAACAGAAGAGCAAACAGTGCAGTCTCTAAGACTAGAGACATCCAGGTGAGTGGACAGTCAACGGTGTGTTGCAACTGTCTATCAAGAGACGGATATTCACTACCTAAGAGAATATTATAGATTCCAGAGGAGAACAGAAGAGCAAACACTGCAGTCTCTAAGACTAGAGACATCCAGGTGAGTGGACAGTCAACGGTGTGTTGCAACTGTCTATCAAGAGACGGATATTCACTACCTAAGAGAATATTATAGATTCCAGAGGAGAACAGAAGAGCAAACAGTGCAGTCTCTAAGACTAGAGACATCCAGGTGAGTGGACAGTCAACTGTGTGTTGCAACTGTCTATCAAGAGACGGATATTCACTACCTAAGAGAATATTATAGATTCCAGAGGAGAACAGAAGAGCAAACACTGCAGTCTCTAAGACTAGAGACATCCAGGTGAGTGGACAGTCAACGGTGTGTTGCAACTGTCTATCAAGAGACGGATATTCACTACCTAAGAGAATATTATAGATTCCAGAGGAGAACAGAAGAGCAAACACTGCAGTCTCTAAGACTAGAGACATCCAGGTGAGTGGACAGTCAACGGTGTGTTGCAACTGTCTATCAAGAGACGGATATTCACTACCTAAGAGAATATTATAGATTCCAGAGGAGAACAGAAGAGCAAACACTGCAGTCTCTAAGACTAGAGACATCCAGGTGAGTGGACAGTCAACTGTGTGTTGCAACTGTCTATCAAGAGACGGATATTCACTACCTAAGAGAATATTATAGACTCCAGAGGAGAACAGAAGAGCAAACAGTGCAGTCTCTAAGACTAGAGACATCCAGGTGAGTGGACAGTCAACTGTGTGTTGCAACTGTCTATCAAGAGACGGATATTCACTACCTAAGAGAATATTATAGATTCCAGAGGAGAACAGAAGAGCAAACACTGCAGTCTCTAAGACTAGAGACATCCAGGTGAGTGGACAGTCAACGGTGTGTTGCAACTGTCTATCAAGAGACGGATATTCACTACCTAAGAGAATATTATAGATTCCAGAGGAGAACAGAAGAGCAAACACTGCAGTCTCTAAGACTAGAGACATCCAGGTGAGTGGACAGTCAACGGTGTGTTGCAACTGTCTATCAAGAGACGGATATTCACTACCTAAGAGAATATTATAGATTCCAGAGGAGAACAGAAGAGCAAACACTGCAGTCTCTAAGACTAGAGACATCCAGGTGAGTGGACAGTCAACGGTGTGTTGCAACTGTCTATCAAGAGACGGATATTCACTACCTAAGAGAATATTATAGATTCCAGAGGAGAACAGAAGAGCAAACAGTGCAGTCTCTAAGACTAGAGACATCCAGGTGAGTGGACAGTCAACTGTGTGTTGCAACTGTCTATCAAGAGACGGATATTCACTACCTAAGAGAATATTATAGACTCCAGAGGAGAACAGAAGAGCAAACACTGCAGTCTCTAAGACTAGAGACATCCAGGTGAGTGGACAGTCAACGGTGTGTTGCAACTGTCTATCAAGAGACGGATATTCACTACCTAAGAGAATATTATAGATTCCAGAGGAGAACAGAAGAGCAAACACTGCAGTCTCTAAGACTAGAGACATCCAGGTGAGTGGACAGTCAACGGTGTGTTGCAACTGTCTATCAAGAGACGGATATTCACTACCTAAGAGAATATTATAGACTCCAGAGGAGAACAGAAGAGCAAACACTGCAGTCTCTAAGACTAGAGACATCCAGGTGAGTGGACAGTCAACTGGGTGTTGCAACTGTCTATCAAGAGACGGATATTCACTACCTAAGAGAATATTATAGATTCCAGAGGAGAACAGAAGAGCAAACACTGCAGTCTCTAAGACTAGAGACATCCAGGTGAGTGGACAGTCAACGGTGTGTTGCAACTGTCTATCAAGAGACGGATATTCACTACCTAAGAGAATATTATAGATTCCAGAGGAGAACAGAAGAGCAAACACTGCAGTCTCTAAGACTAGAGACATCCAGGTGAGTGGACAGTCAACTGTGTGTTGCAACTGTCTATCAAGAGACGGATATTCACTACCTAAGAGAATATTATAGACTCCAGAGGAGAACAGAAGAGCAAACAGTGCAGTCTAAGATTGAAGGAGTCCAAACACTGCAGTCCACTATTGGAGGCGTCCAGGTGATTGTACAGTCAACTACGTGTTGAGACCGTCTATCCAGAGACGGATATTCACTACCTAAGAGAATATTATAGATTGCAGAAGAGAACAGAAGAGCAAACACTGCAGTCCACTATTGGAGGCGTCCAGGTGATTGTACAGTCAACTATGTGTTGAGACTCTCGATCGAGCTGAAGATGATTCACTGTAAAATTGTTGATTCACAGAAAAGAGGGGACTGAAACGACTACTACTATTTCGAAGAAACGCTCGTTTCTTAGTTTTACGATACCAAAATCTATAAAAAGGTGTTATTCATTGTTGTTTGCCTCCAGAACTGTTAATTGACTACTAAAATTTGGTTTACAATACCTTCAGTCAACAGTTCTAATCCTGTAGATTCTCCTACATATGTTTCGAAACTACCGTTTCATCATCTGCGATGATCCAAAAAATTGTCATGACATTAAATTCTTGAATACTTAAATAATTTTAAAATATTTTTAAAATTCACATAACACATAACAACACTTAATAAAAAAATAAAAATAAAAAACATTGAGTACTTGTGCTGGCAATTCTAAAAAAAACATTTAGTACAGCGTACAAAGTACACTGAGTACCTGTAAAATACAAGTACTCATTGTTTTTGATTAAGTTTTGTAATGTGTTATGTGAATTTTAACAATGTTTTTAAATTATTTAAGTATTCAAGAATTTAATGTCATGACAATTTTTGGATCATCCCAGATGATGAAACGGTAGTTTCGAAACATATTTAGGAGAATCAACAGGATTAGAACTGTTGACTGAAGGTATTGTAAACCATATTTTAATATAATAAAGAGGTTTTTAAGGGGCAAAAGTTTTAATAAAGCTGTAAAATGATAGAGACCTCCAATAATATTTATTAAGTGGGTTTTCCATCACATACATCATCAGGTATCTTTGCTGAGGACGGTTTTCAAAAGTTCAGTCCTCCGTGAGTTGTGGGAGCTATTCAACTCTTGTTGTCGGCTTAACGGCGTCTGCAAGTGACAAGCTTATTATGGCTATAACATTAGAGAAATATTTATATCTTAGACCTAACAAGTAAGACACACTTTGCAAAACTATTTATTTATTCTGTATTTAACGAAAGAAGAATACTTTTAAGCCTACTTTTTTTACTTATGAGTTATTCTACTTTTCACAATTACTTTTCAAAATAATTCATAAGTGATGTAACTATGACATATAATCGTAAAACGTTTTAAATTGTAGTTACAAAAAGTGTAATAAATAAACCATAGGCTACAGTACAAAATAAGAAAGTTTAAACCTCCCTATTGATTGAAGTGAGATGTACAATAAAACAAACTACATGCTTAATTCACTTGTCGACCCAACAACACTGTTTCTTATATAAATAAGATTATTCTATCAAATCTACAATACAAGCTACACATCTCATAATATAACTAATATAATTCCATTTACTATTTTACTAAATCCTCTTTAAGTAGGCGTGAATAGTTTCAATGAAAAAGTGTCTCACGTGATTTATGAAACTAATATTTTGTTCTATATACTCTTATATGACCAATATTATTTTGCATGCGTGCTTGCTTGATTGATTGTTCGTTTCCACAATTATCTTAAAAACAGCTCCGAGTATTTCCTTTAAGTCTGGAAATAAGATATTTATGACACAAAAACGTGGTCTATGCAGATTAATTGGCCAGGGAAAATCTAATAACGTAATGAAATGAATTTTTAAGTTGTTAAATTTTAACATTGACCTTAAATTGCCACGATATCAACGAAATAAAGAAGGACAGTATAAGCAAATAAAATAATCATAACAGCCGTTTGTAAACCTCAACCATGTAAGAAAAAAAACGTTGTGTGGAACGAATATCGCAGGGAGAAATAAATGTATTTATGAATTTTTTATAGTAATTGGATGAACTGATTAATATAAAATAAAACCGAGTAAAGCTCGGTCCATCAGGTACTAACCA
This sequence comes from Flexamia atlantica, assembly GCA_035578135.1. Classification (NCBI taxonomy): domain Eukaryota; kingdom Metazoa; phylum Arthropoda; class Insecta; order Hemiptera; family Cicadellidae; genus Flexamia; species Flexamia atlantica. Next base: position 7,772,881 of record JAQJVK010000004.1, on the reverse strand, counting down.
TATAGTACGTGCTCAAAACACAGGTTTTAAGCCACTGTACTACAGAAAGGGCAATTAAAAAAACATATTCAATATAATTGATAAACGTCACTAAACGAATTGTACGTTGCAAACAATTTTCAGAATCTTATTACCACATGATACCTACTTGATCCCTTATTTGTTTCAATTCCCTTAACAAAAATATTTCTTCCGTAGTTGGTTTATAGAAATCCTTCCTGATAAAATGTTGAGGGATATAAATAATAGACCACAATATAAGCCAATACGAATTTATAAAAGTCCATCAATGTTAAACAAAATTAATTTTCAGTTTGTAACTTGTAAGGACCGCTAGTGTACTCCCCCCCCCTCCCCAAGGAAAATGTTCACAGCTGGGATCGAAGCAGGAAGCCTATTTAAACTTTTACTGAAAAAATACTGAAATTTCAATAAATTCACCAAAAAAACGATAAATACAAAAGAGACCTCTGCCTTTAAAAAGCACTGGGATATAACAAGGTCTGCTTTTTGTACACTGAAACATGTGGCACTGATACTTGATTGAAAACCATGAGTAAAATATTGCTAAAAATATTTAGGTTTTACTATGATTGTATTTCGTACTATAATGAAGAAGGATTGTTATGATTTTAATCTTCCCCTTATTAAGATTAAGGGGCTTCTGCCCCTTCAAGCCACCAGTAAATTAATAATTATCTAAATAGTTTTAAAAAATACGAAATATTCAATGTTTTAGTATTATTGTTTAAAGACTGTCTGTGTAGGGCACCAGCCTTGGAATATTAATCAACAATAATCTACCATTGGTTAAAATTGTTAGAGTATAAAATAATTTTTAAACTTATTTACTATTGAGTGTCCACTACATTGTTTTTTGATGCTTCCTGCTATAGTGGCTATCCCTGCAAGGCTTATCTGGATTTACATTAATTCTGTATTTGATGATCATTTCAAAAATGCATTGCAATTAAATAATTATTTAACATACTATGCTACAATTTAAAATCAATTTTATTGCTGTGCATGTTACGATTAATTATTACTGGGGGCGGTCATAAATTGGAACGTAACTAGGGCAAAAACCAGTGAATGACTGGGGGAGAAATTCGCGATCATTCACTGGAACGAGATCGATCATTTCCTAGCTATGATCTTACTATCAGCTACAAGATAGTAAGATCATAGTCATTAGTCATTAGTCTTATTCATTGTTGTCAGCTGATTTTTCAATTTTTTGACAGTTATTCAGCCAAAAGAGACCGGTCATTTACTGGTGCAGCCCCGGTCATTTATTGGAGCATTGACATAGTTGCCTTTTAATTAATATTACAACCAGTATTCGCATTGAGTAATGTATTAAACTAATATTGATTAATCCTTAAAGAATAAATGAAATTTCTATAGTAAAACGTATAACTGTGACTATGAAATAAGGGAGTAATGTAAAATTAACATGAGACATCGTCCTTAACCGGTCATTCACTGGTGCACTCACCCTACTTCCCCCTAAGATAAATGAACACTGTAATCGAAACTGGAGGCTTATTTAACCCTTTACAGAACCCTCCATCGGGATACGATATTTGTATTCCCTTAAAACCTGATTGCGATGCAGGTCACCTTTGCCGAAGCGGGTTGGCCTTCCCCAAATGCCCAATTGCCTCCTATTGGGATTCGCAATTGTATCGCAGTAGTTTGCAATTTTTCAGACCCTTTCAAATTGTGTTGAAAGTGTTTCTTCCTATTACTTAGTATAAAATCGTATACTAGTGTAATGTACAAGAAGCGGATTTATAAATAGAAGGCTTTGTTGTTATCTTATTACCACTATGGAAAGTCAAAGACGTACTCGTAGATGATTATGACGGTATATTTATTGATGAGAACATTTAGGTTCTACTTGTTTCTGACAACAAAATCTTGAAGTGTATTTATATTAAACGCATTTACAACCAAAGTCATCCCGTCTTGTATTGGTTATTACCCGATTCATAATTTCTAATCGGACTGTACTAAAATAAAAGATAAGTCTTTATAACTATCACAGCGACCATTGATGAAAAAATACTTTTGAATTTCATGAATAACTTGATTTTCCAACACTAGTAAGGAGTTCTGTGCAAAGTTCTCTGCAAAGAACTAAAATTGTCAAGGTATTTTCTCTTTTTAAAATATTTTGAATCTTTTATTTGTATCATCGGGTGCATAAAGAGTTACAATGTATTAAAATAGTTCTATTTGTAGTGTTTTTCTTAGTATATGGCAAAAGTGATCTAATCTTTAACCCGGCTTAAATCTGAGGCAAAACGTTATTAATGATTGATAAGCGAAAAATACAACGCAGCATATGTGTAAGTAGGCCTACTGGTAAAACAAAAATTTGAACTTTAGTGTTAATTGTATGCTCTATGCGGAGTATTAATTTTATTACTAATTATAAATTATTACTATTAGATATTATAGAAAACTATTCGTTTGTTGTTGAGAAAAACGGCACTTTCAGTTTGGTTTGGCTGCCTCATAAAACCCACCTTTAAAGCAAACTTTGGTAACTCAGTTGTGAGTTAAATGAGAGGATTTAATAAGGAACTTTGGAGCATTAACAAGATAGTGTTATAAGTCTAGAAATAAATCGATTAATTAGGCACTTTCCATTGCTGGAATCCGATTTTTTTTACATTTAGTCAATAAGAGTGATATTCAATTAGGAAGGATTTAATGACATCATCATAACACCAGACAAGCAATAATATCAACCAATAGTAAATTTTAGTAAACAAACACAAAAATTGAACACGACGCGTTTTTATAAAGACACATGCTAATGCATATTTCGTTAATAGGGCCTAAAATGATGATTTTCTTACGAAGTCAAGTTTTATGACGAGGTCAAGAAGAGAACGAGTAACGAAAAGCAGCTTTAGGCCCTTGTGATGAATTATATTTTTCGTTATATCGCTCAATGCAACACGCTAACTACTTAAGAAAACCAAAATATTACCTTTAAAGATGCCTACCAAAGATGCCTCCATCTTGTTCTTACTATTTAAAACATTCAGTTGATTGTCTGTTTCATCTGTGTTAGGTTAGACTGACAACAATGAACAACTATCGATGTATCGAACGCATTTAATAATCGATTGGTGAAAGAACAAGTTGCACTAAAAGATCAAACCGACAACAATGCAACAATGAATTAATTGCTATTAATGGTAATAACTTATAACCACTCTCGATGCAATCGGTAGCTCACCATGGACGCTGACGTACACGTTTGAAGTTTAAGTACATTCCCACATAGCACGGAATATTCTGGAGACGTCAAATGAATATTCCGAAGGTCAAACAATGTCAAATCAAATTTTTGATATTCGTTTGACGTTAGTTTGATGTAAAAATGCCAAACTCAAACTATGTCAAATCATGAATATTTATAGCATATTCCAAATATCAAAAAGCAAATTTTCCAAAAACTAATAAATAATGAAACTGTAATAAATTTGATATTTTCTTATAAAGTCAGTGTAATTTGTTGACTCTGTGAATCTTTTTTTTAATTTTTGAATGTCAAACATTTGACATTGTTTGACATTTATTTGATATTCTCAGATGTCAAAGTTATGATATTCATACTTATTAGAAATGAACAAGATAAAGTTTGTACTTGTGAATGTTCCATTTAATTTTCAGATATTTCGAATTTAAAATTTTTGACTTAGTTTGACTTTAATTTGATATTTACTTATAGTTGAATCAGATTAGTTGTTAATTCAAATTTAATTACACAAATTATTCAATTGTATCTACATTTAATAAGAAAATTTATAAGTATTTACTTTAATTAAATCACATTTTTATTAAAATTTACTAACATAGGTTTAAATGCTTTGTTTCTCACTTTTGTAATATTATAAAGTTTGCGAATTTTTTTTAGTGTAAATTTGTGAGATTAATTGATAATTATTTATTAAACAGATTTCTGCAATTTAAAACTACTATTGACTTTAAATACTGAAGAAAGTAGGTAAACATCACTATATTAACTTTGTTACAGTATTTATATTGATAGTTATTTATTATTGGATAAATAGAAGCACTTCACTTGGTATTCCCAACTAGCACCGTGGATACGGGGGATAAGGCGCTAGGACATTGCTCTCATGAGTCTGAGGTCGTGGGTTCAAATCTCACTGGCGGCACATATTTTTATATAAAAAATTTTATACAAAAATTATTTATTACAGTTAAAATAGTGATAATATAGTTAATTTTTCATAAAAATATTTTTTATGTAATTTAAATCAATTGTTTTAGGAATGTTAGAAATTTGATATTTTGATTATCAATAGAATATCAAATTTGAATATTCCATGAATGTCAAAACGTGTGACATTTGAAGCAAGAATTAACGTTAGATTGACGTCAAAGAATATTCGGGAATATCAATTTGATATTCGAATATCAAAATTTTGATATTCATATGACGTCAAAGGAATATTCGGTGCTACGTGGGTTATAAACGATCAGCTGACGTCCTCGACAACAGCTGATTGTTTCTCTCCCTAGTGAGAGAAAACGCTCCTTCAGCCCCGCAATACGACCTTCTTGAAATTGACACAAACATCAAAATTAACGAACTCACACAGTTCTTTGCCTCAAATCATCTCGCGATCAATGCCTCCAAAACCAATTATTTATGCATCCAAACTTCTCAAAAAAAGAAATCAAAATTCCACAGAACCCCAGAAGTTTTTATAGATGAGGATTAGCTTGAGGGAGCGGAAAGTGTCTGCTTCCTGGGAGTCAGACTGAATGAGAATCTAAATTGGGGAGATCACATTAAATATTTGGAATCTAAATTAGCTAGTTGGATTTTTGCTATTAGAAGACTAAATAAGCTAGCTGATATCTCACTTCTTAGAACAGTTTATTTCAGTTTAATCGAATGCCACATAACCTACTCTGTAATCTTGTGGGGAGCAGTCAATAAAAACTTAAATACCATCTTCATCTGGCAGAAAAAGGCGATTAGAGCCCTAAAGAGACTGCCTCCCCGGACAAGCTGCAGAGAGGCTTTCATCAGTTTAGGGATACCGACTGTGCCCTGTCTCTATGTTTTTGAGGCAGTAACATATATCAAACAACAAAACCTAGACAGACAGATCCCAGTACACAACTTCAACACAAGATATAATAACCACTTTTCTCAACAACATAGATTAAAATTTTTTGAACAGCAGCCTAAGTACAGTGGGAAAAACTTTTCCAGGCCCTTCCAAAAAACATTAAAAATATGAATAAATTTGACAAATTCAGAAACGAGGTAAAAAAGTATCTAAAAATAAACTGCTTTTATAACCTGGAGGCCTACCTTAACCCCCACTAACAAGGATACCCAGTCCTGAAAGAAAAAAACCCTTAAAACCTACTAACTTGTTTATCTTAACTAATAAAGCCTCACATAACCTTTTAGCCTATGCAGTGATCCTGTTACAAGGACACTAGGACGCCTTCAGTGCCATCTTTTAAGACGGTCTATGAAGAAGATGATAAGTGAAGTGAAGTACATGTAATAAAAACTTCCATTTTCGCAGCGGTTTAACTAAAAGTGTTTTACGTTACTCAAATCTTCATTTCACTACTCGTATTTTGAATTTTGGATTATTTTAAACGCATAAATGTAGAAACAATTTTAGTAAAGTATTGGATCCTAAATCTCTTTCTCATTTGAGTGAAATATCGGCCCATATACCCCTGAAACGGTGCGGACACGCCGACCATTCGGCTTTTATTCAACGTAAAGACCTCCATTGACCATTGCTAACGCCATTTCAGGCCTTATATTTATTTATTTATATATTATGTATTTAGTTTTGATATAAAAAATATTTTCAGTCGTGTTAATCATCGAAATTTTAACTGCATGGTTTATTCAAAAAACTGTTTGAATAAATTAGTTTACAAGTTATAGTTTTTTGTTAATATTCAGCAACAAGAATATTCTGTTAAATACGATGAATCATCTATATTTATGAAGATTAAATCATTCAGTAATTTACCTACAAATATTTTGTATTTCTTTTCTTTTAGTGCATAATTTTTAACGCTAATTTCCTAAGCATTTTTAAACATCTATAATCACCCACAAACTCTTTTGTGAGGAAGGGGTCCAAACCCGTCAAATAAAAAAACATTTACTCTGAGGTGTGACTAAATTTATTGGTTAATCCTTCCTTTCTCATTTCAATGAAAATTTAACTACCTAGATGAAATTAAATGACAGTTTTTTGCCCTAATTATTTCACCCTTCTGCCTAAACTTTGTCCACACAAAAAAATCCTGCTACATATTAAATTGATTATAGACCAAGCCGCTGACCACTAGCCTAAAATCGCTCACACAAACCACAAATTTGTATTTTTAAATAATTAAGACTAATATTGTGCCGGCAAAGAGAATGTGTCCTCAGTGTTGATCATTTGACTCGGCAATCCCCAGATCAAAGGCGACGCTAATCCAGTGTTCAACATTGAGATTCTTCATCAGTGCGGCTCATCCCTTGTGTCGTCGATACAGAATCTGCATGGTTATGAATGAAATTATAACGTCAAACGTGGAAATCAAGCTTTGAAAATTTATTGGTCAGACGATCTAGGTTTATTTTAGTGGTAAATTTATTATATTTTAATGCAACTGATTTTAGTATAAATATTGATCCAAAAGTAAACGATAGTTGCCAATTGCCAGAACAATGTCCAAACAATTCAACAATCGATTTAATTATTTTATTTCTACTAAGAGCCTTGATATATTTTATACATTTTCAATATTTAATACTTACGTAATAGCCTGTAGATATCAAAATGTTTTGCTGGCCATGCCGAACATGTTTCGAGGAATCTACTCCTCATCATCAGCGGCGAATCCAAACTCATTTAGCCCACATTTCTGTAGTTGGCAGAGTAGGCCTACGGTAACCGGCCGGGAGTGATACGTGATCATTATTAATGTCCGACGTCGTTGTTCGTTTGTGTGAACTCTGTAACAGTTCTGTGATATGTTTTTAAGTACAGTTTTGACAGCATTTTATAACTTGGCGACAACAGAAATGTGGGCTAAATGAGTTTGGATTTGCCGCTAATGATGAGGAATAGATTCGTCGACACATGTTCGGCATGGTCAGCAAAACATTTTGATATGTACAGGCTATTATGTAAGTGATAAATATTGACAATCGATTTAAACTATTTTAAACATTTTATTTTTGAGAGAATAAGTCTTATAAGTGTTCTGTAATGACGAGCTACATTTATGTAAAACTAACAATGAATAATAGATTTGTTAAAGAAATTAAATAAAGTAATACAGTTAATATCGCAATGATTGTATCATAAATGTTATTAGATTTGACACTATATAACTTAAATATGAATGCAAAGGTAAAAACTAGCCCCTCAAATACAATTATTATGAAATTATTTTCTGGAAAAAGACTTCTACCAAAGGTTTTTCACATGTCCAAATGGGGAACAAATTACATTACTTACTACATTGTTTTATTATCCATAGCAGTGCCCACCCTACAGCGTTATGACAATGTGCATTTCCACGAAACATTTTACAGAGCCCAACTTCCCCATGAAACAAAACCCAACCTCAGTACCTTCCCTTTTTCCCTCTTAAACTTTTCATTTTACTTAAATTGTATTCAAAAATAATTCAACTGGAAAGTTTTTCATTATTGTTTTAAAAGTGTCTGCGTTTCCTTAATATTGTAGTTTTTCTTGAAATTTTGCTTTATCTACATTTAATTTATGGTTGCACAACAAAATGAATACACGGTGTATAAAAGAAATCCGTCCCCCCTCTTAATTTTTCGCTTGTCACAATGAACAAATCACCTTTGGGTAAAGGTTCTTACTTAACCCTATGTACGTTTTGACGTTATCGTAAATTTGGAGTGAATTAAAAAATTAGGGGATTTTAGAGCAAAAAATGTACAATTGTAAACCCCTTTTGATTGACCCCTTATTTTAAAGAGCGTAAAAAAATGAATGGTGAGGTTGGATGCTGGAGAGAACTATTCCCCTATTTTTGTAAACTCTTTAAATGACTGTTCATTCTAAAGGGGTTTCCAATTCAACATATTTGACTTGCCCCGGAAATCCTATTTTTTGCGGAAACTCAACATTTCCATTAATGTCAAAAATACTTTGGGTTAAGTTAGCATCGTTCCCTAAAGGTAAATTCTTTGTCTCGACAAAAAAAAGAATGGGGGACGGACTTTTTACACAGCCAAACTATATTAAAGGTTGTTTGTATTTTTAGTAATCGTGTTTTTATAAAATCATTATTTTTGTAAATGTAATCCCAAAGCAAATTTTGATTTTGTAACATTTTTCCTAATAGAAATTACATTAACTAAGTTAGCTGATACTACACAGAATGTTATAATCAGGAATAAAAAGTAATTGTGATAAAGGAAAGAATATCGTTAATTTTAGCTCAAATATTTTTCAAGAATCTTTCTTGGAGGACCAGTAGAATAAGAGAGTAATTAAGAAGACCGAGTTATGCCGCCAGACGGGTGACTCATTTCTCCACGTCTTCATGGTTCGTTTACTTCCCTTCAGTGTTCCTCATTTTATTGTACTGTTTGTTATTTTTAGTTAACGCTTCAACTGATGCAATTCATTACAGTTACAGTATCGTTTAGAAATGAAATGTAGCCTAAAAATAGCTTCTCACTAATACAGTCTTTAGTTAATTAAATGAATAACAAAATTTGGAAAAATGTTCTTAAAAACAAGTATAGCGTTATTACAAAACAAATAATTCAGGTGAAGCCAGTTTATTTTTTGGTGAAGCCAGCTTTTTTGGTGAGGCCAGCTTTTTAAGATAGTGAAAGTTTTATAAAATGTTAAATGTAAAACTGGAGGAAAGTTCAGCTCTGCAAAATCCTTTTCTACCGTTCATTATATCAAACATTGTAGTGTGAAACAGTGTCCAGGCAAATAATGCGGTAAAATTTATTCATCGATCAATATTTATCAGTTACATTTGATAGTTTTTTTTGCAAAGAAAGAAAATTATATGTGAGGTAGGATCATACCAAAACCAACCAAAATAAAAGCGATGCACATAAAGTTACATAATTGATGTTGCAGTTCACTGAGTTTATTGTTCACAAGCAATAAGCTATATTGGACTGAATTAAACGATGATGTCTCCTAACATCATAAATACCATAAACATCATCAATGCTCTAATAAAAAAACTCTATATCTTATTTATATACTTTTCCATGTTTACATTTTTTGTATATTGTTTAAAATACTGTTACAACTTAACAATTTTTATATTAAACTTTAAAAATATAAAACCAAACCATAATTTTCGTTATTATGACATGTTATTACAAAGGCAATACATACTAGAAAACCATTTTATTGTGCCCGTTGATTTCTCACCTAATAACTTATTCTTATAAGTTAATCAGTTAACACATTCATGCTTTAATATACCGAGTATTTTAAATGTATCCTTTGCATACCAATACAGGAGATATATCAAGCCCAGGGTTGTATTAGGCGAAAAATTCCAAATAAATACCTATTCTTTTGTGTACAAAAAAAAAAAACAAACCAATAACACATTTTACTAAAAGAAAATTGATTTTTCAGTACATTTATTGCAAGCCACTGCAAGTTAACACATTTTTGTTATCTAATAAAGAAACACGTTGTTATTTTTTACATTGTTTCACAACGTAAACGATACAACAAAAACAGCTGAGTTCACATACAGGTGCATATTGGGACTGATTTGAGTTCCGAGAAAAGACAAAATACGTAGATCTGAAACTGTAAATATATGTAGTCTCTGAAACTGACGAAAGCATAATGTAGGAGTCTGGGGAAAATAACGCGAAAGGTAAAAAAACACTCTTTTGCCGGCAACGGTGTGAATGATAGTTCAATATCCCCTCCGGCAAATTGTGCTTTTGGGAAATGCTGTTGTTATTGCACATAAAAATCGCCCATTGTGTATTTGACGGCTGCTTGAGTTGTTTTACAGCTCGTTGCCGCTTTTCACACACATTTTTCACTACATCGGAGAATGTAAAAAAATATTTAGAGTTTTGGCAACCTACAAACCTTATAACTCAAGTATGATTGGCACATGCTTCAAAAGTGTTTAAAAGTGTTTCAAAAATGGAAATATTGTTGGTGAAATGTTATTCCTTGTTTTGTTTACGATTAGCTTGAACCAAAACATAAAAGATTAGAGGTTTTAGATTATATAAAGTTAATGAATGTTTTGGTGCACATCCTCTCAATCATATTTGGAACTATTTATCATGTAACTTAAGTTTGACATATGAAATATTTCATAACGTCAAAGTACAATCATCAAGTATAGGAAGTGAAGAAGTCTATGGGGTCTAAGTAATGTTTTAATACTTTTCCAAAATGTAAACTTGCATGTTAAATTCAGCTTTCCAGTAAATAAAAAAAATAATCACTTGCAAATTGTAACTAAACGATTAGTTTTATCTAATTTCAATAAATAAAACTTTACTTTTATAAACATATTCCTTCTACGTTTTTTCCATCCAGCTTTATGAATTGTGTCCTTTGCTTATCAAGAGGTGACAGATAAAATATTGTCATTATGCGTAAGAAACATAACGGAAACGAGCAAACAAAAAACACACACAAAACTAGCACTAACTACTAGCACACCGGGAAGCTGGTCATAGACAAATAATGGTTTCGCATATTTTACTGTAAGTGTGCTTTGCATTTTTTACTATAATACATATTATTGTAGCTTGTATGCATAATATTGTTAATAAAATCGATGAGCTATGATATTTTTTTTATTTTAAGCATCATGTTGGACAATATTTATGATAAATTCTTACAAGATTAAAACATTGAAACATAAAGCTATTATTATCAAATTGTATTTATTATCTGTTACATATAACTCCATAGTCTAGCAAACCCCTTTGCAAAACATGTTTTATAACTATTAACCGTGCTGGCGTATAGATTTTAACTAAAAAAATTTAAAGTCAAGATAACAATTTGACTTTGAAAAACATTCTTACATTTTGTACAAAATATCTGCGGCTATGGCCGAATCAGTTGGCTGCAAGGCGCGGGTAGAGAGGGTAATTTTATGAAACTTTGTTCTACAGCCACGCTGCTTGTCAATCGTGTATACCAATATCACTTGTTGAAAATACCATATGGCATGGTTGTTATGATACAGCCATAGCTGGGGGTATGTTGCGCGAACAGTATTTGCATGATTTTACAATGGACATGGGAATGTATTAAATGTTCGTACCAGCTCGGACATTTTCTCTAATAAGTTATATTTACACTCTAAATATAAATGTGTTACATTGCTTCATGTACTTAATTAAATTCTAAGTATTAACGCGCCAAACATCATAAATAGGTCAACAAAGAAGGGGTATAAAACTGCACAATGTCTGTGGAGTGTAATGCGGAACGTGCTCTCGCCGTGGCTTCTTTGTGGGAACGTTTTATTGCATTTACTTAGTTGTTCTTTAATTCTAAAACAATTTTCGTTCTAATGTTCAGTGAGATGATAGTACGAGTAATCCTCTTATATTCAAAACAGATAATTAAAACCTTTGGTTAAAGATTTCATCAATCTAAGTTCCTTTATGCATCTTGGAATAATCGATCAATAAATGTAAGACCTGCATTTTAAAACCAACAAACTTGATTCAATAACTTAAAGAACGAAGTTTTGTTCGCTTTAAATATTGTTAGAGTGTATTTTTAAATTAACCGCCTTATTCGCTACCCCTATTCAGTAACTATTCTATAGTATCTTATTGTATACAGTATTGATGATATGGAACTGAAATGTAATAAATGGATTAGTTAATTATTTATGTATGTTATAGTTAAAAATTAAACAGTAGTAATAACGTCTTTTTGTCAATATATCTTATTTTTAGTTAGGATGAATAAATTTGGTTTAATGAAAAACCATGATTTTGATTTTGAATACTTGCAAAGTAATTTCCCGTTATTGGTATTCAGTCATCCAAAATGTATTTACATCTTAAATCTTTCTTTTCTATTGCCAAAGTAAGAATGAAAATAATTACGTTACCCAATCAGAAATAGTTAAGAAATTCGTAATTTGTATATGCAGTTACATCGGCGTCCCCTTTAAAAAATTAAAGATCAGTTGTTTTAGCTGTCAGCTTCAAAACAAAATTTTTATCTTCAAAAGGTACACTTAATAATATGTTTAACTTTAATCAACAAGTTTATTACATCATACGGTTTTTATGATAAACGATTAAAGATAAACTGATAAAACTGTTTATCAATTAGTAATGTGTTATGTGCATTACTAATACAGGTTGTCACTAATAAATAAGAGAGGAAATGTATAAAATATAACACTGAGATTATTTAAAGAGATTCCACCTAGATTAATTCATGTCTCTTATTTGAATGTATTATTGTCTGTTCTACAGAGTTACTTTGTTTCTTTGCCATATTCAGATAATATTATAATAACATAATCTCCACAGTATGAAACACTTGTTTTGTTAGAATAGTAATGAATTAGTTTATCCAAACGCAATCTTCTCTTGCATTCAGAGAGAACAACTTACTTTTCAATTTTGAGCTTGGTTTTCAGCTGTATAGACACCTGATACCTGCTCTTAGATGATTTCCAACTGATATTTATTTTTATTTATTACTGACTTTTTATTGTATTGCTTTCTAATTTTTATTGATACTGAGATCCCCCGCACAGTAAACATAAGCTGTCATTGTATTGGTAAGTCTATGTGGCTATCCAGCATAACAAGCGTCCTGAAACCTTGGTTCCTCCTTGCCCTTCTGCGAACCTAAATTCCCGTCGAAACTTGGGTACCCAGCCAAGTCCGAGCTTTGGAGAGAACAGTGGATTATGAAAAGGGATCAGGTATCAACCTGGCGGGCTCCTACGGTCTGCTAGACTGGAGGGCGAACCGTCCTTCTCTAGAAGGTTCATGGGCGGCGGTCCTTGGCTGGGGTCCCGGGGGTCTTCAGGTTAGAGGGTGGGTGGTCCCTGCCTTGGTGATAGGTGTAGCCACAGTAACTTGAACATCTATACGGTAAGTATCATAAACAATATGCGCAGTAGACCAGCCAGTGAGAAGCGTTCTGCTGGTCGGTGGTGCGCACTAGAGCAACAATTACACTAATCCTTACACTAATTATTGCGACAAGTTCTTTTGTATGTCGACGCACCAGCAAGTCTCGCTGCAAGCCAAATTAGCACCAACCACAGACAGTTGACTTATTATTATAACATGTTTCTTAAACTTCTAAATTACCTTTTATTTCAAGGCTAAGTATTTATTTGTCAACAAATGAAGACTATGTTTCATTCCAGCTATGAAAAATCTCACGAGATTTGGCGTAGTTTCACGAGATTTGCACGTGAACTTGCTGAACCTTCTTTCAAGTGTTAGACTACCATGACGTCACTTCTTTTTCTTACTCTCACCTGCGCAAGATATCTACCGTATAAAGATATTCTAGGTACTGTGGGTGTAGCCGTGGGGGGAGGGGTTGTGCCAGAGGTTAGGGCTGCCAGAGGAGGTGTAACCAGCCTTAAAATAGGTCGGGAAATTTTTCTCTTCATTCAGGGTTAAAGTCGTGTTATCGTTAATTGTGCAGCATAGTAGATCAAGCAATCGTAACCACCAACCTAACTCTTAATGCAATTCGAAATATGTTTAATTTTGCTTACAATCACAAGTATTTTAAACGTTTTATAAAAGCTGGAATCTGAGTTTTTGTAAGGAACGTTTTAAAAATCAATTGTAAACTTTGTTTTTCTTTTTACATACATAACTAAAAATTAAGCCTACTCCAATCGAAGACTATTGCAATTGTGTGCCGACGTCGGAATCAATGTTTATTTCGTGACGTGTCAATATACTTTGTGAACTGTGTGTCTCTTTTTAGTGTTTATTTACAAAGCAGAAATGTGGGCTAACCAGAAGTGAAATCCGAAAATGTGAAATGCCGCTGAGGATGAGAGGTTAAACTCTCGAAGCTGGTCCGTGTTTATGTCAGTATCATTCATTTTAATTAACCTAAAAATTGTTATTCGTAATAGTTTTTTCTTTAATTGCAGCTTGCATTTATTAAAAACCTCCACAAATGTGTGATTTCTATCATCACAAACACTTTTGAACTTAATTCTTTACACCAAAATAAAGTATATTTAATTTACTAATTTCAACGGAATCTTAAAGCGTAAAAAAAATGTTCTTTTCTTTATGCTGAATCAAACGCTTAGGCCTATTATTCTTTTGAGTTTAGAACGTTTTCCAGTGTTTTTCAACCCTCGAGCAGTTCTATGCAGATGACAAAGAGGCTTAGCGTTATTTTGCATCCCCACGGATTATGGGCATTAGTTAGGCGAAAATACAGTCACACGCCGACTTTCTCAGCTATTCTCTCTTTCCTCTTAGTTTTATGAAATCATGCAGTATTTTATTTTAAAGGTTTTACTGAATTTGTAATATCTCTGAGTGAGTTACAAGCCTAGTGATTAGTGTCTTGAACTCCGTTTCAAGTGGTCGCGAGGGCAGTTCTCGGCATACCCAAAGATGTTTTAGGGGTTTGGACCTTCCTTGAAAGAGGGTTTTCTTTTGAAGACATTTCCCTGAAAAAGTCCATAGCCATTAACACTAAAAAACCTTTTTCATAGTTTTGTACAAAGTATGGACAGTTTGATTTCAATCTACAATACACATTCTTAATAGCGGACAATAAGTATAATATTTCCAAAGTACCAGTGAGGCCTATAATTTTGTTAAAACTGAATTACATGTCACTGCATGATCCGGGTTGGTATTGTTTCCGTAGTTATATCAGCTGATGTTTCAAAATTACAGGTTATTATCAAAGAAAAAGGTCAGACAAAAAAGTACAAAGACAATTTCAAAATAATGCGAGCTGAAGATGAAACCCTAAATGTATCATTTTCATTGGCAAACATGGATAAAATTGCATTTTTACATCAATTATGGCTTAATTTCCTTATTATCAACGTTCATAGCATTCTCGCTAGTAATCGTTTGTGATACTTCAAACAATGTTAATAATTACAATAATACCATACATTTGAAATATGTTTTTCTTCATATTTACGTATGGCAGTTTCATACATTTTCTTCTTGTTAAATGCTACCTTTTCCGCTGTTTCGGCCGTGTGCTTAGACTTGTAATAGCTAGGCTACAAAAAAATAGACTTGCGGGATTTTCGAGTGTTTACCTTCTCCTACTTTTGATTCAGTTATACAACAACCAAATTTAGGCAAAATAGATTTAAAACCTCGGATAAACTGCTGTATTTTCAAACAAACGTTAGTGCCTAGTTATTTTTTACAACTTTTTAGCGTAAATAGGACAACTGAGGAATCCTATTGAAGAATCGCCTTCACAATATCCTCGTTGAAATTTATTTGCTTATATGATGTCACACAAGGTAGGACTTTTTCAATTTTTACTCTCTCGAACATTAAAAAACCAAAAAATAAACTCCAACAAAATTTACAATTAAATTATGACCCAACAAGCATTGAAAATAAGCAAAAACACATGAACCTTATTTATTCAGTAGAGAGATACTGGAAAGAGATTGGAAATTCTGAAAATGTTTTAATTTTTTATTCCAAATTCTGCGTGAAATTTATTTAGTTAGAAGGTCCGCAGTGGTTATTTTTCATGTTGCATTCTATACCTGTCAACTGGGTTGTTTTACTTAAGTCAAACTCTAATTTCTTTATGTAAAACAATACGAAAATAATTTCTAGTTCATTATTGTTGTTGGGGAAATGTTTTTGTACTGTTAATTCCGACTTAACAGTGCTACCCTTAGGTTAGTGCCAGTTTTTTTTATTCATTTTGATCAAACAGACTAGGAATTATCCCAAGAGACATCTAGGGAAATGAGTCAGTTTTTCCAACACCATTCCCACGTATATCCCCACCTCTGGTGGTCGTAGCACAAATGCAGCCCTTTATCACCGAAACGCCGCCACAACGCGAACCCTCGTCGTTAGAAGGGATTGTCCCTGGCTATCACACTGAATACATCGCCCACAGCAACATTCCACTTTTATAAATCCAATTCAACTTTCAAAAATCTAGTTTAAAGTGTTATCCACCAGTGTGGTCGACGCCATAATTTTTACCTGTTAATCTATCTATATACATAATGCAATAAGAGTTTTCTCTGTTTCATCCCTAATTCAGCCGGCCTACTTAACCAATTTTTACAATCGGGGTGTCATTTTTCGAGCTTATATTGTAGCGCACCGGCGACTGAAATTAAAAAGGGCATTTACTTTACAGCTTCGACCCCCAAGTCTTTGTTTATTTCTAGAGGGCGCTTTCAACGCTCCAGTGCTGAACAAAATGCATTATAACAGGCGTAAAATATGACACCTTAACAGGCTTATTACAGCTTTAAAATGTGATTGTAATTGAAAGCTGATTTTTTAACTTGAGACGAATTTTTAACCAGTCACATTGCAAACAAAAATAGATGGCCAGCAACTTTAAATATGATCCGATACAGCATGAAAATTAATTTGGGCTACTTTTATTGGTAATTGTGGCCAGTTTGAGGCAGATAAACCATCTTTTATGGTAAAGATCGACGATCAAGGGATTATAAGTAAAAATTGTAAATTGAACCCTGAAACAGAAAGAAAAAGGAGAGATAGAGAAAAACGAGTCGACGAATTTTTGGTAGGGGTGTGCGAGTACTCGAGAATCGAGCTTTTTTCGAGCCGAGTACGCACTACTCGACTCGACTCGACTTATTTCAAAATACTCGAAAGTTCGGTTCGAGTAGTTACTCCCGCCGTTTACCCAAAATCGGTACGTGCGAAAGAATAATACGGCCATTTTTCACAATGTCAAACCATCTTTAACGAATATAACTGAAACCTCGTTTGTTATACTTGAAGTAAAAAATTATTTTTAGTTTTTAAAGACACATAAATCTGTATATCACTCTATCTTTTCTTTGGTTTAGGGTTGACGTTATTTATTATTACAGATCTTAAAAAAAATTACTTTTGTTATATTTTAGTAACCATTCCAAATAAATAAAAACTTGGTTTTTTGTACTTGGTTTTTTGTTGATAGTTATCTGAATAAAAATGTACCTTTGTGAATAACTCAAAGGGAATATTTTAATCATTAATTGAGTCAGGAATTGAATCAGGTAATTGGTCATGGCTTATAGTCAGTGTTTTCATTTCATTTCAAAACCCAGGTAAGCCTTAAACACAAGTTAGGCTTGAAAAATATATCAAATCAAGAATAATTGTGAGTTAAAGTAAAAGGTTTTCTTTTTTTTGTATCATTTATTTGTATATCTGCTCTTAGTTCAGTAAGTCTTTTAAGTTTAATTACCTCAAAATTACAATTTGTATTTGAGTAATGATAATAATTTTTTATCATCATGTAGAAACATGATAATTATTATATTAAACCTCCTAAAAAACTCGACTCGAAAAAAGCTCAAAACTCGCGGGTATTCTTCAAAATTCGACTCGACTCGACTCGACTTCAAAAATCACTACTCGCACACCCCTAATTTTTGGGAAAATTTTCGTAAATTTCGGCAGGAACAGAGAACTGCTGAGGGTAAAAATTCAAAATCAGAAAAAATATATTAAAATGCACAATTAGCACATGGGCCCCCAAGAAAAACTTCCGTCATCCTACTGTTGTGCGAGTATACAACCAAGCTTTAATACATAGTGCTTGTGTGATTAATAATGTGTGTGTGTTTTATTCAGTTAGGCCTTTGCTTATTTAGGTGAGACCTTTAAATTTCAATTTAAAAGGCTAATTTGATTAATAAATGTGAGTTTAAAGCCATACAAGTTATTCTAACTGTAGGCGAGTTTCTCACCAACAGAAACAATATTAAAATGCACAATTTGTACATAGGCCCCCTAATACTTACTTAATTCGCTATTGTAAAGTTCGATATAATTGGAGGGCCAAGGTCAAGGTTTTCTACGGGCCAGCTGTTTTTAAGCATTATGTCAAAGAGCCTAGGATCAGCTGATCTGTTTCAAAACTTGACCTTGAACCACCAGTCCTTTTGGAATTATTAGGGGGTTATTTTGTGATAAAGACTCCTCCTACAGTTTTTAACTGATTTTAATAATACAGTTGTTAAAAAGAATGCGGCGTGAAATATTGTGGTGATGTGTGACGATCAGACTAAAGGAATAATCCTAGACCCCCCAAGTTTTCGTATGTGTCCACAAGACTTAACATGGGAATAATACTAAGAGACAGCTGATTGTAATAAACATTAGATTATTAGTAGACTAAAAAAGTGCTTCGATGTTAGGCTATCACGATGAACTAAGCAAACTTTATTTATAATAAATCATTGATTGCTTGGATGATTGTGTTTGGTTACCCAAATTAATATACAGGGTGTCTGTAAAGTCCATCACCAAACGCCATAACTTTGTTTATTGGGTCAAAATAAGCAAAAAAGTTCCTGTGGAGGTATGTCCTAAAATGCATATTTACCCAGATATCCGCCATTTTATATTTTTCACAAAATATTTTTTATCTCCGAAGTTTGTGAATTGAGTTTTTTGAAACTTGGTATGTACCTATAACTAGTCAAGGTTAGTTCACAAAAAAATAATCAGTATGATCGCATTGTAAATTTCAAAATGGCGGCCGTTTGAAACCTTTAATTTAAAATATCGGAAAAACGTTACGTAGTACAAAAAAATGAAGGATTAAAATTTTTAGAAAATTTAATTTCCTGCCCATTGACACCAGAATTATGAAAATCGGTTAATAAATAACTGAGTTATGGTCAAATTTATCTACTGAGGCAGCGTAATTGACCTATGTCAGCGCATGACTCAATGCAACAATAGGCCATTCTCCTTCCAATTTATGCTGCCTCGTTGGATAAATTCGACCATAACTCAGTTATTTACTGACCGATTTTCATAATTATGGTGTCATTAGACTGGAAATTAAATTTTCTAAACATTTTAATCCTTTATATTTTTTGTACTACGTAACTTTTTTTGGTATTTCAAATTAAAAACTTTAAGCGGCCGCCATTTTGAAATTTACCATTTGATCATTCTGATTATTTTTTCATAAGCTGACCTTGACTAGTTATAGGTACATACTAAGTTTCAACAAAGTCGATTCACAAACTTTGGAAATAAAAAATATTTTGTGAAAAATACAAAATGGCGGATATCTGGGTAAATATGTATTTTAGGACATACCTTCACGGGAACTTTTTTGCTTATTTTGACCCAATAAACCGATTTATGGAGTTTGGTGGTGGACTTTACAGACACCCTGTATAATTTAAACATTGAAACCAAAGCTTGAGCTATGCAGTGTACCCTTTCGGTTTTGCATTTTACTCGTAATCTGGCTTCTTTATTATCTTCATCTATTTATCAGAGAAAAGTGATAGCAAAAAAAGCTAAGAGACGAATGGTAAGTCGGAAAAAAAATAAAATTAAAATTAATTTAACTAGATTTTTTATTTAAGTATAATTGGCGCCAGTTCTTGGGGCCCACGCCGTCCATAAGACCATTGCTAAAATTGACATTAGTGTTATGGACGACGTGGGCCCTAAGAATTGGTGCCAGTTATAACAACATATTTTCTATATTGTACATGTATCTCCAACCATTATTTTTTTAAAGGCCGTATCAAATCTCAATCTGGGCCAAAAAAAAATTAAACTTTTCTATTTTTTTACTTCAAAATTTGCAATGCTCATCTAATGAGCCTTATCTAATGATATTAAGAAATTAAATTATGCTCCTTTACCTCAAACGTCACTTTAAGGAGGTATGAGCTTTGCTCAGGTTTAATTTTACCAGCAAAACTTCATGACAGATTCTGCCGTACCTAACTAAAATGATAATGAGTCATTCTGTTAAGATAAAGCAAATCTAAATTAAAAACTTATGTGACATGAATATATCACATAAACCAAATATTCCTAGCTTCATTTCTGAACTAGCGTAGTCGTTATTCTTTTTAATTGGAAAGGTACCTCATAACTATACAAATTGTATAAATAAATTGATTCCACGAAAACGAAACGATTAATTTACGTCACAAAAAACAGCCATAATCAATTAAAAGGGATCTGAGTAGGCTGTCATTTCAAGTAAAATAAAAATAATTATGTATCCATTAATTTAATTGACAGATTTTTGAAATAAACTATTACGATCTGAAGAACTCATAGCAGTGATATATTAAAAATATGAGATAATTTTAGAGAAAATAAAAGAGTTTTCACACCTATATTTTCTGTATTTCAATTTTTTGTCAAGAGTCATCAGTTGGAACTATAATGTGTCTTATATCCATGACTCAGTATTTTTATCTACCGGTTTAAATAATCTAAGAAACAAACTTAATTCTTATACAAAGAGTATTATCTTGTTTTAGTTATTTATTTAGTAAGTAATAGTAAATATAAACCACTAGGTTATATTTTTCCCCTCCTATTGTGTTCATCACAATACGATAGGTTTGGTGAAATAAATGGAAAGCTTTATAGAATCGAGCTGGAAAAGGTTTTCTTTGATTTACAGTGTACTATATTTTTTACTCTAATAAAAACTCTAAATAATACGGTAAAGCCCTTGATAAGTAGGTGGTCTCACCATTCTTTTAATGCTTTAATAAGCACAGCCGAGAAAGAGGCATTATTCGTCGAGAGGTTTAATTAGAGAAGTTGAGAATTCATTGCATATTAAACTCATTCATAACCCTTTTTTCTATTTACAATTTACATTCCGAGAAAGCAAATGGTTCTTGTTAAAATTTTGCCGTAGTCATTTTATTTTGAATACACTTAAGATTGATATGGCCATTCCTTAAGTTAGGTATATACAGTAAAAGACGCATATGGCTGAAAGCAGTGGTTTAATTTTCTTATGAGGCTCACAGTGAAACACCCTAATACCTACGTATTTACAATATTAGTATAACTGGCGCCAATTCTTGGGGCCCACGCCGACCATAAGACTAATGTTAATTTTAGCATTGGGCTTATGGACTGCGTGGGCCCCAAGATTTGGCGCCAGGTTTACTGTAGGGAGCTCTAGAATGTGGGACTGAAGGCAATGCAACGCTCAGAGCAGCCTTCCCCTGCCACTCATGTATGATGCATTCCCCAAATCCCATTTTCTCTTGGCCATGAGAAATCTATACGTAAATTCAAGCAGTGAAACATAACTTTTTAAATATTCCCCGTCATCAGTTGTATAGTAATAGTCAGCGTTTCCAAAAAGACAAGAAGGGGATGAGAGGGTGGCAGATTCTGAAACATGTAGTTTTGTAGTCGCTCTGCCGCTTCCAGGAAGGGGGAGGGAGTGGCCTTGCGTCTGCGATTCTCATTCCCACACTCGGAAGTACACTTTAAAAACTACACTCATAAGCAGATTAGAAAATATAACATCCTACGAAGCAAGGGTGTGCTACTTGCAGTAGCCCCAATCTGTATTTTTCTACAGAAAAATACAGGCAGGCCCCAACGGCCTGACAATTCTTTAGCCGTTGTCATCTGAGCAGCTCGAGGAGCTGACTTATCAATTTTAGATCGGGCACTATAACAAAAGAATCCAATAGATCCTAATCGACATAAAGACATTTCAGAGTTGATCAGGCTTTAAAGAAAATATTTCTGGCGTAGTCAGCAAATTTATAACGGAATTTTGACGAAAGACAACCAAAAAGGTTTTTAATGGAAAGCTGTCCACAACCCTAAAATTATTGTGGAATTTCCGCGAAATCTTGGTTCATTAGGCCTGCAACAGGCTTAGTTAATGCTTATTTCGATTTAACAATCCATATTCATAATCATGAAGTGCACATTATACATTATACACTATCGATGTTTCCAGATTGTAAGGAAATATCAGTTTAAAGTTTACATCCTAAAACGAACAAATTCTTCTACATGACACTTCTGAGCCACTCGTGGAATAAATGTAATTTTACGTTTCCAGACTAACGTACAAAAACCAATTTCTTGGTAAATCAGACAATAAGATACTTCTTCAAACCTACCTTCTTTTTACATCGATAAAAAGTCATTTCAAGTAGCTGCAAGGCCCGATCTTACGTTGCAACATCATCGTCAGTATAAGGCTTGAGGAATCGTTATGTAAGTTGAAAAATTTCATATTTTCGTGTCTAAAATGAACACTTTAGGTCCAATAAATTTAAATGCGGTTCAGCGTGCTTCCTGCGTACTCGCGATAAGGATCAACGCTAGTGAATTGTCAGAGACAAATAAATAAATACATAATTAACACCAACTATTCAACTCATTAGGTTTTTTACTGACATACTAGAATCAAGTAAACCAATGAAGGAAAATCAATATTAGGAGTTGTATTAGAGAGTATATTGCCTATCCTTGACTAGTCAGCTAAGCAGCTGTTAAGCCCCAATCCGAACCTCTAGAGAGCGTTCCAATATCGACGTCACCGGAGCAGAAGACGCCAATACGTCAATATCGGGGCGAGCCGGATACTAAGGCTTCCACGAGTCGACGTTTATATGTAATCCGTAATGGAAAAATATCACAAGTTTTTTCCGGTCAAAGGTTTTTTAGTAGATAATATGACAAGTTTTAACTTTAAAAATTCCAGTTGTCCGAAAACTTTCTAATTTTTAATCAATAGTGGTATATTAATCATATAACTTTGAATAATATATAAAAACAAAGGTACATCCCCAAGATTATGTTTGAATTTCCTAAAAAAACCTTAAAAAGTTTATTAATTACAGTAATTTTAATTTATTGTCTATTTTCTACAAATTATGATTTGTATGAAAATCGTGATGGAACTTAGAATTAAGTAATTTCTTAAACTGCGAAATATTCATTGTATTATTGGTAAATTAGTAAATTTATGCCTGTAAATAATTTTCTGATACAGTAAAATAATAATTCTGTATTTGAAATCCAAATGTGGTACACAACAGCCTACAATACTATAAAAAG
Organism: Flexamia atlantica; assembly: GCA_035578135.1. Taxonomy (NCBI): domain Eukaryota; kingdom Metazoa; phylum Arthropoda; class Insecta; order Hemiptera; family Cicadellidae; genus Flexamia; species Flexamia atlantica. The sequence continues at coordinate 7,749,750 of JAQJVK010000004.1, read as the reverse complement.
TTCTTCTTCAAAGCTGGAAAAACTACAAATATATGAAAGTAGTGTATGGTTATTAAAAATCAGTGATTCAAAATCTTTCCTTTGAAGATGAACAGACAATAACCTATTTCTAAAACTTTTACTTTACATTCATGAATTCTTTGCAGCTTTCAGTTTCTTGTTTTTTACAGAATTATATGTCTGCCTGATAAATAATATGTAGCTCTAAACATTTAGTTTAAGCACATAATAAATTGATTTTTAGCCCAATACTGAAGAGTTAAAATTACCAGTCACTGACTGGCTGAGGTGGTGTTAATTTCCACCGTCAGGTACAGGCGCCATGTAATGAAGCTATTACCAGCTATCAGGAGTTCGTCTTTGATCAAATAATCACAAAGAGAACTGTTATCAACATTTATCACGAATTCCCTTAGGTCTCTAACATTTAATATGCTTTATTATGAGAGTTTTATAGCAAATGTATGATTATAATAATCTAAAAATAATATTTTTTTACTAAACATATGACTAAGACTTACCTATTTACCAAACCTTTTTTTTTCATTATGGCTACCTCTACATAAAGCCGGGATCTTTGTTGAGGTACTTAGAATTTTTAACATTCTAAGTGGCTTATTTAGGATGCTATATTTTTCGAAAAAAAAATAAAAATAAATTTCAAGTTGTGGGATATTTTATCTTTGGATATACTATCTTTTTAATTTCTTTTTAGTAGGAAAACAGACGTTTTTTCGAAAACAGTTTTCTTTGAGATAGTCCGGAAACCCTAATAGGTGGGGAGCACTAGCTGTACGATGCAAACACATTAATTATCTTTTATTTTATATTTTTGTTTGTCATTAGAAAAGCTGTCTACAAAACCTTAAATATTCATCAAACGGCACTTATTAAAATAAAGTTATGCTACATATAATAATATAGATTTTTTTAGTAAATAAACCAAATACATATAACAGAATCATATAATACATCTCATTCGGATAGAAAGTATGTTATATTTGACTAATCTTAAGAATATACATAGGTAAATTATAATTATTTGATTTTTCGCTACTCATCACTAAATATACAAAAAAACAAATAGTTTTTAGAACTGATGATGGTCTTTGAAACAAGACCGAAATATATCGTTCTAAAAACTATTTGTTTTTTTGTATATTTAGTGATGAGTAGCGAAAAATCAAATAATAATAAAACCATCACGAAAACATCATACCGTCAAGAGGTAAATTATACTTTACCTTTCTTAATAATAGTAAATTAAAATCTCCATCCAATAACCGATTTTCCTAAGTATACGCTTTTTAACAAGGAGTGAGAGCTATTCATACCCTTTAAACAGCATACATCTCTAAAGTGGCTGCAATATCAGTTGATGGCAAATTCTGCGAAGACTATTTATTATACGATGCGATATTATATCGATAGTCGATGATAATGAGCTCTTTGTACCATCAGTGTCCCGATCAGATTACACAGTTCACATCTACCCGATTAACTATGATTTATCTTTTCCATCCAATTTAAACTACATAAAGCACTACATGCAATAGTATTTTTCACAAACATTTACTTATTATGCTTATGTTCTCACTTTTTCGGGAAATCGCTAAAATATATATAAAGCATAAATCTAATAATCATATTTTTCGAAAAAAAATATAGATGGTATTAAAAGATATTTGATCTTTCTATGTAACTATGTAACTGTCATGATATCTTTATTAACGAGTATTTAACGAGATATTCGTTAAATAAATGAGCTTTTTGTCATTTAGAATATTGAATTGCATTATTTACAGAATTTGCGAAAATGCGTTAAGTCAAAGTCAAACAATCTTTATTTATAAAATTGTATACATATAAAAGTGAATGGCGTCTTAATTAAGAAAAAAATCAATGAATGAACTAAAAATAAACTAACAAATTGTGAAATATACAGTATATGTCATCAACTGAAAGATTTCTCCAATGAATATAAAGGTTTTTAGATCGTATATTATTTTTTTAAGTCGATATCCTTAGCACTTTGCTTTCTTCTTAAAGAGTTTTTGGCTTGTGAACATTATCAGTATTTTTAATATATTTATAGACCGGTCTTTTTTATTTATATTTATTTTATTTTCTTTTTTTATTTATATTTTAATTTTTTTTATTTATTTTTTTTGTTTGATTCCTATGCACCAAAAAATAATTGTAAAAGCCGATACCTTATAGCTTATCCAGATTTATTCGGTTGTACGATTTTTATAAATTATATTTATGATATTATTTATATCGTTAAGTTTTAACTGTGTTAATATATTGAATGATTTAAATCTATTAAGACTTAAAAGAAAGCTATATAATTACCACTTAAAATAATCTGTGATTGTGAGTTCAAGTCTGGCTTCTTTATGAGACTTCAGTACTTTAGTATTTTTTTTTTCTTCTTTTAGTTACATAGCACATGTTTTAAAAGATACATTAGCTTTTAAATTGATATTTTTGTACAAAAGGATTATCATAATCATATTAATATATGTGTAAATATATGTGTAAACCTAAGTTAATATATGTGTAAATATCCATTGGACATAGCTTCGTTTTAAATAAATTAATATCAAATAATCCTAATATGAAAGCTTTAGTAGCAATATTTTTCTCTGTTCAGTAATTCATTTTCACAGCAACACGTTGGTAATGTTTGTATAGCAAAGTAATCTTCCCAAATGGTGTCTTTATTTGGGTTAACGAGCATAAAAGCTTATTCATGTATTCAGTTGTGATCCACTAAAAGTACCCTGGAATATCTTACCTAGAATAAATTTAAATAGATAAAATTTTTGTCTTAGGTTATTTAATAGCATTTTATTGGACTATATTGCCTCCTTATACTATTTTAGTGTAAGTGAAAAGTTCAGCGCATCATCAAGGTTTCCAACTGTACACACATTTGTTTTCCGTAAGTTTAACCTGATGATGAAATGTGTATATGCATGGGCAAACTACTTAAATCTAAAATAGTGTATTAAAAACATTAATGAAAAACATTAATAATATTAAACCGTAATAATAAACAGTAACTATTTTTGAAAATGCCTCCTATGAGATAAAATTAGGGCTATATAGCACAACATGAAACTTATATCTGAATACATTCATGAATTAAAATTTTTAAGAAAACACAATATTAAAAGGAGGTTCCAAAAATGAAAATACCTAACTACAAAGGAGGAACATAATAATTTTTTGATTTCTGGTTAAAAAATATAAAAAAATAAAAAAAACCTGAAAATATTTGGTGAAGTTCTTACGGTAATATATGTGTAAATATCCAGTTAAGTCAGTCAACAACAGTTATTTATAGTCTGTTACACGGTAAACATAAATTAAATTTTTCAAAATCATTAACTCTTTTTTAGCGAATTTCCCCTATAGGGAAGAAGCTATTACCGTAGGTCTCATGGTAAGACCTAAGCTCGGGACCACTATAACTTTTCGTTTTGGGGCCCCCAGAAGCAAAAAACACTATTCGTTCGAATTTATATATATATATATATATATATATATATATATATATATATATATGTGTCTGTTAGCACGATAGCGGCCGCAAAAATGGTCCAATCTTCATGAAATTTGGTACGGACATGTAAAGTGGTAATCAATTGGACGAGTTCGTGAACCAGCCCGATCGGACCACCGGAAGGGGGGGTAAAGGGGGATAAACCCCCCCAAAAATGGGTTTTTAGAGTTTTTTACATAGAAAAATAAAATTTATCCATTTTTTGTAGGCACCATTGAATTCAGCTCAAAAAAACAAACAATTTAGTATTTTGAAACACTGCTCTATGTCCATTGGTTACCGAGATATTGAAAGTGGTAAACACAGTACGTTGTCCCAATGTTAACCTTATGGGAAATAACTAAAATTCTATATCTCGCTTATTTCTCAACATATCTCAATAAAACTTGGTAAATAGCTTCTTCTAGTTCAGATCTACTAAATATTGAATTAAAACCACCCAGTTTTAATATACCTGTAGCAGCACACCTGCATACTCATTCCCCATGTTATTCTTATGGAGCTTACAAAAACATGTCAAATCTCGCTATGTAGGATCGAAATATATTGTTTTGCATTTGAAATTCGCTGAGTATGCAGGTCTGCTGCAACGGGGGTATATATATGTATTACAAGTGTTTATTATGAGCAATACAAAGTACTGAGAGTCTGGTAGACCCTGAAAATTAAGAGGGTTGACTCCCATGTAAAACGATATATTCGTATAAAAATTGTGATTGAGGAGGCGAAACATGAGAATATAAGGTGACTGAAAATGAATCTACCCAATAATTGATACATATATGCGTTGAATTAACAAAATAAAAACTTTTTAATGGGATACCCGGTATACACAGAACGTTTCTCTTCATAAAAAGAAATAACAGTTTTAAATAATAAACGAAGGGTAGAGAGAAAGTTCAGCGTATCTCTTCGGCGCGTTTAATGCTAATATAATCTCCAAGGACAGTAACTTAGCGCTAAGTCCAGTGTCATCTGCATAGAACTTTCCCGGGGTCGTGCGAAATACACCGATGTTTGTAGCACACAGGCGTCAGCGAAAAGGATTTTTTCTTCACCGGTGACATTTTAACAGAAGAGCTATACGAACGCTTTTAATTAAAAGCTGCAAACAACCTTTGAATGTGTGTGGACATGCCGGAAATCGAACCCGCGACATCCTGAACTGACGTCCAATACGCTAACTGTTAGCCTAGCATCTCGCCTCAAATAACCGCTGTTTAAGAATAATCGAATTATTTCTTTAAAATTGTATATTTCATCAATAGAGTCGAAATTACTACTTGATGAAGTTCAAGTCTAGAAAAAAATAGTATATTTCATTACAAGGACCTAAAGTGATGCTTTTCGTACAAGGTCAAGTTTTACAACCGAGGCTGTAAGCCGAGGTTGAAAAATGACCGAGTAACGAAAAGCAGCTTTCCGAAACTGATCTATTTACTCGTCATCACACCACTGAAGACTTTAGTTTTTGAAAAATGGGACATAACTTATAATTTTTATAGAATACGTAAACTACTTAAGAAAACCAAAATGTTACAGCTTGTTTACCTTTAAAGATGCCTTCAAAAGATGCCACCGTCTTGTTCTTGCTATTTGAAGCAATCAGCTGATTATCTGTTTCATTTGTGTTAGGGTAGACTGACAACAATGAACAACTATCGACGTATCGAACGCATGTAATAATCGATTGGTGAAATGAGCGAGTTTCACAAATTGATTAAACTGACAACAATGAATGTTTCGATAATAACGATGAATGTTTCGATTATTTGTAATCGAATGAATATTGTTCGATTATTACGACGTACTCGGCACTTTTTTACTTTTATAGTCCTAGGACTATAAAGAGTCAGCTGGTATCGAGTACATCAGCTTTTAATTCCTAAGAATAAAAGAGTGTATTTAGGTCCGGAAAACATGCATTAAAAACATCTGTTTTTGAAGCAGTATAACGAAAATTAATATTTAAAAGTAAAACACTGATGATACTGTGACGATCAGAAGAAAGATATTGTGTGACATATTGTGATATTACTGAATGTAAATTCGTATTGTTTATTTAACTTGAACTACTCCGTTTTGAATAAATGATTTGACACAATTCCGCTGTAAAAACCGAAACTGATAAATTTACTCGTCATCACTCCACTGAAGACTTTAGTTTTGAAAAAATGGGACATAACATATATTTTTTTAGAATCCGAATGCTTTTCCGGTAAAAACTCTGTTTTACCAACCAGTATAGCGAAACAAGAACTGCAGAGCTCGGCAAACCTACGGTAACAGTAACATTGTTTGTTTTGTATGCAGAGGAAGAGTGTGTTAAGGTTTACGCTCATTGTCATGTGAATATGACGGGGGATGAATCTCCCAACAATAGACTACGTTACGACGTCCTCCATCCTTTTTGATGTCTGTGTGCAAGATAATACATTTGCAATTTTTATGATTACACTGTATAATCTTGTATTATAAATAAGTAGTCATAGCAAAAATATTTCACCAGAAATGCCGACTATTATTATCATCATATATTTAATTTCGTAAGGCGATTCTTTCCGTCAAAATTGTGGGCGTCTGTCAAGTCGTAGAAAGATGGGAGAGGGCTCAAATTAAAGGTCTCTATTCCGTGATGGCGGGATAAATAATGAAATTGCTTGAAATTCGCCAGAAAACGAGAAATGGCCTAAACTTTCTGCCGTTTAAAAAGCATTGGGATCTAGAAACATCTCCTTTGTTTGTATAAAACATGTGATGCCAGTTTGAAAACCATGTGGTAGGCTAGATATCAATATAAGGTGGAATCAGTCTGCTATTAAAGTACTGTGTACTAAAATAAATATGGATTGTTATAATTTTCTCTCATTAGGAGCTTTTAGCCACTTCAAGCCACTAGTAAGATTTAAATTGTATTCATCGAGTCGGGTGATTAATTACAGTTGAAGAAAGAAAGTCGAAATATGTAGTGGTAATAAAACGTTTCCACGAAGAAGCTATAGTCCGTGTAAAAATAGCGTGGCCCAGATTGGGGTCTTTTCTGTTATATCCCCGCATATATGGCTTATTTCTAGAGATTGTGGATTAATCGGGAATGTCCAAATAACTATTTATAACTACTCAATAACATCTAAGAGAAGACGTTTCCAGTATTTGTTGAGGTCAGGTAAGGTTTATTGCAAACAGGCCTCTGCATGCGTCACAATAGTTTTTCTCATCGAGCGCCGGCTGTTGTAGTATTGGTTATCGGTCGATGTAAGGACCTAACCTAACCTAACCTAACCTAACCTAACCTAACCTAAGCCTAGGGACACTGAGACTTTTTTGACACTTGTGTGTCAATAAGTCTATGTTAAAAAGTTGTTATAGTAATCTTTTTCCAACAATTAAACTTTCAAGTGGTGAATAGATATATTATTTCAAAGTATCAGTTCTATCCTAATCAGTTCTATCCTGTTAAAACGGCGGTAATAGCTTATTTCTAAGGAAATTCGCTAAAAGACCCCCCAGGACCCCCAGATTGTTTGTAAGCTCAACGCTAAAATTAACAATAGTCTAATGGATTAACTGGGCCAAAATATTTTACTAGGACTTTAAAGCGGAGGAAAGGTCGTTCTGCATTAAAGCCAAGACTCAATGCGTAGAATTTCAATCTGCGCTTCTATTAGCTCTATTTGATGTAAACAACATGTGTTTAAGTTTTTTTTTACTGCAAATGGGAGCGTGTGACATTTCTATTGAATTTGTAAACTTGTATTAGTTTTTACAGATTTTACATTACTAAAAACATACACCCAATTTCAAAGCCAATAATCATTTAGAATTATGTTAGCCTCTATGCGATGTTTCTGTCTGTTAAAGTAAGGACACCTTTTGAAGATGCAATTTAAATCAACTTAAGGTGAATATCACCCAAATGCGACTGAATTTCAGAATACTCTGTTTTAGGTTAAAACCCCTGGGCACCTACAGTAATCCATCCCGAACAACTAGATAATTAAAATGGCTCAATAAATACATTGTTAGGAAAGCTATACTGTTAATTAGTTTTATTTAAAATTTTTTCCTTTTAATTTTTTCGTTTTACAGCGTTTTAATGTTAGAATTTTTTCAAAGTACCATGACACTCTCTCTGAAGTTTAAAACACGCTTATTGATAAAGGTCGGATAAGAAAAGCGGCGACGGGCTGAAACGCAACTCTAGCAGCCGTCAAATACAAAATGGCCAATTTTTATGTGCAATAACAATAGAATTGCCTAAAAGCGCCGTCTGGTGGGGGGGGGGGGGGGTATTGAACTATCATTCACACCGTGGCAAAGGAATGGTTGGATTACCTTCCGAGAATTTTGCCCAACTTGGCTTACTGCAGATCAAAGCTGTTCATGATAATTTCAGGGAACATTAGTTATGTATTCAGCTATAGGTATATTCTACATGACAAGGTTTACACCTTCTCAGAGAATAATTGAAAACATTTAAATAAAAACAAAGAAAACATTTGTTCAGTATTTATTTGTTTAATTGGGTTCTATAAGTCTCCTATCATCTGTGATTAAAATATAAATGGTCCTTTATTTTGTGTTTAGATTTCGAAGATATGTTTGGTTTCATTTGCACTCCATGTTACATATGTTGTATTCACATAGCAAAAGTCCTCTGCTTGAATTATTCCTAATTATAAACAGGAAGAACAATTATGCACCAAATATAGTCTCGCCATCAATCATTTACTTGTCGACAGTTAAATTCTGTTAACAAGTATGTAAGGAGGTCCACAAACACATCTTCATCAAAACATATGTTTGAGAAAATTTATAACAGTCGTTCAAACTAAATGCAAAACCTCACTCGCTTTATTGCGATATTTATATGGAGCCTTCGGATGAAAACATGATCGTTCAACACAGGCCATTGGAGTTTATTGCTTGTGAACAATAAACTCAGTGATATATAGCTTGATCCTTTAGCCTGTCGAGTTTAAACAGTAGGCCTACTTGCAGTTTAGTTTTACTCTCAAATATAAACTTTTATTGTGTCATTTCTATTCTCAACACATAATTGACTAATTCATGTCAACAAGAATTATTTTATAGAGTAATAATTCAGCATACTTCAAAATTAAATGTTAAAGATTCCAGCGAAATGTTGATTAAAATGATAATCGTAAATAGTTAGCTATATTTTAAAATTCATTGGTGAAATAAAAATAATCACTGTTATAGACTCTCAGGGTTTTTAATAAAGAAATATTGAAATTACATTGGTTTCCTAAAAAAAATTGATTGGGCGTTTTTACCTCTAGGGAGTTCATTCTACTTTATACCAAAAACGCCTGACTATAAGATCGTAAAACTCCTTTAAATTGGTGACATGATTTTGCATAGATCACTTATTTATTTGTACATTGTAATAGCAGTTATTATTTTCATAGTATGTTCAAATGTTGATTTGCTTGTTTTGCTGATTAATCTTTTCTTATCATGTAGTCTCTCTTGCACATATCACTTATTTATTTGTACCTTGCTAATGTTCTTCTTATGTCACACTGTTATTGCACTCGACCTGTAATATGTTTTTCATAGTTTAATTTGTTTGTTTTTTTCTTGTTATTTCTCGATTAAGTGTTGTTGTTTGCTATTGCAAGAATTTTTGTAATGGTTTCACCGTTGATATATGAATAAATAAATAAATAAATAAATAAAATGATGAATATGTCTATTTTTGTTTTATCTATATTGCAGTTAACAAGAATAGAAAGTGTATATCTATTTAGTATACAGTTTTTTTTATGAAAAATACTTTGTGTCAATAAAAACTAAAATATAGCCTTGTTCGCCATCTGCAGACTTCCTTAAAATAAACATACTTATGTCGTAATAATAGTTTAATTTTAATATTTTTTCAGTAGTTTCGCTCAATTATGTTTAACAAAATATAGGGAACAAATTGATGCGCAACAAATAAAAAAAGGTTAATGAAAGAGACAGACTTGATTAAATTAGTCTCTTGCCCAAATGCGCAGTTTGGGATGCCAATGACCTTTCATCCTTCCTAAAATAACCTAACAAAGCATTAATAAATATATACAATAGTTATTTTCATTTCTGTGCAGAGGTCAATATGTTTTATCATCTAAAAACGATTCGTACGTTATTACATTTGTTCGAGGAAAACACAATTATAAATTTCGAGTGATCTCCATTACAATTTGTCAACAGATTTTTCAACATTTCCCTCGTTGCAATTGTATGATCTAAATAAATAATATTGGAACATATATAAAATGTTTTTATTTCACTATTTTGCAGTTATAATATTTTACACAATTTATTATTCATATCTCAGTAACCAAATTGCATTTCTACTACCAAATTGTACTTCTACATCGTTTGAGTTTTAAGCCTGACGTCGTAAAACTTATATTTAAACTAATATGAAAATGTGTGTTCATGAAATGATTATGTGTGTTCAAAATTAATATTATTTATTGAAACATAAATAAAATTTTCGTTTGAGTCACTATTTTTCACTCTTAACTTTTTACATGATTTATTATTCACCTCAGTAACCAAATTGTATGTCCACAACCAAAATGTATCTCTAAATATTTTTTAACTAAGTAAGGTTTTCTTTCTTAATAAAAAATATATTCGAGCTAGTGTAAAAAGTTGTTTCTATAAAACTATAATCAAACATTTGAGTATTCATGTAGGTTTAAAGAAAACAAACAAAGTAATACTGGCATGTGTCAGGTCTACAGCTAGGTCCACATGTTATTTTTTAGTGTATGGTTTTTTATTCCTTTCACAAATCCGGCCAATTCCTCCATTCCATTCCCAACTCAACATTAAAAACGGATGAAAAGCATAGTGGGCGAGGTCGGGGATAAATGAACTGGCGTAAAAGACATAACTTCTCCAAAGGTAATACTCAACACTATTGCTCTCATAAATATTGCAGACATGCTTTAACGGGTTCAAAGAGAGTCAAACAAAATATTTTCATGCTTATACCTTTATTTTCATTACTTTTGGCAGGAAAATTAAGAATGAAGTTGACTTCAGTGACCAAAATTGATATTGGGACTGAAATTTCCAACCGAACTTACTGACGAGAGAGAATATTGTATTGGAAAAAATTAAATTATGGATGCAGACACTTTCTAATTGTTAAATATTACGAATATAATTTGAATTTTAAACCAGGCAGGAGGCGGTAGGAGGATATTTCCAGCTCTCGTGTATATATTGGTTCCAGCTCAACACGTTATCATTTCATCATCACCATTACCTTCTGCTCGGCTGGCGCAGCGGGATTGGAACGTAACCCGTTCTTCTCTCACCCGTCACTGGTTTATATTTGGAAATATATTAATGCAAACCTGAAGGAATTCATACAACAACTGACCGCAGTGATTTAAGGATTTTAGATTTTTTGTGTAGGTTTTCCTGAACATCTCTCTAAAACAGATTTCGACTTTAAAAAAATCCCATGGTTTTTAGTGCTTAGGATGACAAACAAAATGACACCCCTCGCATTCCTGTAAAGATTAAATCCAGAAGTAATGGCGGTTTTAATGTTGAAAATTCATATATTTAAATTTTCACAAAATCTTAAATTTCTATAGAAAATATTCTTGCAACCATTAAATTTGCCTTGGAAAAATAAATAATCCAGCGGTATGTGGAGTTATTTGTCTACGTCAACTGGTTGAAGTGATAATTGATATTTCCGTTTGTCGCTAAACGCAGTACGTTGTCTAATGTTATTCTTATGGCAAATACTCAAAAACAGACATCACCGTTAGTTGCTAACCGATTTCGATAAAATTTGGTATGTATTTGTGGGATAGTTGTAAATTTATTTTATTTTATTGTAGATTTTCTAGACTTAAGGGAGAAAGTATGTGTCAGTTTTGCTGATGCCATTTATTTTTCTTTTTATCATTATATACTCAGCTGTAAATTTATGAAGAATAAACAAGTTTTTGATTTGATTTGAATTTATTTGAATATTAAACCAGGCAGGAGGCGGCGGGAGGATATTTCCAGCTCGTGTATATTGGTCCCAGCTCAACACGTTATCATTTCATCATCACCATTACCTTCTGCTCGGCTGGCGCAGCGGGATTGGTACGCAACCCGTTCCTCTCACCCGTCGCTGGTGTTTGAAAATATCTTAATAAGATCCTGCAGGAATTCGTATAACAAGTAATCCTGGCGATTTAAGGATTTTTTATTTTCTTAAATTAATATACGCACGTTTTCCAAAACATTTACTTGTTAAATGCGTAACATCAACAATAATTTACTTAGTTGTGATAAGACTTATTTTTATTTTAAATTTCTTCTTGATAAGTATGATACGTGTTGTTTTCGTATATTGGAGGTAAATAATAGATGTTTTGCAAAAGGAATAGTGCATTTACACTTATACTGCAGTCACATACGACACGGTAAGTAAACATGAAACATGGGAAATTGCTATTGCCGTCTCACAGTGTAAGTGTAAATATAATAACAGTGTTGTGAGGCGTATTTATTTATATCAAGTTTTATATCAATTGAAAGCTAATTTTAAATTTTCATACCTACAATTTTTATTTTTCTTATATAAAATGAAAGAAAATTGTATTGGGAACCGTAATGTGCATTTATTTGTAACTCATAAGTATGTAATTTGCATAATTAAACTGTTTGTTAGCAATTGAAAATATGTTCTATTTTTGCATATTTCTTGATCTCAATGGCTTTGAATTTATAAAGTTTATTTTGCTTCCCGTTATCATAATATTTGAAAATTTAAATCTCCTTGTTTATTTTCAGGCTAATTAAAGAATTAGTGAGAAGGTATGTAGATAAACAAGATAGATAGGAAACTCGAAATATAAAAAAGTACTATTAACTAAATAATTAATTAATGAAATATGAAATAATGAGTTTATTCCAACCAGATATTACAGTGATTATTACAAGTAGTTTGTTCACTTCCTTGGAATGTTAACTGACCACTTTTCCAGTACTGTGGTCAGTACTGGAAAAGTGTGTACTGGAAAATTGTCAAAAAATGTAAACACTTTCTCATTCTGAACCTGATTAAAACACCAGTAACATCCCAAATACGTTAGTGGACACCTGCTAATTCACAAATTTATTTTACTTAACTGGGATGTCCGGACAAATTTCAAAAAATAAATTCAAATCATGACATAAACTCACCATTCTCAACAGTTTTATCAACGTAAAATTTACTGTTTTTAGTTGGCTTTTTTTAAGTTAGTGTCCTCTTTTTCATCTAGCTTTTGTCCCGCCCACGTGGACTATTGATCTGTGCGTGGAAGTTAAAAAGCAATGCGATGAGAGCCGGTAAAGTACAAGGGTGGAAGGAACTGCTAGAAATATGTGACATCAACGGGACTCGAATATGCCACGCTTCGCCACGGATCCGGGACCGTGTGCGCAACCAATTGCGCCCACAGCTCCCTAAACTCATTAGTTTATTTGCATTAACAATATTCCCTATTTCATCGAAGTAATCCACTTGAAGATGAAGTGTTTCTTCTATCTCTATTGAGATCACTATGACATCCCTATTGTATAATCTTTTATCCGCAATTGTGTTTGACCAAATGAGCCCTTTAAAGCACAAGCGGTGTATAACTGACGCCAATTCATGGGGCCCAGTGCGGTGGATGCGCGGTAGCAAAAGCGGCTAGTGCGCATGCGTGACAACGCGTCGCTAGAGCGCAGTACTGTCATTCTGCTCTCAGCCGTCAACAATAGCGTGTTACTACATGTCGTCCTAAAAACATTGACCGACGGAACATTGACTCTTATTGACGATTCATGATCTGTTTTAATTCTATTCAATAATATAAAATATTTCATTAGTATATAAAAGCGTCTTGATACTCTAAACAACGACTGACACAGAAGCAGTAACTACGTGCGAGCTGCCGAATATACGCAGCCAGGCTAGTACACTATCGGCCGCCGCTGCCGCTACTACTCCCCTCTCCTCACAGTCTACCCACTTCCCACCTCATGCGCGGACTGGACCCCAAGAATTGGCGCCAGTTATAAGTCCATTTATACTTGTTTTGAGATATTAAAGGGTTTGCTACGAACTTTATAAAAACATCAGTAATGTACTTTTTGACAATTTTGTTCAATAAAATTCTTTAAAAAGGCCATGTCTGACTTTATTTGACATTTTTAAAACATTCGTTTAATTTTGTTGTGTTTTAGAACGCTTAAAAGTAACTACACCACTTGTGCTGTAAACTATTTTAGGGTATCATTTAGAACAAAAACAAATCATTATCGTTAAAACTCTATTTCATTACAATCAAAATTGAAATAACATTTTTTAAAGTCTAAAACCAAAATTTAGTGTCTTATACACTCAAAATTTAGTGTTTATTTAGAGTTTTATTTGAAAGAAAATGTTTAAGTGCAGTTTTTAATGCACTGATTAAATCTTGGTGTTATGCCAACTTAGGCCTAAACGTTGACTGCAAAAATTGTGTAAATCCAACTGTCTTGATGAAAGTTACTGAACAATTATTGGTGCATCTCCCACCTATACACCAGTTGTGCAGGCAGCTGATAGATGGAAGCACTGACTCCATAAGAAAGTGCTGCTATCTATGCGGTTGATATTGGAACTAAGAGGTTCACCGTTAGTGCAATAAATAGAACACATTTTTCTCTACACAGTAGTATGCTTAACTCAAAAAATCTTAAAATTGTGCTTTAAAGGGCTCAAATATTTATGTATTAGTGCCTAAGCAAGTACGGTAAATCGAATTATAATATAGGACAAAGAGTGTACTAGTTTTCAAAAAGCTAATTTCAATAATCGTCTTTGAAATCTTAATTAAACTTTTTCGTGTCTGAATCTAGAAGTAAATCGTCCCACACAATTCATGACGGCAGTTTCCCCTTCCGCCTCCGCACAATTTATCTTACTGGACAATTGAAACCATAAAACTTATTTCAATTCTGCTGTTCGTTTTCATGAAACTATGGAAACTATCTTAAACGTTTTTAGGTCAGAAAACTCTTAAGTTAATTTTAATCCTCAAAACTTGAAAATTGATAAAAAATTTGTAATTTGGTATTTTTGAGTTTATTTTATAAAAAATGAAGTCAAGACCCTACATGTCACTAATTTTTGTTCTGGATTTTTCATTCTATGCATGCCGAAAATGAACATTTTTAATATCTTGACAATTTTTTGTAATAGTGCGGGTTAATGACAAGGACTCTGACCTTAAAATACAACCTGAGCTCAAAAATTCAAGCGATGATACACGCTGTCGTAATCAAACAATCGTAGTACTCAATCCGCATTTGTACAGAATAACTGACCATTCTGTAAAACTACTACTAAAACTAAACATTACTAAAAAAACCATTAGATTTTAGTAATGTTATAAAACTAAAATATTATAAACTTAAATAGCTCAGAATTTTTCTCTTAGAATGCCCCTAACGTAGAATATGTCCGAGTAAATATTGTTTATAAATTTCGTTCGGCATTTAAGACGGATGGCAGCCAGAGTGGTGAGCCCTCATGTTTATATTGGTTACGGATCGGCAGTTTCTCATTTCATCAGCACCGATACAGTCGCCTCAGCTCGGCGGCAGCGGCGTTAGATTGAAATGCTCTCCCAACCGTGCGTTAGTTTTCGATTGGGTACAAATTCCGATGGTTAATGTCTTCAGACTGATGTGAGATAATACATATAATATGGCGTAAATCTGTATGTGTCAATTATTTACTGATAAAATGTTATTTATCAAAGTCGTAACAAATATTAACAAAGCGAAATATTAAAATCATTAATAAATATTAATAATTAAACATTAAATTAAACAATGGAAGTATCCAACGACAAATTTAGTATTTCTTCAAACTTCCCTCAAGTTACTGCTTCTGATTTATGTTGAGATACTTTAAATTAAGTAGAAAGGGTTTTAAGGATATCAAAAGTAGGAATCACTGCAGTTAGGAACAGTCTGTCTAATTACTTCGAAACTAAGGACTTAGGCTGCTTAAAAATGTTTAACTCCAAACCTGAAAAGTTTCTATGCGAAAAGATACCAGAAGCATATAGTACAATCATTGACTAGCTAATATAATCAGCAAATTGTTCGACCAGAATTGGTTTATCACTAATATTATTACTAGCTTATAAAACATCCAATAGGCCCCTCAGGGTGCTAAGCATCCAGATTAGTAAAGTATCAATGGATTCGTTTTCGAGAACACAGAGTCTAAACTTATAAGGTGACATTAACCAGTGAGGTTCTAAAGGAATGACGGTACGAAGACGCTTCCCACGAAGGTTAGCCAAACGACTTATCAACACTGAGGCAAATTTTGCTGTAACCACTGACGACCACTCTGCCAAAAATCTATGGTATCCCCGGGTTTAATAATTCTTCACACTTAAGGAAGCTGAAACTAAAATTATTTCTTTCAATATCACCTGCTGTCGTGACTAGGAAACTTCCATATTGATTAGAGTCGTGGAGTAGTCTTACCCTAGCTCACAATCTCTTCTGGTGATGCAAAACTGAATTGTTTCCCCTAAGAGACGCTCGGATCAGAGCCCGAGTGCTCAGAAGTGTTAGAAGCTTGGAGTCTGATATTACACGTCTTACCCTGATATTGGGGCTTCGGTGCCTTCCACTCAAGTGATCTCGATATTGAAATGTTTTCTGAAGGCTTGGATTGACGCTTAAATAAAATAATAAAAAGAGTTGATATTTGAAGTGTTCGGATGTAGTTACAATGGAAATTTTTCAACACGAACCTCTTTGGTTTTCTAAACGGCTTTGCAAATTTTAATTGGAAGTTAAAATCCTCGTTTGATTATGTACAACATTATTTTTGAGAAAATATACGGCATAAGTAGCCTATTTTTCTTCGAATGAGTTCTTTTGCACCAAGAAAAATATTTACAGACCCACAATTTCAACCACGTGTATTATTTAAAAAAAAAACACCTCAATCCACTTGTGTATTACTATTTGTAAGAATTCCCATAGTTATCATTAGCATTGATAAAAAGGGATATGCAAGTGGACTGTTAAAAGATGTTTTTGCACATTGAAGGTGGGAAGAACCCTTGTCTAGAGGGGTCTGTGGTTAATGTTTGGATATTAGGGCGTTCTTTCACCGCTGAACTCTTCAGAACACTCTTGTCCTAAAGTCACAAGTGTTAAAGGGATTCAAGAGCTTTACAAACAACGTTTTGTTCTAACATTCGCATAAATGACGTCAAAAACAAACCTTATGAATAAATGTTTGTAGGGTATTAAAAATTTATTCCAAGCGACAACGACAAGTTATTTCTCTTAATCGTATTCCTAAATTATTTATTTGGACTGACATGTTTTTGTTTTTGTAATGTTCTTCTGAGGGGTTACAATTTATCCTTCATAGCGTAAAAATATGTTGGATATTTGGTGTTTTGTTATTTGGATACGTATTATATTGAATTACCATCCAAGACGCTGACCAAAATTACGTGGTATTTTAGGTAGGTGTGATTAAAAGAGTGTAGAATGATTTTTGAACTTAGAAATTAATAAATTCGTCGTCATGATGTGATATGATGATGATTTATGAATTACCAATTTTGTTAGAAAAATAAAGCTTAACAGTACCGTACAGGTTTTTGCAAACATTCCATATAGTAATCAAGCTTATGTGTTTTAAAAAATTAATTTCAAAATTTCTCGATTTACTTCACATTGGTGGTCTATTGAAACTTGACTATATAGATTATTTTGGTCGTGGATTGGGAAACATTAACAATTATTCATTGCAATAACCCTTATTGCAATTAACAATTATTCTATGCAATAACCCTGGTATATATATATATATATATATATATACTTTCATGTAAGCCTGTTGTCTAGCCTGAAGTGCACCAACAGCTATTTTTTTACCTTACAACTGTTTTTGGGGGACCACTTCATTTTTATACTGGTTTTTGTCTTGATTCATATCCATCATGCAAACATAATCAGTTTTGCTCTTGTTTCATATATGTACAATGTATGAATGTCCTCTTTTTATGAAGGAATTCTCGTGTTTCTATTGATAATTGGCGAAGCCAACATTTATTATTATCAATCAAAAACCCAAAAAATCTTCACGTTGTTAATGATTCGGTGTAGTTATATTTTAGCCAGTTTGTTTGCCACTTTCGAACCTTCTTCTGTTCCGAGTTTAATTGCTAGATCGAAGAAAAGAGGAAAGGGAGGAAGAGAGGACGAAGGGGGAAAGGTTTAATGGTGGTTAGTAATTAGAAACAATTCTGTGTTTTGGAGCGTTAAAAGGTTACGATGCTCTTAAATGAGAAGTCTTAAACTTCCCTGAGGGGTGTTATAATTTAAACATTTCACACATATATACAAGATTGTATATTAGAGAAGATTGTAAATCTATTATGAAATATATTAAGTTAGAACGGGACGTACTTTAAAGAATTTATTATTAAGAAAATAACAAAAATAATGTATTAACCTTACAGATGAAATGAAATGAAAAATAGCTTTATTTCCAAATAAAATACATATATCATTTCATACATTACAACACAATTGCACATTATGAAGCAGTTAATTATTATACTTTATATTATTAGAATCAAGGATAAATACATTAAATGAATTAGGCTGTAATGTTTTTTTAAAAAAAGGAAATAAGTCTACATGGGCGGTTAGCCTGTGCGTAGACTGTGAGTTGGCAATCAGAGATATAATTAATTTAATAAAAGAATATTTAAATAATTTATAGAAATTAAACTAAGCGGTGCATTTAATCAATATAAATTAAGATTTGTTGACAAATTAAAAGTAAAGTAAAATTAATTAAAGCAAAGGTAGATCCTATAAAGCATTGTGTAAACATAGCACCTTTTTTGTCGTTCTTAGTCACTATATGCCATCTGGTAATATAATTTTTTTAGATTTTGTCAAAGCAATCATATAATGTATGCAATTCTTGGTTTCTACTCCATATAAATAATATTGAGGGCATTTCAGTCCACATTAGGCGGAAGAAAACATTATTAATGTAAACCATTTTCCTTTAGTCTAAGACGGAAACTATGCAGCTTTAAATATAACATTAAATTTTCGAAACCTCTTTACATCAATAAAATTACAACCAGTATTAAAACATGCTTTTGAAAAAGAAGATAAAGTCAAAGGGTGAATTGGAAAGGGAGAATGAGAACATATAGAGAACAATGAAATAACGTAATGCTTGTAACAGAACCAGATTGTATTACCTGCCATTGTTGGACATGCGATGAGCAGCATTCATTGTGTACACTTCACTTTGAAACTTTAGAGCAGATTCGGACAGAAAAGCAGAGGGGTTATTTTATCAGCGCTTTGATAGGGTTTAAAGCTTTATATTCTTAAACATTGGCGCTCTTTGAGTTTATAGAGTAACATTGTATGAATTGAATGCATGAACACGAGTATGTCTGTGTTTTAATTTCTATTAGTCAAGCTAGAACTGTTTGTAGTCATTTAAAATAATATATGTTGATTAAATTTTTATAGACCTTTTTCAGCTTAGAATGTTTTTGAAAAATCCGATATACTAGAGTGCATTCGACATACCGGTAAACTTACTGTAAACTGCACGCAAATTTCACCATGCAGTGATCGGCAAAGAGTAACTTTTCAGCCAAGAGTAAGGCACAGTAAAGAGTTTCTGTGTAGTATGATTTAAAAATCATTCTAACATACGGTTTTCCGGATAGTTTTCCAATTTATTGTTCAATTTAATGTTCACTTTGTTAAAAGAGTATGTTGAATATTACTATCGATTCTGTAGACAATATCAGGTAAATGTGGAACATTTTCTAAATAAATACGTTCTATAACTGTTTTTTTATCATGATTATTTCATAATATAGAAGAAGTAGTGTGCTGAGTAAGTTTGGAATAAGGGGTAATTTTTATACATTTAATCGGGCTCCAATAATTATTTGTTTAAAATGTGTATTCTTATGACTTAAAATATTTTTTGAACCATTCAAATGTACTATTTGAGGACTACGAATTGATACTACGAATTAATACCACATTATTCGGTTTATAATTAATTCAGTAATAACCGAAAGCGTTGTTCTGGGTGAATATTATCCCCGAGTCGGTGACGAGATGTTTTTGTACGGCAGATCCGACGACGAGCCTTGTTGGAGACATCTGTGATGAATATCCACTAATCTCGGGTTCTTATGTTTTGTCATCAACGCCCGTAGCTTATTGCACTTAAACTCAAACGTCACGTACATTATAAATCTCGGCCACTAACATTAATTTTGAGTTTCTTATCATTAGTATAAAATTTTTAACATAAACTTTGACTAACATTTTTTAATGACGTTTTCTTGGACATATTTTAATGTTAATAAAGTGTAGGTAGTTGAGGATTGATAGATTTCCTGTAAGGACCGATTTTGATTTTGTCCAAGTTTGTTTCTGGATGATTGTTTTCGAGGATGGATGGTGATTTATTTGTTATTACAGTCGCGTAACAGAGAGCTTAGGCTTAAAACTAGAATGATTTTTAACGGAGCGCAGGAAATTGACTCCTCTAAGAGTAGTTTAACAGTAATCTCATAATAATTAGGACTAGATTAGTGTTGCAGTTTCGCTTGCATTGTTTATTTCATTCAGCAGTTTTACCTGAAATCTTATTTTTCCACATATATTATAGTTACTTATGTTTTTGAAGGGCTATAGGGCATAACCCTTAAAGACTTAAATTTTGGGAAAATTCGGCAGGGCTATGTACTGTTCTAACCCCTTTAATATGACACATAAATCTTGAAGATCGGTTTCGTACGTATACATAGAACGATTCATGAAATAATTATCATAAATGATATATTAGTGTTACAAATAATAACTAATGTAACAATAATTATTATTACTATTTGTTATATGGCATTAAGAATAGTAATTATTTGCATATGTCCATGTAGAGGTCATATAGTAAATGTGATCAATAACGTACAAAAGACCTCACCTCCAATTTATTGTAAGATTTTTATCGTTTTAAATATTTTTTAGACAGGCATTCATAATTGGCTTCATTTAATATTCTAATGGTGACAATCAATTATACTTAAAAGTATGTCATTGACCGAAGATTTAACTCCCAAGACCCATGATTATTATTAATTATGGATGATGGTTAAAAATCTTAACCAGAATAAACAAATCAAAAGAAGTGAGATTTAACTCCCAATTGTACTGATTACAAAACCTATTTACGTTTAAAAATTATGAACGATTTCAAATATTAACCAAAATACAAACATTAGAATAGTAACTTATTCACTAACTAACATCTTCACAATAATTTTTTCACAGCAAATTAGGAAGAAAGTTACTTGATTATTACTCATCTGATTATTATAATTGTTGAGCTCGTTGACAATTGTGTTGGCTGAAACTTGCAATAACGGCGTGACAGAAAGCAAAGTCAGCAAGTTAGTTTATCCGCGCTAATGGTGGTATAAAGTTGGGATGCCAGGCGTCCGCAGAGTTAGACCTTGTCATCTGCATACAACTGCGACTGGCCTGGATACTTGCAATCTCTGCCTACTACTTATTTATTATCTTTAAAATACCGGGTGTCTCACCTAAAGTGAACCAATAGCTAACTTTTTTATTATAAATCTGACAAAGAACTTCTTATGGGGCACTTCCCTTAATTTTTATCGCTGCTTTTTGGAGTCACTTTGAAATTTAAAAATATGGCCGCCATTTTCCAATATGGCGGACAACTTTGATTTTTCTTATGGAACACCCTATATTTTAGGGCATTTTTGAATTCTACGCTTAGTTGTAGGAACTTTTTATTCGTTATAATTTTTTCCTAAACCCAATGGTTAAGGAGGTATGAACAGTTAAAGTTAGATTTTTCCCCATTTAAAATGCATCAGAAGATTGTTGGTAGTCTGTACATCGAAAACGGTTGGGTTTAATAAAATATATTAAACAATAAAAGTGCCTAAAATGTTAGCTTTGTTGAGGTTTAATCATAAAATAATTTTTATAAGGGATTTAATCGTGGAAATGTGTTATTTTGAATATAATTTTACTCCATAAGGAATACATGGGATGGCACAGTTAAATGGACACAATGAATATTAAATGGGGAAAAACATAACTTTAACTTCTCATATCTGCTGAACCATTGAGTTTAGGAAAAAAATGAGGAAGAATAAAAAGTTCCTAATATTAAGCGTAAAATCCAAAAACGCCCTAAAATATAGGGTGTTCCATAAGAAAAATCAAAGTTGTCCGCCATATTGGAAAATGGCGGCCATATTTTTAAATTTCAAAGTGACTCCAAAAAGCAGCGTTAAAAATTAAGGGAAGTGCCCCATAAGAAGTTATTTGTCAGATTTTTAATAAAAAAGTTAGCTATTGGTTCACTTTAGGTGAGAAACCCGGTATATAAACAAAGATTGTTTGTAATTTCATGAACTAATTATCTCATAGGAATATATTTGCAGCATGCTGATAATTGGTATCGGTCCTTCATAACATTTAATATTTCAGCGGTGTTGTTCAGGTCTCGTAATAAAACATAATGTGTTAATTGTTTGAAATTTATTATTGATTGATTTTTCAAGTGTACGTTAATGATTAGTTTTAAGAATATCAGCTATTGTGTTAGTTTTACGGCTATAGCGTTGTGAGACGTATCTATAAGTCTCACAGTGTTTCGTTTTCTATAATCTGACCACGTCTATGGATACAAAAAAGTAAAACATAACCAGTTTAATACGAAGAGGCAGGTGGATTTTTGCAAGAAACATAACTTAAACATTCGACTGTAAAAAGGCACTAACTCTATATATGGACTACACTTACTTCCTCAGACACAAAAACACACAAAACTTACTAAATCAACAATCAGAAAAGAAGCAAGCTATGCCAAAAATTTGGACCTAGAAAAGGTTGTGTTTTGTGTATTGCCTCTTCTTAAAGGCCCGCCTACGTTTTTTATAACAGTCTTCTATTCTAGATTTTTTCCACCTGAAAAACTAATCAGATTAGAGGTCTCAAAACTTGGCGACTTTTGTTTTTACGAATCTTATCATGGGAAATATTCACAAAATGTAATCAGTACTTCTATCAGTTCGATAGTATCCTTAATTCAATGAGAAAGCTCCACCAGCTGTATAGTAATAATGTTGACAGACTGTGTCACATGTGTAGCTGTTGCTATTACTACAGAACTCAGAAGAGCTTAAGTTATAAACTGCAGATCGGTTGATTGTTGACAAAGTCAAATACGGTTATGTTTGTTTGCAATGAACTTAAAATGCACGCGAGACTTACAAAACGTAAATAAACAGTTCATCTGAGAAATGAATGCATTGATAAATGCTTTATCCATTGTTCATTCCACATGTATTTTTTTCATCTCAAACTGATTAGTGAAGTGGCCGGGAACCATTCTTGGGAACATATGGACTGGCTCTCTCTCCTGATCTTTCCTATACAAATGTTATGAAAGGGGAGGGGCTTTCCTTTACACTCACTGAATACAGTACAGACCACGTTTCGCTCTACCACAGGTTATCGATGCAGCATAGCAAAAATAAGTTGCCTTAAATACCGTCTAGACTATGGTGTGGACTAATCTATTAAAAACTTAATAAATTTCTAAGGAGTCAAAATTTATAATACATTGAACATTTTTAACTTTTTTTATTGTGATACTCCCGTCTTAAAGTGGTTCTCCTACTGAAACTAAGACTTATAAGCTTAACTTTTACAGTCCATTGTCTGATCTTCACGGTAAACGGTTAAAAAATTCAACTAGACACAAAATTAACAAATTAATAATATTATAACTATCATAAATGCTAATATTTTAGTGTACGTTTCATCGCCAACTTTTTTAGCTGCAAAAGTGTTAACTAAAACAATTTCATTAAATAAATCCCATAAATTTGTTATGTTTTTATTATTTCACTCCTTTTTCTGACTTGAAATTAGAATCATTGTGGGAAGCACTCATTCTCCACGAGGAAGTTTTTCAATAAAACAAGAGCGAGATGAGAGAGAGCTAATTTTGTTTCGGAGGCTGCGAGACAGGTCCAGTAAGACAAATTGTGCGGCGGAAGCGGAAACCGTCATCATTAATTGTCTGTTCCCCCGACGGCGACTGCGGGCTACAAGACTATTCATGGTGGTTTGAGGTAAGACGCTATTTTTTCTAAAATTCTATAACAGAATTTGAGGTAAGCCGTTTAATTTTCTGCATTTTTTACAGGACTTTAAGGAAGACGCGTATTTCACTCTTTTTTCATGTATGAATGAGTGATGTAATAAAAGTTAAAAGCTTTCCAGCTTCGCAAAAAAGCTCAGATTAAACAATTTTTAAGTCAATAGAACAACCAAACATAGAAAACACAGAATTATTCCTCGCAACTATTTTTTTCAAATTTTTATTTCAATGCGGTCATTTTCCATTACAGGATCTTCATTTTTACCAGGTGAATATGAACATTTCTGCCAATTTATCGTAAAGGAAAACATCGACAAAGACTATTTTAAAAGATTAAAGAATAATATACCGCGCAGACTGTTTCATTACATATTCATCTCAGTCATAAGTTAAGATACCATCAATAAAAATAGGGTATTCAAGATGAATATTATGATTTAAACATTAATATCGAACAGATGAAAGCTTGTTGACAAAACCAGCTGTTTATTTTGCTTTGATCATCAATCACAATTACTGAATAGTGAGTAAGACATATGCAGAGGCCATGAAAAAACATAGCGAGGACAGTGGTAAGAGGAGTTAACTGCGATGAAGGCCTGATGACGCACTTCACCTTATTTCTTGTGGAGTGGTAATGTCACCCTGAAACACTTCAATCAGTGTTAAGTAGGATAGACAAAGTGGCTACAAAACCTAACAAAAGGAGTGGGGGAGGAGACAGCTGGGATAAAGACGTGATGACATTACCTCACTTTCCGTGGAGTGGTGATATCACACTGTAAAACCTCCTTTAGAGGGAAGTACAATAGACGAAGAGGCCAAAAACCTAGCAATGGTGGGAGGAGTCAACTGGGATAAAGACCTGATAACACGCATTGCCTCACTTTTAGTAGAATGGTGATGTCACACTGTAAAACCTTCTTTAGAGAGAAGTACAATAGACGAAGAGGCCAAAAACCTAGCAAGGGTGGGAGGAGTCAACTGTGATAAAGGCATGAAGACACACATTACCTTAGTTCTCTTGGAGTGGTGATTTTACAGTGTAAAATATCTATCAGAGGGAAGTACAATAGACGAAGAGGCCACAAACCTAGTAAGGGAGGAAGGAGTCAGCTGGGATAAAGACCTGATGACACACATTACCTTAGTTCTCTTGGAGTGGTGATTTTACACTGTAAAATATCTATCAGAGGGAAGTACAATAGACGAAGAGGCCACAAACCTAGTAAGGGAGGAAGGAGGTCAGCTGGGATAAAGACCTGATGACACACATTACCTTAGTTCTCTTGGAGTGGTGATTTTACACTGTAAAATATCTATCAGAGGGAAGTACAATAGACGAAGAGGCCACAAACCTAGTAAGGGTGGGAGGAGTCAGCTAGAATGAAAGCATGATGACGCACATTAACTTAGTTCTCTTTGAGTGGCAATGTTACCGTGTGAATCCTCCAACAGAGTGAAGTGAAACAGACGAAGAGGCCACAAACCTAGCAAGGGTGGGAGGAGTCAGCTGGGATAAAGACCTGATGATGGACATTACCTTCAGTCCCCTTGGAGTGGTGATGTCGGGTTATAAAACCTCTATCAAACATTTTAAGTCCTGTGGTAACTTCAAGTTTATGTGCTCATAATTTTGTGTTTCATTTATGGTGATTTTCAAACCAACACCTATTTTTTCATTCAGCTTAGATAGCTCCTGATATTGTTTTATTAAAAATGTAATCGTATTAGTTAAGTTTTTTTTTTTGTCGTTACTTGGTATCATTTTACTTATACGATATTAAGATCAAGATTTTCATCACAAGCCCAGCTGGAGCTATCACAGAAGGGAAATAAGGTGGGAAGAGTGACAATCATAATTCAGTAATATTAAATACGCCCTCAATCTTCAATTATCTTTACTAAACAGTCTACTCCATTTAATATTTTTTTATTTAGATAAAGTTTTCATCATAAGCCCGGTTGGAGGTATCACAGTAGCGATATAAGATGGAAAGAGTGACAATCATAATTCACTAACATGAAATACTCATTCTTCAATTACCTTTACTAAGCATCTACTCCATTTTAAGTAATTTCAGTTAACATTTTTCTTAATTAATCAATTTTCGGAGCTGTCTGTGTTTATTCTCTTTGGTAAACAGTTAAGTAGAATCAATATATTCAAAGGACAATGCCAATAAGGGACTTGTCGCCTTAAGCGTGAAGACCTGACTTCATAAATGGGGTTCCAAAGCTAATTACAGTAATTAATAACTTTTCAAGTAACGATTTCAATCATTAACATCATTCTAATAATTCCTGACGATATTATAGGATTGGCCACAATTTTTAATGAATTATTTTGGCCAATTTTTATGAATTGGCCAAAATATTAATTAGTTTCCTAATTATATTATTTATATCTTTAAGTTTGAGGTACATTGTGTCGTCAAGAAGTTATATTTCTTAAATGATGTTATGAGCTTAAATGTTTTATTATTGTAAAATATTCGTTATACAATTAATTGTTTTCCAAATACTGGTTACTTTCGGGTGAAATGTTTATTAAAAAGAAATTAAATACAATTTTTTATATTTAATACATTTTTACGAATTAGTTTCCAAGTGCAACTTTTAACTGACGAAATCAGTATGTACTACCTTATAATAATTTTAAAAAGTTTGAAGTTCTTAAGAAGATACAGGGTTTTTTATAACAGTATATGAAATTTAAAAGAAGTGACTCCGGACCAAAATGAAATTTAGTAGTTTAGCTACGTATATGCTTGCCTTTAAATAAAATAACAATTAGCGTATTTAAAAGATAAATTATTGATTCAAAAGTACAGCCACCAACTTTTTCTCCATAGATTTTCTCTATTCAGAATATATAAAATTAAAAAAAGAAATATATATTACAACTATTATTACGCTATTTATTTTGTATAATACTTCAATATTTTTATGATCAAGCTTAAGAATTAAGAATAAAAGACTGAATTAAATTTGAGAAATTATAATTAAAATTAACATTCATAAAGTGTAATAAGTAATTGAATATGTTAAGCTTTTTTTGAACAGAGCAATAAATGGCCCTTGTAGTTGAAACGTTATGTGGTTTCTGTTGTGAATGTATATAGAAGATATACTATGGTTACTGAAAATAATTTTAATGGTTTAACGTCACTAGAAGGGAGAGAAATTATCTTTTACATGATCCCAACCTAAAAAAAAATCCCTTATATGATTACCCAATAACTTATAACTTATGTCTAAACTATAGATTTTTCACTACACTTCATTGCGTTATGTGTGATGTATTCACATTTATAATTTCAAAAGAAGAGTGATTGTCAATAATAATAGGTTTTAAAAGTTGAGCATATTGCACTTCAAACCTACCTTCCCATAGGAATATTTGTGCCCATGTTAAGCAGCACGAAAAGCTAGTTCACCGTGCAATACACAGGATATGTTGTAAAATGGAGCACTAACTCAGGGGGTTTATTGTTCACAAGCCGTAAACTCGAACAGTCTACTTTTAAACGATGATGTTTATGTCCGAGCTCACTATATCATAAAGGTATCGCGTAGGTGTCACAATCGATAACTTTTAATTCTCGAAATCGTAGTAATTTTTGATTAATTTAAAAGAAAATTTTGTTGCGTTTTTGTTTATTCTGAGAGATTGTAAGGAATAATACAGTTAAAACTCACAGACGTGGTGTAGTTTTGACCACCTGGTTAGTCGGAAGAACGGCCAAAAAGTGACAAATAGCAGATTTCTGAGAACTTAAGACTGAAATAACTTAAGAGCATGAACATTAACATTAACTTGAACATGAACTTAAGAACTGTGACATTTAACAACAAGCCAACTCTTTATTTTAAAATTTCCAGGTATAAGGTTTTATATTGCATATTTTTCAGGTTGGCCGACACATCCAACTTAACACAATACTGTTTCGTTACTTTGAACACAAATATATAAAGAAAAAAAATTTTATATTGTTAAAGATAGGAGGAAATTTAGAGTTTCACGCCCCAAAACAAATATATATAAAGAATACGTAACTGTTTTGTATTTAAATGTAAGTATTACTAAATGTGGACTATCTAAATATATTTAATTCATACTTACTTTAAAAAAGACTGTACAATTATCCAAATATTATGAAAAAAAGATTAAAACTATTTAAGGGTTCATGTTGATAAGAATATCTTGATACATAAAATTACCATAAACATGTATTGTAAGTGAGTAAATTGAAGACTAGGGATAAAATTTCGTATTTTACTGTTAATGGGCATATTTTAAAATCTAATGTCTCAAACTTATTAAAATTTAAATTTGAATCTTTAATATTTCAGCCTTTTCATCAAAGAGAATTGATTTTCACATCACAAAACAAATGATAATTTCATGTAAAATATAGGGTGAATTTTATGGATTCAGACTTTGATTTTAATCATTTTGATAAAAAAATACACAAGAAACGGAAGAAATGTCTAAGCGGAAGAAATTACTAAGCCTCTAGCCTCTAGACAAGACTCGATGTAAGAAAGCAACGAGGCGAACAGTCTAGATAAAGTAGCTCCCGCCCCAAACTGGATGACTTAGGACTTCTTAACTACTTTTGTCTTCTTTCTGGTACGTTTGCAAAACTCGTCGGTTTGAAAAATTAAGGTCAGTCTGTGCAGATGGTTAATAGTTCATGCAACTAGACGTTATATTGTCAAAAAGGGGAGTAAATTAAATTACTCTTTTAAATCTAGATGGAGCAATAAATGTTGGGTAAATTAAATTATTTTATTACTAATTCTCTAACGTTACCTCAAGCTTTAAACACACAGTCAATTGGGTTTTACTTTGGACCATTAAGGTTTATGTTATTAAATAACAAGCTATAATACATAAATAGTCAATAAGCTAATTTATTTACAGGAACAATTTTCCAATTGTAAACATTAATTTGTAAACTGCTGACTTATTTTTTTTACTTTAAATAGTTTTGATTTCGTAAGGATAAATACGCCGCTATAGGTTAACAATTTTAATTAATGTAGTCTCTTGCTTCGACTAGTTTCATATGTGGAAAATAAAGAGAGTAAATCAACGGCAGCTCAAACAGAAATATGTTTGAACTCTAAAATCCCTAAACCTGTAAATAGGTCGAACATGGTCTCGTAGAACACACAACAAAACAAACAAATCAACAATAGACAGGTCGGCCAGGGAAGGAAATAAAAAGGAACTAATACTTACATTTATCAAGAGTTTTTACAAATTTAATCTTAGAAAAATATTTTCTAAATACTGAAACATCTACGTAAAACAAAATTAAACCTCATCGAGCTGTATACGACACCATCTTAAACAGTACTGTGTGATTACCATGTTAACACTTGTAATGTTGATAGAAAAGGTCTGAAAATCCATTTTTGTACTCCGTCAAGTCCTCAATGGATAAAAAGATTTTGTAGGCGCATCACTTTATCACAGTATAACAGCGAAACAAGTAGTGAAAAAGCCCTATTTTTGAACTTTTTGACATAAGGTATGTACCTATTTTAGAAAAAGTCTTTGGTTGCAGAAGCCCCCATATAGATTTTTACATTTTGTTGAACATCGCAGTAAATCAGGCCAGAATAAGGGAGCCGGAGAGTGTAAAAGTTGGACATTCTGTTGAGTTTTACGAGGAGAGAGCCGTTCAGCTGACGCTCCTAGCGCCTTCAATCCGGTAGCTTATATACACAGTGTATATAAATATATAGGTAAGCATGATATTTGTAATACGTTTTACCTCTAGTACATTGTAGGAAAAATCGAACCACACCTAAAGTGTATTTTTCCGAGCACCTGCTATGCTTAGACGATTTTTACTCTTTTAAATGAGTCAGTAAAAAAATACTTTGTCTCCCAGCAGGAGTAAGTTTAGGAATTCAAAACTTGGGCGAGCGCTTTGAAATTTTCACGAAGATACAAGTTATATTTATTATTACTGTTATTTATTTTTGTTTTTTGTTAAGGAAAAAAGTTTGTGTTTCGGGAATAAAGTAGATTGACGATGCCCTAGTGAGACAATGTTGTACTTTACTCCCCCAATACTCAAATAACTGTTAAAGTTGATGTAAACAATCTCATAATTTACCTTCGTTTAGAAAAAAATATGAAAGATGAATTTTATATAAAACAAATAACATTTGCTACTTTATTTAAAAGTAACATCTCTCAAAATCGTTATATGATGTAAATTATAAATTAAAAATGCAATCATAGCTTTGACTGGACTCTAATGAATTATTTTTATGTCAAGCGACATAAAAATAATTCATTTATTATGATACACTCAATAAAATATATTTGGTAATAAGAATTATTACAGTAAAAAGAAAAAGGCGTACCATTGTGATAAAACATATTTAAATATAAATCAATTTTAAGAAATATTTTCTAGACATATAACTGTGACGTCTTAAAATTATCTTTCATTATAGCCAAAAACGTAAGAGTAATCGAATAAAAACAATAAAATCTATTTGCTTGTAAATATTCTTAGATTCAATGAAATAGATATATTAAATATTGAACCAAAATTATAAAATACATTAGGCCTAATCATAATTAATTATATTTTTCAAATTTTGCTATACATCTAACTGCGGTATATTAAATTTAACTTTCAGCATAGCCAAACAAAATGCAAAAGTAATCGAATAAAAACACTGCAATCACATATTATATTGCCACAGACTATAAAATTCATAAAATACAAACCCATTACTATTTTTCACCGAACAAATTTTACCTGAATGCGAAATCAAAGGCCATAAAACTCTGAATGGGTGTCAGCCCACATATTGGCTCGTTGAAAAACTCGTTTCGGTTGAAAAATATAACTGGCAATAAGTGTAAAGTTCAAAGAGGATAAAATACGTAGATGTGAATGTGTAATTTCTGCGATATAGGTGTAACCAACAACACTTTGGATACAATACAGCATTTTCATGAAATATATTTTCAATAGAATGCTAAAAAAATCTAAAAAAATATTAGTTCGCTAGGTGTTTTTTAACCTGTGTTAAGAGGTTATTGTCTACGTCCGATAATTTGTGTTTATTTCACACTTAAACAACTATATACAGTACGTTCACAATACTGCTTTAACAATTTTACAACGAAATGTATCAGGGTAGTATTTCTTTATTACTAAACTAACAAGTTTGAGCTATGATGTTTTCATTACAGTTGTTAGACATCCACCTCAACCAGTCAAAAAAGAAGACTGAAATTTATTTGAAAATTTAAAGATAATAAAGATATGTTTGGTAAATGACTCAAGTTCCAATTAAAACCTTTTCACAATCAGTATACTCGGCTAGTATGAAAAACAGGCTTGCCAAATTTTTAATTTAAATTCAAATACGCAACAGATTCAATTAAGAAAATAAGAGATGAACTGAGGAGTAACTGTACCGTACAAAAAACTATAGTAGTATAGTTGAAGTTGTGGCTCTCAGGGGTTTATCGTTTTCAAGCCATAAACACGAACCATGTACTTTTAAACGATTATGTTTATATCCTAGCTCTCAGTATCAATAGATGCGTTCTACTGATCAAAGTCTCTTTTGGAACATTTTTTTATCCTATGAACTCCGTTGGAATGTTTTATTCTAAATTTTATTATTATTAAGTAGTTAGTTGTTATTTGGTTCTAATCACGTTGCAGTTTACGTTGCGAACTTGGAAGTACGATACGGCAAAATATATTTGCTTGTTTGCAAATTCATTTATTAGACAAGACAGAATTACTTGAAAGTGAATATGAAAGTTGGTACAAAACTGAAATAGTGTTTTATCTTTTGGATGATATTTTGACTCGGCTTAACATTCAAGCTATTGACTATGACTCTATATTTTTATTTTACATTCAACAAACTATTTGAACATTAGTTGTAACATGACAGTAAAAGGTTAAAACGCTTTTAAAATTTTAAAACTAATATTGGTTTTGGTGCAAGTTGAACACACAAAATGACCCAATTTTTATAATGTTGAATAATATTCCAAACATATATGAAGATCAAAATTGAAAAATCATAAATGGTTCCACGCTTGTTTGATGGTTGTCAATTTTGCTATCCAAATTTGATCCAAACTACTTCGGTCTTATGTTAACATATTTTCTTAATGTATTTTCAATAATCTAAACTAAACTACAGTATTTATTATAAAATAAAGAAAACCAAACCTAACGTCGATCTTGTTCGGTAAAAAAACCTGCATAGGTAAATGAACATTTAACCTCAGAAAAAAATATACGGAGCCCTTTCACGTAAACTAAACCTCCCATTTGCAACGGAAATTCATTTATTTAATAATATGGCTATATAGCCTTTTCGACTTTAAACTTAATACAATTCAACCTAAACTACTTCATCGGTCTCTCCTAACGTAAAAAGGAACATGCTATATTCTTCCAGAGCATCCTATGGCACTCAGCTCATACGGTAATAAGTCCAATTTTAACACTAGTCATTCTACTCTTAAGTTAGTCGAAATTGTTCAGTAAATAAGTTTAACAAATACCCCTTTAATTAATAAAAAGAAACGCTACATCTAAATGAGGAACGATGTAAGAAAACTCAACGAGCCGTACAGTCCAGATAAAATAATTCCGCCCCAACTAGATGACTTAGGGCTTCTTAACTACTTTTGTCTTCTTTCTGGTACATTATTTCAAACTCATCTACTTGAAATATTAAAGTTTGCGAGTGCCTTTGTTGGAAAAAGAATTTAAAATAAATAATTCGAAGTAAAGGCTAAATAAAAACACGGTATGTATAAATACATACATTATATTTTTAAAAGGGTTTACAATTCTTCTATTAAAACATCACCAGTACTCAAAATAATTGTATTCGGTAAAATATGGTGATGTTTAATTGAAAATTACGTTCAAACATTAAAGTACTGTCTGAAGAATTAAAGATATTTGTCTGATTTGATTGAAATTACGTTTAACCTGTTTTAAACTGATTTCAGTCTTGTGTTTTTGTGCCTTTCGTAAGTTGATCAAAGTATGTTATGGCGGTTTTAACAGATATTAGTCTACATTATTTTATATACATTGCATTTATATCTTACATGAATTCTTTAAAATTGCAGTTCAACATTCTAATTTCTTATGAAAACAAAAGTTAAAGAAAACACCAGGTGATGAAATTAAAAAAAATTATTTGAAAGTAGTTTAAAACTCTATTGCAATATTTTAACTATCTCAATCCTTTCCTTTTAATCTAAAATATGTCATTGAAAGGGATACATTATATATTAATAAAAAAAGTTACATAAATGGCTTTTGTTTATTATTGTTCTAGAACAGAATAAAAGCTTTTACTTAGAAGAAAATTGCTTATCATGTAAACAACCCAAAATTAGAAACAATAAGTATCAAGAAAGATATTGAATATTCTTAAATTTTACACTAAATTTGAATCGTAGATAATTCCATTGCATCCTAAACGAAAAGATTTAATCTTTAACATTGTAATTTATTTCAACATTTACCTCATGCCACAAAAAAACATAAAAATGCAGATCGAAAAGTTACAAAATTATGACAATGTAACGTATTATCATATTAAGAAGCTATTTACTCAAAATAAACATTTGCAAACACTTTGTCAAACATTTTCTAAACAAAGCCTTCAAACCAGGAAAGTAAACGACCGGTGAGAGACTAAAAGTTGAGAAGAGAAGCGTGGAAGTTGGACATTGTGTTGGATTTTATGAGAAGGGACAGCCTCGTTTACGGACACCACTCTAGCTTTCATACAAGTATTATAACAATGACAACGCGAAGTTTTACCGAGTGAATGAAAAGCCACAAAAAGTTTAAAACAGAAATTGTGATGCTTGAAAACCCAAGGTTTCCGAATATTTTCCAGCTGAGATAAAAGCATGGGTATTATGATTTATTACAATTGTTGGTGTTTTTCTGGCTTAGTTTATTTTGTAGTAATAAATCAATAATATTGTTAACCAAAGGTAATTTTTCCCCGTAGCTTTAACGCCGTACATAATATGTTCCCTTATCTATAACAGTTTTCAGTTTTCATGATAATATTGACCTGTTCCGCTCAAATCAATGCTATGAAGTATTTTCTACTGCGTTAAAGTCTACAATACTTAACACGATGATTTATTTAATATTATTTTAAAACAAATTAAATGCAGTTAAGAGTTCGGCAAAAACAAATAAAAGAAGTGGAGTTGTTAGGCACATTCAAAATTATCTATCTATCTTAGAGAGTTTCATCATTCTTTTTGTTATGTCGACTTCTATATAATTAATGTTTAACATCCAAGGGAAGATACAATACAGGCATCGAGTACCAATTAAACATTGCGTTTTTAGTAATACTTGCTCTGTCAGTTTTCAGATTTATACTATTCTGTCAAATATCTTATTTTGATGCTAAACACAGCAATAAAAATCAATAATTTAAAATAATTATATCCCATCAGCATTATTCCAATAGCATTTTAATGTGCTTGCTGTAACATCTGATATTTAAATTTGGGTTTCGATTTAACTAAAAAGGAGAGGGATGGTGCAAAAGAAGATTGAAGGAAATTGATAATGTAATAATATGTTGTCCTGTACATAAATTCAAACGCCAGTCATAGTATAGTAAAACGCCGCTAACCGGACTTCAAAAGATCATCTCATCCATTACGCTTGAAAATTTTCATTGATTGGAACTTCCCCGTTAATTCATTACCACTACTTACTTTTTTATTGCAATTTCACTTATTCACTAACAGAACTTAATTTTCCGTTTAGTTAAGATATTTTGGATCAGAACACATATCCAGAACCCTTGACTGACTGGAAAATATGTTTACAATCAAAAAAATGAATCTAAATGCAGGTTTCACACATATTGTTTATGTAAACAAGTTGTTTTACATCTCCTCCCACGATCTCATACAGTTTTGTTCTCATACAGTTTAACTTAAAATAAGTATTTAACTGTCGGAACACATTAATAATAAAAGTTGTGGTTGGGTTAGGTAAGGTTTGGTTAAGTTGAGATAAGAAAAGCGTCTTCTCAGGTGTGCAGTGATCCTCGTGTTGTTTATGTGATTTTGAGCTAACTAAACCAACCAACCTGACTAATTACTACTATTTATTTATATTATATACAATATGTTTTCTACAATTAGTGTATATAACTGTTTCCATTTCAAGCTAAACTGTCAGATATAGGAAATTTCAGATCGTGGGGAAAAACATCAAACAATTACCAAATTAGAGATAATGTAAACGTTGACGGACTTCCAGCGCAGCGGATAAGGGATACCACAGCAGACATAAAACTGATTGTGGAACAGTTTATTTTTAGGAACATTTATCAAGTGGTAGTGAGTAAACGGAAAGAAAAAAATTAGTGGTAGTGAATTAACGAAAAAGGTCCCATTGATTAACTATACTAATTACACTTGGTGGTAATTTTTAGTTTTAATTTTTGACATGATAAATTAATGATATTTTCAACTAAATGCATTTTCTCTGCAGCTTTAACGCCGCACCATTAGCTTTATTAGTTGTATAATAATATTTACCTATCAATCTTAAATCAATATTATAAATTGTTCTCGTCATGCTAAATTATAACCATACGTATCTTTATCCTAGGTCTTAGTCAACAGAATTTTATCAGTAAATACATTAAAAAGTTAAATAAAAATGTATTTTTGAAAACTTCCACTGCTATATGTATTTAAAAGCTCCTGTTACAGCAAGTTTCATAATAAGTTTTTGTTTGGTCGACTTTTCCATGAATACTAATAAACCATAAACTTCCTGGGATAGATAGAACACAGGCAACGAGCTCCGTAAAAATATTGTCATTTCCTGCACCACACAATGTTTTACCAATTTACTGATTCATAACCATCGGTGAAATTCCTATTTAACTTAAATGCAACAAGTATTTATTTAAACTTCTTTAATATTAACATGAAACTACTCAACAGCTCGAAACCAAACATTATTTAAATTCATATATTTTGTAACTGTTATGATTTTATTTTATTCTTTCATCTACTGAAAACCATAAAAACATTGCACTAACGTTCCTCCCACTTGTTTATTTCGGTTAATCTTTTTCACTCCACCCATGTTTCACCAGTGAATCATCTCAAGCGAAATAAACTTGATACTAGAGAACCAACACAATTCTTAAGTCTCAAACTGCTATAGAACGTTTTTCACTTTGATGCTAGAGAAATGTTCTTAGGATAAGAAAAATATTTTAGGCCTAAAATACTTTTATTTATTCAAATGAATTCCGTAAAGTTTTTGTATCGTAAATTATTTTATACATGTTTTTAAAACAGATAAGAAAACCAACAAAAACTAAATCTGACACTCACAATAAAATAAATGATAACCATCCACCTAAATTACGCCTTCGCAGTAAAAAAGTGCGCAAAAAATTCTATAGTCATTGATTGAAATAAAACAGGATTAACTGGAGCTATATCAATTAAAAACAGATTTGCAGAGTTTTGCATGTCGAAGATTCCCGAGCAATAACAATCACGACCGGGAATGTTGACCGGGATTTCGAGGACTTCTGAAATCGTTAATGACCGAGGCAATAAAACTGCGATAAATATTTGTAATGGGGGCGGAGTTAGCTGCGACTGCAGTACGTGATTATGCCCTCGTGTTCCCCATGTTTATTTTTATCATTGTGTCCTCTTTATTATTCTAGCTACAATTTATATTACAAACTGTTTTAAAGTGGTTTTTAATGAATATACCTTAATTTTTAAGTTTGATCCGTCAATAGTGAGCACTGAAATTAGTTCTATGTTTTAAGAGCAGATTCTGATACCACTATCATACCAACTTATTTGCTTGCATATGTTTTTGTCACACAATATTTTATAATTACATAAACTATGTAACTTTTCAGAAAAATCTATATTCTGATAAAAATTATGAAAAAATAGAAAGATTTATGGCGCCTAATAAATAAATTGTGCATATAGTGTGTTGAAAAAGTCCTGGAACAGTTTTGAAACTTTTCAACCAAAATGGATTAAGTAAATCATACCAATTCGCATAATTTAGCATACGAATCATAAATACCTTCTTTTTTAGCAGGAATCATTATCCTTTCCCTTCAGGGGGATGGTGCATAAGAACATGAAAGAAAATTAAAATAATTAATAGGTAATTTTAGGTTAACTTGCACATTAAAAAAACGCCGGTCTTAGTTAAACTGCGAACCGGATCTCAAAAGGCCCGTCTTATACAAAAATTGTGGTGTTTCAAAGTGTTTCATTAGTTAAAAAGATGCGAATATAAAATTATGGCTCACATTAAATGAAGCAAACCACCCTTGTAGATAATGTAATTTTTTCTCTCTTTAAGGTATATGGCATTAAGCAGCAGCAGGATTAAATTCTGTAGCAGGTTTGACTCTTCGGGCTTTAATTGTCTACTGCTGAGGACTAAAATAAGTTTGCTGTTATATGTAAAAAAATATTAATATCTACTTTTGAACATTTGGTCAAATTCCGTTATCTGCCCACAACTGGAAAGATTTTTCCTAATGTCATTATCCGTTTTATGCCTACGTTTTTTGGTTGGTGGATGGTATGCCAAACATATCGGAATCATTTGTGGATGATTCGGTCGGCATTGTTGTCGCTTTTATCTATTATGTCGGACATGCAAAAATCGGTAAAACCGACGACGCATCGCCGCGCCGCGCCGCGCCGGCCGTTTGTTGGGTTGGGTTAGGTTAGGATAATTAATTCTATGGAATACAGTATAAACATTAGATTAGATTTGATTCTAACCTTACCTAACCTATCCTAACCTCTCGTGTTGTCACTGCCACAGGTATAACGACGACATGAGATAATGGCTCATAAGATAACACTCGGGTATGAAATCTGGCCGTGCATGAAAGATATTTGTTTCTATAATTTTCCTTTTACACCTCTGATTACCGCTACACATCCTATTCATCGTTATATTACTCTATATGAAAAATCTGCAGTTGTGGGCAAATAACGGAATTTGACCGAATATTTTTATTGAGAATTTGAGGTATTGTTTTATTTACATGAAAACTCGTTAATAGGTAAGAAACTCCAAGGACTACAGTTTAGGTAATTTCAATAATAAATAACAAGATATTATTATGTAAGTCAAAAACTAAAGTTATAAGATATAAAACCCGGCGCGGTGCCAGCAGCAGCCCGGCGACGTTAAGTTTATCTCCATTTTTCAAATTACATCGCAGTTCACGACGGCAAACTCTCGAAACTTCCCTCGCCACCAAACTGTCAACCGCATTTGTAATTCATGTAAAATTGCTGCCTTGTTTTTCTCACCTTTCATTTTACCCTGTTTTCTCCAGCTTTTTCGGTTACATTAAAATCTAACATTCAAACATGAATTATATTATTTACGTTTATTCACATTACGAATTTGTTTTTTAGACATGAAGAATAGTTTCTCTTCGGAATCAACCGAGGATGTTGGCAAGATACTTTCATTTAAAACGTGTCGGAAAAAGTCTGCATAACGGTAGTGTTTGTATCACTCTGCAATAGTAGTGATCCAAAACGTCACATACTAAAAAATGTATGTACCTGGATATTCCTTAACAGTTATGTACAACAGGGGCGGAATGGCCCGCCGGCCCGCCGGCCGACGGGCCGATACGCCTTCTCAATATTACAATCTTTGCGCCCTCGTTCAAAACAAATCGTGAAAATTCAAACAATGAGCCTAGACACATTTCTAGAAAGCGAGAGGAAATCTCAAAGTGAGAATTTCAACAGTGAATAGCAAAACATTAAGTCGGGTGTGAGACCTGAAGTTGACGCTGCCGACAAGCGAGAGCGTGAGCAAAGCAGCTCTTCTCTCTCGTACGTGCACCCCTAGGCCTACTACCGACCGAGTAGGAGGTACTTTACTCTGTGGTCTGAGCGACTTAAAGCAGCTGTCCGCTTCCAGCGTCATTTCACGCCGAACTCGAAAAAAAACTACACTGCATCGGTGTCGTCTGCGGGAAACCATAGTCACGAAAACATAAAACTAAAAACAAGTGAAGAGTGTGAGCTGTCAATTAATATTTCTAAAGTGATTTGAGTCAAACGCTTCAATTTATTTTGATACTCATTACACAGGATACATGGACGTAAGTACTGTAAGTAGTATTGTAGAATCACTACTTTTACAAAATGAAAAGTAGATTTTGTGTATTTGTAAACTTTACCATTACACAGTAAAAGTTAAACAGTATATTTATACGTGGCTAAGGCCAAGGCCTATTAATTAATGATTTAAATAGGCACTATGGCAGTAATTGGGTCAACTTTGTTATATTCAGGTACAAAAAGCCAGCCCAAAATTCCTTTGTAGTTCTATCTAGGCTATAATTTCATTTGGTGTGAAAAAATAGGTTAGGTAAGCCTACTTTCTTTTGAACTTATTCCAAGAAAATGTCTACTAATTTCAATTTAAATTAGATTTAGTTGTGTATTTGTAGACTTTACCATTACATTGTAGGAGTTAACCAGAATTTTTATTTGTGGCTAAGACTTGTTTATTAATAGGCTCTATGTCACTAATT
Organism: Flexamia atlantica; assembly: GCA_035578135.1. Lineage (NCBI taxonomy): Eukaryota > Metazoa > Arthropoda > Insecta > Hemiptera > Cicadellidae > Flexamia > Flexamia atlantica. The sequence continues at coordinate 7,710,223 of JAQJVK010000004.1, read as the reverse complement.
GGGGAAAATTTGTTAGCCTATACTTTGATGCACTAAGCTAGCCAAAAACATCTTCACATTTCAATCTAGGCTATAATTTCCTTACCGTTTGTAGAAATATGTTAGGTAGGCCTACTTTACTGTTACAAATACCCTGAACTTTATGGTATGAGTTTAAAATCAAAACTTAAATCGTCACTCATATTTTTTTAGTTAGGTCAATTATTTCTTTAAAGCCTATATAGTGCTAATTGGCCCTGGCCCTACCAATACCTTTTATACACTTAAGAATTTTGATTAGTGAAGTAAAAGAAATTGAAGGCCTAATGTTATCTTTCGATCTATGTATAAATTATCGATTCCAAGAGCATTAAGCATGTTTTTTGCAGATAAAAAGTAGGCTTATCACAAATCGGCGATATTTTTATGTTTAGCCTTTGGTTTAAAAAATCCCAGAAGCCACGTTATATTGCTTACCAGGTGGAGGGTTAAAAACATAAATTTGTATGGGATTTATTTTTGTTTATTTATTTTGGAAAAATATTGAGAAAGAACATTAAATTGCATAAAGTTCTCTTTTTCTAAGCATGGGATATTTGTTTTCTAACAAACGTAGAGGTTTCGTCAGCAAAAATTGTCAAAGAGTACTTAAGTTTTGTTAAGGAAGAAAGTTTTAAATGACATTGATATAGTTTAGAAATAAAATAGGGCCTAAAATGGACATCGATCTATATTTTTGACAGTCTACTAGTTCTGTTGAAAAATTTAATTGGTTTACTAGCAGTGCACAAAAATCAGCCTACCAATAATTTATTTATTTATTTTTATAACTCCATGATACAGCAAATGCCAACTACACCATAGCATTAAAATGTAACACAATTTGAAGCATAATATATAAAAATTAATGGTCCGATATCTGTTGATCCTTCATTGGAAAAATATCTACATAGAGTAAAAATAATATAATAATAAATAAATAACAACAAGCAAAGATTAACTTTAACAAGAATATATGCTAATAACCAGACATTACTAAAACTTTTCTATAGGTGTCTCAGAGGATAACAATTATTTTTATAAATTAACAACAGCTAATATGACTCTGTTCAAATGTAAATGTATTGGAGCTCTAAAAGTATAATGTATCTGTATTGGAGCTGTAAATATATGTTCTTACAGATATTTATTGGTTTGAAATGGATGACAAACCAAGAACGAAACGGAAGTCAGGCCATGAATATAAAAAAGAAAAAGAGGCTTCTCAACGGAAAGAGGCCGCATTATCTTGCTCAAAACTTACAACATTTTGGGTCCCGGTCCCGACATCTCAAAAAGATGAAGACAACTGTCCAACTCCAACTCCAAGTGTAGTTGGATGATGAAATCTCAGATTCAACATCCAATATTTTAACTAATGATGACAATGAAGAATCCCAGATTTCCCAGAAAGCAGATTCTCAAATGACTTCAACACAAATAGTTGCCACTCCTGGTCACGACGATGAATGTAATGTAGCCCTATTAGATTTTTTCCAAAAGCCCACACCAAGAGATGTTAATGCTTTTTTTAGCTTTCATCCTAAACAACCTGCAGAAGGCCGAAAACGCATCACCCTTGCCATTTGACAAAAGTGTTTATACATTTAAAAGCAGTTCTAATGCTTGTTTCAAACGCAATTGGCTCTCATACAATCAAAAGGAAAAAAAGTTGTATTGTAGTGTATGTCTGGCTTTCTCTGACAATTCTTTTATATTCTGTAAAGGATTCGACAGGTACAGACATGTGATGCAAACAGTAGGAGAACACGAGAAGTCTAAGTCTCATCTAGAGTCTGTAAAATGTTTTGTAGCCTATAATCAAAAAAAGGTCTATAGATTTTTTGTTGTTTGAAAAACAATTGGATAAACGGAAACAAGAAGTGGCTCAAAGAAGAAAGGTTTTACATGGAGTCATTGACGTAATTAAGTTAATTGGTAAACAGGGCCTTGCTTTGAGAGGTAAAAGGCACGAAGAAGGTTATAGCCTCGGTAATCTATCTTTAAATCATGGAAATTTTCTTGAAATATTTCTTTTACTTTCAAACTATGATGATTCTTTAGGAAAACATGTTAAAAATATTATCAGCACAAGTACTGCTGCTGTAGAAAAGAGACGAAACAAAAGAGAAAAAGAAAAAGAGAAAGAAAGTGAAAAAGAGAGGAAGAGAGAAAGACAGAGAGGTGGAAGAGGGAGTCAAACAACATTTCTAAGTAAAACTACAGTAACAAATATTGTTTCAATTATCAAAGAAATTATGGTAGCTGACCTCGTGAAGGAAATAAAGCAAGCTGTTATCTTTTCTGTTCTCATGGATACAACCATAGACGTATCAGGATATGACCAATGGGCAATCGTCTTGAGGTATGTTAATGGAAAAGAAGTGAAAGAAAAACTGTTAGGATTGAAAATTATACAGTCTACTACAGCGGAAGGTCTGTTACAAACCTTGCAAACTCTATTGGAGGCTAACGGCCTGAATGTAAAGAACCGTGTTGCTGATGCCTTTGATGGAGCGTCGAACATGAATGGAGAATACAATGGACTTATTGCTAAACTGAAACAACTGGTTCCCAACCACACACATACGTGGTGTTATGCACATGTTTTAAACCTGGTTATGATGGATACAGTTCAATGTTTACCAGAAACTATCTCATTTTTTGGACTTTTACAAGAGACCCAAGTTTTCATAAAGGAATCTTGCAAGAGGCTGAACGTTTACATGGAGAGAAACCCAAAGATTCGATTGACAGCAATTGGAGCAACAAGATGGCGATCAAGAAGTGATGCTGCAACTAAGATCTTTTGATTCTCGTCTTGCTGGATCTCAAATGCTGGAACAGAAAACAAAGAAATGGCAAAAATAGTTTACCCTGACCTTGTCATCTCCCTCAGTGTAATAAGCAATTCAATGGAATTCAATCCAAAGACTAGAAACGAGGCCAACGCACTTCTTTCAAAGTTTCTTTCCTATGAAACCATTTTAATTTCTATGACATTTCTGAAAATCTTCAGTTCCACCACACCATTGTCGGACTACTTACAAACCCAAAATCTAGACTTCTCCCAAGCATGGGCATTAGTTGCCGCAGCGCAAAAGTCTTTGGGAAAACTTCGTAACGAGTTTGAATTTGAAAATGTCAAGAAGGCTGCTAACAGATTTGTGTGTTACATGACTGCCTCCATCAACAAACATTTAGATGAAGATCCTTCTTTAGATGCAGACAACCTGTGCATTGAGACAGAATTGCCCAAAAAAAGAAAACGAATCGCCAAGAGAGTACATGGTGATTCAACTGAAGATGCTTTTGTCAGCTCAACTGAAGAAGACCAATTCAGGATAAAAGTTTATAATGTCATAATGGACAAAATAAATGGAACGTTGAACTCGAGATTTTCAGAGCAAAAACACTTATATTTGGACCTGTCTTGCGTCGACCCTAGAAGATTCTCTGAATTTAAGAAAAATGGACTGCCACCAAATGCCTTGGAGAACATTTGCACGTTGGTGCAAAATGTAGACAGAGAAAAACTGAAAGAAGAACTCCAATACTTATTTGAAGTATGGTCTGATTTAAACTTAACAATCGAAGAAAGATTTTCAGATTTTAAATCTAAAAGTGAGTCAAGCAATGATGAATCCACTGATGATGAAGAGGAAATTAAGACATGCGAAGATGAGGAATATAAGACTTGCTCTAACACATCAGAATGCAAGCAGTGTATCAAGTGTGTATTCAATGTGATATATGAGTACAACATGTACTCTGTGTCATTCCCTGAACTACACAAAGTCTATAAGTTTATTTTGACCATCCCTTTGACACAGGTTAGCTGTGAGAGAACATTCTCTACACTCAAATTTGTGAAATCGAGACTTCGAGCAACATTGAACCAAGATAATTTAGAGGCTCTTATTATGATGCAAATAGAAAGAGAGAGGGTCACTTTCTTAGACAATGATGTTGTGATAGCTAAGCTGTGTGAAAAAAGCGAGGAAATGAAAAGGCTCTTGATGTATTGAATTAACTTTAAACCAGAAGAAAAATCGTAAGTTATAGTAGTTATTTTATTTTTATACATTTCAAAGACATTAAAGCAATTTATCAAATTATCTGATGAAAGTAAGCTTTCTAAGATGATTTTAGATCTGTCATTTGTGTAATTAGTTCAGTTGTTGTAAAAATATACATTTTTTCATACTTTCATTTCTGTGTCATCATTCCAAAATCTGACAAAGTTTTAAGCCTAAACAAAACCAATCTTAATAAAGTTAAGCCTAAACAAAACTAATCTTGATAAAAGTGTAATGAGCCTAACTTGCACAGGGGTAAGAATTGGCTCATTAGGCCTAGTCATGGGACCAGTAGGCCTAGGCCTACCTAGCCTATGTCCAGCCTATGGAGGGAGTGTTGGCAATCAGTATAAACACTGCTATTTCCCTAACTTAAACCCTTTGAGTGATTAAGTAACTCACGGTGTTGGGGTGGATGGTTATAACCCTAATTATCACCATCGGAAGGCTAACCCGGTCGGTCCCATAACTGCCGACTCCGATCGCCGATTTTGTTGCGGAAAGCAAAGTGTTGAGGAGTATAACGGCGATTATAATCTAATGTAAACACTTAGTTGGTCTCGTAAGTAGATCACTTCTTTGGAAAACGTTGTATTTACGAACGGGACTACGGTTGTTGTTGTTGTAAACAACGTACATAACCTCGAAAGACATCGTCACGATTGCGTTATGCAGACGACGACAGAGCCTGCGCTGCTTCTTCTTCTTTTCGCCGAGCGCGCCAATAATCTGTTTTTCTGGCAGAGACCAAAAAACAGTGGCTCCGGATATAGCTTTTTTTGAGCTTTTAACCAGCCGTTTTATCAACTGGAAAAAAGGCTGGTGACTCATCACCGGAAGGGGTGAGCACATTGTGTGCTGATAACCCTACGAGCGAGACTTGCGGCTGCGCTTTTCAAGTGACCGGATCGTAATTCGAGTTGTTGTGTGAATTCTTCCCCGGGACACTTACGCTAAGTGCCGTCATTTCGACGTCTTCCGATACATTTTGTATTAAAGGTACGTCAGCGTCATTTCTGAATTTAAGTTAATAAGTCGATCTGTAGTGACTTGTTCGAGTGCACTGACAACCACCACCACGACTCTGGCTTTCACAACCGCTGTGACTTCAACAGCGGTGATGATGCCCAGAACTCAAGTTGACGTTACAACCTGTCAACCATTTGACATGGTGTACTCTGGTGGTCATGCTCATCGACTGCCTTCCTCAATGACGTACAGTCACTTAGGCCATCAACCTTCAACCGCTTATGGTGACTTGCAACCATTTGCGGTGACAGGTGCTTGGGGCCCTTCGATCCATCAACCGGGGTTAACCATGCTCCCTGGTGCAATGTCAGCCCAGCTGCCGCCCCGAAGACAGGATTATTCGACTGTTAACCCGTATGCGGGTGAATCCAGTGAGTTGCGGGAGTTACTCGGTTTGGCTCCAGATGCGGACTCCGAACTTGTCCGACACTCGTTGACTTCGCTGGTGAGGACCTTGAGGCAACTCGAGGGTAACCAGTACCTTGTTCAACCTGCGCCTGCGACTCAGCCAAGCCAATATGGAGCTGCTGAGGACTTCAACACTCGACATGACCGGGTTCCGGACTTTAACTATGCGCCTCAGCGCTTGGTGACTGACCCGGTCAGCGTTGTCGATTACAGCATGCCCCGACATGCTGCCTCAGTCTTCGATACGCGCCCTCCGTACGTTGTCAAAACGTCTTCCACCCTTTGTGACATGGTGCGGAAGTGGAACCTGAGGTTCGATGAGAAGCGTGATGCCGTCTCCTTCCTCGAACGACTCGAGGAACTGCGTGAGGCGTACTCGCTGACGCCTGACGAAATATTGAAGGCGATGCCTCAGCTTCTCCACGGCCAGGCTTTGCTCTGGTATCGGAACAACAAGGACTTGTGGACCTCGTACTCAGAATTCCAGAGGATGTTTGAGACGCAATTCTTTCCTCCAGGTTATCGTCGTAACCTGGACGAAGAAATCCGCAAACGGACGCAGGGTGAGACCGAGGCATGCCGAGACTTCGTGACCTCGCTTACGACCCTGATACGTAGGAGTGGGGAGTTTAGTAACCAGCAGAAGTTGGACCTGGTGTACAATAACATGCGCCCTGAATATAAATTTATGATTCGGCGTCGGGACTTCTCATCCTTGGCTGAGCTCCTCGCACGAGCTGAGGAGTTTGAAGAAGCCGTGCGCGAGCGGAAGACTTTCCGTCCCCCTCCTCCAGTTTCTCAGGCGCTGGTGCCCGAGACCGCTTACTCTGGTCGGCGGAAGGGTGAAAATTCCCTGGACGTCGCTGCGGTGAATGATGTGTTGCCTTTCATGGGGCAGCCGCAACCGCAGCCTGTGAACCAGCCGCCTCAAAATAGCGTTGTGAGCCCAGGCCGGGTGGCGAACCCGCGAGGCAAGGATAAACGCGTCGGCTGGTCTGATCAGCGACAGAGGCGCGACCGATCTCCAAGTCCACGCAGGGCGTCTCCAACCACTTCCCCTGGGGCTCGAAACGAGCGGTCACGGCAGTGGAAATGCTGGAACTGCCAAGCCGAAGGACATGGCTTCCGCCAGTGCCCGCAACCGAAGGGCAAGTGGTGTGCCCGGTGCAAACGAGCAGGTGTCTCAACCTCTCGTTGTGATTGTCGGTCGGGAAACGCCGAGCAGACTCAGGAGTCCGGAGGTCCCCTGAGCCCACAGCGCCCCAACGCCGAACAACCTCCGAGGAGTGGTCGAAGTGGCTCAAAACGATAGTCACTTTCGACTTTGGTACGACCGAGCAGCGTGGAGTCTCCGACATACGTCCTTTCATCGACGAGAGGCTGCTCGATCGGAACTTCAGAGCCCTGTTGGACACTGGGGCTGTTGTAAACCTCATTGGGGACGAGGTTGAGCGGTATCTCCGCGAATGTGGTGTCAAACCCGAGGAGGCCAATGCGGAGCTGAAAATGGTGGATGGTACTCGCTATCGAGTCCGAGCGAAGTACTTCCTACCAGCTGCCATCTTGGGTCAGGACTGTATACTGGGAGTGTACTATGTCCCGAACCTGAGCACGGATGTTGTTTTGGGTATGAGGTGTATCACCGATCATAACCTCATACAAATAAACATCAATCGTGATGTCGAGGCAGATTGTTTGGAGCCGATGGCCTGTGCTTCTGGCACCTTGAAGCCCTTGTCTAGCGAGGAGGACCGACGCCTCCAGTACTTCCTTCAGGAGGAGCTTCCTCTGTTTGACGCTGTTGTCGGGCGGACTGCGTTGGCCGAACATGTGATTCGACTGAAAGAAAACGCAGTCCCAATCAAACAGTGGCATTATCCCCGTAACCCTGCGATGCAAGCGATCATCAACGAGGAGGTAGCTACGATGCTTCGGGATGGTGTGATAGAACCATCGGAGAGTCCTTGGAGCTCCCCCATCGTGCTCATCAAGAAATCGACTGGAAAGTATCGCTTTTGCATCGACATGCGCAGGGTGAATGACTCGTCGATCAAGGATGCATATCCCCTCCCCAGGATTAATGCCATCCTTGAGAAACTCAGGCAAGCCAAGTACATCAGTACCTTGGACCTCAAGCAAGGTTATTGGCAAGTACCTCTGGCTAAGGAGAGTCGCCCAATCACGGCCTTTACGGTCCCCGGCATGGGCCTCTTCCAGTTCAAGGTCATGCCGTTTGGCTTGCACTCGGCTGGTGCGACCTTCCAGCGTCTGCTTGACCGCGTCATTGGGCCTGAGTTGGAGCCGAAAGCTTTCGCTTACCTCGACGACTTGGTGATAGTATCCTCAACATTTGAGGAGCACCTCGAGCTTCTCAGGGTTGTGTTCCGCCGGCTGCGAGACGCCGGGCTTCGTTTAAACCCTGAGAAATGCCACTTCGCTCGGAGAGAGCTCAAGTACCTCGGCCACGTTGTCAGCGCCGAGGGAATCTCGACTGACCCGGAGAAGGTCAGAGCGATCCAGGACTTCCCCGTTCCTACGAATGTCAAGGCACTTCGTAGCTTCCTCGGACTTGCCTCCTGGTACCGGCGCTTCGTCGAGAGGTTCGCTTCTGTCTCTGCTCCACTGCGTGGCTTGCTCAAGAAGAACGCCAAGTGGGTTTGGGGTGAGGAACAAACCAAAGTGTTTGACGATCTCAAGCGTGCCTTGAGCACCGCTCCTGTTCTCGCCTGCCCGGACTTTGCTGAAACGTTCGTGCTGCAGGTTGATGCGTCAAACACAGGCCTTGGTGCGGCTCTCACTCAGCGTCAAAACGACCGGGAAGTGGTCGTTGCCTACGCTAGTCGTCTTCTGTCTGACGCAGAGCAGAACTACACGACGACAGAGAAGGAGTGTCTCGCCCTAGTGTTCGCTGTTCGAAAGTTCAAGGCGTACCTTGAGGGGTACCATTTTGTGGCAATAACCGACCACGTCGCGCTTAAGTGGCTCCTGAAACTTCATGAGCCCAGCGGACGTTTGGCTCGGTGGGTCATGGAACTTCAACAGTTCGACTTCGAGGTCAGATACCGCAAGGGGACCTTGAACCGTGTAGCGGATGCTCTTTCACGGCAACCTGTCCCTGACGTCCCCCAGGAGTCTCCTGTAAACCTGAATACGTTTGAGGTTGGAGTCCTGACGAGACAAGGTGCGAGAGAGCAGATACGACGGCAGAATGAAACCGTTGATGAGGTGACCCCTGAACCTCACGACGGTGATCTTGGTGAGGCAGTCGGTGATGATACCGATCGAGAATTGCCGGGAACCAACGACGCTTGGTACGGTCGGATGCGGGAGTTGGTCAGTAAACACCCGCGTCGATATCCTCGATACCAGGTCCGATCAGGCACTTTGTATCGGGCCCTGGTGAAGAAGAATCGACCGACGACCTGGCGTATGTGCGTGCCGAGCGATAAGATCTCGGAGGTGCTGCACGAGAACCACGACACGGCGACGGCCGGTCACCTAGGGGTGAAGAAAACTCTGGCGAGAGTTGGTGCGGAATACTTTTGGCCGAACTGGCGACGAGACGTAAAGTCGTATGTAAGGTCCTGTGCTCAGTGCCAGGCTTACAAAGTCTCCCAAGCCAAACCGGCAGGTAAAATGTATTTCCGGCAACCCCAAGGCCCTTGGTACGTGGTGTCAGCTGACCTCATAGGTCCGTTGCCTCGCTCCCAGCGTTCCCAGCGATTCCTCTTGGTTGTGCAGGATACGTTCAGCAAGTGGACCGAGCTCGCTGCGCTTCCCTCTGCAACCGCTCATAATGTGGTGACGAGGCTGAAGTCCATCTTGCTGCGCCATGGGGCTCCCGATGTGCTCATCACCGACAATGGCACGCAGTTTGTCTCAAACCTGGTTCGCAACCTGGCGGCAGAATGGGGAGTCACTCTGCAGACGACTGCCCCCTACAGCCCGCAATCGAACCCGGTGGAAAGGCAGAACCGAGTGGTGAAGACTATGATTGCCCAGTTCGTGAAGGACAATCATAAGTCTTGGGATAACCACTTGGGCGAGTTCATGTACGCGCTCAACACTGCGGTACATGACTCGACGGGGTTCACTCCAGCGATGCTCTGTTTCGGTCGAGAGCTGGGACCTCCTCGCGCCCTCCGTGGCCCAACCGTTGAGGCTTCTGATACGCCTGATCATTCCCCGTTGACCGAAGTCCAGCGTAAACGGGAGGCGGAATTCAAACGGTTGATCGAGGAAGCTCGGAAAAACCTGAAATCGGCCTATCAGAGACAGGCCAGATACTACAACCTCCGCCGAAGGGAGGTGACGTATCGGGCTGGCGATCAGGTTATGCGGAGGCTTCACATCTTGTCCTCTGCTGCTGATGCCATCGCTGGAAAATTGGCCCCAAAGTATCATGGACCCTGCACCGTGATCAGGATCAAAGGATGTAACCTTTATGAGGTGAGGGATGAGGATTCCCAACAGTGTCACACAGTCCACGTCAAGGACTTGAAACCCTTCTGTCCGCGACGGTGATATTTCTGTAAACTGCTAGATGGTAGTTGAAGCGAAGTGTGCCTCTTTCTGTTTCCCTGGTGCTTTCTGTAAACTGCGTCTGCAGTTGATGCCAGACGAGTTTTGATTTTATTTACTGCGTGGAACTTCGAGAACTTTTTTTTACTGTTTTTTTTTTCGCTCCGATGTGTGAAGGGGGTGTAATGAGCCTAACTTGCACAGGGGTAAGAATTGGCTCATTAGGCCTAGTCATGGGACCAGTAGGCCTAGGCCTACCTAGCCTATGTCCAGCCTATGGAGGGAGTGTTGGCAATCAGTATAAACACTGCTATTTCCCTAACTTAAACCCTTTGAGTGATTAAGTAACTCACGGTGTTGGGGTGGATGGTTATAACCCTAATTATCACCATCGGAAGGCTAACCCGGTCGGTCCCATAACTGCCGACTCCGATCGCCGATTTTGTTGCGGAAAGCAAAGTGTTGAGGAGTATAACGGCGATTATAATCTAATGTAAACACTTAGTTGGTCTCGTAATTAGATCACTTCTTTGGAAAACGTTATATTTACGAACGGGACTACGGTTGTTGTTGTTGTAAACAACGTACATAACCTCGAAAGACATCGTCACGACTGCGATATGCAGACGACGACAGAGCCTGCGCTGCTTCTTCTTCTTTTCGCCGAGCGCGCCAATAATCTGTTTTTCTGGCAGAGACCAAAAAACAGTGGCTCCGGATATAGCTTTTTTGAGCTTTTAACCAGCCGTTTTATCAACTGGAAAAAAGGCTGGTGACTCAACACCGGAAGGGGTGAGCACATTGTGTGCTGATAACCCTACGAGCGAGACTTGCGGTTCCCCTTTGAAGTGACCGGATCGTAATTCGAGTTGTTGTGTGAATTCTTCCCCGGGACACTTACGCTAAGTGCCGTCATTTCGACGTCTTCCGATACATTTTGTATTAAAGGTACGTCAGCGTCATTTCTGAATTTAAGTTAATAAGTCGATCTGTAAACGTTTCTGAAAGTTGATCGTGTCGCAGGATAGGGATCCGAGATCTATCCTGCTCGTCTCTTGGCTGTAACCAAGACTAGTTAAATTAATTATCTTGGTGCCGATTATCATTTAGTTTTCCTTTTGAGATATTTTCCTAATTCTTTAAACCAATTTAGAGTAATTGGTGAGTTGTATCATTGGTTTAATTCCTAGATTTTCCTGCTGTTGTAACAGGCTTAGTCTTGTCCAAACCTGCTGTGCTACCGGAGTGTAAGGTTTGTCCTGCTCCTGTAACCATTGGTCACTAATGAAATAGTTTAAATGTTGTTTCTTGATTAGGGTAAACATTAACTATGGGTAACTAGTGTTAACTCTGAACATCTCGCAGAGCTAGGGAAAACAGCAGAGGGCATTTAATTTAGCAGGTGTTTCCAAATTTAGTCTGTCCTAAGTTGAATGTCATCTAGGTTGAATATAATTGAGCTCTCATATCTGAATATCTGACAACTACTGTGATTTCGATCCCCGACCCCTGGAATTATCCCAGCGACCGAGCTGAGCGATTCCAAGGCATCTGACAACCCGTGACGTGATTTCCTGCGGTTCGGTGTACCAGTGTAACCGATCGTCTTTTCTCTCACCAGGAAATATCCGTCACAAAATTAATCTTAAAAAATTATGAGAACAAAAAAATGATAAAATGTGATGAAAAATTATAGTTTCTTTTATTTTCTTGGCTAGCAGTTAAATCAGAAAAATAGAACTCATTTCAATAATTATTAGGCTAACAGTTTTGGCTTGATTCAATGCTAAAACAGTTTAAGTCAATAATGAATTTTTTGTTTGTTAACAACATATTGAATGTGTTAATTAAATTATATCATAGAAGATTTTACATAAATTCTGTATTTACAGCGCCATTGTAGGTTGTAAACAGGAAGCACATGATTTTATATTATATGCATGCATAGGAAAATAGTGAAAGTACATAAATATAATACGAAAGAACCTAAAAAAAATCATTTGTATTTTGTTTGGATATTTACTGTCAGAATAGCATCAAATCATCGTATGTATAGGATGCAATTTTCCGTATTTTTTGGGAGGGAGACCGCCGGGCCCCCTGCAGACCTCAGTGGTATTCCGTCCCTCCAGACCCCCCCCCCTGTGCGCCTCAGGCTAGTCAAGGTTTACGCCCTAATGGAGTACCCAGTCCGCCCCTGATGTACAACGACGTTTAGTGATCTATATAATTAACATTATGTAACCAAACACCAACATTCCGTTACCCAATCTGGTTACCAAAAGAGTTGATCAATCAATTACAAGTATTTACAGTTCAACAACTAAATAAAGGACTTTAGCTTTATTTCAGCGTGATTGCTATTTGTTCAACCAGTGATTTTTAAATTACATACTTCAAAACGTTTCTTGTTTTTAGCTTCCTTTTTATAAAGGTATGATCTCCCACTTCGGTCCACAATTGTTGAAAAGTTGTCAAATAATTTCTTGGAATCCTACTAATAGAGCTGAGTTATTAAAATAAATTGAAGTGAGGATGAAATTACCTCAATCCTTTTTGGTAGATAAATGAGATTTATAACTAATAAATATACTCTATCTCTCTTTAAAAAATCATCCTCATGGAACTTTTGATCATACGAAAGATTTTTACCAAAAACAATCAATAAAGAATAAAATAACAAAAAATTTTGTTTACAGTACTTCAAGAAAGTTTTTAAAACCAGTAATTAATTTATACTAAGATCTTGAAAAGTGACAGACGCGTCGAACTGAGGGTTCATTTCGTGAGGAAAGGCGCTCAACTTTGAAATGGAAACTGCTCTTGGTTTATTTCGCACTCTTCATTTGAACTTCCGTTATTGCTTTTTCTTATGAGAAGAGAACTTCTCTATCTCAAATAAATGTATATTTATGAACCTCAAAAACTCACTGACAGCAGAATCTGTCTTAGGAAAGTAAAAAAATAGTATAAAAAGGTTCATTAGTAATTTATTTTGAAATAAATTGAATTCTTTAACAGCTGAAGGTTGAATACTAAAGGCTTTCGTTGATTTTATTGTTCAAATTGGGAAGGAAAAGTAAACATAGTCCCCCTCTCATTGACCTATAACTTATTCAAAACTTATACCAGATGGCTGCTTTTTGGAGCATTACCAACTCGTAAAACCTAAAACGTATCCTGGACACGTCAATTTAGAGATTTTAGTTCTTAGCTTTTGTTAACTAATTTTAAATATCTGCAAACCCTTTTATATCTACTGATTCTTACAAAAACGAACTATATTTATTTCAGTTACCCAACAAAATAAAGGAAAGTCCCCACAGGTATTTTAAGGGAAGAAATATTTATAGCATACGTACAGTACAAGTTTCAAAATAGTAATTCAGTAGAAGAGTTACAAATTTTATAAATTTACAAACTAAAGGATGTTTCATTGGCACGACTCAGCATCTTTTTACGTAATATAATAAGTCTTCAAGCGACTACTCAATGAAATTGTCAATTTTAAGGTCTGCTGCTTCAAAATTAGATCCTTTTAAAAGTGATAAGGATTTGTCTTTGATAAGGAACAGTTCGGCGTGAAATTGCCGCCATAGAAGAGCTAGTTTCTCAGATTATCTTAATTTTCTCATTGTCAAAGTGGAAATGTTGAATGTTGATTCATCACAATATATTTTCATTCCTTTTTGTCTGAATTAAAACTCATCTCACGTCAGGTTTGAAATAACAGCGTTAGAGTGTATGTAATAATGTTGTTTGAAGAGCCTATATATATTTTTTCGTTCTATAATATATGAACGTATTTTGCCAAACGAGTGGGTTTGACTTAATTTCCCTATATTAAATTAGTGTAATGTTAATGATAGATGACATCTACATCAAGTTTCATAAATCAACAATGGGAGAGTACTGTCCTTATAAATTGTTATAATAAACCGTATTAACCTAAACTTGTTTATTCAAGTCTTAAAACACATAAAATAGCTCATCACATGAGTTTTTTTAGTTAAATTGAAATCAATGTTTAAAAATCTAATTATAGATCTTAAATCCTTTTTTTTCTTATAAAGACGATGGAGCTTAAAGTTTTGGGTTTGGATGAGCCCGGCGCTGGTCTGATTGGTTTGGTTATCGGCTTCGATGGCGTGGATAATTATGACGTCAGCATCAGCAAGTCTTCGGTATATATCCTCAATCAATATAACTTCTAGATAAGCATGATACGTTCTGCTTTATTTAGTTATATAAATAGATGATGTCTTAAAACACTTAAATTATATTAACACTTACACTGCACATACAAGGCGGTAGGTTTATAAAAGGAGGGAAATGGCTATCTACTTTGACTGGTCATACCATTCATTAAAAGGTCCAATGAGAGACTAAAAGGATGAAAATTGTAGCCTTTCTTATATCCCATTGGTCGCCGAAAGTTGGTTCCGGAAATAGTTTATACCATCCTTATAGTAAATGCTTTGTAACTTGAGTCGAATTAGACTTGTTTTTTTATTAATCTGTCTCTTACCTTATATTTATCTTAAAAAATAAATAATTCTCATCATTCATTCTTAATATTCCTTATCTCGTGATCCTTGAGAAAATTGAGTGATTCTCTTTTTTCCCTATTGAGAGGAATTTTCTAAAAGTTATAAAATGGCTGCTTGGGGTAAAAGGGTGTAAACTACTAGAAAGGTCAAATGTCGCAAAACACCTTTTAGAAAATAGCCACTGAAAAAAAAAATGAAAAGTCACTCAGTATTCACAAGCATCGCAAGAAAGGGGATATCATGAATGCGTGTGAAGAATTATTTATTTTTAAAGATGAATGTAAGGAAAGAGATAAATCAATAACAGGACAAGTCAACTTCGACTCAAGCTTTACTTACAAATACCTGTTTTTAGGAAGTACCAACCAGTAAGAGTACCTGGTGGACCAAGCCATGCTCGGTGTCATTTCATGTTCACCAGTTCATCCAGTTACTATAAAATATTTCAATGTCATAAAATTGATAAATCTAAACCTTTTTTATTACTCCATGGACTCTTCATCCCACTTGCTGTATTTTCCCTTGATGGCTGTAGATTCCAAACAGCTGTTATGATTACTTCATTTGTTTACACTTTCCTGTTTATTTTCGTTGCTATCACGGCAACCCATAAGGCCAATGTTAAAATTTTACAACTTTAAAATTCGATTTATTACGTTATTAGATTTTCTCTGGCCAAGTAATCTGCACCAAAGACGTTTTTGAGTCATAAATTACTTATTTCTAGACTTTGATGGAAATCCTCGGAGCCGTTTTTGAGATAGTTGTGGAAATATACAAGCACGCACGCAAGATAACATTGCTCGTATAAGAGTATAGGATATATGGAAGGCCGCCATTTTCATTGTTTATGTATCTTTTTGGGCCTGATCATCCATCTTTTATTTACATTCACCGTTTTGTATAAGTTTTAATTTATTTCAAGTGTTCTAAGGCGTCTTTTTATTCACACCCAGTTCCCTCCATCCCTTACTCAATGTATATAATTTTATTTCAAATAAATCTTTGGATATAAAAACTTCTCACAAAAACCTGTCGCAAATGAACAAATGTCAATTCTCAGGAACAAATTTATACTTATGATCACCATTGCCAAGCCGTACTCACAAATATGGGGCAGTAACGCAGTGTAAACGTCCACTGGGGACGTCTTACTGGACCACAATGGCGGCGGTAAAGGCGGGCTTTTACAATAAACCGGTCACTTCGCTAATGCGGCACTCAGAGTGGCGAACGGTGAGGTAAAGGGGTGATGTTGTGTTGCTCGTCCTGTGAGTAACAGTGAAATCAGGGATAGTGCATCTCTTCGATGCAACAGAAAATGTCTATGAAAAAAGTGATAAGTCAAAAAAGGGTTTTACTTTATCTAATTTTCTTAGAAATTGGTATAAGGAGATCCCAAGCTAGCAATACATGAATTCCTTTCTTTACATTCATTAAATCTGTTACAAAAATAATAAGATGAATTACATTAAAAATAAAAACATTAAGGAATTTTTAGGGTTTGGTCTACAAAAACAGACACGCCAACGGAATGCGGAGCGCTTTATTGCATTCCTTTGTTGAGCTTTATCAAACAAACGCTCGGAGAGATTGGCAAGAAGAGTGTCTCGCCGATCTCAGCCAAGTGATGCAAGTATCCGTTTAAAGTTCGATATCTTATATGGATTGCGGTTTCATGATTTTTATTTATAAATATATATAATATATAAATATTCATATTTTAATTAATGTTTTTGTAAAAAACAAAGTATACTACAACAGTACAGAGAAGAGATAAGGGTAGGAACATAGTTTATTCATTCTTAAAAAAAGTGTAATAAAACGTAATAAGTCGCTAATATAAATCATATCCTCATTTAAATCATGAATCAAATCTAACTAATAAGTTTATTACCATTTAGGTTTTCAACATCTATGGTATTTGTCGTAGTTGATGTGTTTAAAAAAATTATTTTATCAGTACCTTTACGAATCAGTGATCCATCAACATAAGCAAAAGCTAAATCGACTAATCAACTTTTTTGAGTAAAAAGATTCACTAAGACTAACATCACTAAGATTAAGACTAATATCATTAATTATTATTCCGTTTTAGGAAAAATTAAAAATAAATTCGTTGGATTGTAGGAAACGTCGTGTGAAACGGTTTGTTATGTTTATATACATCACTAACTTCAATGATGTAAGATCCCTAATGATCTTATGTTGATGTAACGTAAAATAACTATTGTAAAATTGTTTCGACTCTAATATGTTAATTATTTAATATATTGAGATAATTAATAACCAAACATCTGTTATATGATTTGAATTGCGGTTTTACTTATCAATGTAATAAGAAAAATTAGGAATGGGAATGGTAATAGTTATAGTATACGATTGTAGGCACAAACATAAAATCACACAAAAGTAAATTATGACCTGATATCAGGCACACGCATGATCATTGTGTGTTCCACTTGAAAAAAAATTAAGTGAACAAAAACCAGTAATTATGAAAGGTTTAAGGTGATTTTTGTTCTTTCCCAGACTCCTGTTAAAACTTACAAATACCTCTCTCACAGATTTTCCTAAAGTTTTCAAAATCATAAAACGAAGATTAAAAAAAAAAAGTAATGAGAAGCATAAATCTGTAGAGTCGAGGTGTGGACAAGGAACGTCGGACTGTGAACCATAAATCGTGACGGAACATTTGTAATACACTGCCACCATAAACCATCCTGGAATTGAATCATCTCGGGCCAGCGCCTCTTGAATTACAAGTGGCCATGTCACATCCTTCTACATCGATTGAAACCCATGCATTAATTCAAAATTATAATGTAGCCGATATCCTTTGGTTTGGTAGCTTTCTTTTTTCGTTTCAAATACTGAAATCGATAAAATTATATTACTAAGATATGAAGATGCCTTTGCTCATCTTACGACACAGTGTTTTGGAAGACGAGTTCACTTGTTGGTTCCTGTTTTTTTCTTAAATCGACATGTCGTGTTAAAGGCACATGTACCATCTGGAAAACGCCTGGCACAAAGTTAACCCTTAACCTGAAAGAGCTAACTTCACGTCGATAATTGTAAGACTTATATTACGTCATATTACACTGTAGAATACTCCACATCTCTCAGAAACAAAATTATTATCTTTCTGGAAGCTTTTGAGCCGGTAAATTTGTATCATTTCTAATCAATGTAAATATAATTATAATAATGTTTAGGTTATAAACTATATTTTAATATTTTTAATAATGCTGAAACGTTGATAGTACAGTTCGTGAGGAATTGTAAAATAAAATGATAAATTCGCTTTTTAACCATCCATACATCTAAGATTGCAATGTACGGATGGTTAAAAACTTGTTTTTGTAAGGTATTTTCTTTCTGAAGCTTTTTCAAATTATTTCGACGCATATATCTAATGCTAAGTAGTGAACCACAAAATTAATCTTTTAAATAATACTAGACATCGCTAGTGGTCGAAAATTCGACCAATTTTCAAAGTGACAAATAGGGATAGCTAATTTTATAAATAATCCCCGCATAAACCAATGCGTTTCTAAATACATTTCATATAGTACATATTTTCCACGTAAACCCATAATATAACCAAACTGGGGGCCCAAAAACAAAAGAGAAAGACTCAGTCCTTGACTAATTATTTTACTTCATTTCTGGCTTATGGCATGGTTTTTAGTAATTAGTATTTTTTTAAGATAATGACTATTTTATTAAGATTTCATGTTTATTTTTTAAGAATAATTATTGAATCAGAGGAAAGTAAAACTTCAGTCATCAAATCAGTTTATCCTGTACACCCCTTACCACTTTCTCTCCCTCCCTCCATTAATTCCTCACTCTCTACTTCCGATCTTCTTTCCACTTTTCCCTCCTTTTCTCCTTCATTCTCTTCTTACCATCTCTCCCCCCTTCTTTCCTACCATTTGGAACTTTTTCCCTCCTTCCCTCTCCTCCTACTATTATCACTAAAATGTAATATATATTTTACCCATTATCCACCAATAAAAACAAAATTTGAATATAATGTGTCCATTTATACTCCGGTTGCCAAGCCCGGTGACAGGATTTTCGGGCCCCTGTGCAATTGAAAAACCCGCCTTTTTTTACTCATCTCGATTCTGGGCCCCATTTTTACTAATCTCGCGTGGATCCGGGCCCCCTGTGAGTCCAGGCCCCTGTGCATTTGCCCCACCCCCCCCCCCCCCGTCGCCGGCCCTGCCGGTTGCATGTCAGTTAGTACATTGGATGGTAGAAACTTAATGTACTTTTTTCTTCCCTTTTTATCAGAACATTTTTATCTTTTAATCTTATTTAAGCAAGTAAACTTTATTGTTCCATATATATTAAAATGGAACACAATTGAGTATGATATCTTTAATCTTCTCTAAGTAGTCCTGATTTCAATCAAATTCTATATTATTTCCACTCCATGCCCCACCCAATTAACATGTTTACATCAAATCTTTACATTCAAATCTTAATGTTTCTACATCAAATCTTTACTCTACGAAAAATAGCATGTGATAACAGCTACATATGATGCTAACTTTGTTTACATTTGGTTGTTATAACAGCAACTCATAAGGCTAATGTTAATTTTTTTGAAATTTTAATTGAACTTTCTACATTTCTAAAAGACTAATATAAATTTCAATGGGATTCTGCACACCTACAGGAAAATACAATTCTATCGGTGTGCTTACATTTTTGCTATGTTGCACACAGGCTGAGAAAAAAGGAGTACAAAAACCTTATGGAAAAAATGCTTGTCTATTAATATAAAGAAGATATCAACGAAATATAACAGAAACTTAAACCTACGAACAAAAATTGATTAAACCCAAATACACATGTTAGTAAGTAAATTAAATCTTTACCAAATTCCATTGATTTTAAGTTGCACTATATTTTTTCGTACAAATACCGTAGCCAACGATCGCTTGGGTTTCAAAGTAAAAGTTTAAGAATACAGATGGGGACTTAAGATTAGCAAACACGTCCCGGGCACGGCAGCGAGTGGCTCGGGCAGAATAATAACAAGCTGCAGCTGTGGAGAGGTGAAGGTACAGGTGAGGTCAAACTGCGTGGCGAGGTGAGAGTACAGGTGAGGTCAAACTGTGTGGCGAGGTGAGGGTACAGGTGACGTCAAACTGAGTGGCGAGGTGTGGGTACAGGTGAGGTCAAACTGCGTGGCGAGGTGTGGGTACAGGTGACGTCAAACTGAGTGGCGAGGTGAGGGTACAGGTGAGGTCAAACTGTGTGGCGAGGTGTGGGTACAGGTGAGGTCAAACTGTGTGGCGAGGTGTGGGTACAGGTGACGTCAAACTGTGTGGCGAGGTGTGGGTACAGGTGAGGTCAAACTGCGTGGCGAGGTGTGGGTACAGGTGACGTCAAACTGAGTGGCGAGGTGTGGGTACAGGTGAGGTCAAACTGCGTGGCGAGGTGTGGGTACAGGTGACGTCAAACTGAGTGGCGAGGTGAGGGTACAGGTGAGGTCAAACTGTGTGGCGAGGTGAGGGTACAGGTGACGTCAAACTGTGTGGCGAGGTGTGGGTACAGGTGACGTCAAACTGAGTGGCGAGGTGTGGGTACAGGTGACGTCAAACTGAGTGGCGAGGTGTGGGTACAGGTGAGGTCAAACTGCGTGGCGAGGTGTGGGTACAGGTGACGTCAAACTGAGTGGCGAGGTGAGGGTACAGGTGAGGTCAAACTGTGTGGCGAGGTGTGGGTACAGGTGAGGTCAAACTGAGTGGCGAGGTGTGGGTACAGGTGAGGTCAAACTGTGTGGCGAGGTGTGGGTACAGGTGACGTCAAACTGAGTGGCGAGGTGTGGGTACAGGTGAGGTCAAACTGCGTGGCGAGGTGTGGGTACAGGTGACGTCAAACTGAGTGGCGAGGTGAGGGTACAGGTGAGGTCAAACTGTGTGGCGAGGTGTGGGTACAGGTGACGTCAAACTGAGTGGCGAGGTGTGGGTACAGGTGAGGTCAAACTGCGTGGCGAGGTGTGGGTACAGGTGACGTCAAACTGAGTGGCGAGGTGAGGGTACAGGTGAGGTCAAACTGTGTGGCGAGGTGTGGGTACAGGTGAGGTCAAACTGTGTGGCGAGCTGAGGGTACGGGTGAGGTCAAACTGTGTGGCGAGGTGAGGGTACAGGTGACGTCAAACTGTGTGGCGAGGTGTGGGTACAGGTGACGTCAAACTGAGTGGCGAGGTGTGGGTACAGGTGAGGTCAAACTGCGTGGCGAGGTGTGGGTACAGGTGACGTCAAACTGAGTGGCGAGGTGAGGGTACAGGTGAGGTCAAACTGTGTGGCGAGGTGTGGGTACAGGTGAGGTCAAACTGTGTGGCGAGGTGAGGGTACAGGTGAGGTCAAACTGTGTGGCGAGGTGAGAGTGCAGGTGAGGTCAAACTGCGTGGCGAGGTGAGAGTACAGGTGACGTCAAACTGTGTGGCGAGGTGTGGGTACAGGTGAGGTCAAACTGAGTGGCGAGGTGTGGGTACAGGTGACGTCAAACTGCGTGGCGAGGTGTGGGTACAGGTGACGTCAAACTGTGTGGCGAGGTGTGGGTACAGGTGAGGTCAAACTGAGTGGCGAGGTGTGGGTACAGGTGAGGTCAAACTGTGTGGCGAGGTGTGGGTACAGGTGAGGTCAAACTGAGTGGCGAGGTGTGGGTACAGGTGAGATCAAACTGAGTGGCGAGGTGTGGGTACAGGTGACGTCAAACTGTGTGGCGAGGTGTGGGTACAGGTGAGGTCAAACTGAGTGGCGAGGTGTGGGTACAGGTGACGTCAAACTGTGTGGCGAGGTGAGGGTACAGGTGAGGTCAAACTGAGTGGCGAGGTGTGGGTACAGGTGAGGTCAAACTGTGTGGCGAGGTGTGGGTACAGGTGACGTCAAACTGTGTGGCGAGGTGTGGGTACAGGTGAGGTCAAACTGAGTGGCGAGGTGTGGGTACAGGTGAGGTCAAACTGTGTGGCGAGGTGTGGGTACAGGTGAGGTCAAACTGTGTGGCGAGGTGTGGGTACAGGTGAGGTCAAACTGAGTGGCGAGGTGAGAGTACAGGTGACGTCAAACTGTGTGGCGAGGTGTGGGTACAGGTGAGGTCAAACTGAGTGGCGAGGTGTGAGTACAGGTGACGTCAAACTGTGTGGCGAGGTGTGGGTACAGGTGAGGTCAAACTGAGTGGCGAGGTGTGGGTACAGGTGAGGTCAAACTGAGTAGCGAGGTGTGGGTACAGGTGACGTCAAACTGAGTGGCGAGGTGTGGGTACAGGTGAGGTCAAACTGTGTGGCGAGGTGAGAGTACAGATGAGGTCAAACTGAGTGGCGAGGTGTGGGTACAGGTGAGGTCAAACTGTGTGGCGAGGTGTGGGTACAGGTGAGGTCAAACTGTGTGGCGAGGTGTGGGTACAGGTGACGTCAAACTGAGTGGCGAGGTGTGGGTACAGGTGAGGTCAAACTGTGTGGCGAGGTGTGGGTACAGGTGAGGTCAAACTGAGTAGCGAGGTGTGAGTACAGGTGACGTCAAACTGAGTGGCGAGGTGTGGGTACAGGTGAGGTCAAACTGAGTGGCGAGGTGTGGGTACAGGTGACGTCAAACTGAGTGGCGAGGTGAGGGTACAGGTGAGGTCAAACTGTGTGGCAAGGTGTGGGTACAGGTGAGGTCAAACTGTGTGGCGAGGTGAGGGTACAGGTGAGGTCAAACTGTGTGGCGAGGTGTGAGTACAGGTGACGTCAAACTGTGTGGCGAGGTGTGGGTACAGGTGAGGTCAAACTGTGTGGCGAGGTGTGGGTACAGGTGAGGTCAAACTGAGTGGCGAGGTGTGAGTACAGGTGACGTCAAACTGAGTGGCGAGGTGTGGGTACAGGTGACGTCAAACTGAATGGCGAGGTGTGGGTACAGGTCACGTCAAACTGTGTGGCGAGGTGTGGGTACAGGTGAGGTCAAACTGAGTGGCGAGGTGAGAGTACAGGTGAGGTCAAACTGTGTGGCGAGGTGTGGGTACAGGTGAGGTCAAACTGTGTGGCGAGGTGAGGGTACAGGTGAGGTCAAACTGAGTGGCGAGGTGAGGGTACAGGTGAGGTCAAACTGCGTGGCAAGGTGAGAGTACAGGTGAGGTCAAACTGAGTGGCGAGGTGTGAGTACAGGTGACGTCAAACTGTGTGGCGAGGTGTGGGTACAGGTGAGGTCAAACTGTGTGGCGAGGTGTGGGTACAGGTGAGGTCAAACTGAGTGGCGAGGTGTGAGTACAGGTGACGTCAAACTGAGTGGCGAGGTGTGGGTACAGGTGAGGTCAAACTGAGTGGCGAGGTGTGAGTACAGGTGACGTCAAACTGTGTGGCGAGGTGTGGGTACAGGTGAGGTCAAACTGTGTGGCGAGGTGTGGGTACAGGTGAGGTCAAACTGAGTGGCGAGGTGTGAGTACAGGTGACGTCAAACTGTGTGGTGAGGTGTGGGTACAGGTGAGGTCAAACTGTGTGGCGAGGTGTGGGTACAGGTGACGTCAAACTGTGTGGCGAGGTGAGGGTACAGGTGAGGTCAAACTGTGTGGCAAAGTGTGGGTGCAGGTGACGTCAAACTGTGTGGCGAGGTGTGGGTACAGGTGACGTCAAACTGTGTGGCGAGGTGTGGGTACAGGTGACGTCAAACTGCGTGGCGAGGTGAGAGTGCAGGTGAGGTCAAACTGTGTGGCGAGGTGAGGGTACAGGTGAGGTCAAACTGAGTGGCGAGGTGTGGGTACAGGTGAGGTCAAACTGCGTGGCGAGGTGAGAGTGCAGGTGAGGTCAAACTGCGTGGCGAGGTGAGAGTACAGGTGACGTCAAACTGTGTGGCGAGGTGTGGGTACAGGTGAGGTCAAACTGAGTGGCGAGGTGTGGGTACAGGTGAGGTCAAACTGCGTGGCGAGGTGAGAGTACAGGTGACGTCAAACTGTGTGGCGAGGTGAGGGTACAGGTGAGGTCAAACTGAGTGGCGAGGTGAGAGTACAGGTGACGTCAAACTGTGTGGCGAGGTGAGAGTACAGGTGACGTCAAACTGTGTGGCGAGGTGAGAGTACAGGTGACGTCAAACTGTGTGGCGAGGTGAGAGTACAGGTAAGGTCAAACTGTGTGGCGAGGTGAGGGTACAGGTGAGGTCAAACTGTGTGGCGAGGTGAGGGTACAGGTGAGGTGAAACTGCGTGGCGAGGTGAGAGTACAGGTGACGTCAAACTGTGTGGCGAGGTGTGGGTACAGGTGAGGTCAAACTGAGTGGCGAGGTGTGGGTACAGGTGAGGTCAAACTGCGTGGCGAGGTGAGAGTACAGGTGACGTCAAACTGTGTGGCGAGGTTAGGGTACAGGTAAGGTCAAACTGAGTGGCGAGGTGAGAGTACAGGTGACGTCAAACTGTTTGGCGAGGTGTGGGTACAGGTGAGGTCAAACTGCGTGGCGAGGTGAGAGTACAGGTGACGTCAAACTGTGTGGCGAGGTGAGAGTACAGGTGAGGTCAAACTGTGTGGCGAGGTGAGGGTACAGGTGAGGTCAAGCTACGTGGCGAGGTGAGAGTACAGGTGAGGTCAAACTGTGTGGCGAGGTGAGGGTACAGGTGAGGTCAAACTGCGTGGCGAGGTGAGAGTGCAGGTGAGGTCAAACTGCGTGGCGAGGTGAGAGTACAGGTGACGTCAAACTGTGTGGCGAGGTGTGGGTACAGGTGACGTCAAACTGAGTGGCGAGGTGTGGGTACAGGTGACGTCAAACTGCGTGGCGAGGTGAGAGCACAGGTGACGTCAAACTGTGTGGCGAGGTGAGGATACAGATGAGGTCAAACTGTGTGGCGAGGTGTGGGTACAGGTGACGTCAAACTGTGTGGCGAGGTGTGGGTACAGGTGACGTCAAACTGCGTGGCGAGGTGAGAGTGCAGGTGAGGTCAAACTGAGTGGCGAGGTGAGGATACAGGTGAGGTCAAACTGTGTGGCGAGGTGTGGGTACAGGTGACGTCAAACTGCGTGGCGAGGTGAGCGTGCAGGTGAGGTCAAACTGTGTGGCGAGGTGAGGATACAGGTGAGGTCAAACTGTGTGGCGAGGTGTGGGTACAGGTGACGTCAAACTGTGTGGCGAGGTGTGGGTACAGGTGACGTCAAACTGCGTGGCGAGGTGAGAGTGCAGGTGAGGTCAAACTGTGTGGCGAGGTGAGGGTACAGGTGAGGTCAAACTGAGTGGCGAGGTGTGGGTACAGGTGAGGTAAACTGCGTGGCGAGGTGAGAGTGCAGGTGAGGTCAAACTGCGTGGCGAGGTGAGAGTACAGGTGACGTCAAACTGTGTGGCGAGGTATGGGTACAGGTGAGGTCAAACTGAGTGGCGAGGTGTGGGTACAGGTGAGGTCAAACTGCGTGGCGAGGTGAGAGTACAGGTGACGTCAAACTGTGTGGCGAGGTGAGGGTACAGGTAAGGTCAAACTGTGTGGCGAGGTGAGAGTACAGGTGACGTCAAACTGTGTGGCGAGGTGAGAGTACAGGTGACGTCAAACTGTGTGGCGAGGTGAGAGTACAGGTAAGGTCAAACTGTGTGGCGAGGTGAGGGTACAGGTGACGTCAAACTGTGGCGAGGTGAGGGTACAGGTGAGGTCAAACTGTGTGGCGAGGTGAGGGTACAGGTGAGGTCAAACTGTGTGGCGAGGTGTGGGTACAGGTGACGTCAAACTGTGTGGCGAGGTGAGAGTACAGGTGAGGTCAAACTGCGTGGCGAGGTGTGGGTACAGGTGAGGTCAAACTGTGTGGCGAGGTGAGGGTACAGGTGACGTCAAACTGTGTGGCGAGGTGTGAGTACAGGTGACGTCAAACTGTGTGGCGAGGTGTGGGTACAGGTGAGGTCAAACTGTGTGGCGAGGTGAGGGTACAGGTGACGTCAAACTGTGTGGCGAGGTGTGGGTACAGGTGACGTCAAACTGTGTGGCGAGGTGAGAGTACAGGTGACGTCAAACTGTGTGGCGAGGTGAGAGTACAGGTGACGTCAAACTGTGTGGCGAGGTGAGAGTACAGGTAAGGTCAAACTGTGTGGCGAGGTGAGGGTACAGGTGACGTCAAACTGTGGCGAGGTGAGGGTACAGGTGAGGTCAAACTGTGTGGCGAGGTGAGGGTACAGGTGAGGTGAAACTGCGTGGCGAGGTGAGAGTACAGGTGACGTCAAACTGTGTGGCGAGGTGAGGGTACAGGTGAGGTCAAACTGTGTGGCGAGGTGAGGGTACAGGTGAGGTCAAACTGCGTGGAGAGGTGAGAGTACAGGTGACGTCAAACTGTGTGGCGAGGTGAGGGTACAGGTAAGGTCAAACTGAGTGGCGAGGTGAGAGTACAGGTGACGTCAAACTGTGTGGCGAGGTGTGGGTACAGGTAAGGTCAAACTGCGTGGCGAGGTGAGAGTACAGGTGACGTCAAACTGTGTGGCGAGGTGAGAGTACAGGTGAGGTCAAACTGTGTGGCGAGGTGAGGGTACAGGTGAGGTCAAGCTACGTTGCGAGGTGAGAGTACAGGTGAGGTCAAACTGTGTGGCGAGGTGAGGATACAGGTGACGTCATACTGTGGCGAGGTGTGGGTACAGGTGAGGTCAAACTGTGTGGCGAGGTGAGGGTACAGGTGACGTCAAACTGTGTGGCGAGGTGAGAGTACAGGTGACGTCAAACTGTGTGGCGAGGTGAGAGTACAGGTGACGTCAAACTGTGTGGCGAGGTGTGGGTACAGGTGACGTCAAACTGTGTGGCGAGGTGTGGGTACAGGTGAGGTCAAACTGTGTGGCGAGGTGAGGGTACAGGTGAGGTCAAACTGTGTGGCGAGGTGAGAGTACAGGTGACGTCAAACTGTGTGGCGAGGTGAGAGTACAGGTGACGTCAAACTGTGTGGCGAGGTGAGAGTACAGGTGACGTCAAACTGTGTGGCGAGGTGTGGGTACAGGTGACGTCAAACTGCGTGGCGAGGTGAGGGTACAGGTGAGGTCAAACTGAGTGGCGAGGTGAGAGTACAGGTGACGTCAAACTGTGTGGCGAGGTGTGGGTACAGGTGAGGTCAAACTGCGTGGCGAGGTGAGAGTACAGGTGACGTCAAACTGAGTGGCGAGGTGTGGGTACAGGTGACGTCAAACTGTGTGGCGAGGTGAGAGTACAGGTGACGTCAAACTGCGTGGCGAGGTGTGGGTACAGGTGAGGTCAAACTGTGTGGCGAGGTGTGGGTACAGGTGACGTCAAACTGTGTGGCGAGGTGAGAGTACAGGTGAGGTCAAACTGCGTGGTGAGGTGTGGGTACAGGTGAGGTCAAACTGTGTGGCGAGGTGTGGGTACAGGTGACGTCAAACTGTGTGGTGAGGTGAGAGTACAGGTGACGTCAAACTGTGTGGCGAGGTGTGGGTACAGGTGACGTCAAACTGCGTGGCGAGGTGAGGGTACAGGTGAGGTCAAATTGAGTGGCGAGGTGAGAGTACAGGTGACGTCAAACTGTGTGGCGAGGTGTGGGTACAGGTGAGGTCAAACTGCGTGGCGAGGTGAGGGTACAGGTTACGTCAAACTGCGTGGCGAGGTGAGGGTACAGGTGAGGTCAAACTGTGTGGCGAGGTGTGGGTACAGGTGACGTCAAACTGAGTGGCGAGGTGAGAGTACAGGTGACGTCAAACTGTGTGGCGAGGTGAGAGTACAGGTGACGTCAAACTGTGTGGCGAGGTGAGAGTACAGGTGACGTCAAACTGTGGCGAGGTGAGGGTACAGGTGAGGTCAAACTGCGTGGCGAGGTGAGAGTACAGGTGACGTCAAACTGTGTGGCGAGGTGAGAGTACAGGTGAGGTCAAACTGTGTGGCGAGGTGAGGGTACAGGTGACGTCAATCTGTGGCGAGGTGAGGGTACAGGTGAGGTCAAACTGTGTGGCGAGGTGAGGGTACAGGTGAGGTCAAACTGCGTGGCGAGGTGAGAGTAAAGGTGACGTCAAACTGTGTGGCGAGGTGTGGGTACAGGTGAGGTCAAACTGAGTGGCGAGGTGTGGGTACAGGTGAGGTCAAACTGCGTGGCGAGGTGAGAGTACAGGTGACGTCAAACTGTGTGGCGAGGTGAGGGTACAGGTGAGGTCAAACTGAGTGGCGAGGTGAGAGTACAGGTGACGTCAAACTGTGTGGCGAGGTGTGGGTACAGGTGACGTCAAACTGCGTGGCGAGGTGAGGGTACAGGTGAGGTCAAACTGAGTGGCGAGGTGAGAGTACAGGTGACGTCAAACTGTGTGGCGAGGTGTGGGTACAGGTGAGGTCAAACTGCGTGGCGAGGTGAGGGTACAGGTGACGTCAAACTGCGTGGCGAGGTGAGGGTACAGGTGAGGTCAAACTGTGTGGCGAGGTGAGAGTACAGGTGACGTCAAACTGTGTGGCGAGGTGTGGGTACAGGTGACGTCAAACTGCGTGGCGAGGTGAGGGTACAGGTGAGGTCAAACTGAGTGGCGAGGTGAGAGTACAGGTGACGTCAAACTGTGTGGCGAGGTGAGAGTACAGGTGACGTCAAACTGTGTGGCGAGGTGTGGGTACAGGTGACGTCAAACTGTGTGGCGAGGTGTGGGTACAGGTGACGTCAAACTGCGTGGCGAGGTGTGGGTACAGGTGACGTCAAACTGCGTGGCGAGGTGAGGGTACAGGTGAGGTCAAACTGAGTGGCGAGGTGAGAGTACAGGTGACGTCAAACTGTGTGGCGAGGTGTGGGTACAGGTGACGTCAAACTGTGTGGCGAGGTGTGGGAACAGGTGACGTCAAACTGCGTGGCGAGGTGAGGGTACAGGTGAGGTCAAACTGAGTGGCGAGGTGAGAGTACAGGTGACGTCAAACTGTGTGGCGAGGTGTGGGTACAGGTGACGTCAAACTGTGTGGCGAGGTGAGAGTACAGGTGACGTCAAACTGTGTGGCGAGGTGAGAGTACAGGTGACGTCAAACTGTGTGGCGAGGTGTGGGTACAGGTGACGTCAAACTGTGTGGCGAGGTGTGGGTACAGGTGACGTCAAACTGCGTGGCGAGGTGAGGGTACAGGTGAGGTCAAACTGAGTGGCGAGGTGAGAGTACAGGTGACGTCAAACTGTGTGGCGAGGTGTGGGTACAGGTGACGTCAAACTGTGTGGCGAGGTGAGAGTACAGGTGACGTCAAACTGTGTGGCGAGGTGTGGGTACAGGTGACGTCAAACTGCGTGGCGAGGTGAGGGTACAGGTGAGGTCAAACTGCGTGGCGAGGTGAGAGTACAGGTGAGGTCAAACTGTGTGGCGAGGTGAGAGTACAGGTGAGGTCAAACTGTGTGGCGAGGTGAGAGTACAGGTGAGGTCAAACTGCGTGGCGAGGTGAGAGTACAGGTGAGGTCAAACTGTGTGGCGAGGTGTGGGTACAGGTGAGGTCAAACTGTGTGGCGAGGTGAGGGTACAGGTGAGGTCAAACTGTGTGGCGAGGTGAGAGTACAGGTGAGGTCAAACTGTGTGGCGAGGTGAGAGTACAGGTGAGGTCAAACTGTGTGGCGAGGTGAGGGTACAGGTGAGGTCAAACTGCGTGGCGAGGTGAGAGTACAGGTGAGGTCAAACTGCGTGGCGAGGTGAGAGTACAGGTGAGGTCAAACTGCGTGGCGAGGTGAGAGTACAGGTGAGGTCAAACTGCGTGGTGAGGTGAGAGTACAGGAGAGGTCAAACTGCGTGGCGAGGTGAGAGTACAGGTGAGGTCAAACTGCGTGGCGAGGTGAAGGTACAGGTGACGTCAAATTGCGTGGCGAGGTGAGAGTACAGGTGACGTCAAACTGCGTGGCGATGTGAGAGTACAGGTGACGTCAAACTGCGTGGCGAGGTGAGAGTACAGGTGACGTCAAACTGCGTGGCGAGGTGAGAGTACAGGTGAGGTCAAACTGCGTGGCGGGGTGAGAGTACAGGTGAGGTCAAACTGTGTGGCGAGGTGAGAGTACAGGTGACGTCAAACTGTGTGGCGAGGTGAGAGTACAGGTGACGTCAAACTGTGTGGCGAGGTGAGAGTACAGGTGAGGTCAAACTGCGTGGCGAGGTGAGGGTACAGGTGACGTCAAACTGTGTGGCGAGGTGAGGGTACAGGTGAGGTCAAACTACGTGGCTAGGTGAGGGTACAGGTGACGTCAAACTGTATGGCGAGGTGAGAGTACAGGTGACGTCAAACTGTGTGGCGAGGTGAGGGTACAGGTGAGGTCAAACTGCGTGGCGAGGTGAGGGTACAGATGACGTCAAACTGTGTGGCGAGGTGAGGGTACAGGTGACGTCAAACTGTGTGGCGAGGTGAGGGTACAGGTGACGTCAAACTGTGTGGCGAGGTGAGGGTACAGGTGAGGTCAAACTACGTGGCGAGGTAGGAGTGCAGGTGAGGTCAAACTACGTGGCGAGGTGAGAGTGCAGGTGAGGTCAAACTACGTGGCGAGGTGAGAGTACAGGTGAGGTCAAACTACGTGGCGAGGTGAGAGTGCAGGTGAGGTCAAACTACGTGGCTAGGTGAGGGTACAGGTGAGGTCAAACTGTGTGGCGAGGTGAGAGTACAGGTGAACTCAAACTGTGTGGCGAGGTGAGGGTACAGGTGAGGTCAAACTGTGTGGTGAGGTGAGGGTACAGGTGAGGTCAAACTGTGTGGCGAGGTGAGAGTACAGGTGAACTCAAACTGTGTGGCGAGGTGAGGGTACAGGTGAGGTCAAACTGTGTGGTGAGGTGAGGGTACAGGTGAGGTCAAACTGTGTGGCGAGGTGAGAGTACAGGTGAACTCAAACTACGTGGCGAGGTGAGAGTGCAGGTGAGGTCAAACTACGTGGCTAGGTGAAGGTACAGGTGAGGTCAAACTGTGTGGCGAGGTGCGGGTACAGGTGAGGTCAAACTACGTGGCGAGGTGAGAGTGCAGGTGAGGTCAAACTCCGTGGCGAGGTGAGAGTGCAGGTGAGGTCAAACTACGTGGCGAGGTGAGGGTACAGGTGAGGTCAAACTGTGTGGCGAGGTGAGAGTACAGGTGAACTCAAACTGTGTGGCGAGGTGAGGGTACAGGTGAGGTCAAACTGTGTGGTGAGGTGAGGGTACAGGTGAGGTCAAACTGTGTGGCGAGGTGAGAGTACAGGTGAACTCAAACTGTGTGGCGAGGTGAGGGTACAGGTGAGGTCAAACTACGTGGCTAGGTGAGGGTACAGGTGAGGTCAAACTACGTAGCTAGGTGAGGGTACAGGTGAGGTCAAACTGTGTGGCGAGGTGAGAGTACAGGTGAACTCAAACTGCGTGACTAGGTGAGGGTACAGGTGAGGTCAAACTACGTGGCTAGGTGAGGGTACAGGTGAGGTCAAACTACGGGGCGAGGTGAGAGTACAGGTGAGGTCAAACTACGTGGCGAGGTGAGGGTACAGGTGAGGTCAAACTGCGTGACTAGGTGAGGGTACAGGTGAGGTCAAACTACGTGGCTAGGTGAGGGTACAGGTGAGGTCAAACTGCGTGACTAGGTGAGGGTACAGGTGAGGTCAAACTGCGTGACTAGGTGAGGGTACATGTGAGGTCAAACTGCGTGACTAGGTGATGGTACAGGTGAGGTCAAACTACGTGGCTAGGTGAGGATACAGGTGAGGTCAAACTGCGTGACTAGGTGAGGGTACAGGTGAGGTCAAAGTACGTGACTAGGTGAGGGTACAGGTGAGGTCAAACTACGTGGCTAGGTGAGGGTACAGGTGAGGTCAAACTGCGTGACTAGGTGAGGGTACAGGTGAGGTCAAACTACGTGGCTAGGTGAGGGTACAGGTGAGGTCAAACTGCGTGACTAGGTGAGGGTACAGGTGAGGTCAAACTGCGTGACTAGGTGAGGGTACATGTGAGGTCAAACTGCGTGACTAGGTGAGGGTACAGGTGAGGTCAAACTACGTGGCTAGGTGAGGATACAGGTGAGGTCAAACTGCGTGACTAGGTGAGGGTACAGGTGAGGTCAAACTGCGTGACTAGGTGAGGGTACAGGTGAGGTCAAACTGCGTGACTAGGTGAGGGTACAGGTGAGGTAAAACTACGTGGCTAGGTGAGGGTACAGGTGAGGTCAAACTGCGTGGCTAGGTGAGGGTACAGGTGAGGTCAAACTACGGGGCGAGGTGAGGGTACAGGTGAGGTCAAACTGCGTGACTAGGTGAGAGTACAGGTGAGGTCAAACTACGTGGCTAGGTGAGGGTACAGGTGAGGTCAAACTACGTGGCTAGGTGAGGGTACAGGTGAGGTCAAACTACGGGGCGAGGTGAGAGTACAGGTGAGGTCAAACTACGTGGCTAGGTGAGAGTACAGGTGAGGTCAAACTGCGTGACTAGGTGAAGGTACAGGTGAGGTCAAACTGCGTGGCGAGGTGAGGGTACAGGTGAGGTCAAACTACGGGGCGAGGTGAGGGTACAGGTGAGGTCAAACTGCGTGGCGAGGTGAGAGTACAGGTGAGGTCAAACTGCGTGGCGAGGTGAGAGTACAGGTGAGGTCAAACTGAGTGGCGAGGTGAGAGTACAGGTGAGATCAAACTACGTGGCTAGGTGAAAACAAACAAAAAATTACAAAACAACTTTGCCTTAATCTAATTCAAAATATAAAATGAAACTGTATTATTGATTAGAGTTTATAAGTTACAATGCGTCGAGCTTCTTCCCTACATACATCCAATCACATTTTCCTAAAACAACCAATCCTTTGGCAAAGTAGAGAACCAGCAATTGTGGTTAAGGATTGTTTAATCATCGGGCTCTGTTTCACTCACGTTGGGGAGAACTTTAATTATCTCAAGCAAAACCATGCTTCATGCTCACTGCGGAGGAGGGCAATCAAATTAGGAACTGATCGCCGACTTCGTACTGCGTTATGTCCAAAGTATACGGTAAATGGACTTAATATTTATCAAAAATATGTTGAAAATTCAGGAAATACTTTTATGAAATGCTTTGACGATTTTATTATGTTTTCGATAAAGTGTTTAAAATCATTTTGTTGTAGAATTGCAGTTTAGAATTAACTAAGAAGAAAAATGTTTCGTGATTATTTCATATTGCTCTCTTCTGTTTTTGTTTATTTAAGGTTTCAACATCTAACATTGTAGCAATTAAGGCTTTTGAAGATGTGGCATTAATATCTGCTCGCTCCAGAAATAAATTATAAATACTACATAAATACCCCCGTTGCAGCAGACCTGCATACTCAGCGAATTTCAAATGCAAAAGAACATATTTCAATCCAACATAGCGAGATTTGACATGTTTTTGTAATCTCCATAAGAATAACATGGGGAATGAGTATGCAGGTTTGCTGCCACGAAAATGGAAATATCGGGGATTTTAGACTATTAAACGTTAGATTTCATGTAGATGAAGCCATAAACCAAGTTTTATTAAGATATGTTGAGAAATAAGCGAGGTATAGAATTTTACTTTTTCCCCATAAGGTTAACATTGGGACAACGTACTGTGTTTACCACTTTCAATATCTCGGTAACCAATAGACATGGAGCAATGATTGAAAATACTAAATTGTTTGTTTATTCGAGCTGAATTCAATGGTGCAAACCAAAATCCAATTAGTTTTATTCTTCTATGTGAAAAACCAAATAAACCCATTTTTGGGGGGGTTTATCCCCCTTAACCCCCCCTTCCAGCGGTCCGATCGGGCTGGTTTTCGAACTCATCCGAATAATTACTACTTCACACACCTGTGCCAAATTTCATTCCGATCAGACCATTTTTGCGAGCGCTATCGTGCTTACAGACACACACACACACACACACACATATATATATATATATATATATATATATATAGCCTCTGAGGGCCCCAAAACGAAAAGTTATGATGGTCTTGGGCTTAGGTCTTACCATGAGACCTACCGTAATAGCTTCTTCCTTATAGGGGAAATTCGCTAAAACACTTAACTTATCTTTGAGATCCCTTTGAGATTTATTACTCACATCACTTGGTTTTTCCCGACTACACCAATACAAATACAATCACACCCACAAATACACATTTCTGTACGGTGAATTTAGAGTTTATAACCCTAAACCTTTATTTAAAGGGCAATTTTTTATATAGAGTTTTATCATTTATTGAAAACTCTTCACAAATCAACACAGATTTTTACAAAGGTTATTTACTAGAACCCCAAAAATGTAGAACAGACCCCCGTCTCTTTCGAACAGACATTGGAATTTGCATGTAGTTGAGTAATAAAGGTTAGTTATGGAACGTAGAAATGTTAACTGGGAGCAAATTAAATCAGGCAGATGCTAAAGTAATCTGCATCCATTCCTAGAAAAACAAAAAACCCGTAAATTTAAAGAACTTAATAAAAACTTAACCACCACATTCGTGACTACACAATGTAACATGTAAGCAAGATATGTAAGTGTACCTCAGTCTCGTTGTAGCGTGACGGCGAGCCATATGTACAAGTTACGCGGGAGATGAAGAAGCTGACAGCTCCAACTCGTATTACGTCATCATTTTCCCGCCAAAATGATTACCTTGCGCCGTAAACTCTGCATTTCTACCTCACTGAATAGTCAAGTATACTCATGATGATTTCCAATTTTTTTGTTCATAAGACTTAAGTTATTTAATGCAATTGAAGGAAACGTTATTTACGACCTTAATTTTTTGTGCTTATATTAGGTTTTTAAAATAACTAAGGAAATATTGAGCTTTATTTAATTCAGTATGTCAATAATTCCTAGTAAGTGTATTCAAGTCTTATGATGGTGTTCACTTTTTTCAGATAATTCAATTTAATTCTCAAACCATTGGATGGTCTAAAGCGAAGAATAGTCATGAATTCTAGAGGGGAATGTTACTTTACTTGGAATATGGTTAAATAAAGTAATGCGTAAAAGGATGGCGAAATATTTATATTTTCCTTTTTCCGAATGGTGCTATTTTAATATTTCTTCTGTTACATTACGTATTTAAAAAAAAATACTAAAAACTATATTTTAAGACAATGAGATACGACACACCGATTTTAAGATTGAACTAGTCATTACTGAGATGTTGATATTCATTTCTCTTTAGGTCCTAAAACACAAGAAGTGGTCGAACAGTGAAACCCCCAAAAATGTTGAGGCACACACGACCTACTGCCTAAAGGGAGCGAGGATGTCCAAATATGTATACGAGGATGGACTGTCTGATTTTTGTTTCTTTACTTTTTACTTGGAGATCTATAAATTAAATATAATAATTTTGGAGGGAAAAAATGGATTCAATTACTAATTAGAATTAATTTCTATAAAAATTTATATTTGATTGTATTAAATACGCTATTTACCGATGAAATGAAAAAGAACTACAGTATTCATTAAGACCAACCTTTTATTGTTTTATAACATAAAGATAGCTTAAAAGCTGAACATATCCAGTCTCAATTCGAACCTAAGTGTTTCGTTAACTAGGAAATGTTTCAAAATTGAAAATGGCACGAAAACTTCCTTTTCTTTATCTGGTTGATCCAACTGAACTTTTTCTTCAAAACTGTACCTTTTTTCAATATTATCAACGATAATGACAACAGAGGGAGTTTCCGTGATAGGCTTCTCGCTAGGAACCGGAGCGATTAAAAACGTCACGGTTCTTGATTTTGCATCATATTTATATCTAACCCAAATTAAATAATCCTGCTTTAAAGCCTTAAAACGCAATAAATTTGAAATAGAGCCAACATCTTCATCACTGTTGGTCATGCTTTGGGTTACTATCATACGAGACTGAGGTGGCTTCACACGGTGCGTTGCCCAATGTTCCTTAAGCGCTTTCACAGGCCCTTGCCAAAAACATACCCTACAGGTTGTCGGCCTTAACGAACAGTACTTTTCATGATCGTCATCTTTCCTTACAACTTGTGTGCAGCCTTCGTATTTGCAGGTGTGTGGAATCAATTCCAAGACTTTTCTGACGAACACAGGGTTCTCAAGGTGGGAAAACTCCTTCCTGCATGTCGGGCAGGTGTCCTGTCCACTTCTGCAGACTCGGCAGATGACGTGCCCGTTGACACACTGCACAGTGTCCGGTGTGAGGGTGTGTAAACAGACGGCACACTCCGTAATGTCCACCAGGGACTTCCAAATCTCTCTTAGGTCCTCTAACCCCAACTGATCCTGCAACATTGCAAAGATAAGTTTGCAGCAAAACGAAAAGCAGCTTGAAAAATTATTTTGTGTGACAGCTACTCAAATAAAACGTTTTAGCCGGTACAGCTTCATATCTGATCTTCTGTTTTTAGAGGTTATGTTAATTCTACTTATTGTTTGTGCGTTTTGCCTGGGTTTAGTAATTGAGCTTCTCAATATGATTTAACACGGGCGAAAATCAGTTTAGATTTCGGTAATCCGACATCAACTATCAACCGATATTGTTTAAATCAACCGATGTACTTTTTCAACAACCATCAGTAATGAAGAAATATCGATGGTAAGCAACAACCGAAACCATTGTCAATTATATTACTCGATTCTCTTACGAACAACTCCAAACGTAAATATAATAAAACTGAATTAAACTAAAAATAATCAAGCTGGCCAAAAACTAAATTAAAACGTTACTATAATCAACTAAACCTACAAACAACTTAGTTCGTTTCGTATCATCCGACATCTTTTACTAAACTACTATCGCTGAATATATTTTCATAGAGAAACAAAATCGATCGATTTGAAATACAATGGAATCGGATTTCAAGTTCTATCCAACAAACAATACATCGGTAGATCGTTCGATATTATTTTCTTAGAAATCAGATGTTGAATCATCTGCTATAGGAACGAACGGTAGAAGATCAGATATGAAACTCGTACCTTTTAGCCTATTTGTCAGTAAAAAAAGAAGATATTTTGGAAATAAAGTACGATTTTGTGTTAGTGTGGGTAAAGTGATAACTATGGTGTGTAAGTAATGGGTTTTTATTCGGATCGAGTCGAGTTTTAAAAACTACTCTCTGTTTCCGAGCTTTTTTTGAGTCAAGTTTCTTTCAGTTGAGAAGATAATAGTTACTATATTACCCACATACTACACACTACGCACTCCAAAATTCCCATAATATCAAAAATAATAATTATCAATGATATACAATCAATACTTTTAGATTATTAGGCTACCTTTAAGTTAAAAATTGCCTAAATTAAGGGCAAACAAATCTAATTATGCTCAGAAAACGATTAATTGGACTCACATTGAAATTTTTTCTTTGAGGCCTCCTTCAGAATTAATCTAAATAATGAAGAAACTAAAAAGTCAGGCTAACTTTGATGGAAGTTGCGCTAGCTAAATATCTATACCTATAAAAGGCAAAGCCCTCACTCACTCACTCATTCACTCACTCACTCATCACTAATTCTCCAACTTCCCAATAACCCAGAAGGCTGAAATTTGGTTCATTGTTTCTTTAGGCATTAAATAGGAAAACTAAATGGTTTTCATCGTGATCTGACCCTCGGACTCCGCCATGGACCCTCTCAAAGATCCCATATTATCCTTATGGCAGAATACAAATTGGTGAAATGTTTACATTTAAACAGTTGTAAAATGCAAGAAATTTAGTGGAATATCAAACCAGCTGTCAGGAATAGAACATAAAATAAATCACTGACTAGAGATACTTATAAGACCTTTCTTCCCGTAACAGCTGTTAATGAAAGAGCTAATTTAAACCATTTATTTTATCTACATCATTAGAAAAAAAAATACTTTGCCTTTGTCTTTTAGAACATTTCATTGGTGGAATTATTACCATAGGTCTCACGGCAAGACCTAAGCGCGAGACCATGAGCGCGAGACCATGAGCGCTCCCAGAAGCAAAAAACACTATTCAAACTATATTTAAGGCTGAAAACACACGGTACATTGTCCCTATAGAAAAATTCTATATCTCGGTTATTACTCAACATATCTTGATAAAACTTGGTATGTGGTTTTTTTTGGTTCAGATTCACCTGATATTGTTTTAAAACCACCAAATTTTTGAATGACTGTTGCAATAGACCTGCATACTCATTCCCCATTTTATTCTAATGGAAGAAATGAAATAAGGTCCTGCACGTAGTCTGGAGGTCTGCTGCAACGGGGGTATTTTTATGTTCAAGATAAACCCTAAAAACCTTAGAATTTTTTTGACATTAAATCAAGGCAATTTCTACGTTTTACGTACATAAACTTTCATGAAACAGAAAACTGCTTTAGGATTCTCTAAGTACGCAAGGTCTGCTGCGACGGAGATTTTATATTCCTGCTTAAGGGCCACTATACAGTATACCATGCATGCGAGCAGATTCAACGATATTGGGCATAAGCCTTCCCAGGGCAGTTGCACCCTTGAGGCCTTTATCGGTGGGGCGCTGAATCTGCTCATATGTATAGTACAGGAAGGCCAAATAGAAATACCTCCTGCGGGGGGCAGCAATAGAATAACTCCAGTCGCAGCAGACCTGCGGCCTTTGAGGATTCCTGAAAACATCTTTCTGGTTAATAAAAGTCCATCTTCTTTATATTTGTCAAATACCACTTACCTATCATTGCTCAGCCCAAACTACAAGACTTAGAACCTTGGACCTTAGCATGGACGATTTTAAGGGCGTAAGCATCCCCTAAGAACGGGTTTTTTAATTCAAAGTTTTAAGGGTTTTGGCGGGGTTGAAGTTTATAAATTTTCCTACGCAAGTGGAATGGATGATCTTTTGTTTAATTTTCAATGTTCATTTAACAAGCAGGTGGTTCAGCTTCACAAATGGATACTATTTTACAGCTGATTTATAATTTGGTTACTTTCATAATGGTTTTATAGTTGTTTTGTTGATTTTTTAGGTGATATGTACTATGTTAAATATATAAAAGTTAAATTTAGTTTAGTTAGTTAACTTAAAGTCGTCATTCGTTTTTGTACCTCATCTGTTTAATCATAAACTCAGTATGTGGCCCTATCTTTATTTAGGCAGCGGGAGTTACAGTTTTTATCGTGAGCAAAGCCACGGGTAACTGCTAGTATATATATACAGGGTGAGTCAGACCACCCGTCCACCTAATGTAGCGGGAGAACGGTTTGAAATAGAAACGTCAAATAAAATTATTCCCCACTAATTTGCACATGAAGAATTCATTAAAAATATTTTCATCGCGATTCATGTACAGGGTGTTCCAGAAATGAAGGTCATGGGTTCGAATCTCAACATTTTCTCAAGTAAACCTACAGCAAATATTATATCATTTTAAAGGTCTTGCTGAAAGAAACATTTTGGTGAAAACAGAACTAAATTATCTCAAGCCGTTTCAAAATGGCGGCCATTTTTGTGAAAATTTTCGATATTTACGGAACCCCCTGTATTTTTCAAACCACTCAACATTTTTCAGTTCTGATTCAAAATTCTTAATCCTTGGTAACTCAGCTTTACTAAAATATGTCACATGACAATATTTAAATATTTTTTAAATTTTGAAAAACAATTATTTTTTGAAAATGTTGGCAGCCCTGAAAATAAAAAAAAATCAAATAGCAACATATACCAAAAAGCATATAATTTTAAAGGTCTTCAAAATTCCTACAACTTTGTAATTTACACAAGTATTCTAACTTTTTTAGTTTTTTAGTTATGGTCAAAAAACTCCATTTCCCCATATGAAGTGCATGTTATTTATGCAGTTCATAATAACCAAAGGGTACCCACAGACCGTTTGCTATGGACGTGCAAATAACATGCACTTTATATGGGAAAATGGAGTTTTTTGACCATAACTAAAATACTAAAAAAGTTAGAATACTTGTGTAAGTTACAAAGTTGTAGGAATTTTGAAGACCTTTAAAATTATATGCTTTTTGGTATATGTTGCTATTTGATTTTTTATATTTTCAGGGCTGCCAACATTTTCAAAAAATAATTGTTTTTCAAAATTTAAAAAGTTTTTAAATATTGTCATGTGACATATCATAGTAAAGCTGAGTTACCAAGGATCAAGAATTTTGAATCAGAACTGAAAAATGTTGAGTGGTTTGAAAAATACGGGGGGTTCCGTAAATATCGAATATTTTCACAAAAACGGCCGCCATTTTGAAACGGCTTGAGATAATTTAGTTCTGTTTTCACCAAAATGTTTCTTTTAACAAGACCTTTAAAATGATATAGTATTTTCTGTAGGTTTACTGAAGAAAATTTTGAGATTCGAACCCATGACCTTCATTTCTGGAACACCCTGTACATGAATCGCGATGAAAATATTTTTAATGAATTCTTCATATGCAAATTAGTGGGGAATAATTTTATTTGACGTTTCTATGTCAAACCGTTCTCCCGCTACAATAGGTGGACGGGTGGTCTGACTCACCCTGTATATATATATATATATATATATATATATATATATATATATAAACTTGCTACTTTCGGATTGGCATCAGTAAATACAGTCGCTCCAGAATTAGAAATTGATATCTCACTTGATATCTCAGATATATCACAGATATCTCACTCTTGATATCTATCAGTTATCTCACTTGAAGGATAACGCCTTCAAATCGGTTCCAGGAGTGTGTCAGGCTATTATTTGTAGCCTACTTTCGAAGACCTGAAGAATGTTTTTTTATTATTTCCATAATTATTCTGTTTGGAATATTGAAATACGGCTATATTTTCAGCAAATAATAAAAGTGCAATTTGTATATATTTTATTTTAATAGATTTTATAAAATAAACTATAAAAATGGACTGCGACTATATTATCAGCTAAAAAATAAAGCTGCATTTCAGTGTTCCGAGGTGCATAGTAACTGAAAAATAAAGTCTGCTGTTATTTCAAGTTCAATATGAATAATATTAATAAAATATAAATACTAGCCTAATACAAGCTTAAAAAAGGAACTGGTTGAACGCCTTCACTCGCGCACAAAAATACAATTAAATGTATAAATATAAATATATACTGCATTTTAATACAAATATCTAAAGAGACCCAGGAGTGATACAGAAACCTTGAATCCAAGTCTATGAGATATCGATTTATCTGTAAAGTGGGCTTCGTACTTGAGATTAATAAGATTCTAAAAACATTTCCATTCTTTGTCAAGAGTCAAGATTGCAAATCTCTGATATTCGAAAATCATATTTTCATCATTCGAAGATCACATGCTTCATTTTTTATACCACTGATATGTGACAGAGACATTTTCCATGAGTCTGAGCTTGATATCCGAATTTTCTGTTTTTTCCCAACGGGAACTATGTGGAAGTTTATGAAACAATTTTATATTTAACAAAAGCTACGTATATAGTGTTGAAATGTAATCGAGCTAATTTTTTATGTGTTTGTTATTTGAGAATTTACAGCACAACAAATTTGTTCAGCTCATTTTTGAACGCAATGTATTAATTAATAGGAAATCGTGATTTTTCCCACTTTTTCTCGTCTTGTGTGCATTATTGAAAATCTTTAAACACATCTGTGTAATGTATTTTCCTGTAGATTTTCACAGGATTTCATCACAATTTACTTCAACTTTTGAAAAATCTTGGCCAATGAATTTTAAATGAAACAAATAAGAAAAAGTAATGGCCTTCTTGGCTCATAATGACCTTTTGAGTTGTTTTGGTTACAGAGTGTCAACAAAATGTACATAAATCCAGATACATATTTATCACAATATGTAAATAAAACCAAACCTTAATATATTCTGGTTGAGTTCTCAACCTGAAACTGATCTATTGAATACATTTTTACAACCCATAAGAGCACAAGTTCAAAATTTCAATCTAATCCGGGGAACCCAAAGCAAGGCATCCAATTCTGACAATTAACTCTTTTACTGCTTTATTAAAATAAACACATCCCTAAACCGTTATTTGATAGAAAGATAACGTAAAGTAAAGTGCATTCTTAAATAGGACTGGTTTCTAATAAATTATTTTGTATCGAGAAAACATGAAGCATGATACATTCAATTAAATCTATTAGCAAATATGTATTCTTAAACTGAATGATGTTGTCAAATTAAATAGCATAATTTTATGAAATGTTTTTGTATGAATATACTTTACGAAATGGTTTTTAGCTATACATCTAATTGGCAACATAAAATTACCGTCAATACAGCACTAAACTGCTAGAGTAATCGAATAAAATCACTACAATCACATATTATATTGCTACAGGCTATGAAATTCATAAAATACAAACCCATCACGATTTTCCACCTGAACAAATGTTACCTGAATGTGAAATCAAAAGCCATAAAACTCTGAATGGGTGTCAGCCCACATATTGGCTCGTTGAAAAACTCGTTTAGGATGAAAAATATAACTGGGAATTAATGTAATGTTCAAAGCGGATAAAATACGTAGAATATAAAATTACTGCGACGAAGGTTGTAACCAATACGATGTGAACATATTATTATAAAAACTAATTATGTATATTCAATGAAATACTACAAGTTTTGTAAAATAACTATTTGTGTGCCAGTTAAAAAAAGATTAACGTGTGTATTAGATGTATTTTTAACCTGTTTGCTATAAACAGTATTGTTTTTAACGTTCACTCTACTGTTTTTAATATTTAATAAAGAAAAAAAATTATTGTTGTATTTTTTAATACTAAGCTAACTAGTTTAAGCTATAAAGTTTTCATTACAGCTTAATGGCATTAACGTTAATCAGTTACCTCAAAAAACTGAGATACGATTAAAATTTTCAAAAACATTATGGATGTGTGTGGTAATTTAAGCAAGTTGCCACTGAAAACTTAACACAATTAGTATAACCATTAAGTATACTACTTACTTAATCCCAGTAACTTACTTCCCACATTTTAAACTTAAATTTAGATTACGCATCAGATTCAATTAAGGTACGTTTTCTGTACAATAACATTTAATGCTATTGCAAGAGATAGTTTCTAAGAAAATATTTACATAAAAAAATACTTTGAATTTCTTAAGTACATTCAAATTTAATACGTGTAAATCATACGAAAGAATCACACTAAATTTACAACGCTTAAAATTAAAATTACAAGATAAATATCCACTTTAAATCACGCCTTCCCAGAAAAAAGGCACTCAAAGAATATAGTCATTGGTTAAAAGAAAACAACTTTGACTGGAGCTATATCAATTAAAAACAGGTTTGCAGAGTTTTGCTGCCGAAGACTCCCAGCAATAACAATCACTGCCGCGGCTGTTGACCGGGATTTCGAGGACTTCTGGAATCGTTAAAACTAATGACCGAGGCAATAAACTGCGATAAATACAACGGGGGCGGGGTTGACTGCGACTGTAGTACGTGATTATGCCCTCGTGTTACATATGTTTACTTTTATTATTGTGGGTACTTTCAATTATTCCATTTTTGTCTGAAACCGGAAATATTTCTGTTAATAGTTGTTTGCAATGAAGATAGCCTATTTTCTTATGTTTTTGTCAACGGTAAACACTGAAATTACTTATTTGTTTTAAGATCAGACTCTGATACAACTATCGCACCAACGTAGTTTACTTTCATATGTTTTTGTCATACGTCATTCGAGAATTGATTGTTTAACTCTTACATTTTAACTAAATTACTCTTCAATTTACAAAATTATCAAAAATCATAGATTTTTATGGTGACTAATAT
Source organism: Flexamia atlantica (assembly GCA_035578135.1). Lineage (NCBI taxonomy): Eukaryota > Metazoa > Arthropoda > Insecta > Hemiptera > Cicadellidae > Flexamia > Flexamia atlantica. The sequence goes on along the minus strand of JAQJVK010000004.1, from coordinate 7,667,003 downwards.
ACAGATTATATACAAAGTGTGTTCAGATAAATTAAAAAAGTATATGCACATATAGATGGACTAGTACTACCTTTTTAAGCAAAAACGGTTTTGTACTCTTCGCAAGGAGATGAAAGAAAGCATAAAACGTAAGCTTCGGTTGGCTCTTACAATAGTTATATGTGCGTCTATAACGACTGAAGTGCAACCTTTTTCTCCCTGAGGGAAATAGTTTTTCCCGAGGGAGAAAAAGTACTTTAGTCCCTTGATGCACGCAACATTTTTCCTCCACCAACATCACAAACAATAACTATGGCATTATAACTTCACCCTGTTATGATCCTTTGCTCCATCAAACTAGATTAGAATCATATATAAATAAATAACTTATGGTATTTAGGCAATATGCAACAATTTTATTCACACTCTCAAGCAATAATTTAAAAGCACTTTTTTTCAACATTTTATGAATAAAAAAAATCCTGTCAAAAATTATAGGTTGGAAACTATTATGTTTATAAAACTTTTGGCATAACAACAACAACAAACTCTAGATAATGTGTTTATATTCAGTGTTGCCAACTTAATTCGTGCAAAAAATTATAACCTTACAATTAAATACGGTTTTTTCCGTAAGTTTGAATATTTAAGTTGTTTAATCAAATTTAGCGTACGCAAATTAAAATCGATAGGGTTGCCATATTTCCCCGCTGTCCATCGCAGCGTCGCCGGATTTCTTCCCATCTATTTCTTATGAGATTAATTTTAGTTCCATGGGAGAAAAAGCAGATACTTTTAGTCCCATGGGGAAAAAGTAAGTAGGTAAGTCTCATGGAGTACTTTAGTATCTATCTATCCAAGAGACTTAAAGGCGGCCTTAGATATAGTAGGTGGAGGGAAAATATAAATAGTTGGCCATAGCACAATACAATGTCACAAACCGGACTTCAAACGGTCCATTTATCCAAAATGGTGGTGTTTTAAATTGTTACTGCGATTAAAAATACGAATTCTATTTAATAATAAGTTTTTTCTATCTGTAGCTTTAACGCCTCGCCATTAATTATATAGTTTTGAAGACAGTATTGAACTGTGAAACCCAAATAAATTTTATCTAGTGGTTTATACTGTTTTAAATTACATACATACATACATACATACATAAAACACAATAAATTACGTACATAATTTAAACATAGACTTCATCGACAGCACTTTACTAGTAAATGCAGTAAAGAGCTTACTCAAATATAATTCGGAACGTACCGCTGATAGACATATTTAAAATGTCCTGTTTCAGCCACTGTTTTGTCAACTTTTCCATGAATACTAATAAACCATAAACTTCCTGGGCCAGATACAACGGAGGCGACGAGCTATGTGAAAATATTGCCAATTCCTGCCAAACACAATGTTGTATCAATTTACAGATTTATGCTCACCTGTTAAATTCGTATTCAAATTAAGGGTAAAGTATTTATTTTAACTGATGAACTGAAACATGAGAGTATATTCTCACTGTAGAAACTGTAGCATGTTTTAAGTTTTATTGTGCAACTGGTTTCTCCTGTTGGAAATATATAACTCCTTGAAAATTAATACTAAGGCAAAAAACGGTCTTTTTAAATCAAACTCGAAACTAAACAAGGACTTGTCTTATTTTTACCTCTTTTAATTTTATTCCAATGTTTCATCCACCGAAAACCATAAAAACTATTAAGCCAACACGTGTTTTCACTTATTTATTACGGTAGATCAAATCGAATCAAAGCAAATTTATTTCAAAAAATAATTGTTAAAAAACATACATAGAAGTCATTTTCTATATTTCACAATCTTTTGTTTACAGTTTAATTGTTTTTTGAACATACAGTACTATTTTAGAAAAACAAATTAAATAATTTCAAAACAATATGAAATTACCCCTCTCATAGGCCCACTGCCCGTACGTGAGAGTGTCGTTATCGTTAAACTGGTTTACTAACAATTGAGCTAAAAATGTATTTAGGTTCAAGAAGTATAAATAAGTTTACAAAAATAATTATATTAAAACAAAAAAATTAAAAGTTCTAATTAGGGCAAACTGAATGTATATTTATTTTAGCTTCAAACACATTATTATTAATTATAAATTTTTGTTGAGGTTAACCCAATGCCTCAGGAAAATACAATGTTTGGCCATTCAATATTGAGTTTGAAACTTTTATTTTATGAAATAATGATGTACTGCTAATTTTAAATTTTCGATTTCCCTACACAAACTTTTAAATTCTTAAAATGCTTATCTTACCTCTGCCAATAAATCCCAAAAGGACTAACGTAACCAATGTGGCTGTTGTGACAGTCATTTAATTCGCCACTATACCTATACATGATACCAGCCATGATCATCTGTCAACTAGGAGTGGAATTTATGGAGCTCCTTTCACTAGGATACCCCAGGTTAAACATAGCTGCACAGTTATTGCGTCGCTGTTTCTGAAGGCGCCACAGGTATTGCCGTGAACTGCAGTATTTTTTAATAAAATAAAAAGAGCAGAAGCATGCCTAATTTGAACTTTGGCCGTCTGCTCTCTCCCACCCTCCCCCTTTTTCAGCACTTTCAAACCTGCTGAATGAAGGAAGTCCTGGATGGAAGAGTGGTTGTGAATTGTGATAGAACATTTTAGTATTTTCCAGAAGAATACTGTAGTTAATAAACTGAGTGTCAGGTGATTCATTAGCAATTTGGGATCTTCAGAGACAGTAAGACTGCTGTGTCTAAAATCCTGTGTTTCCTAGTTTCCCTCTTCTCCAAGACCCCACCAGATTATTTTCTTTGGGGATACACAAGAATAAGGCACACGAAAACAACCCACAGGATATTCAACAGCTAAAAACGAACATAACAAAAATTTAATAAAATAAATTGAAAGAGGTACTGTACTTTACAAAACGTGGTCAGGAATTTGATGGAGAGGGCACACCTTTATAGTATAAATATCCAAGGCGGATTGTTTGGACACTTAATGTAATCTAAACGTGATCAAACTGAAATAATAGGTTGTGTAAAATGTAAACATTAACAAAACAATATTCATATCATCTATATTAAGCGCATAATCCAATCTTAAATATGGGTTGCGTTGAAAAAAACACCCTTTATCTTACATAAAGCAAAGAATTTAAGACTAAAAAATATAGTTTTTCACAGAATTAACTAAACAACAAATAATTAATTTATTCTGGGATCTTCAAAAGCGACTAACGCGACGAACTGAGGGTTCATTTCGTGAGGAAAGGCGCTCAACTTTGAAATGGAAACTGCTCTTGGTTTATTTCGCACTCTTCATTTAAACTTCCGTTATTGCTTTTTCTTCTGAGAAGAGGTCTTCTCTGTCTCAAATAAATGTATATTTATGAACCTCAAAAACTCACTCACTGCCGAATCTGTTTTAGTAAAGTAAAACTATGGTACAAAAAGGTTCGTACGAAGTCTACTACCGATTCCCTTAAGATTTATTCTATTTTTATATCAACTGATGAAGCTTAAATTTAAGGCTTCCTTCAAGTTTTTTTGTTCAAACTGGAAAGGATATGTAAGACATGGTGCCTTTCTCATTGACCTATGAGTTATTCAAAACTTGAACTATATGGTTACTCTTTGGAGCGCTACATGCTCATTCAAATTGCAAGGATTTCTGGTGATGAAATTAAATATTTTACTATTTAGTTTTCGATAACTAGGTAAAAATGAGTGTAAGCCCTTTTATACCAACTGATGCTTACATGCTTACATAAATTTACAATATTAACTTAAGGAACTCGATAATATGGGACAAGTCCCCAATAAGTATTTCGGTGCAAGAAAGAGTTTATAGCAGACGTACGAAAATAGTTAAAAAATAGTAATTCTCTAGTAGGGAGCTTTAAGTTATTCATTTCCAATTTACTTGTTTTATGAATTGCAAAAGCTGGAGCCAGCTTCCCTTTACGTAGTATAATAAGTCTTCAAGCGACTCCTCAATGAAATTGTCAATTTTAAGGTCTGCTGCTTCAAAATTAGATCCTGTTAAAAGTGATAAGGATTTGTCTTTGATAAGGAACAGTTCAGCGTGAAATTGCCGCCATTGAAGAGCTAGATTCTAGGATTATGTTAATTTTCTCATTGTAAAAGCAGGAATATTGAACGATGGTTCATCAAAAGGTATTTATTTGCATTCCTTTTTTGTTTAAATTAAAACTCAACTCATGTCAGGCTTTAATATAAGCAACATCGTTGGGCGTAGGTAATAATGTTGGTTGCAAAGCTCACATGAGGATGACAACTAGGAGTATGATTTCAATGTCATTAAAATAATACATTTTTATAGATAGTCTGACTCATTTATAGAATACTACATTATCTATACTACATTATCTTATTATGTAATGTTTACAATGGATGACGAATATCTTTGTGTTTGGTTTACTGCACCTATTTCACTACAATTTGTACCACTATTGGGTTGGTATATAAAAGCATTTTGTGCATAGGCATTGATGTGCACGCATTATTTAACTTAATATGAATATTTCATTAATGATATAACAAGTTTTATGGTAAAACGTATTTTCAAACAAAATCTAAAACTTTGATTTTATGGGTTAACATGTATTTCATGGAAACCGTTTTTTCTTTAGTGTCTGGTCTTAAAAAATTACTTATTCTTTGCAGTTGGTTGTCTAAAATAATATAAAAAAACTAAATTGTAACTGCTGGAGTTGTTGGTTGTTGGAAGAATGGTGAGAAAGGTTGTTGGAAATAGCCAAATATCGACCAGGGTGGAACATTATGGATCAATGTGGATGTGAGTGGTACAATAAGGTAATCCTGTATTATCAGGAAGGATTGACCAGAGCAACTATTACAACTATGAAATGAATAGGATAATTTAACTAGGTGGAAGGTTTACCCTGAGGCCGATCGTACCCATTGCCATATGGTCACCTAAGCCAGCTTTGATGAACAATAATTAAGTAATTAATTCCATGTACAACCTTATTAAACGCCAGAAGGGCCTACCTGGCATGTGACTGGGAATCACTGTCTGAAATTAAGCATAACTGTCCAATGGGTGATAACTATGATTCTCAATAAAGGTTTTAATTAACTATTGAGCTAAGTAATTTACTTTGGCAAGATAATAAGACAAGCAATTTTCCCTGATGAAACTACATTTGTATTAAATTGAAGGTATCGCCTCTGGAGAGGCGAAAACCACAGAAATTCACATCTTACAAAATCCCCAACTAGAATTTTTCCCCCCGGCACCCCAAACTAAGCCAAACTAGAACATTTTAGGTTGATATCGACTAATTTAATAAAAACCCCCTAATTCTTAGCATTAATACTTATCGCTGGTAGCTGGGTATGAAGGTTGTAAGTTACGCAGATGCTGCCGGCGGAGTGGGAGGAAGCCAGGTAGGCGTTCCAAAAACTTAATTTCCCTCTGACTTTCTCGAACTTTCAGATGGACTAGCCTCTGTTCAGGCTTTGTGGCCAGTACCTGGTTTGGCGTGCCAGATATATAAAAGTGACGCGCACGGCACAACCACGCCCCCTTCGGCCAAAAAGATTGCGCTGGGACTTGGTGGGGTGGTAAGGTCATCGTTGGTTCCAGAGGGTTAGTTGGGGTTGATTCCCTAAAACAACCAAAATTTGGTCTGCAAGGTTGCAGCGCCTACCCACAATTGACACCAGAAAAATTCGGATTGCAGGCTCTTGAAAAAGCGAATCACGGCGGTGTTGAAGTTGCAAGAACCGATTGGTGTCTTTGGGGTTCCGGCTCATCTCCACTCAGAATAGGTGGAACCTGAGGGCTCCCAACGCGCTGGCACCTCCGCCTGAGACTTTTGATTCTCCTTCAGTTGAAGGTTGCGAGCTGTTTGGTCAGCGATCGGGCTCCTCCCCCCCCCCAGCGGAAAAATTTGATGCTTGAGGCCTCAAGGACTCCACACTTGGTTTCTGCCCTACTCGAAGAACTCAATTTGAATAAAGGGGGGATAACTGCACGCACAATTTTTTTTTATTTTATTTTTTTTTAATTTTTTTATTCTTTATTTTTGGTTTAATATTTAGGCCTTATATTTTGTTTTCATCTGAGATTTGGTATAAACTGAAGTCTTGTGTTGTTTTTCTCAGAATTGTTGCAATCATAGCAATCATAGCAATTGTTGCAATACTCTTGTAGGCTGCTGCAAGATGCAAGCTGGCGATGGTGATTATTGGTGAGTCTTGGTGAAGCTGGTTGTTACGGAAGATGGCTGTTGTTAAGGCTGGTTATTTCAGGTGGTGATTGTTGCTGAAGATCGAAGTTAACTGAAGATGTCTGGTGAAGTTCGGAGTTGACTGAAGATGTCTATTGTTGAAGGTGGTTGTAGTTGAAGCTATTTCAGGATTTGACTGCTGCTGAAGTTCGGAGTTGACTGAAGATGTCTATTGTTGAAGGTGGTGGTAGTTGAAGCTATTTCAGGATATGACTGCTGCTGAAGTTCGGAGTTGATTGAAGATGTCTATTGTTGAAGGTGGTTGTAGTTGAAGCTATTTCAGGATTTGACTGCTGCTGAAGTTCGGAGTTGACTGAAGATGTCTATTGTTGAAGGTGGTGGTAGTTGAAGCTATTTCAGGATTTGACTGCTGCTGAAGTTCGGAGTTGACTGAAGTTGTCTATTGTTGAAGGTGGTTGTAGTTGAGGCTATTTCAGGATTTGACTGCTTGTGGCTTTTGATTCAATGTGGTGAATTGACCCTTTTCAAGGTGATTGCAAGCTGGCCTTTTTTTTTTTTTTTTGATTGTGCAGTTATTTGGTAATGACTAGTTTGTAAATAGGGACTGACTTTATAAAAAAATGCTTGTGAAACCGAAGTGTTGGTCCTGACTATATTATGTAAGATTTACCCCAAAATTAGTGCAGGGTAGACCGATCGCTGACAATACGACATTTTAGGGTGATCAGTCCGGCGAGACTGAGCGATGTGGACTCGAAGATACCACACCAGGTGCCATGGAACCCAACCCATATCTGAAGTGGAGGAAACCAATTTTTGCAGCAATTCCCTAAAAGAATGTTAGTAACTATACAAATATAAAGGTAGTGGTGTACATGGAAACGTAAAATGAAGGAAAATTTAAGGATTTGGCGCATTTGAAAAAATTGGCCATTTAAATTTTACGCACGAGAAGCGCTTTGCCCTAACCCAGAAATGCACTTGGAGATTAAATATTCAAATTATTTTTCTTTGAATACCCCTTTTCAGCTTATAAACTACCATCCTTTCCATATTACTTAACCTTTTATGTAAAACTAAAAGATATTGGCTTGTCCTGATGATTGATACTACCTAGACATTCTTCCTGATGTGCCCTACACTAACTACACACTTATGACTAGATTGATTTGCATGGTCGACCATAAAAGAAGGCTAGAAATGAGGAGAATAGGAAAGAAAAAGAGAGAATCTACTAAGTGTCACTCGGTGCTCGACAAATTGTAGCTAGCAACTTGTCGTTGCAGGATACCCTGCGCATGGGCCCTCACTGGTTGACCATAAAAGATAAAAAAAATTAAAATAAAATTAAGGTCAAACAGTAAAGTTATATTATATTATAAAAAATTTGTTTTAAAGGAAAAACCCAAACGCAAACGTATCTCCCGTGCAACGAGGTGACGAAGAAGGGAGGGTTTACCTGAATATGAGCGGAGAGGAAAAGTGTAGGTTCACCCATCCAGAGGAGGATGAAACCTTAGACTCACTTCCCCCGCTCATACCAGGGAAGAGAAGGAGAAGAGTAGAAAAAAGCTTAACCTATTATCACTAGGTGCATATGTGCAATGGGCAACGATCTTTTTCAGGGTGTAACCTTAGGTAGTGAATGAAATTTAATTTATGTTGCTGGCTGAAAAAATCTTTTGAGCTGTGAAACATGAGCTTTCCGGATGAATTTATTATTGACAGGGTCGACTAAGCGAACAGTGACTGGGGAGGTGAAGGTTTCAATGACACAAGGTTTCGACCACATAGGCAATAATTTTTGGTTTATGTGGTCGACCGCCTTACTGATGGGGTTCAATCTGAACATGACCCAGTCGCCAGGGTCGAAAGTGTTGGGTGATCGGTTTTGATTGTACTTCCTTTCTCGGCTGGCTCTGGCTTTACGGAGGCTTTCAATTGCTCTTGACCAATCATCTTGGGTAGAGGGAGCGGTTCCTTGGGAATCGACAAGTTTGTCAAGGTTCCATTGGAGTTCCAAGGGATGGTATAGGGTTCTGCCAAGAAAAAGACGTGATGGGGAATTCTGAGTGGATTCATGCACAGCAGAGTTGAAGGCCATTTGGAACCAGTGAAGATCCTGATCCCAAAACTGTTGATACTGGTTGTGAAAGATCCTGATTGCTATTTTAATCTGTTTGTTGACCCTCTCGGCATGAGAGGGATTGGGGTAGTAAGGACTGGTAAAAATGTGCTGTATTCCAAGTCCCAAGCATAGCTCTTGGAATACTTTGGAGCGGAAATTTGAAACATTATCGGAAACTAGATACTTTGGTGGGCCAAAAATTGAAAAAACATGTTTTGTAAGAAGGGATGCTGAAGTTGACGCTTGAGTGTTTTTGGCGGGTAGCATGATTACAAATTTGGAAAAAGCATCTACAATGGTGAGAATGTATTTGTTGCCTTTGGTAGACCTAGGCAAAGGGCCGATATGGTCCACAAAGATCTTCTCCCAAGGTTTGCAAACTACCTCGGAAGCCAAATGGCCAACATTGGTGTTCGGGGCTTGTTTGCAACGTTGGCACTGAACACAAGATCTTACTCGATCGGTGATAATTTGCCTGAGGTCCTTTGCCCAAAAGAAAGGTTCTATGCGGGCAAGTGTTTTGCGGATACCAAGATGAGCTGCACTGGGGGATTCATGATAATAGCGGAACAGCATATCAAAGAGTTTGGCAGGAACTACCACCCTTGGTTTGTTCTGATTGGGAAGACGGTGCATCAATACACCGTTAACAACAGTGTAGTTTGGTGGCCTTCGGGGATTACGGATGAGTTTGGAAAGTTCGGGATCTTCGTGTTGATGTGTGGCTATGTCTTTGAAAATTTCAGGAATGCCAAAAAGTGACATTACTGGTGGAGAGGGTTCCTAAGGGGCTTCAGTAGGGTCGGTGTTTTCAAAAAGGCGGGAGAGACAGTCAGCTACCAAATTGTCCTTCCCACGAATATGATGGATTTGGAACTTGAAAGAATTAATGAAGGATATCCATCTTGCTATTTTCCCAACCTGACGGGGGTGGTTCAAGAGCCATGTTAAAGCGGAGCAATCTGTGTGCAACTGAAACTCCCTATGCTCGAGGTATTGCTGATACTTCTGGAGAGCAAAAACAATAGCAAGACACTCGAGTTGTAAGGTGGAATAATTCAATTCATGTTTGTTGAGTGCGCGAGAAGAATAACAAACAGGAAAGAGTTGACCATCATGCTCCTGAAAAAAGGTACTTCCAATTCCAGTTCCAGATGCGTCTGTGTGAACTATAAACTCTTTTGAGAAATCGGGCATCCGTAAGATGGGGGAAGATACAAGAGCAGCCTTGAGAGCTTCAAAGGCCTTATGTTGTTCTGGACCGAAAATGAAATCCACACCCTTGCGCTTCAGTTGATTGAGTGGTTGAGAAATGATGGCATAATCCTTTATGAATCTAGCATAGAAGGCGGTCATGCCCAAGAACCTAGAAAGCTGCTTGACATTCTTGGGAACCGGGAAATTATCTATCGGTTGAGTGCGGTCAGGATGAATAGATATTGAATGGTTTGCGAAAATATGGCCAAGGAACTGAATGTGATTGGAAGCTGCTGTAATCTTTTCAGGATTGACTGTGAGACCAGCATCTCGCAGTCTCTCGATCACAGAACGAACCTTAACAAGATGATCATCAAAGGATCCGTTGCTGTATACACAAAGGTCATCAAAGAAATTGTAAACATATTTGAACTTGATATCCCCGAAAATCTTGTCTATGAGAGAGGTCAAGACCATACTTCCTGATGCCAAGCCAAATGGAAGATAGTTGAACTCAAATTGAGCCCATGGAACAACAAAAGATGTGTAAGGCTTGGACTGTTCTGAAAGAGGGATTTGGTTGTATGCAGAGTTGAGATCAAGAAGTGTGAACCATCTGGCTTGACCCAGATGTTGGAAAGCTGACTCTATTGTTGGCATTGGTGTGGCGTCAAGTTCTAAGATCTGGTTCAAATTGCGATAATCTACCACCATTCGAGTTTTGCCACCCTTCTTGGGAACCAGGAAGGCGGCTGATGCAAAAGGAGAACTCGATGGCCTGATGACGCCTTTTTTCAGAAGATCATCTATGTGCTGTCTCATGAGTGCTAGTTTGGGTGGTGCATACTGATAAGGCTTGTTACGGATGATTTTGGAAGAATTTACTCTGATATGATATTCAAGAATATTGGTGCGACCTAGATTCTTTGTGATGGTTTCGGGAAATTCAGCGATCAATTGGGTGACTTGATCCTTTTGTTCCGGAGTAAGATTTTCTCCCATGGCTATGGGTTTGGCATCATCCTGAGACGTCTGTGAGAGCAAGGTGAAAACTTTTGGAGTGCCATATGGAAATGTTAAGGTGTGGGATGCCATGTTGATGATAGCCTTGGTCTTAGTCAAAAAGTCGGAACCCAAGATGATGGGCACGGGCAACCGCTCAGCAATTTGAAACGTGAATGTCCAAGAGAGATGACCAATCTTGAAATGAACTGGGGCCTGAAATTTGAAAGAAACCTTATCGCCAGAGGCTGAAAGCGCAGAAAAGGATGTTGACTGGGTTGCGGAAATAGCATGACTATTTCTTCTGATTTCCTGAAAGGTTGGAAAGGACATTATACAACAAGATGATCCTGTGTCTACAAGTGCTAGCATGTTTAATACATTCCCAAAAGTCAAAGGGACCTTACAAAGTTCGAGCTTGGGAATGCTTGGGCCTCTCTTGGGAGTGGCTGACGGAATTTTGGAATAAGCAGAAATGGCGGGTTGATGGCTTGGAGGGGGGGTTCCGCCTAACACCTCCCTCCTCAGGGGTTTTCCTGGTCATGGGAACCAGAATCGGGGTTGTCGACTTGCGGGAAACCTGGGGGTGGATAATGCTGCTGAGTGGGAAGGTAAGACATAAAGAAAGAAGCGTACATGGCGGATTGATTGTTTGGAGGGGGGGTACCGCCTAATGCCTCCCTCCTCTGGAGTTTCCCTGCCCATTGGAACCAGAATTGTGATTGGTGCCCTGTTGGGGACCTGGTGGTGGATAACGCTGCTGTCTGGTGTCAGGAAGCCCAAAATGTGCAAAAGGAAAATCAGGTACTCTAGGGTTGAAGGAAGAATTGAATCTGTTTTGGTTTTGACCAGAAAAATTTCTGGAGTTCTGCGGATTATTTGCTCTGTGTTGACGATTGTTATTGAAGTTGGGCCTGTGAGATGGTGACTGAAACTGATTGCTTGGGGCCTGATGAGGATAGGCTGTTTCCTGGTGGAAGGTCCTAGTATTGTACGCTGAAGTGGCGCTACGCTCAAGGTCGCGCACAACCTCAATTCGCGGTGCCAGAGACAGGAGGTCCTGAAGGGAGGTGGGAGCTGGTAAACCGGCCAAGTGGGCACGGGTTTGCCTGTTCAGACCATTCAGAGCTATGTCCAGAAGCTCCCTATCATCCAAGGTAGGTAACAGGAGAGTGGCGTAGTCACGAAGCTTTTCAGCGAATTCAGGCAAGGTTTCCTGCGGACCCTGGGGGCGGTAAATGAGGTTGGAAATCATTGAATGGCGCAATTGATGGGGGGCGAAAAAATTTAGCAGCTTTGTGATCAATTCAAAGAGTGAGGTGCGATCAGTGATAGCTTGAGACCAAAAGGTCCTAAGTTGGCCGGAAGTGTGTGGGAGAACGTTGATAATAAGATTTTCAGAAGATGTGAGCTTCAATTGTTCGATTTTTTGAACCTGAACCAAAAAGGAAAGAAGTTGATCTGAGTCATCACCGGATACTACAGGTAGAGCTTTCAATAATTCAGAAAAAACTTGTGGGGTACTTGAAGAAGGGGCGGGGGTGACCCTGGACTGAGCCATTGCTGAGGCTACCTGCTGGCCAACCGCAATTGCTGTTGCATGTACCACGTCTTGCCAGGATGGGGAAATGCCGGTAGGATGAGGAGTTGTCACGTGACTAATGCAACTGTGGGCTGGAGTGGTTGCAGTCACTAAAGGGTTGGTCGTTACTGGAAGAGAAACAGGAGCCTGCATGGAGGGAGCTGAGGTCAGTAATGGCAGGCTGGATGTGATCGTGGCGGAAGTTATAGGAATGGTCGGGGCATCAGTGAAGTCAACGAGTTGAACACCGTCCGGGGCGGGGCCATCGGGTCGGTTTTCAAAATCTATGTCAGGTCGATTGTTTTCGGGGAGAGGTTGAGTGCCCCCATTTAATTCAAGCCGATTGAGAAATTCAGACAACATTATCCGGTTGCGGGAAAGCGTTGCTTCAGGTTGTAGCCCAAAAATCTGGCATTGAGTTACTGCGTCCGGGGCATTTAATAAATAAACCCATGAAGTCCCCAAAGGCAAATCACGAGGGTGGTAAATCTTGGACGGCATTGCCAACGGTCCCAATGAAAACCCCTTACAACCCAAAAATACTGTTGAGAGAAAAAAAATCCTTAAATAAATAACAATTATAAATAACTCTAAATAAATAACAAGGTTAGAACTCTAACAACAACAATAGAACAATAATAAATAAATAACAACAAGAATTTGCTTCAAAAATTCTCAGCGCAACTTATACCAAAATTCATGAGAGGTAAGGGCACCGAGGTTCAAAAGCCAGAGGAGGCAAGATGTGATTTGTTTAAATCTAGGGTTTGAATAAAGTAAATTGTAAAAAAAAACTGTAAAAAAATTGTAACTGGTTAGGCCTGGATACGAGTTCCCTAAGAAAAGGAACTTACTGCTTGTTTTACTAAAGGAACCAAAGCTCTATGGGCGAAATCGTTGAAATGTATGCCGTCTCGCCTACGGGAGTAGGCATAGTTTTTGTGAAAAAAATCAGGGCGGGAGAAGTCTGAAGTTAAGTGAATTACTTTGAAATGTTTGCCTTGTAATGTTTGAAAAAAGGAATTCACCCTATTTAATCTATCTAAAGATGCATACCCCGCTCTAGGATAATTTGGAAGAGGTAGCAAAATTAGCCTAATGCCAGGATTCATTCGACGTAAAAGACGAATCAAGGACAAAAATTGATCCTTAAACCTTGACTCCGGTGTCTGCCCAAAAAAATCGTTGGTGCCTACCAATAACAAAAGAGGGTTGGCACTATTGAAAACTAAACGCTGATTCTTAATGTGGTTCTTGATGGCGCAAACCTTGGCGCCTGAAATGCCCACTCCAAAACTGCAGCGAATACCGAAGGGTTGATTCAATTGCTCAGGGCGATTTAAAAATGTGACAAATCGCTTTGCGAATGAGTCGCCTAACACCTGAATCTCTGTCACCTGTGGTGATCCCATTCGGAATTCAGTTTCCAAAAAAAAATTTTGCAGGGGGAAAAAATCTTTTTTTTAAATATTCAAAAGCTTTTAAAAAAAAATATTCAATCACCAACCAAGGTGTGATTTGAGGTTTCCCGGGGAAGAAAAAACCAGTTTGAGATTTGATTTGGCTAGTGGGCCTAGGTTCATACATCTCTTTACCATAACCTAATCCTGCCCTAAGCACTGCTTAATAAACAGCCTAATTGCTATATCGGAAACAAAAAACCAACTCCGCCAAGTATAACCATAAAAGTTGCCTTAAAACTAACAAAATGAGCAAGTTGCACAGTAAAAATTCAATAAAATAGGCCAAGGGTAAAAGTAAGGCTGGCACATTCCATATGCATTCAGTTTTAATAATATTACAATTAAAAAAACAACTTAAAACTACACTGTTCACTGAATAACCACCATAAGACACAATTTTGAAAAGGCACTGTAATTTGCAAATAATTTAATGCACTGCAATATAAAAATGCAAAATTAAATGAAATTTGAAACTGGGTTCCAGCGAGTGCAACTCAATGCACAAACTTACCTTGCACTGGACCCAAAAATATTAATAATTTATTTAATAAAAAAAAACATTTATTTAAAATTTCCACTTGCAAGGAATTAATAATTTAATAACTTGTGCTCACAAGAAGGCGATGATCCGGAACCAGCCTGGATGCTCTGGAACAACAAAAGCAAACAAACATAGCCTACCTACACTTGGCGGAGCGGAGCTAAGTAAATTAATAGGACTTGTTTACTTTAATGAACTATTTTATAAAAGGTTAGCTTGGTGATGGGTTGCCGGGAGGGATCCAATGATCTTCTCCAACTACAATTAGGTAAAATGCCTAATCCAAGGAAATCCGGAAAAACTTAAGGTATAAAATACCAAGAAAAAGTAGGCCTAATGACTTTTTGAATAGGCTAGCGGAACCAAAACAAGATTGACAATAGCTCAGTAGCCTAACCAATTTGGGAAACCCGCTAGCCTAGGCTATTGAAATCATGAAAGCAATTGCTTAATTCATCTAAACCCAGAACTGGAAAATTCAAATTTCAACAAAATTTTACCCAAGGGAAACATTTGGAACAAAATAAAGCCAACAAATTAAGATTCATAGGCTTAGGCCTATTTATCAGTGGCAGGCTGGCTTAAGCTGTACATGGAAAAGAAAACAGGAACTAACAAGGACCTTTTCAGGTTAAAAACCAATTTAGGCTGTAAAAATCTGGCTAAGTTAAATTATTCAAAGCACAATATGGCAAAGGGTTTTATATCTGCTACCAATTTGTAACTGCTGGAGTTGTTGGTTGTTGGAAGAATGGTGAGAAAGGTTGTTGGAAATAGCCAAATATCGACCAGGGTGGAACATTATGGATCAATGTGGATGTGAGTGGTACAATAAGGTAATCCTGTATTATCAGGAAGGATTGACCAGAGCAACTATTACAACTATGAAATGAATAGGATAATTTAACTAGGTGGAAGGTTTACCCTGAGGCCGATCGTACCCATTGCCATATGGTCACCTAAGCCAGCTTTGATGAACAATAATTAAGTAATTAATTCCATGTACAACCTTATTAAATGCCAGAAGGGCCTACCTGGCATGTGACTGGGAATCACTGTCTGAAATTAAGCATAACTGTCCAATGGGTGATAACTATGATTCTCAATAAAGGTTTTAATTAACTATTGAGCTAAGTAATTTACTTTGGCAAGATAATAAGACAAGCAATTTTCCCTGATGAAACTACATTTGTATTAAATTGAAGGTATCGCCTCTGGAGAGGCGAAAACCACAGAAATTCACATCTTACAAAATCCCCAACTAGAATTTTTCCCCCCGGCACCCCAAACTAAGCCAAACTAGAACATTTTAGGTTGATATCGACTAATTTAATAAAAACCCCCTAATTCTTAGCATTAATACTTATCGCTGGTAGCTGGGTATGAAGGTTGTAAGTTACGCAGATGCTGCCGGCGGAGTGGGAGGAAGCCAGGTAGGCGTTCCAAAAACTTAATTTCCCTCTGACTTTCTCGAACTTTCAGATGGACTAGCCTCTGTTCAGGCTTTGTGGCCAGTACCTGGTTTGGCGTGCCAGATATATAAAAGTGACGCGCACGGCACAAAATGTATAAAATTGTATGGGAAAACTTGAAAATCACCCGAAATTATGTAAAACAAGTTATGTCAAACAAGTATAATCTTATGATCACCATTGGCAAGTCGTACTCGCGAAGATGGGGCAGTAACACAGTGTAAACGTTCCACTGGGGACGTCTTACTGGACCACAATGGCGGCGGTAAAGGCGGGCTTTTACAATAAACCAGTCACTTCGCTAATGCGGCACTCAGTGTGGCGATGGGGCATTACTGATTCTCACAGTGAAATCAAAGGAGCAATCCCTTCGGTGAAATAGTAAATGCCGATGAAAGACTGATGAAATAAAAATGTTTCACTTAATGTAAGGATACATCAGTCAAAAAAAGGATTTCAGGTAGAAAAACATAACATTTATTTCTATTTACTTACTTTGTAAACAAAACAAACCAGTTAACACTATAAAAGCTATAGAAATATCCATAAAAAACCGAAGTATCACATAGATTATATATTTATAACAAGCCTATGAATAAGTCATAGGTCAATGAGAAAGGCACCATGTCTTACATCTCCTTTCCAGTTTGAACAAAAAACTTGAAGGAAGCCTTACATTTAAGCTTCATTAGTTGATATAAAAATAGCTTGATATAATATATAATATATATTATATATTATATAATATATAATATAGATTATATATTTATATTTATAACATAATTAGAAAATGTTTCGACTTATATGTTTTGGCGAAACATTAAAGAATGTTTAGGATTTGGTCTACAAAAACAGACACGCCAACGGAATGCGGAGCGCTTTATTGCATTCCTTTGTTGAGCTTTATCAAACAAACGCTCAGAGAGATTGGCAAGAAGAGTGTCTCGCCGATCTCAGCAAAGTGACGCGAGTATCCGTTTAAAGCTCAATATCTGATATGGATTACGGTTTTGTGGTTTTTTTACGAATGAGTATTTCTTAGAGAATTTTTTAGGTAAAATGGATGAAATAAAATTAATTAAAAGCCGTACGAATATGCCATTCATAATTAATTCCATTCATAATATCCTGAAACCAAATTTGTAAACAATTAATTGTAACTGACTGCAATACCCCGACTAATGTTTAATTTCTGTAAATCCTATGGATTTTTGGTATTTTTTAAATATTTAGTTTGTTTGTCCTTACCAACCAGAAAAACCCCCCAACCCATCCCCCCCAACCCATCCCCCCAACCCATCAACTCAATCAACAAATCAATCAACTTTACTAAGATGTTAGAGTTAGCACGTTGACTGTATTATCCTTTCTCTCTTAAGAAGAGTTTGGGTAAAACGACTGGTTAGATAATACTTATTTGATGTTGAGTGAGTAAAGTACAATATTTTTCTCACGAGTAAAGATTTTGGCGCCCGAGCTTGCAAGGACAATTATCGTTTGTAATAATAAATACCCTGACCATATTAATTTATTTTACTAATTTAGTAATAAAATATCCATTTTCATTCGTTCTGCTAATTAGCACCTCTTTCCGGGTAGCTGCAAACATCCATGCGCAAGCGATCAGCTGATTTTTTAATCCTTTTTAGCTTAATTCTTACTATAAAAATGCTATGCTACTATCCTTTTTCGTCTTCAATTCATTGGTTTTTGCAGACCACTAGTTTCGGGACATTTGTCCCATTATCAAGTCCTTTAGTCAAACAATAAAATCACATTGTTTGACAAAGGGACTTGATAATGGGACAAATTTCCTGAAACTAGTAGTCTTCAAAAAACAATGGATTGACGACGAAAAAGGTTTGTAACCTAGTATTTTTATAGTTGACTATCAATCCAGGAGGCAAAACATGAATAAACTTAATTCTTAGACGTTCTTACAGCTGAATGTTGTTAATGTTATTCTTATTTGATTATTCCTGCCAACACTAAATCAGCTTTTAGCGCCTGCATTCGTTGAGCTACAACATATTTACATGTGTGCGTGGAATTCTGAAGGCGCTCTAATTTGAATTATCTATTTGAATGTTATCTTATGGGTCTAATTTGTTTCCCTTTAAGAGAAAAAGTATTCACTTTACTCTCGCTGAGTGACAAATAATAATTTACTCACCCATTGCAAAGAGCAAAAAGCGTCTAAACATAGCAGGTGCGGGGAAAATAAATTTATCGCTTCGGTGAAATAGAATCCCTGTTGAACTTACGTTGATGCAACTTGAAATAACCATTACATATTACTTAAACTCCATGGCTGTTTATATGAAACAACCGTTATATACCCACTTTTGTTATAAGACATAAAAAAATTTCTAAAAGGTGCCAAATATGTTACTTTTCAGGTTTATTCATACAAATAGGAAATGGTGAAGGACTTAACAAAAATAATAATCGCATCATTAATATTATTTACCCAAAAGGGGATTAGGACTTGATATATGGGACATCCAGAAGCATTGCGTCAAGATACTCAAGTCTCTAATTAAATTTTTACTATCAAATGTAAAAATCAGCAGTTGTTAACTACTTTGTGGTTTTATTTTTGCACAGAAAAAAGTGATTATAAAACAAAAAAAATTATAAGATGTTTATGGTAATTGTTTGTTCTTTCCCAGAATCCCGTAAAAACTTAAAAATAGTTCTAACAAATTTTCTTAAATGCTTCAAGATCATTTTAACGCGAAAATTCCAACAAAGTAACTCGGAATGGATACTTAAAAAACGATAAGATGTTTAATTATTTGTTCTTTCCCAGAATCCAGTAAAAACTTTAAAATATTTCTAACAAATTTTCTTAAAGGCTTCAAGATAACTTTAACGCGAAAATTCCAACAAAGTAACTTGGAATGGAGGAACGCGGGGCATGAATCCGTTGAGTCGAGGTGTGGACAAGGAACGTCGGACTGTGAACCATAAATCATGACGGAACATTTGTAATACACTGCCACCATAAACCATCCTGGAATTGAATCATCTCGGGCCAGCGCCTCTTGAATTACAAGTCGCCATGTCACATCCTTCAACATCGATTGAAACCCATGCATATATTCTAAATTATTATGTAGCCTATACTCAAACACAATTATAGAAATCTTGAGTAGAATATATTATTTTTAAATGAAGTTTTATGATAAGTCAGACAACAAATTTATCATTTGGAATTGAAGCTACGGTTTATTGGTGCAGAGGATTGTTTTATTGAATAACATAATTTTAATAAAGAATGTTTTTAATTATGTTTTGGATTGCCATGTATATTTTAATATTATATAGCAATTATTTGTAAGGTAAATTATGTATATATGTAAAACTGACACTATTCAATGTATCAATGATGTACAGTTGATGAATAAAGAAATTCTGATTGATTGATTGACTGATTGATTGATTGATTGAAGCTTCAGTCACACACTATAGGCTTTTAAAACTGAATGTAAAAAGCCTCGAGATTTGATCAAAGTTCATTTGTTCAATTACTAGAATTTCCCAACGAGTTGAACAGTTTTCCTTTTCTGTTTAAAGTAGCCTACTATCATTGATCATATCAATGATAGTTGATCATATTAAAGTTAGTTAATCATATTAATGTTAGCTGATCATATTAATGTTAGTTGATCATATTAATGTTAGTTGATCATATTAATGATAGTTGATCATATTAAAGTTAGTTGAACATATTAAAGTTAGTTGATCATATTAAAGTTAGTTGATTATATTAAAGTTAGTTGATCATATTAATGTTAAGGTGTCTCAACGCTTATCTTAAAACCCAGTTATTTGGAAGACAAGTTACCTTGTTGTCCCTGTTTATTTTTCCCTGCGACATCTCATGTCAGAGGCACTTGAACGACCCGCGAAACTACTACACGAACAACTAACCTTAACTTTGAGGACAAGCAAACCTCACTTCATACTAATAATCAACATCTTATAACACTGAAAGACACTTCATCCAACTCAGCACTAAAATTATTTTCTTGTTTTTAATCTTTTATGTTATTAAATTTGTACAGTAATGATTTTCATGTTTAAAGGAAATATGCGTATTTTCATTTGTAAATTATAATATAGTGTTGATGTACACAGTTCAATTGAAAACGTCAAATACAATATTAAATTCGCATTATAAGTATTCATTCAAATATAGTTTATATTAATGAATGAGGATGGTTTACATCATCCTCTAGTTAATAGTTAACTAGAGGATGATGTAAACCATCGTACCTAATTCGTGAGGATCGTAATTAATCGTAATGGTTAACTCTAGTTAATAGTTCAACGAGCCTGCCAGTTCGTTGCATCAAAGTGTTTCAGCAAATCGATGAAATAATATCTTATTAGCATAGCTTAACTCAAGTGTGTAGCCAAAACACTATGATCCCCGTGGTACAATTATAGCCCCATTCCAGCGGGGTTTTATGATCTCTGACATTACTTTCATCGGTTCAGAAGCCCTTCAAATCCGCCCACCGCTGATGCTGATTGTTATAGCTGGGATTTCTCCCAATAACGGATAATGTTGGGAAATTTGGTTTTGGTATATTCCGTTTTAATATTACCATTGTAATTATGTAATATGAACAATATTTTTAATTTTCTCTGCAAAAAAACCTATTTATATGTAAATCTGCTACTTTTTGCCATTCAATAATACATATATAGTTTTTATTTATTTTAGATTTTTATATTGATAAGGGGTGTCAATATGCTTTTCCAATTATTATAGCGATGATTCATTGCAGAAATTAAATTGACATATTCATATAGACGCATAAGATTTAATTTACGTGTAGTAAATATTATTTTAAGATTAAGGAGGAAAAAGCTTGTCAAAGCCCATTTGTCAAACGTTAATAAGACAGGGCTTATTTGGTATAATTTATGCATGAACATTTTGTAAGCTTAACTCTATCCTCAGCATTTGCCTGAAGGAGTTGTGTGTAACACATAAATAATTCCCTTTCTTGAGAACAATCTCACTTGCACCCCAGAAATTGGACATAACTTTTTTTTAGTTATATGGAATTAGCGTGCACCGTGCCCTTAGGATCTTATGGAGCACAAACTTTCCTTATTACATTTCCTTATAAGGTAAACCTCCCACCAACATAAAACCCCATTTCAAATAAGGCAGCTATCCCACCTTTCAAAAACACATATCCTACCTTTTCAATTCGGTACGATACTGGAAAGGTTTTAAAAATCATAATAACGTACATAGTTGTCACATTTACCTCAGATGGCAGGTAGGTACGTGGACCAGTTATTGCTCCTCCGGAAAACAATCCCAGATTTCCAGTTTAGTGGCAAAACTATGTGAATTGACGTTATCAATAAAACAAAACCGCATACTTCAGTGTCCTTATTTCTTTTTTTTTAATTTTTTTGTTAATTTATTTACTTGATTTTAGTTGGGATTCCCCCAACGACATTCTTCAATACAGAGCTTTTTCGGATAAGCCTTTTGGGCAAAAGTGGCCCAGCTCAACAAATTGTTGTGTACACCTCAGAAATCGTGTGTTTACTTTTTGAATTAAAATATAAAATGATTCCAAAACGTTTCTGACAGCCTTTGTTGCATTTATTCATTTTTTATATTTTTTTATAAATAATATTCGGAGTGGATTGGCTTGTTGTTAAAACGTAATCAAAAGAAAGAATCTAGGATATTAATAGTCACTGTGGAAACCCCTCAAAAAAACCTTTTTCAGTAATGTTTTTACTAAGACATTTGTTAATTTCTAATACACTAAAAATTACAAAATAACTTTGCCTTAATGTACTTTTAAATCGAAAATGAAACTCGATTTTAGATTTTTTTCTTTACAATGTAAAGAGCTTATGCATACGTCAAATCGCATTTCAAGCAACGAATCCTTTATCAAAGTAATGGACCAGCACTTGTGGGTAAGGACTGTTTAATCGTTCGGCACTGTTTTCCTGACGTTAAGGAGAGCTGACTTTAATTATCTCTAGCAAAACCATGTTCCATGCTCGCTGCGGAGGAGAGTAACCAGATTGCAACATTTCGCTGACTTTCAACTTTGTTAGGTCCAGATCTGAATAATGATAGTTATATATAAACTGAATCCTGTAGATGGGGTGGGTTTTAAATCCGTTAATTTATTTGAACAACAAAAAACTTTAATATTCTATTAGGTAAGTCAATAAATTACTAAAATATTGCTGTAATGTGCGTTGGTGATTAAGGTAGTTGCTGTTATAAAATCGTTTTTATAAATAATTTAGCTGAGGAACCAAAGACCAAATTGATAAACTAATACATAAGTAGTTATGTGTAAATGTATTTAAGCACAATGAGTAAATAAGTACGTTACAAATTAGGTTAATTTAAAGAAAATTATTTACATACTTCTATCTGAGACCTGTTTTCTTACAGATGTAACCTTATATTAAGGGAAACCTTCTGATCTTATTAGTTTTTTCATAGACATGTAAGGTACATATAATATCATAAGTAATCTTATATTGAGTAAACATAGCTTTTTAGATTTTCTGTCTTTCTAAGAATTGAACATCTCCCATTTGCGTCAGTTAAATTGTTATTTGTAAAATTTTGGCTTTTTAAATATTGTAAAACGTTTTTTCTTGCCAAAACTTTAAGCTATGTAAATGCTATCCCAATATTTATTTTGAGATTAAGATATTTCCCAACTATATGCCAACAGCTTTCCCAACTTTGCTATTTCCCAATTATATCAATACAATTTTTAATGGCCATATAACTATATAGAGTTTTTTTCTTTATCTTATTACTAGATATTATACCAATGTAAGAATTTCTTCGTATTTAATGATATTTTAGCAACCTTCATTAATTTTTAAAGTGCAGTTGGCCAATTGTTTTATCGCCACATGAAAATTTTTATAATTCTTGAACTATATCATTCCTGATTTAATAAAGGTTATATACTGAATCATCTTGGGATCAGACGTCGGAATTTTGCTAAAATGAAGTTAAATACTACACGACGATTGTTGGGAGTTTATATGTGTTAACTACGAGTAAATTTAATCAGGTAGTTTAATTAAATACATCCACATCCATTCCAAAAAACTAATTCACAAATACTACATTTACATAAAACTCTATCAATCAAAATTTCGCCTTGAATGGATAGGGTTTCTGGAAAATCCTGGAACCAAGATTCATGGTTTCTTGTTAACCATGTTTGCATAAAACCTTAACTACCAAATTAATGACTACACAATGTAACATTTGAGCAAGATATGTAAGTGTACCTCAGTCTCGTTGTAGAGGGACGGCGAGCCATATGTACAAGTTACGCGGGAGATGAAGAAGCTGACAGCTCTGGCTCTTATTGCGTCATCATTTTCCCGCCAAACTGATTACCTTGTGCTGTAAACTCTGAACTTGTACCTCTCTGAACTGTCAAGTGATTCATAATCATTTTTAGGAAAAACTGTTTTTCGTATCTTTTAAACTTGATTTCACACAATTTAAGTAAAGTTAATGACTCTTGACGATCATAATTGCAACAGACCAAAATATGAGGATTTTCATTATCATCAACAAATTAAATTATTGTGTTGGATTAGAGAGCGTGCTTAGGAGGACAATGTTGCTTAATTATTTCTCAGCAAGTACACTAGGTATAGCCTACTTACGTACTTTTTGGACTTCCCTGCCATTATAAATGGTGTTTGGTTTTTTATAAACTGTTTTAAATATCAAATCATTGAAACCTCAAATTAATATTTATAAAATAAGTTAAAAAAGGTGAAGTATTTAAACATTACAGCTTTGTGCACATTGCAGCTGTGTGTTGCTTTCTAATGGTGATCCTTCATCAAGGCATTACGCTGTCAAGTATAACCAGCTAATTTTCCTTTTCTGGTAGGGTAGAGTTTTTGAGGAGCGCCATTTTGCTATAAATAATTTTTCAACGGGGAACTTGATAAGCAAAACATTTACAGCTTGACTTATCATTCACCTTAAAGATGTTTCCACCTTTAACGATGCAAATTACTTAACATGAAAAAATTTCAAAAGGATTTGGTAAGTAGGTTTGAAAATGTATTTATTTTAACTGGTAAGTTGCTTTTATACTAGGTTATGCCTATAATTAGTGTATTATTTAGAAATACTACTGAGTTATATTCCTGCACTTTCCCCCAAAAAAATTCAAGTATTGGGATGAGGAAGTCAAACAAAACTTAAAATCACAACAATAAAGTTTAATATTACTATTTTTGATTAGTAAATTTTTTTTATAATTGAGATAGGTACTATAGCACAGGAAGTACTGTTAAAAGTGACTGTGAAATTCACATTATTGAAGCTTTAGAATTAAATGTTTAACAGCTTTGAACTTTTGAATTACAACTTTGGAACTTTTGAAATTTTTATTTCGAAATAACTACCTCAATAAATTGGAGTAAACTAATTTTGCTAATGTAGTCATTAGGCTACACTAACAAGTAGCCTAATGGCTATAGTAGTGTAGCATTAGCAAGCTGCGTAAAGAAGGAAGTCCTGAAGGATGTTTTATGAGCTTTTCTTTAAAACTATTCTGACATCAATGTCTCCGGTAATAGCTAAATGCTTCAAAACTACGACAGGCACATAAACCTTATTCTCTTCTTTTGGAGGTTGTTCCAACTCGACCCTCACGAGATAACCATATTTTTTCTCACCAGAACTTAACATTACCTTAAGAACGACTGCTCTGTCAGTAGGCCTCTTGTTGAAAACGGGAACTATTGAGAAAGTCATTTCTGATTTTGCATTATATTCACTTCTGACCCAAAGTAAATGATCCAATTTTAATAAATAAAAGCACGGTCCGTACTTTTTATCGATATTGAAATTTTTTAAAGCAATTATAAGGGGTGAGGGAAAATCATGAATTGAATTCCAATGTTCTTCAAGCTCTTCTACAGCTCCTTGCCATTTACATCTCTTACAGCTTGTCGGCCTTAACGAACAGTACTTTTCGTGGTCGTCATCTTTGTTTACAAGTTGTGTACAACCTTCGTGTCTACAAGTGTGTGGAACCAATTCTAGGACTTTCCGGACGAACACAGGTTTCTCGACGTTGGAAAACACCTTCCTGCAAGTAGGACATGTATCCAGCCCTCCTCTGCAGATTTGGCAGATGACGTGTCCGTTGACGCAAAGCACCGTGTCCGGCCTGAGTGCTTGCAAACAGACCGGGCACTCAGTAATGTCTTTGAAAGATTCGTAGATATCTCTCAACTCTTTTAACCCCAACTGTTCCTGTAAAGACAAAAATATTAGTTTTGATAACAAAGTTAATTTTACACAGTGTGTAAAAAAGTCCGTCCCCCCCTCTTTAATTGTGTTGTTTGTTAAGGCAAACAATTAACATTTGGGGAATGATACTAACTCAATCCAAATTATGTTTTGACGTTTTCCAAAAATGTTGAGAGTCCCCCGAAAATGGGGGATTTTGGGGGTAACTCAAAATTTTCAAACACAACCCCTTTTTGAGTGACCCCTTTTTGAGTGACCCCTCATTTTAAAGAGCTTTAAAAGAGCAGATGAATGGTGAAAGTTGGAGGTCTCTAACGTGTTTCTATCCAAATTGACAGCTTGTCAAAGTTTTGAAATCAACACATGCGTGAAACCTGGTGTCTAGGACGTTTGGAGTTTTAATTCACCTTTTGTGACTTAAAAATGAAACGACCCTAGGAAAAATTTTATTAAATGAACTAGTAGTCTCTTTTGGTGATATATAACATTTTGAATGTCTCCAAAAAATGGGGGATTTTGAGGGAAACTCAAAATTTTTAAATGCTACCCCTTTCGAGTGACCCCACATTTAAAGAGCTTTGAAAACGTAAGCGAATGGTGGAGGTTGGAGGTTACACGTTAGTGTTTCTATCCAAATTGGCAGCTTGTCAAATTTTCTGGGAGTCGTACTCAAAACTTTGACAAGCTGCCAATCTTTGTAGAAACACGTTAGAGACCTCCAACTTTCACCATTCATCTGCTCTTTTAAATTTCTTTAAAATGAGGGGTCACTCAAAAGGGGTTTGTATTTGAAAATTTTAGTTGCCCCCAAAATCTCCCATTTTTGGGGGACATTAAAATTTTTTGGTAATGTCAAAAAATAATTTGGGTTGAGTTAGTATCATTCCCCAAGGTTTAATTGTTTGACTTAACAATTAAGAGGGGGGCGGACTTTTTTAAGACACTGTATACAACCTCTTTACATTACAGCGTTGACTTGACAGCTAAAAGGAGACTGTTTATGGATGTTTTGAAGCTACAAATTGAGCACTCGCTAAATTTATTCGGTACTCGCGAAATTAATTCGGCACTCGACACTACAGGTATCGCCAGGGTTCTGATTTCACGCCAAAGATTTGATATCTAAAATGAGATATTTTTGCTTCTACCTGGTTTATGGTTAAAAGAAAATTTATATTTAAAACTTGGAAACAAGGAGTGCAAAAGAGAGCGTAAAAAAGGTATTTTGAATTTATTTCATACCAGACTACCAAAATGTGCTAATTTTTAGCGAATTTCCCCTATAGGGAAGAAGCTATTACCGTAGGTCTCATGGTAAGACCTAAGCCGGAGACCATGATAACTTTTAGTTTTGGGGCCCCCAGAAGCAAAAAACACCGTTCTTTCGGGTTTATAAATATATATATATACATTTGTCTGTAAGCACGATAGAGCTTGCAAAAAAAAAAAATATATATATATATATTTGTCTGTAAGCACGATAGAGCTCGCAAAAATGGTCCGATTGGAATGAAATTTGGTACAGACATGTAAAATGGTAATCCCTCGGATGAGTTCGTAAACCAGCCCGATCGGACCACCGGAAGGGGGGGTAAAGGGGAATAAACCGCCCCCCCCTTCCGGGGGGGAAAGGGGGGAATAAGGGGGGGGAATAAATGGGTTTTTGGAGTTTTTTACATAGAAAAATAAAATTTTTCAAATTTTTGTTGGCACCGATGAATTCAGCTCAAAAAAACAAACAATTTAGTATTTTGAATCACTGCTCTACTCCATTGGTTACAGAGACATTGAAAGTGGTAAACGCAGTACGTTGTCCCAATGTTAACCTTATGGGAAATAAGTAAAATTCTATATCTCGGTTATGTCTCAGCATATCTTGATAAAACTTGATAAATAGCTTCTTCTAGTTCAGATCTACTAAATATTGAATTAAAACTACAGTAGACCCCCTCTTAACCGACCCTAACGGGACCGGACCTAGGTCGGATAACTTAAAAGGTCGGTTAAAACGGGTAATCCTCTAAACACTTAAAAATAAAAGCTATGTTGATTTAGGGTTCTATTAATATTATTCTTAACCCGTTAATGGATTATTTAGGAAATAAACTGTAATTATCAACCTACTTTTAAACTAATTACTGTAGAAATGACACAAATAACCCAAAACTCGGTCAAAACGAAACATTTCAATAAACTAAATATTAGAAGGGACTTGGTTCAAAAAAGTTCTAATGTTAACCTTTAATAACATTTTCAAAATTTTTTAACAAATCTTCCGTAATGCAGTACTGATTGTAAATTAATAAAAAGACTCAAGCGATAATTGCATTACGAGTCAGGTTGATTTACAACCTCTCAACGGAGACTTGAGTTAAAAAAACTTTGACCTTCGAGTTGGTGACCCTCTGACCCCCACCCACACAAGGTTGCTGTGGTTTATTTACTCTACTGATTAATTAAATAATGATTTCCGGATATGAAAACAAAAACTCACAGACCTTTACCGTACTATGTTCACTAAAATGCGTATACTTCACGTTTTAAAAATGAATGAATGCTGTATTAAAAATAGTTTAACCCGTAACAACCTGTATATTTGAGCGTAACGTTCCCATCACCACGTATTATGAGAGTGGAAATGCCAGAATTCCTAGAAAAAGGCGGTTAAACCGAACTTTTCTCAAAACAGGGTCGGTTAAAACGATCTTTAATATTTGACCAGCAAGGGCGGATAATCCGATCGTCGGTTAAAACGAGGTCGGTTAAGAGGGGGTCTACTGTACCCACTTTTAAAAACCTGTAGCAGCAAACCTGCATACTCATTCCCCATGTTATTCTTATAAAGGTTACCAAAATATGACAAATCATGTTGCATTGGAAAAAAGTTGCATTGGAATATGTTGTTTTGCATTTGAAATTCGCTGAGTATGCAGGTCTGCTACAACGGGGGTATTTAAACATGTGATCGGCTGGAGCATGTGTTTGGCTTGGAAATTTAACATTGCTTGGACTATCATTTTTTTTCTTTATAATCAATGATTGATTGTAGTGAAGAAAATTCCTTTATATTAAATATTTGACTTTAAGTTGCCCATAAATCACTAGACCTACATTTCGAGGATATACGTTGCTTGACAGAAAATTATTTTTTTAACTGACAATATTTTTTTTAATGCAATTTTATGCTATGTTTATTTTTTTTCTCTTTACAAAAAACAACTTATCAATGCTACTTTGACATTGGCATCAGTGCTCAGGATTTTGGGTGTCATACGGTACTAGAAGGTGATTGCCTCGAAATTAGCTTAAGGCTTTTATTAGGCTAATATCTGTACTTTCAAAAACTACAAAGACCATTTTTAATAGCCTTGTATCGGCTCTGTATATTCGATAATGGATATATTTTTTACAAATTAAAGATATATTTAATTTTCATAATCACTTTTTAAAGTGATTAAGTGGAAGAACGCCCTCACAGACGTAAATAAATTAAATGAGATGCAAACATAATGAACACACAAAAATTGAATCAAAAATATTTATACTCACCATAGTTGAACTATCGACATTCTAGAGTGAGACCCATACATGATAAGGAAACCTTGAATCCAGCCAAGTTGATTAGATATAGTTGTATCTTCAAAGTAAATTAACGGTACTTGAAATTATGAGATTGTAGCAAGCTTTTGATTTTTGTGCAATTTTCTTACGACAATTTGATAAAAGAAATTACTTTTTAATAACATACGTAATCAAGTGTTCCAATATCTTCTATCTAGATCAGTGCGGTTGAGTAAAAATCGGATATACCTCACCTAAAGTGAACCAATAGCTAACTTTTTTATTATAAATATGACAAAGAACTTCTTATGGGACACTTCTCTTAATTTTTAACGCTGCTTTTTAAAGTCACTTCGAAATTTAAAAATATGGCCGCCATTTTCAAATATGGTGGACAACTTTAATTTTTCTTATGGAACACCCTATATTTTAGGGCGTTTTTGGATTTTACGCTTAATTTTAGGAATTTTTTATCCTTTATAATTTTTTACTAAACCCCATAGTTAAGGAGGTTTTTTCCCCATTTAAAATGCATTGGGACAATTTTGGTAGTCTGTATATAGAAAATGGTCGGGTTTAATAAATGATACCAAAGAGTAAAAGTGCCTAAAATCTTAGTTTGGTTGAGGTTTAATCATAAAATATTTTTTTAGTCGAGATTTAATCGTGGAAATGTGTTAGTTTAAATATGATTTTACTCCGTAAGGAATACATGGAATGGGACAGTTAAACGGACACAATGCATTTTAAATGGGGAAAAATAAAACTTTAACTTCTCATATCTCCTGAACCACTGAGTTTACGAAAAAATTAGAAAGAATAAAAAGTTCCTAAAATTAAGCGTAAAGTCTAAAAACGCCCTAAAATAAAGGGTGTTCCATAAGAAAAATCAAAGTTGTCCGCCATATTGGAAAATGGCGGCCATATTTTTAAATTTCGTAGAGACTACAATAAGCAGCGTTAAAAATTAAGGGAAGTGCCCCATAAGAAGTTCTTTGTCAGATTTTTAGTAAAAAGGTTAGCTATTGGTTCACTTTAGGTGAGACACCCGGTATTAATAACCCGATAGGTAGGCTAATGTTTTGTCCTCTTGAAATACAGTATGTTTTTTGGAAAGCAAAATAAATATTTCATAACGTGTCGTTGCTGCTAGGTGACACATATAAGTAAATAATCAGTAAATAACACCAACCATTGCAGAGGCTGGGACATATTAATATGCCTATAAAAACAATCCAATTCCAAGTTTCTTTGATTGTGGACTGCAATGTAAGCAAATAAAAACATTTTAGTGCTATTGATATTTTATTACTTTATCGGTGTGAAAATGAGATCAGAAATAGATAATACCTAAATACAGTATTATTTTGAATGATCCCATTATTGTCTTGCATAAGATGCACGGTGTAAAGATCAGTTCACCATTATAAAAAGTTAACGTTCGTAATCGTCTGTGAAATAAATGAAAATGAATTAATCCAAAACAGTAAAAACCATTACACGTAAAAAACTGAACCGCGGTACTAAATTAAACTTCATCAAGGCTAATGACTTCCATTAAGACAAAGCAAACAGATAAATATTGCAAAATGGTTTCTAAGTTCTTAATTCCTAAATTGATTCTGGGGGAATGTTTTTTTCTTCTTTTGGTAACACTTTTGAGAAAGAGTTTAAAAGTCTCCTTTATTAGGCCTCTCCGGTTTTTTACTTCCTATTTCTTAAATTTACTAATTTGATACTTAATCTCATAGGAAATAGTACTAACGCTTATTTAGAGATTTTAAATGCCAATAGCAAAACAAATTCCTGCACATTATAAATATTTAAAAACTTACTGTTTTGTTGGCTTATAAAACTTAAATTTAATGATGTAAAGAATTTTATTGCATTTTTGCTTGAAAATTAAATCAGAAAAAAATAAAAATTCATGAAAATCAGCTTAGTAAAAAAGATTAATCTAAAATCTCCTAAGCTTCAATTTCCATAGGATTAAATCTAATAAATATGTGAACCCACTACTCCTTTCTCTAGATTGTTATAGAAGATTTTTAAATATCCAAAGTTGTGAGACAGATAAAGTAAGTATTAGATGATTGGTGGACCCTCATTGGGCCAATAAGAGCAAAGCATCGCTAGTACTTTTGTATATCAGGTTATTTTACAATCTTACCTTCTTCCAAAAGCAAATCTTGTAATTGTTTAAAAATGACTAAAATCAAATACAATAGATTTTGGGTGTTTTGGTTTAACTATTGGCATGTTGTGGTTGGAATTAACACCTCTTGAATCCATTATTTAAAGTTCGATTGTTTGGCCTTTCAGGCTAATTATGTTTTTTAGAGCTCGCGAATATGGAATAATAAATGATTCAAATACAGAAGGATATATATATAATTTTCAAGACTATTTTTATGCAATTAGCATATTTAAGTCACTAAATAATTCAGCAGATTATCAAGGTTGACAAATCCAACCTAGTCGGATACATTTGTAGAAGAATATTAATTAATGTTTTGATTACAAACTACACGAAAAAAATTATTTCATTGAAAAGGAGTTTTGTTCAACATTTCGTCCAAACATGATGATGATGTTTTTTCGTTTTAGTTAGAGGTTTTAAATAAAAATTTAGCCCCTAAAACTCTAACATAGCATGGCATCGAAAGTTTGTAATAACTTTCAATGTTGACGGTCTTAGAAACGTATACACAACAGTTCAAAAAATTAACAATAGTATATTTGAATTGTTGGGATTAAAGATTTTTTTAGCATTCTTATCCTGCTTATAAATAACAATAGTAGCCAAGGGGTTATAATAAGGAGCTTAATTACGCATAAGCAATATAATTAGATAGAGGGCTTAAATAGGTATTAATTATCATAAAATATGAAAATTACTAGCAAAACTTTGTTTAGAGTTTAGAGCTTTTGTTTAGGTTTATAGGTGAGGGTTAATGAAGTTCATTCATCGCAAACGTTCCCAGAAGACCACCCTCACCCCCACCAAAAAAAAACTTGAGACTTCCGTCCATAACTGAATGAAACTACATAATATGTTATAAAATTCAAGTATCCTATTACTTTAAATGAGCAACTCTTATAAATTTATAAATCCTATCTCAAAAACGGCTCTAACGATTTTGATAAAATTTTGCATGTAGGTGTAGTTTTTATTTTTAAGTTTACCTACGTGGTCAAATTTGCTGTAGAAACGCAAAGTTTTTAGAAAAATTAAATTTATAGATGATTTATTTTAACATGGGGTCATATGAGTTGCCGTGATGGTTACAGAAAAACATGGAAAAGTAAACAAAAGAATCATCCAACTGTTCATAAACAAGCACTTTAAAACTTTTATAGCACGTGGCAGGCATCGATGTTTGTCGAACAGAACTGAGATAATACAATTGGGGACAGACGTACAAATTGTTCATGGAGTATTAAATAAACAGCTGAGTTTTAGGTTAATTAAAAATAACGCCAAAACAACATGTATTTGTTTACTTAAAGAGGTTTTGATGTTTTGGATTTACTGAATTTATATCAGTTTAATGTTTTTAAAGTTTGCAAGTACGATTTATGTGATAGAGATAGGCGAATTCCCGAAAAGCTACAAAGAAAAAAGTTGACTTCACTTTATGAAGACAAGGTTCATCCAAAGAGATCATCAAAGAAAATCCTTCAAACCAAGATTATCAATCGTCGCCAAGTGAAAAAGGTTTGATGCATTTGCCACAAAATTTGGAAGTTCGGAAGATTCATTTTCTGTTATTTATATGAAGCAAAATCGTATATTTTATATTTTTATTTGATTTTTGCGGACACTTGCCTTCGCCGATTAGTAAAAAACAAGTTTAACGACGTTTCAGGACCTGGAATCTGATCCCATCTTCACAGACGGGAATATCCTATAATTTGAATTTTCTGCAATATTGTAATCAATTAACGACTGGCAGTGTTGAGCAATACAAATATCCCGTTGAGATTAAGCAATTTTGCGTCACAGTGCTTGGCCAGAAAAACAAAGACCGAATAAATTGAATAGTTGAAAAAAATGGAAACCTCAGTAAATCAACCAAATAAGTTCATTTTCTTTGTAGGGAACCATCTTATATGTTTAGAAATGTTAAAGTTTTCCCCGAGCGAAGCTCGGTCCCCAGATATTAACTGATATATACTCGTTAGTTCAGTGATGCGGAAGTACAGTAGAGTCTATGGAGCAAGATAGACTTTTTTCCAGTTTGGCGGGAAAATGATGGCGCAATAAGAGCCAGAGCTGTCAGCTTCTTCATCTCCCGCGTAACCTGTACATATGGTTCGCCGTCCCTCTACAACGAGACTGAGGTACACTTACATATCTTACTTACATGTTACATTGTGTAGTCATGAATTTTGACAGACCATCGTTAATAGAGACAAAAAGCATAAAAAC
Source organism: Flexamia atlantica (assembly GCA_035578135.1). NCBI lineage: Eukaryota > Metazoa > Arthropoda > Insecta > Hemiptera > Cicadellidae > Flexamia > Flexamia atlantica. The sequence goes on along the minus strand of JAQJVK010000004.1, from coordinate 7,634,081 downwards.
ATAACATATAAACCACCAAATAACAATTTTAATTAAATAAATGAGTACATAAGTAAAATTTTCCAAAAATAAACATAAACAAACCTTATATATCAAGAATATAGAGTGTCTTAAAACACCGAAAGAATAGTATGTTAACATCGGGAGTTGAAAATTACGATTCAGTTATTTCAGAAAATGACTTTCTTCTGTACATGTATATCTGTCATCATTGCTGATTTCTTATGATTACAAAGTCCATTATTGATATACAAAGTCCTAAAGAACGATTTACTGTTGTATTGAACAGTCATTGTTGTTCATAAATATTTTTGTCGACATTACACTGTTACAAAATGTGTTTTGAGGGTAATAAAACCAACTATGCAAGTATAGTATATTATTTATACACAATCTCACCTCTTACCTCCTAAAACGAGCGAGTTTTGACAAACATTTCTCAAGCAACTTTCGTAACCGTTAGTTGGAGTTACTTTTTACCTGAATCTCAAAGAGTTGAAACGCCCCGACTCCCGGGTTAGAGTCCTAACTCTCGCCACGTCCCCGCCACTTGTTATTCTGACCGAGCCACTCGCTGCCGTACCCGAGACGTGTTGCTAATCTTCAGCCACCTTTATATTCCTAAACTTTTAGCTCCTTAACTTAAGCACATTGTACTCAGCCATTCCAGAATAGACGAGCCTCAGAGCGGGAAGATTAAAATCAAGTTTTCCTGTTTATTTTGGTGAAAACGACTTCTAAAGTAGTACTCCTATCTCAATCTGCGAATGAAAACTGTTAACATTTAACTTTTAATGATTTTTTAGTCCTCCAACTTAAAACCGACCGTTAAGCATTCACGTTTGTTGGTTATTGTTGATCTGTATAATAACGAAGTACCAATTTTTCTATATGCCTGCATTTATAATAGCACTGCAACTGCTCTTGAATTTTTTTTTATTTGAAGTACGCAAAAACACCACCTGGGAGACCTGGGGAACTGCTTGGAATCAGAGCTACTAGTGTTATCGTCATTACCTCTTTAATGGAGATCCACTTCAATGTACCTATCATCATATGTAACTCAAAATAGGAAATCCTTATTCAAACAATAAAGCAGAGTACTAATCAAATGATTTACTCAAAAGAGAATTTTAATTCGATCAGTTTGGAAGGAAGTGCCATTGCGACTTGTAATTCAAGAGGCGCTGGCCCGAGATGATTCAATTCCAGGATGGTTTATGGTGGGGCAGTGTATTACAAATACTCCGTCATGATTTATGGTTCACAGTCCAACGTTCCTTGTCCACACCTCGACTCTACAGATTTACGTTCCGCGTTCCACCTTTCCACGTTACTTCATTGAAACTTTCGTTTCCCTCACTTCACTTATTATTGTTAATACAACATGCACGAAAAATACCAAAAGTTCTTTTAGAATTAAACTTTGAGTGATGGTTCTGTGTTTAATGTTTTATCACAACTATGGAATACTGATGCAGCTTCGTTTGCAATGACATTTAGACTGATTCCAGAAACATAACTTTAAGAAAAGACTAGCTTTAGTCGATCCAATCAGCTTTTTACTTGCGATTTATTTTTCTTTTTTTCAACTTGAGATATCTAGTTTAAGGGCACCTGGGTTTCCCCTTAATTGTTTCATAAACTTTATTACCTGAAAAACTTGACGGCGAGCTCTTTCTTCTAACGACTACAAAAACAACTATTATTAAATTCGCTTCAGATCCGTAAAAGGATATGAAATGGTGATAAAGAAGATGTGATATGTCATACGAAGATCAGATAAAATTCCTAAGGGTCATAGATAAGTACATATAAGAACCACTTACTTCATGTCAACATCATATCTAGAAGGTTCCAAATTCTTATTTCTTATATCTTTTGTTAATACGGCAATTGTCTCTAGGTTCCTGTATTCAAGCTCGTTGATTTAGCCTCTACGCATCGTCCCGCAATTTACTATAAGCCCACATGTTTCACTGGTAATTTCGGGAAAAGCTAGGGGGCATATTCCGATGTCGTTTAAACGATTTTATAAGAAATCAGTTTTTATTAGGAACATCTAGCTAGCACGTTATTTTTGTTATAAATCATATCATAGCACCAGGTTTCACTACTTTACCTGTAATAAATATTATTTAAGGAAAGTTTAGGCATTGTTTCTTTCCATTTAAGATATTCTAGCAGATCACAAGGTCTACCACCCTATTTCCTTTTATAAATTATCATGGTTCTCCACCAAATTATATGGATGTAACATCATTCTCACACATGTTTATTGTGCAGTTTTCCTTGCAAGAGGAATATCTACTAAAAGGTCAAGAGGCAATATCCACTAATGTGGTCATATTGCTCCTTTTCTCCAGTAATATTGCTCCTTTTGGCTCCTTTAAAGACCAGTAATTCACCTCCGCTTCGACCATTCCCTAAAAGCATTGTAAAGAGACTATCAACTAACAAGGTCATTCGACGTATTTTACGACGATTCTATTACACATTATATTTTATATTTCGTAACGGTGAAATGCGATATATTCTGTCTTTTTATAGCAGGAGTCGCAAAATACTGAAACAAGTCCAAGAGAGATTGTAAAAATGCAAAATGACCCGCCCTCAAATATTTATGGCCAACAGTCCCTTAGCATCCACGAGAGATTTCTAAAATTTGGAAATGTTTTGCAAACATTATGTGCGACATACGATCAGACTTTTATTCGGATGAAAACCAAGTAATTTAAAAGATAAGATGTTTCTCTTTATCTGACATCCCAGGCAGGATTTCCAGGAGATTCCCCTTAATGCATAGCAGGGTAAAAGAAGCAATCCAATTTTGAACAAATATATTATATGTGCGTCAGAGAGAAGGAATTCTGGTGCACACAAGTATTTTTTTACTCTCATCATTCAAAACTTTGATAAAGAATTTGATGACATAACACAACAAATTATATCGTAAAACATAAATACATGTAGGTGGAAAATTTGTCTACTCTCCAAATGTCATTAGTAAAATATACGACACGTTATACTCAGCATATCGTTATAAGCTTCAACTCTACAAGTATTGGGCACTTAAAAAAAAATCAATTGTTTATGGAGTATCGAAGCTTGATACCGAGTGAAGCTACAATTTGCTAGGAGACACCCCGTTTCTACCTCCTACTCCCTACTCCCCTACTCCCTACTACTCCCTACTCCACCTCCTACTCCCTATTCCCCTGCCCTCCTTACGCCTTTAATTCCCCCAACTCACATTACTTCTCCTAATCCCCGATTCCCCTGATACTCAGAGGAGGAACGTTATCCCCCGTCACCCATTTACCTCATTGTTGATGTTAGTCATTCGTGATTATTTGTTTACAGATTTTTAGTGAGGAAACACTAAAGAGAATCCTGTATATTCTTAGTGGTTTAAATTTATTTTATTTTAATCATTTTTAAAAATACTTCAAATATATATTTACAAATAAAGTTTTATAACCACAGTCCAATGAAAGACATTGAGCTTTAAACCGATACTCGCATCACTTAGCTGAGATCGGCGAGACGCTCTTCTTGCCAATCTCTCTGAGCGTTTGTTTGATAAAGCTCAACAAAGGAATGCAATAAAGCGCTCCGCATTCCGTTGGCGTGTCTGTTTTTGTAGACAAAACCCTAAACATTCTTTAATGTTTCACCAAAAATAAAAGTCGAAACATTTTCTAATGTAGTTTTCTTGAGCTCGTTTTAAATATATAATTTATGTAATACTTCAGTGTTTTATGGATATTTTTGTAGTTTTGATAGTGTTTAATGGTTCGTTTACTTTACAAAGAAAGTAAATAGAAATAAATTTTATGTTTTTCTACCTGAGATCCTTTATTTTATACAGATGTAATTCCTGATTTGATGGAATCCCAAATCAGGCTTTGCCTTTGGGGCCCTATTTTTCCTCTTGGAGGTATATTTATTTTTTCTGTAACAAATTGTTATCACATGTATTGCTTACAGTATTATTTTGAAAATGTTACTTGTATTTGAGGAAAATAAATCATTTATCATTTATCATTTGTATCCTTACAGTAAGTGAAACGTTTTAATTTTATCAGTCCTTCATCGGCATTTACTATACCACGGAAGGGATTGCTCCTTTGATTTCACCGATTCTCACGTTTTTCCCCATCACCCCTTTACCCCGCCATTCGCCACACTGAGTGCCGCATTAGCGAAGTGACTGGTTTATTGTAAAAGCCCGCCTTTACCGCCGCCATTGTGGTCCAGTAAGACGCCCCCAATGGAAAGTTTACTTTGTGTTACTGCCCCATCTTCGCGAGTAAGGCTTGACAGTGACGATCATAAGATGAAACTAACTTGTTCCACATCAACATTATTTCTAAATAACTGCCGATAAAGCATACGCACATGTTTATTAGTTATGTTTCTTTATTCTGCGTGTTACAAGTTCAAAAAAGACCATACAGGTGTGCTAATTGGAAATCAAAATGTCGGCTGCGATATAATTGGGCTTCTGAAGGCAATTTGTTCATAGGGTCGGTAAGCTTTATATCTTATGGAACGTGCCAACCTTAATCAGTAACAAGGCTACAATATCGCGCCACTATCATCACGATCATCACACTCATCCTTCACTCATATTCAGGGTAACGTCCTCCATGAGGTACCTGTCTTATTAAGAATAATAAAAAAATGAATGTTCATATAAAGCGAGTTCGGTATTAACTTCGTTTTCAGGGTACAAGTTTCATATCTTATCTTTTGGCGTTCGTTTCTATAGCAGACGATTCAATATCTGATTTCTAATAAAACGATATAGGAACGATCTACCAATAGTCTAAATTCGTTTATTAGTTTTGTTGACTGAATGAAGTTGACATCCGATTCCGTTGTATTTATTATCGTTTTGTTACTCTATGAAAATATATTTATCGATAGTATCTTAGTACTGTACAAGATGATGGCTGGTGATAAATTAGGTAAGTTGTATAGTTGTTTAGTGTATAGTAACGTTTTAATGTTTTTAATGTGTTAAATGTTTTAATGTAGTTTTTAGCTAGCTTTATTGTGTTTAATTTAGTTTTAGCGAATTTCGCCTATAGGGAAGAAGCTGTTACCGTAGTACTCATGGTAAGACCTAAGCCCGAGACCTTGATAACTTTTCATTTTGGGGCCCCCAAAAGCAAAAAACACTATTCCTTCATTTTCATACATATATATATATATATATATATATATATGTGTGTGTGTGTGTGTGTGTGTGTGTGTGTGTGTGTGTGTGTGTGTGTGTGTGTGTGTGTCTTTAAGCACGATAGCGGCCGTTAAAATGGTCCAATCTGAATGAAATTTGGCACAGACGTGTAAAGTAGTGATTATTCAGACGAGTTCGAAAACCAGCCCGATCGGACTACCGGAAGGGGGGGGTAAAGGGGGGTAAAGCCCCTCAAAAATGGGTATTTTGAGTATTTTAGAGAAATTAAAATAATCAATTTTTTGAAGGTACCATTGAATTCAGCTCAAAAACATAAACAATTTAGTATTTTGAATCTCTGCTCTATGTCCATTTGTTACTGAGATATTGAACGTGGTAAACACAGTACGTTGTCCCAATGTCAACCTTAAGGGGAATAAGAACAAATCTATATCTTGCTTATTTCTCAACATATCTTGATAAAACTTGGTAAATGGCTTCTTCTATTTCAGATCTACTAAATATTTAATTAAAACCACCCAGTTTTAATATACCTGTAGCAGCAAACCTGCATACTCATTTCCCATGTTATTCTTATGGAGCTTTCAAAAACATGTAAAATTTTGCTATGGATTGAAATGTGTTGTTTTGCATTTGAAGTTCGTGAGTATGCAGGTCTGCTGCAACGGGGGTATTACTATATTCAGGTTATTGTAATTTATTGTTCTTGAGGGAATCGAATCATGTAATCTGAATTGATTTCGGTTATAGTTTATTATCGATGTTTCTTTATCGCTGACGGTTACGGTTGTTGGAAAAGTAAATCGATTATGTTTAACAAGAAAGGTTGATTGTTAATATTGGATGACATAATCCGAAACAGAATACACTTATGCGAAAACGAAAATGATCTTCGCTCATATTGAATTATATTGAGAAGTAGATACTAAACCTGAGCAAAAAATATAAACAATCCTTTGTATAAACATAATCTGTCAAGGCAGAAGATCACATATTGTAATCATGCTTTTCACAGAATTAGCTTACACTTTTACTTTAACATTTTTTAAATCCTCTTAACAAAAAAATAATCGCAAAACTCGGAAAATCAAAGGCAACATTCATCGATCGTAGATATTATACCGAAGACTTGCTGTCGTCATCATTATCCACGCCATCGAAGTCGATTACCAAACCAATCAGACCAGCGACTGGATCATCCTAACCCAACACTTTAAGCTCCATCATCTCTATATTGGAAACATCGACATCGGGGCAAGTAAGGCTTTCCATCAGATTAGTTTAGAAGACTTATATACATTAAACCTTTGAAAAATAAAGGGCCAGAAATTTAAAAAAAGGAAAATAAAATGTCAAATGAATGGTCCTTTTCTTCAGGAAGTGGAAGGGGTACTGTGATATCGAAAATTTTATCATATTTGAGGACTGAAAATATTATGAAAAACAGCCTATATGTATTAATCTTCTTTCTTTAATGAATATCATAAAAATAGCGTAAGATAGGCCTACATTTATTCAGGCTGAGCAGGTTTATATTGCTATTGTTCCATTGTTAGGGAGCGGCCTGGCATAGCCTACAAAACTTATATGATTGTAATTTAATTCTGACACCAAAAATGGAAAAGAAAAGAAAAATATTGACTTTAAACTACACTTTCGCAGGAAACAGGCATATTATGTCCATAGTCATTGGTTAAAGGAAAACAACTTCGACTGGAGCTATATCAATTAAAAACAGGTTTGCAGAGTTTTGCATGAAGATGATTCCCGAGCGATAAAAATCACGACCGTGGATATTGATCGGGATTTCGAGGACTTCTGGAATCGTTAAAACTAATGACCGAGGCAATAAATTGCGACAAATACAACGGGGGCGGAGTCAACTACGACTGCAGTACGTGATTATGCCCTCGTGTATTACATATTTTTACTTTTATTATTGTGTGTTCTTTCAGTTACCTCATTATTTTCCCATTACACATGTTTAGTTTTATTCTGATATCTTATTAAGTTTTTTATATCCCTGCCAAAGCTGATGTATTGATTTTTTTTACGCAACCATTAAAAAACCTGAAGGCAGAATTTCAATATTGCAAGAAATTATATAAGCAAGAGCTGCGCTAGATCATTACTCCCGTTTACAGTTTTTGTTATTTTAACTCAAGGATCTAGAAAGTCATATATTTTTGTGGTCAATTCCATTCTTACTACACTTAGGCTCTAACAGTTTTTAAATTTGTTTATACCTTGAATACATGCTAATACAGATTTTAAAAAAAACAGTAAACTGATGAATAATATAACATTTTTAAAATGATTTAAAGTCGAAATTTGTTAATCAGTAATTTGTTCTCAGAGTCCTTCTTTTTCAGCAGAATATATAAAAATGGTTAGTTATGTTATTAGCCATAATGCACTGAAACAGTAAGTAAAATCAAAACAGGTTGATTTTAAGGTGAGGCTAAGGTGAAATGATTCGCTGGAAGAATATATCCAACCTTTTTTCATCAGTTAATTTGTTCCAATTTTATCATAAAGTAAGAAAATGTTAACTAAGTTTACTAGTTTCCTCTTAATTTTCTCGGTGATAACGCATAAGGTTACAGGTTTGCAGTGTTAGGGTGTTGTTCTTCTACAGGGTGTTTTTAACGCAACCCATTTTTAAGATTGAATAACGCATACATAAATATGAAATGATTATTGTTTTGCTAATCTTTACATTTTATAAAACCTATTATTCAAGTTCGATCAAGTTTAGTTTACATTATGTGTTCAAACAATCCGCCATTGGCATTTGTTTGTGCTGTCCCCAAACTTTATACTTATACTGTATACTTTATACAGTTGGCATTTGTATAAAGTTATGTATCCCCAAAGTAATTAGATAATGGCGTCAAATCTGGGGATCTTAAAGGTAATAATCCTTTACTGATAAAATAAAGTTTTGGGTTGCGTAAAAAAAAAAACACCCTGTAAAAACAGTACATTGGGGCCTACCCCTTCCATAGTACTAAATGGATCGTTTTAGCAAAAAAACCGATAAAAACAGAAGAAGCAAGGCATAAAGGCCGGCGCGGCGCGGCGCCAGCAGCGGCGACGACGTGAAGTTCATCTCCATTTTTCAAATTATATCGCAGTTCATGGCGGCGAACTCTCGAAACTTCCCTCGCCACAAACTGTCAACCGCATTTGTAATTCATGCAAAATTGTTGCCTTGTTTTTCTCTGCTTTAATGTTTCACCTATTTTATTCTGACTTCCAGTAAAAAGGTGTTATATGAACTTTACGTCATAAATAAAATATATTATGCTAAATTTTTAATACCATAACACGTTTTTAGCTACCATGGTATTGAAAAGCATAAATATTTTTCACCACTCTACCACGTAATCACCTGTTTAATGAACGTCATATAGAGGCCAAAAATAGCTCTTTTCCGTCCTGTGACCGAAAATTATTGGCCCTAGGGCTGTAAAGTCAACTGATCATTTAAGTGCTTAAACCAACACGTAAATCATCATTTAAATCATTTAAATCAATGGTGCAAACATCATATGATCGTATAGTACTCAATACGTCTTCATAAAAATACTGATTACATACAATAACAATCTAGATGACTAAGAAATTGTGAAAATTTCAAACTTATAATTCGTCGGATATTTTTACTGCTTTGTAGATAACGCCAAGTTTGTCATTTTTTGTAGAGAGTAAAGGTGTGGCGAGTATTTGAAATCTACATTTTCTTATAAAACTAAAACCCAAAAAGTAAAAGGTATACGTACTGAAACGTATCGTAGGATCAATAAATCGTCATCAGTGTCACCGTAAAACAATATCTTCGAAATCGCTGCACCTCCTACAACTTTAGATTTTAGACGCATAAGAACGATGCTAGTTAACTTCAAAACGTATGGTTTCGGACACAGATGATAAGTTATCTTAAAGATTATAGATTTAACTTATTTTAAAACATGTTTCACGATTGTTGTGTAAAATATTTTATCCTACACATTTAGGCTATGTTGTCAATCATAAAAAAAACTTTTAAATGATTCTTTTATTTAAAATCACAGTTCGGTAGGCAGCTATACAGACAGATTGAAAAAGAAAGATCAGATTTATACGTGTTGTTATAATCATATTAATAAATTAATCGTTTAATAAATTAATCGTCAACTAATAAATTACTAATAAATTTAGTGCACATTGTTATTACTGTATTTAAGTTCAATGAATTTCTTTTATTTATTTTTTATAAGTTTAATATTAATTGCTTTGAGCTGATTAAATTGAGCTGATATGACGATGATAAATAATGGCAAATCTGTTAATAATCAAATAGGTTTTACGAGTGTATGTGTGAGTGGATGTTGTGTGCGCGAGTTGCCCGTGGCTCGGCCGTCGTCGCTGTCTGTCACTCGCTGCCTGCTGTGTCGTCGTAGTGGCGACTGATAACGCTGCCCCGGCCCAGCCCGCCCTCCCCCTCCCACCATCACCTTCTCAGTTTCTCTGCCACACTCTCGCTCCCTATCCTCGCTTCTTAAAGGCAGCCCATGTTAATGCTCAATCGCTTTTTTGTCATATTGACGAGTTTCGTACCATTTTCCTATCTTCTAATATTGACATTATTTTAGTATCTGAAACATGGCTCAAACCGTCATTAAATAATAAAAGTATCGAATTATTTGGTTACAATGTTTTTAGAAATGATCGCTTGCATAAAGGTGGTGGTGGGGTTGCAGTTTATGTGAAATCTAATCTTGCCACCAATATTCTTTTCTCTTCTGATACAACCAGAGCAGGTAAACCTGAATATATGTTTCTGGATGTGTGTATTGATAACACACATTTCTTGGTGTGCGTTTGTTACAGGGCTCCAAATATCGGCTTCCTAGCAGAATTTGAGCAGGACCTTGTTAGTTTGATGCCACGCTTCAGTCATGTTATGGTCATGGGTGACTTCAACTCGGACCTACTCGGACCACCTAACTACGACCAAACTACACTGACCAATTTGTTTTACTCCTGCAACATGACATTACTGCCGTTACAAGCCACTCACCACACTGCCACTGCGGACACGCTGCTGGATATCATTGCTGTCAGTGATCCTTCCCTAGTCGTGCACCATGGACAAGTTCCGGTTCCTGGCCTTTCAAAACATGATCTAGTTTTTTGTGCCTATAAATTCAAAAAACCAAAATCTTGTCCGCAATTTATAAAATTCAGAGACCATACACACCTAGACCTCAATGTCCTTCTTCACGATGCTTCAGAAATTCCCTGGCATGAAGTTATTGAAGCCCCCAATGTTGACGCAATGATTGCAAATTTCTATGTATTTCTCACTAATCTTTATAACAAGCACTGTCCCATTGTGTCAAAAAGAATCACTAAACCTCCCGCACCTTGGATAACTGATCCAATTCGTCAACTTCAAAGGCTAAGGGATGCTGCTTTTCGTAAGGCCAAACGTACCAAACTTCCCCTTGATTGGGCAACTTATAAAAGGCTCCGGAATTCAACCCAACAGCAAATCAGGAATGCTAAAGCCAGATTCTATTATCATTCCTTTTCTCAAAATCAACCCAACAAAGTCCTATGGTCTAAGTTAAAAAGTCTTGGCATTGGTAGTCCCCGAGATACCCATCAAGTAACAGTCAGTCTTGACTCCTTAAATGACTTCTTTGTTAATATCCCCGTTGATTCTTCTGGGGCACATGACCATGTTGCCGACCTAAAGTCCCAACCGTTTCAGAGACCTGACATTCAGTTTTCTTTTTCTCCGGTAACGGAGATTGATGTCTACAAGGCCATTATGAGGATGACAAGTAAAGCAGTCGGCGCCGATGATATTCCTATAAGTTTTCTTAAAAATACCCTTCCAGTTACACTTCCTATCATTACTTCTATCTTTAATAAATCATTAAGTACATATACGTTTCCTTCTGCTTGGAAATCTGTCATAGTTCGCCCACTTCCAAAAATATCTTCTCCTAAATCTCCCTCTGACTACAGACCGATCAGTATTCTTTCAGCTCTTTCTAAATGTCTTGAAAGAATTGTTCACAATCAATTTTCCCTATATATTGAACAAAACAACATCTTATCTATTTTTCAATCTGGTTTCCGCCCCAACTATAGTACTGCCACTGCCCTCCTGAAAATAACTGACGACATTCGTCTTGCAATGGATAGCAAGCAGGGAACCATTCTAACTCTTTTTGACTTCTCAAAGGCGTTCGACTGCGTTTATCACCCGCTTCTTTCCTTCAAGTTACGTAGAGCTGGGTTTTCTGATGGTTGTATCGACTGGGTTGAGTCCTATCTATCAGATCGCCGGCAGTGTGTCAAAGTTTCAGACAGTTGCTCCAGTTGGAGACCTGTTACTCGGGGTGTGCCCCAGGGATCCGTCCTTGGGCCACTTCTTTTTTCACTGTACATTAATGACATCACTGACCACATCAACTACTCACATTTTCACCTTTACGCTGACGACTTACAAATTTACACCCACTTTTCAATCGACAACATGGATACAACTGTTGTTCAAATGAATGCTGACATTGACTCAATTACTTACTGGGCAAAGCAAAACGGCCTCCAACTTAATGGTAATAAAACTCAAGCGCTTGTTATTGGCTACCCTAGACTTTTGACTAAAATAAACTTACTAACTGCCCCTAAACTAAAATTTGATGGAAATGATCTTGAATACTGTGACAAAGTGAAAAACTTGGGACTTATTATGAATAAACACCTGAAATGGACTGACCAAGTTAACGCTACTTGCAATAGAGTTTTTGCCGCTATACACAGTTTAAAACGTTTTGCCCTTTACCTCCCACTTAACGTTAAGACTATGCTGGTCAAAACTCTTGTACTGACACACTTCAATTACTGTGATGTGGTGATCAACGACATGACTGTGGAGCTCTCTAACAGACTTCAACGTGCACAAAATTATTGCATTCAGTTCATTTTTGGTCTAAGGCGCAGTGATCATGTTTCTCAATTTTTCAACCAACTCTCACTATTGAACCTTAAAGATCTTCGTGAGTTTCACACACTTCGTTTGTTACACTCCATCTTGAACTCCAAAGTTCCTAGATATCTCTCTGACAACTTTCTTTTCATGTCTGATGTCAGTGCTCGCACTACTCGTAGAGGCTCTCATCTTTTAACAATTCCTATCCACAGAACTGCCACCTTTAATAAATCCTTTCTAGTTTCTGCATCACGACTGTGGAATTCACTTCCTGATCGAATAAAAAATGAAGATAAGCGTGCTCGGTTCGGGGCGGAGGTAAAAAAATCTCTTGCTTTTGCGGCGCGGGCGGTGATGCTTTTGGCTTCGGTGTGGCGGGTCCTGGGCGACATGGGTAATTGTGAGCGTGTGTGGTAAAAAAATACCTAAATGATTTTTAGTCTATATTATTTTGTAAGTTTGTCATTAATAATATCATAATTATTACTGTATACTGCATTAGTAATTTTGTATAATTTCGTATATTTTCTCCACATGCAATAACTATAATTATTTTATATTGTGTATTTTTGTTAGAGGTTAAGTGGTAGAGAGGACTTGCAAGTCCTAACTTCGCCTCTTAAATAAAGACTTTTTTCATTTCATTTCATTTCATTTCATTTCATTTCATTTCATTTCATTTCATTTCATATTAATCGCCCAAGTAAGATTATATGACATTGGATAGAGCACAGAATGAAGTTTTATTGTCGGATCAGCTCAAGAACTCTGATTATGCATAACGAAAGTTGTAGAATCAATTATTCTACAGTAGTAATTGACCAGTGTAAGGCGAGAAATGAACTAATATTTTGATGTATATTTTTATGTACGTTTGCACACGAGGCGCAAATCGAGCACATAAAACTTCAGTAAAAGAAACTAAATGTTCTTTTATTTTTCTAGATTCTTATGTTAAATTAATAATTAAAGATTTTCTGTTAAAATAATGTGAAATGTGCTTTACCGTTTTGAAATGTCCTCTATTTACTACCTTTAAATTAACACTTTGGTAAATTTTGAGCAGAAGATAAAGGTACCTTACCTGAAATGTCCTCTATTTACTACCTTTAAATTAACACTTTGGTAAATTTTGAGCAGAAGATAAGAGAGAAAATCGGGTACTTGAAATTAGAATCGCTTAGCATCACTCTCATGGAACCAAAAATTAAAAAGATTCAGTTATTTATGTAATTTAAAGCTTAAATGCTGTATAAGTGCTCAAGGGGGTTGACGTATAGCCGAACCTTGGTTTTCCATCGCCTCTTGTTTCTCGCAAAGGCACGAAATGATTGCAGTGTATTATAAGGGAATTATCCTTTCCTACCACTGCATGGAAATAATTACATTGCTACAGCTGTCAACTGTACGCAGAACTGTTCGTTTCCGCTTTCATTTCATTCTCGCTCGCAAAAGCGAGCGGGAATGGCCATACTCGCTCGCTAAATCAGGGTTACTTATTAGGTTAAGGTGGCACACAAGAGAGATAACTATGACGTCACACACCAAAGAACAGTTTCTAATGGTCATAATTCCCATGTCACTCACCGTATTCTAAATTCTAGTTGCCTTGCTCTAAATCAGCTGATTTAACTGTCGGCGTTTCTACACACTAACTTCCGGTTCGTTCGAATAGAATAAGCAAACATAACCTCAATGAACCTTTGTGTACAGGTTAGTTAATAAGTTAAACTGTTTAAATAATGGTAGTAGGAAAACGTTTGTGTGTATTACGAGCACAAATAGTCGTTGCCGCTCTTGAAATGTTTGGCCGCACTCAGCTAAAGCTTCGTGCGGCCATCTACAATTCTCAAGCGGCATGACGTACTTTGCGCTCTTAAATACACAAATAGCTATTGTGAGAAAACGTTATTTTGCAGGATGAATCAGCGCCTTCGATTCTCACACGGCAATCGAGGCCCGGCGTGCGTTTGGCCTACACAGTTTGTACGGCGACCCCTAAAACACTGTTAGAAATCAAATAAAAGATGATAAGCAAAATCATATAAATTTGAAAATGTAATAAAGTATAAATTAATTTTTTAACTTGTATCAATCGGTTTAATATTCCAAGAAAATGATATAGCAGTTATTCCCTCGTTGCAGCGTACTGCCTTAATTTCCACCGAATTATAAATGCTTTAATAATTAAAACGAAGGGGAAGTTTCACATAAGTGAAATCAACGCAAGTTCAAAGATAAGCTATATTATACTCAGTGTATTTGCGCTTAATAACACATTCCAAATTAACATACCAATATATTTCATTTATAATTTTCCCCACAAAAATAACACGGGGGATGGCTATGCAGGTTTGCTGTTACAGATAGATATGTATAAAAAATTAAAATATGTAATAATTATGACCTATAATTGACGAACTTAAACTTTAGAGCAAATAAACCATGAATTAGTATTTCAATTCACATTACATAGGTACACGTAAATAATCATATAGTAAACAAAATCACTACGTCAATATTTAGCTTATTTTTAAACTTTTATCTAGTACGTCAAGATTTAGCTTATTTTTAAACTTTTATCTAGTAATATTTTGTACTAGGAAGTTTTAAAATACATAGAATGGTTAGCTCATGAAAATACGTCCCTAACGGTCAAACACTGTTGACTTATGAAGTGTTTGATATAACTTTTGAGTATTGAGTGTTGACATAAGTATGAACATATACCTTCTAGTTCGGTGTGTTGAGAACCGTTATTCGTTATTGATGTAGGAAAATACAAGTTTTCGAACTGAGTGCATTAAAATATCGTATGTATTAAAAATAATAAATGTTAAAATAGTAAAACATAATTTACTTGGACAATATGTAAGGATATTAAGTAGATCTTCAAATTCCTTTGTTTTTGCTATCTACAAGAGAAGAGGCAATATGAATATTTGATATTGTAATCGAGGAATTTTGAGTTTTAGCATAAATTAAAATATTGATGACATCAGAATTCACTGATGCCATACATAAGTATGCAGTATATATAGAAAATATATTTAAATATTTAGATCAGAGAGGTAATTTCACGCTCAAGATGCTCCTAACAAAGACAAATCCTTATCAGTTTTAACAGAATCCAATTTAAAAGCAACAGACCTTTAAATTGACAATATCCTTAAATTAGTAATTCGAGATCTGTTATAAATTCAACCCTGGAAGTTTATGAGATGGTATTTAGTATTTTACGATTTCTTGTTGAACTTTTAAGTATTACTGATTCGCAATGGATTCGCTCCAAACGGCAAAAATGTTCAAACAATGGAATTTTTTTTGTCCTCCCTTCACATCCCAGGACGCTAGACCTAGCCCGGAACCGTTTTGCACATTACTTCAGGCTAGGCCTAGTGGGCCACGGCATTATCACAAAGCGAAAATGCCATTGGTGATTGGCGGGATTTGAACTCGGGCCTCCGAGATCGAAAGCCCGCGCTCTAACCACTAGGCTATCATGCATTAAACCTACACACGTACATAGATTGTAAACATTTTAAGAAAGTAAAGGTATTTTAGGCCTTTAAACATTTTTTCGTTATACTGCTTCAAAAGCAGATGTTTTTAATGCATGTTTTCTGGACCTAAATACACTCTTTTTATTCCTAGGAATTAAAAGCTGATGTACTCGATACCAGCTGACTCTTTATAGTCCTAGGACTATAAAAGTCAAAAAGTGCCGAGTAAGTCGTAATAATCGATCAATATTCATTCGATTACAAATAATCGAAACATTCATCGTTATTATCGAAACATTCATTGTTGTCAGTTTAATCAATTTGTGAAACTCGCTCATTTCACCGATCGATTATTACATGCGTTCGATACGTCGATAGTTGTTCATTGTTGTCAGTCTACCCTAACACAAATGAAACAGACAATCAGCTGATTGCTTCAAATAGCAAGAACACGACGGTGGCATCTTTTGAAGGCATCTTTAAAGGTAAACAAGCTGTAACATTTTGGTTTTCTTAAGTAGTTTACGTATTGTATTGAGCAATATAACGAAAAATATAGTTCATCACACGGACCTAAACCTGCTTTTCGTTACTCGGTCATTTTTCAACCTCGGCTTACAGCCTCGGTTGTAAAACTTGACCTTATACGAAAAGCGTCACTTTAGGTCCTTGTAATGAAATATACTATTATAATCCAAAGAAACTACCGTCAGCGTTACCAATCAAATTTATTGTTTAAAAAACGCAATATCTACCTAAGACGTGACCGAAATGCTCCTCAACTGCAGTGAGCGATTGGTCAATACAGCGAGAGACTGCAGCGCTGGCTTCCCGTCGTTATTGTACATAAAGATCACCATTGAGACGTTCGATGGTAGTTTGAGACTTGAGAAC
The DNA here is from genome assembly GCA_035578135.1 of Flexamia atlantica. NCBI lineage: Eukaryota > Metazoa > Arthropoda > Insecta > Hemiptera > Cicadellidae > Flexamia > Flexamia atlantica. The sequence continues at coordinate 7,617,487 of JAQJVK010000004.1, read as the reverse complement.
CGTCGTTTATTTTGCTCGTGTTGATTTACTGGCGATACTTTTGTAGCGTGGAAAAAGATTCATCCACCGAAATAAACTCGAGCTATGTGCATTACGAATAACTATTAATATAACGCTACATCGACTGTTCCATAGCAAAATTGTAGTTCGAAAGCAATACAAACCCAGACATGTGTCATGTGAGGACATAATCATGTGCTGGTGCGTCCCAGTTAACAATGTTCGCTGTTATATTTATCGTAGCTTTATTGCCTCGGTCATCAGTTTTAATGATTTCAGAACGGGACTTCATTTTTGAATTTTCGCAGAAGGATAGTAAAAAAGAAAATTCTAATTTTCTCCTACCCCTATGTGTAACTTCAGCTGACTAGAAACACATCTTGCAGTTGATAGCGTTTAGCCCTTCAAATCCTCATCTAAATTTGAAAAATTGTATAAAACAGGCTGAACACTTTTGAATTTTAAATTTTTTATATTAAATACAGCCCATTTTAAAACAAAATTTCCATATAAATTAAGGAAAATATACTTCTCTGCAAAATATCATATAGATTGTCACGCTTTGAGCAAAATTTTACCCATACAAGGCTTGAATTTCTCCACAACAATTAAAATACATCGAAAATATTTATATTTTGAAAACCCGGCTGAAACTAGCTGACCAGTTCTTCTTAACTGGGATTTCTTTTTTTACTTCCATTTAAACCTAACAAACTTAATGTAAATTCTATTCATTGCTTGTGGCAATTTTATAAATTTTATAAAAACAAATAATGAAAATACAACAATTTTAGCAGTTTTTATGTGATTTTTTATGGAGTAACATAATTATTCGATCAAAACAGACTGTCTGCAAACTTCTTACACAAATGGACAAGCATAGTGAGTAGCTTCACAAAATAAAAATCCAAATATTTGATTTTCAAAAGAGACAATGGCAGCAACAGTTAGATAATTAGTTCCCAGTCTTACAGTTGGGTGAGTCAGAACAGGGTCGTGATCGTTCACGACGTTTTTTCTAGGGGTGAGTTTGGACGGTGGTTTCGACCGCAGAGAACAGTTAGACAAAATTAAGAACAAACTGGCAAAAGGAAATATTGATTTGTGAGCCCTAAGTAATTTTTATGACTTAGGCCAATTAAAAATCGTTTACCACTGCTTGCTAGAGTCGCACATCTCCTACTCGGTAGTTTAGTGGGGAGCCGCCACTAAAGGGGACATGAGGGAAATTTTCATTTGCCAAAAAGCTTTCATAGTTTAAAATAAATGTTTAGTTCGGCAAACCTCAAAAGTTCCAGTAAAACCACCCCTTTGTCCTCCACAAAAGAAGAGAAAGTTGACGCTCCCTAAGTCAGATGACATCGTGGGAAAGAAATCAAGTATCAAGTAAGTAGCAATACGCACATTGCTATTTATGGCTACCATTCCAGTATAGTAGTAGTGACCCAATTACTATTACTACTACTACGGTTTTATTCTCTACCCATAATAATATCAAGGTTCGATTTCCATTTAAAAAACTATTCGGGAACCCTCTAAGTGTCTTGCTTATTGTTAAAATCTGCGTTCTATAATTTCAAACTTCACATTCTTCAACCCAGTGGCCACTATGAATTGTAAATAAGAAACCAAATGATGAAATAATATCAAAATATGCTGGGAAGAAAGTTAGGGAATGGGCGCATTGGAGTAAAATAAAAGCTGGTATTTTCAAGACTCGGAGTGGGTGAAACCTCAGCCAAAAAGAAACAGTGTTACTCACGTTGGCGATTTTATTACCCCTATAAAATTACCTCAGAACAACAAGAATTAACTGCTTCTAGCTTTTTTAAAAGAAAATCGAACATATTTTTCATAATAAAAAAAATTGTAGAATTTTTATTCATTTACTTTAATTATTGGTAAGCTTCGGATTTATTGCATTGAAGTAAGTTATATCAAGGGGTTTTAAATGTCAAGTCAACAGTCAATAATCAAACAATCTTTAATCAAAATATTAAAAGTGTTGTCCAAGAAATATTACAAGAAGAAGTGTACGTCCTTTTACATGACAAAACACACACAAAATAAAATAAAATGTCTGATTATTAGCAAACATTTTATTTTATTACATGTTTTATGTATGTTATGTTTTATTTATTTTATGTATGTTATTACATACATGAAATAATATACTATATCAAGAGTTTGTAACATTAAGATATCATGTAAATTATTTAAAGAAAAAATCTTTCAAATAATAGAATGATTTGAGCATAAAGTATTTCTTCATTCTCTCTTAAACTTAACTACATTTTCAATTTTTGATAGGCTATCCGGCAAAACATTGTAATTGGTTGAATTGAAATTGTAATTTTAATTAACTATTGAAATTATTTTAATTGATAGTGTATTTGTAATAAACTATTTATAGCAAGTTTTGCGAACTTCCCAATAAACACTTCACCTTTAAGTTAAGTGTACAGTGGACATTACGCACATTAACTACTCAAATAAATAATGGAAAACTTTACAGCCATTTCACCTTCCAGCAGCAACCGAATGGACGACTACAAGGCCTTTCCTGTAGTCTGTTGGATCTCCAAAGTCTGTCATTCTACTGCCCCTCTAGCCGTACCGAGGATTTTTATTGCCCAATGTTGGGTTACCTCGGCTTCGTTCCCAGCTGCGGACCGCGGGGAGGTGGGGCCCAGAGAGAGATTTAATGTGCGTCAGATGTATACATATACAGTAAATTAAATTTTCAAATGTAAAAGAATCGCCAAGGTTCAACGAGTTCTCTCGAATCTCGAATCTCTCTCTGGCCGCAGTCGCGCGGCGCGACCCGAGACTTTTCGAAACGACAAAGTCGCGTCGTCTTTGACAACGAGCAAAAACAAATTACGCGGCGCCGGCGTGACGCTTACTAAAACTACGATTGACGAATCACACACTACAAAGGACGACGACTTCACGGCACACGTAACAAGATCCGACAACTACGTAGTGTAAAACGGCATTCAACGACCAACACGCGCATATAAAACGACGGACGACGCCGCGACGACGTATTAAAACACACATAACGACAACGGACGACTGACGCGATGAACCTAACAACATCCGACGATGACGACGAAGTGTACAGCGACATCCAACGACCAACGCACGCATATACAACAACGACGGACGATGCCGCAACGACGTGTTGAAACGCACATGATGACGGACAACTACTGTCGCGATGCAAATAATAACATTCGACGACAACTACCAAACGTTTATCGACATACAACAACCAACGCGCAACTATAACAGCGACGGACGACGCCGCGTCGACGTATTAAAACGCACATAAAGAAAACGATAAACATCTGACAGCTAGGACAAAATGTACAACGTCATCCAGCGACAGAAGACGACCAATGCGACACATATAACAAAGGCGGACGACGCCGCGTCGACGTATAAAACGCACATAACGACGACGGACAGTGACTGACGCGATGCACATAACAACATCCGACGACTACGCGATCCATATAACAACACCCGATGACAATAATGAAGTAAGTGTATAATGACGTCAGAAGACCAACGCGACGGATATAACGACGGACGGCGCCGCGACGACGTATTAAAACGCACATAACAGCACCGAACGACGGCTGGCGCGACGCACATGACAACATCCTACGACGATTACGCGATGCATATAACGAAGGACGACGCCGCCGTGACGAAGCGTCAAAACGCACATGACAATTACAGACTGAGACTGACGCGACGCACATAACAACATCCGGACAAGGAATACGTGACACACGTAACAAAATTCGACGACGACTACGAAGTTTACAACGACATCTAACGACCGACGAAGAACTACGCGACGCATATAGTAACGACTTACGACGACACGACGTCATGTTTCGCGACATTTCGACATTTCGTGGAACATGAGCGAATTTTTCACACGATTACATTTAATGTTATAATATCTGGATAACGACCATTGACGTAACGGACACAGCATCCGGACGACGACCGACTACGTGACGCACATAACGACAACCGACGACGACTACGTGACACACATAAATATGAGCTAAGTAAAGTTAACTAAGCATAACCTACTATATTCTATCTACAAAATAAACTAAGGCCCAGTAGTAAAAGAATAAGAGCACTAAAAGTATTCCTAGGCCCTCACTACAAATCAAAATCATTTTTTTCCAAAAATATCTGTTTTTGATGGAGTAGAGAACAACTTTGATGTGACATTGTTTTTGTGTGTTTTGATTTACAACTTATATGTTACAAAAATTGATAAACACTATTGTAATGTGGGCCTTTGGCATAATTATATTGACAGTTAAATAAATTAAAGTGGAGAATATAAAGGGCCTTTTTTGTTAATAAAATGAAAATAGCAAGTTAATATGAACATATGTGTTAATAATGTAAAAAGTCCCTTACATAAAAATGACTTAATAATATTATCGAAAAAGAATAAGTACACTAAATATATTCTTAGGCCCTTATTAAAAATCAAAATACAATTTTTCCAAAAAGATATGTTGTTTATGGAGTAGAGATCAACTTTGATTTGATATTGTTTTATACATGTTTTTATTAACAACTTATATGTTACAAAAGCGAATAAAAACTGTTGTAATGTGGGCCTTTGGCATAATTATATTGACAGTTAATCAAATTAAATTGAAGACTATAGAGGGCCTTGATTGTTAATAAAATGAAAATAGCACCTTAATATAAACGTATGTGTTAATAATGTAAAAAGCGCCTTATGTAACAATTACTTAATAACATTATCAAAAAAGAATAAGTACACTAAATATATACTTAGGACCTCATTACAAATCAAATTTAAATTTTTCCAAAAAGATCTGTGTTGTTGATGAAATAGAGAACAACTTGATTTGACATAGTTTTTTGCATGTCTTGATTTACAACTTATATGTTAAAAAAGTGAATAAAAACTTTTGTGATGTGAGACTTAGGCATAATTGTATTGACAGTCACACAAATTCAAGTAAAGACCATATATGGCCTTGATTGTAAACAAAAATGAAAATAGCACCTAAATATAAGCATATGTGGTAATAATGTAAAAATTGCCTTATATAAAAATTACTTAATAATATTATCAAAAAAAGTCAAATCAAATGAAAAAATCAGGTATCTCACCTTAGAATTTGTAAAATGCCAATAGCCCAAGACGACCACCATGTGGCGAGAGGGCTTATCCCTCCGCTTGCAATCTCCGGAAGAAAAACATGGAATAACAATCCCAACTGATGAACAGTAATCTCGTTTTCAACGCTGTGGAATCAGCCGCTAGCGAAATATGAGCGAATGTTTTACGCGATTATTTAATGTTGTAGTATAAATTATAAAAATGTTCACACCAAGTCTCATGCTGTTCAGGTCAAAGCAGATTTCCATTTGTATACAAAACTCAATTCCAATTATGCTCCTGGTGCAATTCTTCTGTGTTTCTAACACAACTTGTGCTAGATAATACAAAAAAGGTTCACGGAGGAAACCTTAAAACGACAAAAGGCGATATTTCCAATTTTTAATTTTATGCCTCATCAAGATTATGTGTTTCATTGATAAAGTAAGACACTTATTTTCCACCCTTGAAAAGTTTTAAATAATCCTTTAAGGACTAAATTACTGCCCTTATAACTGTCTCAAAACTGAAACAAGTTATAAAAAAAGTTTTCCCTATTATTGGCATTTAATCCCTATGAATAAATACCACGCTACGTTTACCATGCTTAATGGGGTGACAAATCAGTGAGCGTTTTGTTAATTTTAATCTCAATCATTACTGTTGTCAATGTCTGGTTTTCTAAAATTAAAAGTACTTTATTAAAAATAGCTTAAAAAGTTTAAAGAACTAAATATTTGATTAAATGATGGATAGATAACATTCAACAGAAAGGCAAATTATAGATTTTATGATAATTAATTAATTATTATCCTAGGTAGCATAAAACTGTGAGGTTAAAAACATAAATATCTGGGGAGGTTTTTTCAATAACGATATGCGTCAATGACCAACTGTTTAAGGTTTGAAGCTTACAATGGGTTGTCGCTTCTAGTTATTTAGTAAAATAATTTTTTTAATGAACTTGTTTACATTGTGCTGATCTTTATTCTGGGCAACGCGGACATAAAAAAACAAACAAACATCACATTGTATAAAAGTCAACAAGAATATTCCAAAACCTAAATCAACAACAAGAAATCGGACATTAACCAACAAACCAACATCAGGTTGTTTATCTTCCCTGCTGCAAGAACACAACCCAAAACCAAAATCACCAACAAATCAGACAATACACAATAAAAAAACGCCACAATGTAAATCTCTCAACAAGAGGACAATCCAAAAACTTAACCAACAACGAAGAGGATAATCAACGACAAACCAACAGAATATGGTATATTTCTCAACAAGAATACAATCAAAAGCCTAAAGCAACAATAAAGCGGACATTCAACCACAAGCCAAAACCAGAATAAATAACTCTCAACAATAACGCAGTCCAAAACCTAAATCGACAACAAAACAATACTAGATAGTATCTCTCATCAAGAATAGACCCCAAAAGAACCAACAAAGCAGACAATCAGCTTCAAACTATGCTTACTTTGAAGACCCCCTGGACAAGAATAAGTGAGTAAGACATTTAACAGCAGAATAATAAATTTCTAACTTCTTCACTTGAACCTGAACAAACACCATAAATTTTCAATGAACCAAAAAACCCAATGAACAGACAACAGCAATGCCAACATCTCAGAATTTGATCAGCACATGTAAACTAAGTCAGATAACAAGGCTATATATTTAATATTTCTCAGTTAAATTAATTGTACCCCTTAATTGTACCCTTAATTTTAATATATGAATGTATTAACATAAAAAAGATTTAATGTTTCATTGTCAATAAACGTTAAAAACACCCTTATAACAAATCTTGATAAAAATTTTTATTCTAATTTTACTGTAATATATTCGTCCTGGCCAAACATTATCATGTCATTTCAATCAAGAATGAAAATATTAGTTTGTTGATTTTTTACGTTTAATTGTTTTTTCTAACTTATAAATTTTTTGTTGAATAACTGTGTCTGTTATAAAAACTTTAGATGTTGTAAGATTTTTGGCTACAGGTATGGGCTAGTTAAAATAACATGACCGAGCCCGTCCATAAGACTAATGTTGATTTTAGAGTTGGGCTAAAATTTTAATTCTAGTTTTAATGTTAATTTTAAGGAAGGTCGGGGCCACGTTAATTGACTCGGACTATAATGGAAGAATTTACTCGAACCTCAATACTTTAGTGTTTCAAAAATATTTCTCGCCTTCTCTTGGGCAATTAAAATATTGAGAAACGTGAGAAGAGTCAAATGCAGCTGAGAACCAAATATTTTTAAAACAAAAAACAGTTCACCTACCTTGCGTAGAACTGCGAAGGTCTCGCCAACGTTGGGTAGGTATGAAGGTACCCTACACCTAAATAAACTAACTTATTCCTACACCTACCTACTTATACCTTCATACCTAAATAATAAACCTGCAAATCCTGAAATGATCAAATAATAAAAAAATTCTTTATCATGTTCGACTGAAAAAAAAATTAACAGCCCCCTTAAATTTTTACTGTATAAGATAGTTCGCCAATTAATACTACCTAGATTATCCAAGATACTTATATTATTTTTGCTCTACTTTGCCTAATGCATCTACTTTACTTCATTTGCCTGTCAAAAATAAATATATAATTTAAACCTGATTTATCTACCTAAACCCATCTAAGAAAAAAAGCTAGATTTACTTTTCTAAATTTCAAACGAAAAATGTACTAACTCCGATACAAAATAGCCTACATAAAATATAAACATATTTCTCTTAATAATGTAATTGATCTTAGTTAACCTTGCACCTACATCTACCAAAAACATTCCCTTACAAAATAACAATGGCTCTCGTCCCCTTTATAAAGGTTGAATCAAATTACATGACCACATCCGCTCATAAGACAACTGTTAATTATTATCATTTATTTGGCTTACGGATCTGGGCCGAGTTATTTGACTCACACTAAACAAAACCTACAACTCTGTTCCCTACAAATTGCCTATCCTCCGGTTCTTTATTGGAGTACTTTTCTTCTTCTTTTCTCGTTCAAAATCACTGAAAAAAGATACAACGTGCTAAAATATTTGGTTCTCTGGGAAATCTGCATTGACTATGAACAGCTAAATAAGACCACTTACCTCAAAGAGGCCTGCCTACCATTTGTAGGGATCCTGAAACAAAAAAAACAACTGTTATTATTTTAAAATCTTCTTTAAAAAAATTGTATTTAGGGTAAACATAAGATATGTAAGTTACTGTTGAAGTTTGGTTGTGCATTCGTTAGCTTGACAAGCAAAGGCCGTAACTCCAAAAATATTAATTTTACAGGGGAGCAAGAAAGCTGTTTTAAAAAACATTAATAACAGTTTTTCTTCTCTACTTGTGTTAAAACCAATCAAATAAAAAAATATTTTAATAATTTAACTACTTAAGCATAAAACGTACGTCGCTAAGTCAATGTTAATTATATTTTGTTTGTTTTTTTTATTGTAAAGGTTACATATTGAAGTTTACGGCCGTTTCTACTCAAAATCTAAATTTTTTGGAGTTATGTTCTGTTACTTTTTCTTCTCAATTAATTAAGATGTCTACATAATATTTCTGGTATAATTTAGATACTTATTACATATATTTAATGTTTAAAAAGCCTTTATAAATATAATGTATTCAGGTTACATCGTTACATTAATAATTGAGTTAAAGTTTTCGCTATTATTTATGATTTATCAAAAAGCAATAGACGTAACACCAGGAGTTGCGACCTTTGCTCCTTTAAATATTTTCAGTTTCTGGATTTATGGCCTCTGATATTTTGCGTTTTAATATAAGAACGATTTTTTGGAATTTCAGCCTATCTTCAAGCAGATGAACGATACTATAACCAAAGTTACGGTCAAAAACCTTAAAAAACAGTAAAATGCGGTGTTCCGACCCTGACTTATTGGACTAACGCATTGCTTCATCTTAAAATTTTATTGCTACGGTTTATTTTTTTGTTTTGTACTGTGTACACCACAAGAGCCGAATAAGCCGAATCAAGCTAGAGGGTCGTTTTTACACTATTTACAATATTGCAGGCGAAAGTTGATTGTGCAATGCAAAACGGCTGAAATATTAGCACACTGCGGATTAATCCAAGGACAAACTAATATTTATTGATTTAATTTGATACGTTCAATTCATTAAATTAATTTTTTATGGGGTCAGATGTTGCTCCCTGTCGGAATTCTTGGGTACAATTTAGGATTTAGGAAAATACATTAGATGAAAGTTTCCTCTACAAGTAATAATTATAAAGCCCTTTGGCAAATGAATTGCGAAATCGTTAACTAACCAGCATGTGATGCACTTTTGCAGAAAAAATATTTGTTAAATATTCAATCTGAAGTTTAATTTGTACGTATTTGAAATCATCTCATTTGTATCCCTGTGTATTGCGTATTTAGCCTACTCGCATTTTTCTCCAATGGTGCTTTTTTAGTTATAAAATTAAATTGTTTAACTTTGTATAAGAAATTTTTTTATTTAATGGCCTATTTTCGGTTACCTTGAACACTTTTTTTTAACTTGAAAATGAAGGGTGTGACCGTTTTTGAGTTATGTGCACACCCGTGGACAACGTACCTTCGAGTCTCCTAACACAACGATTCGCTTCACTTCGTTCATTCATCAACTATCAACACTAATTGGTCAGATGGATTTCCAGGTAATTTGTCTATAAAAGATGTGTGAAAATAAAAACATAATTTTGGGGAAATTATCTATCGGAAGGGATATTAACGTACACACTCCAGTAATATTCTATCAAAAATGTTCAGCCTACGTTTAAAATCCCGATTCAAATCTTTGAATAAAATATTATCAACAATTATTGCCGAACGAACTGATTAGGTAAAAAAAAATAGTTTCCTTTACAAACCTCAACTTAGACGTGGCAAGAGGGGCTATGTTTATTCATCAATTTATTTAGAAATTAATATCATTTACGATTTTACGTTACCGATTGGGTTAGCATTCTCATAACTTGTAAAAGGGGGAATTTCATTAGTTTGAACCCTATAATAGTTGTTTTACATACCTTTGGTTACTTTACATTTAAGCTCTGTAACTGTGCAGTACTGAAATTTATAAACAAAATACAGTTTGCTACTACTGTTAGTTAAGGCCTAAGGGTAATATCCTACGAGTGCAAACAAAATTTGACGCTTAAAGGATTGTTTTAATAAATAGAGTGAACTTGCAGATAACCGCTGTGTGATTAATACAGGGTGTTTTTTTTTAAAACGCAACCCATTTTTAAGATTGAATAATGCATATATAAATATGAAATGAGTATTGTTTTATCGATCTTTACATTCTATACAACCTATTATTTAAGTTTGAACACATTTAGTTTACATTACGTGCTCATACGGTCGGCCATTGGCATTTATATAAAATTATGTCCTTTCCATCAAATTCCCAAACACGTGTTGCAAGGTACCGCTTTGAATTTCTTGCATTCAATTTGTTGTTTGTTTTGAGGTGCTGAATATCCTGTGAATTGTTTTAGTAAGCCTTATTATGTATCCCCTAAAAATAAAATAATATATTGGGGTCAAATCCGGGATCTTGGGGCAAATAATCCTTCACCGATAAAATCAAGTTTTTGGTTGCGTTTTTAATGTGTATGTCTTGAAGCACGATAACTCACGTAAAAGTGGTCCGATCTGAATGAAATTTGCCACAGACATGTAAAATAGTATTACTCTACGAGATAAATTCACAAGATTTTGTAGCACCTCAAACAAAGAACAAATTTAATGCAAGAAATTCAAAGCGGTACCTTGCAACACGCGTTTGGGAATTTGATGGAAAGAACATAACTTTGTATAAATGCCAAAGGCGGACTGTTTGAGCACGTAGTGTAAACTAAATGTGATCAAACTTAAATAATAGGCTGTATAAAATGTAAAGATCAATAAAACAATACTCATTACATGTTTATAAACGTATTATTCAATCTTAAAAATGGGTTGCGTTTAAAAAAAAACACCCTGTACTTTCAAAATTAGGGTCTTGTGTTTATTTCGAATTTCCAAGCTTAACAAGTATGCCGAACATAAAAATATGTAACGTTAAAATAATTATTTTTATCAGCGGTAATAAATTTATAAAGCCTATAAAGTACACCCCAAGGCATAAAATCTACAGCAATTAGTATTTTCAACTTAGTATGTGCTACAGGAATGAAGATAAACGAAAATAATTACTAAGACATTACTTATTTGGTTTTGGGATGGTAAGTTACTTCTAAACCACAATTTATAAATTTAATTTCATAAACAATAAATCAGTAAAACATGGGTCAAATCAAACTTAAACCACATAACTGTTCCCATAACTTGACAAACTATAAACTGTTAACCTAATGAACTAGGGATGTGTCGGTACCTTAAGTCGGTTCTCGGTACCAACGGTTCTTGGCAAACGAACCGGTACCGAGAACCGATGTCAAAATGTCGGTACCAGTACTTCGGTTCCCGTGGTAATCGGCGGGAGTAACTACCGGTTACGAAAGACGATTGATTGCACCGCTCATTCCCGCGGGCGTTGCGCCGATGGCAAATGCCACCGCGTACTATTATTGAAGGACGACAATGTTTCTAAAATAAATTTTGATTCGAAATTTATCTTAAATTGTTTGACTCTTGATTGATTTTTTTTTACTCTTAATACTTCAAATTATTGGGAATGGGGTTATTTTCTTTGGAAATTAATTGTAAGATCATGGAAACTAATTTGGAAACTGTTATTTTTCACCTTAGAATTTGTTCATGATTGATTTTTTTGCTCTAATTTTTAAAATTTATTGGAATGGGGTTATTTTCTATGGGAATTGTAAAATTATGAATGGAAACAAATTTGTAAGCTGTTATTTTTCACCTTGGAATTTGTTGTTTTGTTCACATAGTATATATTTTTTATATTACCTGTTAACAAAAGGATAAACAATTAAATTAATGACTGAGATATTATTTTATGTCTTAGTGAAACTTACTCTTGAAAATTAAAATATTTTTAAAACAGTAACATACAACAGATTGTCTGTAGGTTTGAGGGTTCGTTACATTATATAACACCTTTTGACAAACACTTGGTACCGATGGTACCGAGAACCGAGAACCGATCTTGTCAAGAACCGGTACCGGTACCGACTTTGGAAAAAGTGGTACCGACACATCCCTATAATGAACATATTATTTTCAAAAAAAGTAAAGCTAGTTACTCGTTGAAAAGAATAGCTACAAGCACAAGAAAGTAATAGGCCTACTAAAGTAACAGGCCTAAACAGAATATTTCCTTTGTCTACAAATGTGCAACAGCTATCAGAGAACAAAACCTAAGTTTCTGTATAATCAATTCTAAGTTACAATAAGCCCAAATACAAGGTGAAATCATAGTTACGTCCAAATTGCACAACAGGGGGTTATTTTTAAGTTACTTGACAAATAAAAGGCATGACAAATAAAAGGCTAGGTACATAAAAGGGGCATGATTATTCCTAACCCTGTAAACCAATCAATAAATAAATATCCTTCATTACATCCATTGTTATTTTGTTTCCTTTTTCGCTCATTTATTACTGATCATAGCAATATTTAGCCATTAAATCATGGCCCATACTTCATTACGTAAGAAGACGAGGGAAGGAAGTTGCGTAATCATTGAAATCAACTAATTTTTGTAAGATAATTGAATCTATAATAGGTGGGCTTACCTCTGTAACTATCCTTATAATCATCACGATCCAAAATAACGTATATTTATCACTAGAACGACACTGGACACTTCACATCCGCACAATTCAAGTTGACCGTTACAACGAACTACTTGGACAATAATGGACATGCAGGGAAAATTTCCGGAAATTTCTTTATCTCTTCACGCTTCCGTCGATCACCTGATTACACCTGTCAACAATGGGCGCATCGTCATCGACCAATAAGCTCGCACTAATTTGTCGATGCATGTCGACATTACTAAAACCGATACTATATAAAATTGTTATTAGTAAAAATAAACATTAATGCAAAACAAAAGCTGACAACTATTTTAGGACATAGTGTAACAATATGTATGATGAGCCTAATCAACTTAAATTATCGATGCGTTTATTTAATTTAAACCATTCTATTGCTTGTATTTATGATGTTATGTGTACTTTAAGTGTACACCGTACACTCTTACAGTATAATCGTAATATGTATTATACTGTACATATTTCAGATTCCATACTGAATGTATTGTTATATGTAAAATAATTGTGAAATTGTGGAAACGTTGAGAGGATGAATAAAAATGTAGGTTTTGTTTTAGTGTATTAGAACTGTCGGTGAACTGATGAGTTTTATTTGGGCTGCAGTACCTATGAAATTGAATAAAGTAAATTGAGCTTGATGAAAGTTATGAACCATTCGACTAATTATTCTTCCATATATTTTATTCTAATAACATATTCTTCATTACCAAACCCATGTGGAAAAAATATGTCAATGCAGATAACCTTTTTTTGAAAAACACCACGCTGAATTAACTCTAAATTTCTTTTCATTAGCTTCAAGATTTGACATGATTTCAATTAAGGTTATTCTTGCCATAAAAATAAAATAATGGTCAGGACTACGAAATAATAAACGTAATAGTAGATTTTACGCTTTCCTTAAGGTTCTTTGTTTTAACAATAATAGTCGCATCTTATTTAAATATTATAGTGACTATAAACTTACACTAAAACACTCTAAGGTTAATTTTACATTAACGTTAAAATGTAACCGAATTTTACCCAAGTTACTGGTATTTAGGTTTTTTTTCTCTTTTCGCACGGTTTTTTTGCATGGTATGCTTTTTTCACTGTAATTTGCCTATTGTTAGTACCTGAACTGATTTTGACATATGTGCTTGTGCACGGACGTGATTTTGAAAGTCCATGGGGTTGATTTTGATTAATTTATCGCATGGGCTTGATTTTGTGAGTCAGGAGAACTATGCTGTATTATTTCTTTTAGATTTAAGTTTGACATAGCCCATTACTTTATTGTTTAACGGCCAAATAAAATTAATTTGAATTATGTGTACCCTTTCAAAAATCGTAAAATGTGATGAAGGCTACGAAATACTTTCAGTTTATTATAAAATTATCTTAATCATCTTTAACCGCGTAAGCTTCCATGTTGAATTAGGAAGATTTTTCTAACGATATTTGCATACCCACGTTTAGTACGTGTTACATTTGCAATAAAATTTGTTGAAAAACAATATTCATGAAGCAAATAATGCTTTTTAACTTGTTTGTAAACATTTGTATTTGTTTGTGACTACCCGTAGCTTCGCCCACGTTCAAAATAATTTGAAACAGCTGGTATTGCTCCTGCACTTTTTTTATCTGTCAGTTGGAATTGGGTTTTATTTGTTCCTGGATGGATACGTTGTTATAGAGCAAAGGTCTGTGAAAACTTATAACCGTTTGGTTCCCCAGGCCTTATGGGTTACATGAGATACATTGTTTGAAATAGCGACAATATTATAGTATTATTGTTACTATTCTCCTGTTATCTACAGACCTTGGTTACACATGACCTACACAATATTACAAAAAACGTTGTTACAGGTGACTTAAATTGTAATATAACACTTTAACTCTTATAATATTAGAAGAATTTTCCGTTACCAAATTTTAACAAAACAATAATAATAATTAAAACATTTAGAAAAGAGCAACGTCTTAAGGTGGTTGGTTAAGACACATGATACGCAAGTCATAAAAATGACATCTGACAATGATAAAGCTCTTCTTTCCACTAAAGTCATTTTAAAATTGTTGACACAATAGTTCTTCCTTTTTTCGATGATAAATTAATATCCAAACTATAAACATCGAGTTCTTTTTCACAGTTGAAACGAACAATAGTTATTTTTTGTCCTGCTAATAGCGCCTACAATCCGGCAAGCTGCAACTAATCATACACAAGCGATCAGCTGATTGCTGATTGTTGCAAGCAAGGAGGTTAGATAATGTATTGTGGAGGGAACACGCAATAGTATTTTCGCGGCCCTCTGATTTTTTCAGGTTGACAATATGAGGGGAAATAATTTTGGTCTTCGCTGTACTAAACCAAAATCAAACAACTCAACAATTGGAGTCAAACCATTTGGTTGATCGAACATATAAATAGATTTTCAAAGATTCTTAGATAATGAATTGGTTTAATTGTGTTCCTGCTCATCCATTTAAGAAAATACGCAAACAATAATTTACATTAATTAATCTATTAGCATTTATGACATATTTTAAAAACTGATTCGGATCTTTGGTCATTCTTCCAAGTTTCGAATCTTTTCAAATTTTCGTTCAAAGAACAGAATTTCATAACTAAATTACTGATTTCTCACCCTCATATTTAATTCCAACCTGACAAAATTAAAGGGGGCCATTTTTTCATCAACCAACTAAAGCAGCGGTACCACATAGAATCTAACCTCCTTGATTGTAACTGTTTATACAAACAGTGTTTCCATAACGTTTGATGCATCTTAATTTAAACGGGTTATGCATTCGAATGTTATAACGTCTGAAACATTCCAAAATGTTTTTTAACTCCTTTTGATCGTAGTACGTAGTTTTTTCCTTATAGCTCCGGATGTAATCAAAGTACGTTGTTCGTTGTAGTCTTAAAATATTCGGTAGTATTTTGGCTTCCACATAAGCAACTTATCAATTAATTCAAATTCATTAGGGATGAGCTATGATACCTTTATTAACCATAAGATGAGATTTTTCTCAAATGATACTGTCAATAAAGGATTATAACTCAGGTTAGACCTGTCCGATTTTCATTATCAATAGTTCAAATGAAAGCCAATCAATCATCGATTCATTTAAGACCTTAAAAAGGATTGTATCTCTTTATGAACTTGAGATATGAGTCTTTACTTAAGGACCAAACTCTAAAATAATTACATTTTAATTTGAATAAAGGAGTATTACTCTTCTTAGAATTGACTGATTTTCAAGATTAATAATTCAAAAGAGACCATTTAATTTAAGACTTTAATGAGGATTATGTCTCACTTAGAGCATGAGATATATGTCTTCAACTGAAGATTGAATGCAAAAATTGTTAAATTTTATGTTAAATAAAATAACATATCTCGGCTTACAATTGTCCGATTTTCATGATCAATAGCTCAAATAAAAGCTAATATTTTACTGATCATTTTAAGACCAGAAAGAAGTTTATACCTTATTTAGAATCTGAGATATACAATTTTTACTGAATATTGAATTTAGAAAAATCACGTTTTATGGTTAATAAAGGTATCTCATCTCTAATGAATCTGAATCAATTGATAACTTGCTTATATTGAAGCCAAAATCCTACCGAATATTTGAAGACTAGAACGAATAACGTACTTTAATTACATCCGGAGCTATAAGGAAAAAAGTCCAAAAAAATCCCAAAAAATATTCCAAGCTCAAAACGTCCATAAGAATTATGTAGGGAACAATCTTTGTTTGGGTATATCTTGAAAACGTATCAAGATTTTCAAAAACGGATTTCGGCATGGTAAACAGCGTGAAAATCTAGTTCAAAATGATGTGTCACAACACTATGTTTACATTTGAAAATAATTACTTCATCCAATATGGCGGATCCAAGATGGCGGCCAATTTTTTTAACATACGAAAACTGAAGTTCATACCTCCCTTCAATTATCAGCAGTGATATTATGACACCAGATTCATTTATACATCATCTATCACATTTATTTCCTACATCTTTAATGCTATTGTCACCTTCTTGGACGCCATCTTGAAAATGAGACACTTCCGGTGGTCAAACTTTGGTAAACTTTTAGTATGTTAATCAGCACATAAAATATGACAGAAAACGTAGAAATATCCCATATAGCAATTTTTCAGGGTAAACCCCTATATTTCCTCGACTAATGAGAGAAATGGACAAGTCACCTGTCAACTCATTGATGTAATGTGACAATGTGACGATTGTAATTAGATAAAAAATAAAAATAGATCAACCATAGTAAACTCACATTTACATGTAGAAGGCCTAAAAACACAGTTTTGACCAAAATTTAATTTAGCCTACTGTGTTAAAGCGGGTTATTTTGTGAGTTTCCTGTCAATGCCACTCTCCAGGGGCTGGAACAATTTTTGACTGAGATTTGCAAGCTAAATTAAACTGCTTTACCAGATAAGAGGCAAGAACCCCCCCCCCCAAAAAAAAAAAAAAAATCGGCTCATCATTAACTGTAATTGACAACACTACATATTGTAGTTATTTCACACACTAACACCAGTGTTGCGTGCTGGCCAGGTTCGACCATAGTTACTTCACACACTAACACCAGTGTTGCGTGCTGGCCAGGTTCGGCCATAGTTACTTCACACACTAACACCAGTGTTGCGTGTCGGCCAGGTTCGGCCATTCGGCCAGTGTCCACGGCCACTCGCTGGTGCTGGTGGGAGGGGCAGGTGACTGCAGGGGCGGCCAGGCCCCGGTCTCCGTGTTGGACCTGGAAACTGGACTCATTGTCCACTACCAGCTGCTGGTGAGTTGGAATCTTTTTCTTAGGAATTGGTTTTGTTATTGTGAAAAGCTTTGTGTTGTAGGATTTTTTATGGAAAAGGGAAGATTTTGTTTTGGATTCAGCAAGCTTACATGAGGAAATGGTTTCAAGGCAGCGAACAGAAACATTCAGAAGCTCAAAATATATGCAGTTTTTTGTTCCCTCGTTGTTGTAATTCTATTTTTTATAACCAACAGTCTCTTTCTATTTGAATGAGTCCCGCAGAAGAACAAATTAGGAGAAAACTGTGTCTATTTCTTTATTTGTTGACTTGGAAACTGTATCTTTAGTTAAGCTAGCTGAATTAGTTTTTTACATAAAAAAAATCCTTCTCAGCCTAAAGGCTTTTCACATGGATCAGGACTTTTTTCATCAGTAGAAACTAGTTATAAATATCTCAACTACAGGGCTTGTAACAGTTCTTGAGGTAGGAAAAAAATAACTCAAATAAGAAAAAAATAACAAAGAAATCACCTTTTGTACACAAAAAATGCTGCTAAAAATTAGAAAACCGGCGTTATACTGGCGATAATACATTCTTAATTTTCGTAAAAAAGAATCTCGACAGACTAATCACAAATCTGCCTAGATTTGACGGCGAGACTTGGTTTTCACGCAACAAGACTTAGTTTTCACGCATTTTAGGATGATGAGATTTGTCTGCCGCGATGCTGCAACGAGATCGTCTGACAGACGAATACTGTAAAAAGGGCTTGTAGCAGTTCTTGAGGTTGAAAAAAATGAAAAATTATCCAAAATTCAAAAAAAATAACAAAAATAACCGAATTCCAAAAAAATAACAAAAAATAATCAAGAGCAAAAAAAACCAAAAAATAAAAAATAGCCTATTACCAGCCCTGCAACTAACATAAATAACAGGAAAAATGATTCAAATCTAAATTAAAATGTGTTTATTTACATATTATACAATGTACATAAAACAGTGGCAATTAATATTTACAAGTTAGAGGAATCAGTAACCCTTATATGTTACAAATACTTTACGTATCCACATTATTACATTGACAGGTGGAAATTTTTTAACTGCCTGACTCTTATGAAAACTCCTCTTAAGAGCAATGTAGATCATTTACCAAAAATAATTTTAACTTCCCCTGAACTTTATATTAGGTATGAATATTATTGTGAACAAAAAAAATATTCTGTGTGATACATTGAAGAATTATGTAGTTATTGTTTGGTTGAATCCAATCACTGGAGAATTCTGAGGTTGATAAAGACCTTTGTAGAAATACGTTTATAAGCTTTTTTTGGTGGTGTCCAAAAAAAGTTTAACATTTGTGTGTTTTGAGTTTTGTGTCTTTATACATTCAAAGATAGTTAATCAAAACTAAAAACCAGTGAACATGTGAATGGTACCGAAAAAAATACAAAAAAGACACTGCACTGCAAAACAAAATGCACAAAAAAGCAGTAATTTTTTTACAACATCAAAGTATTTTGTGTAATTTAGTCACATACTTATGTGCAGTCAGTTGCATTGTCATGTTGATAGCCGAAATCAATAAAGGTCGACGGTTACAAACTTATTCAGCTAAATCCTTAAATCCATTCAAGTACGGTAACTGTTGCTGATATCACGTCACATTATTGCTACTAACATTACATGTCATGTATAAAAAACACCATATTCTATTGATTCTATACTAAATTAGAATAAAGTTAAAATCTTCTTGGTTTTTTCAGACTGTGAGCCCCGAGAGATCTCTGCTTCTTATCAACCACACTGCCATGTTGTTTCTGACGGTAAAGAAAACTGGATCATCGGAGGTGGGGGAAACTATTTCTCTTTTGGAACATTTTTCAATTCTGACTGTGCTATGATAAAGTTGAAAGACATAAATCTTTAAATTACTTGCAAAGTGTGTTTTTATTTTGAAATTTCTGGTGACCAACCTTCCCTGAAACACGTGTAATGTGCAGTGAACACAATAAGGTCACAAAATTATGTACATTTGTGGACAAAATTTTCTATGTACAATTATGACACATAAACATATACATATACAAGAAAACCAATCTATACACAAAGCCCAAATTACCCGTAACTTTTGAGAAAACCAAAACCTGACTCGGTGACTCCCATCAACCCTATATACTTGAATTAATTTGATTAAATGGTGGATGTAAATAAAAAACCTCTTAGACCACTTAAAAATATATTTACACTTATACTGTATTTACACACAAGATGGTAAATATACTGTACTCAAATGGTGGAAAATGGCAATCAATTTGGACTGGTCACACCAATAATCAGTAGGGCCCAATGAGAGACTATACTGAGATTTATTGTCTCTAGTTGGGCCTGATGATGACTGATGTGGCCAATTAAAATCAATTGTCATTTTCCACCATTTATGTATATTTACCATCTTGTATTTAAATACACTAGAGATCGCCAGTGGTCGAAAATTCGAACAATTTTCAAAGTGACAAAGGGATAGCTAATTTTGTAAATGATCCCCCCATATACCAATGCGTTTCTAAATACATTTCATATAGTATATTTTTTCCATGTAAACACATAATAAAACCAAACTGGGGGCCAAAACCAAAAGAGAAATTCTCAATCCTTGACTTATTATTTACTTATGGCTTATGGCATGGTTTTTAGTAATTAGTATTTTACTAAGATAATTAAGATTCCATGTTTATTTTTTTAAGAATGATTATTGAATCAGAGGAAAGTAAAACTTCAGTCATCAAGTCAGTTTAACCAATACACCCCTTACCACAGTTCTCTCCCTCCCTCCATTAATTCCTTCCCTCACTCTCTACTTCCCTTCCTTCCGACCTTCTTTCCACTTTTCCCTCTTTTTCTCCTTCATTCTCTTCTTACCACCTTTCCTCCCTTATTTCCTACCATTTGGAACTTTTTCCCTCCTTCCCTCTCTTCCTATTATTATCACTAAAATGTAATTTATATTTTAACCATTATCCACCAATAAAAACTTAATTTTAATAATATAATGTGTCCATTTGTACTCCGGTTGCCAGGCCCAGTGACAGGATTTTCGGGCCCCTGTGCAATTGAGAAACCCGCCTTTTTTACTTATCTCGAATCTGGGTCCCCTTTTTACTAATTTTGTGTGGATCCAGGCCCCTGTGCACTTGCCCCCCCCCCCCCCCCCCCCGTCACTGGCCCTGCCGGTTGCATGTCGATCAGTTAGTACATTGGAAGGTAGGAACTTAACTTAATGTACTCTTTTCTTCCCTTTATATCAGCAAATTTGTATCTCTTAATCTTATTTAAGCAAGTCAACTTTATTTGTTTTTATATGTAAAATGGAACACATTTGAGGATATCCTTAATATTCTCTAAGTAGTCCTGATTTCAATCAAATTCTATATTTTTACACCATGCCCCAATAAACTGTGGCTTAATGTTTCTACATCAAATCTTCACTCTACGAAAAATAGCATGTGATAACAGCTACATATGATTCTAACTTTGTTTACATTTGGTTGTTATAATATCACCAAAACAGCAACTCATAAGGCTAATGTTGATTTTTTTGAAATTTTAAATTCAATTTTCTAAGAGACAAATATAAATTTCAATGGGATTCTGCACATCTACAGAAAAATACAATTTTATCGGTGTTCTTAGATTTCTACTACGTTGCACACAGACTGAGAAAAAAGGAGTACAAAAACCTTATGGAAAAAATGCTTGCCTATTAATATAAAGATAATAAGAGTAAATATACTTAAAGTGTTGTAAGACATTGTTATTTATTTACATCAATTGAATACAATAACACATATCTTGCTTATTAAGAAATTATTTAGAAATGATTTGTATAAAAGCCTTAAGGAAGTGAAATCCCGATCTCATCCTAAATTCTCAGGGAAGAAATACAATTACCTCGGTTTTGAATAATTTTAAACACTACAAATGTTTTGATTGTTGATTGGATCTATTGTTGGGAGCATGTACAGTGTTAGGTTCAGTTTATAACTGATAAAGAAGGGGAGGGGGGCGTTAGAGTTTTTAGCGGAGGGATAAGCCAAATTTTAAGGTGAAGGTTAGCCAAATTTGGGGGGAGGGTGCCATAAGGCCTGGGAGGGATGGGTACCCCTGGTAAAGCAGAACACCATCAGCTAGGCCAAAAAGATCCAAAAATTAGAAAAATAAAATACAGTAGAAGCCCTCTAGTTTGGCTTCGGTTGGATCGGCCGCCAGATGGTCTGGCCGGTCCTAGGAGGGCGACATAATATCGGTCACATCACTACCCTGCACCGCGAGGGAATGACCTTCGATAGGATTTATCCTGAATATTTTGTTTCCGGCCGTAGAAGTAAACTATTTATGTCACTTTAATTTACGGCCTAAGCTTGTAATTGATGGACACACTTGAACTCAACTAACAAACTAAGATGTTATCCTTTCAATATAAGGAATGTACAGTAAGATTTGATCTGGATTTTGTTTGCTTAACAAAAGAAAATTACAGATTTCTTTAAGTTTGTATAGGCTACGATTCAAGTAATATGTGTAAATTAATTTGATCAAATAAATTTATAGTGTGTTTTTACACTACATAATGAGTTTTTCTGTTCACTTTATATCCTCAGTACGGTATCGGTAAAAGCATACTTATCTATGAGCACTCATACAACTTATCTATGAGTGACGTAATATGCCAGTTCAACATAGAGAAGTCAAAATATTTTCTTTGGCAATTAAACACTGTAAACATGTTTAAATAATGTGTTTTGTTGATTATTAAGCACTGGTTATTTTTTTTTTAAATTTAATAGGGTTATTTTACATTTTAATAGTATATCCAGATAGTCCAGTCATTTTGTAGTCCGGCCGGTGGTCCGGTCCCGAGGTGGCCGAACTAGAGGGCATCTACTGTATAACTTTTTGTAAAAGATAAATGATTTTGTTATAGTAGTGGACAAACGCTGCTCGGCAGCTTTACGTTTTCGTTTAGTAGTCTGCTGATAGAACAATATGTTCATTATAATTAGTTGTTCTAGAAATTTTTATTCCCATGTTAAATCTTATGGACAATCAAAACTTTAAGGACATCTAGGGCTCTTCCCTTTCGTCTAACCTTCATAAATTTTATTTCCTGCAAAATTTCAATCAGAGATTTTAATAATATAAATAAATAATTATTATGTCTTTATTTATCCAGCCATTTCCAGTTACAGATCTGTTCAGCCCAGACGTCCGGTGGGATGCGCATGCGCAGTGAAGATTTCCCCTACCGCGAGTCTCAGTACAGTCAAATTTCGAAATAACTCATCTGTCAAAACATATGATTCTTTGTTTACAACAATATTTGTAATGTTGTCATAGCCCATGTGGGATTTTAAGTTGACTATACACAACCGATGAAGGAAAATCAGTGGTGGGGGTATTCTCCATCTCTCTCGCACTTCCACCCCTGCAAGACATCCTGGCTGAATAGATCTGTAACAACTGCTTATCAAAATAACTTTTAGCAGGTGTTTAGTACATATTATAGCGGTGCCCATTCCCTGAGCCAATACACTGTATATTATTCATTGTAAAAGCCACCAGAACTGTATTTAAAATAATATGTAGTACATACCAATTTTCCGTCACAGTTCTGTGGCAAGAACTGTGACAGAAAATTGGAATGTACACTGTATAGGCCCTATACCACACTGAAACACTGTACATACCCACAATAGATGCAATCAATGATAATAGAAATTGTTGTGTTTAAAATAAACAGAGGTAGTTGATGAGAGACAACAAGAATAGTTTTTGAACAATTGTTTTCAAGGGTTGTGTATGGTTGCAAGTTATAATTACCGTGTATGAAAATTATTAAAATATACAAGAAAGCCTAAAGTCTCTTATTCCAACAAAATTTAAATGTGATATTGGTTAGTCAATATGGTTTAAACTGTTCAATATGAGTCTAATAGATACATGTTAACCATTGGCCTACCTTCTCAATCATGAAGTAAGTCCGAAATAATTCTCTCTAAAACTTCATTTGTTTTTTCCACTTGCCTTTCTTTTTTTCTTAACATTGTTGAGTTATTTTACCTGTTATGTGCACTCCCATCATCTACTTTTAAAATATTCATTGCTAACTTTGATTTTTTCATAGCTTCTATTTTTTGCTCAAGAGATGCAAAACACTTTTTGGCTAGATTTAGTTCTTCTGTGTTTGTTATCATTTGTGTAATTTTATTCATAAAATCTTTCATTTCTTCTTCAAATTTAATTTTATCTTCTTTTATTTTAGAACTTACTTCAATAATTATAACATTAGTGTTGATTATTGATTCTTCAGATTTGTCGAATGATGTATTTGACGAGTTTTCTAGGGTCTCTACCAAGGTCTGTTTACTTGCCGGATTAAATGGATGTTTCAGTGCTTTGTCCTCTAGATTGAAACTTCTTTTTATGTTCTGAATGTCTTTTTTGTTGATCAGATGAATTCTTTTTAAATCACCGATATTAGAGGGGGAACTTCTTAATTCTTTTAAAATCTGGTCTGCTGGCACATTTAGAGCAAGTTTATTAGCTATAAATTTTCTTTCTTCTTTGGTCAGTCTTTTATGTTTTAGCTCATTTTCATGGCCTACATGACTTTTCAAAAATGAAACAATAATCTCATTATCCTTTTTAAATTTTACAACAATTTTAGAGGGACAGATTCCATTTATTTTACAAGACTTTTTTGGATTTCTTTTTAGCACGCCAACTTTTTTCCTATAAATACCACTTCTGTGACATAGGTAAGTATGCACATTTCCATTAGCAGAAAATTTAACGAATGAACTGTTTGTGATTGTTTCTATCCCTTCTTTCCATTTGATAAATTCTTCGATTGTAGAAAATTTATGCTTTTCCCATTTTAATTCAATTTTATGAACATTCTGAAAATGAGAATATATTTCATCCAATCTATGATCTCTCGAGATGAATTCGCACAGAGGGCAAGACTTTTTTTTTGTTTTCATAACTTTGTTTTTTAGGTATGTGCAATGCACTTTCTGAACATGGCATCTCAGACTTCTTGAGTAAGCATATTTAGCATTACAATGAGAGCAAGAAAAGTATTTTTTTTCATGGTGAAATGACAAAATGTGTCTTTTGAGGTTCGATTTGTGGTGAGTGGTATAAGAGCATTTGCCACATTTAAATTCTCTTGCACCGGATAAGTGTTTTGAATGTAAATGACTCTGAAGATTGTAGTTGGTGGAAAAACTCTTTTTACAAAAAGTGCAAAATACTTTACCCTCAGCAACTTCAACTCCATCGCTGTTTACTTTATGTTTATTTTTTGTATGCCGATTCAGACTACTTTGACAAGAGAACACTCTTCCACAAAATTGACATAATTTTGAAGATTCACCTGCTCCATCCATCTAAAAAGGAAATATCGTTTTAGAAACAAGGAAGATTCCAGATAAGTACAGTACACCTCTGGAAGACCTGATTTATCAGGATCCCAGATTAGCCTACCGTACGAGGTTGACTAGTAGAAATATGGTTTGGAAAAAGATAACCATATAAAGCAATGCCGGATTCCCAGATTTATCACTAGGCCCTCTGAGTCCCAGCTTAGGGTAGCACAACAACTGAGAGCCGCACAGTCGTAGATATTAAGGTATTTTAAGTGAATTTGAGGGGATAATTAAGGTCCAAAACATAAAATACCAGTACCGGTAGCTAAAGGGTAAGAATATCACTTTTGATGAGGTCGTCAGGTCTCAAGAGGGCTGCATAGAAACCTGGGCTCAGGGCCGGATGCATATATCCGGCAATGATTTAAAGTAATGCCAAACTGCACAAGGTTTGCACACTTTTTTTAATATTAAAAAATTAAGCTGACAGAGATAAAATGGATGAAAACAGATAGGTAAGGCAGAGAAACGTCTCGTCTTTGAACGGGATATAATGTAATTAAAATAATTACTGTAGGCCTAACTGGAATAATAATAATAATTATTATTATGTTTTTGATACGAACCGTAGTTAATTCATTTTTAGTTAAGTCCACTATCACTCACAGTTGCACTATCATAGCACAATCAGTAGCAATAACCTCAGTTAACCTGTATTTTAATGAAAGGTCATTATCATTGTCAAAAATTTCATATGTGTGCTTACTGTACCTTGTGATGTGCCATATGGCGATCCGATACGTATCGAAAGTGTGTATCGTATCGTACGTATCGTATCGCCTTAAATATCGAAAACGATACATATCGACCAAAACAGTTTATATAAAACAACAGGCAACAAAATACTGTAATACCTCCATTGCATACTCAGCAAATTCCAAATGCTTCACTAAATATTTCAAATGCCTCTCATCAAGACTTTTCAGCGTGCCTATGTTCATAAATAAGTTAATCAAGCAAAATATTCTTTATAAGAATAACATGGGATAGGCCTATGAGTATGCAGGTGAGTTGCTGCCATTGAAATGTCGAGATGGGGGATTTTAGAGGATAATCAAGTAGATCTCAATTAGATTAAACCAAATACCAAGTTTTATTAAGATATGTTGGAGAAATAAGCGAATTTCCTATAAAAATTCGAAAAATATCGTTTCTATGTGCCGATACCAGATTGAATATTGTGTTTGGCGATACAATATGTATCGTTTTCAAAATATCATATCGAAATATCGTATCGTCACCTGTGTATCGCGATATTCCCATTCGATTGCACATCACTACTGTACCTGTTTTTCAACAAGCTTTTTTGACAAGATGGATGCAGTTAGTTAATTTATCTGCTGTGAGTTTAAATGTAAAATTTGATGGACTTACCTTTTCTTGAAGCCTACAAGTTACTTCGTTATGGACATTTTGAGGTTAGAAAGGATTGGATCACTCAGATTTCAATTTTTAACCTTTAATAACGCAAGAAATTATAATTTCAATAACTGATAACTTTAGTCTAACTAGGCCTAGAGCAGATTATTCCATATTTGATTGGAAAATTGGCGCGTAAATTACCTAAACAATCCTAGATAAAGCAGAATATCGACAGCACATCAATCAATTTGACAGTTCAGATGATCAGCTGTTTTGCTGTTTTAAACTTTCGCCTTTTTTCTGTTGCTTGCATTGCTAGAGAATGACATAACATGCATTGCCATGCTGCGCCCGACATAGATGAATAGCTCCAATATCATTCAGAACATTGAGCATTTGATTGTGTAAAACATATATATGTAGATAGTATTCATTTTGGATGATATCTTAGCAGACAAAATTAACTCTTCAATCCTGATAACTTTAAAAAGTAGGAAAAAGTGTTTGCCAAGTGCGAGGCTACTCACCAAGGCCTGCATGTGTAGAAAAAATAAGGAATTTAGAACTACCTACAGGTGCAATGTCACATTTTTTGGCACAAGAGAAACTGGTGTATGCAGGGAGCGGGACGTTTATGCGTACAAGTCTTACGAAGAAACACAAATAGCTCAAATGACTCATATTAAACAATAACTAATCAATGCTCTAAAAGAGGCTGACATATACATTCGATGACAACTCCTCTGAGGAAAATTCTAAGATTACTTCCGAATTAGTGTCTTTGGCTGGGGACTCGATGCGTAGAGAGGTAACTGAATATGCCCAAAGTATCTATGCAGCTTTGTATGATATATCAACGAGGTTCTCAAATGACGCAATTGAAGGACTAATATCAAGCTTCTGACCAAGCTCGTCGATGCCCTAAAGCAAATTGATATATTATCCGAAGAACTTAAGAAGACCTCCAATGAAAATGATCAGCTAAAGTAATCAGTAGAGGCTACTAAACATGTCCATCAAGCAGACCTTGAAGAATCAATCTCCAATCAAGCGGAGACATAGTATGAAATAGCAACTTTAAAAAGAAGGTTGGGGACATGGAGTTAGCCAGGCGAAAACTTGAGGTAAAGAAAAAACACAACAGTAGACCTCCTGAACGCAGACTGTGTTGGCCTCAACCTGAGACTAAAAGAAATGGAATCTATAAGCTTTTATTGGAACCAGCACAGACATTACCTACAAAGATTTTACTGGATTTTAAATCGCCGAAAAATTACAGTTGGGGAAGTGGGGACATTACCTGCAATTGAAACCAAGAATAGATTTTTACCATTATCCACTTTACCATTATCCACTAATGAACATGATGAATCTATCTGGGGGCCTCAGAAGTTGTAAATGTCGAGGCCCAAGTCCAATTTCCAAAGCCGGACCTTCCAACTTCGCTTCACGACACTCAATCGAAAGCTGTCGTGCTTGCTGATGGTCATGGCAATGACCTTTATCACGATATGCCAGCTTTATTCCAGGATTTTAACACCCTTGTATTTTCCCAACCAGAAGTAAAACTGAGGCAAGTGCTACAGATTGGTCTGTGGCAACCTTGACTGTGTTGATCTACTTAATGTCATCAACATCACTGTCCCAAGAGGAACACGATCTAAATCGATATTCTCAAGGAGATATCATACAACCAGCGCTATACCTATCATCATGGCATATCAAGGCTCCTGAGGGCTGATGGAGATGCATCTACCGTTGATTTCTTCTGTGGTTCTGTTGTGGCATTCAAGAAGAGCGTGATGAGGCACCTTGCTGAGATCGAGTCCCGAACATCAGGTCACTGATCTTCGAGCATGGAGTGGATCTTGTGGTGTGTATATAGTGTGTTGCTTTTGTTTTTGTGGTGCCTTTAGAGGGCCACTCCCTTGTTTGAAGATCTTTCAGTGAGAATATGTTAGTGTTTGATGGTGCCTTTAAAGGGCCATAATCTGTAGTGATGTGTCCTCAAATTTCCGCAACAACATCAGATGTGTGTTAATGAAATTATATTGTATTAAAAAAATTATATCCCAGACTAAATTATATTGTAAAATGCTTTAGATCCATTGTCGTTATTTATTTATGAACTGTTATTTTTTCTATCTATTAATTGTTAATGAGACTATTTATTAATTGTCAATGAGATTTTAGTTAGCATTTTAATGATATTGTTGACTCTAGTAGTAAAATCATAAATATTATTATATTACCTGTTATCATTATTATTATTATTGTTATTGTTATGATATTATTACTCGTTGTTAAGGCTGCATGTTTCCTTCAAGTTATCTATCACAAGTTATTTGATATATGCCATGCATGAATTATTTATGTAAATTAAGTTATAGCTCTAATTTTTCTTTACGGAGTTAATACTTTTGTTAATAACTATGCATGTCTTTTGTAACTTTATAATATTATATTGTATTGAAATGGTGGATACCGTTGGTGAAATAAATAAATAAAATAATATAAATAAATAAAATATGGTCACCCGAAGATTGCTAGCCTAACAGAAGACGACTTCATATAGTGGCTCGCTGCTGGTACTAATGACATTGGACAGTATGAACCTGGTTAGCTATTTCACTGTCAACCAAGGAATAAAGGAGCTGCTGACCTGGAAGACCGAGGCAAAAGTGTCTGTTCTTGATATCCTATATATCGAAATGATAATCCCTGCTTCAACAATGCCATCTTTTATGCTAATATGGCGACAAAGAGGACTATTACTAATGCTGGTCCCTTGAGGACTGAATGCTTGCAAATCAACGAAATGTTCGCAAGACCACACCACACTCATCATGGTCTTCTCCTGGGGCGATCTGGCAAGGCCACCGGTCTGACACTTAAATGGAGCCAAGTGGTAAGCTTATTGGAGCGGGTTAGTTTGAACCACTTTAGTTAGGTGTCGTTGTAAAAACATGGTTTTCTTCTTCTTCACTGAATCAGCCAATAAAAACCACGATAACGATCTGCTATCTTCCTATTCCGTTTCCCCTGATTTTCTGTCACGAACAAAACGACTTGTACACAACCAAAACGAGTTGGAATCAGTTTGAGTTTGGGAAAATAACTAAAGTACGTTTGCCACTAGTGTAAATTGTTTCGCAAAATACTGTACTGCATGATTCATATTGCGCTTAAAGCTATTGATAGAAAATAAATACGTAGATGTTTACATAAAAGCACTCAATAAATATTAACTAAATTAATTTTTATTGAGTGCTTTTACGTAAACATCTACGTATTTATTTTCTATCAATCGCTTTAAGCACAATATGAATCACTCAGTACAGTATTTCACGAAACAACTTGCACTAGCGGCAAACGTACCCAATCAATTTAATCAAAACAAATCGGTAAAGTCATTAAAATTGCAAGTCTAGCAAATAAAACAAGAAAACGAAAATATAAACAAAGCAGACGACGACGATCGATATATCGCATCGATCTTTTTAGTTCGTAGCACTTTTATCAGACAGCGCTACTGTTCCCTTACCACCGAGTTAACATGGAAGTGACAACTCTTTACGAAATTCATTATTACTGTATGGCAAGGCTGTACTGGGAAGACTGCCTTCTAATGTCATCATGAAATCAAAAGACAATTAAAGCAGAAATACTGTGCAGCGTTCCTCCCCTGAAATTTTCGCAAGGGACAAACTGCATCTAAAGCAACCTCGCTCCTCAAGAGATGAACGAACACCTAAGTCCACCCTCAACAGACTTGGATCTGTATGTAATAGAACCTTTCCCCGATGTTGAGAGCCCAGAACTCATAGCTTAGACTAGGGACAAGTCTAAGCTCGTAGTTCGTAGTATCATCTGCATAGCCCCTCGATGCAAGAGACTCACAAACTAGATCTACAATAACTCCAAGACAACCACCCGATGTTAGTCTCGATCATCGAGGAGAAGTTTTTCAATATTATGTCAATGGAGGGCTTTCCTCCTTTACCAAGTCACTGAATGAATGCGACGAGAACAACTCCAACGGCATGTCCTCAGCAGCAAAGATAAAGTTTTTTTTAGAGATTGCAGGCATGGATAAACCCCATGCTGGATATATTTTATCTATGGTACTAATGACACTACTAGTGATTCCTTTTTTTATGTTTTAGTGATTTTTCGAATCGCCTTGATTTGGATATAAATTCACCCTTAATATTCAGCCATTGAATATTTGTATATTCGATGATTCAGCCAAAACTGAGGCAGACCAAGGCCACACTTGGGCAGACGGCTTTGCTTTACCTGCTCCAAGAACTATTTCTAGACGGTCAGAAATTGTAAATAAATATGAAAACCGGCATATGTGAAAACACAATGAAACAGGTTATAATGAAAGTAGAGTGTCTGTCAAATTGCATGAATAAAAATGCAAACAGTAATTTTTCTAGACGATATGGCAATAAAGCCAACTTTGGAATACAATCCAAAAATGGTTAATGTCGATGGTAAGACAATTAAATACTTAAATGATCCTACGGATGTTATAATCAATGGCAATGGAGGTGGATATTTACAAATTTTTTGTCTACTTTGTTTTGTTACTCCTTGACTGCCTTGCCTGGCCATTTTTTTTACATGGCGCGAATCGGTTGAAACGAACCTAACTGTCAACCTAACCCTTACTATTTTTAGCCAGGGATTTAAGTTAATAAAGTGTTTAGAATTCCTCAACTAAGCCAGATAATTTTTATGTAGTAAGTAAATTATTTGAATACTATCATATTCCCTAGCAAAAAACTATGATTTACAATCATATCTTAATTTAAAGATAATTCTGGTAAAACATCATTAGGCCTATCAGCATCAAAGGCGTCATTAGCCTTCAAGTTATTAGTTGTTATTATTTTATCTGGTAAAAATAGTAGCCTCAAATGAGTAGTCAGCAATAAGTACAGTACACCTCGAATTATCTGGATTAATGTGGTGGAACACCGATCCGGATATCAAAAAAGCCAAATAATCTGAGGTCATTACAATATCGCCTAAATAGCGATCGAGTACCTGAGCCCCATCTAAATTTATGCCGTAAATGGTGTGTCAAGACTTTACATGTTAGTCTTTCAGATTTTATGGAGGTTTAATTATGAAGCAAATTTAAGAACTAATAATATTAATCATACGAATATAATGTTGACTTTTACCGTATTTACGGTTTAAGGTTGGAATAAAACGCCAGACTAAAACATTTAATTTATCTAAATTAAATTATCATAACTCAAATTTGATGTAATGATGACGAAACTAACTTAGGCTAACTCAAATCTCAAAACTTATTACTGTAACTCTTCTTAAGAAATAGGCTAACAAAACTTAACTTGTTAATTTTATCATTTCATACAACCTGTTATTTAAGTTTAATCGTGGAGTAAAGAAAAAAGAAAGGTGTGTGTAGCCTACAGTCAGCTGGTATGACGTAGGCCTAGTTGGGCTCAACTGACGGACCTTGTGGTGTGAAAGCTAAACTAAGATCAAACACATAAATATTTCTATTGAGTTGTAAACTCAAACTGGTTAATATAAACTGGTTTGCATTGTAGTCATCATAAACGCTAGTTACTTGAGCCACAGAGGAGAATCAAACAGAGGTATATCTTCTAATGTTGTGTTCAGGTGGTGTCGAGCGCTGGTGTCGATGACTTATAAAAAAATAGTTCACCATTAATGCCGCAAGAGAGCAGCACCATCGCTGCCCTCTCCTAATTTAACTTAACTGTTGCTAGTAACTGGATGTAACCAACTTACTAGTAACTTAACTGTTGCTGAATTTAACTGTAACTAGCAAGCACTTGGGCGCAACAGAAGACCCATTTAAAAGCTGTGCCGTGCAACGCCACGACTTCCAATATATACAGGGTGAGTCAGACCACCCGTCCACCTATTGTAGCGGGAGAACGGTTTAACATAGAAATGTCAAATAAGATTATTCCCCACTAATTTGCACTTGAAGAATTCATTAAAAATATTTTCATCGCGATTCATGTACAGGGTGTTCCAGAAATGAAGGTCATGGGTTCGAATCTCAAAATTTTCGTGAGTAAACCTATAGCAAATATTATATCATTTTAAAGGTCTTGTTAAAAGAAACATTTTGGTGAAAACAGAACTAAATTATCTCAAGCCGTTTCAAAATGGCGGCCATATTTGTGAAAATTTTCAATATTTACGGAAACCCCTGTATTTTCCAAACCACTCAATATTTTTCAGTTCTGATTCAAAATTCTTAATCCTTGGTAACTCAGCTTTACTATGATGTGCCACATGACAATATTTAAAATTTGTTTTAATTTTGAAAAAAAAAATAATTTTTGAAAATTTTGGCAGCCCTGAAAATAAAAAAAATCAAATAGCAACATATGCCAAAAAGCATATCATTTTAAAGGTCTTCGAAATTCCTACAACTTTGTAATTTACACAAGTATTCTAACTTTTTTAGTTTTTTAGTTATGGTCAAAAAACTCCATTTTCCCATATGAAGTGCATGTTATTTATGCAGTTCATAATAACCAAAGGGTACCCACAGACCGTTTGCTATGGGCGTGCAAATAACATGCACTTCATATGGGAAAATGGGGTTTTTTGACCATAACTCAAAAACTAAAAATGATAGAATACTTGTGTAAATTACCAAGTTGTAGGAATTTTGAGGGCCTTTAAAATGATATGCTTTTTGGCATATGTTGCTATTTGATTTTTTTATTTTCAGAGCTGCCAACATTTTAAAAAATTAATTTTTTTTTCAAAATTAAAACAAATTTTAAATATTGTCATGTGGTATATCATAGTAAAGCTGAGTTACCAAGGATTAAGAATTTTGAATCAGAACTGAAAAATGTTGAGTGGTTTGGAAAATACAGGGGTTTCCATAAATATCGAAAATTTTCACAAATATGGCCGCCATTTTGAAACGGCTTGAGATAATTTAGTTCTGTTTTCACCAAAATGTTTCTTTTAACAAGACCTTTAAAATGATATAATATTTGCTATAGGTTTACTCAAGAAAAATTTGAGATTCGAACCCATGACCTTCATTTCTGGAACACCCTGTACATGAATCGCGATGAAAATATTTTTAATGAATTCTTCATATGCAAATTAGTGGGGAATAATTTTATTTGACGTTTCTATGTCAAACTGTTCTCCCACTACAATAGGTGGACGGGTGGTCTGACTCACCCTGTATATGTCACCAAAAGTCATTAGCCACCGTGATCCAAAACCGCAATCCTTGTTGGTACTTTTGTTGACCGTTACCCCTTCTTTTCGGTGCCCTCTCAAACTCTCGTTCTTGTCAACCTGGACGCCGTCGAGTGACATGCTGTGCAACATCGTCCGGAGGGCCAACTTTAATTCTGCCGACCGTCCGTCGCTCCCCATGAGTGCTTAAGTACATAAATATTAAGGGGGTTAGCTAGGGGAAGCAAGGTTAGGGTTTTGGTAATTCCAAATAATGTATCCTATATAAAATATTATTGCGGCGTGGGCCTTCTGCCCACGCCAATGTTCTGGTCACATCTTAGTAATATTTCATTGTAAAACCCGTAAATGGCTCAGTTTCAGAAATAAACTATTCACTTCAATAAATTATCAGTTTAGGCTTGGCCTTATGTTCAATAGTTTAGGTCAGGCCAGGGGAATTTGAGTTAGAATCATGAATAAATGACTTAGGTAACTTGTCAGTACATGATGTCAGTTTTGGTAAATTGTTCCAGTCTTTAGAATTTAAGTAGTTTAGGGTCCATCAAAGCTGGCTTACGGCAAGGTCAATCTGGCAGACCGATCCTTCTTTTGGGTATATCAAATCGCTTCCAATCCTAAAACAGTATCCTATGCTAGATCCTCCAGTTTAGTTTCAGTTTCAGTTCAATAGTAATCCCGGTTCCACATCAGTACAGATTTATCTTTCACCACAATTTTCAGTCTGCATATCCTTTATTTCCAGCACCAAGTCCAAATTAAATAACTGTTACCGGCCTGTGAAACTCCACACATCCTCGTCACAACCCATCCTTGGCTGCATCATCACACCATTTTCCCCAACAGAAACGCTACAAAGCGACCTCTGTTAGATTCTTCTCTGTGCTTGAGCCCAACTACATCACACCAGTAGGCTGTACACACGTCTTTCTTTTTTCTTTTCACCATGACTTTGATCACATTTAGCTTACATCTTGTGATCAAACAATCCTCCAGTGACATTTACACAATGTGCTCTCCCCACATGAAATTCCTGAACAGGTTTTGCAACGTACATCTTTGAATTTCCTCTACTATTAAATTCACTATGTTTTTTTTTTGAGGTGCTGAATATCCTGTGAATGGTTTTTGCAGGCCTTACATTTTTTTGTATCCCTTCCTCAAAGAAAATAATATACTTGGGTCAAACCCGGGGTTCTTGCCGTTCTTGGGGGGAATAATCCTTAACTGATAAAATTAAGTTTTGGGTTGCATTAAAAAAATCTTGTATTAGGCTAATTGTGCACTTTACTTAATTTAACACCTTATAACACAAGAACAGTAATTTTATTCATTGCTTTTAAAGAGAATTAAATCCCTTGACATTTAAATAGTTAAAAGGTCACCTGAGCTGTTCAATCACAAAATGCGGTTTTTGGTTGCTGCAGCTTATTTTTGAAAAATTTTTCTTCTATTGATAGTTTGGGCGATAGACATGTACTCACATTGAATAGTTGAGTTATAAATGGCTATAAAATTCAACTGAGCATTTTTCACAATAATTGTGGGTTTATTAATGGGGCTATAACGTCGGTAATAACACGAACAGTGTTTTAAAAAGAAACCACACTTATAGATATCGGGAAAATAGTGGAAAAAGCTTTGCTCATGACACAACAACCTTGAAAGACAAACCCATAATATTGTTGCGCGAGTTAAAAACTATTGATGTGTACACACGACCCCAGTTGAAATGCAAAAGACCAGGTCGGCCCAAAAAAACCACCACGGGTACTTAACGATTATGAGTAAACATCAAGTAACTGATAAATATTAGCATCTAAATTATTTGTTGTTTAATGATTTTGTTACTGAAATCTCTTAAAGCCTAATCAAAGTTTTCCAGAGGTCAGGGGCAGTCTCAATTAGTTTGGAGTCGTGCTGAGTTAGTTTAGTGAGTCGGTGGCGCAGTAGGTAGCGCACACGGCCTCGGAACTGTAGCCACGAAGCATCGCAGGTTCGAGAGTCGTGCTTGTTGCATACTTTTAGCAGTATTGTCAGGGCTTGTAACAGGTTATATTTATTATTTTTTTGTTATTTTTTTGCTCTTGGTTATTTTTTGTTTTTGTTTTTTGGAATTCGGTTATTTTTGTTATTTTTTTTGGAAATTTGGTTATTTTTTTATTTTTTTCAACCTCAAGAACTGCTACAAGCCCTGTTTACAGTATTAATCTGTCAGACGATCTTGTAGCAGCATTGCGGCAGACAAATCTCATCCTAAAATGCGTGAAAACTAAGTCTCGTTGCGTGAAAACCAAGTCTCGCTGTCAAATCTAGGCAGATTTGTGATTAGTCTGTCAGGATTTTTTTTTTACCAAGGTTAAGAATGTATTATCCCTAATATAACGCCGGTTTTCTAATTTTTAGCAGCATTTTTTGTGTACAAAAGGTTATTATTTGGTTATTTTTTCTTATTTGAGTTTCTTTTATTTTTTTCAACCTCAAGAACTGTTACAAGCCCTGTATTGTTCATCCTTGTACTGTACCGGCTCACTCCTTGGCTTTGTTTGATAACGTCCACACATAGATCAATAGTCTATGTGGGCGGGGCAAAGGCAACCAAGGTGAAAAAGAAGCCGCCACCCTCTTTTAAAATAATTTTTAAAAAGTTACTAGTACTCATTTTGTTGTTGTGTCTGTAGATTGCCTGAAATCGCGAGTTTATAATTACAAGCTTACTGTATAGAAATAAAGACATTCACTATGAAACAATAGAATGGTTTTACTGTAAATAGGCAAAACAAACATTAATGCATTATTGCAAAAACGCAAGCTCAGTACTTAGATTAAATAAAATATCTCCTTGAATATATATGAAATATTTGACTATCGTTCAAATAGTGTTGATTTTGTAGCAAAAATGGATTTGGAACGGAGGAGATCTCCTCGTAAGGTTTCTTTGCGAAGAAGATCTTCATTAGAAAGCAGCAATAACGTGACCCGCAGACGCAAATCTTTACTTCTTCAGCATTCACAATCGCTCAACATCCCAGTGGAAGATTTGAGCCAGGATAGTAGGTTGAACTGTTTCACAAACATCCCTGATCAATTCTTTAGTCTCACCTACCTATCGGAAAATGACACTCAAAATCCGGAGTCTTTAAAGATATTGGAAGGTAAGCAAAATATCGTTACTTAATTACTCACTCCCATGGCCATTGATGCCCTAGAACGGATTCGGCTTCTCCTACAACCTCTTTCCACCTTTTCCTGTCCTCTGCCTCCTCTCTGCTAGTTCCGAGTGTTGCCATGTCCATCTTAACACCATTCCTCCACTTTCTTTTCGGCCTCCACACAGGTCTAGTTTCTTCTAATTCTTTCCAATCCACCTCTCAGTACTGTTCCTTGTTCTCTATGCCACACAAGTCTTGCCCATCTCCATCTTTTTGAAATTATGGTTGCTACTATGTCACACTCATTACAGTGCGGCGGTGACTCAAAAGTCACAGTCTTTGTTGGCATTATTTATTTTACTGTTTGTACATGAAAAAATAAAGAACTTTTGAATTTGAATTGTATTGCTGTTGTATCTCTTGATTGTGTCAATAGGGCACCTTTCACGCTCAGCATTCCTGACAGTAATTCTCTGTATTGACAGTAAATACTGAAGAAAACTGAGGGACACACTGATGACGAATGCTATCAAATGGGAATGGGTTTGATGAAAAATTTGTGGATTGATCATCCAGTATTGTCAGTACGTACTGTCAGTAAATACTGACCGTGTAAGGTCCGCTTATGCCTCTGTTCTCCATCTACCAATGTTGGAACAAAGATTTTTCTCAGTACATTCTCAAACACTGAATCTTAAACTTAAAAAGTTCATTAAACAAAAGTTGTCTTAAGAAAACCATATTATAATTCGGAAAATTTCTTTAAGAATGAAAATTTTGTATGTTGAAATATATAGGTGTAAAATATTTTTGCATTAAGTAAATGAACAGTGATTTATTTTCCCTGATATTGTATTTTTTATTTATTTTACTCCTGAAGTGTCTAATATTTTCCTGTCTAAATTGTACCAAATTGACAAATAAATCTGAATCTGAATCTTATTCCTGTTTTCCAGACTTCAGATATGGAAATTGGCAACCGTACCTTGCTGGTACGCTTTACAATTTCAGTTATCAACCTGCTCAAAGGAAATCTCTAGAGAAAGCCATAACCAGTGGATTGAGAACAAGGTTCAAAAACTCCAGAACTCAGATGACTTTTCACACACAAGTCTCACGGTGTAAAGCGCTCAGTCCGACTGAAAACGACAGCGAAGCTTTGCAGGTAAATAATTTTACTGTTGGCCAAGACCATCTTATCAGCTGACCTAAATACACGAGCACTCAAACTTGTGAACATGATTAGCGTAATATTGTTGTAGGCCTCCCCTAAATGCCTTGTTAAAGAAAAGTCAAAATATTAAAACTGATGCCTGCGCTTCTGCCACCCTTAATCTCAGTTGACAATAAACACTAAAAAGATTATAGCAAGTCAATTTAATAACTACTTTGAAAGTGGCTGCAGCTGTAAAAACATCCATGTTATAAACAATACTGATCACGGGTAAATTATGAGAGGTAAATGTTGCAACAGATGCAAACGACTGGAAAAAACGGTTGCGCCTGTAGGCTATTTAATTTGTGGAAAGATTGTGGAAATAGATGATATTTTGCAAATGACACATACGACAGTAAAAGACAATAATCACACATTGGCAATCTACCATCAGCGGGTGGGCAGAGGAAGCAGAAACTTGTCCATAAATTTTCACCGCTGTTTTTACGAATGAGTGTAAAAAAAATTACGGGTGTAATTAACTGGTGAACGGTGGTGTGTGAGCAGCCGTGGTGGGTCACACCACGGTGTTCACGGTGGTGTGTGAACAGCTTCCACCGTTCACCAGTTAATTGGTGGAAGCTGCTTTGCAAAAGGTTAAAGGTATTCTGCTTATTTTGTTATTCAAGCAAAGGGAATTAAAAAAAATCCTGGGTAGTCTAAATTATCCTGAAATAAACAAAAAACAAAAAAAAATCCCTTAGTTGGTTCAGACTTTTGGAGTTCCTTGCTTCCATACACCTCAGGCTCCCCTTATTCCCGACCCCTTGTTGGCCCACTATTCAAAGGCCAGAGGAAGGGAGGGTTGAGAGGGGAAGGGTAAGGGGGCGGCAAATTGATTACAGCCTTGGATTGACAATGGTCTAAATACGCTTCCCGGGCCGAGACTGAGACCTCTGGAGGGAGTTTGAGGGTAAATGGTGCGGTTGGCAAACCTCGTTCTACCTCGCTATAATAACTAATAAGACTATGCTCTAACATCCTCGTTAAGGCTTGCACTTGCCATCTAGCGAGAATGTACTTATACTGTGCATGAAATTTG
Source organism: Flexamia atlantica (assembly GCA_035578135.1). Classification (NCBI taxonomy): domain Eukaryota; kingdom Metazoa; phylum Arthropoda; class Insecta; order Hemiptera; family Cicadellidae; genus Flexamia; species Flexamia atlantica. The sequence continues at coordinate 7,578,242 of JAQJVK010000004.1, read as the reverse complement.
TGTTTTAAAGTCAAAAACCCTGGAAGCCTAGCCTCTAAGGGGATTTTAATTTTTTACAATATCTTTTTTATGAAATTAACATTGATTTAGGTCATTGATGAATCCAGGTGACACTAGATACAGGCTTCGCAACTGCCTAGATTATTAGCAAAATTTTAACTAGATTTGTTGTCAGAGATAAACTTACTTAAACGTTTTCTTTTTCAGATTAAAGTAGTAGGGAGAACAGGCACAGATGAGCAAGATTTGTACATGGGCTACTTGATGTCCTGGTGTAGTCCAGTAAAGGAGAGCATGCCCTTCCTGCCACTGTTACTTTGCCAAGGGAACGTCATGTATAGAAATGAGATTAACAGCGTAATCTCCCAGAAATTCGACGTTCAAATCTCCAAATTGACTCTCTCGCAAGAAGAGATAAGATTTCTGATGACGTATTGCCTCGCAATGCTGGACGAGAGTGAAAATTTCAAGGTCATGCTTACATACAAGCTTCTGAATGGAGATACGATTGAGTTTGAAACACATGTCGAATACTTGTTGAGACTGTGGAAAAAGTAAGTGTAGTTAGGGTAAGCTGCGGGGTGATTTTAGAAACCTTTTTTGAATCGTTGTAAAATTTTTTCAAAGTTCTAAAACACCATAATTATTGATTTTTTTATGTTCGATTTTCATTTTTGTTCAATACAAAACTCGATATGGCTGACATTTTTTTCTCAGCTGAGTCAACTTTGGTCTCAGTTAATTAGGATAGGAGGAGTTCTACTATGCAAAGACAATAATATTAATATTGTCAAAGCTTTCTTACAGTAAAGACTGCCCATTTCAGTAAATTACTAGAGTACATTCCCGATTACCTGAGGTCATCGGGATTGAGGCTACCTTGGATACTGATAATTTAGGATAGTATGGAGGTTGATTTTAAATTTGAGGTTAGAGTGTTAATGTAAGGGCGCAATAGCAAGTTTAATGATTGTTGAATATTTGTTTCAGCAATATATTGAGTATGTTGGCCGGTAAAAAAGAATTTGGTAGTCGACAAATTAATTATTTAAACTCAGTACTTTTATTTAGGTCTAAAAATAACAATCAGTTACATCATACACTCTGGCAAAGAAAACAGTCATGTGTCATGTATCGTCTGTTTACATTCATACGAGGATTTGTTTATGGTGGGAGTTCATTACTGTCTAGCAAGAGTGAATCTAGGCCAATCCGAACATCGTGGTGTACTGGTGCGAATGGCATGGGTCGTTTCATGGTGCGAATGGTGAATCCTTGAACAATTTGCCATTGTTCGAAGATAGTGAACTCCTGCCTTTTATTCAGCAGACGACTCGATCAGTTCGTCTAATAGTGATTTTGACTCGAAACACAAATCCAGGTTATTGTAGGGTATTTCTATCATAAAATAATACTCTGAATGTTAATTTAAATTATTAACTTGAAAAAGTAAATAAACTCATAAATTACTGATAGTTTTATATTTACTTTTAACAAAATACAGTGGAACCTGGATAATTCGAACTTCTATAATTCGAAATCTTCTTTAATTCGAATATTTTTCTTGGTCCCTGGCATTTTGTATCCAAACAATGCTAAAAAATCGTGGATAATTCGAATTTTATTTTGGATAATTCGAATTTTTTAAGTGCCAAATTAAGGTACATCAGTTTCATTCCACAACTAGAAATAGTTACAAAGTCATTGGAAAACACTGTTTTACTACGACGTTCAATAAAAATTTAACGCCAGACCGATGGCGTGTCAGGTTATGGTCAAATGACTCATCCCTTCCACCTCCCAGGCTTCCCACCCTGCCCCAACATCGCTTGTACTAACTCGACACCAATAATGTAAACTAAAACAGTACAGAACGCTGACTGAGTTCGGAAAAGGGTTGCGCTCGCCGTGGCAGCGCCACCAGTGTTTTCGCACTTGATTCTGTGTAGAACGGCTCCCGGCAGACGAGCCATGCGCCAGACCTGATGCCCAGTTTTCTTATGTCGACACAAAGGCTACTCAACACTGCGACCCCCTTCCCTCCCCCCACCAGCCACACTAACTTGCGAATTCCAGTGCAGCAATCCGTTGTTTTCGATCGTCCTTCAAACAAAGTGTTTTTTTTTTATTTGTGCAGTGTCTTGTTTTAAGTGTTTACAAGTTTTACGTAAAATTAAATAAGTGTAGTGATCATTTCGACAAAATCTCGGACCTATAAAACACTCACTTAAGCGGAAAGTTAATGAGCGTGCAATTGTCAATGTTACACGAAGTTAAGTTGGTAGCCTGAATAAAGTTCAGACGTAGCAGAACGTACTGTATTTTTTCTAGCAGAAATGTTTCTTTGTATTATCGTATGTCGCGTCGTACGTAGTTTATACTTTAGGGTAGTTATTTATGTTTTATGATTACTGTTTTTGAACCCTTATAATTAGCGTTTGTTGATGAATTTATTCTTTTAGAGTGTCAATTTGATAAAGAGGTTAAATTCACAATTTGAAGTTTTAATGTCTTGACCTCATTCTTTAGAACTTCTTTAATTCGAATTTATGGATAATTCGAAGTTTTTAGCTGGTCCCTTGAGGTTCGAATTATCCAGGTTCCACTGTATATGTTAATGATATTATAATGTTCCGACCGAAAATAAAAATACTTATTTTAGCTTAGAATGACTTGCCCTATACATAGTTTATGGAGAGAGTTTTTTTTTGTCAAAATCCTGAATCCAAAAAAGAGGTTTTGGAGTGGTGTCTGTTGTCCGAGTGTGCGTTTGTGTGTGGATTTTTTTTTGGATTTGAACAAAGGTAGAGGAGATATCAGTGGTCACATTTTCATGAAATTTGGCATGTAGGTTTTAATCTGTGATACCTCCTGGCATTTTTTTATTTTTTCACTTTTCGTTTTTGAAGGTATTACCCCGTAAAAACGAAAAAATCCAAATTTCTCGAAGACAGCCCCAAATTTTTATAAAAATTTCATGGTCTGAAGTGCTTAAGATGCAAAACAAACTGACACTGCCCGCATGTCTGTAAACATTCCGGTTGAGAAGTTATGGGAATTTAAGTGTTAAAAAATTCAAATTTACCTAAAATTTAAATAATCTATATATTAATACGCAAGCGGTTTACTTTTCACAGTCCAACCGCAATAACGGCTGGGCGGATTTTAACGTTTGAAATGTCAAATTAAAGGGATTTTTATGTAGATTTGTTAACAAGTCTCAGAATTTTAAAAAAGGGCATCAATAAAGTACAGTAAAGGGCTGAAGTTTAGGAACAGTGGCGCTATTCATCGACATTCGAGCAAGCTCAGTTCACTTTGTTCACAAACTGAACATATGGTCAAGCTCTGAAATAGTTCTACAGGTAAACCACAGATAGCAGCACTTATAATTTATTTTTCGAAAAGAGCAGTTTTTATTTTTACAGCTGCTTTTGCTTTGTTTTCAATAGTTTTCTTTTTTTTAAAAGTTTTAATGTGTAATTTAGGTTATTTTATGAAGTTTTAAAGTTCTTAAATGTTTTACAGTTTAGTTTACGATATCTCATCGTGTTTTTTGAAGTTATATCAACCAAGCCAATCTTATTTTTGGATTTGGTGCATTTATAATTCCACCGATCAGAAGAGGACGAACATTGTCCGGTCCGGAGGAGTCGGAAAGAACACGATCACAACCGCTTGCATCACCCCCCCGATGTAACATTTGATGCTCTTTCGAACCTCAGACCAATGAACTAAAATTGTTTTCATTGCAGTGGGTTGCATTTCATGAATGATGATATTGGTATAGATAATGCGTCATTTGCGCATTTTTGCCACAAACGAAAGGTTCCCTATAAAGACAGCTGTTCCCTACAATGTCTGTGTTGGCGATAATTATCAATAAGGTGCAGCGGCAATTTTTAATCAAAGGAAGTCATTGCTCACGGCGCGGCGCCTGTGTTTGCTCTCGGTCAGCTACATATTGCTGTAAGCAGAGCTTGATATTTTGCCGGTATATTCATTACAGAAACAAGAAAACATGTGGAAATGAAGGTGTTCCCTAAAAAATCGTTTACGTTTACCGGGAACTGTGATAGATCAAATTAACTTCAAAAGTTTCAGTAGTTAAGCCATAATTTTGTTAATGAATTTTGCCCTTTGATTAAACTTTTTTATCTCGATTTCGAGCTACGTGTTATCTAGTTAATCAAATTATTCTTGCAACCATTAAATTTGGCTTGAAAAACAAACAATGCAGTATTTTGAATTATTAGTCTTTGTCAACAGGTTGCTGAGATAATTTAATTTTTGTTTGGCGGTAAATACAGTAGGCCTACGTTGTTTAGTGTTACTTTTATGGCAAATGTTGAAATAAACTAGATCTATGTTATTTCATTACAGTACACCTCGGATTATCTGGATTAATGTGGCGGAACACCGATCCAGATAGCAAAAAATCCGGATAATCCGAGGTCATTACAATATTGCCTAAACAGAGATTGCAAAACTTAACCCCTGCTAAATTGATGCTGAAAACGGTATATCAAGACTGTACAACATATTAATCTTTCAAATTTTACAGGGGATTAATTTTGAAACAAATTTAAGACCTAAAATTTGTTATTGATCGTACGATATAATATTAACTTTTACCGTACTTACGGTTTAGGTTTGGAATAAAACACCAAATTAAATTATTAATCAGGGTTGCCAGCAGCCGGGAATTCCGGGAAAACCGGGAATTATGCGTGAATTTCACACTCCGGGAAGAAACCTATGAATTATGCGTGAATTTTTCGAAAGATCCTTGAATTTTATAAAAATCATGTAAACTCTAAGATAGCGATAGTTTGGCCTGTCGGTCTATAATATGGTTATTTATCGATCAGATCGGTCAGTTTCGTGGATTTTTTTGACAAAGCATAAGTTGCCGTTCGAACGAAACACGAAGACAAAGTGATTCCAACGTTGAGAGAGCGTTGCCAAAAGAACTGGAACTGTTATATTATTCCATTCTGGTTCCGGGAACTGTTTCGACCGTCTGTTAATACGTTCCATAACGAGATCTTTTTCCGATGTAGTTTTCGTAATTCTCGCAACGAATTATGGCACGAAAGAACAGGTACTACTCATCCATGGAACGGAATTATAGGGCTTTTGTCCTATAAAGAGTCACCACTTTTATTGGCGTAGCCGATGTCAGTGCGTTCGTTTCACCAAGAAATACCGTAACTACAGTCGGAACGGAACTAAGAGAACATGTTCCGCGGCCGATACGGGACGGTCGAAACAGTTCTCGTTCTGGAACTGCAAAGCAGACACCAGTGACGTACTAGTCGAAGAGAAAACTCAGCTGATTCGGGGGCGTGCCAGTGTTCCCAGACGTACGATAATTTTGTATGTGGTACGATCCAATTTGTGTCTGGTACGATAGTTTGATTATGTTTTAAACCCCGTGTTGTATTTTATTTTCACTATTGTTAAAGATAAATTAATACCGTTTTAGTATTAAAAATGGATTTTTGGCAGTATTACAGGGGTTTCTTGTTAACATTTCACCAAATTTACGAGTTTCATTGGAAGAGTACGGTAATTTAGGTACATTCAAAATAACTTTCCTGGTCTGGTACGATAATGTGGCTTTTAAAACCTGGGAACACTGACGTGTCCATGAACCCTCCAAGGATAGCGTTGGGTTTACAACGATAAGGTTCGGTTAAATATCGACCTTATCTACCGAATGACAGACATCAACTTTTTAGTTTCGGCTCGGCTGTCTGCTTCCTGTCGTCGTCATCCCTCTGTTTTCGTTTTAATTCCAAACTCCAATGCCTGTCGTTTTTAACTAGTCATTATTGTGAATCGGTGGTGCTAATAAATACGTCATATCTGTACCACAGATTCTTCTTTTGGGACTCTTCCAAGTTTACAAATAAATAAATGACTGTATGACATGACTGTCCAACAATTACGCAATTAAATGTATTAGATTATTAAAATGCAGTGGCCAGGGTACTATTTTCTATACATTGTACTGTAATGTCAATGAAGACTTAGACGATGAGTAATATTTTACTTTGACTACTGACAAATTTGCCCATGTTAAAAATTGTTAATGTTGATTTCTTTAACAGAACCGTACGCTGATAACAGTTATGATGACTATAATAAATTACAGAGGAATTAAAAATCTTCCAGTACCGTACGCAATCGTCGGATAGATTAACCAAACTTTCCTAATTCAAAAATAACTTAGGCCCTAATCCTACATTCCTATAAATTGAGCTGTCTTTGGGATATTGGGATAACACTTTACTCTAAAAACGTTTCTCAGGGCCTATAGATATTGCAAGCAAACAAACTGGCAAAGAAATATTTACATTTATTTGTAAGCATCCGAGCAGAGAGCCTATTTCATGATTTCAACACTCTCTGGCTATTAGAAAAAGTTTATCCTCAATTGTTATACTGAACAGCCATCACTAAGCCTGCAGGCCATGCTTGACCTAAATTTTATCCTTATATAATTTGGAAAGTTGGGCCGGGCGTTTTTATGTTGAGACGACAATGTTTAAAGAGCCAATCGATTTACGATATTCGATAGTAGTTCGTACTACGACGATCGATATTTTAACCGAATGCCTTCCTTATCGTTGTGAACTCAACGCTATTCTTCCTCCAACCCTTCGCAGTGTGCGCATGCGCTACCTACCGCTTACAGACAAGTGATCGGGTATTTCGCGCGCTAATGACGGCGAAATGTCCTACGTCCTACAGCAAACGGAGAAAACGTCGATTACCGATTGAAGGAAAACGTCGATATTCAAAAAATGGACGAGTCCATCGTTTATTTAGTACAAGGAGTAGGAGCATGGTGGAGTGTAATGTCCTCAGACGTGTATCAGCAGTAGGCCTATATTTAAAATTACAATCGTAATTTATTTGCTTCCAAAATCACTCGTATTCTATTTCCCCGCCTTCATACTGTGCATACGAAGTTCACGAAGTTCTTAGCATGCGCAGTGACCAATGACAGTGTTTCATTGATAGGGACTGCGGACGCCGAATCCGAATAGGGCTGCCGTCAGTCCATCACTACTTTGTCATGAGCTCTTGCGCTGTGTGTGAAGGCCTGCACTCGGCTGACTTGATATCCGTAGTGGCGGTGTCGAAATAACAAATAAATGTTTAAGCTATGATATTTCTTTGTTGCTTCTATTTTAAAGTTACCCGTGACATCAAATTCTCTCTATGGATTTTGTTTTGGAATCCAGTCTTATATACTCTAAATGAATCTGTTTGTACGAGCAACAATTTTTTTAGTGCAAGGGTTTTGGAATTTCATTTTTAGATGGAGTTTTTGGCCACGAGGAATTGATTTGTACTGGTTTCAAGACTGGGAAAAATCTGGTTCCTGTCCAAACCGTTTTCCCTGTCATCATAATCCGTTTGAAGTGTCCATGTCATCGTTATGGACACATTTAACCAAAACTGCAAAATAAAATAAATAACCAAAAATAAAATAAAACCTATTTTATCAGAGCACAGCTTAATTAATTCATGCGTCAATACATTGGGGTGTATTTTCTAAATCATAATAATTCATACTCACACTATTTTAATGGATGTATTAAATAGGCCTGGTGGTACAACAAAAATTATTTAAAAGTTGTGAAGAAAAATGATTCGTCCAAACTCAAACTTGACTTACCAAGTTCACACAGAACGGACGTGTGGCGGAGTCGCGGCACGGTCATATTCCTTTCCCTGTCGCTCCCATCATCCAATGTACACAGGATCGACGTGGCGCGGGAGGGCGGCCGCCCGCGATCGTCTGTGAATTGTGCGATAAGTTTCATGGGAGCGACAGCGAAAGGACATATGTCCGTGCCACGACTCCGCCACTCGTCCGTTCTGTGTGAATTGGCCCTTAGAAATGACAAGTATAGGCCTTGAATTTTGACTATTTTGACCGGGAATACCGGGAAAGATGCGTGAATTTTTTGGAAACCATTTGCTGGCAACCCTGTTAATTTATGAAGATTAAATAACTATGATTTAAATCATAACTCAAAATTACTCAAACTTCGAATAGTAATGACGAAACTTAAAGTAGCTCAAAACTTATTACAGTAACTATTCTTAAGAAATAACGTAACACATCAAATGCTAGCATTAAACTATCTCGCAAAATTGCCGTTGGCCTACGTTGATTACTGACAGCATCCCAAGTAGCAATCCAGAAATCTATGTTCACGAAAATGCTGTAATGTACTGTTTAAGCAATGTGATTAATTCAATTTGTGATTCCAAATGCGTACAGTCATCTATTATGTTTGCATTTTACTTTTAGAGGGCGCATTCCCCCCATAAACTCGCTAAAATCATGTTTTACCATGATTTTAATTTTTGAATTTCTTAGCTGGACCGGTCCGGATAATCCGGGATCCGGATAATGTGGGGTCCGGATAATCCGAGGTGTACTGTATTTCACTCGGCCGGACTGCCCCTTAGTCTCATTAAAAACTAATTAAAACCAATCAAAAATTAAAACTAAATTAAAACTGATTTAATCGTAAATTAACATCCTGGTTCCTTTTTCTTTATTTGGCTGAAAGATGGAAACCAAAGCCTCGTTATCTAAGCCTTTCAGTCATTCATTAACCAGGAAAGTCTACTAGAAATGTCATGTTTTCCTACAGGACACTCAAATAATTTTTAATTATTCTCCTGTTTCAGAATACATCCGGATGATAGCATCGAAATTGATTCGGAGGAAGTCATTCTCTATCATGAGGCCTTAGATGCGTTTTACGAATCTACCTTCGGCATAAAAACAAGTCTTACTAGTTTTAAAGAGATCAAAGTCAGCAAATGCTTTTGCCTGCATGCAAATTCCAAGGTGTGATATACTTGTACTGATATACATTTGTAGATGCATACAAAGTTAATAATTTTTACGGTTTTTGCAATTCTGCAAACAAAATTTTGCAAGTTCACTGTGAAGAAAATACGAAAAATACTTTTAAGTAGGTCTTAGAGCCTATCATTTTTACTTACAGTAGAGCCCCTCATATCCGGTCTCGGTTTTACCGGTTCTCGGTTTATCCGGCCGCTTCTCAGATGCCAATATCAAAATGTATTTCCCACCAGAGGATAATCTCTCTTGTGTATCTCTGTTTGCTTACGTTGTATTAGCCTATCTCTCTGCTTGTTTTGGCTCCAGTTTACTACCAAGAAAAATGACGAATCCACGTAAATTCGAGCTTTTACTGGTGTGTTCAACGTGACTCGTTCTGGATCACTCTCATAAGGCCTCATGCGGAAATTAATCACCGAATAATTGGGCAAGTCGGATTCACTCTGATTCGGCAATAGTGAACTTGAGCCAATATGTTGTATTTTAATATGTTGAGCTAGTAACCTCTAAACTGTTGTTATATATCCAGTACATATACCGAGTTATATATCCAGTTTTAATTGTTATTTCTTTCAAGTTCCTTTGAGTGGTAGGCATACCAACCTGATGAAAGCTGTGGTCGTAGGCTAATTAGTACAACTAAATAGGAAAATGATTTAGTTTAAAATCAATACCATGGCTAAAACTAGATCAGTCAGTGTCCAAGTGACATGTTGGGTTTACTTACCTGTGCGTTTTTATAGACACAGACAGGTATGTCATAGTATCAGTTAGCAATTCAACTGTTGATATATTAATCATTCTTACCACAGTGCTGATAGTGGCACATGACTGTTGCTTCTAATGAAGAGAAAATCAATGCCTTAGTGGTTTATTACGAGTAAATAAACTAGGACTTTATTCATTAACACTTTGAACCCTAAGTCCTAAGTATAGCTCAGGGCATAGAGTACGTCACCGTGAACGAAGCCCGAGTATAGGTCGGGCCTCGAAATTGTTGTTGAACTCTTCCTTTGTTCATTAGGCATTGATTATAGTATCCAAAAGTCTTGAAAAACCCCATCTGTTTAGCAGCAGAAATATAAATCTAAATGTCTGCAGTTGATGCCTTGCGTCACTGGCTGGTTGATGACGCTTTGTTGTTGTCTGCAGTAATGGCTGACTTTGTTTACGGTTGTGTCGGTGTCCAATAAAGTGGGATTTTACTGTTATTTACAAGTGTTTCGAGTGTGAGTTAGTTATCAGATTCGTTATTACTTTACTACGTAATGTTTTTCTCATGTTTAGTGTAAATATGAGTGACATATGTAAAATATGACCACCGTCACAATTTCTTGTTCTTCATTTTTTTTGTCCGTTTTATGTGGAATCCTAAAATTGTTTTTTGTAACTGTAATAAAATTTATATAATTTGAAAGGTTATATTTTTCTCTTTATTTCAGTATATAATTTATATGGGTAAAGAATATGTATATTAAGTTACAAAGTTTAATTTGAACCCCAAAATTGGCCAGTAACATACTTAAAAGAGATTTTAGCACCCAGAGTTCAAAGTGTAAAACAATTGGCCAGCAGGCGATTTTGATTAAATTACTAAATAATTACTACCAACTAATTCTTAAAACTCAGCCCCAATTACTAAAAATCTTGAGAAACAATTACTAAAAATTACGCTGCAGAGTGTGAACATTTTTTATGGTCGTTCATCATAAGTTTACCACTCACTGTGTGGTTTTAAGTTAACCTATTTGCGTTATTTACCCGCGATATAAATACCGCAAATGAAAAATCGGCTGTCACTGAGTCTACTGTACTGTGGAATTAATTCAAATGCAAACTCAGAAACAGATGAAAACTGTTGATCCAGATGGAAACTGTAACTGTTGGATCTGTTGATTCAGATGGAAACTGTAACTGTTACAATTTGTTTTATGTTTCAGATGTGGTTCAAGTCGACCAAAGTGATCCACGTTGTGCTCAAGTACTTGAACAGTTTGGCCTCCAAGAGACTTCTTGTCAAAGTGATGGAGAGACAATTGGATGAAGGGAATTTAAGCGAAGATACCAGCAATATTTCTCAATGATTAATTGTAATATAGTTTTAGGTTGTATTATAACTTCATTTGTACTATATTTTTTGATGACATTTTATTTTCGGTTTTCATCTATTGTTTTTACGAACCATATAATGGAAAATAAAGTTGACTGGATGTAAATAAACAACGTCTTACAACACTTAAAACGCTACAACACTTTTAAGCGATTCCTGGATTTTTAATTTGGGACGAAATATTGTGATTTATTGTTTTTTCTTCAGTGTCCTATGGCCTGCCTGAACTCTTTCAAAGGTAAGCTAGTTGCCTATCCATCTATTCCTAAAATTTAAATTCTGGCCTAGAGCCTTTCCTAAAAAAAACTAACCTTTAAGTGATGTAGGACTTTTTTATTTACATCCAGTGAATGCAACACGTATCATGCTAATCAAGAAATTATATAATAAAGTTGAAAAAAGAACACCAGTCATACGGTTTGTTTTCTTTACAGTACCTTTTTAAACGGACACATTATGTACAGTCATGGGACAAATGTTTTTAATAGGCAATAAAAGTGGGCATGGTTAACTTGGTAGTATCTACATTTGTAAGATAGTATGTTTGCTGTACAGTGTCAACTTGCAATATTGGTTGTAAGCAACATGTACTTTGGACCACTAACCTAAGTCCGTTTGTAATATTATTGTTAATCAAGTTTATTACCACCATAAAACTGGGTTATTTTTCGTATTCACCCAAAATTTTTGTAATTAACTATTCAACCATCATCTCAGTCAAATCTCACACAGTCAACTATTACACAGTCAAATCTCGATAGCTAGAACCTCAATAACTTCAAAATTCGATAACCATATTTTTTATCCCTTAGGAAAATCCTGTCTTACATCAAACTAAAAACCATACTATCTTGAAATAATTTTATGGTCATGTTTAACCTCTGTGAGACGAAGCAACACAAAAATTACATCTATAACTCTAACTTCAGTGGATAAGTATAAGTTTTCCTCTACATTTCAAATTTTACATAACATTAACGGACCTCTGTTAGTCGAAACCATGCCGAACAGGTCCTAACATGTCAACGAGTCATATCTGGTCCAACATCGCTGTATTTACCCTGTAACTTTAAATTAATTAAGAATCACCTCTATAAATCAAACTATGCCTGTCGAACAATACGTAACTAGGAGAGAAATCATATCCCTGTAGTTTCGAGTCAGTGGGAGTCGGTTGTACATGTTAATATAGCTTAAATCCAATTATTGACATGGATACATACATACATTACATACATTAGCTGAAATGGTGACCTACCCAGGTAGGTATTTTAAGCCAAGTGTGAATGACAGATGAGTGAAGGATGATTGTGGCGCGATCTTGTTGTCTTTTTACTGACTAAGGCCGACATATTCCTCAGACAGGACTGTTAATTAATAGCCCAACAGCCAAAGGCAACTAAGGGACCTACATTTTAACGTGGGATCCGAACCACGATTTCGCCTCGGTTAACAATTCACGAACTGGTCTAATTATGAGGATGGTCCCATGAACGAGTACTCAATAGTGCGGACGTTAATCCTCACTAGGGAGTTTACCTATCAAAGAATTTCTGTAACCTTCATCATTAGTAATTATTATTGATAGCAATTTGATTCTTGAAGTTTAAATCATTAGGTATAGTAGCCTATATTTGTCCTCCATTTGATCTTGATGCATTGTAAAAACACGAAAACCTGAAAAATGGACAATACCTGAATGTCTTCCAGTTAGCTGCAGTGTTTGTCCTACCGGGATCTGACTGTCTATATCTATAATTTTTTTGGAATTGTTTACTATTCAACTTTGTGAAGTCTTTTGCGCTGTAAATGTTTGTATATTTACTATAAAAATGTGTTTCTTATTTTTGTTGTATTTATTTTTACACTTTGTTCCCTAATTACCCAGGTAAGATTCAAACCTCATTTCTTTGATGTCAGTTGCGGTTAAAATTAATGAACTTTGATAAATGGTTGTGCCTGAACGGCTAATCCTATCTTAATGATTTAAATTTTATTGGACACAGATTTTATATTTTATTTGAAGCAATAAAATTAAAAGCAAGAAACTAAAAAAGTGCATGATTTCCAAAAAATTCCATGGTGTTAGTCACTCCAAAGTTAAGACAAAAAACTCAAAATCGGTCATAGACTCATCTTAAATTATTCAGAATACCCAAAGTGAATGGGTGTGAATCTAAACAGTTTGGATGAAACAAGCCTAAATTTGCCTGGGCTTAGAAAAAAATTAAATTCTGCATAATTTTTGTTTCTTGAAGTTTTGTTATACATTATAATAGCTTTTAACATACAAAGCTTTTAAAACTAAAAATAGGAGCCAATTTGAAATGGTATAAAATAGAAACAAAGGCACTTAGTAACAACAAGTTCCATAACTAGAATATGATCCTGTATTAAGATGAAAAAGAACCTAAAACGTATCATGATTAGTATATTAACTCACACCCAAGAGGAACTGAACAAAAACATAGCTTAAAAATAGAACTGTAAAAACAGTAAAAAACAATAATGCTTAAAGCAAAGAAAGATCACACTATAACACACAAATCACAAATTTCACCGATCAGAACCGAACACATCCACACCCAATCAGAGCGGAGGGTGAAGGAGGGGGGGGGGGGGGTGGAGGAGCAGGAAATAGCGGTGACTACAGCAAACCAAAATGTGGCCCACTTTCAGTGATGAGAATCTGAACAGAAATGTGATATATAAATTCCATTTGTCAGTTGGTGTTTTTCTTTTTTTTAATATACTTCAGAAAAATAAAAAATAAACTCACCATCAGCAATTATGAATTCAAACAGAGTAACAAGTTTGTTATACAAAATAAGTGTAAAAAAATATTTTTTTTTCATATCATTAAAATTTAAACTTCATGTATAGCTGCCTGGGCCACCTTGTTATCTATAAAATGTCAATTTTGATTTATATAACACAATAAGTTTTGTTTACATATTAGTTTTATATTTAAGATCTTGAATAAAAGTCTATATGGACAAATAATCATGGTAAATTATAAATCACCTGAAGAATAAAAATATTTACCTTGACTGGATGTATCTTTGTTTATCTTAACCTGACAAGAATACAAGCAAGTTATAAATCATGGTGTACATTTTTTCTTAAAAAATATTTTAAAAAACATTTTAATTTGAGGAATGCTATCATAAATGGCAAAATATGTCAAAGCTGTAAGTAGTATCATGTGATATTTGTATTGTACTTATATTTCTATTTTAAGTAAAGCAAGAATTTATCCAACCTTGTGGGTGTGAAGAGAATTTAATCAAACACGTAATAACAACACATTGGTCATTCATATTAAACTTTTAAAAACAACACTGCTTATAAATATTTAACTGAAATTAAAATATTGTTAATAAATTCTGACCTTTAAAGTTTTATTGTTTGGTTTACTTTTTAATATCAATATTCATCTAATGCTTAGAAATTTTTACTTTAAATGTCAAGTTTTATTTGAAGTTTGATTACTGCTAATTGAAAAATTACTGTATATTAAAAACAACTTTAAGATCGTGGTACTGTGAATAATTTTTTTCATGTTCTTTTCTGATGTTTAAATGTATAAATTTTAGTTAATCACCTTTCCAATTTAGCTGTGACCAAATTAGTTTTGAGTTCTACAGTTGGCTAAAGTAATTTGCAATGTTATCAGAGTATCGACTGACTGAGGTGGTCATATAGTGTTTATAATATTGACAATGGTAAGAAGTGAATCTTTATCTACTTCCTGTTTGGTTATTCATCAATATTTTAAATTTGATTTTTTATGGAAATAGGTTTGTATTTACAACAAATGTGAGAAACACCCTAATATATTATACCTAACAGTGACTGATTAGATAACTTTAGATAGAATTTCTCACTTCAGTAAAAACCAATGTGTAATCATTTAAGTGTAATGTTGCTCAGTTTACCTCTTTTATAGATTTGAGTTAATTTGTAATTGTTACGTTCAAATGCCAAATTCAGACAATGTTCAGGCAATTTCTCCGCTTGTGGGTAGTCTTATAATTTTATTCAAACCCTGAACACTCTCTCTTCAGTGATTAAGCAATTTAACCGTGGTCTCTGGTCTGAGTATAATGTCGCAAAATATCTGAATGAAATGCTCAACGATGTGAGTAATTCACAGTGTCCGTGTCACGAAGTTAGTAAACATTTCGAACATTGTAAGAATTTGGGGTTTTTATCATTATAAAACTAGAGTTAAGGGAGTTTACCACTTTACACTCTGCTTACATTTGACCCAAACGGTAATGAGATTTTTCGAAACTTTCCTTTTCATTAAATTGTAATGATCTTTTTCCATATGACAAAATTTACAAATATAGCGCAGAATACAGTGGAAATTAATTTGGAAGAAAGCAAAGGTTTGATTCAAGAGAAATTAATTGCTCAGAGGGCAAGTCACTTGAGCGTTTTTAGATGATAAAAAACAGCAATATTAATTAAATTTCAGCCTATAGTTGGTGCTAATAGTTACAAAAAACTGACATAAATAAAGCCAAGAAAACTCCTTCTTCACACAGAGAATTCCCATTTTTAAGAAATCAATTAAAATGTTACTGTTGTCAAGAAAGAGTTAGACATTCTAATGGCATTGATATATGTGGATTACATAAACGTAGAATTAATTAAGTACTTAACCGCATCCTGCAAACATTTATTAAAAATATACTACACCATTTGAGACAGACTTTATGGTATTTAAGGAAGCATGCAATCAGTCAAATATTGGTTCAATACAGGAAGAAACATTCAAATCTAATATAGACCCTTCAAAACTGGGCTACTTCTAAATTAAAAAGTGCAGAATCACCTGATGCACTCCTATACCGCCTCTGCAAATCTGTAAAACTGTAATAGACATAAGATGAAAAAGACAACTTCTGTTTCTCAACTTGAAAAACCGTTTGAGTGCTCTTGGTTAGAATTTAGTAAAACCATTTATAAAACCATCTGAAAATGTTGGAAGTTATGGATTTGTTACCAGAAGCATTTATATAATTGATGTCATGATAAATGTCTACACAGGAAAGGTTGATATTGAAACTAAAGTTTTATCCAGAAAATCCAGCTACGCTTAGACAAACTTTTCGCAGCCATCAAAGTAAAAAATTACATAAATATCTAGTTTTTTTAAAATTTAGCACCTACTTTATGTGGTAAAATGGTTTGTTTCCAGTAATTAATTGTAAATAGGACTGACCTAAACTGTTATGGGATCCTTGTTAACACGTTCGCTTGGACGCTAGATACCGCAACTGAGCCCGGAAAGTCACTAGCCCTGAGTTGCTACTTAACGTAAATGCTGTTACGTAGAGTTTCAGCAAAAACAGCAGTTATACATGATAACTGTGTTCTGCAATCTAGCTGGTTTTGGACATAGTCCTAAACAGTTGTGATGGATAGCAGCTCTAAGTTATCAAGTTTGCACTCGGTGAAGTAGTGTCGTTGTCTAGCAAAAAAAAAGAGACGGGACCTGTTTTAAATGACACAGGTGGTAATTTTGGAAGATGTTTTAAAAAATTGCAAGAAAAGGACAACGTTATGAGCTGCAAAGAAATTTAGAACATTTTTATGAGAAGCCGGCTAATCCATGGCAATGCTGAAAAACAATGAAAGTCATTCTGGAATGTTGCTAGCTCCTGAGGCATGTTTCCAATAAAGGTCTAGAATGTTCCAAGCAGTGAAGAAGGTGATAATTCCACAGTGGGTAAAAGACAGAGAGGAAACTGTTACACATTTCTCATGGGACTCCCGAACAACTAAGTCGATAATGGGAGTGTGTATTTCTCTTTGCTCAGGACTTTTTCTTTGGTCAAATGCACATTTAATTTTATTTTATTTATGTGTATCATGCGAACTATTGGCATGTATATTTGTACTGAATAAGAGGAATAAATTATTTTTCTGTCTTATCATAAAATGGTGTTTATGTGTTTATGAATGATAATAGTAGACACAATACATTAACATCAAACTGGAATGAATAAATTGAGGTATTTTCCGTATGGTGCTAAAAATAACATTTTAGCTTTAAAATAAAACATTTAAAATGTATGTAGTAAAGTATCTTTGCAACTCGACCTCTATATTACATAAACTTGCCTACTAAAAAAAGTTATGAAGTAACATATGAACTATACTTAAAGAAATAATGAATATTAGTTCTATTAAAATAAGTATTAATTGTATAGTAAATTAATGAATATAAATTAACAAATTACAAACAACCCTTTCCCCTTCCGGGTGTGTCACAGTAATTATTAATTACAGCAGCAACAATGATTGAGTCCATCCATAAAAATAATTCTTTTACGGTCAACGAAAGAAAAGGGGTAAAACAACAACCCTTTTTAAATGTTTGAATTCTAGTTTAAAATAAATGTTATGAAATTTTAAACAAGGCAGCAAATTAAAATTTATTACTCAAACTAACAGAAGCTGGCATATTTTATGTGGCTGCGACATATTCACACATTTTTATGGGATTTTCAGGTTAAGTTGGTTTGGGCAAAGAAAGAATAAAAGACAAAGAGAAGAAATTTCATATCAAGATGCTACTAAAAGAAGAAGAAAGTCCAATGAAAATACTGAATTTGTCTATGTCGTCGATACAGGAAACCAACCTGGGTTCAGCGGTAATGTCGGTAGGATGTACAGGACGTCAACTGCCTCTAGAATTTCTTCACCTGGAAGAATGTCTTTCCGTAATGAGGGGAGGCCCTCATTTCAAGAACAAGGCAAAAGGAGAGATTCAGTAGAACCAAGAAAGATAATGGCACATGCTGCCAACACATTGGCACATGCTACAGCATGTCCTCTCAAAACCTCTGATGACAGTTTACCATATGGAACATGTGGGGAAGACATTCCTAGAAGATCGATTCTTAATGACTATTGTAATGAATTGTCAATCGGTAAAGAATTCGCCACGTGTGAAACTCAAGGAGTCCAGGAGTTCCAAATGTGTAGAATTCCTAAAGATAATGCAGGCTTATCATCTCCAAGAATGTCAAAAATACGTCAAATCTCTTCTCCAAGGGCCTCTTATACGGGTAATCAAAACGTCCTATATTTAGCTTCAGACGTTTCAACTGCCTCAGCCACAAAAAGGTCTCAAATATCCAACAATTTCGCGTTAGCAGATTCTACAAAACCGATGATTTACCTCGTAGAAAGTTTAGATCATTCCCCGATGTCTGCAGGGAAAAATGTAAAGCACATGACTGTTAGGGCGAGGGATAAGCCTTCTCAATCAGAGAAAGCTAGAGGTTCGGCGACTTTGAAGAGGAACTCTCCATTCAAAATTGTGGGAGCCTCATCTCAGGATTTCCCATTAGCACTCAACCGAGAATCGATCATAGCTGCACCAATGATAGGGTCTGGAGTAGGTAGACGGATGTACTACGATGAATCGATGTATCCTTCTGCTTCCTTCTGCGATGGAGGTTACGCTGGTTCACCTCCCGTCCACGGCAGACACTCGAGGATAAGATCAGGAGGGGAGAGTCATGTTTATCAAACTCAGGCACCCGACGTCACTCTTCCTGCCAGTTCATCAAACCAAGGAGAAAATACTATCATTGAAGGTGCCAAAGACGCTAACGAAGCACCAGACACAGTTTTGGATAAACGGGTTCGTTCTGCAAAAGAAGACAAAATCGAGAGTAACATGAAGCCAAAGTCTAAAGAATCATTTATTAAACTGATCACCAAGTATACGGAGGATGGGAAGGGGACGGATTATATTTGTGTTTCCCCCGAGAGGTTTTTCACCACGACCGATGGTAGTCAATTGAAATGGCGAGTTGTCATCAGAAAAGACGAGGAAAAGTGAAAGTTGAGGAGGGACTGATGAGCATAGGACAAAATTGTATTGCTTCTACATATTGTTAAATTCTGTGTACTTACAAGTAAAATGATTTTACAAAGTGATGTCAAATTAAATTTTTATTCAGAATATAAGTCAAACGAGCTAATTATATTATGCACCTTTGAAATCCACAGAAGGTGGGTTTGGTTGTGCTTTGGTCTCAACATCGCAGCTAAAGGTTCAGCTGGTTTAAAATCCCTTATTTATAACAGAATATTATTGGCTGACTCTGAAAGGTTTTTATTGTGTAGACAACCCTCAAAAACATTGTTGCCAGGGCGATTGCTGTGGCCTTTAGATGTCTATGATTATATTTTTCATTAGAATAACTGGATGATTGGATTCATCAAAGGTCTGGACATCGTAGTCCGAATCACAAACGTGAATTCTGATGAAGTTCAACATATCTACTCATCATCTTTTTTAATTTGATATACCAGTATTTAAAATTGATCCAGTTGTAACAGAGATCTTACCCAGCGTTTCCATTGTGCATTATTATACAGAATGCTAACTTTATGCGATTTAAGTTATGGAAAAGTAATGATTTAAAAGCATGTCTTTTGCATTATGAGATATTATTGCAATTTAAAACGCTAAATCTGTTTCCAGTTTTTGATTATTACGGATTATTAAAAAAAAAACATTCAAATTTAAACTTCTCTCATAATTTATTTCACGAATGATTTGGATTTATTTAGATAAAAGCTTAAGGTCTACATAGCTCTTAAGTTTTAGTCAACACTTTTACTAACAATGTAAAAAAATATATGTCTCTTAGATTAACGATTTTATTGAAGACTATTTTTCTCTTTAACACACCTTTATGATTCAGTGAGAAATTACTCTCATTTCTTCTTTATTCATCACACTTGGGTTTGGCTTCGCATAACTGGTTTCAAATCATAAGGCCCACGCCGTCCATAAGCCCAATGCTAAAATTAAGATTAGTCTTACAGACGGACTGGGCCTTATGATTTGAAACCACTTATAATATCATATTAATTGTTTTTAACTAGTTTTAAATTTCCTTAAATATGAAATCATAAAAATACTTATTTGTGTATTAAGCACTTAAAATGCATCTTCATTGCTTGAGTCAAAAAATTAGTGAGCAACGAGAAGCAAAGGTTTAGCAAAATTGATTTATTTTTGGCAGAATTAGCAGATGTGATAAAGGCTTTTTACACATAAATTACTTACGACATTTTTCATACAACTACAGTTTTACTAACATCTGGCAGAGTTGTTCTAACTTGTCATCGCTCACAAACCATTGTAGTTGAATGCATTTTTCTTGAGGTTGAGAAACAAGTGAAGCTTATTCAAATTAAAATGAAAGTGTAAATCAATCAACAAGAGTGTGTAAAGTAGTAATGTTTTATGTAATGCTGCCAAGTGCAAATGTACTTTTTTGCTTCCTCATCAGTAAAGTAACCAGCTGGTGAGGGGCAAAGTACTTTATCGCTTACTCCCCGGTAAACTGCAGTTTTACAGTTAGTTTTCAAGTGTAACTGACATTTCATGCTTTGTTGTAAGAAAAATTATTTAGAATTCTCACAGATCTTAAAGGGTGTTGGATGAAGAGGAGTATTAACGATGGAAGGCTAAAACGTTAAGCTGTAAGAAATCTACCCTTTATCACGTCCATCAGTTCGTTCTGGGAGAACATGTTGAATCTAACAACAATAAAGCTATAGGCCCTAAATATAAAATAAAAATAGAGAATGTATGGATGCTATGTATTCTCACCCTCAGTGGTTTCATCATTGAGTTGTTAGCTTTATTATAGCTCTAACTAAGTAAGCTTGAATATGGAAAAAAATATAAAAGTAATTGAATTGTTTTGGCATTTTCCATAGCTGTAAGGGAGTAAACTTCACTAAAGCATCCTCAACAGTAAAATAATCTTTCAAACATATTTGATTATTTTAAACCAACGTAAAAATTATACATTTCTCAAAGGATTTTTGGAGGTTTCATCACTTATAGGTGTTGTAGCATTCATAATATTACACTCAATTATTTTGATTGTTGATAGTAAAGAAATAACCCCACTCTATTGTTATAAAATATTGAGTTCTGATTTTTTTCACTTTTGATTTTTAGGAATGGTGCGGTTTTAGAGACTGACAAATATACACAATTGTTTTTCAAAAAGTTACAAATCCCAAAGGGGTTATCTTAGGACATGGCAGACTTTAGTTAAAGCTATATATTTATACATTTATGAAATTTTCAGGTTTAGTTGTTTTTGGCAAAACAAGAAACAAAGGGATTATGATGATGATGGCTATGAACGAAATGTCAGAAGAGGCAGACCACAATCTAGAAATCAAAATCCAGTTGTTTATGTTGTTGAACAAGGTGCAGAAAATCCACTTAAATTCAGTAAAGTTTATGAAACAGAAAATCCTCAGAGCGAAAAATTACTGGTAGTAGATGGAAACAGACTGTCCAAATCTTACCCGGTTTCTCCCGAGAGGAGATCCGTGTGTAAAGTTTACTCATTTGAACAAAGACCTTCGATCGGAAAGCACAGCATCGCCAAAAGAGATTCAAGAGATTCCAGAAATATACGGGTCTACGCTACAAGTTTAAACTCAGTGGTCCCACAGTTGAGTAAAGTTGCTGAAAATTCACCAGGTCAAGAGGTCAACTACGAAAAAGAAGCTTTCAATAAAAGATGTGTAGCTGAAAAACCGGCTGAAGACTATGGAAAACTCAGTGATGTAAGGGGGTCAAAAACAATAGACGACGAGAATTTTTCCCTCCTGAGTGAAAGGACTGAAAATGGAAGTTTTACTTTAGAAGATGGTACTCGTGTACCTAAGATCAAAGCTGTGGTAAGAGCGAGGCCACAAAGTTCTAAAAACTTTACTTTAGCAAGCTCGGTGAAACCGATGGTTTATCGCGCGGAAGACACCACTCGTTCTCCCATGTCTGCTCGCAAGAAAGGGAAGAGTCCACCCCCCCTACTGGCGACCTCGGACGGGAAAATATTAAAGCCTATCACTCAAGATGTGAAGGTAATGCCGGTGAATAAAGGTGGGAAGGAACCGATCAGACTTTCCATCCTCTCTTCGAAGGGCGAACGTTTGTCGGTGAATAAACCTGTATCTAACGAACCGATTAGATTTTCCACCCTCTCGAGGGGCGAAAATTTCCCACTGGCTGTAGGAACTGAGGCTCTGGTCGCGTGTCCGATGATCGGAGGGGGAGGAGGAGCAGGAATGAGGAGGGGGGGAAAACAACCCAAGACTAAGTCGATATTACGCACGGGAGGACAAGGACCGATAGGTTCGGCAGGCAGAGGTAGAGGCAGGGGGAGAGGAAGACCGATGGACGATTACGAGGAGTATGAGGACGTCGGTTACGCCGGTAGAGGCGGCTACGGACCGCAGTATTTCGACGATAGTTCAGAGGTATATTACATGGAAGATCAGTACGGCTATGATCCTCGAGGAGGTTATTACGATGATGGTTACGGTTACCCCGACGACGGCTACGGAAGGGGTCCCGGCCCCGCGTACGGGAGGGGAATGAGGATGGCCCCGCAAGTCTAC
The DNA here is from genome assembly GCA_035578135.1 of Flexamia atlantica. Taxonomy (NCBI): domain Eukaryota; kingdom Metazoa; phylum Arthropoda; class Insecta; order Hemiptera; family Cicadellidae; genus Flexamia; species Flexamia atlantica. The sequence goes on along the minus strand of JAQJVK010000004.1, from coordinate 7,555,761 downwards.
GCCGCCAAGATGCCGGAGATGACTCTCCCCACCACGTCTGGCGAAAAAGGGAAAAATCCTCCGTTCAAGAAAACCGGCAAACCTCCTCCAGAGACGCAAGACAAAGACACGTGTGTCGAGGAGTTTACCAAAGAGCATAAAGTAAAGTTAGTCTCGTCTGGCCAGCAAACGGACTTTGGAAACGAACTGGATTTCATTTGCTTTTCGCCTGAAAAATGTTTTAAAACTTCAGAACAGACTGATGATCCCAATGCGAAACTGAGATGGAGGATAATCATTAAAAGGGGTGATGAAGAATAACGAGTGTCTGTGAAAAACTGTTTTGAAGTCTGTTTTTGTACACTAATATTTCACCGAATGTTAATAAAATTAAATTGTTATGTCTTTAGTGAGAATAAAAATACAACGATTTACAAATCTGAAAATAACCGTCGCTTTTATGATTAAATCTGTACCACACAAATTATTAGGGTGTTCGTGAAGATTTGATTTTATCTATTGGTAAAAGATGATTGAGCTTCTCATCGTTACCTATCAAACGAAATAGTTTGTTGTTTTTCCAATTTTTTATCAAGGGGTGAATAAAAAAAAGATCAAAAGGCCTTTTTTAATGTGTAAGATTTTTATCTAAAAAATATTTTGTTTTTTAATCAGATATAAGATTAGTTTGCTATTGAGGATTAAAGAACTCAAATTTTTTTGAGATGTGAGATGTTCCAAAAATATTGAATTAGAAAGTAATAATCTTGATTAGCTGACATTTTAAATTCTCCTTAATGTTATGTAGATGTATGTTAACAAAAAAACATTAATTATGCTTTTTATGTATAGTGATTCAATGAGAAATCCACCTTCGGAAACTGAAAGTCTTTTTAAATAGAAATTGCCTTATAAAAATCAGTATTATTGAGTGATGGCTCAATGATTACAATTTAGCAAGAGTCAAGATTTCTCTAATGGCTCCTCCTTAAGGTGGATTTATACAGGTCGAATTTGTTAGTGAGTTGCTACTTGTCTGTTTGACTCGCCCAGACTAAAAATTGTAATCGGATCGATGAAAAGTGGGTGAGTGATATAAATAACCTACTCGACCGCTAACTCGCCCAGTTTGACTTGCCCGTCTAATTCGCCCCGTGTAAGTCCGCCTTTATAAGCAAAAACTTTTTTAAGGGGAAAGGTGATTTTCATTAGTTTGGAAGTTTGCAATGTTATTAAGCAGGTCTATTTTTTATTGAAGCTTTAAGGGAGGCAGGATAAATTAAATGTTTTTCTTTGTTTAAATAACTTTTCAAGTTTAACTGGACCGTGCAAAAGACCTTTGATCACAACGAAATAATAATTTTAGCTTGATAAATTATTTTTAATAATCAAGATAATAATTCTATGTGGGTGACTGGTTTTCCAGATAGTGTAAAACTGAAAATTTTATCTTTTAATCTTTTAGAATATATACATGCAAAACCGCTACGATCATATTTTTACAGTAATTTTTTGTAATCTTGGATAAGCTAGTTTAGAAATGTCACAAGATCAAAATAATTTGGTCAATGATGATCATATCAACAATTATTAAAAAAAATTGTCACTGTATTAATATTTAATACTTTTAAATATGGTAAATGAGTTTAGTTGTAATGTAGCTTGAAGAAGTTTGAAGAAGTAAAATGTTAATATTCTTATCTAAAATAGAAGTCCGTTGTAGTACACACTATCCTTTGCGAAACCGATCATACTTTTGGCAGTTTGAAGATGGACACATAAGATAATTAGGTTTGAAGGTGGTAACTTCTTAACACTAATCTTAACAATAGGCACATACATCACTCCACAAATCTTGGGACTCTATGATTATCAGATCATTGTATTGTGCATTTGAATCAGTCAATTTTACAGCTTGTTTATGATAAATAATACAAAGCAGATAAATTACATTTCAATACCAGCATAAATCTTTTAGTAAATTACGTAAAAGAAAATGGATGGAATTCTGATGCATGATTGTAAAATTTACAGGTCAGAATTTTTCGGGAAGAAGAAGAAAAAAAAGAGAGACTCACCTCAGACCAAAAATATACAAGGGTATGGAAACGTTATTATTTATCGACTCAATGAGCCTTCACAATTTTTAAACACAGGTAGAGGAGTCGGCCTACAAATAATTGATGAGGATGAAAACCAGAGAACAGATAATTATCAACTAAACAGTTCCCGAAAACCCTCAAAATTGATTCGTTTTTCGAAAGACCAAACAAACGATTTTGGCAGTAATGATGAGCAAACTGAAAGGAGGAAATCAACAGGAAGGGTATCAATAGCTGTTCCTTTACCTCAAACTGAATTGGTAGAGGAAAGAAGGGCCTCTAGAGTTGTCAGTGTACAACAAGCTCAGCCACAAAGACTGTCATTGCTTCAAGAGAGTCCTCAAACTAGATATTCACTATTAAATCCCCAATATATCGAAACTGCATTCCAGAATGTAGTGGAACCCACTCAAAACAGACAGGTCAGGAGGTCCGTTGTTCAGCCCATCGGCGGAGTAAGTGAAAACGACAGGCTTGTAAGATTGTCCAACGTTAGGCCGTTGGGTCAAACAGAATTTCCACTAAATACAGGACAACAACTTGTCGAAGCTGCATATATAGAGGAACCCACTCAAAACAGACAGGTCAGGAGGTCAGTTGTTCAGCCCATCGGTGGAGTAGGTGAAAACGACAGGCCTGTAAGATTATCCATTGTTAGACCATTGGGTCAAACTGAAGAATTTCCACTAAATACAGGACAACGACCTGTCGTTTATGCAATGAGAACCAAAGTTAGACCTGCAAAAAAACCGCTTTTAAAAAAGGCTATTGGGAAGAGAGATGCTGAAGAAGAGGAAGAAGAAAGGGCACCGACAGGAAGGCAAACAGAACAAACAGTTTATGCTGTCCCTGCTACACCGACCAGAGGCCGGACCTCCTCAGTTCTTCAACAGTCTGTGAGGGGCCTGGCCTCGAGGAACGAAGAGGTTATCGTTCCGAGGAAGAATATACGCTACTCGATGGACACTGATGTGTTTTCAGCCGATACCAGACAGAGAAGCAACAGACCGGTCGATCCAGGTTATGTGACTATGGAGAGAGGTCAAGGTATGTTGGTGTCCGAGTTTCTAAACCCCATAACTTCTATTTTTGTTTCCGATTTGAAAAACCCTGTGCCTAAAGATCCTTTGAATAAGCCTCGAGAAGCCAACAATTGGGTAAGACCGAGGGGAAATAGTGTTCGACAAGTGGTTGCGCCGAGTCCTCAAAGAGTGCCTCAACAAGTTACCAGAGTCGTGCCCGTTTACCCGACAAGGTCGAGACCGGTACAGAAACAGGAAAGTTACTCTGATGATGAGTCATCGGACAGTGATGATAGTTACGAGTCTCGCAACGCTCGGTCAAATTATCGACCTCAGCCGAATAAGCAGCGTGTTTATGCTGCCCAGATGCCGACTATGGTTCTTCCGAGTGGTGAACGTCAAAGAGACTCAGATGAAGAATTGGCTGTAGAAGAAGAAGAAGAGGATGAAGACATTAAATTGGTGCAGCCGCCGTATGTCAATCAAAAAAGGCTATCGATAGCTGAGAAAACTGATATTGTAAACACTTTAAATTTTCTTGTTCGTCCTGATGTAGACGTCTCTTCTTGTTCGTCTAAGGATGCTGACGAAACCACTTCAAAACTGTGATTGAAAATTTAGAAGTAAGAATGTAGAATTGAGGATCACAGTGAAAATGAATAGTTGTAAGACTCTGAATGTGAGACAATTTTAGCCATTGAAATCTACAATTAAAAGGGATATGTTTTTAAAGCATTTTTTCAATTTCTATATTTCTTTATGTTTTTCAGTTTTTTTTTCAAGACCTGTTGACTGTAAACACACAAGCTACGATTAGAGTTCCAAGCAATCTAAAATTTATATTGTGTTCAAGGGGAAAACATCAAATTTCAAGAATGTAGCTTGCAATTTTTCGGCTTGAAATCGTTCTCGATTGACTGAACATCATAAAAAATACTGAGTTTCAATGTTGAGTCTAGTTGAAATGATTGATATAAAAGTTCCAAATACCTGGCAGTTCTGCTAAAATAGATTTATTTGTTTTATTGCAAGCATTGATTTAAGGTTTGTAGCATCATCTTCCGCCTCATTTAGGTATGTTGTGTCAATTAATTCTATTTCTAGAAAAAACCTATTTAAACTTTACAAAAGCAGATGATGATGAAAAGGTGTAAATGGCGACTCCAAATGTGAAACTCTCAACAAATGAACCTCAGAAGTTACCAATTAACAAATTTGAGAGGCTAGTGCCATAACTCACACATGAAATGTATTTATATTTGATACTGTTAATATTTCCCATGACTTTCATTTTCAATGTAATTTTTCACATTTATTCTGGTTGAAAAATTAACGTTTTAATCCACTTAAATAGGTACTTCTTTGAAAAAATTTACTTCATTATTATAATGACCATCTTGTTTGTGGTATTTTAAGTTAATGGTATGTCTCAAAGTAGTAAAATAATTTATTTTTGGTAAAAAAAACAACCGACTTCAAACGCTCTAAAAAGTATGAAATAATTTTATTTTATAAGTCAAATTTCGTAATATCCAAGCTCATGTATTTCAAGTCGGCGCGGCTCTATCAATATATGAAACACTCAACTGTGAGTAGTGATTAAATATCTCAGTTTGATCTCAATTATAATAATTGCGGGATAAAATTTCAGTCGTCAACTCGAACAGTTTGATTTAAAATACAATTTTTACAGTATTGTAGACCCAAGACCCACAAGTAAATTCTCTAGTCTAAATTTAAAACTCTCCTCTCTTATTTATATGAAATTAACACACAATTTTTATTTTAATGTTACATTCAAGTACCGGTAAGCCATACAACAAATACATTCTTCAAATGTTATTAAAACTTCGAGCTATTCTGCCAAGAAGATACATAACTAAGGTGCAATATAGAGCCGCGCCGACTTGAAATACGTGAGCTTGGATATTACGAAATTTTACTTATAAAATAAAATTATTTCATACTTTTTAGAGCGTTTAAAGTCGGTTGTTTTTTTTACCAAAAATAAATTATTTCATACTTTTTAGTGGACGTTTTTGACTTCTATGTTTGATTTCGATTTATTCAATAATAGTTGTAGGATACCATTAATACTCCACTCCAGTTCATTTCGCTGATGACTCAATCACTTAATAGATTTCTAAACTGTACTACTGTATTTGCTGAACTCATTTTTTGGACAGGTTAGAACAGTCTCTTGTACAGCGAAGTCTCAGGTAAATGACAATGTATATAGTACACATTATAATTTGTTATAGTCTCCACGTCTCCAGCTATTGATTACTTATGCGCTATGCATATGGCCACATGTTTGTAAACATCTCATTTTATAAGGGATTTTAAAAGCCTATACATGTGCTTTACAGATCAGTCCTATATGGGCCAAATACATTACTGGCAAATTCTCAGCTTAATAGGTTCGTAATTTTCACATTTGACGTGCATTCAAATCCATATTTACATTATAAAACAATATTTAAATGTTCACAGCATTTCACTACTGTACTGTGAGCAAAAAAATTATTTAAACAGTTAGTTGTTCTATATAACATAGATAAGCCACCAGACATTTAAAGATTTTGAGGGTGTAAAATTGTCTGACACCGAGTATGTTCCAGTTCTTCAACATTGGCCGTTTAAGAGATATTAATGTATAGTCAATTTTTTTGTTAGCTCGAAACAGCTGATCTTGATCCTGCTCAATGCAAAATATTTTCAGGTGTATTTTTTTTATTTTGTGTCTTTCTACGCCAGTGGCATTTTTTAACTGTATTTTAAGAACTGGAATAGATTGCCTCTGTGCTTAGCTCAATCTATTTATTAGTTTTTGCGCGTTTCTATCCTAAAGACACAAACAGATATATCAGACAAAGTTTACTATTTAATGTATTTACGCTTTTTTTGCTTTACAAACTCACGACCACAACATTGCAATTTTCGGAGAATACTCAAAACAATTTTTAAAGCAGATAAGCTAAACATTAAAAACCTTATCCCTTCAGCACAGCCTTGGAACATTTCTGAAATTCTGATACGCGGCGGTCATATTATGAATTATCTCACGTGCACAATTACAATCTTCTATTGAATTGATTGAACCCTCGAATTTGGTGACAGATTTTCGCGGACAGTTTACTGTAGAGGTTTTTATTACAAGATAACCATGTGCTTGGCACCTGGAAAATGGAAAATGAGTTAATTTAAGTACATTTGCAAAACTGTCCAGGGGCTCACTCATAAGATTGATCTAGTCTCGAATTACGATGCTTGCACGTTAGCACTATAAGTTGTCCAATAAGATATATAAAAATAATGTTTCGCATGTTTCAACCTGTGAAACACGAACTCACAATGACCAATGACTTGCAAAGCCTGTTGGGGATTTTTTCAGTGGAAACTGCAAGAGCGCTCACATATGACAAGTCACAAAAATTCCTCTTTGTACGACGATGACATTATTTTTTATGGCCATTTAAAATTAACTGGTGTGCTATAGAAGCAATCTATGATGGGCTTAAGTTCTTTCACAAGATCCAAGTTTCCGATGTATTTCTGAGGTATTCCTAGGCCACAGTAAAACATTAAGATTTAGACTTGCTCTTCTTCATTCATGTTTTTTGGTTTACACTTTTTTTTATTTAAGTAATAATAATCATAATGGAATTGACTGTGTTTGAATCTACATATAATTAATTCATAACCTAGAAGACAAACTGTTTTGACATTATATAGACATGAAGCAGCTGATCATTTGCTCTATAATTATAAATTTAATTTGAAGGATGTAACAGCTGTAATAAAATAAACCTGACTTATCCCTGTTCACCTTAGCTTTGTTTTGTAAACAACAAGTATTTGAAAATGTTGAATACTAGAGGCTTGAAGGGGCTAATAGCCCCTAAACATAATCCTTCTTTTCCATAGTGCAAAATACCTTCTTAGAAAATAGGCTTTTGGATCCACAAAATTATGATTATATCTAGCATTTGGTTTTAAATAAACAAAGCAGACCTTTTTACATCCCAATGGTATTTTAATGACAGCTATTTTACGTTATTTCTCATTTTATAGTAATCTTAAAGCAATTTCAGTATTTTCCCCGCGTCCCTGGGATGGAGACCTTCAATTTCAGCCCCCCCCCCCATCATCCTGCGACCTTCCAAAAGCCCACATTTTCGGCGCAAAAATTTCCCTTACGTAATTATATATATAAATCATTTGGTATCATCGTTATAACATAGAGTAAACAAACGTACTTAACTTTTTATAATTTTATATTATGAAAAAACTCAAACCCTTATTATTGTAAAATCGTAAAATCTTAAATTTAAATTTTTATTTGTTATAGTACATTGGACGTGCATAGTTAGCTGCATTTTGAAAAAAATCCCACATGTCAACATCTACCATGTGGCTTTGAATCAAGTATTAGCACCACATGTTTGATGTAAACAAATAAACAGACGTTTTTCAATCCCAATGAATTTTAAATGGAAGATATTTTTCGTTATTTCTCATTTTCTGGTAGATTTGGACATAATCTGATATTTTTCCCGACCCCCTGGGACCGAGACCTTTGATTTGAGCCCTCTCCCATCATCCTGCGACCTGTCAAACTCTCACAATTTTGATTGAAAAAAATCGCTTACAGAATTAATAATATAGATACAACTCTGTGGCACAGCTGTTTTAATTTCAAAAGATGTAAACAAATTAAACCCCATGTTGTTTTAATGGGAAAAGTTTTATTCTGTTGCGAATTTATGGTAAAAAAATAAGAAAAATTAATAGTTTTCCCTCAAAATTCACGTCAAGACCTTTAAAATAAGACCCCTCCCATCCTTCTACGGCCATCCAGTCACTCACAATTTCTTTACAAAAATTTGACTTACGGAATTATATATATAGATTTGAGGTTTTTTGGACTTTTCTCCTAAATAAATATTTCAATGAAACAAAATGTTATATATGGGACCTACGGGAAACCATTCCGGTTATTTTGGTAGTAGAATCACGTTGATTGGTAAAAGTATCGCAGAGAAATCGGTGAACATCCCTAGAAAAAAAAAAAAAAACATCTCCCAAGATGAATTGAGAACCTCCTCCTTTTGTTGGTGGGGGAAGTCGGTTAATAATCAATAAATTTTCAGCAAATTCAGCATCAGTCAATAAGGAGGAGAGTTAAAACCATTGCATTTCAATACTGAAGTATATAAAGTCAACAGTCGAAACTAAGTTGTGAGCAATAAAGTAGGTTTGCTTGGTCATGCTGGAAATTATATTGTAACATTTCTCAATAGTATTGACCTAATTATCTTCCCAAAATGTTTTATATAAACAAATAAATGGATAAATGATCAATGTTTATTTCCATCAAACTATTATAACAAGTTTTTACAATTTCACAACAAACTAGCCTAAAAACTAAGCTAGAAACTTCATCTCCTAGATGGATAATTTAAAATAATAAATATTCTTAATAAGCTCCCTTACATATATAAATTTATATAACGACATACTTTACACAAACAACTTTATGGAAATTAAAATCACAGAAAACTTATCCTCAAGGACTCTCTGTGCCTTAAATTCCAGAGTATACCACATCTTATTGGACATTATATGACCATGAAATAAATTTTGGCAGACAAAAAATGATAATGATAATATCTTTATTGGTTAGACTGCCTCCAAAGGAGCATTTTGAATGCATTCAATCAATAAAGCCAAATTTGATAGTAAAATCATAAAAAAAAATAAAATAACTTTTACAATTAAATTCACAAGCTAATTCTTATCATTTACCCAAGGTGTAACAGCTACAAAATGCAACTTGAAAAAAATTACATCAGTAAGCAGAAAACAGAACAGCTAAAAGGCTCTTTTTAAGAACGATCAATAATATTCACAATAATTACAGCAACATTTTAGCTCTTTTCCATCAACCAATCAGGGTTTTACAAAAACTTTTAAGCTGACATAATTATTTTTAATAGATACAACTTTTAAAATAATTCATGAACAATTTGTTTTACGAACACCTGAAAATCTAGCAGCTATGGTAGACGCAGATTTGGGTTCATTCTGCTTCTTAAGCAACTGTGAATTATATTATATTTTTATAATAATTAATGTGCTAGATTTTTTGGTGATTTCCATATTAAAAAAGAGTAAATTTAATCAGTGCTGTAAAATAGCTATGTACTGTCAATTTTTTTTTGTTATAGACAAAATATTAATCAAACAAAACATAAAATCCTTGTTAGAGTTTAAGAATTAGATGGTGGTAAGATGTTCAAATCCTACATTAGCCTTGATTTCACACTGAAGAAGACTTACAGGTTAACAAAAAATTGCAGTTGGAAGGCTAGTTTAGTTTTAAGAAAACTCTGTGTGCCTTAAAAAGAGTTGTGTGTAACAGTCTTAAAATTATGGCTTTGACTGATCAACAACCGAAACAAGACAATAACAAAAATTCAATTACAACTAGCAATACTTCTGACAGCTCAATATTATTACAACACAAATAAATAAATTGTTTTCCAAGTCGAAGAATGATACAGTAGACCCTCTAGCTATGATCCAGCACGGATTTGGTCCAACCCTCCAATAGCTTGGCATTCTTCTGATGCCAAAAGATAGGGGTAAACAAGAAAGCTTCTGAAAACAATGCTTACTGATCTGTCAGTACCAGTTTGATTGGGTTCCCTTGGCAGAAAGCATTACTGTTCTTTTTTTACAGTGTGTATTGAAACACAATTTTTATCCTTTTTACAAGTCTTTTTCTGGTACAGAAGAATTAATACAACTACAAAGCAGGAGAGGGAGGGAAATTTCACCTACCTCTTGCCAGTGACAGACATGACCCTCACGTGAACAAACGAAAACCGATTATAGTTCACAAGATCCAGCCAAGTATATCGGCTGGATCATTATGTTTTTTATTTCATGATGTTGTTTCCTATTGGATGAATTATTTGGGTTGTAGTTGTTTTTATCTTGCTCTATACATTTATATTGTCTGCTAGATATTGACATTTAGAATATTGAATTCCCGGAGATTTTGGAATCTCTCGTGTGTTTTTGTCTGCCTTCGTGGGGTTGGCCTGTTATTGAACGATAAACATATCAATCACCCTCCCTCTCCTGTTTCATAGTGTATTAACCCTTTGACTGCCAAGAGCCGACTATATCAGCTTTGTATTACATCACCAGAACTGCCAGCTGCTGGTGTGATCGGCATTGCCGTTCGTCGTGAGAACTGCCAGCGGCCGACCAGATCAGCTCGCAGCTGTTGAGATTATCAAATCGTTTCTATGAACGACTACTGTTTCAGTTTTTCCATTATAAAAACCTAAAGATAATCGATTAATCTTTCAATTCAATACATCCATTACTGCAATATTCGATTGTTCCGTTTCTTAACAGAATTTAATTGCAAAATGAGCTGATTCAACCTCGCTGTTCTCAGAATGAAGTAGCATTATTTTTTACCATGGCAGTTTAAAACTGAAATCATGAGTTTTTCATCACAGTCTGAAAACAAAATCTAAAATTTTTCTAATTTTTCAAATTCTAAAAATTAGGCCAAAGGGTTAATTCTACTGTAATCAGGCATCTCCACTCCAACCTCTGACATCCGCCAGATTAGCGAGGTCATCGAGGGTCTACTGTATGAGATAAACATTAGGGTGGGTCGAAAAAACCAAATTTTGTGAATTTTGAATCGTAATAGGTCTCAAAAGTTGCGTAATAGCATGTAAAATTCTGGAAAAATAACTTCAAAAAAATCACAAGTTCTTCCGGTTGTGCAATGACCTTGAAATTTAATATGTAAAACTTCATCAGAGAATGAGGAAAAAATCTTTATTTGGTTTATGCTGGGGATGGATAATCGTACAAAAGATTTGCCATGAAAAGTTAGCTCTTTAAAACAATAAAAAAAGATATAATGAGTCCAAATAGGCAACAGTATTATAGATCTACGGCCTTCTAAAAACCCCTTATTTAGGCATTTTTTTGTTTTTGGCTTGTATTAACTCAATAATTCTGATGCCTGTTTGCACAAATTATACCATTTTTCAAACTATTTTAAAGAGCTCTTTTCGTATTTCATGGCAAATCTTTTGTACGATTGTCAATCAACCGCATAAATCGAAATATGATTTTTCACTAATTCTCTTAAGGAGTTTTACACGTTAAACTTCAACGTCATTGCGCGATGGGATGATCTTATAATATTTTTTTGAAGTTTTTTTTCAGTATTCTACATTCTGTTACGCAACTTTCAAACCCTATTACGATTCAAAATTCCAAAATTTTGGTTTTTGACCCACCCTAATTAACATGGTAGCAGTTTAGACGTTGAATCTGGTCTCGGAGCCGTCGGCCAGCATGAGAGTGACGGTCCGGTTGTTTATCCACACGAGCTTGGCGAGTCGCATGGGGTTCAGCCGAGACATCTCCGCCACGGGCGATGTGCTGTACGACTTGGTGCACTTGGTCTGACTGTTGCCCAGCCCGAACATTCCCGTCGACGTCTGCAACAGCGAGATATCAACAGGGTGAGAGAATTGTCAAAACAAGTTACCAAAAAAGGTGTAAATTCCCGGAAAATACAGCCAAAGTGTGAACTACCCATGGTTTCATATTGTAATGGGTACGTTTTCAAGTTTAATATCTCGCTAAAACATATCACTTCAATGATGATGTGATTGAAGAAACATCAGAAATAAAAGTACAAGAAACATTACTGAGACTAACAGACGGACACACAAACAATTATTAAAAACCAAAAAACTGGCCAGTATGAAATAAAGTTGTATTGTTATGTTGTTGTTGTTGTTGTTGTTGTTGATACAGATCTCTGGGGGTTGCCCAGCTACTGTATCAATGAGGAAAGGCTGAAAAAAGAAAGAAAAAAGATCAAAAACAGAAAAACAAAACAAAAATAGGGGAGTTGGAAGGATGATGTAGGACCTAGTAAGTCCATACATCAGGTGAGGTTTGTTCGAAGGGTGCGGGAAAGAAGATAAAAGGAAAGGCTAGGTTGCAAGGTGTTGAGGGCAAGGTCTTTCTGTGAGCATCTTTCCTCCACCAAGCCCTATGTTAGTTTGTTCCCACCCAGTGAATTGTTGTTAGTCCTTTACCAACCATTGTCCCATTGTTAGTTTTTCCCAACATTTTTTGCTTTCTCCACTCAGATCAACATGTCTGAGGTTTTGAGTTTTGATCCATGAATCTGTGTGAGCCGCTGTGCATGCACGGTTGTGGCTGTGATTGTGATGGATGGGTGATTCAGTGTCTGTGTGTTGATTTTTTTTTGGGGGGGGATTTTGAGATTTTGCTCTTCCAGGGTTGGGTTTGGTGTTTGTGTGAGTGTTTTGATGCCTGTCCTGTTCGGTTTGATTTCAGTGTCGTTTCTTTGAAAACGTTTTCTGTCATGTCTGCGTTGTCCAAGACTCAGACTGTTTTCTGTGAGTCCGAAGCAAGAGTTTGTGCATGTTTTTCCCTTTTTTTTGGCAATTTGCAAGCAATTCGGGGTTTTTGTGACAAGGATTTGTGCATGCAAATGAACATGCATGATTGGAAGAAATTGTTGATTGCTTTGGTTTGATTTTTTTCTGGATTTTGTTTTCATTTGATTTGGGGATCGATCATTTTGGACTTGATTTCTGCTTCTTTGGTCTGATGTGATCAAGGAGTCTTTTTTCTTTTTTTTGTATTGTTTTCCCCTTTTGCCTTTGAACAGAGAAAGAAGTTAAGTGACATGGAATGTAAGTCTTGATTCAACCAAAGATTCCAAAGAGTTCCCAAAAGTGCTGTTTCCTGGCCAAAAAACATACGATTGTTTACTACTTAAGTGCATCCTTGGCCAAATACTTCACACAATTCCCCAGCAGCATAGTTTGGGTGAATAAACAAGCAGGTAGGTGGGTGCAGCCCAGTGTGTATTCTCCATCAGGGTCAGTACATGAAACAGCAAGTCAGGTTTGGCCAACATCATGAAACCAAATCTACAAAATGCAACACAGGATACTAAATACACAGAATTCAAGATCCTTACAAAACATCCACATATCCGCCACAGCTTTGTTTCTGCCAGAAATGAACTAGCGATCAAAATTATTACCTGCCAAAAAGACAGCCGATTTTCACCACAGCTGTAAGACACCAGGAACTTGCCGTCAGGGGAGAATGCTAGAGCCGTGATCGAAGCACCATGTGCAGTTATCAGCTGGGAAACAAATACAGTTGACTTTAGTTTCAATTTGCATGGTTGTCTGTAATGTAAGTTAAACAAAGGGGTGTTCATAGAAAAAAATTCAGCTTCAAATAAACATTAAAACTCAAGTTTTCTGCAAACTAAAAAGAAAATAATATAAGAAGTTGCCCTAGAGTTTTGAAACAAATAACCATACCTAAACGTGACTGTCATTATTTTTCAAAGGCTCGAGGGGATTTTAAGGAAGTGAACAGGCCTATGTTAAATAATTTCTAGACCTTATTATGGTAATAAGGTAATGAGATCTACCTTTGTGAGAAATTTGAACCCAAACGGTTTAGTAGTTTTTACTTGATTGAGTCACAAACATTCATCCATCCACCCAAACTTTCTCATTTATAGTTAGTTAAATTAAGTAAAAAAATAATCATATAGAAAAATGTTAAAAAACCTTAGAGTTTAAAAATATTTAAATTGTGACTTGTGATTTGTGACTTGTTCTTTACATAACAAGTCACTATGGAAAAGATCCTACATACAAGGTCTCGCAAAAAAGGTCACTACCTTCAGCAATGGACTTTCGTCGTATACTAGGCATCACGAAATTGCAACCTTCAACATTTAAACATTTGGACCTTTACCCATATGATTACATTAAGTCACAATTTCATGTTGCCTCAATATTGTGATGACACTCAAATCAATACGATATTTTGCAAGATGCTAGTTCTCTCTAAAAACTTTTTGCTTCATACAGTGATACAGTAGAGTCTCAATAGTTGCACTGAACTGTGTACACAGGCTAAAACTTAACAAAACATTAAAAAACCAACAAATATTTTGTTTAGTGATATTTATTGGGGTCTATATATTATGATTAAAGTTAGTTAATTAGCTGTGCAATGGTTTAGGTTTGTAGCATGAAGTACATTTAGGAGATGCACATGTACAACCTTTATTTGTAATGCTTCTATTAACATAAAATACCCCAGAGGGATCCTAACTGGCTTTTGCTAGCTTAGGTACCAATATTGGGTACAGCAATGGAAGTTGTCACGATAGAAGGCAGTGTTGTAGCTGTCTTTCAGTGAACATGAACAACTTCAGTTCACCCAAGTGCCGTCAAGGGGAGGCTGGGCTTGACGGCAGGGTGGGCGGGAGTGTACTGGAGACCAAGATGAGGGCCAATACGAGGGCCAGTTGATCCAACGTAAAATCCCTTATCTCTATTGTTTGACATTTCGATACTTCAACATCTCCAAAGTCCAGTAAGTGTCGAACCATCGAGAGTCTACTGTCTACTGTACTTTTGTATAATTTCTTACAAATATTCACATTTGTATAAGCGACAATATTCACAAATAAAAAATAAAAAAATAAAAAATCAAAATGAATTTTTAAAGCCACTGGCTCCTTCTTCAGACAATAGGGAGTTCATTGTATACTAGGGAGGAGGAAGAAGAACAGTTTCCTCCTTGTAGACTCCAAAGAGCACTAACTTGTCTATGATTGTCTATTACACACACTCCTATAGAGCCTGCTGAGTATATATTGTGTCATATAAACAATCACAGATAAGTTAGTGCTCTTTGGATAAAAAGGAAACTGTTCTTCTTCTTCCTTCCTAAATATACAATGAACCCCCTACTATCAAAAGAGGGAACCAGTGGCTTTGAAAATTCATTTCGATTTTGTGTTTTATTCTTTTTTGTGTGCTCTTCAGCAGCTTTAACTACCAGGTAAGCCCCCCCCCCTGCCCCCCTACCCTACCCTGATTTCTTACACCTCAGGCCTAGAGCCCATACTTCGCCAAAATGAAAAAAAACCAATGACCTGGCACTTGGAGGAGCGCAGTTCGTAGAGCGCGATCTGTCCGTTCTTGGCGCCGACGGCGATGCGCCGCGTGGCCGGGCAGTGGCTGACCTGGTTGAAGCGGCAGATCGCCGGGAATACATCGCAGAGTCCCTTCATCTTCAGATGGCCCGGGTCCACGCAGTGCAGGATAATGTCCATCACCTGCGGGAGACGAGAGCCGTGATTCAAAGAGCGACGCGAAAGAACACACACGCACACACACACACACACACACACACACACACACACACACACACACACACACACAACGCGCACTTGCATGTGTGGTTAGGTGTGGACGTGGTTCTTCGAGAAAGAATTGTTCAATTGGAACGATTCAACGAGTGAATCGAATGAATAGTATCTTTAAGTTTCTTGTACAAAGTCACGACATTTGTTTGACTTGGACTAGAAGTTGAATAGTACTCTTTAACAATTTTACATATTTAAAATTTTTTTTCTACACTTTATTCCCATTACATATTTTCCACATTTTCCTAACGCTAATACGAAAAAGCGTTTTCGTCTAGAATAGTTAAGGCTAAAAGTTATTTAAAATTATTTAAAGGGGTCTTGTTTACTCTTGGTTGATATTTCATTCAATAATAGTGAAATATGACAAGAAACAGGAATGAATCTTGAAGAATATGTATCAATGGAATTATCAATGGAACCCAACCAAACAAGACCTAACCTAACCATACCTGACGTAACCTAACATAACCAAACCAAACCTAACCTCATATCAAACCAAAAATCAAATGAATCATGATTATTTCTTTTAAATACTCGACTCGATATGCATATCAAACGCACAAAGCATCAAATTTTATTCCTTTAATTGGTCAACAACTTTTGTTTCGATATTTTAGAAAAAAATTGGCTTTGCTTGCAGTTCAGTTAATAAAAAAATGTAAACACATAATAAATGTTTTTATTTATAATTAACCTTGAAGCTTCTGGGTTCTCGTTTAAACTGTTTTTCTTTGTTTCAATGCCAATGCCAAAAAACGTTGCTCAAGGCATCAGGAAAGCAGTACACACCCCTTAATTATTTATCTAGTAATCTGTCTTTCATCTATTAATCTGGTGTTTTAGGTCTGCTCGCTTAACACACGTTGCTTTAATTTCTTTGTTTTAATTACAAATTTTTTTAATAGCAAGCGCAGATAGAAATAAAATGGCACAGTAATGAAAATGGCATTCTGAAGTCAAAATACAAAAAAATAAACAAACAAAATATTCATTCAACAAAAACCCATTAATAGTATCACTTTTATATTTTTCTGCAAGGAGAGGTAACTAAATGAAAGAATCAATTAAAATTTGGATTCTAAAAAATTGTGTGATTCATTAGAATTGATTCGCTAAGACGAATCAAACTACCTATCACGAGTCGTAAACAATGAAATTGTGTTTACTTCGTTCAGTATAGTTTAGGAGGGAAATCCTGGTATTGCAGAAAGTGTTCAAAAATCCATCAGAACAAAATCTTTGCCTTAGTAAATTGGCACTAAAGCAAGGATTTTGTTATGGAAAGAAAGAGGATACAGCCAGCTAATCTAAACAGTTTTCAAGTTAGCATACAGAAATACAAAATATTTACATGAGGTTTTCCAGTGAGACTTCCTCCTTCTAGGGCATTTATTCACAGAGAAGAGCCCTTTATTTTAAAATTGAATTCTTACAGTCTACATCCACTGTTTCCAACTGTAGCTGTTGAAAGTTCTCTGGTCACTATGCTACTCATGATTACTTGAAGTACATGACATAAATAAGGTTTTTAATGTTCAATCACTAAGGTTATTTACAATTAAGTGCACTTTGACAAACCTCGACAAGCAAGTCTGAGATCTCAGTGTGCATCTTATCGATGAGGAGTTCGACACATCGCAGAATCTCCGTCTTTGCACGGTGCAGAACTACGTTACTCAGGTTCACGTTCAATGTTTGTGCGTTCTGTTGGAGCGTGTTGTATCTTGCCACCTGTGGACATTGGAAATCACAAAATTGTCAGCGGAGTATGTTGAGAGGGGGGATTATGGGATTTATAATCCTTTATTAATTATCATTGCAAAATTTCAATTAGATCATTTGATATTTGCAACAGACAACTTTTAAGCCCAGTCTGAAATTGAGCTGTTTTTTATTGTTTATGTAGGCCCTAAAAACATTTTCTAATTAGTTCTTTTATGGATTTAAGGTCATGCAACTGTACCTTGAGCCAGCCAATCCTCATCTATCACTATGACTGAAAAATATTCTAAAAATGTTGTATATCATGAAATATTTTGATGGAAGAATGCTGTTGTTGAAATAAATTAAAAGACCCATTCAAGCTTATGTTTAAAGGACAAGGACAGTAATCTTACAAAATGTTTTTGAACTGTTTCAAGTGGATGCAACACAGTTTTATTTGTTCTGCCATGATTTCTATTCCGTAATTAACCTGTGAGTGAAACCAGGGCATGATAAATTGCATTGACAAACTATTAGTGACATAGTTTGTTTAGAATAGAAATTTAAAAGCGTTTTGTAACAGAATTTTTGGTTGTCTTATATGAGGTTTACTGGACAAAGTCTCATCAACAATAATGCCTACATATTTCATACTTTAAATTAGGTCAATCTGCAGGCAACCAGAGTTGTCTTGTTTCTTACAAGTCAAGCGCCAGCAAAATAAAATTTCAAAAGGAGTACCCAATGAGCCGCGACAGATTCCCTAATGTTTTCCACGCTGATCGCCCTCACTAAACCTTGGAGAATCTCCTCAATGTTCTCGCTCACTGTCTCAGGATCGTAGTCGATCTCAAAGTTTTGACGCAGTTCCAAATTTCTCAGCCGCCCCTTCAGGTTACTAACAGATTTGTGTAATTCAGCATTCTCGGTGCACAGTTGTTGATTTTTCTGCTCAGTTTTTTTAAATTGGTTTTGAATAGTTTCCATTAGCTCATTAGACTTATTAATCGAGTCCAACATAAACTGCATGGATTTACGAATAACGATATTTTCGGATGTGACTTTTTGCATTTCAGCCATGATTTCTTGCTTTAGAGAATCCATAGTGTTGATTACAGATTCCTCAGTCACTTCTGGAACAGTTACTGACTTACAAATGGCTGTGAACGACAATTTTCCTTTATCGGGCATACATAATTCACAGAACCACTCCTTTTTCGTACTTGTTTTGGTAGGTATGCAATCAATATGAATAGCTTTGTCACAGTTCCCGGAGCACTCTAACACCTTACTGGGATCTTCGCATACTAGATGGCACATGCAACACAGCACAGTCATAATAGTTAAATAAGTTTATATCAATATTGTACGACTATACCAACACAAAATCAGAGTGTGACGGGGTTAGGAGCCGCAGCGATATATATACACACATAACAGACTGAAAACCACTTTTATAATGTAAAATGGTCATAAAAATAATCACATCTATACTGATTGTAGAACAATGGTAGTATTGGCTTTTTTAATGATGCACGATAACAGATCAATATTTACTAACAATAAGTAAACAATGGGAGTGTTGTGAGAGATGAAAATGGCCATAAAAACAATGTGCGAATCTACCGATAGCTCGGGTAAAAAATAATCGTAAATTTCCAAAATATTTACATCTTATTTTTGTTGTTGTAAGTTTCCTAAATAATCTAGACAATCAGAATTTTTTTAAAGTCTATCACAGAGTTTTAAATCAGTTCAGTTTGATATGAAGTCCTACTACATGTTTTTCTGCCTAAAGATTGCCTAAAAGTTAGTGACGCATCTAGGGGGGGGGGGCAGTGGGGGCGCCGGCCAGAAGGGGGCACCAGCGGCGCCCCAACTGGCTGGCTCCGGATAGGTAAAAACTGAAAAAAATAATTATTTAAAGTCAAATTTTTTGTTTTGCGGCCGGCTGATCTCAGTAGAATCACTGCAGGAAAATCTCTGTCGCATTGCGGCCGTCAAGCCAGTCTCTGTTTTCGTGACCATCACATTTCTCATTGTTTGATGGCAAGAAAACCGCTCGCTCATTTCGTGGACGGAGAGTAGCTCAATCGTCCCGTGTCTGAAAAAGCGCTCGCTCATTTCGTGGTCGGAAATCGCCTTTTGCGGCCGGCAGATCTCTTGGTCGTATTATGGACAGCAATTATTTTGTTCTTTTCGCGGCCCTCATATTTATTGGCCATAACTTGAACAGATAATCAGTCATTGCAGGCAGACATATTTCTTTGTTGTTTCACTCAGGGTTTAAGGTGCGGTCGCATTTGTCGCAAAATGCGACATGCTCCACGAAAATGCGACAATATTCGGACAGGCTGTCGCCTTTTTGCAACAAAGTAAAGAGTGGAAATTATTTAACTTCATTGTAAGACTAAATTACTTACGTAGATCCGTCAAATAGCTCAAACTGAAATTTTCATGCTCAGAACATGTTTCAATGCAAGCGCATCATCCTCAGCTGAATATAAAAGGTGTGACCTCAGGGGCTAAAACCATGGATAATAATACTAACTTCATTTCAGAAAATCTGGCCTTAAGCAATACAAATCTCAATAAAAGACTATTTACTTCCACAAATTACTTTGTATCACTTTAAAATAAAATAAGAGTTAATTAATTATAGAATGTCGTCTCCAACGTAACTCTCGATCAGATGCCGCATCAGATCCACAGTCAAAAAGAAGACTATAGATAGACACAGAGAACATATAGACGTTCTATACGTTCTCTTTGCTAAGAGCAGTTGGCGCGCACTCTGTAGTGGCCACGTCGCCGAATCTAGCCGAGCAATGGCGAATGCGAGAATGTGCTAGTTCGCCACCACTTGGAATGATATGGAGTATGGAGTCGAATAATCAATATAGTCATTCGATAATTTTATTTTCAAGTCATGAATTTTAGTACCAAGTTAGCAATTTTATTTTTAGTATCTACTGCAAAACTACAAAAAATGTAGTTTTGCACTTGATACTAAAAATAAAATTGTTAACTTAAATATTAATGGAAACTTGGATGCTGTTAATGATCATCAATTGTCTAAAAAAGTCAATATTTCAAAGTTAAATGTGAATGGCAAATGCTGTGCTAAAAAACTCAATGTAGGAAAAAATATTTTAAGTTCAAATTTAAGATTTATGCATATTAACTTACAATCAATAAGAAATAAGGTAGATGAGCTGGGTTTTTTTATTAGATGATTTTTCTTGCTATGTTCTTTTGGTTAATGAACGTTGGTGTTATAGAGATGGGATTAAGTTCTATACGCCTCAAGGATTTAAGCTTGCTGATGCTTACTGCAGAAATAATGACCCTCAAGGAGGTGCAGCAATTTTTATATACAATGATATTAATTTTAACAAATTTGATATCTCACATTTGGTTCAAATAGAATCAATGGAGGCAGTATGTATTGAATTGACAGATCATAAAATTTATGTAATTTCATTGTATAGAAACCCTAGTTCAAATATTGATGTATTTTTTAATTTACTTGACAATTTACTATATTTTATTTGCATAAAAAAACAAAACTATCATACTGTACTGGGGGGTGATTTTAACATTGATATTATGCAATATAATTCTAATACAGCAATGTTTTTGAACATCCTCAAGTCATACAATTTGTACTGTGTAAACAAAGAGCCCACAAGGAACAAAAGTTGTTTAGACAACATTGCAACAAATTTTTGTAATAAGGAATTTAATCAAGGACTTTGGCAATTAAAAATTTCTGACCATTGTACTATTTGGTTTGAACTTTTAATTTGTACCATGAAAAAATCTCAAATCAAAGAAACTTCTTTCAGGAGTTTGAAACAGATTGATTTATTCATAAATAGTTTGGCAAGTACAGATTGGGCAGAGCTGTTTTGTATTTGTATAGGGATGTAGATTTAGCTTTTGACTTCTTTTTAGACAAAATTCTCAAATTGTATAATTTTTATTGCCCTAGGATTACAAAGAAATGTTTTTCTACAATTAAGAGAGTTTCAAAGCCTTGGTTTGATAGTGATTTAAAAAAGCAAAGGGACACATTAATTTTATTAAGTGAAATTTTAAAAATTCCTAAGTATAACAATGAGTGGTTAAAAGATTTACTTCTTGATCGTAAAAGACAATATAGGTCTGCTATCAAAGAGGCAAAGAACAAATACAATGACAGGCTTGTAAGTAATTCTAATAATAAATGTGCTGCTGCCTGGCGGCTCATAAAATCAGAATCTGGAATTGTTAACACTGAAAAAGTGGTGCCCCCGATTTCTGCAAAAGAGTTTAATGAACATTTCATTGATGTTGGTAGACAAGTAGCTTCAAATTTTAGTTCCTCAAGTCAAAGTCTGGACTTTGTTAATTTACTTAATAGAGTCAAACCTGTGGATAATGAATTTTTTCTACAATTAATAGATCAACAGTCCCTATTATCAATTGTCATATCTTTGAAAACCTCACCATCTGAAGATATTTTTGGTCTCTCTAACAACGTATTGAAGTCAATCATACCGTTTATATTAGAAACTTTGACCTATGTCTTAAATATGGCTATTCCTTTTTGCACATTTCTCCATGGATTAAAATTTTCTAAAAACATCCAATTTACAAAAAGGGCAACAAAGACATTATTGATAATTACAGACCAGTTTCAATTGTACCAATAGTTTCTAAAATAATCGAAACACATGTTAAGTATCAGTTATATCATCATTTTAATGCTAACAACATTTTGTGTGCAGCTCACTTTGGATTTAGACCTGGTCTATCCACAATTAAGGCTGTGGACAGTTTGATCACAGAGGTTCTAACGTCATTTGAAAATAATGAATATCTAAGTGTAGGCTTAATGGACCTTAGCAAGGCATTTGATACCACTTCACATGAAATTCTTTTACAAAAATTAGACTTTTATGGGATTAGGGATAAACAATTAAATTTCTTCAAAACATATCTTTGTGGCAGATTTCAGCAGGTGGTAATTGGCAGTGATTCATCAAATTTTCTCGAGGTTCTGGCTGGAGTCCCCCAAGGATCATTTTTGGGCCCCATCTTGTTTCTTTTGGTGATAAATGACCTACCCAGCAGCATATCATGTCAATCAATCTTATATGCCGATGACACTTCTTTCTTTGTTTCAAATAAACATTTTATTGAGGTTGAATCAATGCTGGATAATGCAATTCAAAATTCTAACAATTGGTTTCATTCTAATTATCTGACAGCTAACAATGACAAGACAGAACACATTTGTTTTTCATTAAAACATATTGAAAATCAAACCATTTCCTCTTCAGTGAAGCTTTTAGGGATTTATCTAGACAAAAAACTCACTTGGGAACCTCATACTAATCACGTTATTTCTAAGATTTCTCGAGTCTGTTTTCTCTTAAGAAGGTTAAAGTTTTGTGTATCCAGTGATATGCTAATGACTGCCTATCACAGTTTTTTCCACTCTCATTTTCTCTATGGAAACATCTTATGGGGAAATAGTGTAGGAGCCAAAAAGGTCTTCATTTGGCAGAAGAAAGCCCTAAGAATAATGTTTGACATTCCTAGCAGAGGTACTTGTAAGCCTTTTTTCAATAAACATAGAATTATGACTTTGCCCAGTATTTTTATTTTTTATAATATAATGTTTGTTAAAGAAAATGTAGCCACTTTTATTCAACGTAATTCAGTCCATAGTCATAATACCAGAACTTGTAATCGCTTAGAAATTCCATCAATCAGACTAACCAAATCAGCTAAAAGCCATAAATTTCTCCAAATCAAATTTTATAATAAATTGCCTGTAGATTTTCGGGAGCAAAATTTGATTAAATTTAAAAACAGACTATTTGAATGGTTTTCAGAACACAGTTTTTATTCTATAGATGAATTTTTAGAGTTAGACACGATTAGCATCTAAGTTTGCATTGTATACACAGGTTTTTTTTGTAATTGAACATTTTTGACGTTGTCTATTATACTTTATGTGTTAAACGACACTAAAGATATTCTTATTCTTATTTTTATTCTTATGAATACCATATTTATTTAAGGGGCAAGAAACAGCGCCGTGGATTATGCGAGGATTTTTAAAGATAGTGCCGTGTAAAACCTGGGATTTTCGAAACTCACGGTGGGTAAAATCTCAAGGCCAGTCTGGCCACACTGGCGAAAACAGACGTCTCGAAAACGGTGATGCGAAATATAGTTTGAGGTTATGTTGTTCAATTAAGTTGTTTTGGTTTGATGACATGTGCCATAATTTAATGACATGCGATAAAAATGCTAAAAGGAAAATAATTTTGCTACAAGACCCAAGGAGCTTGTAGCATTTTTGCTCAAAGAAATTTTTTCCCAGCTTAAACCCTGGTTCCACTGCAGACAAGTATTTTGCTATTTTTGAGGTCGTCATTTTTATTTCATGACCACATTGCGGCCAAAAAATCTGTCGTTTAGAGCACGGCTGGCAGATAAAATGTCGCATTTAGAGGTGTGCGGATATCCGAAAACTCGGATCGGATTCGGATCGGATCGGATATCCGAATCCGATCCGAGGGTTTAATAACTATCCGGTAAGACTGACTAGATATCCGACTCTATCGGATAGACTGCATTTTTTTGGGTAAATTGTAAAGAAAGATCAAATTTTCAAGTAAGGAAAGTCTTCCAAACAAAAGAAGTCACTGCCGACGAAAGTACATTAGTGACAGAAAACATCGCGGAGCAAAGACGACGCTTTGAAATGCGACGGTTGCGATAGCGGCCAACAACACGCCTCAACACGATGCGATTATGTAGTGGTATGCATCAAGCGATGTATTTCGGTTGCCGATATTGCGACTCGTGAATACTCGTGATCAGATCGAGATCGTTGTATACGATCAGATTACTGCGCAATACCCAACACGATAACAAACATTTTCTTAAGATAAATTCTTGTATCTCAGCATTAAATCAGTTAACAAGTAGTAGTACATCCTATAATAGTTCTGTCTCGATTAGTATTCGTTACTGAAAGAAACATCGATTGATATGAGGGAGAATCGCAATCAAGACAAATCAGTGTTCGCCATTGACCGGCAGTGTCGACAGTCCAACAGTCGTCTTGAATTTCGAAAACGAAATATCCCGTAAATACCCCATAAATAAATAGTCGTGTTGATGTTTCGTACGACTATTTCAGGCCGTAAATATCTTAAGTGGCCTGTTGATACGATAAAATAAAAAGCCTACAATAATTTTGGGCTGTCAAAGATTTGGCGAACCTGTTCATTCATTGTTTTGTCGTTCCATCTCACCTCATTTTTGAATGTCGTCTGCTTAAAAGCTGAATTAACTCAAGAACGTCTTTTATTCAATCGCCAGATTACTTTATTTATCAATTAAACAATTACCTAGCTAGAAATAGAGAGTTGAACCATCACAAATAAGTTTTTATTTTGCTGTAATATTAATCTTTAACGATTTACGCCTCGTCAAAGCCGGCCGGCCGTATTTTCAATACGTGATTAAAATGGACATTCTTAGATAACAGTACAATGCGACTTGACAACCTACGTCTATGAAAATAATTAGTGAGTTTGCTTGTTGTTTGTGATATAAAACAAATAGACCTTTGTTCTAATTAAATGACCAAGCTTTAATACTGAAACTTACAACATTTGAAACTTATCTTGAAATTTTGGTTAAGTTTACTGCTCAGACTTATTTTGTTTTTTTAGTATTATTGGGTAGTGAATCAAAATCTAGGTTGTCAGGCATCAATGCATAAATAAAAATGTAAAGCTTTCTTCAAATATGAGGTGATTGGTGTTTCAAGTTTTATATTTAATTCTTTTGTCTAGTCACTTAGGCCTAGTCCCTGATCAAATAAGGAAAAGAACAAAAAAGACAGAGGCCTAATAGTGGACAAATTTAGGTTGCATTGAAAAAGGATTTTTTAAGTTGCAAATCATGAAATTGATTTAGGCCTAATAAGCTTATTCAATTATATACTACCTATGCTTAAGGGGAATCAATGAATTTCTAAATTCTTAACAGATATTTAGATGATCCTTTCCATACTTTAATAATTTACATTTGGCCTATATTGGAAACAATATATCACAACAATCAATACCACAACCCTATCAAGGCAAATCTTACCTTACACATTAGGATAATATGGTAGTTCCTTGCAATTACCTTAGGCTTATGAGAAAATTTAGATCTGCTCATTACGCCGCGCCGTAAATATCCGAATCCGGTATTATCCGATCCGAACCTGTTGTTATCCGATCCGAAACCGATCCGAACATAAGCTATCCGATCCGAATCCGATCCGATCCAAAAATTCACTATCCGCACACCTCTAGTCGCATTGCAACTACCGCTCGCCCTTTTTCATGGCCGTTTACACCTTTCGCGGTCGCATCGCGGCTGTCAAATCGCGGTCATATAAACTACGGCCGGCAAATCTCTCGGTCGTATTTTCCCCGGAAAAAAATCGCTCACTGTTTCTGTG
The DNA here is from genome assembly GCA_035578135.1 of Flexamia atlantica. Lineage (NCBI taxonomy): Eukaryota > Metazoa > Arthropoda > Insecta > Hemiptera > Cicadellidae > Flexamia > Flexamia atlantica. The sequence goes on along the minus strand of JAQJVK010000004.1, from coordinate 7,530,093 downwards.
ACTTTTTAGCAAATCTCTTGGTCTCACTGTGTCTGTTAAATAATATTGTATTTTACTTTACATAGATTGCTGAGCTCAAGTATTCGTTTTGAAGCAGCATGGCCGATTTCACTGGTCGGGATCTGTTTTGAAATAGTCAACAGATCCCATACAACCTGGGAAAGATCAGAAAAAAGTCAGAAGTTTTATGTGAAATCTGGTAGGCACCTTGCTTTGGTTTTACAGCGGCTGGCAAATTTCCCATTCACATTGGCAATAACTGCTCTTTGTTAGGCTGTATCGTAGCCTATGAACATCGGTTGTAAAAAATCATAAGAACCATAAGATAAAATCATATAATGATATAAGAGTTAATTGTTTATCCATCACATCAAAGACACATTAAAAATATAATACATTTCTTGTGTTTGATGCCGGGGGAGGGGGGGGCGCCAAACTCCGATTTTGCCCCGGGCGACAATAAGTGTAGATCCGTCACTGCTAAAAGTAAGAGTTTGTAATCCTAAACAATTTTATATTCCGTTAAAAAACTATTGCTATCATAGTAATTTCACAGGCAACAAATCAATGTTTCTTATCAATCAAATTTAAAAAGTCCAAATTTCTACCACAAAACTGGAAGTCTATGACCAGGATGCGACATAGTATATTTAAATCCATAAATGAACCCACTGGCGGCAGCTAGTGGTTGTTCACAGAGACGACTCAATTACAGTAGACGCCCTCTAGTTCGGCCACCACGGGACCGGACCACAGGCCGGACTACAAAATGGCCGGACTATCTGGATGTACTTTCAAAACATAAAATAATCCTATTAAATTCATTGCCTATGCTTAAAAATCAACAAAACACGTTATTTAAACATGTTTAAAGTGTTAATTGCCAAAGAAAATGTTTTGACGTCTCTATGTTGAACTGTCATAATATTGCTCCACTCGTAGATAGGTACGTTTTTTTAATGATAACGTACTGAGGATATAAAGTGAACAGAAAATCTCATTAGGTACTGTAAAAATACACTAGGAATTTATTTGATAAAATTGATTTACACGTATTACTTGAATCATAACCTAGACGAATTAAAAGAAATCTGTTATATTCTTTTGTTATGGAACACCTTTTTACTAAGTTTTTCTTCCATTATCACAAACCAAGTTTGTGGATTCACCCATTTTAGAAAACATTTTTCTCAAACTAAATACGTACATATACAAATGTTTGCAAGGTACACTTCCGACAACAGTCCTAATACTAAACAGCAAACGAAACGCACAGACAAAATCTCAGATCAAATTTTACTGTACAGTCCTTTGATGTAAAGGATAACAACATCGTTTGTTAGTACAGGTCAAGAGTGTCCATCAATTGCAAGCATGCCCGTAAACTAAACTGACATAAATAGTTTAATTTTACAGCCGGAATTTAAAAATTCAGGATAAATCTTGTCGAAGGTAATTTCCCCGTGGTACGGCGTGGCGATGCGACGGATATGAAGACACCCTCGGCCGCCGGACTATCCGGCGATCCAACCGAAGCCGAACTAGAGAGCGTCTACTGTATTGTATTTTGGACGATCTAGGTTCACCTGTGGTTCATAATTCTCTGTCTTCTTACTTTATCTCAATCTGAACGGCTCATTAAGTGAAATGAATGAATCATGATTCGCGAGTGAATCATGATTCACGAATGAATCATGATTCGCGAATGAATCATGATTCGCGAATGAAACATGATTCACAAATGAATCATTGATTTTGTAAAAGAATCAGTTTGTCTAACAAATACATTACATTACATACATTAGGTACAAATCAAATGAAGGAAATCCTTGATTACATCTAGTATATTATTCATTTCAATCGCGGAACAAAACAGTACAAACACCAATTCTACTTGCAATTTCTGGATGAAAAAACAAAAAGAATTACCTGCGTAAATTCATAATTGACATTGATCAAAGCTGCTTTTATTCTTTCTTTACCGTTTTCCGTTGACAGGGGAGTAATATGAACGCTTGAAAAAGAAAGTGGTCCAAACTCGTCAACTCCTCAGCTATTTTAAGAACTTTTTTATGGACACTGATGAATAAGATAGCAAAGAAAACTTACATTCAATATCAACCATTATTTTTACGTTTCACACACAATGAGTGGTAAACGAATACAAAAGAATCAAATCAAATTTTGATTCACTAGGAATGAGTGATCCATATGAATCAATTCGCCGAGAAGAATCAAACTGCCCATAAAATCTATAGACTCACCTCCCTTGCCAGTGTGGTGATGAATTAACATTTAGATCCTTTGGGAATGAGTGGTTCATACAAATCGACTGGCCGAGAAGACCCTAACGACAGTAGGCCTACACCTCGGATTATGCGGACCCCAATTATCCAGATTCCGGATTATCCGGACCCGTTTATCCGAGAATTAAAAAAATTAAAATCATGGCAAAAACATGACCTTAGTAAATTTACAGGTGAAATGCGCCTTCTAAAAGTAAAATGCAAATGTAATATAATTACTGTAGGTACGCATTTGGAATCACAATAATTGAAAGCCTAAACAGTACATTACAGCATTTTTGTTGACGTAGTTTTCTGAATTGTAGGGGTGTGCGAATAGTGATTTTTGAACTCGAGCCAAGCCGAGCCGAGCTTTTTCAAAAGTTTTCGAGCTCGAGCTTTTTCGAGCCGAGCTTTTTTACAATAACCAAATTATTAAAAGGAATTATGAAGCTTGATTTTAATTTTAAAAGATACAATAGACTAATGTTTGCATACCTTAAGTGAACGCCAGCTCAAAACTAAAAAGCTTATCTCCAAAACAAGGTAATGATCTGATAGGTTCATCAATGTTTTGTATTATGCCACATAAAATTAATAAAACTGTTTCAAAAAATAATTCATGAAGAAAAATACCAAATTTAAAATTTACATTTATTATTTGATTCCCCAATCCCACAATACTTTACTTTAAAACAAATAGTTAAAATTACATAATTAAACTAGTTATATTTAGGTACTACAACATTAATTTCAAGAGTTGAAAGGAGTAGATGGAAAGGTTTTAAAATAGTTATATCTAGTAAAAAAATTATATATTTCCACTTATTCAAACACAAGATTGATTTTTTGATGTTCACAAAGTAAAGATGATTAAAAATTAAATTGCAGTCCCAATTGTGGCATAATATTCATGGCTAAACTTATTATTTCAGAGTATAATATACAAATGAAATAACAATAATTTACTGTAATCCAAAAATTAGTTGTATTTCAAAACTTTTGTGAAGAAAATAATGCTCAGTTTAATAAAATTAGGAAGAAGAAAGATCATAAATAAGGACGGAATAGAGAGAAAGAAAGAAACAGCTACCTCTCTCACTCTTCTTATCAGTGGCCATGAGGGGGGGGGGGGGGTGGAGGTTGTTTACTCCAAGCCCCTGTCCCTGTTTTTTGTCATTGGACTCAGTGTGTGCATGCGTATGCCAGAGAGCGTGAGTTTATTATTAGATAAGGAATCCTAATTACAAAATGCAAAAATACAAACTACTTGTCATACAACTATAAATGAAGGCTCATATTTTTGTCTTATTTTTTATAAATGAAATGAGACCAAAATGAAACTTGTACGATATACCATTTAAAAGATAAGCCTTGATAAAACAATAGACTTAAATGCCGTGTTTCGTGTTCTCCAAGGTCAACTAAATATAGCTCCGATTTCTGTCTAAATGGAGATAATCAGAATCAGAATCAGAATATCTTTATTCAAGCTATGTACACAAAGATACAATGAATAGAGTCAAAAATAATTACAATTTTATATAATATATACAATATGTTTCATGCGATGCAATCTTTATATTAGGTGGGTACACCATGAGCCACATATTAGCAATTAGCCCTCACTAAATTCACCTGTTCTTCCTAACACTGAAAAAATCCTCTATCGAATACAAAGCGGCATTTACTAAATAATGTTTTAACGAATCGAGAAATTTTTCCCTCCTTTTTCTTTTTTTTAGAGAGCTTGGTAAACAGTCAAAGAACATGTCACCCTTATAAGAAGGTTTCATTTTAAAAATTTCGAGTTTGTGATTTTTAATATGTCTTTGTGTCCGGGTGTTATACTGATGATTTCTACTACCTGGTGCGGGGCTAATTTTTGAGGCATATTTTATAGTTTCAAATATGTAGAGCCCATAAACGGTAAATATTTCAAATTTAGAAAAAATATGTTTAACAGAGTCTTTATTTTTTAGGTTAAATATGATTCTTAGGGCCTTTTTTTGTTGAATTAAGATTTTATCCATGTTTTTCTTTGTAGTTGCTCCATAAATACATATCCCATAGGCTATGTGTGAGTGTATTAGAGCATAGTAAATTGTTTTTAAGGCATCAACATCACACTGTCTAGCCATGCGTCTTAGGGCATATAGACCACGAGAAGTTTTACGTAAGATAAGATCAACATGTTTATCCCATCTCAAATTTTCATCAATCACCAAACCAAGAAATTTAGAATCTTGTACTTGATCTATTATCTCAGTGTCATTAATAAAAATACTTGGATTTATTTTACTTTTTGCCTGAATAGTAGAAAATGATATAAAATTTGATTTGTTTGAATTGGGAAGAAGGTTCTTACTGTTTAAAAATTCTTTTACTAATGCCAAGCTAACATGAGAAGAAATTTCAATATCCTCGTTTTAATATTTCTTGTTACCTGTCAATGTCCTTTCCTTATCACTAAGGAATATTTTTTGTTTGTTTTTCGTGCGAGGGAAACGCTCTTCCGGCTTAACATGTCCAAAAATATATCGCAATAATTATCTTTCTGATAAGAACTCTCTTATCAAAAGCTCGGCTCGAGTGTCGAGCTTTTTCGAAAAAAGTCGAGCCGAGCCGAATACTGAAAAGCTCAACCAAAAAGCTTGACCGGTCGAATACTCGCAAACCCCTACTGAATTGCTACTTGGAGCGCTAGCAGTAAGCAACAAAGGCAAATTTGCAGATTTGTTTATTACTGTCATTTGATATGTTACATTATTTTTAAGATAAGTTACTGTAATAAGTTTTGAGTTACTTTAAGTTTCATCATGATTACTTCAAGTTTGAGTTATTTTTAGTTATGGTTATTTAATCGTAATAAATTAAACATTTTAATCTGGCGTTTTATTCTAAACCTAAACTGTAAGTAGAGTGAAAGTTAACATTATATTCATATGATTAATGTTTAGTTCTTGAATTTATTAAAAAATTAAACCATCATAAAATTTGAGACTGTCTGAAGATGTCATAATTGGCGAAAAACGTCACAGCATTAAATCTATTGGATTGCTAAGGCAGTAAGTACAACAATTTAATTGTATAAGCAATCCTGTAACCAGATCATTCAAAAAAATTTGAAAGACTAATGTGTTGAACAGTCTTGACACGATGTTGGCCGGACTAAGGTACGCCATCGCTATTCAGACGATATAGTAATGACCTCTGATTATCCGGGTTTTTTTTATCTGGATCAGTGTTCAGCCGAATTGATTCCAGATAATCCGAGGTGTGCTGTACCGGAGACTCACCTCCCGCGCCAGCGTGGTGATGAAAGCCGCGGGCCGCGCGCTGGCGATCAACGTGAGAGCGTGGCGTGCCGTCCGCGCAGAGTCCGCCGCCGGGGTCAGCGGCAGCCCGTAGCTCATACTGTGGGTGAAAAAATAAATCAGTCTCCTAACATTGTAAAAAAAGGCACATTACCAGTGCTGGATTTACTACTAGGCCAACCAAGCCGGTGCTTAGGGCTGTGTGCTGATAAAGTAAAACAGACCGAAAATAAGGAAATGTGAGTGAATTCAAGGGGATAATTAGGAGCCAGAAAGGAACATCACTAAAAAAGCCGATGTCGTCAGGTCTCCGGAGGGCTGCAAACAAATCGAGGCCTAGAGCCGCAGCGGACATAAATCCAGCTCTGTGCAGAAAAGTTGTGGCACCGTGCATATGAAATATATCGTTTAGGTCTGTGAAAGTTTTTAAATGCACATTTTTCAGGAACTATACGATCAGTTCACTTTTTTATTAGCAAATGAAAACTTAATTGCTCTGTTCAAAAGAAATAATTAATCTTCTTGACTGATGTAGCCTGTCGTACCTACTCTCTAGTTAAATACATTTTCATTTATACTTTATTTATTTACATAATTACATTGCAAATATTGTCTAACAGACGATTTGTTCATTAATACACATTAAAAAAAATACAATTTACAAATAATACCTATTAGGTATTTTCTAATGAATAAATAGCCTTTGCCTGAGGATACTTCATCAGAGGTTTTTAAATTTAGGAAAGAATGAATATTGGTTCAGCTACAATAGCCGCAGATGGCGAGCCATGACTATGGTCCAACCTTTAATCAGACAGTGCATACTACAGACTATGTTAGTCAAGGAAATTGTAGAAACTTTGCACTGAACTAACCACAACTTACTTCCGAAATAAATTATTCCATTATTGATGGGTTGAAACATTCATCCAGAAACTAAAGCATGCATAAAAAATTATTAAAACATTTATCCTAACAACTTAAGTTAAAAACAATTTAAACATTAACAAAAAATATTAAAAAATTAAAACAAATAAAAAATAATTTAATTAAAATTAAAAGTAATTAAATATTAAACAACTAAAAATAAAATTAATCTAAGTATTTTTAATTTTTATGAATTAATTTTAAAATTAGGTTAAATTTTTTTAAATTTTTCTTAATTATAATTTAAAATTTTTACTAATTTATTTTGTTTAAATTAAACTAAAAACCAAAAATTAAATTAAACGATTAAATTAGTTTAATTCAATTAAAATAATTTTAAACCAAATAAATTAATTAAAAAAGTTATGAATTTAAATTATTTTAAATTCAATGACAATTTTTTAGTACATTTAATTTTTGTTTTAATTCTATTTAAAATTTTTTTTTATAAATTCAATTAAATTTAAATTTTAAAATAAAATAAAATAATTTTAATTTAAATTCTCCCACCTACCTGGGGACCAGCTTGTCGGCGTCGCAGCACAGTTCCAACAGCGCCAGGAGGACGCGGCTCACGTCGATGTACAGCTCCCACACGGTGAAGCCGCGGCCGATGAGGTCTATGGCGGCGCGGCGCAGCGGCGTGTGCGCGGGCAGTCGCGCGCTGGGAGGCGCTAGCAGCAGGTGCATCAGCGCAAGGCCTGCCACACACGCAGTTAAATACGAGGTACAGTCAAAAAGTTCCCGGAATGAATTTTTGTAGACTTTTAGCGTGATCGCCAGCAGGAAATTCATCTTGCAGTAGTTGGTACGACTCCTGGGGAGGGCATATCGGTAGTTGGGGTATATCTGACTTGCTGTAGTGCAGCATTGGAAAGCACTTTTCGCAAGTCTACATTGTCGATTTTTGAAAAATGGCATTTCATGAATAGTGTGCCAACATAAAGTTCTGTGTTTTCCTTAAAAATCACCTAGTGAGACTCTTGAATTGTTATTCAAGCTTATGAAGAAGAGGCGATGAAGAAAAGTCCAGTTTAAGAGTGTCACAAACGGTTCCTTGAAGGTCGTGAAAGCATTGAGGATGATCCTCGTAGTGGACGACCTTCAACATCAGTCATTGACAAAAACATTGAGCGAGTATGACAAGTTGTGCTCGGAAATTAGCATCCAATGAAATAGGATTTCATGTAAATTTATCACATAGAAGTGTTAACACCATCCTTCATGATCATTTGAACATCCATGAAATGTATTCGCTCAACAAAGAAAATCGACAACTTAGACTTGAAGGTAGTCCAAAAGCGCTTTCCAATGCTGCACTATGGCAAGTTAGCTATACCCCCACTACCAATATGCCCTCCCCAGGAGTCATATCAACTACTGCAAGACAAATTTCCTGCTTGCGATCACGCTAAAAGTCTACAAATATTCATTCCGGGAACTTTTTGACTATACCTCGTAGAATATCTAGTTTGTTTGCGATTGTAAAGTAATTTTTCCCCCATACTCCAATCGATTGGTAATTTGAAAACATTCATTTAGCTGGAACTGTTTACTTTTCGATCTTTGATCACATATTATATTTTGGGGTGGAAGTCCGGAAGAAAGAAAGGTGTTTGAACTACAAAAAAGGGCATAACATACAATGTGTGGCATGACAAGAAGATAATCGTGGGAGCAAATATTCCAAAAGTTTAATGTTCTTCCACTTCCAGCTCTTTATATTTTTCAGGTTGCAATTTATGTTCACCTTAACAAAACAAATTTTGAAAACAAAATTATTAAACATGGCCATTTTACAAGACATAGTAATTCATTTGATATACCAGCCTGCAACACAGCATCTGGATAAAAAAGTTAAGATTACGTGGGTATCAAAATTTATAATAAAATACCGATTGCAATAAAACAATTACCGAACCTGAAGAAATTTAAGTATATATTAAAAAAAGAACTAACAAGAAAATGTATATATAAAATTGAAGATTTTATAACGAACATTTTAAATAGAAGATTATATATTTATGTAGATACAATTAATTTAAATTATATTTTGTAATGCATCAATATATATTTTGTCTTAACCATATTTATATGGCAATTAAGACATATGTAATAAATAAATAAATAAATATGAACTGGGCAATAATCCTTTGGGGTTCTTTTAAAGGTAACTTAAGTATAATATTGTGGTAAAAAAGGCCATCAGAGCAATAGCCACCTACCCTAATCCTTTCACTTCCCTTGTATTAATCTACTAAAGGCTGTGAGCCTAAGGGATGATACAAGGGAAGCTTCCTTTCCTTTGCCGTAAAAAAAGACAAAATAATGGTTGAAGTACCCTTACAGGATTTTCCTGTGGGGTGGGGAAACCCCGACTACCACGTTGACTGAGTAGCGCCAATTGGTCTGTAGCGTCTCAAGGGAACGGGCTACGATCCAGGCAGTATTGCTACCTGTAGGTGTTATAGAAAACTATGTGCAGTCTTGTGGTAACGCAGCACATCACCACACAGTGTTTTGTGATTCATCGGACCAAAATATTTGAATTCATCTGTGCCAATCGGGTTTGCGAAAAACTGCCGCCGAGTCCAGCGTACGCCCGCCATTGGTGGAACGCAGTCAATGAGCTACCTAATCCTACCTACAAAAAAACCCACTCACTCGTGAGCCGAGAGTAACTACTCACTCGTAAGCCTGGCCAGGTTGTTGTTGCCGATGCCGAAGCCCTCGACTACGGAGCTCTTGCGCCGCTGGTCCTCCGCGCGCTTCTTGGCCGCGTCGCCGACGTCCTGGCCGAACTCGGCGCCGATCACGCCCAGCAGCACCACCGCCGTTGTCTGCTTGCGCTTCAGCTCCGCCAGCGACGACGGCTTGCGCACGCACAGCTCTGTGGGAACAGAATGAAAATTGTTTGGTTGGAAGGGTCACGATGAGCTCTGTGGGAACGGAATGAAAAATTGTTGAGTTGGAAGAGTCACGATGAGCTCTGCAGAAACAGAATGAAAAATTGTTGAGTTGGAAGGGTCATGATGAGCTCTGCGGAAACAGAATGAAAAATTGTTGAGTTGGAAGGGTCACGATGAGCTCTGCGGAAAGAGAATGAAAAATTGTTAAGTTGGAAGGGTCACGATGAGCTCTGCGGGAACAGAATGAAAAATTGTTAAGTTGGAAGGGTCAGATGAGCTCTGCGGAAACAGAATGGGAATAAAAAATTGTGAAGTTGGAAGGGTCACGATGAGCTCTGCAAGAACAGAATGAAGAATTGTTAAGTTGGAAGGGTCACAACGAGCCCTGTGGAAACAGAATGAAAAATTGTTAAGTTGGAAGGGTCAGATGAGCTCTGCGGAAACAGAATGAAAAATTGTTGAGTTGGAAGGGTCACGATGAGCTCTGCGGAAACAGAATGAAAAATTGTTGAGTTGGAAGGGTCATGATGAGCTCTGCGGAAACAGAATGAAAAATTGTTGAGTTGGAAGGGTCACGATGAGCTCTGCGGAAAGAGAATGAAAAATTATTAAGTTGGAAGGGTCAGATGAGCTCTGCGGAAACAGAATGAAAAACTGTAAAGTTTGAAGGGTGGCGATGTGTTTTTACTGATTATTCGGTTGAGAAAAGTAATACAGTCACCTCTACAACTCAAACTTCAATCTCTCAAAATCACCGACGCAAATTATTTTTGTCTCCCTTAAGAAATACCTGTCTGAGTTCAAAATAAAAACTATGTTTAACTCGAAATAATTTTACGGTAATACTTTACCGCTGAAAGTCGAAGCAACCCAAAAATTACCTCTAAATTTAATTTCAGTAGATAACTTGAATTTCAGTAGATAACTCGAACTAGACTTGAGCTTTACCTCTATAAGTGGAAGTTTACCTCTGTATCTCAAAGTTTTCTCTACAGATCTCTGCAAGTCAAAAACTTTGGAGTACAGGTCACAACGTGTCAATGAGTGTCTGGTCCAACATTACCAGGGCCATTAACATTAATGCCATCTGCGTTAATTGCAAAATATGTTGTACTCTTGTTGTTTACCATCGTGGATAATTTCATCATAATGTATTTAAGTTGTTGTCAATATACGTTAGGGAGGTATGAGTCAGTCACGCTCACCATTCGCTGACCGCCACCGCCGTAGTGTACAATCAGTCGCAAATACAATAATATAACTGGCACCAAATCTTAAGGCCCAAGCCGTCCATAAGCCCAATGCTGAAATTAACATTAACCTTATGGACGGTGTGGGCCTTAAGATTTGGAACCAATAATACAGACAGTCAAAACAATCGTTTCTGCCTTAACTAAATACTGTACAGTATTATCAAAGTAATTTTCGTGATAAAGCTGGATATTTAATTTTTAACATGTAGGCCTAAATTTATTTTCAAGAAGTCGATACCAATATTTTTTCAATCTGAAAAGTTCCGCTCATTCCGGGCCCCTCCGGAGCCCGGGCCCCAAGTTTCGGACTTAGCTGACATGGCCTCTCGGCGGCCCTGAACATAACTGTTCTTAACCTCTGCTTTGACCCGAATTTTCATTTGGTTTAACTCTACACCTCAAATTTAGCTCAAATTGCCTATGTAAGCCAATATTAATCAAATCTCTAACTCAAACTATGCCTAAATTGAAGTATCATAACTCGAAGAAAAATCAAATTTCCGTGGTATTTTGAGTTAGCGAGAGACAACTGTCGTCATAAAATTGTTTGAACAGTTCAAGCAAATTTCAGTTTGATTAAGCCGCCATTTTGAAACATTGTCAGAATTTGAGTGATCAGTCTACAACGAGACTTGGCTCCGATCAAGAATCATGGTAAACTTTCAGACTGCACACTCAGTCATGCCGGTCGGGCAACAGGGCTACATGTGTTGCCAAAACGTTCTTTACTTTCTCAATGACCCTCGTAACAATGGTTCCAATGGTTCCTATGTTAACCAAATACAAAATGGTCTTTTTGATAAACACTGGAACTTCAGGCAACTCACAAGGTAGAGTCCTGGAGTATATAAGTGCAAATTAAGAGTCAGGTGCGACAGCTTCAACCATACAGAATATTTTTTGAAAATTACCAGCCTTAACTCCTTATGGTTAAGCCTACGGCGTTCCACACATAAACAAGAACTCTGCTTCATTTATACAGAATATTTTCTCATCAACCTTTGGAGAGAACTTGCAAAAACTCAACAAAATTGTGAATCCACTTTTTTCCAAGCTTAAATGCAAAAATTTTAATTGCATTAGCATTAAAAAGATGATGAAAAAATACTATTGAGATATCAAATACAAAAATGTAGATGTTTCACCAAAATTATATGGACTCAGTTCAGATTATTTCCTCAACAGTATTCCTCAATATTTCAGATTTTGAAGTGGTTGATAAATGTTATTGACAACAATTAAACAACTAGTCAAAATCTTTTCAAACAAAATAGGTTCAGTTACAGTTATAATTAGAATAAGCATTACCTTCTGCCCCTTCTTCTTCTTCATCCTCCTCCTCTTCCTGAGTGGCCGTCGGTGCCTCCTGATGTGCGGCCTTCACAGAAAACTCATTTATGTATAAACTAGGATACGTAAAAAGTTTTAATCTCTGAAAAAACACATTAGACATTTTCACACACACGTGATCTTCTTGTTACTTGGTCTTCATATGAGGCATTCTTGTCACACACCATCTTAGATTAACTTGAATTTTCCTAAGACTCAGGGTGCTCCTTCAAATAACCCACTCAAAAAATAAGGGCTGTGATTGCAAACAAAGTTCGAAAAATGCAAAAAAAAACATTATGAATGTTTAAGTTTTTGAATGTTCAAACTTTCAGGTGAATCTTGAGATTTGGGACACCAGAGATAAGTTGGTCTTTTACAAATTTTTATGCTATAACAAAGTTAATACTATTTATATAACTAATTACTATTTCAGTTGAATGATAGCAATATCGGAAGTGTATGAATGTGTACTAATGTGAGTTTAATCTTTTTTACCAGGTTCATTACTTATTATAACTTGTCACAAATGGAAGTTTTTGTTCCAATTTCATTTTATACTGCTAGTAAGTTTCAGCAATTTTACAAGCAATTCAAAATTGTGTGAAATGTTTAGTAGATGAACTTGAAAATTAAGTTGGAGAAACTTTCTATATAGTAGACAATTCCCAGTTTCCACTTTCTTGTGATGATATGCAGTCACTTGTTTAAGACTGGTCTACTACACATCTCATATAGGTTCCCTACTGTTCCCCTGTACTAGCCACAGAGTAGCTTAGCCCCAAAATACACTACAGTCTACAGTTTGGCTTAGCCCTGTCATACACTACAGTCTGCAATATAGCTTAGCCCCGCCATACACTACAGTCTACAGTTTGGCTTAGCCCTGTCATACACTACAGTCTGCAATATAGCTTAGCCCCGCCATACACTACAGTCTGCAGTTTGGCTTAGCCCTGTCATACACTACAGTCTGCAATATAGCTTAGCCCCGCCATACACTACAGTCTGCAGTTTGGCTTAGCCCTGTCATACACTACAGTCTGCAATATAGCTTAGCCCCGCCATACACTACAGTCTGCAGTTTGGCTTAGCCCTGTCATACACTACAGTCTGCAATATAGCTTAGCCCCGCCATACACTACAGTCTGCAGTTTGGCTTAGCCCTGTCATACACTACAGTCTGCAATATAGCTTAGCCCCGCCATACACTACAGTCTGCAGTTTGGCTTAGCCCTGTCATACACTACAGTCTGCAATATAGCTTAGCCCCGCCATACACTACAGTCTACAGTTTGGCTTAGCCCTGTCATACACTACAGTCTGCAATATAGCTTAGCCCCGCCATACACTACAGTCTGCAGTTTGGCTTAGCCCTGTCATACACTACAGTCTGCAATATAGCTTAGCCCTGCCATACACTACAGTCTGCAGTTTGGCTTAGCCCTGTCATACACTACAGTCTGCAATATAGCTTAGCCCCGCCATACACTACAGTCTACAGTTTGGCTTAGCCCTGTCATACACTACAGTCTGCAATATAGCTTAGCCCCGCCATACACTACAGTCTGCAGTTTGGCTTAGCCCTGTCATACACTACAGTCTGCAATATAGCTTAGCCCCGCCATACACTACAGTCTGCAGTTTGGCTTAGCCCTATCATACACTACAGTCTGCAATATAGCTTAGCCCTGCCATACACTACAGTTTGCAGTATAGCTTAGCCCTGCTATACACAATGGTCTGCAGTTTAGCTTAGCCCCGCCAAACACTACAGTCTACAGTATAGCTTAGCCCCGCAATACACTACAGTCTACAGTTTGCTAAGCCCTGTCATACACTATGGTCTACAGTTTACCTTAGCACAGACATTACAGTCTACAGTTTAGCTTAGCCCAGACATACACTGCAGTCTACAGTATAGCTTAGCCCTGCCATACACTACAGTCTACAGTTTGCTTAGCCCCGTCATACACTATGGTCTACAGTTTAGCTTAGCTCCGCTACAGTAGACCCCCTCTTACCCGACCTCGTTTTGACCAACGATTAGATTTTCTGCCCTTGTTGGTCAAATATTAACCGACCCTGTTTTGAGAACATTTCTAGGAATTGCAGCATTTCCGTTCCCATACCCAGTGATGGAAACGTTACGCTTGACTATACAGTTTGTTGCGGGTTAAAATATTTTGAATATTTATCTTACATTTAGTTTGTTGAAATGTTTTGTTTGGACCGTAGTTTTGAGTTATTTATTAGATATATACATAATTATTTAGGAATATAGGCTGAGATTTGTAGTATATTTTCTAGTAATCCACGAACAACTTTAGAATAATGTTAATAGCACTCTAAATCAATAGAGATTTTATTTTGAAGTCTTTAGGATTACCCCTTTTATCCGACCTTTTAACCCCTTAACCGTGACAATTGAGATAGCTTTTGGTAGTATTCTGTGCATTTAAGCGCGACGCACGAAATATCTCACGAAATATCTTTTTTTTTTATCACCATAATATTTATGTTTTTACTATATTCTCTAATATCTAAAGCTGTCTTAAATTTTCCGTTTTTTAATCGAGTTTTAAAAATATTTATAATAAAAGTATAATTTATGACTAGGTTTTCTTATAGTGGACAAGAACTCGTACCGCGCACAGGCCCTTCATGGCCTATGCGGTACTATTTTTCGTACCTAAATCTTTAATAATTGTATTTTGTAATTTAATGAAATAAATTTGATTTTGATTTGATTTGATTTGATTTGATCTCGTGGAATATCTAAGAGCCTTCCGCGCAACGCCTGAGTTTACTCAGATTTGACGTTCTCAGCTGATTTATTTTGTTGGTACAACTGTTCTGCTAGGTTTTTTTCATTCTATGATTGTACAGCTGACCCTGACGAGTTTCAGACCGTTTGGTGCTGCACTCTAGTGGATTTTTATGGAACTATGTCCACGCCACACGTTCTGCAGTATTGTGTTTGTCCCGTTAAGGCTAAACCCCGCACGCTAGAGTTGATCGTGCAATTAAACTTCGTGCTACCGACCACACAGGGAGGAAATTACTCCACACTTAAGGGGTTAAGATATCCAACCTAGGTCCTGTTAGGGTCGGTTAAGAGAGGGACTACTGTATATACTAGTCTGCTTAGCTTAGCTTAGCTTAGCTCAGCCCCGTCATACGCTAAGGGCCACAGCCCCGCCACTCCCTACTCCCTACCTGTCCCGGGGGCGGGGCCGGGGGCTGGGCGGGGGCGTTCATCTCCGCCGAGCTGAACTGCGGCAGGTACTGCGCCCAGCTGTCCACCAGCGCCTTCCGCCCCTTCGGCCCCATCCGCCCCAGCTCCGCCAGCAGCAGCGCCTGCGCCGCCTCCCGCACCTGCCGACACACCACACGTTTAGTGAGAAGGAACAACTGTTCCTGGATAGTACATTACACAACTAGAATGGTAAGTAGGTGTTTACGTGCGAGCATGATTGCGGAGCGCAGGAATGTCATGCTAACAACGTAAACACCTTCCCTGATGAGTTGCGTACGATAGTTTTCGCGACACTACCAGCAAAAAATATACACATAAGTAAAAAACAATACTTATATGAAAGTTAAAAGATTTAAAAAATATTAAATAAACTGTAGAGAGAAAATACAAACAAAACTATATTTATCTGAGCGGGGGAGATAACAAAAAGCGTTATCTCTGCTGTTCAGCGACCAAGTAATTCTTTATAGGAATACGTCTTATCGTCACACAGACGGCAACAATTGATTAAATAATACGCTAACTTGATTGATTAATTGTTAACTTATCGCTATTAACTGTACGCAGCCGCAACCTGGGAAACTAGTTCAGTTATGATTGAGATATGGTCGTCGTAGTTAAAATGTGTATGTTGTGTTTATGTATAATGTATGTAAATTGTGAGACATACTTTTTTTTTTCTTGAGTTGGTAACATTGAGAATTTACCATATGCAAACTCTTACCGCACTCCAGCTGATTTGTTACCTCACTACAGCTGATATTTGCCGTACTCTTTTGTAAACGGTGACTTTCCACACTGAAACGGAAGCGGAAATCGGCTGCTTACTAGTGTAGTGTTACGAAAAGTATTTTAACGCAAACAACTAACGTAATACTAATACGAGGTACAGTCAAAAAGTTCCCAAAATGAATATTTGTAGACATAAAGCGCGATCGCCAGCGGGAAATTTGACTTGCAGTAGTTGTTACGACTCCTGGGGAGGGAATATCGGTAGTGGTGGCATAGCTGACTTTCCATAGTGCAGCATTGGAAAGCGCTTTTCATGTATCAGCAAGTCGACAAAGAAAATATTGGGGGATTTCTTCATCGCCTCTTCTCCATAAGCTTGAATTAATAACTCAAGAGTCTCACTGGGTGATTTTTAAAGAAAAACAAGAACAATGTCCGTGTGCTGTTCATAAAATGCCATTTTTCAAAAATCCGACAACGTAGACTTGCAGGTACACGAAAAGCGCTTTCCAATGCTACACTACGCAAGTCAGCTATGCCACCACTTCCGATATGCCCTCCCGAGGAGTCGTACCAACTACCGCAAGACAAATTTACCGCTGCTGATCGCGCTATATGTATACAAAAATTCATTCCGGGAACTTTTTGACTGTACCTCGTATTACACTAATGTAAACTATTACATCATACTACACAGAAACTTCTGTTTTCAGTGCCTTACTCTTGGCTGGAAAGTTATTCTTTGCCGATCATTGCACGGTAAATTTATTGTGCAGTGCAAAGTAAAGTTGCACTAGAAAATGGAAAAAATGGAAGTCACAAACAAAACAATTATCTGACTGCAGTAAACTATGTTTAATACATGTTTATTGGTTGTTTCAGAGGAATGTAGTGGCAGCAATAGTGGCAGTAGCATATGTTTGTTTGTTTATTACAGGTTGGGTTTGAAGAATTGAGAAACGTAATGGTATAATGCAAGGAATGCGTTATGATTATAAATAGTATATTTCATTACTAGGACCTTAAGTGACACTTTTCGTACAAGGTCAATTTTTACGACCAAGGCTGTAAGCCAAGGTTGAAAAATGCCCGACTAACGAAAAGCAGCTTAAGGTCCGCGTGATGAATTATATTTTTCGTTATATTGCTCAACACAAGATGCAAACTACTTAAGAAGATGTTACAGCTTGTTTACCTTTAAAAATACCTTCCAATGAAGCTTCAGTCTTGTTCTTGCTATTTGAAGCAATCAGCTGATTGTTTCAGTTGTGTTAGGTTTGACCACAGAGGAGAATCAAACAAAGGTATCTTCTAATGTTGCGCTCAGCTGGTGTCGAGCACTGGTGTCGAGGACTTATAAAAAAATAGTTCACCATGAACGCCCCGAGAGAGCAGCACTGTCGCTGCCCTCTCCTAATTAAACTTAATTGTAGCTTGTAACTGGATGTAACTAGTAACTAAACTGTAGCTGGATTTAACTGTAACTACAAGCACTTGGGCGCAAAAGAAGACCCATTTAAAAGCGACCTCTGTGAGATTCTTCTCTGTGGTTTGACTAACGGCAATGAACAACAATTAACGTATTGAACGCATGCAATAATCGATTGGTGAAATAAGCAAGTTTCACAAATTGATTACCGCTTCAAAATGAAACAATGAATTATTGCAATTAAAAATAAAAACCGATAACCACTCCCGATCTAATCGATAGCTCAACCATCGACGCTGACGTATAATAACGATGAATGTTTCGATTATTTGTAATCTGATGAAGATTCTTCGATTATTTACCTCGAATCAAAAGTATCATCAACAATGATCTTTTTGGTCCTAGGAAAATAATAATCATCAAATCATATGTTATTATCCAAGTACTAAAAAGAACAACTTTTGAATCAAAACGAATGTGTCAAAATCAGCTGTTTTTGAAGCAGTATGACGAAAAAGTATTTTATAGCAAACAACTAACGTAAAACTAATGTAAAAAAAATGTAAACTATTACATCATACTACACAGAAACTTCTCTTTTCTGTACCGTACTCTTGGCTGGAAAGTTACTCTTTGCCGTGCACAGTAGATTTACTGTGCACTAGAAAATGGAAAAAATGGAAGTCAACAAACAAAAAATTTATCTGACTGCAGTAAACTATGTTTAATACATGTTTATTGGTTGTTTCAGGGGAATGTAGTGGCAGCAATAGTGGCAGAAGCATATGTTTGTTTGTATATTACAGGTTGGGTTTGATGTTTTGAGAAACGTAATGGTATAATGCAAGGAATATGTTATGATTAAAAAAATCAGTTTTTTCCTGATAATAAGATGTAAAGTATCGTATGTCACACGCCCGTTAAGTTTTACCGTACTTGCAACAAAATCCTGCACTCGCCTCTGGCTGACGCGGGAACTATCATGCTTGTCCGGTAAAGTGGTACATAACAGTCTAGTAACGTAATATAGTATTATTGTTAGGATGCATTTTGTTTCCATACACTACAGGAAATGGTACATTTCATTCTTAGTACCAAAAGTGGCACTTCCCAGTGTGAGCTCAAGTTTCAGTGTTGGCTCAGCACACTACACTACAGCAGCCTCACCTCCAGACAATGATGCTGCCAGCGCCGTGCCATCATCTCTATCTGAGGCCGCTTGAACGCCTTGGACCCGCGTTGTACCACCTTGTCTGGCAGCAGGACACAGTGCAGTGTCGCCAACAGCGACCAGCCTTGCTTGATCTGCGCCTGCTGAGCCGTTATCATCTCTTCAGTGGCCTCGTCCGGCTTCCAGCTCAGCCCCTGCCTACCCCTGCAAAACCGGTAGTTGTACAAATAAAGCACGGTGCACTCTCGATTATCTTAAGTCTCCAGGACCGAAGATAATGAGATACTTCGGATGTTGAGGTGGTTACTTGTATTTCCCAGTAAGCCTGCAAGAAACCTTTATAAAGATTTTAGTAGAGCCACATCAATTTCTACTGAATGATTGAGTGAACTAAAATTCACTGCTTGGACTAAAAGCATTATCAAAAACGTATACAGACTTGCCACTCCACAATGTTTTTAGCTATATACAGCAACTTAATTTTAGTTGTGAACATGAACATAGTTTCCATCTATTATCACTAGACCTTCACAATATTCTTTACTTTTCAATGTTTTAGATGCCATGTTCTTTTAATTATTAGCATAAAAAGAGTGATAAAAATTACCAACCATGAGAGCTGAAAAAACATATTTCGGTATGGTCATGCCTTGTATAAAGGCCGCAGCCTTCAAACGGTAGTATTGCTTTTCAAGGATTGTTCCTTGACCTGTCCTCAGTCAGCTGATTATTGAAATCAATGATGGAATGATAAGAAAGTAAGTATTTCGAGCCCCTAAGCAGGGTGTTGCCACTTATTAGTGCTTTGGCCCCATACTAGAGATGGCTACAATGTAAGGACATACTGATAAAGTCTGAAAGTGTTAGAGTAGGATTAAAAAATAAACAATAGAAAATGTTGAAATGACATATACACAGAAGATAAAAAAAAATAAAGAGACTGATCTGACAGTAGCAAAAAAAATAAATAAATACTGAGTGAGAAATACATATTTCCAAACAATATAACTAAAATTATTAAGAAAATCTAATCAAACACTGGGAAAAAGTTAGATAAGTGGCGTTTTAAGTTAGATAGTGAGAAAACAAAAGACATTTAAAAGGAAAGAAAAATGCTTATTCCATTGGTGCTTAAGAATTAATTAATTAAACATTTAAACGAGATTAAAGTATTTGTTTTAATGGTGCAATGTAGTTTCCGTATTTTTAGCTCGGTTATTCAGTGACAGATGATTAACCATATCTGATAAGGAAAAAAGAAAACAAACATGAAAGCCAAATATATAACAATCAAGACATTTATACTGAAGTGCAAAAATTATATACAGTCAAAAAGAAGAGGTGCAGTTGTGAATTTTCCAGTAATACTGAGGGAAAGGGAGGGGGTAAACCAGAGTATTTGGGGAAATGAAGTTCTAGAAAACTGACATTAAAACATTGCTCCCAAAGTTCTTCAAACTGAGCAGGGTTGAACTGCCCCCAAAACTTTAAGATTTTTATTGATTTACACAGAATTATTATTTATTCAAGAAATTATTGACAGGCCTGAAATTTGAAAGCTTTTTCTTACTGATCCCTGATAAACGTTATTTTGAACACCAAGTGTCAAGTGAGTAACGTCAGGAAGAACTTTGCAAAAGATAGAATCAAAACAGCTAGATGTTAAATTTAACCGTGCATAATTGGCAGGTTAACTTGGCAAAAAATTGTTTTCTGTCTTGACCGTTTTTTAGGTATATGATGGAAAAAACTTTCAATAAGACATAAGAGGATAAACAATTGTGGAAAAACCCAAATAAATTTGTAAAAGACTAAGGAGCGTATTTACTGATTGCTGCTGAACAACAGAAGAAATTTTGTAGTTTTCCACGGAGTCACTAGCGGAAAGTAAGTGCACCGTTGTCAAGACTTCGTTAGAGGGATAATATACATAAAGCCCTCATAGTGAATATTCACTAAACTCTATAGTTAAATAATGTACGTAGTGTTTTTTGTCTTCAGAATGTCGATGATGTCATACAAAAAGATAAATATTGCACTTTGGTGGCACTTATGATTTTATAACACTGCATGCATTCTGACTGCTTTCGCTTCCTGCTCTTATCACTATTCAGGCCCTTGGTATCTACTTTCTACTAAATACTGCCTAAAATTAAAGGAGGCTAAGACATACATTACTTCTAAAAATGCCAAAATCACCAATACTTCTCTATAATCAGGGACCAAATTAGGCGGTGAGATTGATGATGACGAAATCAGCTTCGGTGTTAATTAATCAGTTATGATAATTAGTTTGACTAAAGATATGTTTGCACAAAAGGTTCCATATACAGTTCTAATTAACAAGATAACTTTCAGGACAATATCACAGCAAACTTACTTAGTGTAAATGACCCTAACAACACAAGCAATGTTTTGACAGTTTTAATTTTCTCTCTTCAGCTGAGTCTTGGGAGACGATTTGGAGAGTTTACAAATTTTTCCACTCGCCTCATTTCTTGCCCCTGATTATAGCTGAGTTTTTGCCTAAACTATATATATACACACTACTGACAGTTTTTGTAATCACTAAACAAATCTACTTGTCTACGTCGAGCTACTAATAACAAATTACATCTCTAGACTCCAGCTAATACAAATTAATATAATATTAACAATAGTGCACTAATTAATTAAAAAAAAAAAAAACACAAATTTGTAAATTTGTAAATTTTTAATTACTAAAGCTGTTTTGAACTAAATCAAAAATAATTACGGACGGAAAAAGGAGGAATAATTTTTGAAATCAGATTGGCCATAGAACTATATTGCAATATGCCCTAACTTCTATTTATGAAAGCAAAATTCCAAACACCAGCATTTGCCACAAAACTACAGTATTGCAATTTACTAAATTTGATCATATGGCAAGGGGAAGTGACCGATTGTTGAGTATTCCCTACTATTTATGGTAAAATCAATTGAGAGGTCATTTTTGAGGAAATAAAAATCAAACTTACTCTTACAAAAGTAACTTGAGATGTATAACATTTTTTTTATGAAGATCAAATTTTGTTATTACCTTTTCTAGAATGGACCAAACAACATTTTAAAGTTTGTAAACTCTATTTGGATACAAAAATATTTTTTAAACTTAAAAAAGCAACTGTAGTATAAACTACAGCCAACTTGCAGGATCAACTTGTGTTCTATGCACAAGTTGATTCTTCATAAAAAAAATATACAGTTCTATACAATCTACATATCAACGTTATCAAAGCAACCTACAGGCAGTCCAGCACTCAGTTATAAACTAAGATCTAATCTAAATAAGAAGTCTTTTGGCTCATCCACAAAAAAACTACACGTCAAAATAGGATATTTGTAAAGGAAGAAATGGGGTAGTAACCAAGCTCAATTTCCACAAACAATCATAAACAATTCAACAATGTAAAAGAACTTGAAGCTCCATCTCCATTTTAGAGAACACTAATCGCAAAACGAATATATCTCAAACCCAAGGTAAATTGAGTAAAATAGAACCTTCATAAAAGGGCAAACATTCTTGTATTACTTTCCATAGAAGAATAATTTACATCAGAGACAAAAATTAACTTTTTGAAAATGCTAAACTGTTTTGTTCTATAAATTCAACTAATCTCCATTTTTTTACTTTTTCATCTAAGAAACAAAAATATTTTAAAGCAACCCAATAAAATAGGGCTACTCAAAAAGGTTTGCTGAAAATTAGGACCAATTGTGAAACTTTGACGAATAAAGACACATGTTATGCAACACGAAAATATTTAACAAATTTGCAACTTGTCCATTCCTAGTGTTACTACTTGCTGAAATGGTTTCTTTCCTTCCACATTTAAATTCCAATAGACTTCTTCCTTCCATTTAGAAGTTAAACTACACAAAGCTAGCTATTAACATTAAAGTAGATTGCTGTGCACTTTGCACCATGTATAGACAGTTTCATGCAGTGTTGTGGTGTATGATGCAGCTATTCGCACCTTGCTGTATATTGTTCAAAACTCACCTTCCACCACCAAATGTTTTTTCAAGGGCTGTTGTAGCTTGCATTTTAGCCCTAACGTACTTCCAAAGAGAGCTAAGAAAATGAAATGTTCATTTATATTTCATTTTGTCAATCGTATGTTGAAATAACATTGTTGTTTGATTTGTATTTACAATGTAAAGATAAACATAAACCAAAATATTAAAATGTTTAAAACTGTTTTGAAATAATGATTGTTTTTGATTTGGTTAAGTTTTCAGATTGAGTTAATAAATTAATAGAAATTTTTTTAGCATTTTTTAAAATCAGTAAGAAGAGTGTAACTTTAAGAACTGAGTATTGATAGTTGTTAGAAAAGATAGATTTAATCAATCTTTCTGCAATTAGAGACATGCAATTAGAGTCTAAGGGGGGGGGGGGGGTGAATGAAGCGATTTTATGTTGTATTGCAGACCTAAATCAAGAGTCTTCTTCAATGAAAAATATAATCACCATGCAAATTCATTTAAAGGGTTCACATGAATAAAACATGAATACTATTGTGCCTCAAAGTTTTATCTTAAAACAATTTTCCTATTGATAAAATTTTAACAAGAAAATATTTTCTGTTAAAACATTGACCATTCAAGGCTGTTCAAAAAAAAAACCTAAAACCACCATCACCTACATTTAATTTCAAACAAAGAAAAAGAGAATTAAGAAGAAAGTGAGAGTTGCCAGAGAAGAGAGTAAGAGGACAAAGAGTAATCAGATCTCAAGATCCAATCTTGAATGTTTTCCTCATGACAATACATTGTTCAATTAGTATTTGTACGATAATCAAGCTCTTCAAATTGAAATTACCACCATTATAAGATATCAAGTTTGGATAGGAGGATCAGCAGCCTTACCTGGAGGTTAAAACTGCTGAAGAGCACACAAAAAACCTCCTACGTGAAGAAGGAGCCAGTGGTTTTAAAAATTCATATTTTATGTTTTTGTGTACTTTTCAGCAGTTTTGATCACCAGTTAAGCCTACTGATTCTCCTATCCAACCCTGATATCTTACAATCCAGGCCTAGAGCCCAACCAAAGTCAAATTGCCCCAAAGTCAAATTGCCCCAAAGTCAAATTGCCGTCACTTTGTATGAAAGCAGAAGTTATTTTATTACCAGTTGAGAATTCTGATTCTAACTCTGATGTTGATTCTTTTTTTTACTCCCAGACTGATGCTTTGTTTTTGAGTCTGACTCTGACTCTGATCCTGAATCAAACCTCTCCACCCACCTCTGCATTTTCCGGTTCCGCTCCTGCTCCGCCACGAAGCTCGCGTTGTTCATGCTCATGAGCGTGTTGGCGAGCGCGATGATCGCCAGCAGGTGGTTGGTGGTCAGCGTCGTGCTGAGCTCCCAATGGGTCCGTGCAGTGAACGTCCGCGTCGCCCGCTCGAGCTCCACCATCTCCTTCGGCAGGTCAGCCTCCAGCCCAGTCATGTCCTTCATCTCGGCCTTGTACGGCTGCCAGGTGGGCAGCAGCAGCGACATGTACCCTGCGGACAAGTCGGGGAAGTCGTGTTCAGTTTGTAAATATTGGCAGTACTGAGTTGTGGCAGGCAGAGTGGGACAAGGCAAGCTACAGGAAGGTTCACACATCAACGTTTGCCCAGCATTGAAGAGAGGAACCTGATGGCTCATCCGAACAACCCGTCCAGCTACAGGTACTCACTGGTCATTTAGCCTTCGGACTTTTCTTCTACAAATTCAAGAAGAGGGACGCTCTGAACTGTGAAGACTGTGGGGACATAGACCAACCACGCCACGCCATCCTGGATTGCGAGGCCCACAAGGACATTCAAGATACTCTCCAAGAACAACTGCTGAAAGTGGACATCCAGAGGCCATGGAACTTTGGTATGGCGATTCGACATCCTGAGGCATTCTCTCTTCTGATGGCAACTTGGAAGCTGATCCACAAAAAAAGAAATGTCTGAGTCCTGGCTGCCAAGAAGACGCGGTTTGCAATCATGGACTCCTTTTTTGAAATCCTGTATATCCAGCTCCACCAACTCCACGAGCAGTACACCAGCAGGATGCTCATGCCCTAGGAAAGAAGCGTTAGTTTCAAATTTCAAAAGAAGTCACCATTGTATGACAAACAAAGTGTTTTAAATGTCACCCGCTCGAGCTCCACCATCTCCTTCGGCCAATCATGTTCTTCATCTCAGCCTTGTACGGCTGCCAGGTCGGCAGCAGCAGCGACATGTACCCTGCGAAGAGGACGGGAAAGTCATGTTTGGTTTGCAAATATTGACAGTACTGAAATTTCTGTACACAGGTTCATCGAAAAAAGGTGTCCATGATTTCAAAACTTAATAAAAAATCCCTGTGAATAGTAAAATATTCAGAGGTGCATCATAAAAATGTAGACACTCATAATTTAGGGTACATACGTAATATGTTTCTATGAGAGCTCCACCACAGGCATGATGGATGTCCAAGCTATATTCAACCTGCTACCATGTTGTTTGCTGAACCATTTCAGGAGTCACATTTTCAATAGCTGCAAAGATACTGTCTCTAAAGTGAAGTAGATCGCAGATTTTCTCAGAATAAACGACATTCTTATGGTAATATCATAAAAATGTCCAACAGTGTTAATTCTGAGAAAATCCACGATTTACATTGCCTGTGAGAAAGAATATTTGGAGCATTGAAGCTGACACTCTCAAAATGATTCATGGTAGGTGGTTAACTATCGCTGGGGGAGCTCAAATAGAAACATATTAGATACGTAACCAAAATTAATGAGTTTAAAACATGTTTTAATGCATCTCTGCTGCCAGGTGGGCAGCAGCAACATGTACACTGCGGAGAAGACGAGATGATGTGTTCAGAGTACAAATGTTGTCAGTTCCAACCTTGAAATCGCCTGCACAATTGTAACTGGGAAATATATCAGAAGTGGTTTTACATTCTATAAGAAGTCACTGGTAGGTTGCAAATGAAAAGCTGCTAACATTTGCTGACAACATTCTTCTTTAACTGAAGATCACGACAAGCTTTGTAGGAATAATGAAGACTTCCTAAAAGACAAAGCAATTTCCCCCTTTAGCCCCTCTATGTCTTTATTCTCAGGACACATCCACTTAACCATGTGGATGGCTAAATTAGTTTAGCATGTGAAGACAAGTCTCTTTAATTCATTACATCAACTGAGAATCTGTCCTTTTGGAATACCAGTTATGATTAGTTATGACAAATACCTCTTCCATTTTGTTTCATTCTCTTTAGGGAAAAACATTTTATACTACTTTTGTCTTCAACTTCCAATTAGATACAGGAATAACGTGGCATGCAGAAACCTAAACCTAATACAAAACTTCCACTATTTTATGCACAAACAACGACTAATCTTCATCAAGAAATATGTACCTGACGGTTTGCAAGGATCTCCCATTTTTCAACCCTCACTTAACATTCAGTACGTGTATCTATTTGCAAAAACAAGGCGACTTCATTTAAATTAACTTGACAATTTTTTGTCAGCAACAGCACTATGGGTTAAGGTAAGATGAACAAAGCTTTCCTACTTTTTCTAGTGACTTGCAAACCAACCTCAGCCTGGAATCAAGGTGAGGCAAGAAGAGCCAAGTTCTTCAATAGTAATCAGTCAAAGGATCATCAAGGACGAGGAAGTTATTCGTATTGCTATCAAGCTGTTCCAACTCACCTCCCTTGGAGAGCACGCCGAAGCTGACAGGCACCATGGGCCGAAGGAGACCCAGCTTGCCCTCGCACACAAGATCCAGGTCCGGGTCCAGGCCCCACGCGTGCAGGAGCGACAGCAGCAGCTGGGCAATCTCCATCGTGAGGTTGGCCTCGCACACCTTCTTGTGACTCCACTCGTTGCCATTGCCTGCAACACATCATCACCATCGTCATTGTTGTCGTCATGGTTATTATCATCATCGTAATTGTCAACACTGTCATGTTGATGATCTTCATCATCACCTTAATCATCATTACTGTTGTCATCATCTTCTTCTTCTCCTTTCAGTCTCCAAAGTTAAGAAGCCTAAAATACATATTTCTCATTCTTATGTTATGACAGCTTAAAACACACATTATTGAATTGTGGCTTCATTCGAAACAAGAACCAATTGAATTTTGAATCATGCCATTCCATCATGCCTGATTGAATTTATTTCCCATAAGGTTGACATTGGGACAACCTACATACTGTTTTTACCATGATTCAAAATACTAAATTATTTGTTTTTATTAGCTGAATTAAATGGTGGTGGCAAAAAATGGATTATGTTTATTCCTCTATGTAAAAAACTAAAAAAAAACCATTTTTGGGGGGTTTACCCTCTTCTAGCCCCCTTCCGGTGGTCCGATCATGCTGGTTTACGAACTCGACCAAGTGATTACCACTTTATGCGTCTGTACCAAATTTCATTAAGATTGAAAAATATTTACTGCCACTATGGTGTTAACAGACATAAATATATACCACACAAAGCATGTTTATTAGACATGTTTCTAATAAAAATCTCAAAAAATATGAATTTTTCAAAAACTAAGTTTTACAGCTGAAAATGGGTTGCGGCATTGAATTCGGCGTAAAAAACTACTTTGAAATGATGGGCCACAATACCAACTTCATTTTTGAAATAACTTACCTCATTTCAAATGGTGGATCCAAGATGGTGGCCAAAAAATCTACATTGGGGAAAGTTAAGAGTAAATCGCTCAACAAATACTGATGGTGGTTTTACGTCACTATCTACCATTATTTTGTGGTCATGGGTCTATTTTTATCAATTATTAATGTTTAAATTGGATGAAAATAAATTAATTTAAACTACCCATATCTTGAGAACCAATTGAGTTATTCAAAAACAGATTGCGGAATTGTAATCAGTGAAAAAAGCTAATTCGACGAAATGATGGATCACAACACCACTTTTAAATTTAAAAAAATTATTTTGGATCCAATATGGCGGATCCAAAATGGCGGCCAAAATTGGTTACCCCTTCAAAATGAAGTATTAACTACCCAATAATGTTTGGGGGTGGTGTGGAATTGATATTTGAAAAAATATAGGAAAAAGTTGGGGGGGGGGACTATTATGGGACACCCGGTATATATAAAATATATTCGAACGAATAGTGTTTTTTTCTTCTGGGGGCCCCAAAAAGAAAAGTTAACATGGTCTCGGGCTTAGGTCTTACCATGAAACCTACGGTAATAGCTTACTCCTTTAAGGAAATTTGCTAATACAAAACCGAACGACATCCCAATCCCTGCGAGATAATGTCAAGGAGTAGTACGTGTTCAAAACTCGTTATTGAGTAACAGTGACGAATGCATTTCCTGCTGCCCGCTGCCGGAAGTGGCGGCGCAGACGGATCCCGGGGTCCAAGGCCCGCCCGGGGCGTGGCCGCCCTTGGACTTGAGTGTCGGTGTCGCCGCCCCCGCCGCCATAGCCGCCCGCGGCGCCCACCGGTGTACAGTGCGTGCGTCGCGAGGGCGCGGTTGCCCAACGCGTCTGTCGTCACGCGATAGCACGATAGTATCGTTTAGACACGATATTTTGAAAATCGAAAGGATAAATCGATATTTTCGTTAAATATCGGGACGTCCCTTCCATGGATAAATGTTGTTCTATTATGATTTTCGTGCCTTACCAATTGGGGTGGACGAGCGTTGCCCAATCCGTCGTTCGACACCGCAATAGCAAGAATCTATCGTTCAGACTACGAAAGTGTCCCCTTCTCTACAGTTGCTACTGGTTAAACGCATCGATATATACATCGATGGTTATACGTTATAGTAAGGCTTACCAAAAATTTTCAGACCCGACCCCGGACACTAAATGAAAGGAGGGGGGAAGAGGAGGACAAGGGAAATGAAATTGTGTGGTAAAGTTTGGTCCGGTGTAATTCTCGGCAGTAAAGTGTAATTCACTTTACTACTTTACTGCCGTTTATGCACGGCATTATCGTTTTTGTTATAGTGATTTGCTAAAAAAACAATTGTGTAGGCCTTGCGACCAAGCAAAAGTCGCAGTTGAGCAGTTGTCGCGCAACGAACTAGCCGTCGCGTCGCCGGCCGAGAACCTTTTAGTTTGATACCAGGTGAAACCATAAAATAAATATCCCTTCGATTCGATTAAAATTTCTTTTGTGTTGTATAAACTTTCTTAAAACTGCTTAAAACTAACTGGGCCCTACCAATTCATATATTTCGGGCGTTTTCCTCTTTTTTACGCAGGCTGATTTAAACCCCGGACAAAATTCAATCCCGGACGTTTCCCGGGACGCAAGCCTGAAACCCGGACAGTCCGGGGAAATTCCTGACGTCTGGTAAGCCTAGATAGTTCTCGGAAACAGTGACAAATTGGTTATCTGTGTGTCACTCATTAATTTGTAGCTAACGAAATGTCGTACATATAAGACCAGGGATTTCTGAAAGTGTTGATAGTGATCAGTTGTTTATAGTGATACAAAATATTTGCTTTTTCTGAAAACTGGGGAATGGTGGGGAAAATTAAAACGTCGGGTGAGGAATTGTGGAGAATTTTGAGCCTTCTGGCTGGTGGGGATTTGTGGAGAATTTTAGTGGTGACCATTACGGAATTTTAATTTTTTGACCTATTGTACATATACAGTACACCTCGGATTATCTGAACCCCACATTATCCGGATCCCGGATTATCCGGACCAGTCCATCCGAAAAATTAAAAAAAATTAAAACACGACTAAAAGTGATTTTAGCAAGTTCACGAGAGAAATGCGCCTTCGAAAAGTAAACTGCAAATGCTATACATTACTGTACGCATTTGGAATCACAATAATTAAGTCGCAGCGCCAAAACAGTACACTACAGCATTTCCGTGAACGTAGTCTTTTGGTTTGCTACTTTGGGCGCTAGCAGTAATCAACATAAGCTTAGCCTACGGAAATTTTGCGAGCTAGTTTATTGCTGTCACTTTAAGTGTTTACAGTTGTGTACTCTTTATATGAACTGATATTGAATTTCAAAATGAATGGTTGTGAAAGAAAAAAAATGTTTTAACTTTAGAACAGAAACTAAATGCTGTCAAAAGACTTGACGCAGGAGAATCAAGTAAAAAATTAGCTAAGGAACTGGGTGTTGGGACAAGTACGTTGACAGGAAGAATCGAGCGCAGTTAGATAAATGGTAGGCCTGCTTATGCGGAACAAGCTTGAAAGAATAACATGATATACAGTCTTGATACTTCGTTTGCATAATTAATTTAGCAGGGGCTAAGGTACTTGATCGCTATTTAGGCAATATTGTAATGACCTCGGATTATCCGGATTTTTCGTTATCCGGATCGGTGTTCCTCCTCATTAATCCGGATAATCCGAGGTGTACTGTAGTGGAGACACTGACCGTGCGTGCAGCGAGAGGGCGAGGGTTGCCCAATCCCTCTGTCGTCATGCGATAGACGGAAGTACCGTTTGGACAACGACGATATTTTGAAAATCGAAAGGAAAACGATATTTTCGTACAGTAACGAGTTGGGGTGTGAGAGTCGAGTATCGGGTTTGCACCAAAGAACTATACTACTTTGTAGTTCTTTGGTATAGTTCTTTGGTTTGCACTAGTCGAGTCGAATCGAAGTTTTGCAAAATCTCGGTTGTTTGAGTCGTGTAGTTATTCCCACCGTTTACCAGATATACGTATGCGCGATCGAATTACATGGCCGTTTTTCACTCAGAACACCCTCTTTATTCACCACCTTGAAACTTTTTATGTTTGACTTGAATTGTCGCCATGAGCCAATAAGCCTGTGCGACAGTCTAAAGACAGTGAGGATTTGAAAAAAGGTTTAATTTTAAACTCAGGAACACTTCCAAGTTCGATAACTAAAAAAAATATTTCACTGATAATTTTATCAAAGTCAAAGTATTGTTATCTGATTTTATTTGATAAGTATGACGTTTAAATTTTTCCGTAGACCTTCTTCATCGAGCCAACCAATTGCCCTAATTTTCTTAAAGACAGAAATCATCGTCAATTCACTTTAGGGAGGCCCTGGCACAGGTAAAAGAAAGAAAGACAGAAAAAAGTGCTTTATTGTATTTTTTACACATAAAATAACATTCAGCCTGAGCACTCGGAAAACAATGGTTAATGACCGTCTGATGGCGATTGGCACTTTTTCAGTCCTCATTGAAATAAGAACCATTTTATTAATCCTCACTCTTCCTGATGAATAAAAGAACCTGCAAACAAAACCAAATAGCCTAGCCTAAAAGTTTTATAGAGGAGGGAGAATCATCCTAACACTTTACAAACTAAAAATTATATTTAAGAAATTAAAGGAAAAATAAATTTAAAAACCGAATAGTTTACATAACAACGAACAAAACAAAAACATTTATCCTTTATTCTATCAATTAAACATCTTTGTTTTGAGACAATAGTTTCTTTTCTCCTTTCCTCTATGAAAGTAACAAAATATATAGAGGCTCTTGTCATGGAAAAATCCTCAAATATTATTTTTAAAACTACCCATTGTAACCATTCTGAAAGACGTACTTTTCTATAATTTGAATATTTCGACTAAAGAAATACATATAATTTAAGCTGAGACTTTAGACAAAGATTCCAACATATTTTTGTTTATTTATAAATTGAATTCTTGAATAAACCCCCACCTATAAAACCAAGCTTCTTTCAAATAGTTGACAAGGGTAAACCAATCCCCCCTATTTAACAGAATTAAATGTTCAGTTTCATTGAATTTATTTTTTTCCATCAGCCAATTTTTCCTTATGTTTCCCAAAATAGGACACTCTGCAATACAATGAAATTCCCCCGTTGCAGCAGACCTGCATACTCAGCGAATTTCAAGTGCAAAACAACATATTTCAATCCAACATAGAGAGATTTGACATGTTTTTGTAAGCTCCATAAGAATAACATGGGGAATGAGTATGCAGGTTTGCTGCTACAGGTATGTTTAAACTGGTTGGTTTTAATTCAATATTTAGTAGATCTGAACTAGAAGAAGCCATTTACCATGTTTTATCAAGATATGTTGAGAAATAAGCGAAATATAGAATTTTACTTATTTCCCATAAGGTTAACATTGAGACAACGTACTGTGTTTACCACTTTCAATATCTCGGTAACCAATGGACATAGAGCAGTAATTCAAAATACTAAATTGTTTGTTTTTTTGAGCTGAATTCAATGGTGCCAACAAAAATTTGATAAATTTTATTTTTCTATGTGAAAAACTAAAAAAACCCATTTTGGGGGGGTTTATCCCCCTTTACCCCCCCCTTCCGGTGGTCCGATTGGGCTGGTTCACGAACTCGTCCGAGTGATTACCACTTTACACGTCTGTACCAAATTTCATTAAGATCGGACCATATTTACGGCCGCTATCGTGTTAACAGACATATATATATATATATATATATATATATATATATATATATATAAAATTGGAACGAATGGTGTTTTTTGCTTCTGGGGACCCCAAAATGAAAAGTTAACATTGTCTCGGGCTTAGGTCTTACCATGAGTACTACCGTAATAGCTTATTCCTTTAAGGAAATTCGCTAAAACAGATTCATTTTGTTGGAGATTGCATAATGAGCAAATATAATTTCGCTCCAACCAGGGCTTGTAATTTAAATCTCATAATTGTGCTCGAGCTTTTATGACCCACGAAACCAGTCTAATATCAGTGGCATCAGACTGAAGCAGCCTAGCGCCGAGGTCGAGGTCGAGGGCCAGGTATTGGTTATGATAACGCGACGTCATCGCTTGGCCGATACAAAAATCTAGCACAGAGAAATGACAGAATTATTTCTCTGTGGCCCCAGGCCGCCTGGAGGCCGGTGCAGCAGTTCACGGACACCCCGTATCTCACCGCGTTCCTGCACCTGTCGTGCGCTGACCCAGCTGACATTCGCTGCGCCCAAGGCCCGACCAAGGGCGCTACACCGGCAGCTTTCTTTGTGGCGACGGCGAACTAATTGATCTAATTAATCTAAAATAAATAAATAAAATTATCGGTTATGAAAACATCGATAACACTGATTATCGATTATTACGTGTTTGAAATATTATTATGAAAACAATATATTTCTTTTTGATAAATTCTGAATGAATTTACATTTTATAATGAGGTGCCTCTGCAAATCGGTCTGGTGATTTTGCAGACCTTGAACCAAAAGGGGTAGAGTTTTCTATCGGTTAAAAGAACTCGGAAAATTCTACGAGAATCCGTACAAGAAATTAGTTTTTTCCCCCACGACTTTGAGCTATTACAAAAATTTAACCGAACATTTACTGGACTGAAGAATATTTAGCTAATTCCTAAATAATTTAAATCCTTATAATTGTAGTTGTCGGAAAAAAACGGCGCCCCGGATTATAACTCCAAGGTGATCTAGCACATAACTCCGATTTTATAGATATAGTCCTGGCAATGAATGCTCAAAAAGAGGTATAGAGGGAATTGCATGGATCACAATTTTTGACTTTGTAACTTTGTTTGGACTAGTTAGAAGAAGAACAAATCAAAAGTCCCCGCCCTTAGCCCTTGAGCCGGCTGGGCTGGAAGGGCCTAAAAGTACAATTTTTGGTTTTTTCCTAAATATCTTGAAAACTATCAACTAGTATTCCCTATTAAATTTGAAAATTAAAGAAAATTGAATTTCCTGTAAGAAAAATATATAATATTTATTCTTTGGTCCAACCGTTTACAAGGTAAGCACTAATTTTGTTAATATTTAAAAAAATATCCCTTCCATAAGAAATACATGTAAGTTTGTGGGTAACATAGATGCCCGATTGGGCAACGTTTTTTTCACCTAAAGGAAAAAAACAACATTCAGGAAATATTGACAAAATTTCCAGTAATTTGAAACCTTAATCATAAAAATTGGTCTAAAATTAAGACGTTGGCGAGTTCACAAAATACGTTATTTTTCAAGAAATTATAACCAATTGTAGTAATTCCTTAAAAAATAACGTTTCTGTATTATTTTGTGAAAAAAAATTCAAAATTCAGTTCATTTTTTTTAACTAAAAAGATCATTGCATAATTTTACCTAAATATGTTTAGTTCATCCTATTCAAAAAAATGTTAAGTTTAACCAAATCCAATCGGTAGTTTTTGAGTTATATCGATTTTAAAAAACATCCAAAAATTCGTCGAAAAACATCGAAAATATTTTATCCTGGCCAAACGATTTCTTATATATTTTTATATTTTTTACCCTGTTCCACATTAGAAAAAAATGTTTCAACCATTTATTTCACTTATTAAAAATTTCACCCTTTTCAGTAGCGAATCCCCTCTGAACTTACAGAGCCACGTATTTTGGCGCGACCTGTACAACGCGGCGGTGGTATACTGTATTTGCTGATGCCGCTCACGTCGCGCCGCCGAACCACTTCATCAATCAACGACTTCACACCGCAAGTCGCGGGTTTTTACACAGCCGCGCCGCGCCGCTTGTCTGCCGCGCCGTCAAATCTTCCTAATGAGAACTTCGCCGCTGTTTAGAACTTGCAGGAAGTAGGTATAGGAGGAATCTGGTGATATAGGGGGTTAAAAAACGCGAATCCAAAATTTGGCATAACTCGGGATGTAAGCAGTGGCATCGCACCTACAAATTCTAGGGGAAGGAGAAGTTCCCTGATTTTCCCAGCTGAAATGTTTCTATTTAAACATGCAAAATAACCGTAAAAATTATTTTCGATCACAGACAGCTATTATCTAATTAGTCCAGTCAATTTACGTGATGACCTCAAAAAAATTGCAAGAAAACGTTTTTTGATGGAATTCTACTTAAAAAAATATGAATTTTAACATATCCAAAGTTTACCAAAATCGGACCATCGGAACCTCACTAAAATCACGTTTCAAAATGGCGGCTTTTCCCACCATACAAAATTTTTTGATAAAAGACATTCAACTGCATTTTGTATCAATGTTTTTCGAGATATTGACTTTGGACCGCCGCCAATCATCGTTGGGTGATTGGTTTTAAATTTTGACAGAGTTTACATTTTCGGCCGCCATCTTGGATCCGCCATATTGGATATAAATATTTTTTTAAATGTAAAGATGGTGTTGTGACGCATCATTCGACACGAAAATCCATTTTTTAGAAATTTGTTTTTTGTCAAAGATGATATAAAAGAATGTAACTCATCCTATATTTGTCAGATTTCAATTATCAATATGTCAAATGAAAGCTAGTAGATCAGCGCGTGTTTTAAAACCAATCCAACTTGCAGGCAATGTTCGGGACTGGAGATACAAGTCTTCAAATAATCATAAAATTTTGAAAAAATTGAATTTTATGAAGGTTGTAGGTCTATATCTCACCTCAAACTCAACCGATTTAAATGATTAAGAGATTAAATGAAAGCCAATGATGTACTGAGTTAATTAAAATATAAGACTGTTTTGAATCTCTGTTATCTTTCTAGGCAAGAGTCATTAATTATAGATAATTTACGAAAGTGAACAGATTTTATGGTAAATGAAGGTTCATAACTCAAATTAAGTAAGTCCCATTTTGATGAGCCATAGCTCATATGAAAGCCCAGAATCTTCTGAGTAATTTGAGGGGAGTACGAGCTTTTTAGTCCATTTAGGACCTCCGATATAAAGCTTTGACAAAAAACAAATTTAAAAAAAATGGATTTTCGTGTCGATTTTAGCCTTATAGCTCGTCCAGCAGTCGTCCGATTTTAATGATCAATAGCTCATTAAAAAGCCGTTAAATGACTGAGTATTTTAAGACCAAAACGAACTACATACCTTAATTAGAACCGGAGATATAAAAGATAATTCTTAAAAAATCATAAAAAAATTAAACGTCCATAAGAAATGTATAGGGATGAATTTTTATTTGAGCATATCTTTTTAACGAATGCATATTTTCAAAAACGGATTTCAGCATTGTGTTCAGGGTAAAAATCTAGTCGACAATGATGCGTCACAACACCATCTTTACATTAAAAAAAAATTTATATCCAATATGGCGGATCCAAGATGGCGGCCGAAAATGTCTGTCAAAATTTAAAACCAATCATCAAACGATGAGTGGCGGTGGTCCAAAGACAATATCTCGAAAAAACATTGATACAAAATGCAGTTGAATGTCTTTTTTCAAAAAATTTTGTAAGGTGGGAAAAGCCGCCATTTTGAAACGTGATTTTAGTGAGGTTCCGATGGTCCGATTGTGGTAAACTTCGGATATGTTAAAATTCATATTTTTTAAGTAAAATTCCATCAAAAAACGTTTTCTTGCAATTTTTTTGAGGTTCCCCATGTTAATTTTCGTAGAATGACTGGCCTAAATGTAAAGTGCGTTCGTTTCAAAGTATTTTGACGTTAGGAGAGTAGGCCCTACCTTTTTACAACAGTTTCCTTATGAATATGTCATTTTCAAAATGATCATGAAACACCTTGACTTACTCGAAGAGTCGTTCAAATCGTTCAAATTGAACGCGTCGTCGAAATAGGGTCTCATCTAACCGTGATTCGTGGAACTCCTTGTCCTATCCTTGTTCCGATATTAACTTCGGTCAATTTGATCCAATATTTGGTATCGAAACAATTTTTTAGTTTCGATACCCTGTTATTAGGCCTATCATATCCAAAGTATTGAAACCGTGAGTTCCAAAAGATATCTGGTAAAAACTAGAATGATAAAGTTCATACTAAAGCTTTTATGGGTGGTTTTCAGAAGAATACTATGAAGTGCCCTAGACTTGGGTGGTTGGGAATACGCAAAACTGCTTGCATGTGTAGAGGAGCGAAGCTGTCTCTAACATCAAGTCGTTTACTCAGCTTGAGTTACCATTATTTGCCACCCGCCTAAAAATGGTGTGGCCAGAACAACAGTCATTCACTATCTGATAGTTATGTGACATTAGGCGTAAGCGTCTTTCATTTTTCGTTCACGACTCAAATAATACATTGATATGAGGCCCATCTGAAGAGGGCCTTCAAAAATAAAGTCTCACGTGAATCACACGTGGATCTTGCTTTGCGAAAACTAGCTGAAGACTCCGACAAATAACGATTAAAACCACATCGAACCAGATTAAAACAATGCATATTCAACCTTGCGAGAGTTTACTATTCTTTAAAACAAAAAACAGGTCTATTATTGTTTTTAGTTTATATTCAACTACTAATGAGATAAATAGTTTAGTTTACATCTTTTCTGTGCAAAAAATCAATCGCATTTACACTGTTTGTATTTTTAATAATGATTTTTTTAAATAAAGGGTTTTCAAAAAGCAGCGTCAGTGCTCTCTTTAGTTGAAACTTGTCACTGTTTGGAGCGTTCTACTTACCGACGTGCAGGGCTATACGAAAGCAGACAGAAACCATAGAAGAAATAACGTACTCAATCTTTTTTACGTAATAAAGCCTTAAAATCCGTTTACAACTTAACCGATTCTAAGTATCAATGTTTCAAATAAAATCCGACGTATCACTGCGTATTTTAACATCAGAATTAACCAAACACCTTATTTAAAACCGGATATATAATCACTTAACTAAAAACAAATTTCCAAAAAAATGATTTTTAAGTTACATTGAGCCCTATAGCTCATCTGTCAATTGTCCGATGTTGATGATTAATATCTCAAAAGTCAATTTTCCACTGAGTATTTTAAGACTAAAACGAATTACATCTTAATAATAGTGAAATGAAATGAAAAAAATGTAAAATATGAAAAGACCGTAACAAATGCAGCATTTGGGAAGAATTTTCATTTCAGCACATCTTCTTAACGAATGCATATTTTCAAAAACGGATTTCAAGGAATGTGTCACAACACCATCTTTACATTTAAAAAATTAAAGTTGATATCAAATATTGCGGATCGAAGATGGCGACTGAAAATTATTCTTTTATCAAAATAAAGGATTAACCACCGAACAATGATAAGCGTTGGTCCCGAATCAATATTTCAAAAATGCATGTAAAATTTAGTCAAGTGACTTTTTTTCAAAAATGATCCCATGTTAATTTTAGCGAATTTCCCCTATAGGGAAGTAGCTATTACCGTAGGCGGCACGGTGAGGCTTAAGCCCGGGACCATGTTATTTTTTCATTTTAAGGTCCCTAGACCCCAACAACACCGTTCGTTCATTTTCATATATATATATATATATATATATATATATATATATATATATATATATATATATACTACACACACACACATACCTGTACGTAGGCGCGATAACTTTTGTAAAAAAAGGTCCGATCTTGATGAAATTTGGAACAAACGTGTAAAGCGTAATTCATGACTTCGAGTTCGAAAACCAGCAAGATTGTTTCAGTCTAAGAAGGATTTTTTTACAAAATAAAATTTATTTTCAAGATTTAAGACCTTTTTACTAATTATTTTTAAATTTAATTGTAAAAATTGATTTCAGCTTAAAAAAACAATTTTGCATTTTGAATTATTATTCTGTCAATCCGTTGCTTAGAAATTGGATGATATTGAATGTGCTAAACACAGTACGTTGTCACATATTATTTTTTATTTTTCCCTCCAAAAAGTATAGTTACCCTGATTTAAGATAGTACCTGCTGGACCGAGCCTTGCTCGATGTTATTTCATGTTTACAAGTTCATTCAGTTACTATAAAATATTTCAATGCAATAAAATTGATAAATATAAACCTTTTTTATTGCTCCATGGACTCTTCATCCTACTTGCTGTGTTTTCCCTTGATGGCTGTAGATTCCAAGCAGCTGTTATGATTACTTCATTTGTTTACACGTTCCTTACGTTGCTATCACGGCAACCCATAAGGCCAATGTTAAAATTTTACAACTTTAAAATTCGATTTATTACGTTATTAGATTTTCTCTGGCCAAGTAATCTGCATAAAAGACGTTTTCGAGTCATAAATTACTTATTTCCAGACTTTGAAGGAAATCCTCGGAGCCGTTTTAGAGATAATTGTGCAAGCAAGCAAGGATACAAGCAAGCGAGCAAGATAACATTGCTCGTATAAGAGTATAGGATTATTAAAAAATACAATTCTGAACATACGATTAAATTTTTGGGTGATGAATATTTTATTTATGTTCATTTTGAATACTTAAGAGTTCATTGATCAAGATTTTGCAGAAAATATATACTATATCAAAAAATACAAATTATGTTTGAATTTAATAAAGAAAGTATGGGCATTTGGAGGGGAGATGTCTTGGTCTAAACTGCCTGAAAATGTAGCATAATATATGGTATGTTTACAATGATGAGGATTGATAATATGTTTTTTTGAAATTGGCTGGAGATGTAGGTCTGTTACAACAGGTATGTTTCCATTATAAAACTGACCATATGATTGAATTTAATTTTTTGAGATTGAGTTATTTGTTTGTTTTGAGTGTTCTGAATTCATTGATTAAATGTTTGTTGACATTTATGTACTACAACAAGATTGCAGTTATTAAAAATTAAAAGACTAAGAATTATATAAAATACAAAAGTGTATGTATTACTAATGAAAATCAATGTGGTCTCCTTGTTACTTTTCCTCATGTTTAAATATACGTTCATGAATGAATGATTAAACATACGTTTTTAGTATACCTATTATTATTTACTTAACGTGTTCAAACAATACCTCCTTAAAATAATTTGAATGCTCAGATATACGAAATAAATCCTATGGAAATTCGCTGAGTACGCAGGTCTGCTGCGACGGGGGTATTTTCAATCATTTATCGATGATATTTTTTTGTTTTCCTGGGCTATGCTGTAATTATTAAGTGGCAAACAAGCAAAACCTTAAAGTATATGTCATTATAGCAACAATAATATCTGGGTCGAAAATTCCCACAAGGGGGGGGGGTTTCATATTGGTGGTCCATGGTCTATTACTGTTTTGTTGATCAGTTTTGTTTAAACATATTGCTGTTAAATTATAGTAAAATTAAACATAAAATATATTTACTTGGTACTTAATTAAAAAAAAAAAATTCTAGGGCGATTCCTTGCTGTAAGCAAATCGATTTAGATCGTCACTTGAAAATATTTGTGTTTTGCTTTCCCTCATTGCTAAAAAAAAGTGACTACATTTGTTTACATTTTCTTGGCACGCACACACTCGCATGGCGTGGTGTTCGGTGGGCTCGAACCCTGTTCTGATTGGTAGACTATAAACTCTTCACTACATGCCTGTACTGTACTTCTTATAGACTAAATAAAATGACTTACAAGAGTAAAAAACACAACTCAAAGAATTTAATGAGTTTAATTAATGTTTACTTAAAAGTTCATACTAAAGCATGATCGTTGTTGCAGAGATTATTGTTAATGTTTTTGCTCGTTCGAATTTGAAAGAGTCTAGTCGTTGAATGATGAGGTGACTTGTGTGAACGACTAGAGAAGTCGCTGTTCTAAACTATTCTATTAGACACTCTCATAAACTAATCGATGTTAAACAGAAGACCTATGCGCGTCATATCGTTTCGTTCCAGTTTATTGTGGCCCTCCATAAGGGGGCCTTCAAAATTTAAGTTTCACATGACTCACATATAGAACTCGTTGTTTTAAGGACGAAACAAAGAGGCAAACTCTTTCATCTAGTTAAAAAAACACATCTAACCAGATTAAAATAGTACATTTTCATCCTTGCGAGAGTTAACTATTCTTTTCAAAAACAAAAAAAAACCAGTTTATATAGAATTATTAATGAGATAAATAGTTTAGCTTACTTCAATCCTATGCAACAGATAAATCACATTCACACGGTTTGCCTTTTTAATAATGGTTTTTTATATAAAGGTCTTTCACAAAGCAGCGCCAGTGCTCTCTGTGGTCGAAACTTGTTACTATTTAGAGCGTTCTACCTTACCGACTTGCAGGGCTGTACAAACGCATACACATACAAACTATGTAACATGTTTTGGGCAGAATAACATCATTGACTTTACATATCTTTATGTAAAAGAGACTTTACATCTCTTTATATAAAAGATACTTTACATCTCTTCCTATAAAAGAGACTTTACATCTCTTCCTATATGAGATGAGACTTTACATCTCATCTAGGAAGAGATGTAAAGTCAATGTCACTACCCACCAGAAGCATCAGTAGAATACCCTTTTTGACGGTAGCCAAGGACAGGAGTTCATCTAGCATAGACTGCAGTTTCCGCACTAAGGTTGATAGAGTAACTGGCAAAACTTTAGAATCCGTCTCCACCGTTAAAATCGATGTTTAAATCGATGTTTCCTGATTTGATATAATTTATCGAATTCTTTAAATTTTTTGACATAGAAAAATTTTAAAAAATCTAATTTTTAGGTTGCATCGTTGAATTCAGCTAAAAAAACAAATAATTTGGTATTTCGAATCATTGCTCTATAGCCATTGGTTACCGAGGTACTTATTTTAGTAAACACAGTATGATATCCCAATATTAACCTTATGGGATATACATACAATTCATTCTATATCTCGCTTATACCTCAACCAATCTGAATAAAACTTGATATGTGGCTTCAACTAGTTGATATCCCCTTAAGCAAAGCCTCAATTCAAGTAAAATCAACCTAAACCCTAAAATGAGCATACACAAATTTTCACCATAAGAATATCATAGGAAATGAGAATGCAGGTTTGCTGCCATGGAACTGTGGAATTCGGAGATTTTTTCCAATAATCCACTATCTACGACTGATTTTTTAAATTTTTTGACATTTTTCAAAAGCGATGTTCTTAGATTCAGCATTTAATCGTGAACTTGTGTGTGCAATTTTATGCCAATCGGAATATTTTTTCATGATAAAATTTTTATAAATGTGAAACAATGCGAGAATCGCCCAAGCGAAGTCCAGTGTAAAAGAAAAGACTTATAAAACTTTGAGAGCCGTTTTCTCGGAATTGTGTTTTTCCATGTTTTGTCCAACAAAAGTTTGAATAACTATGTAAGTACTAGGCCTATTGTAATAAAATTTGTACCACATCATCTTAATAATATGAAAGATTCTGGTGTATAGGAATCACAATACAAGTAGATTTAATATAAAATTTAATAATATTTATTAAAAAAAAACCGGTTTTTCCCCGTTGTAAAAATGTGATATTGAAAATATGCTCACCATATTATTGTTTTTTTGAGTTACCATGGTTTCTATACACCAGTTTTTTCCTTTTTATGTAAGGAATAAAATAAAATGGTAGCTTGGTTTTTGCAATAAGTTGAGTAATAAGAAAGTTATTCAAAGAAATAAAATATACGAGAAATTGGTAAAAAACTTAAAAAAGGACCGAAACAATGAAATTTTATTTAAATATATCCTATATTTCACATAAAATCTTCTAATTAGCCAAGTACTCATAAGAGAAAAAACTTAAGTCATAAAAAGTCAAAAATATAAAAAAAAGTTGGAGATAGTGGCGGATCCCCTTAAAAAAAGTTATTTAAGCATTTGAAATTCGCTGAGTATGCAGGTCTGCTGCAACGGGGGTATTTAGAGCACTGCAAAACTGGCATGTGGCGATACTTGACTGAAAAAAATACATTTCGATTTACCCATGTATTGTAAAAATTAGTAAATGCAATAATGGCACGCACAAGAGATTAGGCAACAGACTGCGATTAATCAATATAATGCGGATGCGAGTAATAATCGAAATGTGAGCCAGTGTTTTAAAATTTATTCACAAAACGATACCGAAACACGAAACCAAAACTTAGTCGGCGCTACAGTGCATAAGGAGAAAAATGTACTTTTACCAAAGGTTATGAGGTCAAAGGTAAAGAGGTATTTGTAATGCACAAAGTAAATACATTTATGTAATTGTGTTTTCGTTATACTGCTTCAAAAACAGATGTTTTTAATGCATGTTTTCCGGACCTAAATACACTCTTTTTATTCCTAGGAATTAAAAGCTGATGTACTCGATACCAGCTGACTCTTTATAGTCCTAGGACTATAAAAGTCAAAAAGTGCCGAGTACGTCGTAATAATCGAACAATATTAATTCGATTACAAATAATCGAAACATTCATCGTTATTATCAAAACATTCATTGTTGTCAGTTTAATCAATTTGTGAAACTCGCTAATTTCACCAATCGATTATTACATGCGTTCGATACGTCGATAGTTGTTCATTGTTGTCAGTCTACCCTAACACAAATGAAACAGACAATCAGCTGATTGCTTCAAATAGTAAGAACAAGACGGTATCATCTTTTGAAGGCATCTTTAAAGGTAAACAAGCTGTAACATTTTGGTTTTCTTAAGTAGTTTACGTATTGTATTGAGCAATATAACGAAAAATATAGTTCATCACACGGACCTAAAGCTGCTTTTCGTTACTCGGTCATTTTTCAACCTCGGCTTACAGCCTCGGTTGTAAAACTTGACCTTGTACGAAAAGCGTCACTTTAGGTTCTTGTAATGAAATATACTATTACCACTCTCAGTATCTCGGTAACCAATGAATAAAGAGACCATACATATAGCCTACATGGAAACATGTTTCATAGTATTATGAACATCCATAATACCAAATTGCTTGTTTTTTCGAGCTGAATTCAACGGTGTACCCCAAAATTAGATTATTTTAATTTTCCTATGAAAAATATCTAAAAGAAACCCATTTTCGGGGGGTTTATTCCCCTTTACCCCACTTGCAATGGTCCGACCGTGCTGGCTTTCGAACTCGTCCGAATGATTACTACTTTATACGACTGCTAAATTTCATTCCGATCTGATTATTAGTACGAGCGCTATCGTGCAGGCAGACAGACATATATGGGGCAGACCTACGGTAATAGCTTGCTTTTTCCCTGTAGGGGAAATTCGCTATGATAAAATTTATGAGGTGACTTGTGTGAACGACTAGACTGGTCGTGGTCGATGTTCGTATTCTTAAGTATATTAGGCTAATAGTCACTCAAAAGGTAATCGATGTTGAGTAATTGGCCTAGGCGATGGCGATATGCATTCCGACCACAACAACACAGCCCACAGTGTGATGAGGCCCTACTTCGAAGGGCCTTCAAAAATAAAGCTACTCGTGGTTCACACGTGAAGCTTGAAGTGTGGAGGACCTATCTGAAAGGATAACTGATTAAAGACCACGTCGACCAGATTAAAATATTACATATTCATTCTGGCGAGAATTGACTATACTTTCTAAAAGAAAAATTAGTTTTTTTAAGTTTTAGGTAATAAAGAATCACTAAAGATGTAAATAGTTAAGTTTATATCATTCCTACATACAATATATAAATTAAATTTATACTGTTTGCCTTTTTAATAATGATTTTTTAAACTGAGGTTTTTTCAAAAAGCAACGTCAGTGCTCTCTGCGGTCGAAACTTGTCACTTAATAGAGCGTTCTACCTTACCCACCTTTAAGGTTATAACAACGCGTACAAAAATTAATACAACACGATGTTGGTCTTATTCGCTATTCTGACAACAGCGCATTCTTCATCCAATCAGTGTTAGTTGAACATATTTCGAAAATATACAGGGTGTTTACGAAAACTTTTACAT
This sequence comes from Flexamia atlantica, assembly GCA_035578135.1. NCBI lineage: Eukaryota > Metazoa > Arthropoda > Insecta > Hemiptera > Cicadellidae > Flexamia > Flexamia atlantica. The sequence goes on along the minus strand of JAQJVK010000004.1, from coordinate 7,485,922 downwards.
ACTTCGGGATATGGTTACTTACATCAAAATAAGAAAAAAGTTCCTATAAACATGGGTCCTAAAATGCTCGGTTATCTGTCTGTCGGTCTGTATGTGTTTTTAACATGATTTTGCATAACTTTGGAACCACTAGAGATATCAACTTCAAACTTGGTACGTATATGCCAACTAATAGGACCAATTCTTTTGCGGAGTATCAAGTTTCTACTTTGTACCATTTCAAAATTGCGGCCATTTTTATATTTTGAACCTTAATATCTTAAAAACCGTAAATTTTACGAAAATTTTACACGACACAAAAAGCTGCGTAATTTTATTTACTACAAAACTATATAAAAATCATAAAGATCGAACCATAAATAACGGAGTTATTGCAACTTTTTATAACAGAATACGTGCCTTTTTATGGCAGTTATAGCAATTATTCGCATTACTTTGACAGAAAAATTGCAATAACTCCGTTAATTGTAGTTCGATCTTTATGATCTTTACATGGTATTGTAGTAAATAAAATTTTGCAACTTTTTTGTGTCTTTTAAAAATTTACGGTTTTTAAGATATTAAGGTATAAAATATAAAACCGGCTGCCATTTTGAAATGGTACAAAGTAGAAACTTGATAATCCGCAAAAAAATAGGTCCTATTAGTTAGCATATTCGTACCAAGTTTGAAGTTGATATCTTCAGTAGTTCTAAAGTTATGCAAAATAATGTTGAAAACACATACTGACCGACAGACGGATAACCGAGCATTTTAGGACCCATGTTTATAGGAACTTTTTTCTTAGTTTTGATGTAAGTAACCATATCCCGAAGTCTGTAAAAGTTTTTCGTAAACACCCTGTATATGGAAATCACTTGTGTACCATTGGATTTAGTCACAAACAACAAAGACCTCCTGGACATCGATGGCCCCTGTTGCGGCGAGAGACAACAGTGGAGCACCCTGTAGGTCGGAGCAGCCGAGGACCGGAGTACCGTAGTTCGTCTGCAGTTGCCGCACTGAGGCTGATAGAGTAACCTCACGACAAAGGTGTGCTCAAGAAGTGGCTAAAGAAATGCTTCCTTAAAAAATAGCTAAATGAAGAGCGTCAAATAGTTAAAAGTTTTAGGTTTAAATTCAAGGTGAAGCTACAATACTGTTTCGAGTGTAACCTAACCAAGTTTGAATGTAAGACTTAACTGAACAAACAAACAAAACTACCACACTATATCTATTAATACCCCCGTTACAGTAGACCAGCATACTCAGCGAATTTCAATCGAAAAAACACATTTCAATCCAACATAACGAGATTTTATATGTTTTGTTATCTCCATAAGAATAGCATGGTGAATGAGTATGCAGGTATGCTGCAACAGGTATGCAGCGGTGGTCTTATTTCAATATTTAGTAGATCTTGGTCATAAACCAAGTCTTATCAAGATATGTCAAGAAATAAGGAACATATAGATTTTTTTTTACTTCCCAAAAGGATAACATGGGGAATGAGTATGCAGGTTTGCTCCACAAAAATGGAAATATCGCGGATTTTAGAATAATATACATTAGATCTCATCTAGATGGAGCCACAAACCAAGTTTTATTAAGATATGTTGAGAAATAAGCGAGAACTATATTGTGATTTTACTTAATTCCCATAAGGTTAACGTTGGGAAAACGTATTGTGTTTACTACTTTCAGTATCTCTGTAACCAATGGAAATAGAGCGATGATTGAAAATACTAAATTGTTTTTTCATGCTGAATTCAATGGTGAAATCCAAAATTGGATCATTTTAATTTTTCTATGTGAAAAACCCAAAGAAACCCATTTTGGGGGGGTTATCCCTCTTTACCCCCCCTTCCGGTGGTCCGATCGGGCTGATGTACGAACTCGTCCAATTGATTACCACTTTACATGTCTGTACCAAATTTAATAAAGGTCGGACCATTTTTACAGCCGCTACCGTGCTAACAGACAGTGATAGGTAACGTCAATCTCAGTGTCAGTGACAGTGAGGCAGCAGTGTCAGACCTCGCCGCGGGCCAGGGCGGGCCTCGGGCGATTACGTAACACCGACGTAACTTAATGTTGTGTTCAACGGCCGCGCGCCGCCACCGCTCTGTGTTCTCGTACCGCGGGAACAATTGTTGGACAAATGCGCTCTGAACTGTCTTTTAAGAGCGGGACGGTGGCGTGTCCTGTGATCCAGCTTTTTGGAGGTCACGAATTGTGGATAGTTGTGAGCGATGGATTGTGGACGCGGTGTTCCTTAATCACGTAGGGGTTAACGTCCGCACTATTGAATACTACGTTCATAGGATCGTCCTCATAATTAGACCAGTTCGTAAATTGCAAACCGAGGCGAAACGTGGTTCGGATCCCACGTTAAAATGTAGGTCCCTTAGTTGCCATTGGCTGTTGGGCTATTAATTAACAATCCTGTCTAAGGAACATGTCAGCCTTAGTCAGTAACAAGACCACAAGGTCGCACCACAATCATCCTACATTCATCATTCACTCATATTACTGTTAAAATACGCAGCCAGCACTGCGTCCCGGTCTTAAGAGGTATTAAGGTCTTTAAAGAGATACTTAAAGGGGTTTCCTTTTTGAAAGTAGCGGTGATGATTTTGACTGCAGCCTCGTTAAGTTCCCTCTCAAGATGCCGTTGGAAACCATGACACTTTGGCACTTTACGACGTTACCGTCGCAAGCGTTAAAGCGTTTACAATTTGTCCAATTACAATAGTATATTACGTTACTACTCCGGTAGGTACCGTTTTACCATGCGATCATGATAGATTTTCATACGAGTACGGTATACTTCGTGCTCACAGATTTTACACGCAAAACACAAGACAGCATGGGGAACAGTTGCTACCGACCGCGCCTGCATTCCACGGAACGCAATGTGGCTACAGGGTTAGGCCGACCGGGAGACAGCTTACTTCCACGTTGAGTTCAATTTCAGCATTTTTCGTACGACAGTTTAATCAATAAATCATGTATCAGGGTGTCTACTGACATCTGATTTTAAGATTCCAGTATATTCCAGTATTTCAAGTTCATTTTTTTCAAAATTCCAGGCTCACTTGCCGATTATTTATCTAACTAAGAAGCACCATTAATAAATTTTGTATTAATAATGCTTGTTGTTAATATTAAGTAACTGATATACAACACTGACAAATAAGATTAATAATACAATTAAAAAAACTCGTCCAAGGAAAAACATATTTCGTTAGATTTTTATCAGGGCATCCCAAGTCCCCCTGTAGCCCTACGTTCCTCCCACTTTATTATCCAAATAATCAATACAAAATTATAATAACAAATTAAAAAGTTCTAATTTACTATGAACAAATAAAATTCGACACAGTCTCTCACTTTTATATCACATCATTTGTTTTATGAAAAATATATAAAAATGCAAATACTGTGTGACCCAAAAGTCCCGGAACGGTTTAATATCTTTTAAAGTAAGCCAGATATCAAAACAATATTTTGCATACCTTTTAGTACTAAAAAAGCTATTTTTTTATGTATGTGTCATTTCTGCCCCCGCCCCCAAAATTGGATTTTGGGGGGGTAGCCCCAAAATTTTAAATGTAAACCCCCATCGTGCGACTGCTTATTTTAAAGGGCTTCTTAAAAGAAACACAATGCCACAAACCGGAGGTCGATATCATGCTCCAGTCTAAAATGGCAGCCATTCAAAAATTAAAAAATGCTGTCCGTCAATTAAAATTGAGTATTTTCTGTGTTCGGCAATTCACATTTAAATCGAATAAGAACCACCAGAACACATTTTGACTACTTAAAAAATACAAAAATAATAATTTATTTTTTTCATCATCAAGGCTCAGCCCTCCAAAATGGTTTTGGGGGGGGTGGGGGTTTGTCCAACCAATTCCAATATTAACTCACGTCGTATGACCACTCATTTTAATTTGCTAGTAAAAAATTAGCCAAAGCGTGTTTTAATTAAATTTCAAAAAAGTTACCTTGCTTAGTTGTAATAAATAAATGAATTTTGTTACGGTCAAAATTATTTAACTAACGTACGAATAGATATCCACCTTAATGCTCAGCGGCAAAGGTCTATACCTGCGGAGGGTCGTCTATGCGTTACCTTTTAGAAAAACCCCCATACATGAAGTACCAAATATTTGCCACAAAAATAACTATTTTTTTGAAATTTCATAAAACAAGCTTTGGTTTATTTGTTTACTCATTCAGCATATTAAAACGAGTGATCAAACGATGTGAGTTGATATTGGAGTTCGTTGGAAAAACCCCCACCCCCCAAAAAACAATTTTGGAGGGTTGTGCCTTGATGGTGACAACAAGAAATTATTATTTTTTTTATCTTTTAAGTAGTTAATATGTGTTCTGGTGGTTCTTATTCGATTTAAATGTAATTTGCCGAATGCAGAAAATATTCAATTTTAATTGACGGACAGCATTTTTTAATTTTTGAATGGCTGCCATTTTAGACTGGAGCATGATATCGACCTCCGGTTTTCGGCATTGTGTTTCTTTTAAGAAGCCCTTTAAACTAAGCAGTCGCACGATGGGGGTTTACATTTGAAATTTTGGGGCTGCCCCCCCCAAAATCCAATTTTGGGGGCGGGGGCAGAAATGACACATACATCAAAAAGTAGCTTTTTTTAGTACTAAAAGGTATGCAAAATATTGTTTTCGTATCTGGGTTACTTTAAAAGATATTAAACCGTTCCGGGACTTTTGGGACACACAGTATATGAATATAGGAAATGTGAGAACATCTCCGATCTAAAAGAAATACAAGTGGTTTAACTTAGGTTTGCAAACACACATTGCTAAATAAGTGTTGTCGAGATTTGCATTTATTTCTGTATGTATTGGACAAAACTATTTTTAAGGGATGTCATCACTTGTATTTTAACAAAATTCCAGTACAAAATTCGAAATTCAAGAATAATTCAAGTATTCCCAGAATCAAAATAAAATTCCAGTATTTCCAGGATTTCCAGTATCAGAAGACACCCTGTATAACCTAATAAATTCAACCATGCATATTATAATGCAGCTGTGATAAAAATTTAAAAAGCTAAAACCGCAATCAAAGAAAATATTTTAAAGATCTGATGACTTAACGTTGTGTCACTAATATTTTATACAATATTGTATTCCTGTTAACAAAAAATCTGTCGTTAATCTAACAACGTAAAAGTACCATTAAGAATTATACTTACAAAATATGTAAATAAAATACTGTGGCCTTACATTCCTTCAATGGAGTTTTGCCTGCGCCACGGCATTGGTTGTTCGTACTTGCTCAATGAATGACATAAGCGTAGGTACAACTAAACGATTGACCATAAATATTGGCCTGTTATCTTGATCCATAAAAGAAAATAAATATTCTGAATGTAAAAAATCTACAGAGAGTATAAATATTGAGGGCACCCTGGCCCGCCGACCAGTAAATGAGTGTAGGTATGAGCCTCGATGGACTGCTGCCAATGAATACACAAAGTTTGTGTATTCATTCTGCTGCACCTCTTCCGAAACGTAGGCACAACTTCCATAAATTCACCACCGTGGCTTTCGTTCGAAAACCACGATTGGTATCATGTGCATATTGTGCATTATTTACCTTATATGTGCTTTTAACGGGAAAAGCAAATAGCGTTCCAAAACCCAAGTGGACATTTTAGGCCACAACAAAAGAAACCTAAGACTGAAGGCAGCACGAGAAGCTGTTGGACGCTTTAGTACCATATAAAATAAACTCATTAATCAATTTGTACGTTCTACCAATGCAATGCTTGGAAAGCCTTTCCAACTAGGTTATGTTTACCTTTTGATAGTAAATATTTAAATGCGTTCGGATAGCAATGCTTAATTGCTCACCGTATCGCCAAATCCCCAAAGGGAATATTAGCGTGTAGTCAATAACAATAACCGATAATGACCAATCCAAGGAATTAATTGCCGCATTTTTGCGACCCTGACTTCCACAAGAGCGCAAGAGTTCACGGACGAACGTAATGGCAAGACCGTAACGATCAGTGGCGGAATCGGGCATTGTCAGACGGTTTCCGCATATCGCCGAGCACACGGAGCAAATTAGTTTTAAGAATGCTCCTCCACAGATTGCAGCAGCTTGACAACCAGGTCTTCAACTCTGTTGACATCTTCCATGGAACTCCCTTCTCAATCGTAGGCACAGGTTATGATGGCGCCTAGGACCGGCTGCTAAAGAATTGCCCATTAGCGAGTTTCCCCAATAGGGAAGAAGCTATTACCGTAGGTCTCATGGTAAGACTTAAGCCCAAGACCATCATAAATTTTTGTTTTCAGGTCCTCGGATGCCAAAAACACCATTCGTTCATTTTCATAAATATATATATATATATATATATATATATATATATATTTTTAAAATATTTTAAAACAAAAGGCTCATGGCAATTTTAAATATTTATATACATATCTATGTGTCTTTAAGCACGATAACTCGTGCAAAAATGGTCCAATCTGAATGAAATTTGGCACTGACATGTAAAGTAATTATTCGGACGAGTTCGAAAACCAGCCTGATCGGACTATTGGAAGGGGTAAGGGGTAAACCTCACCAAAAATGGGTTTTTTGGATTTTTTTACATAGAAAAATTAAAATAATGTAATTTTTGCTTACATGCACCATTGAATTCAGCTAAAAAAACAAATAATTTAGTATCTTGAATCGTTGCTCTATAACCATTAGTTACCGAGATATCGCTAGTGGTAAACACAGTACGTTGTCCCAATGTTATCCTTATGGGAAATAGGTAAAATTCTATATCTCGCTTATTTCTCAACATATCTCAATAAAACTTGGCATACGGCTTCTTCTAGTTCAGATCAATATTGAATATTAACCACCTGGTTTTAATTTAGTTAAAAACCACTTAGTTTTAACGTACCTGTTGCAGCAAACCTACATACTCATTCCCAATGTTATTCTTATGGAGCTTACAAAAACGTGTCAAAACTCGCTATGTTGGATTGAAATATGCTCTTTTGCATTTGAAATTCGCTGAGTATGCAGGTCTGCTGCAACGGGGGTATTTTTATCTATGCAGTCATCAGTCAATTTGGACGATGCGATTATAAATGTCAAATGTTTGTTTTTCAGCCTATAATTTTCAATTACTCAGTGGTTTAACAATATTTACACGAACTCAAACTGCACTCATACCCTTTGGTATTCTGCCAACCACATGCATAAGTATGTTATTTTTACTTAACAAACTCAACCTAGAATGGAAGTCATAACAACTTCGATTTCCTCCAGCCCCAAAGCTACATAACAAACTGTCAAAATGCCCCTTCCTTATCAGTATAAACTCCGTTCATAATATCCTGTGACAAAGCCTACTTGTTATTAATGCTCACACAAAACGGGTTGCACTTTTACAAAGACAAGGCAAAGCGTACAACCCACTGAAGAACCAAATGAGAACCCAATGCCAAATAACCGAGTGTAAGTCAACCGTACGCTAGAAACCAAGTAGACACGGCATTGGGAAGGTGGCGAAAAATGGAAACTCCAGTTGAGTAAATGACTTGATGCAATGTATATAACATTGCTTAATGTTAGAGGCAGCTCCGCTCCTCTACACATTTAAGTAGTTAGACATATTTCCAACAGACAGAAGCACATTTACTTGGGTATGAATACCGGAGATCAGTGGAGGGAATTGATGAGAATAAACATTATAACAATAAAAGGATGTAAAAGACTTATGACTAAAAGAAGAACGACTATAAATATGACTTTTAACAGTTTCAAACTACCAAGATTAAATTAAAAACTTCAACACTGCTGGTATCCGTCGACGGCGACACTGTCTCACTTGAACGTGGACCTAGGTTTCGGCGGTTTGCCATCTTCAGCACTGTTTTAGTACCAAGGTTAAGTTATTTAGTAAATGTCAACAAATATAATATTAAAACAAAATCAATCATCACATATTTCAATGATCATCTAATTTTGGAGAACATGAACAAAGAGCATAACTGTCTATAACGTCAAAATGATTAACCGAGCACTCGCACTCACCCGCCTAATGCTGCGGCCGGAACTAAAGCAGGTACTTTGGATACGGAGGCCACTATTTTTAGAGAGGGTTTTTTAACTGTATACCAAAAATAACTACATAATTGGAGAGGACATACTTTAATTGACTTACTGTCCAAATTTGACATGATTACGATGAGCGGTCTTTGTGTTCTGCCCCCCAGAAGGCAGCGATGTCGGCAGGTAAAGCGTCACCGCCGCTAGTGGCAACACCTGCTCGCCGCTAGTGGCAACACTTGCTCGCCACCCTTATACAGCGCGCTGCGGCGGTTATGTTAGGTTAGGTTATCATAAATATGTTAGCAGGACTTTCCTCGTTTCATTACAAATCAAACGATACCAGATGAGTCATAATTACACCTTCCAAATCCTGTAGGCAAGTAATGCACACACTCCGGTCAAAAACCTGACCTAGGCCTACTTGGAGGGGATTTGGTGGGCGAAGGTATGACTCATCTGGTATCGTTCGATTCGTAACGAAACGAGGAAAGTCCTACTCAAATATTTATGATAACCTAACCTAACATAACCGCCGCAGCGCGCTGTATAGGGGTGGCCTCCGTATAATACCAAAGTATTACCCTAAAGCATCTACAACCAATGAATGCCAATGGCCAAAGTATGCTCAACATTGGCAATGCCGGTTGCCGCGCTTCCTAGCAATAATACCGAGCCCCGACCATGACCGCGACTCACGAGCGAGCGGATCACGGCCGCAGCTCACACTCGATATTGGCTGCGATCTGTAATGATCGGTAATGTCCGTAATATCGGACCCGATCGTGCCGCAATGTATTGTCGGACTGTTTCCGCATATCTCTCAACCGCGAGTTGTCTAGTGTTGTTATGTTGTTAATCGGGGTGCCATGCCACAGTGTTTAAGGAATACCTACGGTTTAAGAAACAGACGTGCTATCCAATTAACACAACCAAATTTGACGAATATAAATATAAATATATACACTATAAAACTAAACATTGCTGCTTAAAAGAGAAAATTTCATAACAAATAATTATGAGCAACACTGATATTGAATAAATTTTATAAATTTTGTTTTTTTGTTTTTATTCAGGTGACCCCTGATGGGCATTTGCCTAGGGGAACTAAATTATTCACCAGAGTTTTATTAAATTTCTGTTTTTATTTAAGAAAAAAATATATACATATATTTATTCATTGATAATTATGATTCAGATGTAACATTGTAACAATGGTGAATAACGTTATTGTTTATTATTATTACTAGTGGCTTGATGGGGCTAAAAGCCCCTAAAGAGAAAAAATTCAATAAATCCCTATTTATTATAGTACAAAATACCTTCATAGCAAACTTAATCTTCCTTATATTTATGTCTAGCCTACCACATGGTTTTCAATCAAATATCAGCATCACATGTTTTATGTAAACAAAGCAGACGTTTTAAGATCCCAATGCTTTTTAAATGGCAGCTATTTTACGTTATTTCTTGTTTTCTGGTGAATTTAAAGCAATTTCATTATTTTTCCCACCATCACGGAATCGAGACCTTTAATTTGAGCCCTCTCCCATCTTTCTACGATTTTCCAAGCGCCCACAATTTTGACGCAAAGAATCCCCTTACGAAATGAAATATATGATTGTTTATTATTTAAGGGATTTCCACTGGGCGACAGTGAAACACCCAGCATTTTACATTGGGATGTTGGGGGTGGAGGACCGCGGGGTCTGGGGGTTATGGAAAACATTTTTCCCATTGTCGTTTCATTTTTTTCATAACCAAAGGCGAATTAAAACTCCAAACTTCCTAGACACCACGTTTCAAGGATGTGTTGTATTCAAAACTTGAACAAGCTGTCAATTTCGATAGAAACACGTTAGAGACCTCCAACTTTCACCATTCATCTACTTTTTGAAAGCTCTTTAAAATTAGGGGTCACTCCAAAGGGGTTTTGCATTTGAAAATTTTGAGTTGCCCCCAAAATCCCCCATTTTTGGGGGATACTAAAAATGTTTAATAACGTCAAAAACTAATTTGGCTTGAGTTAGTATAGTTCCCAAAAGATTAATTGTTAGTCTTAACAAACAAAACAATTAAAGAGGGGGGACGGACTTTTTTACACACTGGTATACGTCTCGCGTTTAGGTCTTACCAAGGGGGAGACATACGGTAATAGCTTTTTCCCTATAGGGGAAATTCACTCTGATAAAATTATGTGGCGACTTGTGTGAACGACTAGATTGGTCGATGTTCTTACCTATACTACTAGTCATTCAAAAGGTAATCTATGTTAGATAATTGGCCTAAGCTAAGCGATTTTCGTTTCGATCGATCGGTGCACCAGAATTGCGCACAAAGTTATAATCCCTAAAAGGGCTCTCCATCTATGCGCCGGAATTGCGCACTTGGCCCGGCAGGTACCTGAGTCCTCAGCGGCCGCCGCAACAGCTCTGGATTGTGCGATTCATGTCACTCTTGTATGGCAATGACCAGGGGCTTCCAAAATTTGTACTTTGCATCCTTCCATACCACCCACCCCTTTCGACTAGTACCCAGGGAATTGTGGCGAACAACGAAAATGCGTGTGAGAGTTTTCACTCTCGATTCAACAAGGAGTGCTCTTCGCCCCATCCAAATATATACATATAAAAAAAACTTAAATGTACGCAGACAGACACTTATGTCCGGCTCAACACCTGCGATGCCCCTAAGAGAAAAAAGAAGACGTGTGAGAGAAGAGCCTCTCTTATAAACAAAATTCATCAGCTGAATCAAAATGAAATTGACCTACTTTTTACAAAATGTGTTGGATATAAAAATTCACCCACTAAGTTAGTTTTTTAAACGCTTGTTGATGAACCCCCTAGAACACAGGAACCCTAGGGTTGTTACTAATTTTCACCCTTGCTTAATTAACCGAGGGATATCTAGAAGAAGAGCGCAATACCGGTGTGTGTCCAGGGGCTGTCTCTCGACCAAGTGCGCTATTCCGGTGACTACCTGAATAATAGTGCGCAATTCCGGTGCGCCCGTTCCGATCACAACAACGCAGTTAACAGAATAATGGACCCTACTTGAAAGGGCCTTCAAAAATATAGCTTCACGTGGTTCACACGCGAATTCTTCTCTTTGCACAGGAGAAAAGGGCTTGGAGATGTCTTCGACTCATTACTTGACCACATTGAACCAGATTAAAACATCTCATATTAATTCTTGCGAGAGTTGACTATACTTTTTAAAACAGCAAATCAGTTTTATTATCTTTTAGGTTTTATAGAATTACTAATGATATGAGTAGTTAGGTTTACATCATTCCTATGCAATATATCAATCACATTTACACTGTTTGCCTTTTTAACAATGATTTTTTTTAAATAAAGGTTTTTTCAAAAAACAGCGTCAGTGCTCTCTATGGTGGAAACGTATCATTATTTAGAGCGCTCTACTTTACCGACTTTCAGGGCTATAAAACGCGTACAAAAACGAATGCAACACGATGTGGGCCTTAATTACCTTCTCTTGACAACAGCACACTCTGCAGCCATTCGGTGTTAGTTGAATATGTTTGCAAAATATATAATATGGGAATCAAATGTGTGTAAAGTGCGCGCATTGTATCTCCGGCTATGGCAGAGTCAGCTGGTTGCAAGGCGTGGGGGGAGAGGGGGAACTTTTTTTAAAACATTCTCAGTCCCGCTGTTTGACAAAGCTGCGTATTTACCAAAATCATGTTTGACATAACATATCATACGGTTATTAGCGTAGTAATAATAGCCTGAGATATAATGCGCGAACTGTGCCAATGGATTTCGTCAAAAACAACAAATAACTCCTGGACATTAATTGTTCCTGTTCCGGCTATAAGTAACAGTGGAACACCCTGTTGTTGGACCGGCAGCCAAGGATCGGAGTTCGTCTGCAGTTACCGCAACGAGGTTGAAAGAGTAACCATACGTCAGAGGTGAGCTCAAAAAGTGGCTCAAAAATGCTTACTTAGCGTCAAATGCTTGTTAAAATTTCTAGGTTTAGTTGTAGGTGAAGCTACAATACTGTTTCAATTAGGTATACAAGGTGTCCAACTTAAGTGTGCCACCATTGGTATTTCAGAAGCTATTGGATTTAGATTAGAGACAATTTTAAATGGGGAACTTCAACTACTTTTTTAAGGCGTTTAAAAAATGTAAATTCCATTTTCTCCTAAATGGCCGCCATTTTCCAATATGGCGGACAACTTTGATTTTTCTTAGGAAACACCCTCTATTTTATGGCGTGTTTGGATTCTACGCTTAATTTTAAGAACTTTTTACTCTTTGACATTTTTTTCTTAACGCAATGGTTAAGGAGATATAAGCCGTTAAAATTTGATTTTTCCCCATAAGAAATGCATAGCGTTATTGTCGGTTCTCGGTATATCGATACCGGTAGGGTTAATTAAAACATAACAGAAAACAAAAGCGCTTTAAAATGTGATTTTAGTGTAGACTTAATCATAGAAATAGTTTTTAGTCGATATTCACTCATGGAAATGAGCAATTTTGAATAGTTTTGCACTCCATAAGAATTGCATGTGATGGCACAGTTAAAATGGACAGACAGAATGCATGTCAAATGGGGAAAAATCAAACTTTAACGGCTTATATCTCCTTAACCATTGCGTTTAGGAAAAAATGTCAAAGACTTAAAAGTTCTTAAAATTAAGCGTAGAATCAAAATACACCATAAAATACAGGGTGTTCAATAAGAAAAATCAAAGTTGTCCGCCATATTGGCAAATGGCGGCCATTTAGGAGAAAATGCAATTTATATTTTTTTATGTCTTAAAAAAGTAGGTGAAGTCCCCCGTTTAAAGTTTTCTCTAAATTCAATAGTTTCTGAAATACCAATGGTGGCACACTTAGGTTGGACACCCTGTATATCCTCTGGGTCGTTATTGAACGTTGTTATCTGTGGCTTACCTTACGATCCGCTAAATTCCGCTAAACACAACTGTATCGCAAGGTCACAATACCTATATACCTTGGTGACACACCCGCGTCACACTAGCGTCACGTACCGAGTGGCACCGCCAGCGACGACCGTGTACAGCGGTACAGCCACAGTAGCGGTAGGTCTAACAGTCCAGTGTGTCACAGTCAGTTACGTAACGCAAGGTTGTCACCTGACACCGGCCTTGGTCACGTTACACCTGCGTCACGCTACGTCACGTACCGAGTGGCACCGCTAGCGACGACCGTGTACAGCGGTACAGCCACAGTAGCGGTAGGTCTAACAGTCCAGTGTGTCACAGGTCAGTTACGTAACGCAAGGTAGTCACCCGACACCGGCCTTGGTCACACAACTGCGTCACGCTACGTCACGTACCGAGTGGCACCGCTAGCGGCGACCGTGTACAGCGGTACAGCCACAGTAGCGGTAGGTCTAACAGTCCAGTGTGTCACAGTCAGTTACGTAACGCAAGGTAGTCACCCGACACCGGCCTTGGTCACACACCTGCGTCACGCTACCGTCACGTACCGAGCAGCACCGCTAGCGGCGACCGTGTACAGCGATACAGCCACAGTAGCGGTAGGTCTAACAGTCCAGTGTGTCACAGTCAGTTACGTAACGCAAGGTCGTCACCTGACACCGGCCTTGGTCACACACCTGCGTCACGCTACCGTCACGTACCGAGTGGCACCGCTAGCGGCGACCGTGTACAGCGGTACAGCCACAGTAGCGGTAGGTCTAACAGTCCAGTGTGTCACAGGTCAGTTACGTAACGCAAGGTCGTCACCCGACACCGGCCTTTGTCACACACCTGCGTCACGCTACCGTCACGTACCGAGCAGCACCGCTAGCGGCGACCGTGTACAGCGATACAGCCACAGTAGCGGTAGGTCTAACAGTCCAGTGTGTCACAGGTCAGTTACGTAACTCAAGGTCGTCACCTGAAACCGGCCTTGGTCACACACCTGCGTCACGCTACCGTCACGTACCGAGCAGCACCGCTAGCGGCGACCGTGTACAGCGATACAGCCACAGTAGCGGTAGGTCTAACAGTCCAGTGTGTCACAGTCAGTTACGTAACGCAAGGTCGTCACCTGACACCGGCCTTGGTCACACACCTGCGTCACACTAGCGTCACGTACCGAGTGGCACCGCCAGCGGCGACCGTGTACAGCGGTACAGCCACAGTAGCGGTAGGTCTAACAGTCCAGTGTGTCACAGGTCAGTTACGTAACGCAAGGTCGTCACCTGACACCGGCCTTGGTCACACACCTGCGTCACGCTACCGTCACGTACCGAGTGGCACCGCTAGCGGCGACCGTGTACAGCGGTACAGCCACAGTAGCGGTAGGTCTAACAGTCCCGTGTGTCACAGTCAGTTACGTAACGCAAGGACGTCACCTGACACCGGCCTTGGTCACACACCTGCGTCACGCTACCGTCACGTACCGAGCAGCACCGCTAGCGGCGACCGTGTACAGCGATACAGCACCAGTAGCGGTAGGTCTAACAGTCCAGTGTGTCACAGATCAGTTACGTAACGCAAGGTCGTCACCTGACACCGGCCTTGGTCACACACCTGCGTCACGCTACGTCACGTTTCGAGTGGCACCGCTAGCGGCGACCGTGTACAGCGGTACAGCCACAGTAGCGGTAGGTCTAACAGTCCAGTGTGTCACAGGTCAGTTACGTAACGCAAGGTAGTCACCCGACACCGGCCTTGGTCACACACCTGCGTCACGCTACCGTCACGTACCGAGTGGCACCGCTAGCGGCGACCGTGTACAGCGGTACAGCCACAGTAGCGGTAGGTCTAACAGTCCAGTGTGTCACAGGTCAGTTACGTAACGCAAGGTCGTCACCTGACACCGGCCTTGGTCACACACCTGCGTCACGCTACGTCACGTACCGAGTGGCACCGCTAGCGGCGACCGTGTACAGCGGTACAGCCACAGTAGCGGTAGGTCTAACAGTCCAGTGTGTCACAGGTCAGTTACGTAACGTAAGGTCGTCACCCGACACCGGCCTTGGTCACACACCTGCGTCACGCTACGTCACGTACCGAGTGGCACCGCTAGCGGCGACCGTGTACAGCGGTACAGCCACAGTAGCGGTAGGTCTAACAGTCCAGTGTGTCACAGGTCAGTTACGTAACGTAAGGTCGTCACCCGACACCGGCCTTGGTCACACACCTGCGTCACGCTACGTCACGTACCGAGTGGCACCGCTAGCGGCGACCGTGTACAGCGGTACAGCCACAGTAGCGGTAGGTCTAACAGTCCAGTGTGTCACAGGTCAGTTACGTAACGCAAGGTCGTCACCTGACACCGGCCTTGGTCACACACCTGCGTCACGCTACCGTCACGTACCGAGTGGCACCGCTAGCGGCGACCGTGTACGGCGGTACAGCCACAGTAGCGGTAGGTCTAACAGTCCAGTGTGTCACAGTCAGTTACGTAACGCAAGGTCGTCACCTGACACCGGCCTTGGTCACACACCTGCGTCACGCTACGTCACGTACCGAGTGGCACCGCTAGCGGCGACCGTGTACAGCGGTACAGCCACAGTAGCGGTAGGTCTAACAGTCCAGTGTGTCACAGTCAGTTACGTAACGCAAGGTCGTCACCTGACACCGGCCTTGGTCACACACCTGCGTCACGCTACGTCACGTTTCGAGTGGCACCGCTAGCGGCGACCGTGTACAGCGGTACAGCCACAGCAGCGGTAGGTCTAACAGTATAGTGTGTCACAGGTCAGTTACGTAACGCAAGGTAGTCACCCGACACTGGCCTTGGTCACACACCTGCGTCACGCTACGTCACGTACCGAGTGGCACCGCTAGCGGCGACCGTGTACAGCGGTACAGCCACAGTAGCGGTAGGTCTAACAGTCCAGTGTGTCACAGGTCAGTTACGTAACGCAAGGTTATCACCCGACACTGGCCTTGGTCACACACCTGCGTCACGCTACGTCACGTACCGAGTGGCACCGCTAGCGGCGACCGTGTACAGCGGTACAGCCACAGCAGCGGTAGGTCTAACAGTCCAGTGTGTCACAAGTCAGTTACGTAACGCAAGGTCGTCACCCGACACCGGCCTTGGTCACACACCTGCGTCACGCTACCGTCACGTACCTAGCGGCACCGCTAGCGACGACCGTGTACAGCGGTACAGCTACAGTAGCGGTAGGTCTAACAGTCCAGTGTGTCACAGGTCAGTTACGTAACGCAAGGTCGTCACCCGACACCGGCCTTGGTCACACACCTGCGTCACGCTACGTCACGTACCGAGTGGCACCGCTAGCGGCGACCGTGTACAGCGGTACAGCCACAGTAGCGGTAGGTCTAACAGTCCAGTGTGTCACAGTCAGTTACGTAACGCAAGGTAGTCACCCGACACTGGCCTTGGTCACACACCGTCACGTACGGAGCGGTACCGCTAGCGACGACCGTGTACAGCGGTACAGCCACAGTAGCGGTAGGTCTAACAGTCCAGTGTGTCACAGGTCAGTTACGTAACGCAAGGTTGTCACCCGACACCGGCCTTGGTCACACACCTGCGTCACGCCACCGTCACGTACCGAGTGGCACCGCTAGCGGCGACCGTGTACAGCGGTACAGCCACAGTAGCGGTAGGTCTAACAGTCCAGTGTGTCACAGGTCAGTTACGTAACGCAAGGTCGTCACCCGACACCGGCCTTGGTCACACACCTGCGTCACGCTACCGTCACGTACCGAGTGGCACCGCTAGCGGCGACCGTGTACAGCGGTACAGCCACAGTAGCGGTAGGTCTAACAGTCCAGTGTGTCACAGGTCAGTTACGTAACGCAAGGTCGTCACCTGACACCGGTCTTGGTCACACACCCGCGTCACGCTACCGTCACGTACCGAGCGGCGACCGTGTACAGCGGTATAGCCACAGTAGCGGTAGGTCTAACAGTCCAGTGTGTCACAGTCAGTTACGTAACGCAAGGTCGTCACCCGACACCGGCCTTGGTCACACACCTGCGTCACGCTACGTCACGTACCGAGTGGCACCGCAAGCGACGACCGTGTACAGCGGTACAGCCACAGTAGCGGTAGGTCTAACAGTCCAGTGTGTCACAGGTCAGTTACGTAACGCAAGGTCGTCACCTGACACCGGCCTTGGTCACACACCTGCGTCACGCTACGTCACGTACCGAGTGGCACCGCTAGCGACGACCGTGTACAGCGGTACAGCCACAGTAGCGGAAGGTCTAACAGTCCAGTGTGTCACAGGTCAGTTACGTAACGCAAGGACGTCACCCGACACCGGCCTTGGTCACGTTACACCTGCGTCACGCTACCGTCACGTACTGAGTGGCACCGCTAGCGACGACCGTGTACAGCGGTACAGCCACAGTAGCGGAAGGTCTAACAGTCCAGTGTGTCACAGGTCAGTTACGTAACGCAAGGACGTCACCCGACACCGACCTTGGTCACGTTACACCTGCGTCCCGCTGGCGTTACGTACGGTGCGGTGCCGCTAGTGTACGGTGTACGGCCAAGTTCAAGTATCAAGTGTTAATGCTCAGCAAATGAGGTGAACTCACCGTAAATCTATTAGGTTTCAGTTGTGGTTATGGGTAGCAAAGAAAAATAGGAAAATAGTTATAAAGGAAAACTAGCCACAAGGATGTTTAACCACTGAGGATATTTTTATCAGATGAAAACTCTCGTTTGAAACTTACGAGTTCGTATGAAAATATTGTTTGAATTTCGAGCATGTCATTGAGGTTTGTTGTTTAAATTTCATGGAATTAAAAATTGATCAATACATCTTTTATCACTAAGAAATACAAGAAAATAGAAACTTGGAAATTGTGTACATAGTTAATTTTAGAGATACTTAAAACTGGAATAACCTTTTTTCTTATAAGTTTATTTTACGTTTACCGTCATCAAGTAAACGTAAAAGTAAAAAATTACAGAAAACTGTAACACTAACTCTCTGAACGCACAGAAAGCTTGGCCTAGCAGGGCCTTAAGGTCTTTAAATTAGGCACTGACTGTAACTTACATTTTTAGGCAATCAGAACGCATAAATCTGTTATCATCATATTTTTACTCGGACTATTTGGATGGTTTGTCACAAAATCAAAACTAAAATAATTGTTAGAATGCTAAATGAATAAATTAAACTAATTAAGATCAATTATGCTGTATATTTATTGGGCTACTCACCACCTGCAGGCTATTTATGGCGTTGGTCCTATGGTGAAGATTTCGTAGGTAAAAAATTACAGAAAACTGTAACACTAACTCTCTGAACGCACAGAGAGTTAGTGTAACAGTTACGGCTCGGTAATTTAATAAATTCTCAAGGTCTCCCTCGATAACGAAAAACGTTATTTTTAGGTTTCTCGAAACGTCGGGTTTTTTGTTTTGTGGCGTTTATGTGTTTTTCGTGACTGCTTTTGTAATATTGACGAAATCTTCACCATAGGACCAACGCCATAAATAGCCTGAAGGTGGTGAGTTGCCTAATAAATATACAGCATAATTCAGACACCCCACCTAAAAATGTCTTTTAAAGAAATAACAACCTTCAGAAAATTATATCGATCTAAAAAAAACCTTCAGCTACATCCTACAGGTGAAATCTGGGAATCCGAATCAATAAATTCTAAGTATTCTGAATTCTTTTTACAATAATTTCAGAATATTGAGTAGAATGCAAAAAATATTAACCAGAAATAACCTAGAAGTCGAATTGTTTTTTGAAATTTCGGGAAATATTACAGAGGAGGAGAGTTTTGTTTGTTGGGCGTGATTTGTCCTTACCCATAAAAAATCAAAATGGGATTGTTTTTCCGATGTCGGGTGAACAGGGTAACTTCATGATAGATCGGAAAAAATCGCATGGGAAAAACTTGATGGGAATCGGAAAAAAACCATCGCATATAATGTCAAATTACCGATTAAGGGGGCTGGTTTTACGATTTAATAAGGCGATTGAACCCCTAAAATCCTTGTAAAATGAGAACAGTATGATTCTTTTTCAGAACTATTTTACAATGGAAATACTATCCAAATTTTACTGTAGCAATAAAGGTTGTATCTCTAGCCAAATGGCTACTTAAGAGGCATCTAAGATCTGTACGTCTTGAAAATGTAAAACGCAATAAATTTATTTTCTCACAGCACGAATCTTTAAATACACACAAAAACCTAAATAATGACAATCAGATAATAATAATGTCTTGGACTATTTTAATAAAATAAAACTATAAAAACCTCTTAAAATACCATATTTTCTAGCAAATCTAGGGGGGGGCCCCCCTTGCCCACATTGATGGACGCCCTTTAGCCATATGCCATTTATAGCGCCAGAGGTCAATAGCAGGAACCCACGTACGGCCTACACTCCCAGCCACAGATCTCGATAACAAAACCTCCGACTTCACTGCGAACTGGTCCCAACTATAGGGAATCCAATCCCGGACCATATTTTCAATCCCGGGATTTCAGGACTGAAAAACCTGAATCCAGGGATCCCGGGATCGACCCAACATATTATTTGTTGATACAAAAAGAAACTCTTGGTATATATTCGCATTATGGTGTCGTAATAATGCGATTTGAAAAGCAGTTTTCCATTTAGTTTTAAGTTGTTAATGAGATTTTTTTCAAAACCTAGAGCATAAAAAATTGACACCATAGTCATCCATATGAAACACAGAATACAGCAGTAGACATCAGAGTGAAAACAAGTACACGTTGTCAGGATGGTCCATATAACCGTGAACTACGTAAAAGAACCATACAATATTTATTCAAACATGATTTAAAGACAGCCTTATACAAAATATGAATATAGTTACTTTACCAATTGATATCAGGACTTGGAAAGATGTAAGAGAAAAACTAGGTGTACGATAAAAATGATCATTAGAGCATCGAAATGAAACTTAATTACAATCAATACATTTGATCAGAAACAAGTTAAAATCTCTGTGTATTAATTTTCAGAAGCTTGAAAATATTTAGTGGAAACCACTTATATACCCTACATAATATAAGACGACAAATAACTCATCAAACCATGATTATTTGATAAAAAAAAACATGTAACTGGTGTTTCTTGGTTATAAAACTGATGAAATCTTTGTAAATATCGATTTTATGAGTAAATTTAACAATCCCGAAAATCCCGGGATTGAGCCAAATATTCCCGGGATTGAAAAATCCCTAAAATCACGCGGAATCCCGGGATTGGATTCCCTAGTCCCAACCCACACTTAACACCGCTGAACGTTTCGACAACGTGTCACTCATCGACGCGTCCGCCTCCAAACAAGGGTCTGACAAGTTTTGACATAATGTGATCAACAACCAGTTCTAGTGAATTAAGCTTTACTCGATGGAGGCAAATGAGATTTGTCATCTGGTAAATTAGTTGGTGTTGAAAATCAAACGCGAATTATCTTTGATTTAATAATAACATTCCTTTATTGCGTGAAACAATTAACACAAATACTGTATTGCAAGAGTCCTAACCTATAAAAATAAGTACCTACAATTTTGCCATCAAACAGCCTCTCAAACATACATCACGACATTCACACTGCCACCACTCGCCACTCGCCATTTAAAAAAGGTCTTTTCGGCAAACACAATGTCTACGCCAAATCACCGGGCTCCCAATCATACGCCAAGAACTCAGGGACGCCTTCGACAGTAAAACGCCTTCGACAATAAAAACCGCTTTAAACGAGCATTCAGTGCCTTGGGGGATAGGTCATTTTTTATTGATTAATCATACTAAACGTTTGAAGGGCGCACGGGAAAAACGATCAAAGTCACGAAAACAAACTTTTACAGAAATGTAATTTTAAGGTTTTATTCAGTGTTAAGGAGTCTAAAACTACTTTTTATACAAGTGCAGGACACATAATATGGTAGTGAGTATATTGTGGTACCAATTAAACTATTTTTTAAGTAATTTTATTTTGTTATAGTATTAAAAAAACCAAAGTATATACATGCCTTCCAATGCAATAACGATCATAGTCAGCTGACTATGATCAATTTTCCACAGTATGACTGCCTCTACCCCCTAGCAACAGAACACCACAGAGACCTACTGATACATTTTTTCACAGCAGTTGCATTGTATTTTTTCTGTACACTGTTAATACGTTGTTATTACCATAATACCCCCGTGGCAGCAGACCTGCATACTCAGCGAATCTTAAATGCAAGACAACATATTTCAATCCAACATAGCGAGATTTGACATGTTTTGGTTAGATCCATAAGAATAACATGGGGAATGAGTATGCAGGGTTGCTGCTTCAGGTATATTAAAATTGTGTGGTCTTAATTCAATATTGAGTAGATCTTAACTAGAAGAAGCTATTTACCAAGTTTTATCAAGATTTGTTGAGAAATAATCGAGAAATAGAATTTTACTTATTTCCCATAAGGTTAACATTGGGACAACGTACTGTGTTTACCACTTTCAATATCTCGGTAACCAATGGACATAGAGCAGTGATTCAAAATACAAAATTGTTTGTTTTTTGAGCTGAATTCTACGATGCCAACAAAAATTCGATAAATTTTATTTTTCTATGTAAAAAACTTAAAAAACCCATTTTTGGGGGGTTTATCCCCCTTTACCCCCCCTTCTGGTGGTCCGATCGGGCTGGTTTACGTACTCGTCCGAGGGATTACCTCTTTACATATCTGTACCAAATTTCATTAAGATCGGACCAGTTTTACGGCCGCTATCGTGCTTACAGACACACACACACACACACACACACACACACACACACACACACACACACACACACATATATATATATATATAAATTCGAACGAATGGTGTTTTTTGCTTCTGGGGGTCCCAAAACGAAAAGTTATCATGGTCTCGGGCTTAGGTCTTACCATGAGACCTACGGTAATAGCTTCTTTCCTAAAGGGGAAATTCGCTAATATAGACCGTATTTTGACATGGCACAGTGAAAAATGATAAAAATGATCATAGTCGCATGCACGACTATGATCGTTTTTCCCTGCCACGCAAAGACCATGATTGATATTCCCTTGTTTTAGATGACTATGATCGTTTCTCCATTGTATAGCTAGAATTCAAATGTGATTTACTCTGACTACGATCACTTTTACCTGGTTTTTGAACTGCTGTGTGATAGTCCAATGCAAGAGCATTGTTGCCATGGTAATATCTAAAAAAAACTTTTGACTATGATCGTTTTTCCCGTGCACCCTTCGTTTGGAAACGCGTCCATCGCACCAAATCTATGATATTCAAAAATTAGCTGGCCTCTGTACGTATTCACGTCTCCCTCTGTGATCCGGAAAGACGCTACAGCTACACTGAACCGACTGAGCTGAAATATCGCACGAATGGTAGATTGTGATTAAAATGTAGATATATTTTTCTTCTACTTCCGTGCCAAATGTGCTTTTTGACTTAATCTCCTATATATTCGACAAATACCAGTGATCTATGATCGCACAGCCCAAACTACTTAACCAAGATCGTTGAAATTTTGCACGGACGTTCCTCTTAAAGCGTATGCATCCGCTAAGAACGGACTTCACCGATTTCCGCAGAGCTACACCCTCTGGTACTTCAAAGTT
The DNA here is from genome assembly GCA_035578135.1 of Flexamia atlantica. Lineage (NCBI taxonomy): Eukaryota > Metazoa > Arthropoda > Insecta > Hemiptera > Cicadellidae > Flexamia > Flexamia atlantica. The sequence continues at coordinate 7,463,230 of JAQJVK010000004.1, read as the reverse complement.
TCAATGTTAAACGCTATAGGAAAGCTTATAAAGTTGTCATGGCAACCTAATGAAGTATGACAATGAAACATGAATCCAAGGATATTTTCCCGCTATTCCACGGTGAAACCGGGTTGATCAGCTTTTGTGTTTATATATTACAAAGTATAAAGATTAGTAAACATCTTCGTACTTGCAACTCTTAGAACTGAGCGATTAAAAGCTTTTCATTTCAAAAGCTCGATATACCAATGCCACTACGATTTCAGCCCATGAGAAGAACGGATACAACCGAAAGTTGTGTTTAAAATCTATTGACTTCAAACGTTTAAAGTTTCACCATTACCAGAAAGTGACAAACCCTAACAAAAGAAAATGTATATTCTTGTTTATCCGTCTGGTAATTTTGGTACTGACAAAAAACTATCACAATAGTGTTCATTTTCAGTTAATAGCAACAAGCTAAAAATCTTCTTCCCATTACTTTATAGAAGGGTCGACATATCCCTTACAAATCCACGGAATACGGTCTTGTAAGGACTATGAAGACTGCTCATAAGAGTAATATGAAGATGTTTAGCTTGTTGTTAGTAACTTTAAACGAGCCCTTTTGTGGTTCGGAACCAGTTCGTGTTTGCCAGTACTAGGATCACTAGACAGGCCCATCAGGTAATTAATACCTTTCTTTGACAGTGAGTGATTCAGACGCTATTCCATTACGAAGCCCCAAATAAAACCAACTTCTCCCTAACTCACTCTCAATCTAAATATTTGTTGGGTACATGAACCCTGGCCATCACATTTGGTTACTTGATTATTTTTACTACTTTGTATAATATAATATCTCATATAATCATCTTTTAAGTATTTTTGAAATGGAAAGTCTTGAGAAAAGAAGACAATTTGCACATTTACTATTTCTTTTTTAATTGTTGAGAGGTGAAATAATGGATTCATTTTGTCTGTCTAAAATTAATTTTTATGCTCCAACAATTTATAATAGGTCACAAAACTTGTTTAATATTAATTTTTCGCGCATCAGAGTATAGTTTTCATTACCTTTAAACACAATGATGAGATTATATAATTCCTTGTCAGGAGAAGTTGATATATTTTCAAATAATCTTTACCTGTACAAAAAATATTGTCAAAGTGGTTTAAATTGATAGCTCGAATCAATCAATTAAATCAATTATTGTATCTGTAAATAGATAATAGTTTTGAACTTATAGTCAGTCTACTTATAAAAAAGGGAGGGGAAAAGCATGAGTTATTTTTTATATTTTTATTTATTACTTATTTCCTCTCGTAAGTTGAAGTCTAGTTATTGTTAACAGAGTTTATTGTTGTTGATTATTATTAATATTTATTATTATTTATTTTACTGTTACTTATATTATTACTGTTACGCTATTTATTATTTATTTGTTTACTTCTGTTAGGCCTATTAGTGATAATTATGTATGTGCACTGGACTGGACAGAAATATTGTGGTCTTTGAAACAATTGCATGTCTTCTGCTATTGAACATGCACAAAGTAATTGGGTGTATAACCTGTATTGTGTCATGTAACATAAATAAATAAGTTTCCTTTGTTCCTTGGTTCTTTTTTCAACCACTTCTTGAATCCCTGCTAGAAGCCCTGTTTAATTTAATTTCATTTCATTTTTAATTGACTACATGGTTCATATGATGTACCTATTTTTTCCTTACCACCATAAAAACCAATTTTATTATTCTATCTTTTAAAAACGTTTTTGAAACACTGACCTTAACTAAACCTTTTGATGTATTTTTTTATATTTTTATCATTCTGAAACTTACATTCAGAGTCCATAAGTTCTCCATAAGGTCTGAAGAAGACAGAAGAGAAGTAGTAAAGAACTACGATGGAATTATTACAACATATATCATTTGATGATCAAAGGCTGAACCCAGATGAAGATGGTGACTTCACTTCACTCGATGTATTTGTGTGTATCGATAAACTTTTGTGTTGAAGACAGTCTCAAAACAAATGTAAAATCTAATATTTTTCTTTATCACTATAATCTATGATCTTCTTCTTTATTTGATATATTTAATATAAATGTTATGATACAATGTCTTGTATTATTTCTTTCCTATTAATTTATAAGTGAATGGATGGTCCTTCTTGCATTATTATTTATTAAATTACAACATTTCTAATTTTTATCCAGCCCCAAACAATACTGATAAACCCATTACAAAAAAATTTTGCTCTAACCCAAAAAACCGGCCGCGAGGTGTCTAAAATGCAGTACCACTCCTCACACTGACGCTGAAAGCGTTTTTGTTCCATCTCCACCGAATAGTTCAAAACCCCAAAATCATCACCCCACAGATCGCAGCGCCCCTAACCCTAAACTCCCCAACCATTCCTGTGTACATTTTCCTGCCAGACAAAAGCGAATAGCGGATTTTTCACGTATTTCGGCGGATAACTGTGGCACATAGTGTGAAGCGTCCTAGCCACTGGAACCTCACGATCACACGACATCACCCTAAACTCCCCAAGTAAAGTAAGCAGGTTAATAAGTAAGTAAGTAAGTAAGTAAGTAAGTAAGTAAGTACGTAAGTAAGTGAGTAAGTAAGTAAGCAAGAAGGTAAGTAAGATAATAAGTAAAAAAGTAAGTTAAGTAAGTAAGTAAGTAAAATAAGTAAGTTAAATAAATAATTTATTTACTTAAATTAAATTTTATTTAAATTTAACTAAATATAAATCCTTAGCAAAAAATAACCGCCCCCCGCCATAGCTACATTAAAGTTAGTTTTATTTACGGATGCAATACAATTATGTATCGTTCCTGTCAATAAATATTTGTTATTTTTTTATTATATGTTTTCCTGTGCGCCGCCCGTGTTCTTTGTTACGTGTGAAGCGGTTTGGGTATTTGGAGGAGTGTTTGCCACATTCTTCTGTACATTTTCCGGCCAGACAAAGGCGGATGGCGGATTTTTCACGTATTTCGGCGGATAATTGTGGCATACGGTGTGGAGCGTCCGAGTCACTGGAACCTTACGATCACGCCACAACACCCTTAACTCCCCAACCACTCCGCATTCCTCTCGACATTTTCCTCCCAAACAAAGGCGGATGGCGGATTTTTCGCGTATTTCGGCGGATAATTGTGGCGTACAGTGTTGTTGTTCGCCAGGAGGATGTGGCCACACCCCGGCAGCGTCCTTGGGCCGCCACCGCGGTATATAAGCCGGTCTGAGCCCCCAGCAGGCACTTAGGTCTCCAGTGAGGTTGTACCCGGTCTCCGACATGAAAGTCCTGGTGAGTACAGACCGAATTTCGATCTTTTATCTCGTCCTAAAACTATTTTTATCGTTAATTTAATCAACTAACAATTTAGAGAGAAAAAAAATTGCTACCAGACTTAGAATTTTTTTTTTAAATCACAATTAAAAAAAAATTAAAAAGTAATTGAGCTATTTATAAAAGATTGGATACGCAGAGTGTATTTTTTCGTGGATTTTATAGGAAGGTTTTTTTGGTTGATCTTCGTTGGTGACGAGCTCGACTTTACAAATTCATTCGATTATCATGATCTTGAAAGCCGATATTATCAAAACTGCCATCAGCTTATATTTGAAATGAATAAAGTAATTTTTCAAATAAAAGCTTAGCTATTAGCTAATTAGAACTTAAAAGTAACTAGCTTTGATAACGGCAGTAAGAAATTCAGGACGATGCATTAGACCTTTTATGGCATTGGGCAAAAAAAGTTTTACAAACATTTCATAATAATCAATAGTAATCTATTGTTTTTATTGAGCTATTATTACTTTCTAGACTAGTGAAGGCGTGTTTTTATTTCTAGAACATTTTACAATACACTAAGAAGTATAACTAACCATTCTATAAAAATGAGGCAATTAAAGCTCAGAAAAGAACGTAATAGTAAACAGATTTAAAATAAAAATATACTATAACTTTAATTATATTATTTATATTCTCCGACTTGTAAGTCGGGTATTGCTTTGTCAAATATTTGCAAGACGAAGTCCCGACGGTTGAAAGCACAGCTTGAGCCAGTGACTGAGTGACTTCAACGGCTGGTTTCACTGAAGTCGAGAATAATTAATGAGATTATTCTACACTGATGTTTTGACGTTCGATTGAACATAGTAGTAACTGTTGACAGGTACATCTTATTAAGATATTAAAATTTTTTACTTAAATGAACCAGCATAAAAATTAAATTTTGATAAAATACGACAGTTTATTTATTTATAACAATACATTTCTTATGGCCTCGATAAGTATGCAAACTTATCATCGAGGTCCAATATAATAAAAAAAAATAACACATGAAATAAATTTTTAAATGATAACTAATTAAACACTAATAATACTTTGTAATAACATTGCAAAGTAACAACAGTAATATGGAGCAAAGTAATAATTTTTATATTAATCTGTTGACGCATGGAATCCATTAAATTGTAGCCATCCATTTGTATACATTTAATTGTACTTATTAGAAGTACTACTTTCAAAACAATTTTTAAAATAAACTGCTACATAAAACTATAGTTAAAACTTAAACAGGGTTCAAAAAGAAATAAAGTAAAAGGTACAGAAGGGTACAAAAAGGTCTTGTTAGGGGACCGTGAACAAGAATTCAAAGAACTTTCATGAAGAAATCTTGTAAATATATCAAAGCAATAACTAATTATCAACTGTGCAATTTAACTCACTCGTGATGTTTAATTTTTTTTCATCCACTTCATTGATGCAAGTTACCACGTATATATTTTTATCAGTAAACAAATTTCGGATTTAACGATCTTATTGTATGGTTTTTAAACGATGTTACATTCTTGAAAACATTAAAAAGCAGAATTGTTTGTAACAAAATTAAATATCTTAAAAAATATAAATTCTTAGCAAATAATAACCACCTCCCCCCCAATAGCTACATGAGAGTTAGTTTTAGTTATACGATGGATGCCATCCAAAACTACGTATTGTTTCTGGCAATAAAGATTAATGATTATTTGTTATTACAGGTTGTCCTGTGCGCCGTGGCCGCGGTTTGCGCCGCCAAGCCGTCGTACCTCGCGTACGCGCCCGCCTACGCGGCGCCCGCCACCTCCTACAGCTACAGCACGTCCGTGGTCAGCGTGAACAAGCCCGCCGTCGCCGCGTACATCGCGCCCGCCGCCCCCGTCGTCCACGCCGCCCCCGCCCCCGCCCCCGCGGTCTACGCCGCCCCCGCCGTCGCTTACGCCGCCCCCGCTCCCGCCCCCGTGGCGTACGCCGCCCCCGCTCCCGTAGTCCCCGCTCCCGCCCCTGTCGTTGCCGCCCCCGCTCCCGCCCCAGTGGCGTACGCCGCCCCCGCTCCCGCCCCCGTGGCCTACGCCGCCCCCGCCCCCGCCGTGGTCGCCGCCCCCGCCGTCAAGACCCAGTACCACGCTCAGAACGAGCACGGTGAAGCTTCTTACGGACACAGCGAGCCCGGCCAGACCCACAACGCTGTCCAGGTAACTATTCGTTAGTAATTGTATAAATTTACAGAACGAGTCAAATGACATGGCCGAATCCGTTCGTAAGTCTGATGTTAAAATCAACATTAGTCTTGTGACGGTCTGGGTCATGTCATTTGAATCGACCTATATATTAAACTTATTTATAATTACTTACTCTTAAATTTCAAGAATTCCAATCCATTTGAAAAATTCTTATAAGGTATACCTGTATCCATTCCATCACGTCTTACCTGTATGCAAGAACACTTCCACACAAAAAAGTATTCACAAATTACACTATTAAACAGCCGAACACTTTTTCATTTACTGAAGTACTATTTTGACAAAGTTGTCTGCCTATTTTATACAGCACTAAACACGTTTCTTCAGTTTACATTTAGATTTAAACGGGCAAAAGATTTACTCAATGGGGTTTCCTAACAATTGTATACTCCATATCCTAACATGATACTCTATAAAAAACCATTTTGAGGCCTTACAGACTTTCAATCAAATTATAAATCATTATTAATAACCCGATAACTTAATCCGTAACTTCTGAAAGAAAATCACATAGTTCCTTTACAGTAAAGATGGAGCAAATTATTTACATTTTTTCACACTCATAGCTCAAATCGAATGATATGTCCCTCTCCGTTAATAAGACTATTGCAGCATTGGAGATTACAGCCTATGCCATGTAATTTGATTCTGACCACAAATCTCGCATACCATAACGCTAACCTTATGTTTCTCCCGCCCGCAGGACGCGCACGGCAACAAGATCGGCAGCTTCAGCTACGTGAACCCCGACGGCCACGTGCTGCGCACCGACTACGTGGCGGACGGCGCCGGCTACCGGGTCGCCAGCAACGCGCTGCCCGCCGCCCCCATCGTCACCCCCGTCGACACCGTCGAGGTCGCCGCCGCCAAGGCCGCCTTCGCCCACCAGTACGCAGCCAAGGCCGCGCCCCTGCACCGCCGCCGCCGCAGCGCCGTGCTCGTGCAGACCCCCGCCTCCACCGCCCCCCTGCCCGCCCCCGTGTACGCCCCCGCCGTCGCTCCTGTAGCGTACGCCGCCCCCGTCGCTCCTGTGGCGTACGCCGCCCCCGCCCCCGCTCCCCTGGCGTACACCGCCCCCGCCGTCTCCTACGCCGCCCCCTTCCCCTACGCCGCCGCCCCCGTGGCCTACGCCGCCCCCGCCGTCCGCCCCGCCGTCCTGACCACGGTCGTCAACAACCCCGGCCACGCCGTCTCCTACAGGGTGGACTAGAGCCCCCGGGAGTCGCCCTGGAGCCGCTACGAGTCAGAGCTGCCGAGACCTCTGCTGGACTTTAGCGGCCCCTGGACGAGCCGCCCCCGACTGACTGTACATAGTAACCGAGTACCTACACACTACAACCCTCTGAAGTCAATAAACTAGTTACAACACACTGGCGCATTCTTCCTTTCCATGCGAACTTTCTTAGTGGTAAAAATTACTCAACTAGGTCTTTTCATGCAGTAAATATCATTTTTGCGTTCATTTCCTAACATTATACTTCAATTTCATATTAAAGTCCATGATATGAACCTTATAAGTTAAAAATATAATATGGTAATCTTCACGAAGAACCGTAATATTAGATTGAAATGCTATTTATAATTAAAACATCAATATTCAAATAAATTTTATTTTTTAAGCCCTTGAGCCAGCTTTGCTTTATTTTGTTTTGAAATAGACTCACTCAATGTTAGTAAACAAAATTAACATTGTTTTAAATAATAATAATAATAATAATAATAATAATAATAATAATATAAAAACATAATTTAATGATATTTTATTCCAAATTCACACAAAACACAATTTTGACCTATCTGACATTCTACTAGTTCCATACAATATATATCTTTCTTTTTTTCTTACCATCCGCAGGGCATTATCGTTTTCACGTTTAAAACCCATGAATGATACAATGAGCAATGGTGGTATGGTTTATGAGATACAATTTCCAACTTCCCTCAAAATAATTTAAAATATATCACCTGTTAACCATCAAATACGTAGACCTACTACATTTCATCCTGTTACACTTATTTAAAGGATTATTGTCTATTGCAATGCATATTTAATTAAAGCCAACTATTTTTTTATAAATTGAAATTGATTTTGATCTCTTGAAATGTTTTGTAACTGAATAAAATTAATGCACTGATGATAACCTGACTATTAAATGAAATTATTTTGCTAAACATCAGACTAAATTCACCGCTTATTGGCAACATTAAACTATGGTTTAAAGTTTTACGTACTTGTTTAACAATAAAAATTCTTTATGAGGGTTTATTTTAACAGATTTCTTAGGGATTAGAAACACAACGAATTGCCAGATAATTAGTAGAAGTGATAACACAGTATCCCCTTTTTCAGATGATAAATTCTTGTATTTTTGTTCCTGTATTACATATACAGCTTATCTGGGATATGGCTCTAAAAAGATTACGATCTCCATGAAATTTTGTATTTGGATGTAGTTTTGCTTTGTAAGTGTAATTCATCTTTGGTGTAACTAAATATATTTGCATTTCATGTTAAACACAACTTATCACGAAAAAATAATTTAAAAATACCAATTTGTACACAGGGTTTTATGGGTTACCATGTAGATGAGGAAATAACGACGAAAAATGTAAATAAAAGAATCACCAACTGTTAGTAAACAGGCTTTTCGTCATGAGATTTTCAAGTTGGGAAGGAGTAATACTTCATTTTGTCCTCCAGTAAATTAATTTTAATACAACATTTCAATAAAATGAATGTAGTTAAGACAGGCGTCTAATAAAACCGAAACCAAAACAGATAATTGATGACAAAGTATATTATCCAAAGATAAAATGATTAATAAAGGCCTAAGGAGGGAGGGGATTGATGGAATTTGTCTAAAGTCAGGTGCCTACAACTTCAAAACTATATAGAAAATTCCTGGAAAATGTCAAGCCTTAACTACGAACAGTTTACCAACATGACATGGCAAAGGACAAAACTCAACTTGATCTTAAAAAGAGTTCAAGTAAAATCCCTAAAGCACAGAAAAAGGAATGGATATCTCTGTGCCTAAATTCAATGTTAATTCTTTTGATTCAGGGATATGGAAATTATGATAAACCTTTCAATGCCAAATTAGAAACAAAATACAACTCATATTTGGTATTATGTACGGACATTAATCCTGAAGCTCGTTTATGAAGAAAAATACATTAAAACAAAAACTTACTCGATGGTAAATTAAAGATTAAGTATGCATTAATTTGATAAACAAATAATTTCATATCCAACTACCCCATGCTTTAACTCCAAACGCACGAGATAAATAAATCTGTGGATCAGATCAATTTTTCGATATCGGTTTATGACGAACTAAACCATGATAATTGACGAAAATATTAAAGTTTCTCCAGTCCTATTTTATACTTACAGACGAAATAAAATTAATTCATTCATTGATCCTACCAAAACAATAGCATGAATGCTAATAGTTCATGCTATAGTGCTAATGCATGAATAGTTTGAATGCTAATATTTTGAACAATTACAATGTTTACATAAAGAAACTGAAATTTAATGGTCAAGAATCAAGAATCAAGAAATTTTAATGTCTATGAACACTAAATTTGCAACTGGCAGTCGCAAGACAATAGCTTATGTCATTCTAGTGTAAATAGGGAACGTTTGCTAAAGTTAGTCTAGTGCAAATAGGGTACATTTAAAATACAACCAATTTTAGATAAATCGTGAATGACAAAAGTAGGATTTGGTGTCCTTAAAACGATCATAAAATTTATTAAAAACTATATCACTGTTTATAGTAATAAGGAAATATTTCAAACACAACACTACCACTTATTCTAAATTCCATTTAATTTTCAACAAATATTGCCCGAGGTATGCAGTAATATACAGTAATACGGTAGTGTTCAACTGAACTTGGCAAGTTATTTGTGAACTAACGTGTTCTGCAATATTCATTGGGTCCAACTGGTTCTGTAAACGGCCGTGGAAGAGCGTTGCTGTCTCTGAATTGATTGCTAAATTGCAAACAGTGTGAGTATACACAGATACAAATGATTATGGTATTCTACACTATAGAGTACAGTTATAGCAAGTCAATCTTAAAACTTTAAATGTGTTTCCTAAGCAAAATTAAACACGTTGTTTCTTAAACGTTTTCTGGCAATATTTTTGTGTTTTTATTCTTAATTTTTACTAAGTATTGACTCTTTTTTAATGTTGATTTGTTGCACTAACGTATTATATTAATTAAAGGTCCTTTTTAGGCGGTGTCATTTAAACATAAGTTAAAAACTAGCTATGATGCTAATTTGTAAAAGTTAACTTGTGAATGATTTATGATGTGAAAATGGAAAGATTTTGCCTCTGTAATCATGTATCTAGGTTTTATTATTTTTAATTAATAAACCATTAACCATAAATCCATTACGATAAACCCTTTTCAAATGGAATGATGAATCTTTGACAAAATATTATTTTTTAGGGAAATATAATTTTAATTTTTTTTCTATTACCGTAATATTTACCTTAAATTTGATATTAGGCCTATTATTATTTATTAGATAAAAAACAACTTCCCCCAACATTCATCATAATTTAAAAACAAATTCAACAGTTTCTGAAACTGTATTTTAGTTAATGCATTACGTACACACCGTACATACAATGACGTACACCTTTTCTGTGTCACGTCAGTGGGTTTAGTATAGGTTTAGTTCGTCCACCAATGACAAATTACAAAGTGATTAATTATTCAAATGATAAAAGTTACAAAATTATTCCGTTGGTGTATTTTTTATGTCAAAAACAAAGAACAGCTGGATAAACAATGACCAGATGATCGAATGCACAGCGTGAGCCACAAGAGACCGGGAGACTTCAACGGCCGGCTTCACTGAAGTGCGCAAATAAGAACTGAACAATTCATATACGTCAGATTATTCTATTTAGGTTAGCCTGCCATAAAAATTTTATTCTCTCCCTCTCAACAAACATTGGTTAAAAAATTCTTCGGTATTTGCATTTTTCCATGCAATCCAAAAACTAATATCATCAGAAGTGGTTAACTTCATTACCTGAAACAACTCAAGTTGTTCCCTCAATGCAGCGCATTTCTTTGGCGAGAATACATGTATAGTAAAATAGCGTGGCCCAGGCAGCACTTAAGCCCAATGTAAAAATTAACATGTCTCATGGGTAGCCAGTGCCAAGTCATCTGGCTCACACTACAGGGTGTTCAAAAATGTGGGGCAATAATTTACGTAGTGATTCCTTGGGTAAAAATAAGCAAAAAAGTTCATATAAACATAGGTCCTAAAGTGCTTCGTTTTCCGTCTGTGTGTCTGTTTATGATTTTTACATATTTAATCATAGCTCAAGAACCACTTAACGTATAAACTTCAAACTTAGTATATGGGTAACCACTATTAAGAGCTATTTTTGTAAGAAGTATCAAATTTCTACTTTACACGATTTCAAAATGGCGACTGTTTTTTGTTTTTAAAGCTAAATATCTTAAAAACCGTAAATTTTAGAAAAATTATACAAGAGACAAAACAGTTGCAAAATTTAATTCGATTAATGCTGATGTTAAGATTATGATAATCGGACCACTAATAACGGAGAAATTTTAACTTTTGTGCATAAAAACATGGTCCCTTAGAACATTATGTCTGATATTTGCATGTTTTTGTTCGGAAAATTTAAAATTTCCCCATTATTAGTGGTCCGATTGATATAATCTTAATATCTTCGTTAATTAGATTAAATTTCACAACTTTTTTGCCACTTGTATAGTTTTTCTTAAATTTACGGTTTTTAAGATATTTAGCTTTGAAAACAAAAAACAGTCGCCATTTGGGAAATGATACAAAGTAGAAATTTGATACTTCTTACAAAAATAGTTCTTAATAGTGGTTATCCATATACCCAGTTTGGAGTTTGTACGTTAAGTTATTCGTGAGATATGATTAAATATGTAAAAATCATAAACAGACACACAGACAGAAAACGAAGCACTTTAGGACCTATGTTTACAAAAACTTTTTTGCTTATTTTGACACAAGGAATCACTACGTAAATTATTGCCCCACATTTTTTGAACACCCTGTATACACGCTCCAATGCGCGGCTCGGTCATGAGGCAGCAATGTTGTCGGCCTTACACGGGCAAGGTCCCCACACGTCGCTCCCCATCGGCTTAACGTTAACAGTAAATTATAATAACGGCGTCAGAGGAAAAGGCCCATGAAAATCACTGTCAACCGATTCCGACGTTGAATCAATTCTATGAGGACATCTAAATTACAAGGGTAAAAAATATACGGAACTTACCAAGTGAGTGAAAAACCGTGTACTAACCTGTAAAGAAAGGTTTTGATTAGTGAAGAGTTCATATATAGGTCAAGTGAATACTAAAATGACTCATTTAATGAGACTTACAAGGTTAAACAATATCTAGGACGGATGTTAAAGTACAATAATCAATATATATATAAAGAGAGTTGTTTGTTGGTATATTTCGGGCTACAGCCAAAACTAAATGTCGTAGACACTTGATCTTGGTGTCCAATTAGCTTGGAATTTCATGATGTGCACTATGGTGGTTTGGTTTTGATATCTTTAAGGACTTAGGATCGTGCGAAAGGGACCCATGTCAAGGATCTTGGGAGTGCTTTGAACTGTTGCTATGGTTACCATTATTTCTAATGGCAGCTATTTCTACTATGGACACAGAATACAGCAAAAATAAACGACAAGAATACAACAAGAAAAAATAATCTCCCGGGCAAAGCCGGGGTTATCAACTTGTATAAAATAAAACTATCGATAAGCAATTAACTTTTCTTTATTTATTGTGATACCTATATTGCATTCACGACTCCCTTTAAAATGATATTTTTTGTAGCTACAATCAATGACAATCCATACGTATCAGTGGAAAATGAAGAAGATGAAATGTGGTCTAAGAACAGATCTGTAATACACCGTACGTAGACGGGGGGGACGGGGGGGGGGGTGGGAGAGTAAGGGTATAGTTTAAAGGAAAGCAACGATTAATTGTTCGTTCATGAGACTGTACTCAGGGTGCACATCAACACTCCTTTATTGAAGCTGTAACCTAAATATAGTGGTGGCTTCGCCCTCAGCCGCTACAACGCCCGAAAATATCACTATGCCAAATTCATGGCTGAGCTTTAAGCCACTGCTACAGCCATATTATATTCTACATATAACTACCAATATTCTGTATATTCGTCCACCAATGACAAATTGCAAAGTGATTAATTATTAAAATGACAAAAGTTACGAAATTATTACGTTGGTGTATTTTTTATGTCATAAACAAAGAATAGCTGGGTAAACAATGTCCCGATGGTATTATATACTTTCTCTGCAATATATTTTAGTATCGTGTTCACTAACTCCGCAGTCGAGCCGCAACTACAGCTATACTTTCAGTCATAGCTTAAGATTCACCAACATTTAAGGGGATACGGTACTGAAATGGGTGAAAATTTAAACTTAGTGAAAAATGGTTGTACCATTTTTTTTAATGATAAGTTTAAGAGATGTACCTTTATTGGTTGGCTAGATATATCCATTTTTGTAATAAAACAAATTTAAAAAATTAACTTTCGGAAATCTGCGATCAAACGGAACACGAGTACACTTCCTAGTGGGTCATAACTTGCATATATGCATTTTTTGCTACAATAATGTCGAAATATGCTTTTTTGTAATTTTTCTTGTTTATTAGGACCTAAAGAACAAAACAAGACCAAAAAAGGAATTACAAAATTAATACAGTTTTTCCCATTTTCAGTACCATATCCCCTTAAAACCTTAGTTAGCTAATCTGTTACAGCCACAGCTTGCTACATATACAGCTACACCTGCGGCTCCCACAGTCGGCCACAAAGGTTATCTCGGCTCGATTAACAGATATCAAGGTCGGGCCGAGGCCGCCGCGCCCACCGCCTCCCCAGCTTCCGCGCCCGATACCGCCGCCGTCGATATACCGCCAGCGACTACTTCTCGCCTGCGACTAGTGACAGGTCGATTGGTCACCGCATCGAACATCGAACAGTCACCGCATCAAACATCGAACAATCACCGCATCAAACATCGAACAATCACCGCATCAAACATCGAACAATTACCGCATCAAACATCGAACAGTCACCGCATCAAACATCGAACAATCACCGCATCAAACCTAGAACAATCACCGCATCAATCATCGAACAGTCACCGCATCAAACATCGAACAGTCACCGCATCAAACATCGAACAGTCACCGCATCAAACATCGAACAGTCACCGCATCAAACATCGAACAATCACCGCATCAAACATCGAACAATCACCGCATCAAACATCGAACAATTACCGCATCAAACATCGAACAGTCACCGCATCAAACATCGAACAATCACCGCATCAAACCTAGAACAATCACCGCATCAATCATCGAACAGTCACCGCATCAAACATCGAACAGTCACCGCATCAAACATCGAACAGTCACCGCATCAAACATCGAACAGTCACAGCATCAAACATCGAACAGTCACCGCATCAAACATCGAACAGTCACCGCATCAAACATCGAACAGTCACCGCATCAATCATCGAACTGTCACCGCATCAATCATCGAACTGTCACCGCATCAATCATCGAACAGTCACCGCATCAAACATCGAACAGTCACCGCATCAAACATCGAACAGTCACCGCACCAAACATCGAACAGTCACCGCATCAAACATCGAACAGTCACCGCATCAAACATCGAACAGTCACCGCATCAAACATCGACAAGTCACCGCATAAAACATCGAACTGTCGCCGCATCAAACATCGAACAGTCACCGCATCAAACATCGAACAGTCACCGGACCAAACATCGAACAGTCACCGCATCAAACATCGAACAGTCACCGCATCAAACATCGAACAGTCTCCGCATCAAACATCGAACAGTCACCGCATCAATCATCAAACAGTCATCGCATCAAACATCGAACAGTCACCGCATCAAACATCGAACAGTCACCGCATCAATCATCGAACTGTCACCGCATCAATCATCGAACAGTCACCGCATCAAACATCGAACAGTCACAGCATCAAACATCGAACAGTCACCGCATCAAACATCGAACAGTCACCGCATCAAACATCGAACAGTCACCGCATCAAACATCGAACAGTCACCGCCTCAAACATCGAACAGTCACCGCCTCAAACATCGAACAGTCACCGCATCAAACATCGAACAGTCACCGCATCAAACATCGAACAGTCATCGCATCAAACATCAAACAGTCACCGCCTCAAACATTGAACAGTCACCGCCTCAAACATCGAACAGTCACCGCATCAAAATAGTAGAACAATAAAAACCATTAATTACACCCCAAATTAAAGTTACCAACATGTCGGTTGAAAACGATAAAATATCAACCATTCGGAGAAATCGACTAGAAAAGTCGACTAGGTCACCAACTAGTTGATAGAACGATAGAACCACTTATTCGCTGCCGGGGAGAGTGATATATTCTAAGAGTGAGGTATTTTTGTTGTCACATTTCTTAACAGAATAAACGTTTACGTTTTATGCGATTTAAAAATATGAATAAACAATTAACTATTGAAAATAATAATATAACTTTTTGTCAGATTTTCTGTAATATATTCATATATTTGAATGGTTTATGTATTTTTTTTAATTCGAAATATACAACAAATATATCGAAGGTTCAATTCAATTCATTTATTTTCATGCCACTAAACAGATACAAATCAAATTGCATTGTAGCATAAAACAATAAAAATTACAAATGTAGCACAAGGTACAAGTTTAAATAGTTATATAATAATAAATCAATTGTCTACTGTAGCTGTCCCCTTTACTTCGATGAAATTGGCGATTAATGAAAGTTGAACAGAATTAACATGCAACAACACAAAACAACAAACATAACAAAAACAAACATCGCACAAAACATAACAATTTAAACAATAAGTTAGATTCTTAAAAAATAATAATATTTAGGCAACATAGAGTGCAAAGTAACAAATATAAATAACAATTATAAATTAATTTCAGGCATAACAGTGACAAAAAAAACAGCAAATATAGTCATATAAAACAAGAATAACAATAATAATAATAATAACTCAGGAACGGATTTGACTCAAGTTGAATCTTGAATTTTTGTGGTGAAAGAGAGTAAGGTCGACGAAAGCATATCAATTGGTGTAGGCAGATCGTTGCATAGTCACATCATCACATTAACAGGGCTGTGAATTCCCAATGTCGTATGTGCGAACCGTGGACTGAACAATGCACGGAGCCTGGACGAGGTACGAGGAACAAGGAAGTTCACCCGCGCTAGGATTTCACTACTATCAACTCCGCCATTGATTAGCTTGAATAAAAACAGCATCATTCCCATTTCACGACGCTTGCGCAAACTATTAAATTCAAATAATTGCAGTAACTCAAAATACGGAACATCGAAAGTGTAATATCCAAATCTTTTAAAAAACAGAAATCGTAAAAACTTAATTTGTATTTGTTCTAACATCTCCACGAGATAGCGTTGATAGGGGTTCCAAATAACAAAACCAAACTCTAATTTAGGTCTGGTTTAGATTTAGATCTAAGGTTTTCGGGAACCTCGCAGTTTATTTTAGAAAACAACGGAGGAGCCCCAATCTATTTCCTACATTTCATTTTTAGAAAGGTAAGGGTTTTTCGGGCATCATAATACGCATTAAATCATCATTCATGACATAATAAACCCCATACTATAAATTTATACTTTAATATTCGCCACAATCATCCTAAAGGTCTCACATTCAGGTCGCCATTTCAAGAAAAAGTATTTAGTATATTTTGACTAAAATTCAAGATCTGTGTTGATCGATGATAAAACATTTTGTAGAAAACAGTCCAAATAATATTTACGTAAAATGAATATATATTTTTAATTCTGTGTAGTAAAACTAGGTCTAGTTTTTTGTAAATATCCGAGGCATTTGTAAAACGATGTACTGTATAAGTTTTCCTCAGCATGCTTACACAGTATATATAGATCAACAGTAAGTAATAAAAATAAGTTCATACACAGTTAATAAATAGTTATTGTATAATGCAACGTGGAAATTATAAACTAAGCAATATATTTCGTAACATGTAGCCTACTGGCTGTGCAAATGCGGTTGACAATATTCACACCACAATACACGGTCGAGCACCTCTACGGTTACTCTGGCGTTTACTTCATCGAGTAAAATAAACAGTTAGCAACTCAACATAACATAAAATCAAGTGTAGGGTACGTTAAAAATAACCCCGTTGCAGCAGACCTGCATACTCAGCGAATTTCAAATGCAAAACAACATATTTCAATCCAACATAGCGAGATTTGACATGTTTTGGTAAGCTCTATAAGAATAACATGGGGAGTGAGTATGCAGGTTTGCTGCTACAGGTATATTAAAACTGGGTGGTTTTAACTCAATATTTAGTAGATCTGAACTAGAAGAAGCTATTTACCAAGTTTTCTAAAGATATGTTGAAAAATAACGGAGATATAGAATTTTACTTATTTCCCATAAGATTAACATTGGGACAATGTACTGTGTTTACCGCTTTCAATATTTCGGTAACTAATGGACATAGAGCAGTGATTCAAAATACTAAATTGTTTGTTTTTTTTTGCTAAAAAATGGTTTTTTTACTAAATGGTACCAACAAAAAACTTTATTTTTCTATGTAAAAACTCAAAAAACCCCATTTTTTTGGGGGGGGGGTTAACCCCCTCTACCCCCCCTTCCGGTGATCCGATCGGGCTGGTTCACGAACTCGTCCGAGTGACTACCACTTTACACGTCTGTACCAATTTTTATTAAGATTGGACCATTTTTGCGGCGATATCACACACACACACATACACATACACACACACACACACACACACACACACACACGCACGCACGCACGCACGCACGCGCGCGCGCGCGCGCGCGCGCACACACACACACACACACACACAAATATATATACATATTAATTCGAACGAATGGTGTTTTTTGCTTCTGGTGGCCCCAAAACGAAAAATTATCATGGTCTCGGGCTTAGGTCTTACCATGAGACCTACGGTAATAGCTTCTTCCCTATTGGGGAAATTCGCTAAAACACAATTATAAATTATTTACAACTGGGCGCTGCCAATTTGTGGTTTCATATACCAAATGGTTTTAAGAACACGCTAAAAATCGGAAGTTTTAAGCAAAAATTACTAGTGACCTTCGTCAAGCCATTACAAAGGTTGGTATACCTCGATCCGTATATTTTTGTATCTATTTACCATAAAGGAAATCTTGCGAAAAAGTGCTTACTTGCTGTTTTTGTTTAATTTCTATGGCGCTATCATTACACACAACTAAACGAAGAGAGAACACTATACAGTAGCGCGAATATTAAGTGAGCCCTCCGCCTAGTATTCACTTATTTTTTCCAAATATCCGTACCAGACCACCGACAACGTTTTTGGACGGGTGGTTCGACCACGTCACTAAATCAGCCGCCCCCTTTTAAAAACAAGTAGGTGATTTAGACACTTAGTTTAACAAACACCTAAAATGAATAAAGGAATTAATCACTTGTTTTGCGGCGCATATTGAGTGCAGAAACCTTTGTAAAGCATATGTAGGAAAATTTATTTTGTTTGAGGCAAATGCCATTTTCCCCACCTGCTATGTGTTTAGACGCTTTTTACTACTTGCAATGATGAATAAAATAATATTTTGTCTCCCAGCGACAGTAAAGTGATTACTTCGTCTCCCGGCGGGAGGTCAAGTAAACCCTTAAGAATAAACATTGAAATAAATAATTCAAAAATTAGAGCGCCTTCAAGTTTCACGCACACATGCAAATATCAACAATATTCAACAGCTTGTAGGCGCTAACAGCTGATTTTGTGGCAGGAATAATCACATAACATTGACAACAATCAGCTGTAAAAGCGTTGACCAACAACAAACGGCTGATCACTGATGCATGAATACTGGTCGATGTAGCTACTCGTATGCAGGTACTAATTGCAGATTGAAACAAAATAAATATCAACTTTTATTTACTTATTTAATGGAATAGATGTTTAAAGATTGGACATTTTTTATTGCAAGTGGGAGAAAAATGTGTGTATTTCGAGACTCAAGCGCTTCGTCCCCCTCGTAAGACAATGTTTTACTTTACTCATTCACCACACAAATAACTTTACTAATAAACACTGACACTAAGTAGCGGTCAATCCCGAACAAAAACACACAAACCCTTGCTAAAAGAAATAGCGGACCTCATAGACGAGACCTGATGGCATATGCCGTCACGTACGTCACCAGCCGCGAAGCCGCGGAAACAAATCCGCGGCCGGCAAAAACCAGACGGCCGAAAAAGGTAATGAAAAATGCCGATGTCCTTGCGCCGGGTCGTGGTCACTTCGGCTTTGTCTTTGCCACTTGACAAGCCGTTCGTTCCTTTTTTCGACCCTCATATTTCTGCCATCTGTCTCATTCGGCGGGGCGAAAAACTCCGACAACTCCGACGCGGGTGATCGGGTTGAGTGGAGAATGCGCTGACCGTCGCATGTCGAGTTCAATCAGTTAGACCTTAGAATCCGTCTCCACCGTTAAATCGATGTTTAAATCGGTGTTTTCTGATTTGATATGATTTATCACATACTTTAATAAACGTAAGTTTTAATTTTGTTAATGGATAGCTTGTTGTAAATAAACATGTAGGTATTGTTTTTGACAATGTCGATTCCAGTAATTATTAATACACTTAGAATTAGAGAAACTGACAACCCTGTAGTATATGCAAGGAATGGAAAGATTAGGAGGTTTCCTAACTGGTTTGGTTTCATTTTAAAAATTGCGATGTATCTAGGAGTGAAAAGAAATAATGAAATAATGAAATAATGATTTATTCCTTCAATCAAAAATACAAGATCAACATAATGAAAAGCTTAGGAAATAACTAGCCACTTTTGCAAGTAATGTGGCTAGTGAAAGTAAACAATAATGTAAAAATACTGAAATTAATGTGAGTCCAGTCCAATATCAACATTTATCAAAACTCAGCTCTTCGCACCGTCTGGTTATCTTGAGCTTATCTGCTAACATAGGCTAACAAACACTCTAATTGGTACAATACTTAAATCGGTTCCATGTTAACTCGTAATATGGTGCAAGAAATTAACATCACTGAAATCAAATAGCCAGGAAGATAGGTTTTTGCTAAATAACTTTATATTTTTTGATTGTTTAATAATATGCGGCAGTTGGTTATACAATTTGCAGCCTGAATACGCAAAACTTTTCCTAAAAATATCTTTGTTAACTTTTGGCAATCTGACATACTGATTATTTATGCCTCTGGTAAAGTAATGCAAGTTTACAGGTCTTGTATTACCGCTTCTACTATAAAAAATACGTAAAACTTTGTAAACATATAAGTGTTGCACCGGGAGGATCTTTAACAGAACAAACAATGGAAAAGAACTATCTCTACGGGGTTTCTTTAAAATTATCCTTAAAAAATGATTCTGCATCGTTCTTATTCGCTTGATTAAATACTTGTGTGAGCTTCCCCAACAAACAATACCATACTGTAGTCTAGAGTGAATTAAGGCAATGTATAAAGAGCGCATTTGGTTTGTATCACAAATGTTTCTTAAAAAATAAAACTTTCGTATTGATAGCCTAATTTTTGCATGAAGTTCATTGATATGATTCACCCAACTTAATTTTTCATCTAAAGTAACCCCTAAATATTTAAAATGAGAAACTTGTTCTATTACTTCACAATTGAAAACTGTATTTGAACAGCAGCTATCTCGATGATAAACGATCGGGTGATCAAAGACAAATCCTCGTAAATCAAAATTTATGTATTTCGTTTTACTGACATTTATTACCATTTTATTTTTTTGACACCATGCCCGCAATAAAACTAAATCAGATGACATTTTCCTAACAATGATACTTGGATCTATTTGTGAGTAAAATAAGACAATGTCATCAGCAAATGCGTTTATATCGCAGCATATCAAAGATAAGACATTTTGTTCAAGTAAATCATTGAAGAAGATTAAGAAAAATGTTGCAGAGACCACCGTGACCGTAATGATGGATATATTTAATAGTGTAACCAACGTGGATGTAAAACGTAGAAAAGGTACATGGTTCGAAAATTCCAAAAGCTAACATACATTTGAAACTGACATTTGAAGCTAAATTACATGTGCATGGAGCCATAAGCCAATTTTTTACTATTAACTTTTTCTTAAAGCTGTAATGCAATTGGCCTCGGCTGTTTTACGACTATAGCATTATCAAATCAATAAATAAATAAATAAATAAATAAATAAATAAATAAATAAGTATACTCAATTGCAGGTAGCACGAATACTTTTAGTAAAGCACGACGCTGATCAAATGCAAGGTGGCGAACGATGTGAAATTAGGTTTCAGTACATCATGTTAGTTATAAGTACCGGTGAGTTTATGATCTGTTGACAATGTTAGAATAATGCCTTAATAAGTTTTGTTCACATTGTGTGACTGGCAGGTTTCATCACGTTAGTTAAAACTATGGTTGGGTTATGAACTACTTAAGTGATGTATCGATTACGATATTGAAACGATATCGTGATTACATAATCGCGATTGTAAATATCGAAAAACATCGATTTTAACGATGGAGTCGGATTCTAAGTTTCGCCTTTCGGTTTGTAGCGAACGGGTGTTGACCGTCGCATGTCAGGTTCGATCGTTCGGAACTTTGAAAATTCCAGATGAAATATGACGGTTGCAAACATCTGTTGATTGAATAGCGAAAAGCGTCGTGGTTGGTTTTCTGATCAGCTAATTGAAAAACATTGTGACTTTGAAGAAGAACTATTGACATTGAAGAACTTTGTGGATATAAAAATGTATAGTTTATCACGAAAATAAATCATGTTAACACTCCGAAAGGAAACCCGTTCCGCTGATATAAGCCTGTCACATAACATATGGAAGGTGAATATTCAATACTACTCATTTTAAGGTCTTAGCTTACAAAAAGTAACACAAATGATCATGCCCACTCTTAAAAAACTTCCGAAATTGATCTTTTTAGGAAAGGACCTTCGCTCCCATTTTATACCTGCAAAAGTACGCAGCCTTGGCGACTTTTATACTCTCGCAGTGTTTTCCATATGTAAGTGTACAGTAACATAAAAACTGTATAGCAACTAATAATTTAATGTTTTTCAACAAAACGGGGGGATAATCTTTAAATTTACAGCTGCAATCCTCTAGAGTAACCACAAGGGTTATTGTTTAATTGTTTGATAAGTCACAAGAGGTCGACTGAGCGTAAATCCTGCAAAGACTTCATTAAACTTGACTTTTTATGGAAAATATATGTTTTTCCTTAATTTATTCTTACTCGCTTCATTAAATCCTTGACCTTTTTCTTATTACCGTGGATCTTAAATTTTGAACAAAAGAGCAATAAACTAAAAGAGAACAAGCATGCGGACACTTTTTCTAAGATGGCGGTGCAATGTTTCTCACGATAACCATCCATTCCTTATATCATTAAGGAAAAAATAAACTAATTCATCACAAACGGGAGTTTTTGAAATGGTTTAGCGGCAAAGAGACCTTCGCACCGCAACCCACAGAATCGCGATTCAAACAAAAAACAACTTTAACAGCCGAACAAACGAACAAAAAACCAAACGACTTTTATTTTTTAACGACACGCAACAAGAGAGAAACCAAAAACTCAATCGGCAATTAAAGGGCTTTATAGCACTTGGAGGGCAGTAAATGTTGTCGATCTTATCATTTCGCGATTGTGACTTTTGCTGTCGGTTTAAGGCGAAGTCGAGATATTAGCATATCGGACTGGAAGCTGTAACAAATTCGAGCCTATCGTACGACCACATTATCACCAACACGTCGTGAAGACCGAATGTGGGTAGCCTTGGTGGAGAAAAAAAACAGGGCAAGTTGTAATAGCAAGTGTGTACCTTACAGAGAGATTTTCCTTAAAACATAAAAGTTATGATCGTCAAAATCGCATAAAAAAGGATCGGGAACTGCGCGATTGATTACATTGATTTGTTAGACAATTACGAATTGTAATTTTATAACTTATATACATTAACCTGAGGGACTGGTTCAAAGTTTCCTCAGTTCTTACTCTTGAAACAATAAAGGCTTGGGTATCTTCAAGTGCACTTTTCTTGCATTAGAATAATTTGTTGACTTTAAAAATGCATACCCGAGTGTCTGAGTGATGCTGGAAATTCCGGTAATTAATTTTTGTTTTGAAAGAGTTTTTAGACAAACCCATCTTACATTTATAATGAATTTTAAAAACCAATCAAATGTTTTTTTTTCGAGTGATCTCAATGATTCAGAGGCAGTGCAACGAAATACGAAATAAAGAAACGCCAAAGCACTGAGATACCTGTAGAGGTACAGGTAGAGGTAGAGGTAGAGGTGGAGGTAGAGGTAGAGGTAGAGGTAGAGGTAGAGTTGGAGGTGGAGTTTGAGGTGAAGGTAGAGGTGGAGTTGGAGTTGGAGTTGGAGGTGGAGGTGGAGGTAGAGGTAGAGGTGGAGGTAGAGGTGGAGGTAGAGGTGGAGGTGGAGTTGGATGTAGATGTGGAGGTAGAAGTAGAGGTGGAGGTAGAGGTAGATGTGGAAGTGGAGGAAGGTTGGAGGTGGAGGTGGAGGTAGAGGTACAGGTACAGGTAGATGTAGAGGTAGTGGTGGAGGTGACGGTGGAGGTAGAGGTAGAGGTGGAGGTGGAGTTGGATGTAGATGTGGAGGTAGAAGTAGAGGTGGAGGTAGAGGTAGATGTGGAAGTGGAGGAAGGTTGGAGGTGGAGGTAGAGGCAGAGGAGGAGGTAGAGGTAGAGGTAGAGGTAGAGGTAGCGGTAGAGATAGAGGTAGTGGTGGCGGTAGAGGTAGAGGTAGAGGTGGAGGTGGAGGTGGAGGTGGAGGTGGAGGTGGAGGTGGAGGTAGAGGTAGAGGTAGCGGTAGAGATAGAGGTAGTGGTGGCGGTACAGGTAGATGTAGAGGTAGTGGTGGAGGTGAAGGTGGAGGTAGAGGTAGAGGTGGAGGTGGAGGTGGAGGTGGAGGTGGAGGTAGAGGTAGAGGTAGAGGTAGCGGCGGCGTTGCGGGTAGGTGTACCGTGAACAGCCCGCGGCGACGGTCGAGGCCAAGAGCAGTGTCAAGGCCGGGCCAGGTCCGCATACACGCCGGATACCGCACACTGGACAGAGGTAGAGGTAGAGGTAGAGGTACAGGTAGAGGTAGCAGCGGCGTTGCGGGTAGGTGTACCGTGAACAGCCCGCGGCGACGGTCGAGGCCAAGAGCAGTGTCAAGGCCGGGCCAGGTCCGCATACACGCCGGATATCGCCGACTGGACAGAGGTAGAGGTAGAGGTAGCGGTAGAGATAGAGGTAGTGGTGGAGGTAGAGGTAGAGGTGGAGGTAGAGGTAGAGGTAGCGGCGGCGTTGCGGGTAGGTGTACCGTGAACAGCCCGCGGCGACGGTCGAGGCCAAGAGCAGTGTCAAGGCCGGGCCAGGTCCGCATACACGCCGGATACCGCACACTGGACTGGATTTATGTATCCGACTCTTTCTGCTACATCAACTACTTAAGCGATTGACATTTTATGGGCTCATTTTAGTTTCCAAATTCATCAAACATCCCGAGGCTTAATCCTCGGGAGTCTTAGCGATTTTCTGTAAGTGCTCCTTCAATAAGGGAGCTTTTTCTATTTCAGGGCTCTTCTAAAGTCTCCGTAAAGTTGTTTTCCTACAAAACTTCAAGCCGACCTTTCCAACTACGGACGCCTAAACTATTGAAGTCGGTTAAGAACTGTGGGTGGAATTTTGCACAAAATTCCAGCATAAAAGAAGAAGAATATATGTAAGTCTCCGATTACATTTTCATTTTAGGTTGCGCTGATTATGTTCTCAAACCACTTCAAGCTATAGTGTAAAGGCTAGACAGTGTTTAACCGAAAGTGAAAATGTTTGAGGTCGCCAGTTATCTAAATACTTTCGTCTATTTTATAGATTTTAAACGAGGTTATTAAACTGTTAATAGGTCTCTAAAACCATAAAAACAGAGTAATAAAATCGAATATTATAAAGCTAGGCATATTCAGAAATTTTTACACTGTGGCTACTCAGACACGCAAGTGACCTTAAATACAAAAGAATGTCATATTTAGAAAAAAATATTGCTTGCAGACCGCGGTAACGAGGTTAAGGGTTACATTCCAAACTAATATTTACTATTATGTTTGGTCAGTTATTTCCTAGTTATTTTGATACTTTAAATCCGAATGTTTTGTACTGCCAATTTAATTCTTCTACTGCAAAAATATAAGAAAAGTGCCTATGAACAAAGAAAAGAGAGGGAATGTTTGTTATTACGTGCATTTAAAACTATGTTAAAATACTACCTGACGAACTTAAGTTACGTTTTATTTCCCTATTGATCGGTTCGTTGTTAGTTCCGTGAAATCTCTCCAACTATCACTATTGGATTTTTTCCTTGCATCCACTAGGGATAGTGCAAGGAGTACACGTAAATAAGTGCGTCATTTTTAGGTTATGAAAACTTCAGTATACGGACTGAAACATATTGCATTACATGAGGGCTTATTTGCCTGAGATTATATTTCAATATAAACTACCTCCTCGCCTTGGATTGTAACAGCTTTTTGACAAGGAAACTTCAATCCAAGGAATTTTGAAGTTGGCCTTCAAATATATTAATAATTTAGTCAACAGTTCACAAATTAAGATTTTCCACCAGTGTTGGTCATATTGTGGGTTGAATATTTTTTTAGCTTTCAACGGAAATAGAGCAATTTAAAACCGTAGCTTACTTTATTATTTTTTTTAGTACTTGACACACATTTGTTGTTAAAATTAATTTGTTACTTGAAATTATTGGGCAACACCCACCTAGTAATATATTTGCCCCGCCCAAAAATTGTCATGTAATTTCGATTTAAATTTATTTCTTCTTTCGAGATGCTCCACGCACGGTATCTATAACTGTAAAGAGCATTTTCATTGACAATAGTTGTTTCACTATCAAAATGGTTCACTGGTTAATAGTGAGATAATAACTTTATTATCCTATTGCAATTTAAGGAAAGGTAAAAAATATAGTTAAATTACACCATTGTATTTATATTCTTATGAAAAAAACCCAACAACGAATTTTCATTTATAAAATAATTGATCTTCTTAAAACTAATTTGTAACTAAGGAAATTCCCTGCAAGGTCTCTGTAAAACCAACACAGAGAAATCAATAATATATATCAGTGCTTTAATTATCAAGTAAGTTGCAGCAAGTAGAAAATACATTTTCCTTTTCCTCTAAAGGCGGCCGCCTATTACCATAGTTGAGTCACTCACTCCCACTGACGTCTTATAAGTCAAGGTCGATCTGAATATGTCAGTTCTAAAGTGTAATCGTTTCGACAAGTTGTACAATAGAGAACCACGATAAATTAGCTGAAAAAAGAACGCGTATAAAATGGATGGTCGGATTTTCTTAATGGCTGTGGGCGGAGTGGCTATCGAATAACCGTTTGGGGTTAAAAGGTTTGCTTCGTTTGGCTTTAAATGGCTCCTCCAACTCGGTGGTTTTGTGTTTTTTTCTTCCCTCCCACATGCATTCTGTCTGCTAGCATTATAACAATACTTTCTTCTTAAAAACTGTTCTTTGTTTTTTTCGGATGGTTGTTCTCATTACGATCTATTAACCTCAACGGGGCTTCTTCCTTATAAATAGACAGTCTGCTAGTTAAAAAAATTATTATTTTTTAGTAAATACATTTACACAGTGCAGTACTGAATGAATCAATTATATGTACTGTACAGATTTTTAAGGTTTTCTGAAAGTTCTGAAATTCTTAACAGAAAATTGTACTTTTTAGTGCGTTGATTTAAACTTTAACGCCTGATAAAGACATTTTCTAGTAACGCCATTAAATTTTAATCTAGCCTCCAACAAAATTATTGTTCTTAATTTAGATTTTTTCGCAATTTTCCACGCTAATGGATTTTTTTTGTATAGAAACTCCTAAAATAATAAGTTTTCAATTCTTAAATCGATCATACTTTAGCAATATAGTTTTATTAGCATTATAGCATTATTTTAACAATCGTTAGTAAAATTGAAAGTTAACTAACTTTTTGTGAGTATGTTTTGCTACGAAAGTTTGAAATAAAAAAATCCTTGGAGGGATAACAGTTAACTGGTTAGTAATGCAACAAGTCCCCTTTAACCTCACATGCAATACAACAGTGCACACACATCCTTTGTGTATGGAACAATCGTTCATCGTTCATTAAGGCCACACATTATGAGAAAAATACAATGTTAAAATCACCCTGTAATGACTACCAGCGGCCTTATTAGATCGTTCAAACACTGACTATGAGTTTAAATCTCCGACTCCTGTTCAATCCCAAATTTACAGGCACAGTACTGCAGGCATGAGATAACTTTGTGGACAGTTAAGGTATAAGGCCAGCCACACTGACCGTATCAGCGGTGTACTGTATACTTCAGTCTTTCAGCCTTGGTTCAATGCTAACAGCTCTGTCAGTTGGGATACAAGCAACATTGTACACGGAATACACTTCCCATACCACTGTGCGAGTCAGGTACTAAATGCACTTGTCCTGTTCTTGAATTACTCAATCATACGAGTACGGTTTAAATATGTTTGCTTGCAGGTTAAAAACTATTTGATATTCGTTCGTCTATATATTATCTCTCTCTCTCTCTCTCTCTCTATATATATATATATATATAAGCCAAAACCCATTGACTGACTGACGAACTGATCACATTTTCTCAAAAACTATAAGACTTAGAGTCATGAAACTCGGCACAAATATATTCTTTACAGGCTCTAGATGCGTACACTGGAAAAATATCTTAGCGGAAAAGCAGAGGTTTTGCCCCAAGTCTAGAATCTGTACTCGCAAGACGTAAATAAGGACTTGGCTCACGTACAGGAGTGTTGTGTCTGGACCCAGCTCAAAGACTCGGCAGAGTTTTGGGCATTAGTACAGACGCAGGACTCGCAGTCCTTCTTTAAGAACTTTTTCTCTGCAATTACGCTCGAACTGCCGCATTTGCAAATAATCAGGGAATTTACCGTGATTTTAAGGAAAAAACATTAAAGTGACGTCATAGATGGTTTGTATACGTCACAAAACACGTCATAAGTTTATCCATGATTACTTACTGCCTGCATGCAGCCCATTGCATTTACGATAGGCGTATGGATGAGAACTTCAAATTATATCCATGTGATTTGGTAAAAGCAGTTAGTCTTTACCTTGTTTTAGTTCGCACTATCATCAAATATTTTATCTCAATGGAATAAGTATTTGTTAACCAAATCTGAACAGATTTAAGTCCGTTGTGTTAGTTTTATATTTGGGATTGAAAATTTAAATGTGATGTAAGTTTGAATAACAACATTTGGTTTCTATAATACAAATTTTATTAATGTTTTTACAGATTTACTTACTATAGTACCATTACATATAAATTAGTAAATACATATAAAGTAAATGGTAGTGAAACGTCTCAAAGAATATCAAATTTCCAATTTTTCAGAGAAAAAGCTTAGATTTTTGAAGAAAATTAAATCTTTTATTTGTCAGCAGATACTTATGTTAAATATTGTTTATTTTTAAATAGTTGCAAGGACACATCAATCAGTTTTAGACCTAAGATTAATTTTATCTGCCCAAAGTTTACACGAACATATTACCAAAATAAACGGTATCAGGAAACTGACACATACTTTCTCCCTTCAAGTAATTTAAAACCAGAAAACATATTTAGTGAAATAAAACAAATTAACAATTAATTATCACACAAATATATGCCAAATGTTATCAAAAACGGTTAGTAAATAACGGAGATATCGATTTTTAATTATTTGCCATGAGAATAACATTGGACAACGTACTGCGTTTACCGCCGAACTAAAATATCAATTATCTCCGCAACCAGTTGACATAAACTCATGATTCAAAATACTAGATTATTTAGTTTTTCAAGTCAAATTTAATGGTTGCAAGTATATTTTCTTTAGAGGTCACAGATTTTGTGAAATTTCAAAAATATGAATATTTTAACACTTAAACCCCCATAGCTTCTGAACCTGAATTTTTACAGACATGCGGGTGGTGTCATTTTGTTTGTCATCTTAAGCACTAAAAACCATGAAATTTTTATCAAAATCGTTAGAGCCGTTTTTGAGAAATTTGGATTTTTGTAATTTTTTATGGGTTTTTATGGTGTAAATACCCTTAAAAATCAAAAATTCAAAAAAATGAAAAATACGCCTGGAGATACCACCGCTTTATACCTACATGCCAAATTTCATGAAAATCGGTCCACTGGTGTCGTCTCTAGCTTTGTTTACATCCACACACACACACACACATACATCCACACACACAGACAGACAGACACCACGCCAAAAACCATTTTTTTGGATTCAGGGAGCACTAAAACGAATATATCCACTACCAACTCAAATTCGAAAATTTTGACGAAAACAATACTTTCTCCATATACATTGTATAGGGGGGAGAAAGTAAAAAGTAATTGCACTGTTTAAATCCTGCTTCGATTTTTAATAACTCAGGGATTTTTAGCAGTCTTAAACAAGATGAATTGTAAGAAATAGAATGCAGATCTAGTATAACCTTGCATTGATTTGCTGCCACTTTTAAATGTATCAAATAAATATGTTAGGGAAATAAATTGTAGCTATTAATGGTGTAATTACCTTGTACTGTCAAAGTGATCCTTTGTAGTCTCATATTATGGGCTACGACAGTTACAATCTCAGAGAGATCTTCCTCAGGCGATGGAAATCAAATTTCATTCCAGTGAAAGTCGTCAAGAAGCATTAAAAACCATCATGACACATACCCACGTAACACAAACGGATAGACGCACACAACGAACAAACAGTACTTTTTATAAAAATTCCGGTACCGGGAAACACGCACGACACGTACGGAGGGCTCGTCTAGACTCAATTACGCAATAAATTGTCACTGTAGAGAAGTACCATTAGGCGTAAAACTGCACTTATAACTTCTTCACATGCTATTCAACAACTACATTCGTCAACAGAGAGCCGTAACGCAGTGTATATAGCAGTCTACACCTGAACATACAAGTCAAGAAACATCGGGCGTGGTTAGAGCTTGGATGGGTGACCGCTAGAAGGACCCAGACACTTTTTACTGATTTTAAGTCAAAAATACCGGTAAATGCAGAGACTAGGTAAGTCATTGCATAGAAATCGGTTGTATTTTACGAGAGTAGGAATGTATATTCTGTGATAAACTGTGGTGAAGGCAAAATGAATCGCAGGATATTCTGAGAAAAGTCTCTGCAATTACGAGAACCATCTCTGATCGGCAGGACTTACAACCGACAGTAATGACGTCATAGCCAGTGACGTCATAACTATGTAGACAAACTAAGTCCTGATTTTCCGTGTGGCGGCCTCACTGCCGGAGCATTGAGCCGGGTCCAGATTGCAGTGGGTAACCCGCACACCCTTATTTACGTGTATTTTCCACGTATTTCAGGACTAAATTTCTCACAGTGTACTAAGAAAGTATTTTGCAATATTTTGTCTCTAAAGGCCTAAATATGGTATATTATAAAATACAATATGGCGGCCACTTTTAGCTCCCAAAGCTTAATTTCTCGAAAACCACAAGACTTTGGGCCATGAAGCTTGGTACAATTATTCTTTATAGGCTTTAGATGCGAAAAAAAGGTTTTAAAAATATTCTTTCTCAGACGGCTAAAATAGATTCAAAATGGCAGCCATTTTAGTTTTTCCTAACTATGGATGGGAGTCCTGTAGAACATTTTCAGAGAACAGAAAAGGTACGAGAACTAATCCACTGAAATAATAAAATTTAAAATTTAACGAGAAACTTTTTTGGGAAATAGGTTTTTGGCCAAGATATTTACCTCCTACTTTTTCTTACAGTTTTCGGTTTATTTTAAAAAACGTGCTAAATTCAGATTGATGTCAAGTCAAAAATCCATCCTTAGTGTCTTCTTTGTTTTATATTCCGGGTTATCCTCATTCTCTGTATTGGGAAATTGGAGGAAGTTAATTTATACCATTTGCTAATCATGAGGGGAACATGTTTAGAGGAAGCGTTACACTTTCTCATTTTCATCTAGAGTGGAATTATCAGCTGCATCTTAAGGGTGTAATTGCACGCACATGACCCAAATAAAAATCAGTCCATTTGTTTATTATTCCTAAAAATTGCACAAGGCATAATATAATTGATTTAAAATGATCTATCCTTTCAGCTGGCGAAGCTGCGGGTATATCCGCTAGTCATCCATATAATCACCAACGACCTTATTAAAACTCCGACTTTAAACTGACTTTAAACCTACGAATGTTGTTCGATTTCAAATCATAAAGGCACACTATCGAAGATATGACGTAACTGTGTGTGCCGATCAGATTTGAGGACAGCTAAACTGACTGAGTCAGCGGAGTTAGGTGCTCCACTTCAGTCTTTCAGCCTTGGTTCAATGTTAACAGCTCCGGTAGGTGGGAAGCAAGCAACACTGTACACAGCAAGCGACACTTATTATACAGGGCGTTTTTTAACGCAACCCATTTTTAAGATTGAATAATGCACATATAAATATGAAATGAGTATTTTTGTTAATCTTTACATATTAGAGAATCTATTAATTAAGTTTGATTACATTTAGTTTACATGTGTTGAAAAAATCCGCCATTGGCATTTGTACAAAGTTGTACTCTCTCCATCAAATTCCTGAACTTGTGTTGCAAGGTACGTCTTTGAATTTCTTGCATCACATTAATTGCAAATTTTGTTATGTTTGTTTTGAGGTGCTGAATATCCTGTGAATTGTTTTTGTAGGCATTACGTTTATGTATCCCCAAAGAAAATTATATAGTGGGGTCAAATCCGGGAATCTCGGGGGGAATAATCCTTCACTGATAAAATAAAGTTTTGGGTTGCGTTTGAAAAAACCCTGTACTGCTGTGCGCGGCAGGTGCTAAATGCACTTGTCCCGTTCTTGAGTTACAATCAGTCGAGTACGGTTGTAGTACGGTTGTATTGTACGGTTTAATTGCTTGCATACTTAACAATTATTTAAAGTTAGTTCATTTTTAAAATATGTACTTACATATTATTTGTTTAGTTTGTAGAAAATAAAACTGACGATAAAGGTGTGTGGCTATAAGATTCATAATACACCTTAAAACTGTGACATGGCGGTGACTAGCCAATAAATTAAGGCAATTGTGATTTATGACTATTTGCCTCGAAACAACTTCAATTAAAAAATTAGTATTAGGCTATTTTACATTGCAGTGGGCGCACTTGCAAAGTTTATAAATTTTAAGTTATCATTTTCATACCATTTTAATTGAAGAAAAAAAACGTTAAGTGCATAAGACGTAGTTGCAATAATTTTAAAATTAAAAGACGAACATAGAATATGTCTGCGTGGTAAAAACGCATTTTAAAATATCCCGTTACGTTACGCTATAGCTATTTCTTGTTAATAATCAAATGTCCTTGGGGGCTTTTTATAATATTCAAATCCTTGCAATACCTGTATTACAATTACGTATTGAGTGAGTTTTACTCAAAGTCAACATACACACACGCATCAGTTAGTTCAGGGTGAATATTTAGAAGATCTGAACTAGAAAAAGCTATTTACTAAATTTATCAAGATATGTTGAGAAATAACCGAGATATAGAATTTTACTTACTTCCCATAAGGTTAACATTAGGACAACGTACTGTGTTTACCACTTTCAATATCTCGGTAACCAATGGACATAGAGCAGTGATTCAAAATACTAAATTGTTTGTTTTTTCTAGCTGAATTCAATGGTGCTAACAAAAATTTGATAAATTTTATTTTCCTAGGTAAAAAACTCAAAAAAACCCATTTTGGGGGGGGTTATCCCCATTAACCCCCCTTTCCGGTCGTCCGATCGGGCTGGTTTACGACCTCTTCTGAGGGAGTACCACTTTACATGTCTGTACCAAATTTCATTAAGATCGGACCGTTTTTACGGCCGCTATCTTGCTCACAGACAAATACATATATATATATATTCGAACGAATGGTGTTTTCTGCTTCTGGGGGCCCCAAAACGAAAAGTTATGATAGTCTCGGGCTTAAGTCTTACCATGAGACCTACGGTAATAGCTTCTCCCTATAGGGGAAATTCGCTAAAAGCAACCATATAATACCTTTTAGTCTCACGTTAAAAAAAGATCCACTACTCTAGACCCAGCGACGAACCATTATTTCACAAAGACAAACGACCAGTCATCTGCGAGTCGACGGAAGGCGCGCTCCGCGTTTTTAAACTTACAAAAAACAAAATCCCGATTGAATTAAGATCGAATTTGGCAGCAGACCTCCCATATATCTTTTGAGATCGACTTGATGAATTCCTCAGTTCGGACCGCCCGCGCGGGTGAACTTGTTCCTTGATTTATTCATCGCCGCGCGAATACATAAGTTACATCTCATTCGAATGGGAGCGAGAACGTAAAAATGACATAATCGCGCCTTTAAAAGACATTTGTGGATAGTGTGTCCGCCCAAGGACGGCGGGGGTAGCCGGTACGGCTGTTAAGGTTATTTATTTCACTTAACGAGGTTGTGAGGATTATTCCGAAGGTAAACTTTGAAAAAAGAGCGTGTTTAAAGGTTTTATACTCACTTTGTTATATAAAAAAGGTACAACTACATTACTGTATTTAATAACTGTTCTTAATCAACTGAATACCGGTTTTAAAATTACATATTTGAGAACCATATACTTTTTACGGTTCATTTAAATTTATAGGTATATTTAAAAGCACTGAAATGCAGTACAAACCCCTTAACCCCCTTAAATTTGATGGTCCGAAGTTGATTAAATTAAGCTAAAAATATTCGCTTAGAGGGAATAATGAAAGAAATCGTAAAATGTATGCTTGCGAACAGAGATAAGATCTAAGATCATTAATAAAAGACTAATGATTGAAGGAAAAATTCAGTTAATTTACCAGTAAACATGATCATTTATCCAAATGTAATCCAATAATAAATAAACGGTATCAGGAAACTGACACATACTTCCTCCCTTCAAGTCTTTTAAAACCAGAAAACATATAAAGTGAAATAAAACAAATTAACAATTAATTATCACACAAATATATACCAAATTTTATCAAAATCGGTTTGTAAATAACGGAGATATCGGTGTTTAATTATTTGCCATAAGAATAACCTTGGACAACGTACTGCGTTTACCGCCGAACTAAAATATCAATTATCTCCGCAACCAGTTGACGTAAACTAATGATTCAAAATACTGGATTATTTAGTTTTTCAAGTCGAATTTAATGGTTGCAAGTATATTTTCTTTAGATGTTACAGATTTTGTGAAATTTGAAAAATATCAGTTTCTTAACACTTAAACCCCCATAACTTCTGAACCGGAAATTTTACAGATATGGGGGTGGTGTCATTTTGTTTGTCATCTTAAGCACTAAAAACCATGACATTTTTATCAAAATCGTTAGAGCCGTTTGTGAGAAATTTGGATTTGGTAAATACCAATAAAAAACAAAAATTCAAAAAAATGAAAAATACGCCTGGAGATACCACGGCTTTATACCTACATACCAAATTTCATGAAAATCGGACCACTGGTGTCGTCTCTAGCTTTGTTTACATCCACACAGACACACACATCCACACAGACACACACATCCACACACACACACACACACACACACACACACACACAGATAGGCAGACAGACAGACAGACACCATGCCAAAAACCATTTATTTGGATTCAGGGAGCACTAAAACGAATATATCCACTAACAACTCAAATTCGAAAATTTTTACGAAAACAATACTTTCTCCATATACATTGTATAGGGGGGAGAAAGTAAAAAAAACTAAAACATGTGATGAGCAAATTTGAGCAGCTATATATACGACTGTGCAATGATTTGTGGAATCATTAAAAATAATGACAAAATGAATGACCTTTATTTTAACAACTCGGTAAGTAAGTTAAACTATCAATGCCACTTAAAATATTTAATTACATAGGCAGGCCTATATATGATTCTTCACTCTGTGAGACGAGGGAAAATATACTTCCTCCTTAAACCAGCGAATGTTTGTGTATTTTCAAAATGGAAGAAAACACAGGGTTTTTAAATTGGAATTTATTTATTTGGATATTAATTAAGGTAGATCGAGTCCTATTTACAGACTTGGCTTTAAAAAATACCGTGAGTGGGCTATGCGCCTTTCGTACAGGACAGAGCGTTCTCTACTATTCGCAGCTCAAAATACACACGTAAATTTAGTTTTTTTGTTTGTGCGAAATTCGTAATTTCTTTCATCATTAATATACGTTTCATGACTTGAATTTCACTATTTCAACATTGAAATAGTAAAACGCAAGTCATCATCATGGAAAACTTGTGCTCTATGAGTCTTTTATGTTTTAAATGTTCACGTGAAGGAATATATTTTAATAATAATGACGAAATCTCACACCGAGAAGATGAAAAGTTGTAGCATGCCATAAATATAAAACAAATGGTACTGAAGATGGCATTGCGGTGCTGAAACCTATAGGTCTCCCTAATATATATACTGTACATGTATAATAAAGGACATGTATATACTGTACATGTATAATTGTATGTATGTATATGTATAATGTACATGTATGATCGTAAGGTAAGATTAAATATTAAATAATGTTGTCACTTTGTAATGTTTTGAACAGTGCTCGTGTTCTAATGCAAGTATTAAAAGTTGTTCTTCCAATGAGTGACTCATTAACACCAATGAGTGGGCACCATAGGTTACCCATAAGCAAGCCGGTTTTAGTAGGATTGTTCAAGGCCCGCATTGGTCTGTATGACAGGACGCTTAGCAAAGTAGAAAAATAGTGTTCTTCATAAGTAGAATATATTAGATTTAATGGAGAAAGTAATGTTTTCGCCAAAATTTTCGAATTTGAGTTGTTAGTGGATATCTTCGTTTTAGTGCTCCCTGATTCCAGTGTGTCTGTGTGTCCATGTCCATGTCCGTGCGCGCGCGTGTGTGTCTTTAAGCACGATAACCCGATCGTAAAATGGTCAGATCTTATTGAAATTTGGCATGGACGTGTAAAGTAGTAAATATTCGGACGAGTTCGTAAACCAGCCCATCCAGACCACCGTAAGGGGGATAAAGTGGGACAACCCCCACGAAAATGGGGTTTTTACCTTTTTTACATAGAGAAATAAAAATAGTCCGATTTTCCTTAGCACCATTGAGTTTAGCTTGAAAAAGCAAACAATTTAGTATCATAAATCTCTGCTCTATGTCCATATTGATTACCAAGATACTGAAAATGGTAAACACAGAACGTTGTCCCAATATTGTCGTTATGGGGAATAAGTAAAATTCAATATCTTGCTTCTTTCTCAACATATCTCAATAAAACTTAGTATATGGCTTCTTTTAGTTCAGCTCTTCTAAAAATTGAATTAAAACCACCCAGTTTTAACAAAACTGAGGCAGCAAACCAGCATACTCATTCCCCATGTTATTCATATGGAGCTTACAAAAACACGTCAAATCTCGCCATGTTGGATTGAAATACGCTCCTTTAGCATTTGCAATTCGCTGAGTATGCAGGTCTGCTGCAACGGGGATGTCATTTACCTCCGGGTTGCGCGAATACTTTAATAAAGCACGACGCTGACAAGACTGAT
Source organism: Flexamia atlantica (assembly GCA_035578135.1). Classification (NCBI taxonomy): domain Eukaryota; kingdom Metazoa; phylum Arthropoda; class Insecta; order Hemiptera; family Cicadellidae; genus Flexamia; species Flexamia atlantica. The sequence continues at coordinate 7,426,715 of JAQJVK010000004.1, read as the reverse complement.
AATGAATCAAATGCAAGGTCGTGGAGGATGTGAAATTAGTTTTTTGTACGTAATGATAAAGCATAGTTAGGTTATGATATTTCGATAAAGTCTGAATATACTTTAATAAGCTTTATTCACATACTGTTACTGCCAGGTTTCATCACGTTAGTTAATTGTAGTTGGATTATGAACTACTGATTAGTGATGTCTCGATTACGATATCGAAACGATATCAAGATTAAAATATCGAGATTGTAAATATCGAAAACTTCGATTTTAACGTTGGTGACGGTTTAGGTCTAATTCCGTTATCTGCCCACAACTGGAAAACTTTTTCCTATTGGATGTATACATTTTATGGATAAGTCTTTTGGTTACTGGATGGTTCGCTAAGCATATTAAGATAATTTCTGAATAATTCGGTCAGTAATATTGTCGCTCTTGCCTTATGTGTCAAACATAAAGATAACGGTAATATCGACGACGCATCGTCGCGCCGGCCTCTGGTTAGGCTGGGTTAGGTTAGGTTGGGTTAGGTTAGGTTAGGTCAGTTTATTCTATAAAATACATTATTAAATATTAGATTAGATTTGATCCTAACCTATCCTAATCCAACCTAACCTAACCTCTCCTCTTGTGTTGCCGCTACTACAGGTAACGGAGACATGAGATAAGATAACGGCGACATGCTTAAGATAACTCTCGGATGTAAAATCAGACTGTGTATGAATAAAATTTGTTTCTATAATTTTATTTTACATATCCAATTACCTCTGCACATCCTATTTATTTGTTATATTAGTCTACATTGGAAATACACAGTTGTGGGCAGATAACGGAATTTGACCTCGGTTTATTAAGTTTCACTCGTTATAATTTGCCACCGGAAAGACGGCCCGGCCGATTATCCATTCACAAGGACGGTGGCAGGACGGCAGGACCGGGCCCGAATTTGTCCGCCCGACGGGACGCTATGCAAATCACCGCCGCTTATCTGGACCGCGTGTAAGGCCACATTACTGTCCTCGTTTCTCATTTCGATCGACTCATTAGCGACTTTAGTGCTTTTCCAATGTAAACACACGGGGACATTTACATCGGAGTTCCGCGCGGCGGCTTTGGCGGCCGGTCGGTATTTTTTTAGGTGTTCGACATAAAAAAATATGTTTTAATGTTTGCGACTTTGTGTCGGCTGCCGTGTACGTCGAAATGGACATTTCATTCACCGGGAAAACTGTAAATCTCGTTTTATTCGAGTGGAAGAGTGAAAGAAAATACAGTTGTTATTGAATGTAAATAGTCTGTAGAATTTGAGCTCCTGTATTTTAAACCTCCTCCATACTATCGTAAAGTTATCTTTGAACAGCTCCTTAGAACGATTTTAGATTTGTGCTATCAGATCTCATAAACATCCTGGTTAATTAAAGGATAATTATAAGTCGCTTGTTTAAGTTAGACTGCTGGGAGGATGCACCAACCGTAAACTTCTTTAAATTATTTTTATTGGATTTTATTCTTACTAAAAATTGAGGCCTATTTAAAATTTATTCAGCAGTTGTTTGAAATTTATCTAAAATTACGAGCACTGCTCTATGACAAAAAAAAACATTATTTGAGAAGCTGGATGATAATAATAATAAGCGCAAAGGAATGTCTGATAGGTACTTCATAAAGTTTTACAAAAAGGAAGAAACAATTCTTGGACACACGAATATTGCAGAAGAAAATAATGTAGATTAAAAATAAGGCGGAATGTATGGGGATTACCAACTACATCTTGGTCATTACCAAAAGGAATCTCCCTCAGAACATAAACAGTAATATAGTTGAAAATTACTGCGTAAATGGTGTAAGAGATGTAACAGAATCAATTAATTTGAGCGAAGAGCGCCTGACGGGCAACTGATGCAAAACGCAAGCAGCACCCTTATTGCAGTCTGCGGATTGAAGGCACCCGCTTTATTTACAGAAGGGCTACATTAGATACATTAGCTAAAATGGCGATCTACCCAGGTAGGTATTTTAAGCCAAGTATGAATGACAGATGAGTGAAGGATGATTGTGGCGCGATCTTGTAGTCTTGTTACTGACTAAGGCCGACATGTTCCTTAGACAGGACTGTTAATTAACAGCACTACAGCCAATGGCAACTAATGGACCTACATTTTAACGTGGGATCCGAACCCCGATTTTGCCTCGGTTAACAATTTACGAAATGGTCTAATTTCGAGGGTGTCCCATGAACGAGTACTCAATAGTGCGGACGTTAATCCCCACTTGGGAACACCGCGCCCACAAGCCATCGCTCATAACTATCCACAATTCGTGACCTCCAAGTAGCTGGATTACTCCAGTCTCCCTCGACTACCTTCCCCAAAAAAGCCAATGTAATTTATGAACTCAGTAAATCCTTAACCATTCATCCACAATCATTAAATTGTAGCTTTGCGCTTCGTTCGCAGCATTCGCAAGCGAGAGCGCATTACTCCATTTCGGGAGCCAGCAGGAGGCCAATGGAGGCCGTATGCAGGATGCAGACTTGCAACCTCATCCACCGGCTCATGGTTCATCAGGAGCCTCAGTGCCTGGTGGAAAGACTTGTTGCTCGAGGGGAGGTGGCTCTGCGTAGTCATAATAATAATAATAATAATAATAATAATAATTGTCTTTATTTCAAGCGTTTTTCAACATTTGAATCTAGTACTCGGCAGGACGTCTTGCTACACTTTCGAAAGGTGCGTTTGGAGGTGGGTAAGAGAGGATTTTCCTACCTTGGCCCCAATGATATCCCCTTAAGCCTTAAACAGCTTAGGGTCGTGGCTTTTAAGGCAAAAATAAAGAAAATTGTAAATGGACAATGTAATTGTAAATATTTATTTATTTATTTATTTATTTAGAAACGGGTTACACCAATTTTACAAAAATGTGTATACATGCAATAATACAATGACAAGTGCTGAAAATAAATATACATGCATTGCCTTAAAGCTAATTTAGAAACAAAATGCTAGCAGACAATAAAAAATGCAAAATGCTAAAGCTAATACATATTGGGTGCAGTACAACAAAGTGTAGGCTACAATGGGAATAAAAATTCTGAATAATCAACTAATAATATTGTGCATGCCTGACAACAATTGATCAACAAGCAAAACGAGTGAATGTGACAAGTATAACGATAAATACAAATAAGGTAAATAATTACAATGCAAAAGCGAAGCAATACAAACAAAGCAAACAAAATACACGTACATGCAGAGAGTAAATGCAAAGAAAGTACAAGATACAATATTAAGTTAAAGGCTGACAAAATCAATGCAAGTAATGCCTTCGATACAGTAATTATATGTAAACAAACAACAAAAAAACAAAACAACAACAAGTAATACAAGAAGCTCAACAAGAAATAAATATACAATAAATAAATTTACATTCAATCAACAAGCAATTGCCTCACAAAACTTGATCAAGCCTCTCTTGAACTGGTTGTCGGTCATGTGGAAGATGTCGGAAGTTGCAGGAAGGCTGTTGCCCAGTCGGTGGAATCTTGGCAGCGGGCTATTGTATGACTTGTATATTTAGAAGTACGCATCTCTGCTAATTTAATTTTTATTTTGCATTTTTAATTTAGGTGTAATGACCTGAGTTTTGTAAAACAGTACTGTACTGAAAGACGCTCGGAAATAAAAGGCATTTTTATTTATTTATTTAAAAATAACCGTAAAATAATTTCGAGCTAATGCTTAATCTCGAAATCATCTTCAAGAATATCATCCACTTGAATAATTCGAGATATCGTCCACTTCGAGCCATCAATGTCTGAGTTAGCAAGGTATGAATGCGGCAATTTTCGTGACTGCCCATGGCCTTCGCGCGGCCGGCCAGCTGACCCTAGACAGACCCGACCACTCCCAGTCTCCCAGTCTCGCATATTCATGTCCCTCATTAGCCTAAGCGGGCGTATTACAGTTTTGTTTTGGCGAAACGTCAGATCCAATCAGATCCAATCACTCCAGATTAATGTTAACAGCTAAGAATTCTCCTTTTATTTTCCGCGCAATGCATGCAGTCCACGCGAGTTGACAATTGAGATTGATCTTTCCGGCGTCGGAATCGTTAGGAAAACCACCGTCCTTTTAGTTGGATATGTTCTTTTTACACTTTGAGATTGCTTAGTTCACATATTCGCTGTAATTGGCGTAACAAATTTTACTCGACCATAAGATTCAATTGAACCTTTCAGAAAGAGCAGTTCAAGTACTCGTTTTGTTTTGTTTAAAGTTCAAGGTTGTTTTAAAGTAACCTGAGATTCTGTTACTTTTATTTTCTGCACGATGCGACCCGTGCGAGCTGGCACTGATCTTACCTGTATCTGAATTGTTAGGATATAATCGTGCGAATTTGTAGGGTATGTTAAATTTTTGCACTTAAAGATAGCTTCGTTTACATATTCACTGTAAGTGGCGTAACAAATTGCGCTAGATTACAATGTGCGATTAAATCACTCAAAAAAGATAATTTTAAATATTTTAATGGTTTTTTCAAAAGTTCAATGTATTAAAGTTAACCGAGCAGATAAACCAATGGGACTTCAATGAGTTTTATGCTTCAAGCCTTCAAAAGATTTTATAACCGTCGACATTTGATAAACTCAGAAACATATAAAAGCATACAAATTTACCAATATACATCGAATCTATATTTCACGGAGGCATCCTACACACATAAAGGACTATACTCTTTAAATATACTGGTACATTTTCTTTTCAACTAAAATATTAGCTTTTTCGACAGACACCTATATAACCTATAAACTAAAGTATTACTTTTTCGACAGACATAAAAGAGGATGTTGGTATATATATTTAGTTGGCAGGGATAAACACAAAAACCGCTGGACCGATGACCACGAAACTTGGTACATACATGTAGAATTTCATGGAGTAGGTTTATACACCTTCAATTTCGTGATAACTTTCAGGGCTTAGCCCTGGGACCGTCTTAAAGGTACCCATGTCAGGGATTTTGAAATAATTTGAGTTAGATTTGTTTACTAACAAAACATATGAAAGTAAAATTTAAAACAGGTGATGTAAATTACTATGGTATTTATTTCTGCTATTTAACTGTATTTTTGTTAAAATGAGGATTTGTTACTTGGTGCCAGGTGGTCAATGAATTAGACTTTTGCATTTTTTCAAAGTGCAATACACTATATAAAATGCTGATAATATGTAGTATAACATAAAATAAATAACTGATTACTGAAGGACTCCAAAGATCACTGATCACTTATACTTGAAGGACTTTTTTATGACAACTAACTGCTATTTAAAGAGGAAGAGTGTGCTACTGTAAAGAATTGATTTTACCTACAACACTTTAAAAAAATTGCCGGGACGGCTCATTCAAACGTTTTGCTCAATATAGAGTCTAAAAACGTAAGACAGCACTTTTTAATAATTGCTGGAGTGGCATTGTGATTTTTTGTTCAAGGTAGACCCTAAAACCTTAAGAAAATGATCTTTTACAGTGAATAAAATTTCAAGCTAACTTCTTTGATTCCTCTAACACGTATGCCTTCATGAGGGAAATAAATAGGATTTCTAATACGCAGGTCTGCTACGACGGGGGTGCATAATAAAGTTTTAATTAAGGGTAACATATGCGAGCAGATTCAAAGTGCCGTCGAAAAAGCCAAGGGTGCCGTTCCTTATATTGTGCCCCATGATCATCATCAGGGCAAGCTCAGGTACCGTGGAAACGACCATTAAATGCTTCTCGGCGTTCGTCTCTGTAAATTGGCCTCTTGAGTGTGTGAGCGCAATCCTCTTCACCTGATAGCACGATCGACTGGACAGCCGACACAAGCAAAACGCACTTGCAAGAGGAAGGACCACCGATATTGGGCATGAGCCTACCCAGGGGGCGTTGGATATGGTCACATTTTTTTATGTACAGGCAGTTTATGCAGGAATATAATTCCCCCGTCGTAGCAGACCTTCGTACTAAGAGCGAATTTTTTAAAAACTTTTGCTTTATGGAAGTACATTTGATATGTTTGTGATACATTAGATTTTACAATAAGAAAAATAAATGGGAAAGCAAAACTATATAATTCATGGGTGATAGTGTATGTATAATTTTAATCGTGAGCGAAGCCACGGGTTCTTCTAGTTTTAAAATAAAATCTTCATTAAAACGGATAAGAAACAATCAAAGATCCTTTTATGAATGGCAATAAATAGGCTTAACAAACTTGTAAAATGTATCCAACCTTAACAATTATCCTTTAAATTATATACGAAAACATTACAAACATTTTCCTGCCAGTTCATTGAAAATGACACTCAAACAAACAATAAAAACCGAAGATGCGACCATAACCGAATGTCACCGTCATTGACGGGGTTTTTATTCCTGCTTAACTCGCTGGTCATTAATACTCCACGCCCCCCCTCTCCCCTCCCCCCTGCTGGGCACAAGATTTATTTCTCAATTAACAATTCTGTCGTCTCTCGCACGAATTGGAGGCTGTTTAGTGATGAAATTTATCGATTCTACGGCCTTAGGGACTAATTAGCTAGTAGCTTCCAAAGTGTTCAGATAAACTGTAACCTATCGAGTGCGAGTTTAAATTACTCTTCTCAACAGTTTAAATTACGTTGTTCGACTCTAAATCTGGTTCAGATTTGTGAGTTCTGATGTAAATTGATTCTGTTAATAAGATAAATCCGGTAGTAGAGTGCCTGCATACTCAATTCATTAACTGGTTGAATACATAATACACACTTTTTTGAAAATGCAAAGACAAAAGTCAAAAGACAAAAGTCGAAAGACAAAAGTCGAAAGATAAAAGTCGAAAGACAAAAGTCAAAGCAGTCAGCATAGTGTAGTAAGTTTTACAAGTGTAGATACAATAATTAGTTTTGTACACACGTTTATTGTTCGTATTCTTCTCTATAAAATAACTAGTTTCCACTACTTTTCGAATTTAGGGGTCCACACATCAGCACCAGCCAATTGAGGATTTCATCTTTTAATTCAAGGTTGTTAAGGGCAATGTTTTGTATTTTATGAAGATTACAAACAATGATCGACCCAACAGACTATCGTCATAGATAATTGTTGTGAATCATCATATTTCAGATCTTTGTAAAAGGTTAAGTAGAGTGAGTTTTGCTCTGAGACGATATTTCCTTTATTAAATGTAGAGGTCCTGATAAAGGTTTATTATGGTTGTTTTCAGTCTGTTCTAACCTACGGCATAGAAGTTTGGGGTGGTTCTGCTCATACCAATAAAGCATTTTTAGAACAGAAAAGAGCAATTCGGATATTGTCTGGCTTTGCTCCCTCTCAGTCTTGTAGAGGAGCTTTTAAACGCCTTGGGATAATATTTTTAAAGTAGTTCTGATGGTCAAACTCAAAGCTGGTTCACTTCCGATCGTGGGGGAAGGCCACAGGTATCCTACAAGACATGGCACAAACCACCTTCTCCCTCAAATCCGTCTATCCTTGAGTGAAAGAGAAGCGCTCCATGCCGGTGTTAAATTTTTTCACAAACTGCCAAATAATGTTAAAGAAAGAAATAATTTAAAGTCGTTTAAAAAGTCTCTAAAGCATCTTCTCTTAGAAAACGAGGCCTTCACTGTAGATGTTTTCTCTTTGCCTGACTGTGACATTCCTTTCCAGAGTACTGTAGTTTTATTTCTTTATTTTATCGATTGTTTCAATTTGTATTTTATTTTGACGACTGAGATATACAATTGTAAACTTTGTATCTACTCAGAAAATAAATGACTATGACTATGACCAAGCCTGTAGCTAATTCAGACACTGTTTCCTACAACGGGTTTGCAGCTTACCATCCACATTATAGACTTTAAGCTGTCAAATGGCTAAATTTGAAATAGTTTTCTATACGTTGTTTCTAATACATTAGACTGAGTTTTACGTTACAGCTTGTTACACTCAAAAACTCTGCAAATACATTTCTGATACTGGACGCTTCCAAAACCACATAATCCCTGTCACCTATATTCAGTTGCATAAAAGGACTACAAACATTGCAGCCGACACTGCAACAGCGCTATAAACTTACCCGTTACCTATACAGTAGATTTACGGAGAAGCTTATTGAAAAGTTAGGCGATCGCCTAGTTTCGGATCATTAGGGTCCTGATGGGGCATTCAGGCGGCAGTTCGAGCGATCCACACCAATAGAAAAAGTGGGAGTGTCTGGCAAATCCCCCGATCTTCCATTTGCATAGCTCGGCCCCCTGTAGTAATTACTCACCTTGAACCAGCTACAACTGTTACCTCTGCAGTAGATCGCCTATTTTTAGCTTATTAGGGTCCAAATGGGACATTCAGACGTCAGTTAAAGCAATCCAAAACCCATCGGCAAGAACGGCAACGCCCCCGCAAGCCCCCGACCTTCCATTTGCATAGCTCGGTCCCCTCTAGTAATTACTCACCTTGAACCAGCTACAACTGTTATCTCTGCAGTAGATCGCCTATTTTTAGCTTATTAGGGTCCAAATGGGACATCCAGACGTCAGTTAAAGCAATTTACTCAAATCCATCGGCAAGAACGGCAACGCCCCCGCAAGCCCCCGACCTTCCATTTGCATAGCTCGGTCCCCTGTAGTAGCTATAACCTTGAAGCAGCTACAACTGTTATCTCTGTAGTAGATTCGCCTATTTTTAGCTTATTAGGGTCCAAATGGGACATTCAGTCGTCAGTTAAAGCAATCCAAAACCCATCGGCAAGAACGGCAACGCCCCCGCAAGCCCCAGATCTTCCATTTGCATAGCTCGGTCCCCTGTAGTAATTACTCACCTTGAACCAGCTACAACTGTTATCTCTGCAGTAGATCGCCTATTTTTAGCTTATTAAGGTCCAAATGGGACATTCAGACGTCAGTTAAAGCAATCCAAAACCCATCGGCAAGAACGGCAACGCCCCCGCAAGCCCCAGATCTTCCATTTGCATAGCTCGGTCCCCTGTAGTAATTACTCACCTTGAACCAGCTACAACTGTTATCTCTGCAGTAGATCGCCTATTTTTAGCTTATTTGGGTCCAAATGGGACATTCACACGTCAGTTAAAGCAATCTACTCAAATCCATCGGCAAGAATGGCAACGACCCCGCAAGCCCCCGACCTTCCGTTTGCATAGCTCGGTCCCCTGTAGTAGCTATAACCTTGAAGCAGCTACAACAGTAGCAGCAGGCATTCGTGTCACAATGAGCCAATCAGACCGCGTCGAGAACGCCTTCGCATTCCGAGAGGATTAACGCAAAAACCTCGCTTCGGCATAATTAGCAAATTTATATCCGATACCACGTCATAACAAATAATGAAGTGGGTCAGACCTCCAGTCAAGCTAGTCAAAAAATCGATTTGAATAACATTTACATGAATGATTCTTTGATTTTTTCGGTCCAGGCAATCGGGAAGTAAAGGTACGGATCAAGAAGGAGCCAAACATTTAAAATTTTTATCTGTGTTTGCAACAAAAAAAAAACAAACAAACAAAAACACATGTAAACAACGTAGCCTTTCAATCACGAAAATAAAACATTAAGAATTATAGTCATTATTTTTGCGATAAAGCTTTAGTGGTAACGCAAATTTTCTAGGATGACGTGGTTCATTCCGTCTATTTTAAATCTTCATTTAGGGAACAACTGGCTCGAAAACAGCATTCATTTAATTCTTACATATGAGAGCATCAGATATAGTTTCATATAATTTAAATTTATCGTTGCCAAAGGACTCCGTATAAAAACGTGACTGTTTCCTTTTTCGAGACGCAGACGTTTTTCAAGTGTAAAATTTACGACTTTTGTAAATGAAATATTATTGTAATAGATATATAGAAGCATTGCTATTAGCAAAAATGTTATCAATCATTGGCGGCTGATACAGGTTTCAAACCTTTGATACAATTTTATCAGGTTTTTCATAAAATTATATCAGATTTTTTTTGGCAACATTTAGACATGTCAGTGTCTTCCATAGCGAGCAGAGATCACTCTGAATAACTGTGCTTCTCCACGAGTTTTTGACCGAAATTTATGGATATACTTTATGGAATCTTCCTGGAAAATGTCGAACTTCGTGGAAGACTTCATAGAACGTCATAGAGACTTCATAGAAACTTCCTGGAGAGACTTCATGGAAACACTCTAGAGACTAAGGAACGACATGGAGAGATTATGGAAACTTTATGTAGAGACTTCATGGAAACATTCTGGAGACTACAGAATTTCATGGAGAGACTTTATGGAAACTTTTTGGAGAGACTTCATAGAAACTTCCTTGAGAGACTTCACAGAAACTTCCTTGAGAGACTTCATAAAAACGTCCTAGTGAGACTTCATAAAAACGTCCTGGAGAGACTTCATGGAAACTTCCTGGACAGCCTTCATGGACACTTCATGGTCCTACGGAAAAAGTCGCCACTGGACCCATCTCTCCACGGCTGTCGCAAAAGCTGCGAAACACTCACAGAAGCCACAACAATCGGCGAGTAACGAGTCTACAGCGGAGCGCATCACTTGACCCATTTACCCACCAACTTTCCACCGTCAGACAACAACAAACCTTCCGCATCTTCGGTGATTCGTTCTCAATCTTACCGAATTTAAATACCCCCGTTGCAGCAGACCTGCATACTCAGCAAATTCCAAATGCAAAACAACATATTTCAATCCAACCTAGCGAGATTTGACATGTTTTGGTAAGCTCCATAAGAATAACGTGGGGAATGAGTGTGCAGGTTTGCTGCTACAGGTATATTAAAAATGGGTAGTTTTGATTCAATATTTAGTACATCTGAACTATAAGAAGCCATTTACCAAGTTTTATCAAGATATGTTGAGAGATAAGCGAGATATAGAATTTTACTTATTTCCCATAAGGTTAACATTGGGACAACGATCTGTGTTTACCACTTTCAATATCTCGGTATCCAATAACCAATGGACATAGAGCAGTGATTCAAAATACTGAATTGTTTGTTTTTATGAGCTGAATTCAATGGTGCCAACAAAAATTCGATAAATTTTATTTTTCTATGTAAAAAACTCAAAAACCCATTTTTGGGCGGTTTATCCCCCTTTACCCCCCCTTCCGGTGGTCCGATCGGGCTGGTTCACGAACTCGTCCAATTGATTACCACTTTACATGTCCGTACCAAATTTCATAAAGATCGGACCATTTTTTCGGCCGCAATCATGCTAACAGACACATAGATAGATATAAATTCGAACGAATGGTATTTTTTGCTTCTGGGGGCCCCAAAACGAAAAGTTATAATGGTCCCAAACTTAGGACTTATCATGAGTACTACGGTAACAGCTTCTTCCCTATAGGGGAAATTCGCTAAAATTTGGAATTTCGCAATATTTATCCACATTGAGAGCTCAAACAGATGATCCAAATTACTTGGCATTTGGAGGGAAGTTATCTACACCCCTTGAGTAACATCTGAGTATTTTCCTTTTCTCTCGATGCTAAATCCCAAAGGCTTCTGAAGTTAACTCTAAGGAAGAGTAAATAAACCACAAATTAAGACCCTATTACCCTCCAAATCTACTTATTCACCACAGTGCAGTATCGGATCAAATAATTTTGCTGCTGCAACATATATTTGTACGCACGTACTCGTATGTATGTACAGTACCTTGTTATACTACGTCAAATTATTATTTCGCATCAACAACTAAATTCTCAGGACATTTACTCAATTACCACTAACAATTTTAAGCCGTGAAGTGTTTGAAAAACACATATGTGATCGATTTACTACAATTCTCTCGACGTAAAACTATAATATTTATTTGCTAGTGCACACTGTTATTATAATTACTTGCAGCACACTTAAAAAAATCAAAACAATGTTTGAGTTCTCTCTTACATAGCCAAAAAGTTTTTACGCTGACATCAAAAGTTAAAATTGCCATAGTTACAATATTACGAATTTGCTGAGTTATTTTTCTAATAAAATGTAAAAACATTTTACATATTAATAATCAAAAGTATTATTTAACAATCTGAAATTTCTATGGAAACAATAAGCTGATATTTTTAAAACATTTACTTCAACCTAAACGGTAGGTAAAGTTCGATAAAATTAGAAACCCGCCTTCATAAGACTTCAATCATTGAAAGTAAAAAATGAGTAAACCAGCTTGGGTTTACATAGCCATTAGAGTAAGTAAGTGAGTAAGTAAGTAAGTAAGTAAATCATTACGTAAGTAAAAAAGTAGGTGATAAAGTGAGTAAGAAGGTACGTCAGTTAGTAAGTAAGTAAATAAGAAAGTAGGTAAGTAAGTAAGCAAGCAGGTACGTAAGAAACTATATCAAGTAGGCAAGTAGGAAACTAAGTAAGTAGATCAGTATGCAAGTAAATAAATAAATAAGTAAGTAGGTAAATATATGAGTGAGTAAATAAATAAGAGGTTAAGTAGAACCAACTATACCTACTTACGCCAACATTGTTTTTTCACATGGTTATATTACCTTAAGTTAGTAGGTAATTGAGTTAATAAATATCTAGATAAGTAAGAATATGAGTAAGTAAAGAACGTAATTAGGAAAGTGTATTTGTGAGGAAGTAGGTGAGTATGTAAATAATAAGTAAGTAAGAAAGTAGGTAATTATATAGGGAACTAAGTAGGTAGGGAAATAGGTAGGGCACTAAGTATATAAATAAGAACAATAGAAGTACGAAAGTAATTAAGTAAGGATGTGGATAAGCCAATAAGTAAAACATGGGTCCAAGTGAGTAAGTAACTAGGTAGGTCGGTAAGTAAATAAATAAGCCCGTAATTAAGAAAATAGCAAAGCAACTAATAACTAGTAATTAGATAAGTGAATCTACTGTATTTTTAAAATTCATAATAGCGAAGGATTTGTAATTATTATTTAATTTGTTAGACTTTTCCTATCGCTTCTAGTGTTTATAAACTACTCTAGTGTTTAAGTAGGTTAATGTAACTTTAAGTAGGGTCACTTGAAAACGAGAGGAGTTTCAATACCTCTCGAAATGTAGTGTAGTTTAAACACTAGAAGCGATAGGAAAAGTCCAACAAATTAAATAATAATTAGGTAAGTGAGTTGGTGTGTAGATATGTTGATAAGTGAGTAAGTAGTAATTAGGTACGTAAATAAGTAAGTAAGAAAGTAAGAAAGTAAATGCCTAGATAAGTAGTAATTAAATAAATAACAAATCAAGCAAAAAAATAAAAACCATATCCCCCGGGGAGCAAAGCGTGCCCCCCTTGACCTCCGGGGGCGCTGGCGGCCTTGGCGGCTCGTATATAACGCCGCGTCGCCCCGCAGCTCACCAGGTCTCACACCGCACTCGCCATGAAGGTTCTGGTAAGTACCGCCCCACGCAGTGTAACAGTGTAACGGTGTAACTTGTAACAGTGGTGATAGTAACGTATAACAGTGACTCCGCCGCGCCTCGGATATTCGGATATTTCCCCCGGACAGTGTGATGTGGGATATCGGTCGAATTCGGATATGTGTTTTTTGTGTTCAGTGATGGGGAGTTTTGATTTTCGTAAGGGATTTTTTTATCCGGGAGGGTAAAAAGGGAAGTGTTTTTAAGAGAGAGAACGTATTTTTGTGACGCAAGAGACTTCGACGGTGGGCTAGTTACGTATCGGCTGCTGTTTGAATTTGTGTCCCATGATATCAGTGTAATCTTTGTGGCAGACGTGATGTTAAACGTTATTATTTTTATATTTTCCAATAATTAAAGGGCTTTTATAGTCCTGTATAAAAAAACTAGAGGGATTTATTCTGTGAAATATATAATTTGGCGAAAATTTGAAAAAAAAAATTTAGTAGCAAAGTTTATAGTCAAATTTGTTATTGCAAAACCTAAATTCCCTCGGTAGTTAAGAAAGATAAATGAACCAAAACATTTCATCCGTTTAATTTGACAACAAGCTAATCTTTTGAGCTAACGTTAGGCCTTAAAAGTTGAAGGGCTAAAGTTCATGATGGTGTTATGGAACAATAATGCGGTCAAAAAACTCCAACAATCAAGGCTCTTGAATAAAAGTGAATAGAAAATATAGCTTTTGTTTTGTAAAACGTTTGATTAATATAATAAGACAAGCGACGACGAAATGCGTTCACAAGAGTCCCTCCACTTTTCTAACAATGGAAAAAATACGTGAATACGGGGATGCACATTTCGAGGTAAACATTGGGTGATACACGTAGTTCTGTAAAACTGCGTCCCTATTACAGGAGAAATACAAATGAAACTTTAGATTTTAGCTTAGCTCATATTATAGTTTGCGAGAGAAATAACGATCACGGAAACCTGGATACAAAAACTATTTAATTTCGTATTTTAAGCGTTGGATTAAATAATACAAATATTGCAATAGTTAACTGGTGAATAGATGTACTTTAATATACTGTGCAACAATTGTTATCTATATTTGTACATGATTAACTAAACTTAACTACAATAACATTAACTAGATCAGGAGTTGTACAACACTTGCCATATCGAAATCTTACCGTAATGAATTTAGAAATCTCGAAAAGGTACAAAATTTAATTTCGAAGAACTGAGTTCTTTTATTGTGATAATCTGGTCGGCAGGTTTTCCACGAGTGAAGTTATTTGGGAAAATGTGGGAAATAATAAAATGTCTTGTTTGTATACGACTGGAAACGACTATGTTATTGGTGAAATCAACAAAACCACATTTGTTGAGCGATTTTTACCAATTTATTTGCTGATACAACAAATTGTTTTGTCGGAATCACCAAAACTATTTTGATGGATTTACTAATATTACTTTGTTAAAAACACATTTGCTATGAATACCAATGCACATTGTATTTATAACAAACACATTGATATTGCCAGCAAAATGTTTCATTACATTTGCTATTTTAACACTCATATTGTTTTCCTATTATCACCAATGTTATGACATTGCTACAAATTTAATTTGCTATCCCAGCTAATGTGTTCTAACCAAATGGCATTGGTAAACCGAAGAAAAACATTTGCAGGTTATATATCTGGAGGTTGTATGTCTGCAGGTTGTATATCTTTTTGTTGTTCTAACAAATATATTTTTTCTGAGTACATACCCGTATTATCTCGTTATGCGCTTGTTTATTACTACTACTATTATATTAAAGTAGGCCTGTTCGCAATTTTATAAATGACCAGGAGTGTTACATATTGTGTTCGCCTTCCGGGTATCGTCTAGACGTATCGCCTTAGTCATCTCAAGTTATTTTTAGTAGTAGGCCAATGTGTTTTAAAAATCAAAGCTAAATCGCTTATTCCTTCAGCAAACGTCCCGAACAAATATCCAATCTTATAAAATTACATCTGTATTATAAAAAGCAATCAACTATATGTGTAAGCATCAAGTGATGGATTACTAATATATTCGACCTGAATTTCCGTCAATATATTCTTATATCAAACCTCTTTACGGTATCTTTTTCAAAGTCCAAAAGTTTAAGAAAACCTCACAATTCTTACCAGAGAATCGCGTACCGGCTCGAAACTTACCTCTTCTCCTATATAACCGCTTAACCGATTGAAATTCAACATAAAGCGGACGACTTATGAAATATTAACCGCTGCGTTTTCACGGTGCGCGGCGTTGCCGCTCCATATTTCACGGTGTACAATGCCGCTTTGCCCAACCGCCGGCAACTTGCGACACCGCTGACCGACTGGACAGGTTGACAAATAACGCATTCGTCGAGGACTCATTACGATAACTGCACATTTTAACAGATTTTCACTTTTTTTCGGAGAAACAAATTTTAGTTTAGAGCTTTTGCATTCAAAGCACCATGTATCTAAATGCTGATTTTCTTAAGATGATTCGTCAACGATTTACAGTAAGTGGTTCCGTCTAATATTTCGGAAAAAAACATTATCGCTAGGTTACATTTTAAAATTTGTTACCAACATCACTCTCAGAACTTATAAGCTCTAATTAATTTTTGTTATATTCATAGAGTGAAACCGTAAAAGGTAAAATTGCTACAACAATACTTTCATCCATAGAAAAAAATATGATGTGAATATTTATTAATGATTGTGTGTTGTTAGAAATACCACAAAACCTCGGTCCTGGTGCCTTTAACATGGACACTGATACAATCTGTCCCGGAGAAAAACAGCATAAATAAAGCTTGAGAGCAGGGATAA
Organism: Flexamia atlantica; assembly: GCA_035578135.1. Classification (NCBI taxonomy): domain Eukaryota; kingdom Metazoa; phylum Arthropoda; class Insecta; order Hemiptera; family Cicadellidae; genus Flexamia; species Flexamia atlantica. The sequence goes on along the minus strand of JAQJVK010000004.1, from coordinate 7,410,509 downwards.
ATAAATTAATTTGTAATACCATGGTAACAGCGAGTAAAAAAATACTTATTCGACACAATTAGAATATGATTACCACGGTAACGCTGATCGAAGTTAACACTCGCTTAGTTTAATAATTTAGAATGTGTTGTAATAACACAATGTAATAGAATATAAAACTAATACATATCGAATACTTCAAAGTGTAAGAACATAAACACATTTAGGTGCTGATTGGTAGATAAAATACAAAGTAAATGACCTGTTGAGGAGTTTACTCTCCAGTCATACCATCACTCCTTTTTTATCTCCATTTCCTATAAGTTTCTCAGTTTCAACCTAACCTAATGCCAGCACCTTCCTTGACTTCGTATTACCTTCACATTCCTCCCGCAATCAGCATTATCTTCCTCCTCACATTCTTCATCATTATTTTATCGCTTCATTGCTTCATTCCTCCGTGCCGTTTTTATTTTGTCTTGACTTCCACGCCCCAGTGTCATTGTGTGAACTTTGAAGAACGCTAGATAATAAAGGCATTATTATTTATCAATTTTTCTACTGGGCCATCTCTTTTTTTAGATGGTCCAATTAATAAATGAATAATCTCCTTATTATTCAGCTTTCTTCAAAGTTAACAATGATGAGGCTGGAGCGAGGAAATCAGACAAAATAAAAAACAATAACAATATGGAGTATTGAAGTGATAAGGTAATGCGGCACTGGAGGAACGTGAGAATGAAGTCGATGGAAGGGATGTAAAGGAAACAGGAGGTGAAGGAAGATAATGGAATTTATTTTAATCTATTTATTTCTTTATTGTATTATTGTCTATTTATTTATTTTATATTGTTTATTTTGCATTTTATATTATTTATTATTATCTATTATTCTTTATTTATTTATTTATTTATTTATTTATTTATTGTCGCAGGTCGTCGTCGCCCTGGCTTGCTTCGCCTCCGCCCGCGCCAACTACGGCGGCTACGCCGGGCCCCAGGCCTCGCCCGTGGTCAACCCCAACGGCTTCCTCGCCGACACGCCCGAGGTAAAGTCAATATTTTCTTCCCTAGAGCTAGAAAAATAATGATTTTTATCGTACTAGGGTCAAAAGTATACAATTTGAGGAAACTTTTCGGTCGGGGACATAAAAATTCAAAGATATATTTCAACGATTCAGTATATAATTATACCATATTTAATTGTTGTATAGTTTCGTTGTGAGACGCGCATTACTCTGTCAAAAATATTATACCGATTTAGTGGCAGCTGATTTAAAATTGAAATGAAGCCATAAAGCTTTCTAGTTTGTACCGTTGCTTTTATTTTGTAAAATATATCTAATGTTTGAATGACAAGGTAGGTGCTGCAGCTTAAAACATTTATGAACCATTCAATTTCTGCGCGAGGGTCTGAACAACTGGACACACCAAACAAAGCAAACTATTTCAGTCAACCTAAGTCGGTGGTGGATAATCCTTTTAATATAGTGAAAACTAAACTTGCTTAGTAACTTGCTTAAGTTTGAAAAAGGGTGCTTTTCCTGACTGTCTTAAAATTGTTATTATTGTTCCTTTGTATAAAAGAGGGCCGCGTGAAAACCTTTCGAATTTTAGACCAATTAGTTTACTTCCTAATTTTCGAAAATTCCAAAAAGATGTTTTAAATACTCTTTGTAGTATTTTTAAACAACGGCAACTTTTTCAGCAAAAACCAATTTCACTTCTTCTATAAAAGACGCTCTTCAGAAAATTTTGAAAAAATTATGAAAATATAGTTACCTCAAAAATAGGTGATCGGGGTGAGGACCTGTAAAAACCATCGTGTAAAAGCAGGGCTTGTGGGGCAGTCCCCTGTTTTCACTTCCTGGATGCATCTCGACTCTTCCTGCGCTCCAAATTGAAATTTTACCGCCTTTTTTCTAAATTTTAAATTTTTTTCAGGTGGCCGCCGCCAAGGCGGCTCACTTCAGCGAGGTGGCCAAGGCGTCTTCCCCCTCCGGCTACGCGCCAGGACCTTACAACGGCGCCCCCGCCTACAACCCCGCCCCCGCCTACAACCCCGCCCCCGCCTACACCCCCGCCGCCCCCGCCTACACCCCCGCCGCCCCCGCCTACCCGTACGCCGCCACCCCCGGCGTCACTCCCCAGGGCTTCCTGGCCGACACCCCCGAGATCGCCGCCGCCAAGGCCGCCCACTTCGCTGAGAAGGCCAAGGTAATAACAGTTACTATAATGTTGCAGTTTCATTATCACTTTCAATGACTTTAAAACATTGTAATCTACAATATTTTACGAGATATCTGTCAAATACCACTCACCTATAATCAAACGGCCCAAACTATACTTTACCTAGAACCTTGAAACTTTGTATGGACGTTCCTCTTAGGGCGTAGGCATCCACTAACGGATATAAAAACATCCCCTAAGGGCTACGCCCCATGGTACATCAAAGTTTCAATGTTAAAGTATAAGGAAGTTTATGAAGTTGCCTTGGCAACCTAATGAAGTATGTGTATGAAACAATAAATCTTGAACCCAAGGAACATTTTCTTTTATCCTACGGGTGAAATCAGGTTGATCAGCTAGTTTTTAAGAGCTGTTCTTGTTTCGTAGCGTTCTTGTTAATGGATCATCGCAAATGTTGATATATCTCTAAAGTATGCTTCACTATTACTTTGCTTTAGTTGTTTGTCTTCTTGAGTCAAAAGATTCTTTGACCGTATGCAATAATTGTTAATTGACTCTAAGAGCATTGCTGAATTGCTATCAGATCCATACCTACTGTTCAAACTAGATCAAGGTTCTTTTTAGTTTTACATGTCTTCAAGTAGTTCAAAATTTCATCTCAATTTGACGCGGTATTGCAACTATCCTCGCAAAATTATGTATGTTACTGTTTATTATACTGCCCGAATGCTCATAGCTGAACTAAATTCCTGCATTTATTTGTTGAGCGATGTCGAGGATGAAATGAAAAAGTAGAAGCACAGAGAAAAGAATATACTATTTTCTGTGCTAGTGTAGGATGTACATCAGCTACTGCTAGCAAAAGTAAGTTGCAGCACAAAAAAAACACAAGCTTTGTCTTGGTTACAATCTTATATTTTTTACAAGACAACAAAGAATTGTCATTTTACAGAAAACCAAATCAATATCTTCATGGCAGGAAATCAAGCGTGCTGTGCCTCAGGGGTCAATTTTGGGTCCACTTCTTTTTATAATTACATAAATGTTTACCAAAAAATATTGACTATCCTTTAATCTTATGTGCAGATTATACAACTTCAGTAGTAAAAGCAAAGAACTTTTATAATCAACTAGCTGATCAACACGGTTTCACCCGTGGAAAAACATAAAAACTTCCTCTGTCTTTTTTTAGGATTTAATTTGTCATACTTTTTAAGGTTGCCATGACAACTTTATATCCTTCCCTATAATTTAACATCAAAACTTTGAAGTACCATAGGGCAATATCCTCTGATAATTTTGTACAACCGTTTCTTAGTGTGCATATAAGACCCAAGGGGAGCACATGTGCCAAATTTCAACTCTTTAGGTCTCATAGTTTTGGAGATTTGCTGTCCGATAGAAAACCCCTTCTCCTTTATATATATAGAATATAAAGAGTCTTCAAAAGCTGTCATCTTGGTTCGAGACAAATGGTTTGATCCTGAACTAGATACTTCTAGAGCACCTCCACATGACATTCTCTCCCTGCCCCCAGGTGGCCTCCAAGGGCCCCGAGGCTTACGACGACGGCTCCTACCGCCCCGAGTACGACAACCCCAGCTACAGCGCCCCCGCCCCCGCCCCCGCCTACAGCGGCTACCCCTCCGCCCCCGCCCCCGCCCCCTACCAAGGGTGAGTGCTCATTGCTCATGTTCATTTGATCATTCTATACACTAATCTCTTATTCATTCTTGGCTTAAAATACCTGCCTGGGTAGGTCGCCGTTTCAAATTAAAGTATTAAGTAAAGGAAGTACCACAAGCGAGTGTTCCTAAAACATTTTATTTTGTTATTATTGGTGAACGATCGATCCCATTTCAATGTACGTTTTATTAAATGTTTTGTCGAGATTAGTTTTTGATTAATTTTTTTTTGTATTGGCATATATGGCTATTAGACCTAAGGCACAAGCGCTTCTCAGCAGCTGTTAAGAAAACAAGTGATTTGTAAATAAAAAACCGAATGTATCAGCCGTTCAGCCCTTTTCTTCATATTTGAAGAAAAAAAGGGGAAAAAATATCAAAAGACTTTTTCTAGATTTTTTTTAAAGAGAGCTTTCCTTCAAGTATGGGGTTGCTGAGTGGTGGACTAGGTTTTCTTAAAAGTAGGCCTACCGGGTAATTTGGGCTTTACATATAGATACATAACTCTCAGTTTAATAGGAAAGGAAAGAAAGTCTCTACAAATACTCTTACTTGACTGTAATGAAACAAAATCGTTGTGACTTATTATTACGAGTACATTATCGAGAAAACATTGTCTTCCCACCCTGAAAGGGTCCACGTAGTGTAACTAAGTTCATTATACCCCAAGATCCATTATGAGAAGACACCGACAATTAACACAACGCTGGAATCCGTTACAGATACAACCCTCAGCCCTACTCGGCGCCCGCCCCCAGCCACTACAGCGCCCCCAGCCACTACAGCGCCCCCAGCCACCACGGCGCCAGCTACGCCGGCCCCCTGGCGCAGCCGGTAGTCACCCCCCAGGGCTTCCTGGCCGAGACGCCCGAGGTCGCCGCCGCCAAAGCCGCCCACTTCGCCGAGGTCGCCAAGGCCGGCAGCCACGCGCCCGCCCACCACAGGTAGCCACCCCCCCCCTCTCTCCTGGTGCCGCCCAACCACCAGTAGTTGTATTATATACTCAGTGGGAAAATGTAACAATTTTATTTATTTTTTGATCAGGCAACCTTTTAATTTTTTTATCAGTGTAAAAGAAACTCATAAGAGAGAACTCGGGAAATTTATTTGATTTGCTGTTTATAATATTTCAATAGTTACTTTCAAACGCATACGACTAAAACGGATCAATAAACAAAATTAGATTTAGGGGATACTTGAAAAACAAATAATACATATGTAACCGGTTCAGGGGTGAACAATTTGGATGTAAATGTTTATCTATACGTGTCAACAGTTTATTATACAGTGGAACCTGGATAATTCGAACTTGTATAGTTAGAAATCTTCTTCAATTCGAATATTTTTCTTGGTCCCTGGCATTTTGTATCTAAACAATGCTAAAAAATTATGGATAATTCGAGTTTTATTTTGGATAATTAGAATTTTTTAAGTGCAAAATTAAGGTACATCAATTTCATTCCACGACTGAAAATAGTTACAAATTCATTGGAAAACACGTTTTACTACGACGTACAATAAAAATTAACGTCAGACCTATGGCGTGTCAGGTTATGGTCAAATGACTCATCCCTTCCACCTCCCAGGCTTCCCACCCTGCCCCAACATCGCTTGTAACTCGACACCAATAATGTAAATTAAAACAGTACAGAACGCTGACTGGGTTCGGAAAAGGGTTGCGCTCGCCGGGGTAGCGGATTTGTACCCCCCACAAAAAACGCTACGTCATTTTGACGTCACAGGAGGCGGGGCCTAAATCGCTCGAGAAACAGCCCGCGACTGGAAATGTACCCCCCAATACATTATTAAATCATCAACACCTAAATGGTTTGCAATTAAATTATTTTCCTTAAGTCTGACCCAGGAATTGTACCCCCCGGATTTGTACCCCCCGTGGTCATATTCTTAAGTCCGACCCCGGATTAGTACCCCCCGGATTTGTATCCCCTGTGGTCAAATCTTATGTCCTACCCCGGATCTGTACCTCCCGGATTTGTACCCCCCGGATTTGTACGGGGGGTACAAATTCGGGGGGTACAGATCCGGGGTAGGACTTAAGATTTGACCACGGGGGGTACAAATCCGGGGGGTACAATTCCGGGGTCGGACTTAAGAAGTTTAATTGAATTTATATCAAGTATGCAGCTGTTCAGCCAACCGTGAAATGTCAGTTGATTAAAATACATAATAATTTATCCGTCCTAAAAGTTCGCGGCCGGAATTGTACCCCCCGTCCTGTGACGTCAAAATGACGTAGCGTTTTTTCTGGGGGGTACAAATCCGGGGGGTACATTTCCGGCGACCCCGCTCGCCGTGGCAGCACCACTAGTCTTTTCGCGCTTGATTCTGTGCAGAACGGCTCCCGGCAGACGAGCCATGCGCCAGACCTGATGCGCAGTTTTCTATGTCGACACAAAGGCTACTCAACACTGCGACCCCCTTCCCACCCCCCACCAGCCAAACTAACTTCCGAATTCCAGTGCAGCATTCCGTTGTTTTCGATCGTCCTTCAAACAGTGTTTTTTTATTTGTGCAGTCTCGTTTTTAAATGTTTAAAAGTTTTTACGTAACATTAAATAAGTGTAGTGACCATGTCGACAAAATCTCGGACCTATAAAACCCTCACTTTAGGGGACAGTCAATGAGCGTGTAATTGTCAATGTTACACGAAGTTAAGTTGGTATAGCCTGTATCAAGTTCAGAAGTAGCAGAAGGTACTGTATTTTTTCTATCAGAAATGTTTCTTTGTATTGTCGTACGTAGCGTCGTACTTAGTTTATACTTTAGGGTTGTTATTTCTGTTTTATGATTACTGTTTTTGAACCCTTATAATTAGCGTTTGTTGATGAATTTATTCTCTTAGAGTGTCAATTTGATATAGAGGTTAAATTCACAATGTGAAGTTTTAATGTTTTGGCCTCATTCTTTAGAACTTCTTTAATTCGAATTTATGGATAATTCGAAGTTTTTGGCTGGTCCCTTGAGGTTCGAACTATCCAGGTTCCACTGTAGTTTTAAATTGACAGTTTAGCAATTTTTTACAATTGAAATTCGCCATGAATCCACGATTTCAAATCAGTTTTTAACGTTGGATGGGAATTGAAAAAATATTGAGGCATTTCGGGGAAAATGGGTAAAGACTCAGGATCTACAAGTCCCTTTTAGCTTAATCGCTGATGTTGTTATGGTAACTTAAATGTCAATACGTCTTGGAACCAGTCATACAGGCCTATAACTAGGAATAAACGTGAGAGGACGCTGAAGATCAGGCGACCCTTCTCCATCAAAACTACTAAGAGGAGTTTAAATGTTTGTGTCTCCTACTCTTAGCGTGTTTCTCGTTTTTTTCAAAACCGTATCAAATCTAAAACAATTTCTCCATCTAATATTTTACCTTTCCTAAAAGCACACAAGCGGTAAGCAAAGGATGTTAAAGTAAACCGCTCTTCTGCATGTAGCAATGTGAAAACATCTGCGTGAAATAAAACTCAAACTGTTAATAATTGTAAAATATCCATAAACTTTCCAAAAAACCATAAAACTTACAACCAGAAAAACTAACAACAACCCTCTTTTGTCCACAGGTACCGCCGTAGCGCCGTCGCCCCCCTCCTCGCGTACTCCGCCCCCCTCCACTACTCCTACCCCTACTCCTACCCCTACTACAGCTACGCCCACTCCCCCGCCCCCGTCTCCCGATTCGCCTACACCGTGAGCACGTGGTGAGCGCGTGACGTCACCGCTGACGTCACCAGAGCCGTCAGAGTCAGAGCTTGAGACCCGCTGGACTTTCCCGGCCTTCTAGTCGCACCACCGACCGCCCGCGTTTCGACGTAGCAAAAAAGAATCAAAAAGGAAACAAAAAACACGCAAAAAATGCTAAAATAAACTATTTTTTATTTAAATTATCGTAAACGTGTGTTGTTATTGTTCCCGAAGAATTCAGGGTAAAATATTCTGGATGGAACTTACCTGGCAGCTTCCTTACTTCTAATTTGTTAGGAGATGATCTCCAGATTCTTGTTTAATTTATTTCGTTTCACACATCTACTCAGTGATGATATTACGAATTCAGTTGTCCAAAGAATTAATACGTTGTGGATTTCAAATGTACAACGTACTGTTTGCACATTCTATGTTTTCGACAGTTGCATTCGCCACACTACTAGTTTATTGTAGATTAAGTTTGGTTAATTCAACGGAAGCCACTTACTTAACTAACCAAGAATTTGAAGTTCAACATGACGAGTTTCAAATCATGCGAACATGAAAACAGAACTAAATTTTGAGAATTCAACATTTCCATGGTTACAGAGAAATCACAAAACAAAAACAATCATTGAGTCTTAGGTATCAGTATGAGTGTAAAAAGATATACAATTAGATATACAACTGTCAAATATCAAAGACACGGCGCAGTTCACAAGCAGGAGCCAAGAAGATGTGTATTTTATTTCTTATGAAACTTTTGCGATTGTGTTGCGAACGAAAAATAAGAGTAATTAAATCTCGAAAGACTTCAAACCTTGCAAAATGGTTGGTGTTGTCCAATAATGAAACAAATATTAATGGGGTTTTCATCCCTAAGTGGTTATTACTTGTATTATTCAGTATTGTATCTAATGTATGTAATGTATTGCATAGTCACACTAACAAAGCAATACATTCCGAACTCCAAGTGTAAAAAAATCAAGAACATCAATTAGACGGTCATATATGCATATCTGACGGCACATATCTGATAATACAATGGAAGGTCTGCTTCAGTCAAAGTCAATGATAGAACTTACCTCGCAGTTTCCTTAACTCTAAATTTATTGTTATGCGATGATCCACAGATTCTTCTTTAATTTGTTTGTCTTCACAAATCATTTCAGCGTTGTCAGGACGGATTCAGTAGTCCAAAGAGTTAATACATGCTGGGTTCCAAGTTCCAAGTATATTCAACGTATTGTTTGTGTCATATGGTGCCTTCTATGTTATCGACAACTGAGATAGTCACACTTTCATTGTATATTAGTTTAGTCAATCGAGTTTGGTTAATTAAGTGAATGTCACAAGCTTAATTAACCAAGGAATAATTTCTTATTGTTCAAACTCTACGAGTTTCTCATTGGATGAACAAGAATACGAAAATAAATTATAAAAATTAAACATTTCCATGGTTACACTTAAATCACACATCAAATTGTTGTGTCTAGCTACCAAAGTATCACTATAAAAATAGAAAAATAGAAAATCAAGTATCAATTAATATCAAAGAAACGGCGCAGCTTCATCATATAACAAATGTTTGCTAGTGAGATCCAAGCGGTTGTCTTTTGATTTGTATGAAACTTGTATAAAATGTGTTGGGAAAGGAAAAAAGTAATTTAATTTCCAAGGAATTCAAGCTTTGGAAAACGGCGAGTGTTGCTCCGCTCAATGATAAAAACAACAATAGGGTTTTATTACTGATTGTATGCGTGTGTTATTTAGTGTCATAGTTACAGTATAAAATAAATACATCTCTAAAGTAGGAAGTAAAAACTCAACAATATTAACTAGTCGGTTATGTATACATAAAATTATCATAGCAAAAACTCATATGGTTTAAGGACAATTTATTGGACAGTTAATCCTGCATCAATTTTATAAGAAAAATCTCCTTAAGGAAACATAGGGCGCATTTAGTATTTTACAAATAACTCCCGAAAATTACATATATAATTCGTTATTGTAAAAGACAATTTGGTTGGTTGCTTGAGTATTATTGCTTCCGTTTTAAGATTGAATTCGTATGAAAAATTGCTTTCATACAACTATGGAATACAAAGATAATCGCTGTAGACAAAGATACAGAAACTATAAACTAATTAAAAATGCGACCGATGAACATTTTTCGATAAAGTGGAAAACATGATTTGTGATTGACGATTCTTTAATTGGTCTGAAAAATGATGGAAAAACTAAACTGAAACGTAAAAACCAGGAAAGGAATAACCGGGAAAGGCTCTCTCGATATTTTCTTAAATCGTATACTCCGTTCTTCGCAAGGTTAAATTGGAAATTAGCCCTAGTTTCCAAGGAAACCAAATTAAAACAACAATCTTGAAAATTAGAACAAGATATATGCATACAAAGACTACGGGGCGAAGCTCTACCGTGTTGCAACGGTCAAAACCTGCCTTTAATCAAAATCTCAACACGGCCAGATAGGTATATTTTTGTATTTGCCACGCACCACAGACAGAGAGACGGAAAATTAATGTTCTTTGTCTACCCTTTCTTCACACAGTTAGATAAATAACTGAATAAATACAAAATAGTTTCCTTGGGAACCACATAAAACTAACATCCAAAAACATTAGTTCAAAATATTTCCAAAAAAGCATCGTCTATAAACTCATAGCAAAATCTTCAAATTTTTGGAAACAAAACTTAATTGTAGGCTTCGAGAAAATAATCGGGGAGTAATTTTGATAAAATCTAAAGTAGATTTATTTTTCATATAAAACTTACAATTTTGCAGTTTGTAGCCAACGGTGTGCCAAATAAAATCTTATTTGGGACCTGGATTGAATTAATTAAAAGAGATGGCTATGTTAAAACTCAACTGAACCTTGACATCTCAAAATATAACTTAAAAATTTGCAGTTTGCCGATAACAATGTTAAAAATATTTTCTTATTTGGGACTGGGTCTCTAGTTTATTACAAATCATCTTCAGCCATCTACTTCACTACTTTCACACTTAAGTAATCGCTGTTTTAGCGAATTTCCCCTATAGGGAAGAAGCTGTTACCGTAGTACTCATGGACCATGATAACTTTTCGTTTTGGGGTCCCTAGAAGCAAAAAACACTAATCGTTCATTTTCATACATATATATACATATATATATATATATATATATATATATATATATATATATAGACACATATATCTACTATATATTTGTCAAATACCACTCAGTGGAAACATCGTACAGCCCAAACTACTTGACCTAGAACCTTGAAACTTTGCATGGATGTTCCTCTTAGGGCGTAGGCATCCGCTAAGAACGGATTTTACAAAATTCGTAGTATAAAGGGGTTTTTGGCGAGGCCGAAGTTTTAAAACTTTCCCATTTAAAAGTATGTTGGAAGATTTTTGTTTACATTTTTAATGTTCATAAAACAGTCAGCTGGTAGTTAGCTTCGGAATTGTATACGTTGGATAATAAATTTATTTCTTTGATCATGGCTTCATTGATTTTTGTTGATTTGTTTCAAGGACATAATTATGTACTATATAAAAGTTACATTTAGTTTAGGTAAAATCCACCATTAATTAGTTAAGTGGCACCATCTATATTTCGGTAGCGGGAGTTATGCAGTTTTAAATGTGAAGAGCATACTGCCTTTTGTGGCTGAGTCTTGAGACTAAATCCTGGTAAGATGGAAAGAGAAATGAACAGTGGTTTTTCAGTCACAAATAGAATGTGCTGAAATGATATGGTCCTTTGATCTACTTATGTAAAAATTTATAAATTATACAAATCCCTGATTGTAAGTTATTTTTATACTACCTTTTCTACTATATTTTTGTCAAATACCACTGACCTATCATTGTACAGCCAAAACTACTCAACCTAGAACCTTGAAAATTTGCATGGACGTTCCTTACAGAGTGTTGACATTCACCAAGAACGGATTTTTTTAAATTTGAGGTTTTTAGAGGTTTTTCGTGGAGCTGAAGCTTTGAAAATGCCCCATGTTAATGTAATGTATGATCTTTTGTTTAAAGTTCCAATTTAACTCAATCAAGCATATTAGCTTAACAAACGGATACGTTGTTACAGCTGATTTATAATTTGATTCCTTTTATCATGGTTTTATGATTTTGATGATTTTGTTAGGTTATTCGTACTATATAAAAGTTACATTTACGTACGTTCAATCATACCTTATACGTTCAATCATAAGCTCATTATGTGGTACCATCTTTTTAGGCAGCGGGAGCTATAGTTATTTCCTTAGGCCGTCCATGTTTTTAATTACAATCATGCCAGTTAAAATAATTTGGCAAATTCCTTTTTCATCTAATTCGACGGTGTCCCGGCTTTTCACGGAAAATAAATGCTGCAATCAGTGGTTGATCTTAAATTATTCCTACCCGTCCATATTTTAAGTTAAAAACTAAGTGAATCGAGTTTGAAATACTGCCCACGGATAGCACCATAACTGTTTCGAACACTCAGCCCTTTACTGTACTTAATTGATGCCCTACTAGGCAATCCAGGGACGTAATGGTAAATCTACAAAGAAGTACCTTAAAATCGACACATTTGGTGTTAAAATCGGTCCGGCCGTTATCGAGTTATAACGGTGAAAAGAAAACCTTCACTGTCTACTGCCGTGGTATCCTACATCCTACAGTGGTATCTACATTTTATCCTACACTAGCTGTTGGTAACCCGCTTCGCTGGGTTGAAAAATCTTATGAAGGTATAAATAATGGTAGCTCCAAAAGACGTAATTTCGAAGCAAGCATTATAACGTCTAATGTAATGTATAAATTCACTATTTTGGTGTTTCTCCATACTTATATTTGAGAAAGCCGGGGGTGGTATATTTGGTGGTAGCAGTCTTATTTGCCCTTTCAAACAGCGCATAATTTGCGTTTCCATTTTGAATTAATTTCTTTGCTATGCAATAACTACAAAAATTGTCCATCTTGCAAATTACTATTCGGGTGTTCAATAAAATCTATATTTGATTGGAATAATGTGTCATTCATGGTCTAAATCATATTACCCTGTATTTCTGCAAACAGCTTGTAAAGTTGTTTAGTTTAAATCAGCTTCTTCTGTATGATCCTTTTTCGAAGGTCCTCCATTATTTCTGTTCTGATTATTTCTTTCATAACCTTGTGCGTCTGTCTCCCTTTCTGTTCCAATCTGTTTCGATAGTGTTTCTTAATGTCACTGTGGATTTTCCCATGATACCTTTAGATGTGTTTCTTCGTTGTTTCAATATTTCGAGCAATCTATCGTGTTATTTTTCGAGTATCTTATTTTTAGTTCTAACATTGAATTTAAAACAAAAAAATATGTAACTCTAAATTTTAGTCCAATTTATGTTTTAATAACATAACCTAACAGTAAACACTAAATAATTGAAAACGTAAACAATAACACATTTGTTAAATAAGACAGTTTCCACCAGTGTTGTACGAAAACAATTGCAGGTGCTGCATTCTGTTGGCAACCACTGTAACCACGCTAACTATTTCAAATTAAAACATATGTATTGATACAAACAAATAAAACCTAAAGTACTCACAAAATCCTTGACATAGGTCCCTTTCGGACAATCCTGTACCTAAACCCCATACAATATCGAAACCCAACCATCATAGTGCACATCATGAGATCCCAAGCTTTAATAATTTGATACCAAGATCAAGGGTCTACGACGTGTAGTTTTGGCTGTAGCACTAAATATACCAACACACAACTCTCTTTTATATATATATATATATATATATATATATATATATATATATATATTGATTCCGCCATAAAACAAACATATCTCTACATGACATATTCCTTGATATAAATATTTTCTATTCAGTCCTCTAGATTCTTCATATCAAGGTTAGACGATAATTTTTATCGTGAGCGAAACCACGGGTTCTGCTAATATATATATATATATATGTGTGTGTGTGTGTGTGTGTGTCTTTAAGCACGATAGCGGCCGTAAAAATGGTCCAATCTGAATGAAATTTGGCACAAACGTGTGAAGTAGTAATTATTCGGACGAGTTCGAAAAGCAGCCCGATCGGACTACCGGAAGGGGGGGTAAAGGGGAATAAACCCCCCCAAAAATGGGTTTTTTAATTTTTTTACATAGAAAAATAAAAATAATCGAATTTTTGTTGGCACCATTGAATTCAGCTCAAAAAAATAAACAATTTACAATTTTGAATCACTGCTCTATGTCCATTTGTTACCGAGATATTGAAAGTGGTAAACACAGTACGTTGTCCCAATCCTATACTCTTATATGAGCAATGTTATCGTCCGGCCGTGCGTGCTTGCTTGTATGCTTGCTTGTATGCTTGCTTGTATACTTGCACATTTATCTCAAAAACGGCTCCGAGGATTTCTTTCAAAGTCTGGAAATAAGTAATTTATGACTCAAAAACGTCTTTTACGCAGATTACTTGGCCAGAGAAAATCTAATAACGTAATAAATCGAATTTTAAAGTTGTAAAATTTTAACATTGGCCTTATGGGTTGCCGTGATAGCAACGAAAATAAACAAGGAAAGTGTAAACAAATGAAGTAATAATAACAGCTGTTTGGAATCTACAGCTATCAAGGGAAAATACAGCAGGTGGGATGAAGAGTCCATGGAGCAATAAAAAAGGTTTATATTGATACATTTTATGACATTGAGATATTATATAGTAACTGGATGAACTGGTAAACATGAAATAACACCGAGCAAGGCTCGGTCCACCAGGTACTGTTAACCTTATGGGGAATAAGAAAAATTCTATATCACGCTTATTTCTCAACATATCTTGATAAAACTTGGTAAATGGCTTCTTCTTGTTCAGATCTACTAAATATTGCATTAAAACCATCCAGTTTTAATATACCCGTAGCAGCAAACCTGCATACTCATTTCCCATGTTATTCTTATGGAGCTTTCAAAAACGTGTAAAATCTCGCTATTTTGGATTGAAATATGTTGTTTTGCATTTGAAATTCGCTGAGTATGCAGGTCTGCTGCAACGGGGGTATTATTAATTTTTCACGATCACATACGTGTGAAAAAAACGAATAAGGTGGCTGAAGATGAGTTGTATTCAACTAGTGACCCAGTCCCAAATAAGAAAATATTTTGAACATTGTTAACGGCAAACTGCAAATTTATATGTCAAGAGATAAACTTGCAGAATACATTTATCAAGTAGTCGAGATATCCAGGCTCGAAACTAGCCCGGAACGTTACGTTAGGTTACGAGCCCGGTAAGTACCGTTTTACCGTGCGAGCATGGTAGTACCTGCGCAAGCCGCTAGGTGAGTGCGGGACTTTCATGTGAGTACAGTAAAACTTATCGGGCGTGTGACGTACGATACTTTACTTCATACTACTCAGAAAAAAACATATTTTATAATCATAACGTATTTCTTGCATAAACTACTACGTTTTAATTCTTCAAACATAGCCAACAGTAAACAAAGATTTGTTACTGCTATCAGTGCTCCCACTACATTGTTCTGAAGTAACCAATAAAAATAGATTAAACGTCAGTTTGCTGGAATCAGCTTAGTTATCTATTAGTTTTGATTTACTTTTATTATTTCCGTTTCCTAGTGCGTGGTAAATGTGCCGTGCAGTTTCGGCAAAGAGAAACTTCCCAGCCAAGAGTAAGGCACAAAAAACAAATGTTTCTGTGTAGTATGATGTAGATAAATAAAGTGACACATCCTTACAACTCACTTGGACAAAGCCGGTGTATCAAACATTGTGAATGATGTAAAATTCCTTAAAATAGTATGAAATGAAATTTATTTCTTTTGAAGAAAATTATTGAACATTGTTCTTAAAATGTAAACACTAGAATCTTATTTGTTTTTGTTTTTACATATGACAGTATGACAGATCACTTGATTTTGTATTCATTTGAATTACAGTTATTTAGAGACAGAACATCACTTATACAGTTCGCGCATTATATCTCCGGCTTATGACCACTACACTACTAACCGTGTCATATGATATTTTTAACATATGATATTGGTAAACACATTTGACAAGCAGCGGTGTTTTAGAAAATGTTCTAAGAAAAGTACCCCCTCTCCCCCCCGCACCATAAAATCAGCTGACTCAGTCGGAGATATAATGCAGAAACTGTAATATAAAATTAGTTGTTTAAAGAACTTGATAACTGAACTTGATAATGGAAAAATTAAAGAAAAAAATACAACAAAATCTATTTCCATTATATTAACTACACTGTGTCTTAAAAGGCAAACCATGTATACATGGTCATTAACAGGTTATGATTTGCTCTCACAACAATATATATTTATTTCCCCTCCTTTATTTACTCGCAAACCGAACACAGCCAATACTTTCCCACTAACACCTTCACAAACAAACTATCCATGAGAACATGAAATACAGCAAGTATAATTTAAACACAGGTAAACAACTGCGAATATTTTACGCTCGATTGAGTGTGACAGCAGCGGCCGAGTAGGGAGCGAATATTGAACTATAGAACTGCATAGCTTTGTGCATATCTGGGTCATAAGACTGCATAACTTTGTGCATAACTGGGCCACAAAACAGGCACAATCCGTGATCACTGTCGCCTCTGTTACTGAGCTCAGCGTTCTGGTTTACAATTGTTGCGATGGAAGCAAACCGTCTCGCTTCAAGAATCAGAAAATAACCGAACCATTCCTGATCTGAATCGTTATTATTATTAAGATAATGACAGAAAGATAGTGAAAAAAATGAATAAAAAAGCCACATTCTTTACTGACCGCATCTATTTATTGCTCATCTATTTTCAATATATATTGCTTATCTACATCTAGTGTAAGTCGAGAACCTAAAATCTCAAGTGTACAAAGTGTGACCATGTCGCCAATAGATAAATAATGGCTGCATTTGACTACGCATTTAATCAATTTATTTACGGCCTTCAATATGCGATGCTCTAAAGAACTTGTTTCAGCTTTTATTGTTATTTGACTCACTATATAGTCCAATAATTCCTTCTGAAAACTTTATTAACGATAGACAAGCTGTTCAATTGGTGACATAGGATAACTACGTCTTCTTCAATTCTGGCTGACACAAACGTTGGAGACTTTTTACTTTACGAATGGAAAGTGTCCTGTAGTACATAAAGCCATGGTTCAACAACGAGTTATCCTTTTTGAAATGTAATGAATGAAAGTAAAAAAAAATTGTAGAGTAATTACGAATCCATTTCATTGAGTGCCAAAAGAACTCCTACCCACACTCTCCCCTTCGGACTTCAAAACGTCCAAACAATCTGTATTTTTTTATTCTGTAATTTATAAATCATGTAAAGATTAATTCATGGATCTCTAATCAGGGATGTAAATTTATCGTGAGAAATGTTTAAGAAAATTAAAAATTTATTTGTAGAACTATAAATTCTTCCAAAAAATTTAAACAATTTTCAAAGTACAATTGTTTTTAATATTTTAATACAATTCTACATAGCGCCAATCACTATTAAATCAGAAACATAAAAATGCATCTTCTCAAAAACTTTCCTAATATATTCGAAAAAGAGGTTGAGAAGTATTATTAAAAAATAAAGAAAGTACGTATTTATCAATACGATACAACATGTTAATTCTAACTCGTAACTTTTGTTTGAAATATATTTGAAATATATGTTAACAAATTATTTACTCCTACATTTTGATCAAACTATTTTACAGCTCAGCCTGACATCAACCCCCACCCACTCGACTGTAACTCGCCCACTTGCGGACGAAAATGGACCAACGACCAAACTGGACTTCAGCCCCGAAACCACAACTCGTATGCAGGCGACCTTCACATTGCAACAATGGACGCTTTTTTATAAACATACTAGCGTTACCCGGCGCGCGTTGCTGCGCCCATGATAATTAAATATTTAAATAAAAAATATATTGATTAATGCTAGGTATGAACATTGTTTTTTTTATTAAATTACTGTATTAAAAATAACATCCTTTTTCACACAGTCTGCAGCACACTTAATTTTCTATAATTCTTTGTCAAACTAACAGCTGTAGTTATATATTGAGTTTGTTATTATGGTTAAATGTCAACAAACCAAATAAATTCTGTTGCTCTTTTCTTAGCATTACTATTAGCTTTAGCCGATTTCCTACCGAGTGATGATTTTTTGGGAGGCATTTGTTAGTAGTTGAGTTCAGTGGCATACTGGTTGTAGTTTTTTAGGGAACTTGAAGATCGTTTGTAATAATGATAAATGTAATGAAAAGAAAACTGTATTAGTAAAGTCATTTCTAATTAAAATAAAATACTACTTTAATTGATTTGGTTTGGTATTCATTTCATACTCTTAAGAAGCGTCAATGATTTCAAAATAACATATTTAGAACAAAAAACAATATTTATAACACTTTTAGTGGAGTATTTAAAATGAAAAAAATAACTGTAATAGGCTTATTCATCAAATAAAAAAATATACATGATTAGAAAAGCATTTGAACATGTAAAACATAACAAATCACGTTTTTAAGCACAAAAAGGTAAACATAATTTATTTGGTTTGTTGACATTTAACCATAATAACAAACTCAATATTTAACTACAGCTGTTAGTTTGACAAAGAATTATAGAAAATTAAGTGTGCTGCAGACTGAGTGAAAAAGGATCATCAAGTCAGCTGTTTATTGTAAACACACAATTTGTATCTGTGTGTGATGCAGTCTGCAGGAAAAATGAGGAACTACATCAAGTCACAGTCTTATATAGAACAGTGTATTGGAGTTTTAAGTATAATCATATGTTTTTTTTTTGTAAACAAACCAAAAGCTCATTTGAATAACATGGTATCTTTAGGAGCCCGTGGGGCAGATCCCTGTGGATGGATTTACACCAAACTTGACAAAAACCATCCTGGGAACATGGTAAACAATCCCTGCAAATTTCATAAAAATCCGTTGGGCGGTTTGGGCGTCTATAGGGACCATACCCACACACACACACACACACACACACACACACACACACACACACACACACACACACACACATACTTCCTCTTTTATAGATATAGATTATTTGTGAGAGGCCTTCGCCATTTAGTTCCTGCATTTAAATTCTACCACGAGTGTCAACTTTTTTTTCTTCTAGTTCAATTGGACAGGGCATACAGAACAACAGTTTTGTAAATTATAAAGACAAAAAGTAAATTTCTTGCTTTCCATCACAAATGGGACTGGCAATTATGTTAACGGGTCGAAAATTTTAAAGTGACCCAATTAGGCTTGAACCTGCTCAAAAAGCGGCATTCAATTCGACCTTAGTTTCGGTACGGTTTCCAGGAACAGGTTATATCGGTTCATTGGACGTCGGCGGAAAATACAATTTATCTCCAAGCAGTATCAGTTCACTGGACTTCGTCAAAAGATGGAACATACAAACTAGTCAACACTCTTAAAAAAAAACAAAAAAAAACGGAAAGCAAAACACGTGAATTAGGATATTACGTTACTAGACCGGTAGTACTCTTACCGGACGAGCATGATAATATAATCATAACATATTTTTTGCATGAACCACAACGTTTCAAACTCTTAAAACCTAGCTTACTATAAACAAACATTTGCTATTATTACCAATGCTGCCACTTCATTCCTCTCAAGTAACACATTAGATGCATTAAACGTCAATTAGCTGCAATCAGCTGATTGGTTTTATCGTTGACCTCCGTTATTTCCGCCTCCTAACGCACGGTAAATTTAACGTGCACTACACGGTAAATTTACCGTGCAGTTATCGGCAAAGAGTAACTTTCCAGCCAAGAGCAAGGCACAGAAAACAGATGTTTCTGTGTAGTATAATTTTACCTCCAGCGGCGAACGAAACCGAAATGCAACAGGAGCGATCAGGGGCCACCAAACTTCCTAAGTAGGGCTTACAAAAAAACCTCCATTTTTTCTGCAGCTAATTCCACTCCGGTGGATGACCGATCGACCAAACGGTCCGACCGGGTTGCAACCACGAGGAAACCCGCAACCAACAACCACCGACCACGGAGAGCGTTTGGCCTTCGCAACCAGAGCGGTTAGTGGCTACGGCATATCCGCACCGCACCGCTTTGTTGTCGGGACAAAGCCTGCCCGCTGACCCGCTGAGCTGCTTTACCGCTTGTCATGCGAGTGTCTCATTGGCGGAGAACAAGTGCGCGCATCATTAGGCACAACGGCAGGCCGCAGGAATGTGAGAGGAAGGTCACCGGTTGATCCTGTGTAAAGAGTTATAAAAAAATTCCCACACCCACGGTGCCAGGTGTTTTAAGTATTGTGATGAGGCAAATTGAAGCGGTCTGATTTTCGCCGGAGGTTGTGACGAACCGGTGATTGTTGGAGTTTTTACTGTGCTGAATATAAATAAAACAAACGTCTTGCTGTAGGCCTACTCACATACAAACCGGTATAGATAAAAGATGGAAAATGACACTTAAATTTAGATTTGTTACACCAATCATCAAGCCCAGCGAAAGGCTAGTGTAAATATGTTACATGTGTTGTGTTGTAAGATTTTTTTACTCATATACAGTATAAAGAACAACACATAACATGCAAAACAAGAAGTTATTAGCGAATTTCCCCTATAGGGAAGAAGCTATTACCGTAGGTCTCATGGTAAGACCTAAGCCCCAGACCATGATAACTTTTCGTTTTAGGGCCCCCAGAAGCAAAAAACACCATTCGTTCGAAATTTTATATATATATATATATATATATCTATATCTATATATATATATATATATATATATATATATATATATGTGTCTGTGAGCACGATAGCGGCCGTAAAAATGGTCCGATCTTAATGAAATTTGGTACAGACATGTAAAGTGGTAATCCCTCGGACGAGTTCGTAAACCAGCCCGATTGGACCACCGGAAGGGGGGGTAAAGGGGGATAAACCCCCCCAAAAATGGGGTTTTTGAGTTTTTTACATAGAAAAAAAAATCTACCGAATTTTTGTTGGCACCATTGAATTCAGCTCAAAAAAACAAACAATTTAGTATCTTGAATCACTGCTCTATGTCCATTGGTTACCGAGATATTGAAAGTGGTAAACACAGTACGTTGTCCCAATGTTAACCTTATGGGAAATAAGTAAAATTCTATATCTCGGTTATTTCTCAACATATATAGATAAAACTTGGTAAATAGCTTCTTCTAGTTCAGATCTAATAAATAATGAATTGAAACCACCCAGTTTTAATATACCTGTAGCAGCAAACCTGCATACTCATTCCCTATGTTATTCTTAAGGAGCTTACAAAAACATGTCAAATCTCGCTATGCTGGATTGAAATATGTTATTTTGGATTTGAAATTCGCTGAGTTTGCAGGTCTGCTACAACGGGGGTATTTTTACTTCAGTATACTTCTGAGTGGGAATTAATTCTGAAGAAAGAGGCTATTTTACAGCCAAAATAAAAAGCAAGATTTTAAAGATATTTTTCATTTATATGGAGGTATGTGTCACGCACATAACCATAGACCATGAATCGCCTACTTTAATCCTACTTCAGCAACGGCTGGACTCATCGAGAGCATTGTGGTAGTAATTAACAATGCGGCGAAAGAATTACAAATACTTGACGAATAGGGAAGCGTTTGCAAGTAGGGTATAGGTATAGCCTTCTTAGTAGTAAGTATAGCCTTTACATAACGAAAAAAGTCTGGGCGCCGGAAAGGAGGACTTGGAAATTTGGGTGGACAAAGGTTTTTTAACTGATTCTGACCCAGTTTTTTGCGCTGATTACAAATCTGCTGGGTGAAATTTTGGCTCCCTTGGGCAAACGCCGCCATATTGGAAAAATGGCGGCAAAGAGGTTTTTCAATTATAGAATCCATAAAAATGGTCCAATCTCAACGAAAATTGGTACAGACGTGTAAAATGGTAATTGCTTAAGTTATTTAAAAACCAGCTTGATCTGACTACCGGAATTGAGGGTTAAGGGGAATAAACCCCCATAAAATGAGGGTTTTTTTAGTTTTTCACGAAGTACAATTAAAATAATCTAACTTTTGTTTCCACAATTGAATTAAGCTTAAAAAACTAACAATTTTCCATCATTGTTCTATGTATGTTGAAGAACCACTTTGCCGCCATTTTCCCAATATGGCGGCGTTCGCCCAAGGGTGCCAAAGTTGCACCCGGCAGATTCGTAATCAGCGCAAAAAACTGTGTCAGAATCAGTAAAAAAATCGTTGTCACCCAAATTTCCAAGTCATCTTAAATTACAATGTGTTGGCACCCAGATTAAAACAATACTTGAAGATTACAATCGTCTTATCAACCCGAGACCTTCCCCGGAAGAATGCCGGATAACACTACAAACGGACAAAACAACAAATCTAAAAGAATGCGGACAAAACAACAAATATCCTGGGTCTGCTACCTGGGGAGGCTCAGTAGGTATTCCAAACAAAAATGTAGCGGACAAAACGACAAAGATTCCGTCAACCGATTTTGATGACTTCAGCAATCGCTTCTTAAAGTAGCACAGTTATAGCTCATATACTGTAGGTAGCTTGTCTTTGAGTTCCACATTAAGTGAAGCGAAACAAAATTCTGATTTCCATCAACCTTTATCCAGGCTTTGGACCAAAGACCATATAAAAAGTTCACCCGATAAATGTGACAAATTCGCGCATGGTGTTATCGCGCTTCAGATCTCTGATATGTTTTCTTGATAAAATATAAAATGTTTATGTTTGAAAATATTTATTTTTAAATATTACGTGAATTCATATTTTTTTAAATAACAAAATACCTTGTGGTATTGTATTGTGATCAAATACGGCATTGTTAACACATATCTGTATATGTAATAACAATAAGATTTTTGTTTCGCTTCAGTTAACGTGAAACTTCAAGACAATCTACCTATATGAGCTATAACTGTGCTACTTTAAGAATCGCTTAAGGTAGCAGACCCAGGATATTTGTTGTTTTGTCCGCATTATTTTGATTTGTTGTTTTGTCCGTTTGTAGTTTTGCCCGGACATCCCCCCGGAATCTTGCAGCAGTCGGAGTCGTGGCCGCTGGGGACCTCCAGCCGCCAGCCGCTGTCAAACCTTGACCTCGGCCCGCCTCGCACGGGATCCTGGCCCGATTAGTGTTTGGTATCGCTATCCGATGTATCGGAAATATCGATATTTTGGTTTCGATATATCGTTATTTTTATATCGATATTATCGGTTATTAGACTTTCGATATTATCGGAATATCGATATTTTACTTCGATATTATCGTTAGTATTAATTGATATTAGCAAATTTTTAAGAATCATACATAAACAAAATACAGTTTAACCTTTTCTGCACTTTTTCATTAGTAGTAATTAAATATTATTTGATAAGTAAATATTAAAGATGTAAATTTGAAAATAACTTATTAGCTACAAGAAAGGGTTTTTAGTTAATTATTTATTTGTTGTTTTGTTGTAAATATATGGTTATCCACAAGAATTTCAAATTATCTTGGCTATGTAGGCTATTTGAAACAAGAGTCATTTGCAGTAAAATAATTCATTTCACATCTATTGATGTAAAATTATACTTCCAAGTATAAATTGTAAACAATTTTACGTCAAATAGACGTCACAGGTGTGCTGCTAACTGTTGTGATACATACCGTATGCATTCGATTAGTTTCTAACAGCAAATTTCTGAAATATCGATATTTTTCCGATAATATTGATATTTTTGATCCGATATTATCGGAATATCGATATTGAGGGTCCGATATTATCGTCGCGTCGATATAAATATCGATATTTTCTTTCGATATCCAAACACTAGGCCCGAGTCACGACCGTATCACAGGGCAGTCCGTCAATCGGCCCCAGTGTTCCCGTATTTTAAAACTCCGATTATCGTGCCAGACCAGGAAAGTTATCGTAAATTCACTTAAATTATCGTATTCGCCAATAAACTTCGTGAGAGCTCTCGTTGGGTCTCTTGTTTGGTGTGACCAATCGAAATCGTTCGCCATTTTCCACCATTCGTAAATATATTTTTATGTGTTGTAAGACGTTTTTTATTTGTATCTAGTGAATAAAACAGCAGGTATCATGCTAATCAAGAAATTATTTACGTATAAAAAATCAATAACACTAATGGATCGACAAGTAGTATATTCCTACTTAATTTTTCACTGTACTCAAAAACACTACCGAAAACAGGAGCTGACAATTTCCATGTACTGCATTTAACACTCTTCTCTAACTGAGTAAAATGAAAAGTCTGAGACAATATCTCAGAACACACTAGTTTGTACTGATAAGAAAGTGAAAGTTGGGACTAGGACCCTCCTTCCCCAATCAAACATTCTTGTGTCCTACCATGGCAAACAATAACCGAGTCACTAAAACTTTTCTTCAATTAAAACAGCAGCTAAAAGTGTAAAAACAAAGCTGTCACAAGTAAATTAAGTGTAGTCTTTTATAAGCCCACCAATGCTAACTTTTTATGTTCGTAAGTAATAAAATAGTCTAAGATCTTTTTTTAAATACACTATTTCAATATTAAATAATCAGACTGTACCGAATAATTTTAAGTGTATTTATCTAGAATATAAACGGTCCTTGCTGTTAAACATAAATGTTTATTAAGGCCAATTTTTGTTTGATTTCTTGTTAAATAAATAAATGAATGAATGAAATGAATGAATTAAAAAAATTGAAATTAAATTAATGATTTTAGCTGTTTACAATAAAATAAAGAGCTAAACAAGGCTTTAAATTTGAAATCGTCATTGAAGGATAATAATAGGTTAAGTATTCTATATAACAAGAAAAAGACTAAAGAATAATACGAGTTACGATATTTTAATGACATAGTTAAAATAAAGAAAAGGATAAAAAAGACAAAACTTGACGAGTTTCAGGCTAAATGCGTGGACCAGGCCGGATAATAATACGCCTAGAAGCATATAATTTGTTCAAATCAGAGGTATCGGGTGATTTTGTTGTAAAAGGCTAATTTATAGTTTAAGACATCACAGACACGTAGGCCTAAATATAACTGAAGGTCACAGGAAGGAATTTCGGGAAAGTATTTTACTTATTAGAACAGTGGAGAACAGTGGTATTTCAATGACAGTCTCAAACTTAAGGTAAAAAATATTTACTTTAAAACCGTCGGTGATATCAGAACGAGAGTCCCAAAAAAACTATTTATTTGTGACTTCTAAAAACAATCGAATACAATAAAATTGTAATAGGAACTAACAGACAATGAATTAAGCTTCTTCAATAAAAATCACTAAAATAAGTGTCAAATATTCGTTCGCACAATATTCCATCGTAATTTTTCTTGCGGTCATAATAAAATAACAACTCAAAAAGCTAGATCAGGTAAACGGATGGCGGAATTATTTTAACTGGAATGAAAATACCTCGATTCGGATAAAAAATTAACTAATAATATTTGCAGGATAAATGGTCCATTATTAAGGACAAAAACCATCATACAATTCCTTATAGTCTACAAACTAAGTTTCTTAGTTAAGAGTATCCAATAATAACTCTTTAAGGCGTTACTGGAGATAAGTACATTTAGCTGTAGAGCTAGGTGAAAACGTCTCCAGTAGAATAATTGCAAAAAATTCTGAAAACAACTGCTAAACAGTAACAGTAGAGGTAAGGGTGGTAATATGGGCACCCATTTTAATTTTTAACCATAATATTTTTTTAAAGCCTGTAATAAATCTGAAAGATGTGTTAAAATACTCCCTGACATCTAGTTATGATATTATATTAATATTGATGCCTATCCCAACTACATAATATATTTAGGAAATTTTGTTTCCAAAAAGTATCTTTTGCGATGATTTCAAATTGTGCTGGTAATATGGGCACCATGGTAAAATAAGAATAAATAGAACTTAATCGTATTAAATTGGTTTCATTGATTATCAGAGTAACTTTATGTTAAACAAGAAACAGTATTTTGAAACTATAATGAAATTACGTTGACAAAATTTGCAATATATTTTAGGTGGGTTGTCCTAGGGACCGAAAAGGTTTTAGCTGCACGCTTGGCTCCCATAAAAATGTTCTCTTAGCCTACACCCTTCATAGCTTGTTCCATATCACTATTGCTCCAGAAACCTCTTTTGGCCTTTTTCCTTAGAGGATTTAGCTGTTTTTGTGGCATCTTCAACAAAACAAACAACGGATTTAAATTTTAGGGTGGTAAAAAAATGTAAATAGGGGGCTCATATTACCAGCACAACTAATGCCCGAATTACCACCCTCGCCATATTGAAAAACAATAGGCCTCTGGATAGTTAATTTTACCACTAATTGCCAGCAGAATGCGTAGATTTAATCCTTATAATGTGTACAAGAAACTCTTATGACAGGTAACATTTTTATATGACATTTAATATTTGTAAAAAAAGGGTAAAAAATAACATGTCAAAGTTTTGGTTTCAGTAAAAACAAAAACCAATTCACAACTCACTAACTACAAATGGTATCGAAACTAGCGCTCCTACAGACCATTCGAAGAACTTTTGCTTCAAGTTCATGTACTTTCCACTAGAATTCGTTATTGTATTTTTCAAATATTATGGGTGCCCGTATTTCCCTCAGGTGCCCATATTACCACCTTTGCCTCTACTATTGCCTACTAATGTAAAGAATAGTCATTACCAGAAGACTGGATCGTTATACAACATTATTTAATATTTAATATTATATTATTATGTATTATTTTATATTATTATATATCAAAAATATATGTCAAATGGGACTGATGATGGCATTGCGTTGCTGAAACTTAGGCCTCCCCTATATACAAATATTGGATCGTAAGGTAAGATTAAATATTAAATAATGTAAATAATAGGTAAACGAAAGCCTGCCCGCGTTGGGCCAAAAAGGTGTTCTCAAAAATTGCATCCATTAAGAAATTCATCTCAAATTGTTTAACTTTGAAACCAAAATACATTTTGCTATTCCGTTGTTATCACCTCACCATGTTTACTTATTGAATCAGGCTTTTGTAAACGGGCGTAAGTCCAATTTTTTAGATTTTCAGATTTTGGTGGATTTTTACTCTACAGAAATAGATAGGTACATGGATTTTTGTTGAAATAACGATCCTATCATGAGTGTTTATGGCAGAAATCATCATTGCATATCTGTGGTTTTTTTAAAGGGCGTATTTTAAAATTGCATTATATATCATTTTGAACTTACGCCCTTTTTAACAAAAGTGCCAAAATAAATCAAAATTTTATTTAAGTTTTTTGTTGTAATCACAGTAATAATTGTAATTATAATTTATTAGTAAATTTAAATAATTTTAAACTACTCGGTTTTCCTGAAATTTAATGTCATTTTTTATTTTTTCACATTTGTTTTTTCATGGTTGTCAATTTTACATTTTTATAGTTTTATGATTCAATCACTGATAAAGATACAGATGTCAATTTTGAATCCTGAAGTAAATTGAAATCCTCCTCATGTTAAAATTTTCTTTATTTTTTAAGTAAAACTTTTGATCGAAACAATTTTTTTAGTTTTCCGAAAGTTAACTTTTTGGAACCTACGGAGATTAAACAAAACGATTCAATCAAGAATCAAAGTAAATAAAATTCATGTTGGATGATCAAGAAATGTCGACAAGATCCATTGTACTGATTATTTTTCAATCATTTTAAAAAGCATTAAAGGTAAATTTACTAGCCTAAACGTTAGAGAGATAATAGCGAGGGGCAATTGATGCAGGGTTACGGAGATCGCAATCAATTACTTTATTACACTCATACAAATCAAGGAGTATTTTGCACCGTTGATTGCAATATGTAAACGCCTTCAAAGAGAACTTGGCAACAAACACACGGGCGAGGCAACTCCTGCGTTGTTAAATATGCAGGCTGTCAATTAATTACAATAAACTCCATAGTCAAATTATCGATCACATTTTGAACAAAACTCAATTACTCAGTAATTTCAGAGTTAAAAATATCTAATAACTGCAAAATAAGGAATAACAAGTTGTGGCAAATTCCCGTTTTACACCGGGAACTTTTCCTTCCAGCAGTAATTACCAAATTAATTCATTTTTGAAATTTACTTAAATATTTTCGGTTGCTATTGTTATTTTGAAATTAACAAAAGGAAAGTAGAGAATGATTTAGGGTAGGGCCCTACACAATATTTTTATAGAAAAGTTTAATTACCCAAACCAGTATTTCCAAAAATTAAAAACTAATGACTGAAAAATGTTCTTTCACAATGATAATTTTGTCTTCAACAACCTAAAAGTGAGCCTAACATTCATTCCAGAAATGCTAATAAGGTTTAACAACTCATCGCTTGAAGAAATTTTAAATTTCATCACGTAGGCAATATAATATGCTGTTTTAGCCTACTATTCAATTTTATTTATATTATGTATGTTTAATCTTATTAATTTATTTTCAAGATAATGATAGGAGGCTTTTTAAGCGCGGATTACAATCAATGATGTATCAAATTAAAAATAAAGAAATATATTACGAACAACATTGTTAGGTATACTATTATGAAATTATGTAAAAGCCTACGAATACAACCTGGCAAAGAACACGACACGGACGAGAGCGCTGTTGCGTCGCCAAACGTGCAGTCTGTCAAATAACTACGATAAACTCCAGAGTTCATTTAAATTATTGATCACATTTTACAGGAATACTAATTTTATTATGAAACTTCAGATATCAAAAACGTAAAAAACCCTCAAATAAAAAATAACTAGTACAGTACTCAGTAAATTCCTGTTTCCTCGGGGAATTACTTTTATTATAGAGAAGTAATTAAATTACAATTAGTAATAGTAATTTCTGATATTAATTAAATTATTTGATTTATTTTATAATCAGGTTACTATGGTTATTTTGCAAATTTTGAAAAAAAATTAAAGTAGGAAATTTTTTGGAGTGTTATATTTTTAAAGAAATAATGAATTAGTTACAGAATTGTTTTTAATTGATTAAAAATGTTACTAAGACGATTCTCTAAACAAATACTGAAAGGAAATTTACCACCGAAAATTTAAATTAATATGGAAAAACTAGTTAGATGTAAACTGTAAAAATGTAAAACACTGCTGAGAAAAATAAAATATTTTTCAACATATTAAGTTGCAGATATTTAAATCTGAAAATATAGAGAAGTTCAGACTTTAAAAGAAAAATTCTGTCAGAATATTGCAATAAACCAAGGAAATTGATTATTTTTTTAGTTTTATAATTGACGGAGAATGCCCTTCCACTATGATGATTTTGTCTTCAAAAATCCATAAGAGTGCCTAAATTTATTTTTTTTATCATAATCAGGTAACATTTAGGTATCTTGAAGAAATATTAAATTTCGCCTTGTACGCTATATTTAGTATATGCAAAATGAATGAAAGAAAATAAGCTCAGGGAAATTCGTTTAAAGAACTAATCAAATTCGATGTACATTTTAGTTTTTTATCATTATTTAAAGACATACAAAAATCATTTTATTTAGTTTTCATCCGGGAAAACACGGGTATGTAAAATTA
The DNA here is from genome assembly GCA_035578135.1 of Flexamia atlantica. Classification (NCBI taxonomy): domain Eukaryota; kingdom Metazoa; phylum Arthropoda; class Insecta; order Hemiptera; family Cicadellidae; genus Flexamia; species Flexamia atlantica. The sequence goes on along the minus strand of JAQJVK010000004.1, from coordinate 7,381,315 downwards.
TTTTTACTTAGGAAATTAACTGGACATATTCTAAACTTTACTTCTGCAAATTGAAAGATTGATAACAAATATATCAACCAACAAGTGCTCTAAAAATATGAACTCATCTTTTATCAATTTTGTTATGCAACTGCATTCTTAATTCATCTATATAATCCCAGAAAATTAAAAACACCATTGGTAAATTGTACATTACCCATAACCTAAACACCTACCTAATTTTACCAACTACCATTACCATTACCTAATTTTAGACAACTTAATCAAATTCTTAATGAAAGAGAATTAAAAATGGTGTATTATGCTTACGTTCAATCTCTTTTGACATTTGGAATAATTGCTTGGGGCGGGTGTTTTAAAAGTACTTTGGAACCACTTAACGTTTCGCAAAAATTGATTTTAAAAATAGCTTTTGGAAAGTGCAAACGTTACCCGTCTGACGCCCTATTTCAAGAAACCTCTGTCTTAACTATTAGACAGCTTTTTGTCAAAAACCTTTTAGTTCATATTTTTAATAATTACAATAGCATTTTTCACAGCATATCTCACTCACATAACACCAGATATTCGACCAGAGTCGGGATAGTTTCCATACAAATTTTCAGAACATTTTCTTTGACTAATTCATTTTACATTGCTCATATCCTGTAAAGAAATATATGTAATAACTTTCAGTATCTTAATTTATTTGATTTACCATCAACAAGTATTTTTAAAAAGCGTGTCAATGACTTGTTGCTAAGTCTGGATAGGGACGAGGCCGAGATTATCATCGCGCCAGAGTACAGGCGAGACTGACTGTGACTGACTCTGACGACGGCCCCGCTATGACTTGACCGTTGCGCTGTCCGACTCCCGCTCGCCTGTCCTCTCCGCCCTCCTCCCCCCCGCGCCTGCTGAATTTCATGTCGTAGTGTTGCCATCAATCCATCACGTTTTTCACATCGCAAATTTTTTGAGTTTTTTTCAATTACATTTTGATTTTACTAAGTTTTACGGTTATAATAAATTTTATTCCAGTTCTCCCTCATTGCATTTTTTTTCTCTTCAATCTAAAATAAGGTAATTTTATTAAGGACGCATCTCGAAGCTGACGCACAGGCATTCGTGCCCATGTCGGCTTATTCCTTAGACCTTCTTAAAGTTTGTATTTTTTTACATTATATATTTTATAAGGTACTTGTATTCATTGCATGAAACTTATTTATTTATTTACTTTTTAATACATCAAGAAGCATCAAGGACTTTTTTGTTATTTCAATGCAAGTACAGATAATTTTATTTTTTGCAATGTAAATTTTTGTAATTTTCTGGAATAAATCTCTATATTCATTTATTTATTTTTTTAACCTTTGGGGAAACCATAAGTCTGACACCTGTCAGCCCATAATTGAATAAAAGATCCCGGTGAGAAAGATTTGAGGATACAGTCAACTCTCGCTAACTCGAAAGTCCACGGAAATACAGTATTTATAATATAATAACCTGTAAAACACAAAAACAAATGAGATCATATTAATTCTGTTTAAGTCTGTAATCTTCCTCTGCTTAAACATGTAAAAACAATTATTACAGTATCAATCATATTTTTTATTAAAACAATAATATAAAGAAACTATACTGTATGCCCTACACCTACAAAAATAAACTTATAACTATGAATATTACTGTATTAATGAATAATATACAGTAAAGTATACAAAATAAAAAAATGTGAAATAAAATAGAGTAAACAGATCAGAACGCCGGGATCTCGTATTACAGAGGTTCATTCTGAAAACTTCGTGGTATGGAGGTAAACTTCGAGTTATGGAGGTAAAGCTTAAATCGAATTCGTCTTATCTACTGAACTTCATGTTATAGAGGTAATTAATTATTGTGTCCCTTCGAGTTATAGAGGTAAAAAATACCCGGAAAATAGGAACGTGTCATGAAAATTAGTTCGTATTATGTACATTAATTTCTTCGTGTTAGACAGGTTTTTCCAAGGAGATTAAAAATAATTCGTGATATCGAGGATTTCGTGATATCAAGGTTCGTGTTAGCGAGAGTCGACTGTATTAGTTCTTTTTATAAAGTTGCACAAATATCAGGAAAAGGGCTGAACAGCTAATACGTTTGTTTTTATTTACAATTTTGATTACTTTGCACCAAAGAAGCGAGACACCTTTAGCAGTGTAGATAAATAGTTATATAAATAATTTTTACTGAATATTAAAAAATACATCAGACTATATTATACATATTAAGGTAATTAATATTCGAATGAATAAGTATTTAAACCTTCAAAGTTATCTTATAAATAAAAAATATTTGTTTGGAGTATAAGCTGAAAGCAGAAATTTTAGTGACTTAAGTTTGAAATAATTTATGACAGGAACCATATTTTTCAAGATTTTCTGTAGTGATTTTCTGTAGCTGTTTTGACTAACAAAAAAAAAGGAAATTAACTGATGGTTTATTATACTTTCATGCACTTATTAATGAATAATAAAAAATATACAGTTTTTTTTTTAATTTATTGATATAATTTTCAATAAAAAAACATTAGTTATGAAATCAAATAGAAATATTAGCCTGGTTTATGGGTTAACTATTTAAACATAAGAAATCCCTGATGAAGAGCATCTAAAAGTAAAATGTGAATTTATTGTGAAAATTAAAAGTTTTAAACAGCAACCAATTAAAAATATTAAGATGATCCATTCAAAGCAATATTATGAAAATTGCCTCCCACATTCTATAAACATCCAACAGATTACCTAGCTAAGTAGGAGTAGACTGCTACATATGTATTGTGTATTAAAATAATTTAAATTCAGATAAGTATTGCAATCAAGAATCGTTATATATTATACAACTGCTTCGAAAACGGATTTTCTAATTTTGACCTAAAAGATTGGATGAAACAGGCATCATATTTCCAAAACAGATACTAAAATGTTAATAAGCTCTTAACATTATGTGCGACTTTACTGTTCGACAGAACAGTGTTTGTTCGGAAACCTAATATTTTATTGTTTGCCACCTTTTTCAATCTCTTGCGTACTAACAGTTGGAAATCACTGCTCTATACCAAGTTTAATGAACATGTTTATCAAATACATACCTCAGATAAAAACCCTAAAGAGGAAAAATATTTTTTTAAACAGTTCGATGAAATTAATTATTCTTTCAAAAAGGGGGTTTTTACTCATTTTTCAGACACTTCCACTAAATTTAATTAATTGTGTTTGATTTGTAATATTTATTTATTTATTTATTTATTTTATTTGTCTACGGCAAACACCATTTTACAAAAGCATTCTTAGAACTATAAGTTACAGTGAATATATATATATGTGTACTAAATTATACAATAAATAATAATTCCAAGTAAATATTGACTTAATATTTACTTAGGACCTTTTTTCATTTAAAATATTTTTGTCCAAAATCAACATTGAAACAGGTATATTATACACTGGTCAACTCGAGGTTAGAATATGGCATTTCTTTATATGGAAGTACATATATAACTAACTTAAATAACCTAATAATTTTACGGAAAAAGTTTGTTTGACTGATCTCTAATTCCAATTATCTTGATCATTCTTTTTCACTATTTATTGACATTTCTATTCTTCCATTTAGATATTTGTACATTTTCAAAGTGTTAACAATTTTTTATAAGTTGAGCGGTAATAATGGTCCTACTGTTGACGTTTTATTTAGTTATAATACCAGGCAAACAGTGAATAATATACTAAGGTTACCTAAACCCAATTGTACGTTGTTTAAAAAAAGTTTTGTTTATTTATCATATAAATTTTATAATATGCTCCCTGAATGTATAAAAAAAAGTGCAACGGTAGGTTGTTTCAAAAGGCTGTTAAGAAAGTGGTTACTATCCATAAGTCATGAGGAAATTGAGCGTCTATATTAGTCTAGTTGATGGCCTGCTATTGTCTATGTTATATTTTGAATACCTATACAATTAATTAATGTATGTTATGTGAATATTTGATAGGTCTTGTGTTCCTGGTTTGTACTTGGTAATTGGATGTCAAGGCTACTTGTTTGAAGTGTTTTTTTATGTTTAAATATAATATAAGTGTCTTTTTAAGTGCTGACTGGTGGACAATTTACATGGGACTCCCGCCCAACACAAAAGCTTAGTCTTTTATGGGTGTGTATATTTCTCGATGTTCAGACTTAAAAAAACCTTATGTTCTTTTATTTGTTATGCTATTTTAATGATTATGTTTGCTATTTTAATGTATCATTGTACTGAACGAAGAGAAATAAATTTATTATTATTATTATTATTACATAAGCTAACAAGAAAACTATAGATAAGCTATAATAGATACATAAGTATAGATAACTGTTGGATCTTTTGTTTTGTTTGTAATTTGATATTAAACAGCTGAAACCTTAAAAAATACAATTTTTTTCAGATAAATTGATAAGAAAAACTTCCTTCATTTGAGGGAACGCAAATAAACGTTTAAATGTACAGCAGAAGTGGTGTCCATCTGGAAGGAGCTGACGGAATTCACAAAATTGATATTAACACCACTTTTTATCTTAAATTTAATATTACAGATGTGAAATAGGATATTATATTATTATAAATTACTCATGATTTATACAAAGAACTGAAAAACTTATGAGGCCTTAAACCTTCTTAATAGATTGTTTAAATTCAAGAAGCAAATAATGAAACGCGACCAAGCCTAGTCTGAATAACGAATTGGCTGGATAATCCGAACTATTACAAAAACAATTGTTGAACCTAATATATATTACATGGCTTGCAAATTAAGCCTAAAGTAGACCTTTAAGTCTCTTTTTGGGTATACACAATAATGTTGGTAAAATCAACACAACACAAGACTTGAACACTTAATTGATCTCGTTTCAACCATGGTAGGCCTATTGAATGAATTTTAAACAAAATCAGTTCCCTATCCAATACTCACTACCACCACAGTGTTCATCAGTGATTGTATGCCTACCATACACGGGGAATTGACAAAACAAAACAATGAGCCACACTGGATACGTATTCAAGTTGTTTTGTTTCGTCAAATCTCCTTGTATGGTAGGCATAAAACCACTGAAACCTGTGGTGATAGCTAATACTGGATGTAGAACTGATTTCCTCTACAATTTATTCAATATGCCCAACCATAGATGAAATGATGTCCCGTATGTTGGTTGTACCACGGGAACCAGATGTCCCGTTTTGAACGGAACAGTCCCATTTCAAGTGACATGACCCAATGTCCCATCTTGGGATGCTCATTTGTCCCGTTTTGGTGTTATTTATACAAAAATACAATTAAAAGGGGTTATTTAACTACACCAATTCTTAAATAAAATTTTTATTAGTAGGCATTTTAGAAGTCTACTTATGCTTTTATTTGAAGTAATGTTCTTATGTTTTTATTTAAATTGATTGTTCAATTTATTTTTTGTACATCAATTAGTTGACAAAATATTACAATACTGGAAGGAATTTTATGCTTATTATACAGGTTACGATTTTTATTATAATCTTTTTTAAGGTTTTTATTTCCGAATTAGTTGGAAATAACTTATCTATAGGAAGTGAAAAATTTAAAGAATTTCAGTTAAGAATTTCAAATCTTAAAGTTCAATGAGATATTGTATAAATGTACACCCTGAAAATGTCTAAAACCCTCCAAAATTCTCCTAATTTTTCCAAATTTCCAAGGGAGAATCCCCCCCCTCTCTTGTCTTGGTAGGGGATATTCCATACCTCCCGCAAACCCACCCCCCTCCCCAAGCAGTTAGTATCCCATATTGGATTTTTCAAAATCTGGTCACGTCAGTGAAATAAGACAATTTTAGTGTCTAGTGATGTGTTGTGTGGGTTTTACAAACATGTGTGAAGTGATAAAACAGTAAAACACATTTTAATTGACCTAAAGATAGGTTTTAACAATCTCTTAATTCAAGTAAGAGTAGTGAATATAAAATTAAACATGTAAATAGTAAACAAAAACAACTGACAGGTGACAGACAAATTATCAAATACAAAATATTATAAAACATATGTTAAAATATCATATCATTCTTCCCACCTCAGAAAGTAACAAAGTCTTTAAGGTAGCTTGGTTTTTACGGAAACGTTGAGGATGGGGTCTTGTTGGAATTGGATTTGTGGGTTCTTTTTGGCAATCGTTTGTGGTGCGTATTATCAAATCCTCATTACTCTGCTGTCCAAACACTTCATTTGTATTTCTGCTTGACTCAGTTGAAACGCTTTGGTCATGAAATGAAGAACTTGGAGCTTGAATATTTTGTTCTGAGTCTTGAAATTCGGAGAAAGATTGATCTTCTGGTTCGGAAGTGTGATCTTCTGGTTCGGGTGCTGGCGCCAGATCCCTTAATGATACCGTCTTCTCCCGTCCATCTTGAAGTCTGACATGGGCATAACCAGGATTAGCTTGTATAAGTTCTACTTCCTCCACAAGTGAATCGTACTTACTGGATCTGTTGTGATTTCTAAGAAGCACAGGACCAGGTTTTGATAGCCAGCTTGGAATAGAACCTCCATAATAAGTTTCTAGGATGCTTGAACATCAATTCATGAGGTGTAGTATTGGTCAAAGTACATAATAATGACCTTATTGAATGAAGGGCCTCAGGAAGTACAGTTTCCCAATATTTTACAGGTAGGTCTTGGTTTTTCAGAGCAAGAGTAACCGTTTTCCAAATAGTGCCATTGAATTTCTCCACCTGTCAATTTCCTCTGGGGTTGTAAGCAGAAGAGTGGCTCGATGCGACGCCATGCGTTTGAAGGAAAAATTTGAGTTCTTCTGACATTAGTGATGTTCCTCTGTCTGAATGAATAAATGAGGGCATACCAAAAAGTACAAAAAGCTCTTTAAGTTTTTCGATAACTGTACCAGAGGTCATGTCTCGACAGGGGAAAGCAAATGGATACGGTGAGTATTCATCCACAATCGTCAACATGTACTTATTTTAACTCACGCTCGGAAGTTTAGGCGTTCAAAAGGCGCTGTGGCTTTGATCAATTTACCTTCGTATTTACAAAATCTTGGCTTGAGTTCGGCACAAATGCGACAGCGAGCTGTAGTGCGGCGAACTTCCTCCAGCGAAAAAGGTAAGTTTTTTGTTCTAATCCAGTGATAGAATCTTGTTACGCCTGGATGGCACAGGCTCTTGTGAATCTCCTCTAAGTTTGGTCGGTCACTGATCCGATCCACATAATCGGGACATCGTGTCTGCAACCCCATTTTCTTTGCTTGGCCGATATACAATGTCATATTTGAAGCATGAAAGTTCTAAACGCCAGCGTTGTATCTTTTCATTCTTCACTTTTCCAAACCTTTTATTATCAAACATAAAAGAAACCGATCTTTGGTCTGTGATGAGTTGGAATGGTCGGCCAATGAGGTAGTGCCTCCACTTCTTTAGAGATTCGACGATTGCTTGAGCTTCTTTTTCAACTTAGGAGTGATTTCTTTCAGATTTAGACAATGTTTGGAATAAAAAGCTACTGGCCGTCCTGCTTGTGATAAAGTTGAACCAATTGCAAATTCAGATGCGTCGGTCTCTACCGTAAATGGTATATCATCTTGGATTGGGGCTTTAGTTGCAGTTACTATGTCATTTTTCAATTGATGAAAAGAGTCAACTGCTTCTTTAGATAATGGAAAACATTTAGTGGATGACAGAGGCCGTATTTTCTCTGAGAAACTCTTAATAAAATCTGAATAATGAGCAAACATACCTAGTGTTCGGCGTAGTGATGACACGTCATGGGGAAGTGGTAGTTTCAAGAGAGGCTGAAGACGATCAGGATCAGGGTGGATTTCGTTCTTTGTGATGACATATCCCAGAAGATGCATTTCGTCACTTAATCACTTAATCACTTTAATAAGACAGGTACCTCATGGAAGACGTCTTGTGCAAATGAGCATTTTTCCATGTTCAATGTTAAATTGTACTTCTTCGCTGCGTCAAAAAACTTTCTCAATTTTTTGTCATGTTCATCTTTAGTTTTCCCTCCAATAGTTACATCGTCCAGGTATGCCACAGTACATTCCAGTCCTTCTGATTGAATGATTGAGTCAATTTTCCTTTGGAAGCAGGAATATGTTTTATAATATTTTGTATTTGATAATTTGTCTGTCACCTGTCAGTTGTTTTTGTTTACTATTTACATGTTTAACTTTATATTCACTCCTCTTCCTTGAATTAAGAGATTATTAAAACCTATCTTTAGGTCAATTAAAATGTGTTTTACTGTTTTATCACTTCAATTTAATAATCTCTTAATTCAAGTAAGAGTAGTGAATATAAAGTTAAACATGTAAATAGTAAACAAAAACAACTGACAGGTGACAGACAAATTATCAAATACAAAATATTATAAAACATATGTTAAAATATCATATCAATGTGTATACCCAAAAAGAGATTTAAAGATATTCTTTGGACATCATTCATAAGCCAAATATAAGTTAAGTTTCATTTTCTTAATAGATTGGATTATCTAGCTAAATTGTTATCCAGTTTGTTTAACATTTTACCTTCAGTTCTATATAAATCATGAGTAATTGTACTTACGATTTTACTTCACATCTGAATTATTAAATTAAAAACTGAAATGAAATAATGAAATAATGATTTATTCCTTCAATCAAAAATACAAGATCAACATAATGAAAAGCTTAGGAAAATAACTAGCCACTTTTGCAAGTAATGTGGCTAGTGAAAGTAAACAATAATGTAAAAACACTGAAATTAATGTGAGTCCAGTTCAGTATCAACATTTATCAAAACTCAGCTCTTCGCACCGTCTGGTTATCTTGAGCTTATCTGCTAACATAGGCTAACAAACACTCTAATTGGTACAATACTTAAATCGGTTCCATGTTAACTCGTAATATGATGCATGAAATTAACATCACTGAAATCAAATAGCCAGGAAGATAGTTTTTTGCTAAATAACTTTATATTTTTTGATTGTTTAATAATATGCGGCAGTTGATTATACAATTTGCAGCCTGAATACGCAAAACTTTTCCTAAAAATATCTTTGTTAACTTTTGGCAATCTGACATACTGATTATTTATGCCTATGGTAAAGTAATGCAAGTTTACAGGTCTTGTATTACCGCTTCTACTATAAAAAATACGTAAAACTTTGTAAACATATAAGTGTTGCACTGGGAGGATCTTTAACAGAACAAACAATGGAAAAGAACTATCTCTACGGGGTTTCTTTAAAATTATCCTTAAAAAATGATTCTGCGTCGTTCTTATTCGCTTGATTAAATACTTGTGTGAGCTTCCCCAACAAACAATACCATACTGTAGTCTAGAGTGAATCAAGGCAAAGTATAAAGAGCGCATTAGGTTTGTATCACAAATGTTTCTTAAAAAATAAAACTTTCGTATTGAAAGCCTAATTTTTGCATGAAGTTCATTGATATGATTCACCCAATTTAATTTTTCATCTAAAGTAACCCCTAAATACTTAAAATGAGAAACTTGTTCTATTACTTCACAATTGCAAACCGTATTTGAACAGCAGCTATCTAGATGATAAACGATCGGGCGATCAAAGACAAATCCTCGTAAATCAAAATTTATGTATTTCGTTTTACTGACATTTATTACCATTTTATTTTTTTGACACCATGTCCGCAATAAAACTAAATCAGATGAAATTTTCCTAACAATGATACTTGGATCTATTTCTGAGTAAAATAAGACAATGTCATCAGCAAATGCGTTTATACTACCAAAGAAATTTTGTTCAAGTAAATCATTGATGAAGATTAAGAAAAATGTTGCAGAGACCACCGATCCCTGAGGCACACCCGAGGGTGTTGTCAGTTCAGCGCTTAAATGTTCGCCAACACGGACTCGCTGTCTCCGGCCAATCAAAAACGACCTGAACCAACGCAACGCCACCCCGCGGATTCCCAACGCCTCCATCTTTGCAAGCAAAATGCGATGGTCGACCATGTCAAAAGCCTTTTTGAAATCGATAAAAACTCCAGTTGTTTTCCTGTGATCATTCAAACTAGTAAAGATTTTGTCAGTAAAATCTACAAGCGCATCTTCTGTTGACTTTCCTTTTGTAAAACCATACTGCCTGTTGCTAAAAAAATTCATCCGATTTAAGTATTTAACAAGTCTATCTTTCATGAGTTTCTCAATTACTTTAGAAAATATTTATAACAGGCTGATAGGTCTTATATTATCTAATTTGGATGAATTGCTTTTCTTAAACAATGGTGTAACGTGGCTTAATTTAAGTTCAGTAGGAAACGTACCATTTTCAAAGCTTAAATTTATTATATAATTCAAAATAGGAACAATAAAAGGAGCTATATTTTTTATTAGTAAAGTGTTAAAACCATCGTATCCAGATGATGATTTATTTTTAAGTCCATTAATTACGTTTAATATCTCTTTTTCACTAACAGGCTCAATAAAGAAAGAGTTTACAATGGTAGGGCAGTGAACCAATTGAACAGCTGGGATACCTGAAGTTATATTAACATTATTAGGATGACTCACAGCAACTAAGTAGTTATTGATTATATCGGCAATCTCAATCTGGTCTGTTACAATCCTGCCAGTATCTAGCGTAACCTTATCTACAGAGTTGTTTACACTAGAACCAGTTATCTGGTTGATTATGCGCCACTGCTGCGCCGAGTCCCCTTCACAATTCCTCAGTTTACCACTGTAATAATCATTTTTGACCGAATTGATTTCATTCCTTAGATTATTGCAGAACTTGTTAAAATAATTCTTAAAACTAATGTCGTATGGTCTTTTTTTATAAATACAAAAAAGCTTTTTTCTTCTTGATAATTTAGTTAATAAGTGCTGTATGATCCACGGGCTTGCAAACTTAGCTTTTCCAAGTTGCTTAGAGTTTGAAACAATATCTTTACAGCTATTTACAATTTCTGATAAAATAAAAATAAATGACTCAAAGCAAACATTTACATCCTTGGAATTTAAACAATCGTCCCAATTAACCGTTTGAATTAGGTCACTTAACCTTTCAAAATTAACCTTAGTTTTCACAGTCTGGTAGACTCTATTTTCATAAAGACAGTTATCGTCTCGACTATATTGCATTCCTATAACACAATGATCAGTCAAGTCCACATCAAATAAAGCACATTTAAAATTATTAATATGCCTATGTTTAACAAACAAATGGTCAATGCATGTTTTCGAGTCACCGCTTATTCTTGTAGGTGAATTAATAAAAGAAATGAAACCACAATTATTTAATAAGCTATGGTAATTTTGTGTGTATTGAATTAACATCTAACAAATTTATGTTGATATCACCAACTAGGATTGAATTAGCACTAACACCATTAATAATTTCAGAAAATTCCTCAATAAATTCATTCTCAGCAAATTCCTGTAACCTATACAAACATATTAAATTTAAAGACAAATTATTTTGGCCTAACTTAACATCCAATAATATTAAGTCTGCGGACTTTAAAGAAACATCATGTTGTTTAACATCAATATGTTCATTATAGTAACAAATTATACCTCCAGCCCTATATCTGTCATTACAATTTGCTATACTCTTAAATCCTGAAATTTTATAAAAATCAACTTCCTCACTATGTATCCAAGTTTCACTTAGAACTATGAAATCGATTTTACTTTTAATAAGAGGCAGGTGAATTAAAAAGGTGTTAAAATTTTTACGCAAACTTCTTATATTACATGTAATAAATTAAAACATTTTCCCTTAGTATCGGATGAGAAAAAACAGCTATCAAAGCTATCAAATATAACATTTTTAGCTTCCATTGTTTCTAATCAGTAACAATGACAACAATAAGCCTAATATTGATTGTTAACCAGAGAAGTGAAAAAAAATTTACTGAATGTTGAATAAATATGATTTTGACTTTGACTTTTACTGACAGAATAATGGAAAAATAAAAAAGCAGACCTAACAACAATTAAGTAGAAAAATCTCTTTAGTCCGTCTTATTAATCCAATTTCACAATCTTCAAAGCTACAAACACACATGAGTAGGCTTATTTAAGCTTGTTAATGCCCTCATAATTGTCAATTCGAACACTCCTGTCCCCGTCAGATTTTCGCACAAAGAATTTACCATCACGGCACCATACATATTTATATCCTTTGTCCTTGCATTCTTGTTTCAAGTGTGCCAGAAATATTTTATTTTCGGGTGACAGGTGATCATTGATATAAATCCGTTGTCTAGGAAACGAAGAATTTACCTCAATCGCTGTGAATTCTCGCTTGGATTTAAACTTCTTAAGCCAAGTCTCCTTGATCTCCTTATTTTGAAACTGGACGATGATCGACGGTGTTCGGTCCTTCTTGTAGGAGGGGACGCGGTGAGCCGCGGTGACCATGCCATCCTGCACCTCGAGACCCAGAGCTGATCCTATGTCCTTAATGATGGTGGGGACATCCTCACTCGGTGTCGTTGGAATCCCGCTGATCTCCACATTGCATTTGCGGGTGTATTGTTCCAAGCACCTCAGCCTGTCCTCAAGATTTGACACCTTCGACGTTAGCGACTGGTTCCGTTCTTTCAAATGCCGATTTTCGTCCTTAAGGGTATCAACTTCTTTTTGAATGTTTTTAATGACGCATCAAGTACATCGAATTTATCAGACAAAAACTGGACTGACGTTGTTAACTCAGCTAACTCTTTTTTGCAGCTTGAAAACTCACTAAAAACTTCCTTTTTGAACTGGTCCATCACAGACAACAAAAACTCCTTTGTGATTGGAGTTGCCGCAGCTGAACCGCTATTTGAGGATGCCTGAGAAACTAAGTAAGTGATGTTAATATTAATTTTGCGAACTCCGTCAGTTCCTTCAAGTTGGACGCCGCAACTGCCACAAACTTGAACGTTTATTTGCGTCCCCTCAAATGAAGGTATCATAAAACTATTGTATCTTACAAACTTTTTCGACAAAGATTTAATGTTTTCTTTTAATATTGAATTACAATCAAAACTCAAAGCTACAAATGATTATCAATTTATGTAATCATTTTTTACAAATCAAATGCAATTCAATTTAACGGAAGTGTAGGGGAAATCAGTAAAACCCCCTTTTTGAAGGAATAATTAATTTTATACCTAACATAAAAAATAGTTTTTAAATAGGGTTTTATTTTAGGTTTAGACTTGATGTAAATGTTTGTTTAAACTCGGTATTGAGGATTAATAAAGGACTTGAAAACACTCTCTATCTTGTAAGTCCATAATTTGAATTTGCTTATTGCATTTTGATTTTGATTTTTACAGACATTTGCCATCACTGATTAGCCAATCAATGATGGCAAATGTCCACAAAAATCAAAATCAAAATATAAAATCATCACCACCAACAATGAATTTCAATAAAAGAATTGCTTAATGCTTTAAAATCCTTTAGGATTATTCAGTATGGTTTACATTTAATAAAAATTGTTTATTTGTCACAAAAAAACATAATTTAAGTTGTTCTATAACTTTTACATTGACAAATTCTTTATTGATTTTGTTAAATACTATCTCAGTGACCAAATATTGTTACTCGTATAGGCCGCTAATTTAAAACTTTTAATTTCACAATAAAATAATTACTTACGTTTAATTACTTTTAGATGTCCTTGAAAGGAGTTTTTAGCTATTATAATAAAAATATTATCAACCAACATACTATTTCTATTTGATTGTATAATTATTTTTTTCTGTATAAATTATGGCAAGGAATATTAAAAAACCTGTTTAAATCTAAATAATTTACTATTGAATGATAAGTAATAAGTCCTAAGCAAAGAACTCCCCTTTCTCTTCGAGATAAAAATAATTTAAACCAACAGCTAGTTACTAAAAAGAAAATTGATGTATCAACAATAAGCCAAAAGCAAAGAGCTCCCCTTTCCCTTTGAGATAACAATAATTTAAACCAACAGTTAGTTACTAAAAAGAAAATTAATGTGTTAACAATAAGTATATTTGAAAAATATTATTCCCCTCATGTAAAATTTCAAAAATAGTTCTGGAAAATCCCTAAGTATTTATCTATAAAGTATTGATCTAGAATAATTTTACACATATGTTTATGGTGGAACTATTAAAAGATGAGTTCGTATTTTTAGAGCACTCTTAGCTAAAGTTTTGATACTAATCGTTAATTTGCAGGAGTAAAGTTTAAAATATTTCAAGTTAATCTTTCTAGTAAAAATGTTTTAAGAATGCTCATGTTTTTTTAAAAATAAAACATAAAAAACAAATCACTTGTGCATATCGTTAAAATAAAAAAAAAAAACTTAAAATGAAAATCAAATTGGATTTTTTCTGTAAACAAATATCATTGAGCTATTTCATTTGTTTGGTGACTCAATATGGCCCGAGTGGTGAAATTAAAAATTTGTTCAAAGAGACCAATTTTTACCTCATTGGGATTTCTACATCGAATTTAAGGCACACTTTTCTGAATATTTGAAGACAAAGTCATTATAGTGACAATGCATTCTTCGATAATTATAAAGTTGGAAACAAGAATCAACTTACTTGGCTTATTGCAATCTACTGACATAATTTTTATTTTAGTTGAATTTCAACAATAAGACTCATTTTTAAATATCTAAGGCTGCGTTGACACGAGCGACATTTTACTGCGGCGACAGGTGGTCGCTGTCGCTGTTTACGCCACCAGCTGTAAGTTCTTGAGTTTTCCACTATTTCTGTTGTCGCTGGGATCATTGATTTGATTAGAAGTTTTGTTTAAAGTAGTTCTCACTTTTTCCACGGCATTATCACAGCGCGAAAAAGTTATAGTTCACATTTTTATTACAGAGTAACCAAGTTAAATTAATGTATGGTCAGACTTTCAAAATTAAAATTCAAATATGCTAGTTCAAAAACTAACATATATAAATGAAGGAGAATTTATCGAAATCTTGTAAAATTTAGTAAACAAAATGGTAAGCACTTTAAATAATTATTTACAATCCTAGTTATGTTCACAAACAGTGACGGATCAGAGAATGTTTTTGTTTGCATGGATGGGGGAGGGTATGAAGGTCTAAGGTCATCGTAGTTTTCTGCCCATAACTACTGGAAAAAATACGATAATTTTCAAACACTGCAATAAATTTATAAGTTTTTGTGGGCAGCTGTCGATTCTATAAATCCCTCTCATACGCCCGTGATTGCATCTTAAAGTTTCGATCCAATGATTATTAATTTTTGAACGTTATACAAGTGTTATAATCTGATACTTGAAGGATTCAAATCATATAAAGTAGATTGTTAAAAATCGAAGTATTGAAAGCCCTCGTGTAGACAGGCCTCCCGATTTTAGAATTTTGTGCAAAAAACCTGGATATTTCAGGATATTTTAGGAAGTTTTCGCAAAAAATCTGGCACAATGAAAACCAGGTTATTCTTTTTTTTGACAATCTTGGTGTTCTTATGAAGTAATATCCCATATTTCAGGATATTTCTTTACCTCTTTAATGAAGGGTTCAGAATAAAATCCTGTTGAATCCATTTAAACAAATCAAAGTGGTCAAAATTAAACTTTATAAAGTGTTATTTTCAGAAAAAATATATTTACAATATGCATCACCTGGTTAAGATTAACATAACAATTCGTTAATCAATGTAACTAGGTAAAGTACTAATGGTGATGATCATGTGAGAATTATATTCAAAAGTACATACACACATTCTTTCAGATTTTACAACAAATAACATTTAATTCCAAGATTCTCCACTAGTATTGTTGCAGAAACAAAACTCAGCTGACGTTTTCGCGACACCGAGGCCTGCCACTTGTCGCTGCCGCTCGTGTGAACACATTCTGACCGTCTCCATATGATCCAATGCTTTTGAAAATTTGCGTCCATCTGTCGCCGGCGACCAGCAGAAGAATGTCGCTCGTGTGTTCGCAGCCTTAGCAATATCTTAGCAACATAATTTCCAACAAAGTTTTACACAATTAGTTAATTAGCAGTCTTCAATAAATGTTTATTGATATTTTTTATTTTTCCAGGCTTTTTTTATTAGAGAACCCTTTTAGTCTATAGCTACTCAATAACAAGACTATTTAGACTCAATATTTATGCTAATTCTGTATTTGAGTAATTAAATGTTTCTATACAAATATGTAATACCCTAAATTATATACTACTTGCATCTTTTAACAACTTGTAAAAAACCATAGCATTCTCATTGCACAAGAATGCAAATAATCTCAAATTTAAGTAAGAAATTACAAATGAATTTAATTACTAAATTGCTAATTATTTCTAATATCAGAGTTTTTACATTTTTCCAATTCTGAAAATTGAATGTTAACGACATAAATGGACATTTGATACAGTGTATAGTAAGTAGTATGTTTCATGCAGTGTTAAACCAAATCAGGTCGTGGTCAAAAAACAGTTTTTAACAGGTAACGTTATGGTTGCTCTTAATAAATCATTTTAAGGCCATGACATTCAAGAGTGGGTGAGGTCTACACCGATATTGGTGTTGATTTTTCAAGGTCAACTAGAAGCAGGAGGAGCCTTGTTATTTAACACCAGAGACTATCAAATGATCTCAGTTCAGACACCTCACATGTCAGGAAGAATATAGTGTCAAAAGTAGAAGGAATCAGCAACAGATTTTCAGCAGAATTTATGAATCTTGATAATAATGTGCTTAGAAACCCAAACTGAATCACAGGTTTAGAAGGTATTTGTATGCACTTAACAAAAATATTTTAACATACTGCACTAATAATTTAAAATATTAGAAACTTAAAATTTGAACTTTAGCTGGTCAGTTTAGTTGAGAAATTACAAAGTTTATTTAATCTCTCGTAAGATTTGGGAAAACTCACTGCTTGTTTGAACTTTCAACTAAGGTTCGATGCATTAGTGAAACAATATGACTTACCTTTAAGATTTATTATATGTGCTTTACACACATGAACATTTGAAACAGAATAAAGGCTGTTAACGTTTTAAAGATTTCAAGTCTTTAAAAGAATTTATTTTAGTTCAAACATTTATGTGTGTACAGCACATTTGAAAAAATCTTAATATTTCGACACTAGTGAAGACATATCGAGTCTTTTAAGTAAATTTTATTAAAAAATGATATTGCTTGCAATACATTAAATGTTTAAACTACCTTATGAATAAATTAGGTATTCTAAGATTTTGTTAAACCTTAGTTTGAAGGTTAGTTTGAAGTAGTTTGAAATTTTACGTTAAATAGAAACCAAATAGGTAATTTTAAAATTTCCACTAGTGCCAAAACGCACTAATTGAATAAAAAAACAAATCCCCAATCAAAAACTATTCGAACAAACAAGAATACTCTTCTTGGTGGAGTCCCTAGCAAAGAGCAGAAGATCTAATTAATTAGTGGCATAAAAGAACAGCACAGAAACATCGACAAGTGGGGCAATAATTCACGGCGCTCGACTATAAATAGGCGGCTAAGAGCAAGGCCGGTCAATGTCGCAGACTCCACCCAAACCGGACTGGTTCATTAGTAACCGTAACCGCCATAACTGCCATCTTGCCGGCTAACCGGCTGACCAGACTACCGACTGCCATCCGCTCTGATAATGAGTGCAATCGAATTGTTGGATGCACTAGCAACACAATACGACTTATCTTTAAGATTTATTAGATGCTTATTATATATTTTAAGCTTTTGTTGAGTAAAAAAACTTCCTTTTACGATTAAATTCAAGCATGCCTCATTTTTTAAAACCTAAAACTACAACAATACAACAATAAGCTGATCAACTTTATGGCAACAGAAAATCCCTTACTAATTTATTTCCCTATAGGTATAAATTGACAGAATAAATTGATAGTTTGAAGCAAAAACTTACAGAGTAGAAGCCTCGTTAGGACTCACCTGAAACACACGAGAAGCTGTTGATATTATTGTGTCATTGCAAAGTGGCAGTGGGTTTGATGTAACTGGTATCAAACATTAAGAATCAATAGTAAATTACTGATCACTGATGACAATGAAAAAGTAATGGTGATGTTGATGTTCTTTTGTTTTTAATTGAACTTCAAACCACAACTTGGTGACAAGGGGGGGGGGGGGTAGTGGAGCAAATGCATAGGGGCCCGGGCTCGCAGGGGGCCCGGAAACACCAGAACAGAATACCTGCATACTCAGCGAATTTCAAATGCAAAAAACATATTTCAATCCAACATAGCGAGATTTGACTTGTTTTTGAAAGCTCCATGAGAATAACATGGGGAGAGAGTATGCAGGTTTGCTGCTACGGGTATATTAAAACTGGGTGGTTTTAATTCATTATTTAGTAGATCTGAACTAGAAGTAGCCGTTTACCAAGTTTTATCAAGATAATATGTTGAGAAATAAGCGAGATATAGAATTTTACTTATTCCCCATAAGGTTAACATTGGGACAACGTACTGTGTTTACCACTTTCAATATCTCGGTAACCAATGGACATAGAGCAGTGATTCAAAATACTAAATTGTTTGTTTTTTTGAGCTGAATTCAATGGTCCATCAAAAATTCGATAAATTTTGTTTTTCTATGTAAAAAACTCAAAAAACCCATTTTTAGAGGGGGTTTACCCCCCTTTACCCCCCCTTCCGGTAGTCCGATCGGGCTGATTTACGAACTCGTCCGAATAATTACTACTTTACAGGTCTGAGCCAAATTTCATTCCGATCGGGCCATTTTTACGGGCACTATCGTGCTTAAAGACACACATATATATATATACATATATACTATATATAAGTATATATATATATATATATATATATATATATATGTATAAAAATTAACGAATAGTGTTTTTTGCTTCTGGGGGCCCCAAAACGAAAAGTTATCATGGTCGCGGGCTTAGGTCTTACCATGAGTACTACAGTAACAGCTTCTTCCCTATATGGGAAATTCGCTAAAAGGGCCCAAAACGGGTAAAAAGGGGGCCAAAACACACGAAACAAGTAAAAAAGGTCGCCACGTCTTAGGGCCCTGGGTTGTAGGCTGCACAGGGGCCCGGAAATCCTGTCACCAGGTCTGAACCACAAACCATAAATAGACTAAACCTGTTCAGAAAGTCAGATCTTAGATAAAATTTAGTGAAGATTTCACTAATGTCATCAAATTTTCAAAATCACTTCTGGTTTCAAAGTTCTAATTTTTCATTAATTTCCAAGGAGCATCAGACAAATAGTGAAGATACCTTTATTAAAAATTGAACTTGACCTTATGAAAAATTAGTGAGTGTTTCAAATTTGGTCAAAATATTTCAACGCGTTCTCAAGATATGTGAGCGACAGATGTTTTAATTTTTTTTATACATTGTGTTTTTCATATTTTGCAGACATGTTTTTAGAAACACAAATTTTGCGCCGATAAGAAAGCGGTCACAATGGTATAGAAAAGTCATAAGGAGTGATGGTTAGGGATTCTGATGTTTTAAAATTGGGCTGTGAAATGTGTGTTTTTGTCCTTTACAAAGACTCAACAATAACTTATAAATAAGCTTAAAGTAGGTACTAAGACATTTATGTGCTAAAAAGCTTAAATGAAATAATTTCTATTACAACAAATATTTAAAGCCAAGCTAAACCAAAATTCTAAAGGTTTGTCAAAACCAAAAAATTAGTATACTTGGTAATAACATAAAACATTGTGAAACAACTTTTAACACTTTTATGTTTATATTATATTATATCCTAAAAAAAAGTCTAATTAATTGTCCATGGAATGACATTTGGTTACTGTAGAAACACAGAAATTACTATGGCATTTTTCAAAAGGAAGATGTACGTGATAGTTCACCTTTTGATCGTGTTTAATCCAAGAGAGATTATGTATGTTGCATTGAGCAAGTTTTGCAACACATCTGAATACAAACGTAAATCGTGTATATAATCCCTATGGGATTACACAGGATCAATTGAATAAGTTAAGTTTTTCAACAAGATCTAAATGATCCAGAGGTGTGCCAGCCAAAAATGAAATACAATAGATTGTATAGGAATAGAGGGAAATGTCAGCCATCACTCAAGATATCATTGTCATCATTATTGTTCAAACACTCTAAATACAAACTTTGAAGACGCCGTCGACTCCTGTTAACATCGTGAAACTGACAGTAAGTTCTATTATAATTTTTTTTAGTGAAATTTGTGCAATTTATGCTTCGACGTTGATTAGTTTGGAAGTACTGGTTATCAAAGGTAACAAGCAAACAAACTGAGTTTTTTTTAGTATAAACTAGTTTTTAGCTCTTACTCCATATCACAAAATTTCTGATTGGTTTGTGATTTTTCAAATTATGAATTTATAAATGTTAGAAGGAATTAATTTGTTTCCTATAGTTTTTGCAGATTACGGTTTTATGGCTTTCAACTACATATTGAAGTTAAACATTTAAGAATATTTTAAGTATCTAATTTTAGACATTAATAATTTATAAAATGTTTTAATGCCCACAAACACCAAATACTTCTCTTTTCTGTGACTACATCCTCAAAATTAAGAATATTTCTTTATGTGGCTAATTTGAATTCCTTAAAATTCTTCTGAAAATATTTTCCTTTGACATTTACCCGAAGAACCATTTAAGATTTTGAGTAATGTGGAAACCAAGGCAGTTCAAAATTAATCCTTGTAAAAATCGCAAATAACCTGACTTCTTTTACAACCCGACCAAAAAATTATTTTCCATAAATTAGTTCTTGCCGAATCGGTTTTTGAAAAAGGAGCCATTTGGCAACCAAAGTGGACATTTTAGGAAGCCTCCGCAGTTTTTGCTGATCCGAGATATAGGTGAGAACCAGTTTTCAAGGTCACCTGACATCCGAACAGGGTCTTTAGATTTACTGTCTCACGGCCCAACGCCCGTATATCGCCTCCGTTTATCGATTCTTGCCGCACCTCCTACAAACTGGCAGTCGATACCACTGTCAGTTTACTGCAATATCTACATACTGGGTACTAACACGGCAATATGTTTTCGTTTAATAAACAATTTTGTAAAACGGGGCTTCACCTGACCTATGTATAATGTAAATCTATTATTAAACGTTGGAATATGCTTTAAAACTAAATTTATCAGACAAGATATAAAAACCATTTTACACTTAAAACAATTTTTATGGATAGCTTTGTACTTTGTTCTTAAGAAGTAATTTATAACAAAAATGTTTTGCATATCATATGTCACAGAACTTATTATCAGTTTTAAAGACAGGGCCTGATTAAGAGGTGATTAAGAGGGGCGCCACGCCCCTAGGCTTGAGTTTGTTTGGCGCCCCCTCCCTCCTTACAACCCTCTTCCGCCCCTTTACCCCCCTCCATACCAGCCCATACCACGGCTATATGTGGGTTGTATATCGTATATATAATGAAATTACGAATTTAATTCCTCCACAACTGACAATTAATACGCCTACCTTTAAAAAATGCATTTCACTTGGAAACTAACTAAATGCCTTTTCCAGTAACTATATGGTCAGTGTACACAAAAATAATGACAAAACATAATGAATAAATAAATCTAGTCTAATCAGCTACATGGTCAAGGTCAATTCGTCGCTGCCTGTGTCGCATATCGCATATTCAACTTACACTCCTACTGCTTTTCTTTTCTGACACATATGACTCAGTGGCTTAGATAGCGATTCTTCATAACAGTGTTCATTAGACTCTTAGATGTACCTTATTTAGGTTTCGAAAAAACATATCATGTTTAGCAACCCTATACACATAAGCACAGTCTTACGTTCATTGCGTCCCGCGCCCTTTTATTTTCCCTACTGCAAACTAAAATAGTCTCTGAAGACACATTAATCAAAGCACATAATGACAGATACTAACTACTACCACACTACTACTAACTATTATATCATACGGAATACACGAATGGTGGTTACACTGTGGTGTAGGCCAGGGTCGAACCCATGATTTATTTTCGGGGGGATATCCAATAAGGGGGAAGGGGGTATTTAAGTACTCACAAAAACCCATGATAATGTGACGGTAGACAAATAAGGTCGACCCCGGTAGACGAGTATCGCGTCTCAATAGACAAACATGGACGTCGCGGTAGTCGAATATCGTTGTCACGGTAGACAAAAGTCGTTACGGTAAGCGAATATTGTAGTCGTCTCGGTAGATGAATATCGTCGATGTGGTAGACGCCACGGTAGACGAGTATCGTGTCGCCGCAGATGAATATGGTCATCGCGGAAGACAAAAGTATCATTGTCGCGGTAAACACATATCGTTGTCACGTTGCAGAAGACGAAAATTGTCGTTGCGGTGGAATAATATCGTTGTTAAGGTAGACGAGTATCGTCGTCGCGGTAAACGAGTATCGCATCGCGGTAGACGAATATGGTCGTGGTACCAGTAGGCAAATATCGTTGTCGCGGTGGGCAAAGATCGTCGATGCGCTAGACGAGTATCGTCGTTGTGGTAGACGCCGCGATGGACGAAATGGTCGTCGCGGTAGACGAATATAAATATAAATGATTATTATATGTTTGCCACTTGTAATTCAAATCTTCGTAGCAGCGGTGTCATTGTATATGTTCACCAGTCAATAACATCTGTTATGTTAGAAAGTATTATTGATGGATGTGATTCAGTATTAATATCTTGTAATATAAAAAATGTTTCTTTTTATACACTTGGTTTGTATCGGTGGCACTCATTTGATGTTAGGAATGTCATAAATAGCTTATCTAAAATGTTGTTGAATATTAAATGTAAGGATGTAATATGTTTAGGCGACTTTAATATAAATGTTAAAATTGATATCAAGGGCACTGATGATTATTTAAATAGTTTGTCTAGTCTAGGTTTTGATCAGCTCATTGATATTGATACTCGAGTACAAGGAAATTCCTCCTCTTGAATTGATCATATCTTATTTAGGTCTAGTAAGTTTTTTGCAAGTAAAACATCTGTTATTGAATCTTTCATAACCGATCATCGTTCCATAGCATGTTTTGTAGATTACAACGAGGACAATTGTTTTAATAAGCATATTGCTGGTAAATGTTTTATTGATTATAATGAATTAAAAATTAAAATTGTTACATCGGATTGGAGTGAGGTTTTAAAAGCTAAAAATGTTAATACTGCTTTTCAAAAGTTTTATGCTAAGTTTTTACCGATGATTGAAGAATGTAAATATTTTCCTCGGTATCAAAAAACACAATGATGTTAAAACCTTGGATGAACAGGGGTTTGTTAAAGGCTTTTACTATTAGAGACAGGCTATATAAGATAAACAAGAGAAGTCCAAGCAAAACAAATAGAGATAAGTATTTAAATTATCAGCATAAGCTTAAAATTTGGATTAAAGTTGCAAAACAAACGTATTACAGTAGATTGTTTCAGAATAATTCAAAGGATGCCAGAAAGCAGTGGCAGGTGATAAATAGTGTTATTGGTAAGGGGTGTTCTAAAAGTTTGGAAATTTACTTGAAAAAAGATGACACTCTAATTAATAATGAATTAGAAGTTGCGAATGTTTTTAACAGTTATTTTATTGAAGTCCCTGAAAAAGTGGCAGCTTTGTGTCAATACCCTTCATCTCTAAATCAAGATTTGTATTCACAGTATTTCCATCCCTTCCATAATTTAAATTCAATTTTTTTCATTCCAACTTCAGAAATGGAAATTATAAAAGTGATTAGCGACATTTCTCAATATAAAAGCACTGGTGATAGTGTATTATCAGCTGCTGGAGTTCGTAATGTGGGGAAGGAAATAAGTCCAATTTTAACTGAATTGTTTAATTTTAGTCTGTTTTCTGGTTGTTTTCCAGATATTTTAAAAATAGCTACAGTTGTCCCAGTATTTAAAAAAGGTAGTAAGTACAGTGTTGAGAACTATCGCCCGATATCGTTGCTTCCTGTTTTATCTAAATTGTTAGAAAAATTAATAAAAGTTAGATTAATTCAATTTTTGGATAGTAACAGATTTTTTTCATCTGGCCAGTTTGGTTTTCGTGAAGGTCTTAGTACTGAGTTTGCTCTTCAACACTTTTTGACAAATATTTATGAGGGTTTAAATGATGTTACAAATAATAAAACAGCTGGTTTATTTCTTGACATCAGTAAAGCCTTTGACACGATAAACCATGACTTATTGTTGGCTAAATTGGAATCTGCAGGTATAAGAGGGGTACCACTTTCGTGGTTTAGATCTTATCTTAAGGGGAGAACGCAGGTGGTAAAAATAAAACAAAATAAAAGCAGAATGTTGGATATAAATTTTGGGGTACCTCAAGGTTCTGTACTTGGTCCTATTTTATTTTTAATATATGTGAATGACTTTTGTAATGGTAATTTTGAGGGACATGTCACAGCGTTTGCTGATGACACTGCCTTTTCATACCGCGCTGGCACTTTAAATGAACTTCATGAAAAAATACAAAATGATTTGGATAAAATTTCACTTTGGTTTAATTTCAATAAACTCTCACTTAATGTATCAAAAACAGTATTCATGATTTTTTCTCTATCTGAATCTGGTCATTTCGAAACTTCTTTAAAAATTCATAAATCAGATTGTGCTAAAATTGACTGTGATTGTGACACTATCGAGCAATGTAATTCTACAAAATATTTAGGTTTGTATTTGGATGAAAATTTAACTTGGAAGAATCACATTTATCATTTAAAGAACTCACTTCGGAATACCTTAAGAATCTTTTTTCACCTAAAGTATTTTTGCCCTTCAACCACCTTAAAGCAAATATATTATTCATTGATAAATTCAAAGCTAGAATATGGGATCTCTCTGTATGGCAGTAGTTACTACTCGAACTTAAGTCCAATCATTATCTTACAGAAGAAATACATTCGACTTATATCAAATGCTACTTTTTATGAACATTCTTTTCCATTATTTCTTTGCCATAAAATTTTACCTTTCAGATATTTTTATATATTTAAGGTTTTGTCTATTTTTTATAAATCAAGTGGTAATTCAGGACCAATAGTTCATAATAATCATAATTATATCACAAGGCAGGTTTCTAATAATTTTTTTCGTCTACACAAACCAAACTGTACCTTATTCAAGAAAAGCTTTGTTTATTTGTCTTTAAAATTTTTCAATATTATATCTAATTCTGTAAAGATAAGTCAGTCCTTAAAGTTATTTAAAAAGAGGTTAAAAAACTGGTTAATGACGAAGACTTATGAAGAAATAGAAAGTTTCTATTTAGATAACTGAAAGTAAAAAAATATTTCACAACTTCTTTTTTATGATTTTTGTTTTTTACTGCTTCAGATGTATGATCTTGCCATTTTTTCCAACTGTGTCGTAATAGTTAAATATTTCATACCCGGCTGCATTTTTTCCTTTTAAATTGTATATTTCCTTGAGTTGTTTTTGTTTTGATGGTGGTACTGCGCCAAAATAACAACAAAAAAAAACAAAAACAAATAAATCTGAGACTCCCGCCCATAATCAGAAGGCTTGCACTTCTCTTGGGTGTGAATTATTTCTCTTTACTATGTAAAAATTTCTTTTGAACAAACTAAATTTTTATGATAATTAATGTATTATATATATTTGTTAAATTTACAGTGTTTGTTCATGAACTTTGTTTAATTTGTATATTTTGAAGAGAAATAAAGATTATTATTATTATTATTATTATTATTATATCATTGTCGCAGTAGACAAATATCGCTGTCACGTCGCAGTTGACAATCGTTGTCGCGTCACGGTAGACGAAAATCGTCTTCGCGTCGCGGTAGACAAAAATCATTTTCGCGTCGCGCTAAACGAAAATCGTCTTTGTTTCGCGGTAAACAAAAATTGTCTTCGAGTTGCAAATCGTAGTCGCGTCGCGGTACCCGAAAATGGTTGTCTTGTCGTCAAAAATTTCTGTTCTCCAAAATTTCGGGGGTGGATGCATCCCCTTTATCCCTCCCTTGGGTTCGCCCCTGGTGTAGGCCTATTTGGCCTATACATTTAGTTGGTAACAAAATTACGTTACTATGGTTTCCATGGTCCTTCACTAAATTTTTTTGAATCTTACCTTCTAAACCATAGGCAACTGGTCCGAGTTAGTGATACCTGGTCCAAAGAGTTAAAGGTAAATTGGGGAGTCCCACAAGGGTCAGTTCTAGGACCTCTGTTTTTTCTAGTTTATGTTAATGACCTCCCTCAATCAGTTAATTCAAATACAATACTTTATGCAGATGATACAACTTTCCTTAACTCTACAAAATATTTGGGCGATCTTGTAGCTATAGCAAATGATACTTTAATAGATGCATCTAATTGGTTTAAAACTAATGGCCTTTTGCTAAATCAAGATAAAACCCAAAACATGATCTTTTCTCTTAAACCTATTGACAACCACTTTCAAATTCATGACCTTTCAAAATCAGTTAAGTTCTTAGGAATATTTATTGATGACCAACTAAGCTGGGCTCAACATATAGATTATTTATGCACAAGGCTTTCACGAGTAATCTAACTTCTAAGTAAACTGAGTGACAATATACCTCATAGTTACCTAAGGACAGCGTATTTCGCTTATTTTGAATCTATTTTCAGATACGGTTTATTTCTCTTTGGAAACTGCTCAAGAGTAGAGGATATTCTCATACTTCAAAAAAAACTTTTAAGAATCCTGTATAAAACCGAGCCTTTATCACACTGTAGACCTCTTTTTATTAACTTCAAGATTCAAAACATAATAAACTTGTTCATCTTTGATACAGTAAATTACGCTCTATAAAACCCTGATTTTATAAGCCCTTTTGATCACGACCATAACACAAGGAATAAATCCAAATCCAAAATTAATTTCTGCCGGTTGACAAAAACACAAAATAGTCATACCGTAATATCATTTAAAATATTTAATAAATTGAAAAAAAAACATTGACTGCTACTCTATGAGGAGTTTCCAAAATAAACTTTTCAACTGGCTACTTATAAACCCATTTTACAGTTTAAATGAATTTTTTAGTTATAAGAATATTGAATTTTAGTTTATTTTTTATTTTTGAGAAAATAAGTAGTAGGAATTATTATTATCCTTGTATTAACATTTTTTTCCTTTTATTAACACAAATATTTGTCATTGTAATATTTACAGTAACTTTTTTATTTATTATGTAATAGCCTTACTGACATAGCTTAAGTTTTAAGCAATAAGCTTGACTTTGTCAATGATTTGTAAAAATTGAGATGACAATAAAAGATTTATTATTATTATTATTATTATTATTATTAACGAACTTACCCTCGATTTACCCGACAGGGGAAACTCCTGTGCACCAGATTGCTGAAACTATTCCCTCAATTTGTCAAAACTGGGGTCAGTTACTGCCCAGAATATGCTGCTATCTTTTGGTGCCTCAAGAATTACATCCATTAAGGTTGTTGTTAGGTATTAAAAACCCGAACTGACGAATAACAAAAGTGTGTTTCTGCGGCTATTCGTTAAGTCGGATTTACACAAAAGGGGGGGGGGGGGGTGGGACTTGCAAGTTTATTTTTTTAATTCTTAAAAATATTTATTTTGCGCCCAGTGGCGCCCCTGACAGCCTGGCGCCCTAGGCTGTAGCCTAGTCAGCCTAGTGGTTAATCAGGCCCTGTTTAAAGATCTCATTAAATTTCCTTTCTCTTACATTTCTCAATGTATACATTTTTGTTTTATTAAATTTCCTTTCTCTTACATTTCTCAATGTATACATTTTTGTTTTATTTTTTACTGTAGCCTTCTGTTATCTGAGGATAAGTACCAACTATAAATTTAAGTAAATTTTAATGACACAATTAATAATCTCTTATTGACACACTTCAGATCATCTTTAACATAAAAGACATGATAAGTGAATTGAATTAATTCAAAAAATTTGGGATGAGAAACTTTTCAATATTATCTTCAACAATGATATTGTTTTCAATTAAAAAACAAAAGGCAAAAAGAAAAAACATACACAATCAAATCTCAATAACTCGAGCATCAATAACTCGAACCTCAATACCTTAAATTACTCGATAACTCAAGTTATTTTTTTCATTCCCCAGGAAAAACCTATCTAAGGCAAAATGAAATACATCAGTAACTCAAAAAAAATTTACAGTAATACTTTACCCCTGTATGTTAAAAAATGCAAAAATATAACTCAAAATTTGGTAGATAACTTCAATTAAACTTGGACTTTACCTCTATAAGTTGAAGTTTTTTCTCTATATTTCAAAGTTTACTCAAAGGACCTGTGTAAAGTGAAACTCTGGCATGCAGGTCTCAATGTTTCAGTTAAATCCATTCCAACGTCATTACCTCTGTAACTTGAATTTTCATTTGGTTTACCTCAACATCTCAAATTTAGCTCAAATCACCTCTTTTGGCAAATCAATCAAGAATTACCTCTATAAGTTAAACTATGCCTTAGTCAAATTATACACAACTCAAAGAAAACTTGTATCTTCGTGGTATTTCAAGTTAGCCAGAGTCAATTGTACAAAGTGAAATGCCACAGAAGCATACAGAGTCCAATACAAATAAAAAATGTTTATTCAGCGAGACAGATTACAATAGCTAATAAGAATTTGCTGCCCAAAATGGGTAACTGATTCTCCGGCGGTCTCAAAGAAAACTCCAACTGAATCTGTCCTCATACATTTTAAAATGTCCAATTAACTGAAGTAAAAACACTCTGTTGTCTGAAGGATGTCTAAGCCAAAACTGGTTGAACACAGTGAAAAAAAAACAAGATCCGAGCAGTGTTTGAAAATAAATAGACATTCTAATCTCTGCACCATCTTATTAGAAAAAAATGTGGAAAATGTAGGTGTATTTTTACTATAGAACTAAATACATCCAGGATAAATATACAACTCGAGAAATAGCTTTAAAAATTCTATTATAACCTAAACGTAAGAAATGTTAATATGTGAGTTTTTGAAAGTCCTAATACTTCTTGGACATTCAGGACTAATGTGGGGCATGGACACTGATCCGGATAGAACAAATCTGGATTATTTATAATCACCATAATATTGCATGAAAAGTGTTTCTTCAACGTTGATGCTGTAAATCAAACAACGTGACAGGACTGTATGTAATAAAAGTAAAGTAAATTTCATGGGGTTTTAAGGCGTAAATCAATCTTGAAGTCATCAATGGCACTTAGAATGTGCTAATTACATCTAAAAACCGGAGGAGCGGCCTGATGTAGAGGTAGATTGCGGGACTTCGGTTCCTAGGGTCCCAGGTTCGAACCCTACCAATCACTAATAGGAATATGCTGAGTGATAATGCCGTAACCTTGAGGGTGCACTATAATAAGCTAATTAAGCTACAGCGCATTTCCATGGAAACTTCTAAGCCTGGCCCTTGTCTAGGAAAAAAAACTTCTAAAATTTGTTAAAATATGATTTCACAGTTATTTTCTTAATGTTTGATAACCATGTCCCAAAATCCATTGTGCATTCTTAGATCTTAATAGTCAATGCTCACCACCTTTACAAATATAAAGAAAACAGATTTTTATGACTCTTGTATTTAAAATACTTTTTATCAAAAAAGACTATTTAGGCTTGAAAAACCACTGCTGAAAGCGAGGAGCACTTTACCCGAAAGCTATTAAAGTTTAACAGCTGACCAAACCAGGATACAATTTTGATCAATAAGATCACCCACAAAGTGGTATTAGGTTGACCACCTTGATGGCCTTGGTGACATTAAAACTCTTATCAGTCCGAGAAGACCTTGCACCAGAAACAAGGATGCAAAACGGTCACCCTTTGGTATTTAAAAGGCGGGTTCTTCTACAAAACAGAGATCTAGATTAACAGATTGGATAGGAACAAATCCTGAAGCAGAATTATAATCTACAATTTAGTCAGAAGCTAGTGTTTTTTCTTTTTTGCACTGCAGGATTTAAATTGTTTAAAAAATTTTGTGGGAATTTATAGTCTCACAATCTCAACACAATGTGGACTTAGACCCAGTCAGATTTGGGGAGTAACGGGTTTTCCAGTATGCATTGCGGGAGATTAAGAAGGTTTAAGAAAAGTTGGAAATTATATACTAGCTTATACTTCAACACATTTGGACTTAATAAAGCTGTGAAATAACCACAAAACATAATTAATGACTTGAAAATGGAAGTAGGAAACAAACAATACTGTCCTTAATGCTAAAATTTATGCCCTTATGATCAACTTGAAGATCTCAAGTCATTCGGAATGCCAGGTTACCAGGTGTCGAGTTTGTGAGTTATGTTTGTGTATTTTAACATTAAAGGAGAAGCTTCATTAACAACAATTCCTGTTCTACATGAATTGTATGAGATAAGCATCAATAATGACGAAGAATGAAATAGCTTTAGTTGCACTAACTTGTTTAAAAATATCCCAAAAAATAAATACCATAATCTACAATAACTTGACATAAAAAAGCTATAGTTCTGGACAGCCTTACTGGCGGGTGGCGAAAATTGTAATCTCCCAAAATGTCTGCTAAATAAACACGTTTTTGTAGAACTGTCTAAACTTTGTTTACGTTTCACCTCATTTACACTACAAAAGAATGCCTTGTAATATTTCACTAAGAGATTTCTTACGCAATTAAAATTTCTGGAAATATTTGCGGAATGCATCAGCTGTTTTTTTTTGTTTTGGCAACCTTTCATCTTTGATTTGTTTACGTTTAAGAATGTGTTTCCATACTTTTGTTGTCGTACTTCATGAATTGTGTTGAGCTTGCAAGCATTTAACATTAGTTGCACTTGCGGTTGCAACAAAATATTTTCTTGTGTAAATTACCTTTACATAACAAATGACCATGTGATTTATTACCAAATCATTGCAGATATTAAACACTAATTACGACAACAGCGCACTCACTCACCCGCCAGTAAGGCTGTCCAGAGCTACAATAACAGATCTGTTTTAAGTGAGTAAATTGCAAACAATAAATACCAGATGAATATTACATCTGTTACATTGCAATAAACAATGATAATAAAATGTTGTTTCCATGGTAAATAAAGTACTTTCATAATTTTTGAAATTTGCTATGATACTACTATCTTGGTTGACTCCTACTTTGGTTATGCACACATAAAATTTTTTAAATTTCTGTAGACATTAGTCTGTATAAAATGCATCTAAGATTTGAAATCACTTATTACTATTTCTTAGCCTCAATGAAATTTAATGATCATGTGTAAATATATAGATTTTGAAAGTTTTGTTTCAAGATAGATTTATAAACTTTTTTAATCAAGTTTGTTTTTCAATCTAATTTAGGTATTTATTAATTTTTTTTAAGAAACGCCCTGACAGCCCACTTCCATGGGCTAACAGGCCTGTCCAGCGATCTCAAGACAGTAAGATAACCGACAGCAAGACTACCGACCATAACAGTTATAGTTACAAAGGCTAGCCAGAGGTTCAGCTAATCTTGATCCCTGCGGCTGGGGTCAAACCAACAACGCATGAAAAGCTGGGCCCAGTGCTTTTACATATGTAAGAATTACATAGGTCCTAACCTTCTACCTCGGGGGGCTTCACCCTTTGGATTTTTTTTTTGTTCAATGGAAACAAACACAAACATTATGAGAAAATACAATTAAATTCAATTGTGTAGTAAACTTGATAGCTGTTGTCACATTAATGAAATATTAACACAGCTGAATAGCAAGAAAATAAATTACCACTGGAATATAACAAATTTACACTGCTTGCTATTAGAAATAATGTTATGGCAGATTTAATTTAATTTTGTGGTTAGTGCTGACATCAATAGTATGCATTAGAGGGAGCACCAAGCACAAAGTGAAAGTAGTTCTGCTACAGAAAGGATAATACTATTTTGAATGAATGGACTAAGGACAAAAGTGAAATTTCTAATATTCACATGAAATTAAGGGGTGTTCCCCACACAGTTCCAAAAATATATTAGCTTATTAAAAATAACAATCTAGCAGTCATAAAAAAACATAATTGGAGGACATAAAACTTATGATAAATTCATTCTAAAAAATTCTGAACAACCCAAAGATCTATCCAATGTTTTTAGATAAGTATCCCTAATCGCTACTGGGCCCTAACCAGCTGACATAAGACCTTTAGACAGTAGGTACACCGCCACCCTAAAAATTTTGGGCATCCAAAAAATCAGTAAAAAATAAAGGAAAAATACTAAACCCTGATTATTTAAAGAATTCACTTGATTGCCACAACTGATTTTCTGTAAAAACATTATATTTTATAACATTGTAGAATTATAAAATAAACCATTAAAACAATTTTATCTCATTCCGTACCATT
This sequence comes from Flexamia atlantica, assembly GCA_035578135.1. NCBI lineage: Eukaryota > Metazoa > Arthropoda > Insecta > Hemiptera > Cicadellidae > Flexamia > Flexamia atlantica. The sequence continues at coordinate 7,348,955 of JAQJVK010000004.1, read as the reverse complement.
GATAGGGTGAGTTAGTTACTTAAAACACAAATTATGAATTAAAAAATTTTGATCCCTGTTTGTGATGGGTATAACACTGCACATGAAGTGTGTAAAAAAAAACTTTCTCGTGAACAATAAATCAAAGTTTCTGATAAACCTTCCTTTCTTCACATTAATTATTAAATTTAAATTAATTAATTAAAATTTACTGTAAATGTTCTGTTGTCTTGGCTATTGATGAGTTTCTCAAAAGAATTTTTCTACCATATTCATGGCATTATTTTAATACAAACTTCTAATCATCAATTAAATCCTTCACAAATAGGTTCAGATTCAGACTGTCCTTCACCTGCAGTACGCCATGCTCAAAACTAATAGATACTTAATTTATTTCTTGATCTATATGATATCTTGATATAAAATCACTTATCAATGTTTCTTGGCCTGAATGAAATTTAACAATCATGTATAGCCATATTGATTTTTAGGTTTTGTTTCGATACAGATTTTTTTTTGAAATCATAAAAGGTGCAACATATGAATAAAAAATTCTTTATATGTGATCGGAGACCCTGGATAATCATGGATGGTAGCAACATTTTTTATAAAATATGCTTTTAATTATTTTGCTAAAGGGTGGATAAAAATAGTTTTAAATTTACAAACAGTTCAAACAGTTGGAACTAATTGATAACACTTCAAATTTAGTATGTTATAGTCAAATTAATACAACTATGAAACGCAAGAAGGAGGGAAATTAAACCTAGTTTTCCTGGGACTGACATGTCCCTCAAGAAACAAACGAGTATGGTTTGTAAGATCCTCCCAAGTATTTCTATGGCTGGAGCATTAAGATTTGTTTGTCATGATCTCGTTTCCTATTGGATGAATCTTTTAACAAGTTGTTGTTTTGATTTTGTTCTAAAACTTGACTGACTGTCCGCTAGATAGTGACACTTGAACTCTAGAATTTCTGGGACTTTGGGATTCTTCGCATGTTTTTGCCTGCCTTCATGGGTTCGGCGTATCGCTGGCAAATGATAAGTATATAAATTCCCCTCCCTCTCCCGCTTCATAGTTTTATAAATTATACTACAGATGGGAAGTTTGAGTGCTTAAATGTGTCAATAAAATATGTTACCTTAGCAATCTTGGATCTTTACAATATTAGTAGAAACATAAACTTTTAGATAAATCTTTCTCTTTTATTATAAATAAACAACTAACTGTTGTACTATGTTTCGTGTTGCGAAGGATTTGGTATTACTGTTTAATTACACTAGAAGCCAATGGAAAAGTTCAAATAATTAAACAGTAATTACTGTTTTTCCCACGATTTAACTGGAAAATGACCATAGTTTTCATGGAAACCAAATAAAAACTACCAACAACAAAAATAAATTTGTACAAATCAATGTATATCTATAAAGGGAGATGTGTGTTGGTATATATTTCGGGCTACAGCCAAAACTACATATCGTAGAAACTTGATCTTGGTGTCAAATTAAAGCTTGGAATCTCATGATGTGCACTATGTGGTGGTTTGGTTTTGATATCTTTAAGAACCTTTAGGCACAGGATCATCCATGTCAAGGATTTTGGGAGTGCTTTGAATAGTTAGGCCTACTATGGTTTACTATGGTTACTAATAGAATGCAGCATTAAGAAACAAGGCAATGATAAGAAGAAAATAATTTCCCGGGCTAAGCCAAGGTTATATATATAAAAGCCTACATGGCAAAGCTTGAGGGGATTTTAACGACGTGAGTAGGTCTGTGTCGCATCAATCCAAGATCAATGAATTGAAAGACATATTTTTAAAAGATTGTTTTCCTGTATTTTTTCTCTAATTTGGATTTAAACTGAACAACTTTCTGTCTTGTTCTTGCACCAAGGTTTTTTATGTACACAGAAATAGAACTTATCCCATATTAATTTTAAGTTTTTGTTAGTGATTTTTAAATAAGTTAGTTAAAATACTAAAACTATTGAAATAATATGTGTATGTTCATGATTATAATATTATTAATTATGCCATTGGAATAAAAAAAAATTAAGAACCACGCCATTGGAATAAAAAATAACTATATTTTTACCATTGAACAAAATGTCCATCTGATCAGTTTGGAAGTATTTTGTTCACTCACTACAACAAGCAGGCAGAGACCAACCCATCTTTATAATATTAGTTGGTAGTCTTTTATATAAAAAAAACACAGCTGCAATATGAAACATTTTAAGTGTGTATTTTTATCTTAATTCAAATCAAAAAAATTATAATTAATAAGAACTGTATAGTTTTATAAGACTTGAGAGAGTATCCAACATAATGTATTGTGAAAGAGTAGATTTATTCATTTTAAACTTAATGGAAAGCCAACAATCCTAACTTTTCCAAATGAAGCAAACCCTGAGACAACAGTGTCCAAGAAAAGTCAAAACTAAAAAAAAAATTAGTCAATTAGTCTAAGTAAATCAAGGGAGGTTCAAAATGAAAACAAGTCTGGATCTCGACATATCTTTTAAACACCAAGCAGAATACTAATGGAGACTACAAGCAACAAGCCCTAATTAAACGGGGAGGTTTCGAAGAAGAAAACAATCCAAGAGATTCGGAGTAGCGAAAAGGGAGCAAAAAGCGGGTGGATGAGCCTCGCCGACCTTGGACCCAGGTATATATTGGGGGGCGGGCGGATGCCTCACCAGTCTAGGGTCTCTGACTGAACGCTCCCACGTCATCATGAAGGTCTTGGTGAGTTATGCTTTGCTTCGTCGAAAAGTCTATTTTTGATTTTAGTTTATAAATCTAGCCTAGCTACAAAAAAATGTTATTTTATACTAGCTGATTAACCCTGTTTCAACCGTGGACAACAGAATAATTTCCTTGGATTAATAAATGTTTCATTTAATTTAATTTTTCAAATTGGTTTATTTTTTTAATTTTTGATTACTATTTTAAAAATTTATTTTAAAAATTTAGTTTTTTATATTCTAAACACCTTATTCAATTTAGACCCAACAACATTTTTAAAAACTGAAAATTTAAAATATTTTAATAATTTTAGCTTTTACTTGAGGATATGTAAGAAACAGTAAACTAAAATAAAAAATTGGTAATTTAGAATATTTTGAAAATTTTAGCTGAACATAATTTATATCTTTGCACAAAATCCTATTAAAAATTACTTAGTTTTAGAAAAATAGAAAATACACTTAACTTATATATGGGTCGATAAAATCAAACTTCTACAAAGCAAAAATTAAACTCAATTCTCTCTTAATCGGTTAAATTGAAAACAATTGTTAGATGTGCTGTGATTGTGGGTGTGCTGTATTTGCAACAATTAGATCGTTTTCCCTAAAGAGATAGTGAATAATACTTTAAACCTTTAAAAAAAATCAAAGAATGTTGAAGTTAAGTAAATATCAAAACAAATCTTTATGATTGTAGACTATCTAGTTATACTTTACTCTTATTTCCTATTTCACAGTAAACAGATAATCAGGTGTCGATCAAATATAGTCTCAGTAGTCTCTTTTGGTTTCTCTGGAGTAAAATTCATCCGGAGACATATTTTAGTAAAGGACTGTGACACAAAAAAAAACAGAAAATAATAATAAATATTATTTCTCAATGCATATTTCTAATGAAACAGAATGAGGAAAAATATTATACATTATCTCATTAACCTGGATTCACATGAGGGAAAAAGTTGTTTTTTTATTTGGGGTTAAGTTCTCTAATAATTTCTTTTTTTATTTTTTTTTTAATTTGTCTAATAAAATGTTACCATGACATCTTTAAATAGTTGTTCTCTAGCAATGGATTAATATTAAAACTTTAAACAGTTTTATGAAGTTTTTTTATGAAATTATGAATTCCTACAGAGCATTTACAACCAAAGAGAAATGTATAATCCCAAATTCAGGTTAGTACATCTCATACAGGAGGGTAAAAAGGTCCTACCCACTGTTTTGTATAAGTAATTAGTATTAAAATAACATTTTCACCTTTACAAACCTTTCAAACATCAATTGATGTTTTGATTTTAAGATGGGGCTATTTCACAAAATCAGTTCGAAAAATTAATACACTCTCAAAGCTGGCTTTCTTTGAAAACAAAGCCACAGAACTCAAAATATTATCGCCATAAAGTGGGAATTTTTGTGGCCTCCTACCACTTTTACCAGCCACAAGAGAAATGGCGATTTAAAACTGTAACCAGGATTAAACCAGTATTCTAAACCGCAATTCCTCTTGTTGAAAAGTGGTCAGTGGCCCAAAATATTCTCATTTCATTTGCAATACCATTTGTGTTCCATAGACTTATGCTTCAAGGTATGTAAGCTTCAATATACTTTCCCGACAAATTTCAATAAACTGGTTATCATACGAGTCAAATAACTTGACCAAGGCCGTCCCTAAGCCCAATACAAAAATGAACACTAGCATTGATTATCCTTTTAATAGATTAAAACCTAATGGTGATTCTTGTGAGCAAAGACGCTAGAGCTACCTGACGAGAGCTGTTTGAAAACAGAGGACAGTAAACAGTATTGAGCAGCTGGTCGCCAGTGAGCGACTGTTGAATCACACAGAATGAATTATACCGTTATCAAAAAAAAAATTACATGCTCGACTCATCCCAATTATTACTTCTTATAACCAGAAGATGGATATGCAGTTTATTTTCCAAAACCATGGTAGAAACTTGGATATGGTACAGTTAAATTTTACGTTCTCAGTCTATACATTGTTATATTTTAACTACACTCTGGCTGAATACATGTGTTCACTGGTGGCGCTATCTATTGAGGACTGTCAGAACTACGTCAAAACTTTGCGTCCATTCTTCTCCATTGGGCTAGCAGTCTAATACCGGTATATTGTCAATGGTACCAGTCCTACATAGACAGACTGGGCCAAGTTGTCTGACACTATCTACACAGACTAGGCCAAGTTATTTGACACTATCTATAATAACTCACAGATACTCTATTAACGCCTCCCCTCCCCAACAGGTTGTTCTGTGCGCCGTCGCCGCCTGCGCCGTGGCCAAGCCGTTCGCCGGCTACGCCTACTCGGCTCTCTCGCCCCTGGTGAGCCCCTACGCCTACGCCGGCCCCTACGCCGCCTACCCCTACGCTTTCGCCGCCCCCGTCGGCGTGAAGACCCAGTACTTCGCCCAGGACATCGCCGGCCAAGTCAGCTATGGTTTCTCTGAGCCCGCCCATGCCCAGAGCGTTGTCCAGGTAACGTCAATTTCTTTTTCTTTTTTCATGTTTTTTTCTAGTTTATATGCTGGTTTTTTATTTGGTTTTGGTCTCTGTCTCTGGTACTTTCTGTTGGTTGTATCTGACATGAGCCAACCGCTAAATCTCAAAACGTATGCTTATAAGACTGATTTGGTTTTTACAGAAAGGATTTGAAAGTTACAGTAGGGTTATTTATTTTGAGTAACCCCATGATGTTTAGGTCTTCATTAGCTTTACTGGAGAAGACCCTTTTTGAAATTGGTTGTAATGTAAAGAAACTCTTCATTTTTTGAACTGAAAGGCAAAAATAAAAATATTTGATTGAAAGGTCAGTAACAAGAGTTACTGGCCAGCTAAGATTGGTTAAGTTGGTACCGTAACTAAAAAGTAGAGGTTCTAATGCATTGCAAAAGAGTTAACTAGATTAATTTTGTAAAATATACTTGTCTTGGTGATAAGTTTAAAAGAATATTACAACCTTGGAAATAAAGAAAGATGCCTAGAAACGGGAACCTATCAGTCTTAGACAAGTTGAAACAAAGAGGTAAAGGAGGGTTTTCAATTAAAATTTTTTTGATAACTTTAAAAATTGTTTAGTGGTAAACTGTTATTTAGACCAATAGATTTAAATTCAGACATGTTCATGGCTTCATAAAAGCTTCTTGTAAACTTTTATCTGATGTTCTGTGAGTTAAAGAAGCGTGTTATATTATATTAAATTTAGAAAACATAAATTCTGGTCATGCGCACCTGAAAAAAAAGAGTTTAACGCTTTCAGTTGTACATTTTATTTTATTTTTTGTGAAATCCTCTAACTTTTAATTTAAATTCTACCTGCCTCCACTCAAATTATAGTTTACAAAATTGAATATCTTCCACAGGACGCAGCAGGCAACAAAGTCGGCAGCTTCAGCTACATCAACCCCGAGGGCAAGTTGGTGCAGACCAACTACGTGGCTGACGCCCTCGGCTACCGAGTGGCCTCCAACGACCTTCCGGCCGCCCCTGTGGCCCAGCCCGCCCCCGTCCAGGACACCCCTGAGGTCGCTGCCGCCAAGGTAACTAGTCTAGCCTAGCCTAACCTAGCGTAGCCTCACTTAGCCTAGCGTAGCCCAGCCTAGCCTAACATAGTCTGGCCAAGCCTAGCCTAGCCTGTCCTAGCTAACCTAACCTAGCCTCGCCTGGCTTAACCTAGCCTAGCCTACCCTTGCTTGACCTAGCCTAGTCTAGCCTAACCTAGCCTGCCCTAACCTAACCTAGCCTAGCCTGTCCTAGCCTGGTCTGTCCTCGCCTAACCTGGCCTAGCCTAGCATACCTAGCATAGCCAAAATAAAAATGTAATGGTAATTTGGAGTATGTTATATATTCCGATTACTTGTTCTACCCCAAGTACCAGAGGCTCCTTCCTTAAATCAGCCCAAAAATTTGTGTGACAATTGATTCTCATTATGAAAACAACTGTTGTATTTCTGCTTTCAACCTTAAAGGTAATCGATGAATCTTTCAATTCCCTGGCAGTTTAAACCGCTCATCATAATTCTAAGACCGACTTTGAATATTTTAACAAACCATTGTGAAATTGAGGTGAGTTATGGGCTAAATGGTGAGTTAGCCAGACCTCGGAACGATGACAGATTTCTATCAAGGATACGAATTCTACTTCTCGCTCATGACTTTCAAGAGAAGAACCAAGTACTCCTTACTTTTCTTATTATATTATATTAGCTAGTATTATTATAATTATATTATATTATATTATATTATGTATTATATATAACTATAATATAATATAATATAATTTAATATAATTATAATATAAATAATATAATATAATATTATATTATAATTATATTAGCTAGTATTAAAAAACAACTAGCCTAAAAAACTAAAATCACAAAACTGTTTTAACATAATTTTTCTTAATTTTCCAGGCCAAGTTCTTCGCCGAGTTCGAACAGACCAAGAGCAGGTCCCGCCGAGCCGTTCCAGTTCAGACTCCCGCTAGCACCACCCCCCTGGCTGCTGCCCCCGCCATTGCCGCCCCCATCGCCTACGCCGCCCCCGCCTACCCCTACTCTGCGGCCTACCCCTACACCGCGGCTTACAGCGCGGCCTACCCCTACAGTGCTGCCTACCCCTACGGCGCTTACCCTTACAGTTTCGCTCTCGGCAAGTAATTTCTCCGACAATTTCACCTCCGCGCAGTACCAGAGCTGAAAGAGACCCCAGTTGGGTTCTAGCGGATGTCGAAGACATTACGACCCTTTTCCACTTGGGCATTAAAACCACACCTACCTGGACCGTTACCTTGTAATTCTTCTCTGTAAAAATTCTAATAAATCTTTCCTCTCAAATTTCATTTTTTCTCAATGACCTTAAAGACTTTTTTGATATTGACTAACTTTACAGAAGTGGCAGTTCAGTTTCTAAAAGTCTAACTTAATTTTGTTTATGATTAATATTAGAACTTACATTTTTACAATGACCTTGGTTTGATTTACTGAGTTGTCTTTTCTCAAACACACAGTTTTTAAACTGTTATACAAAACCATCTGGTTATCAAAAGTTTAGTTCGTAAGCTATAAAAACATATTTTAAAATTTGACTACAGTACTTAAAGTAATAGCCAAAAAGCAATAGGCCTCGTAAAGAAATATGTTGAGTGGTTTTAAAACTGAGAACAATTGGCAATACATCAGGCAATACATCAGTTGCTTGAAATATGAAACACAAAACATCAAACAAAATAAGCAATAAAAATATAAACTTCAGTTTTTGATCGCATAACTATAGGTTATACCATTGATTATTTAGAAAAAAAGTAGATAGTCCATGAAATGGTAAATTTTGAAGCCAAACATGTGACATTTGCAATAAAAGATGAGCACATTCTGGTAGAGAATCTTGGTATAAAGAAATTCAAAATAGCTTTTTATCTTCACTTTTGCACACCTTGTTTTAAAGTTTTTAAAGTTTTAAAAATAAAATCCCTTTTTAGTTAGCCTAAACCATTATTAGCACAGTAAAAGCAAAATTAACTAATTTTGTGGATACAAATCTTCACTGTGAAATGACAACCCTGACGCAACCTGTAAAAGCAAGTGCCGAATTAATTTGATGAGTGCTCAATTTCTGGCTTCAAAATATCCATAAGCATGAGCAGTCTCCTTAGGGTTATAAAATCAATGGTTATATCGTCCACCTGTGTGGTAGGTACTGTAGTGATCACCGACTGCCCCATCATTTAGTGTTAACGATGAACTGATACAGATGATACAAAAAATCCTCAAAGTTGCTAGGCAATAATAAGAGAAACATTTTAGTTAGTTTACTAGCTCTTTTCAGTAACCAAGTTTTTCATAATCTTATTTATTTTTTGCAATTAATTATAATTTTCAACGATTGTCAATAATAAATTAAATGTTCAATTACTTCTTTCTAAATTTGTTTTTACCAAACAACTCCATCTAGTTTATTCCTACTAAATAGATCTTAGAATCTATACTGGTGACCCCCACGTGATATGAACACACAACCTTCTGAACAAGTGACACTTGTTTATTGTCAACAACATCAAGACGAAACAAATCTAGACTTGGGGTCTAAGCTACTTGTTTATTCCTTCTAAATAGATCTTAGAATCTACAGTACCAAACAAAATATGCAGTAGACATCTGATCAGGAAACTTTGTTCAAGAGTCCCCCAAATGATGACACAGCTGCATTTCAACTCTGATTTGCTGAAACAGTTTTGCCTCAATCTCTGATTGGCTGAAAAAGCTGTGCCTCAATCTCTGATTGGCTGAAACACAATTTGGGAGACCTGCACAAGATCCTTGCAAGATTACTTACCTACACCTGTTGCTCTCAGTGGTTCGTTGTTAGTGGCAGGGCTGTCCCTAGGGTTGGCAACACCCAGGGTAAACGTTGTCACGGCGCCCTCCCCCCCTCCCCCCAGTTTTAGTCGCATATGTCAGATTTTTGGGCTGCCACTAATATTTACACAGCATAAAATATAATTACATATATTAATGGGTAATTCCAGGAATGAACAAAATTAAGAACATTAAACAATTCAGAATGTATTTCAAATAAAAAAAGCTGTCAATTAATATAAATATTAATATTAGAGGTGTGCGGATATCCGAAAACTCGGATCGGACTCGGATCGGATCGGATATCCGAATCCGATCCGAGGGTTTTATAAATATCCGGTAAGACCGACTAGATATCCGACTCTATCGGATATACTGCACATTTTGGGGGAAATTTTAAAGAAGGATCAAATTATCAAGTTTGGAAAGTCTTCCAAACAAAAGAAGTCACTGCCGACGAAAGTACATTAGTGACAGAAAACATCGCGGAGCAAAAACTACGCTTTGAAATGTGACGGTTGCGACAGCGGCTAGATTAACGCCTCAACACGATCCGATTATGTAGTGAGTGGTATGCATCAATCGATGTATTTCGGTTGCTGATATTGCGACTCGTGATTAGATCGAGATCGTTGTATACGATCAGAGTATTGCGCAATACACGACACGATAACAAATATTTTCGTAAGATAAATTATTGTATCGTAGCATTAAATCAGTTAACATATAATAATACATCCTTTATTAGTTCTGTCTCCATCAGTATCCGTTACCGACAAAACATCATCGATTGGTATGAGAGAGAATCGCAACCAAGACGAATCAGAGTTCGCCACTGCCCGATATCCGACAGTGTCCAACAGTCGTCTTCAATTGCCAAAACGAAATATCCCGTAAATACCCCATAAATAAATAATCGTGTTGATGTTTCACACGACTACTTCAGGCCGTAAAATATCTTAAGTGGCCTGTCGATACGATAAAATAAAAAGCCTACAATATTTTTGGGCTGCCAAAGAGTTGGCTAACCTGTTCATTTCATTGTTTGACTTTACATCTCACTTAGTTTTTGATTTTGAGTGTCGTCTGCCATCTGCTTAAAAACTGAATGAACTCAAGAACGTCTTTCTTTAAATTGACATATTACTTTTTTTTACAATTTAGCAATTACCCACCTAGAAATTGAAAGCTGAACGATCAAAAATAAGTTTTAATTTTGCTGAAATATTAATCTTTGTCGAATTAAGCCGAGTCAAAGCCGGCCGGCCGTATTTTCTATACGTGATTAAAATGGACAATTGTAAGATAACAGTACAATGCTGAGTTGACAACCTACGCCTATGAAAATAATTAGTGAGTATGCTTGTTGTTTGTTATCTAAAACAAATAGACCTTTGTTCTAATTAAATGCCCAAGCTTTAATACTGAACCCTACAACATTTGAAACTTATTTTGAAATTTAGGTTAGTTTTACTGCTCAGTCTTATTATTTTGTTTTTATAGTGTTATTGTAGTGAATCAAAATCTTGGTTGTCAGGCATTAATGCATAAATAAAAATGTAAAGCTTTCTTAAAATATGAAGTGATTGGTGAATCAAGTTTTATATTTAATTCTTTTGCCTAATCACAGGCCTAGTCACTCAAAAAATAAGGAAAAGAACTACAAATACTGAGGCCAAATAGTGAACAAATTTAGGTTGCATTGAAAAAACAATTTTTAAGTTGCAAATCCTGAAATTGATTTAGGCCTAAATAAGCTTATTTAATTAAATACTAAGCCTACCTATGCTTAAGGGAAATTAATAAATTTCTAAATTATTAACAGATAATTAGTTGTACCTTTGCATACCTTAATAATTAACATTTGGCCTATATTGGAAACAATATATCACAACAATTAACAACTCAAGCATATCAAGGCAAACCTTACCTTACACATTAGGATAATATGGTAGTTCCTTGTAATTATCTTAGGCTTATGAGAAAACTTAAATCTGCTCATTACGCTGCGCCGTAAATATCCGAATCCGGTATTATCCGATCCGAACCTGATGTTATCCGATCCGAAACCGATCCGAACATAAGCTATCCGATCCGAATCCGATCCGATCCAAAAATTCACTATCCGCACACCTCTAATTAATATGATTGCTGAGGTTACCCTGAACGGATATTTTTTGTCCATTCTGTTCTGTTAAAACGACGGTAATAGCTTATTTCTAAGGAAATTCACTAAAAAAATTAATGAATGACAATTAAATAGGTATTCACTCTCACTCTGACTACATCAACGTGACTAACAGTAACAACTGACTACACCACCCACTACCGCCTGGGTACTGGGATCCCAAATCCTGACATTCAAGTCTCGACAAGTTTGACAGCGACAGACGATTGGATTCGCACACAACTTGCATACTGCCAACTCTACACTCTACACTATTACATTATTATTTCATATTTCATATTATAGTACATTTACATTAATGATACCTGTAGTGTTATAAATCATTGTTAGGTACAGCCTCATTTTTCAGATTCATATTCCTATTTATTAACGCCATACCTTCACAATTCATGCAAACCTACAAGGTCGCAAAAAAAATTAGCTGCGGCACAGCGCCCCCTCAGCCGCGGTGCCTGGGCAGCTTGCCCCGGTTGCCCCCTCCTTCGGAATGCCCTGGTTAGTGGTCAGCTTTTAATAGTTATGCTTGTAACCTAAACTGACTTAATCTAGCCTAACTTAACCTTAGCTACAAAACACTGGACTGACCTCGGGTGGTGGCCTCGGGGTTGATGGGTCGGAAGCCGACGCTCTCTGCCTTCGCCTGCAGTTTAGTCTGCACGTTCTCTGCCCCCTCCTTCAGCTTGGCGAGCACCCCTGTGGACATCGGACAGTGTTACCAGATCCAAAAACCCTTCCTTGTGTACCTTACAAGGAAAATTATCACTATGTTAATACAATTATCGTACCTCTTCAGTGCTGGATTTACCACTAGGCCCACTAGGCCTTGGCCTAGGACCGCGCAGTGATTAGGAGGCCGTGCACGGGTGAAAATAAGCCACCGATCAGGCTTGGAAATGTAGTTAATGACTTAAAAAAGGTCTCCACTTTTTGGGAGGCTGTAGGGACCTTAGAGGGGCCGCATACTGATCTAGGCCTAGGGCCGCGCCAACCGTAAATCCTGCACTGTACCTCTTTAATATACTATGTAAATTTTGCATAATTTGACCAATTAAATGAAAAAATTATGCAAAGGCATTCAAGAAAACCCTGTGATATGTAGAAAACATGTTAATACCAAAACATTATAGATCATCCCTTAAATAAGTGTAAATAAATAAACTATAATATAGGCTTCAAAACATCATCAAACTATCATACCGGAGACAATTTGTATCGCACGACACTCAAAATTATCGTATAGGTACGATAATTATCGTACATCTGGGAATACTGACATTGGAGAAATTGACGCTCAAAAACTGAGTGTCAATGTCGGTTCCGCCATAAGGACTCTGCGTAGGACGGAATCCCTCCACTCCAAAAGCAAAAATAAAAATTTACATTTAATAAAACTATAATTTTATAAATAACACAATTTACATGTCTTTATTTTGCCTGGGCAATGTTTTTATTTTGGACAGTAGAAGCAAATGTTTTTGGGTTATGTAGTACCTAGGGACCCTTCTAAGATGAAGAAACTGGTCATGTCAAACATAACGAGCGTCGGTGGCAGTTGGTCAATGAGGACTCTACATAAGACGGATTCCCCCGACTCAAAAAGCAAAAGTAAAAATTGAAGTAGATGATTTATTCTTAAAAAACTAAAATTTTATGAATAATGCAATTTACATGTCTTTATTTTGCCTGGGCGATGTTTTTATTTTGGACAGTAGTAGAAAATGTTTTTGGGTTAAGTAGTACGTATGGACTATTCTAAGATGAATCCTAAACTCTATATGATTCTTATGGCACAAACCAGCCAATCAAAGAGCTTCCTGAGGCTGTAATGCTAAACAAACAGCTCAAAATGGACTCCGTCCCTTGGCCAAAGTAGAAGGTTAGGTCCAATTTCTGCCACGTAAAGCGCCAAAAGGCAGTGAACGAAAGTGAGCTGAGGTCTTAAATATAAAATACCCCCGTTGCAGCAGACCTGCATACTCAGCGAATTTCAAATGCAAAAAAACATATTTCAATCCAACATAGCGAGATTTGACATGTTTTTGAAAGCTCCATAAGAATAACATGGGGAAAGAGTATGCGTTTGCTGCTACGGGTATATTAAAACTTGATGGTTTTAATTCATTATTTAGTAGATCTGAACTAGAAGTAGCCATTTACCAAGTTTTATCAAGATATGTTGAGAAATAAGCGAGATATAGAATTTTACTTATTCCCCATAAGGTTAACATTGGGACAACGTACTGTGTTTACCACTTTCAATATCTCGATAACCAATGGACATAGAGTAGTGATTCAAAATACTAAATTGTTTGTTTTTTTGAGCTGAATTCAATGGTGCCATCAAAAATTCAATAAATATTGTTTTTCTATGTAAAAAACTCAAAAAACCCATTTTTAGGGGGGTTTACCCCCCTTTACCCCCCCTTCCGGTAGTCCGATCGGGCTGGTTTACGAACTCGTCCGAATAATTACTACTTTACAGGTCTGAGCCAAATTTCATTCTGATCGGGCCATTTTTACGGCCGCTATGGTGCTTAAAGACACATATATAAATATATATATATATATATATATATGTATGAAAATGAACGAATAGTGTTTTTTGCTTCTGGGGGCCCCAAAACGAAAAGTTATCATGGTTGCGGGCTTAGGTCTTACCATGAGTACTACGGTAACAGCTTCTTCCCTATAGGGGAAATTCGCTAAAACTGAGGTTATGTTTTATCTGTGTGTGCCAAACGTGTTTATTTACTTTCTGTAAATCAGTAATTAATTAGGGATGGTGATAAGTGATAAGTGATAAATATTATTACTTAATATTAATAATGAATTTAATAAATAAAGGTCACATTACAGGCCAAGAAATTATGAATTACAATCAAAGGTAGGTGGAGTGCTAAAAAACCATAATGTTACTTTAGTAGTTATTTGTAAGTCCTCCTGTTTATTTAACCTGTCAGCCGCCACTGTCAGACTTCAGAGAGTGACACAAACAAAACACACTGACAAGACATAAAATGCCAAAAACTCTAAAGGGCTATAAGAATGTACAAGGAATCAGAAAATAATTAATTGTGGCTAGGACCAACAGGCTTGCCTTTGAAAGTGTAGGTATCCTGGATGGAACACTTGAAGCACACTTATAATATTTTACTTGATTCAGGTCTGTTGGCTTAAGTCACATTGTATTTTTGGGAAATTATAAATTTATAACTGTTTTACTTTAATTTTGATTTTGCAATCATGTAACAAAACTGAAAACTAAAGTATTAAAGCAACGCCTCAATACAAGTTCATGGATATATAAAATCAGTTTTGCTTTACATTATTGCTGAGTGGGTTAAAAATTGTTCAAATGTTGTATACCATATGTATTATTTATTTGTATGTGTTAAATTTGTCTATGTTGTATGCCTTTTATCTGGGAGGCAAACACTTACAAAGGTAAGTCTGTTTGTCCTAACTAAAACCTACCTATTTAGACAAAAATCCCATCGTAAAACAATAATTGCCAATCAAATTGGGTATGTTCACAGGCCTTGTCAAATAAAAGGATAAAGAGTACTATCCCTTCACTTTTAATTTGACAAAAACTGCACTGTGGAAGTAGTTTGTATTACATACTTTGGTATTTGGAAACTTTTGTATTAAAATTGAATTTAGTAAAATTATAGAAACTGACAATCATAAATCCATGGAAACCACTATATTTTATATCCAGGCAACAGTACTATTATTGAAATTTTCTATTATAATCTTCCCTTGGGAAGCTCTTGTAGTTAAAAACTGATTTTATGATGATTTAACACGTTCGCTGCGTGCCATCCAATGGCGGGGGTTTGCAAAGTGCGGGCGTCGCGGGGGCAGCGGATTAGCGAACCCGATTTATTTCCATTCAACTAAACGAAAAACACTGCACGGTAATGGTACTGCGTAACCACGACAGTCGACGTAGTTCCTTGGAACACTCACAGATAGCAGCACTGCCTGGATTGCACAAGTCTGCTTGTATTGCCAAAATGAGGGGAAAAATCCCAGAAAACCTGACAAAATGGTGGATTTTTCAACATTGCCAGAGGGAAATTTTTCGGGGAAACTTAGTACCAACCTACACCAAAATAAAGCCCACATTCGTAGCTACAAGCTGGCAACAAATCATTGTTCCCGAGCGCCACGCTGGTGCACATTTAAGCGGTAAATTTTGTGTGTTGTGCCTACGGGTAGACCCGTAGTACGCGTCGCGAGAACAACCACAACCACGGGTATGCCCGAGCCACACACCGAACGTGTTAATGGGTGTGAAATAACTTTGGTCCAATAGTGTTGAAACATATTGAGATAGACGTGCAAATTAAGGTCATTATTTTACATTAATCCAAAGCACTATATTGATTCCTATCTAAAAATATAGTTTAAAGCCCAGACAGAATTTCTGGAGGATCGAAGATTCCTAAAGTATTGTCAGTATATCTGAGCTTTGTCAGTTCGGCACTTTATTTCAATGTAACTAATTTCTTAATTCCCAGATTTAATACTTTCATATAAATCATTAAAGAAATTAGATCAATTACAATTAAATTACATGTCAAATAATAATTTGACGAAGTACAAATTGCTGAGTCAGTAATGCCTCCTTTTTGTTTTAATTTGTAATTATGTTCAATTTAATACTTTTTTTGTGTTTTCTGACAAGTGAAAATTGGTTTTTCAATTCAAATGGTATTTTCCAACAAACATTTTATTTGGTTAAATTATGTAACTATGCAATTATGCTTTTGACCAAAAAGCTGAATCCTCCTCATAATTTAACCAAATATGTTTGTTGAAAAATACCATTTCGATTGAAAAACCAATTTTCACTTGTCAGAAAACACACAAGAAAATATTAAATTGAACATAATTACATATTAAAACAAAAAGGAGGCATTACTGACACAGCAATTTGTACTTCAACACTGGTGTTTCTGTGAACAACTGCCCTTCAACAGCTCTGAACCAAATTTAATTTTTTAGGTGTCGTTGGAAAGAGCTCAGAATAGTTTTGTAGGAGACAAAACTTATGAAGCTCAACCTTAAGGGAATAATTTTAGGTGACCTCAAAGTTTTGTTTTTTTTTCTATAAGATTTAAAACATGGGAACATAAATTTGAATTGTAACTGTTGATTGGAGTATACATCAATTTTCAGTAAAGCCAAATATTACTATAGGAATTCCAACATTTGAAAATGTTTATATTTTTAAACTCTAAGGCAGCTAAAATGATTTAGACTAAATTTTACGAACATTCTCGTGGTTTTGCTTATGTTCAAAATAATTTTAAACAGCTAGTATTGCTCCTGCATTGTTTTTGTACCAACAATTGGAATTGAGTTTATATGTTTAAATTTGTCTGCCTAAATGGACACCCCTACGCTGGCTGAGATGGCACTCTGGAAACTGAGTGCGCTGTAGTACAGTGACAGCTGGAATCTGCTGTCTATCTGTACCTGATGAGACGAAACAACGTCGAAACAGCTTCCACTTGGCGGTGCATCTGCACCTTTGCCACCCAAGCTTTCGCAAGAGGGCAGGCTGCATAGCAGTGTGGTGGTGCCAACACTACCTTAGCGTGCCGGAACGGCGGATTCGCTTTTGGTATCGCAGAGCAACGCATCCGTGTCTTTCAACGGAGTCGAAAACTGCGTGTGGAAAACGAAGGAGACATTGTCAATGCACGTCGCTTGGTACGCCCAGCAGCGATGGGTTTACCACTCGCTGCTGGGCGTACCAAGCGATAAGGTAAACCTGTCGCTGCTGGGCGAACCAAGCGACGTGCATTGACAATGTCTCCTTCGTTTTCCACACGCAGTTTTCGACTCCGTTGAAAGACACGGATGCGTTGCTCTGCGATACCAAAAGCGAATCCGCCGTTCCGGCACGCTAAGGTAGTGTTGGCACCACCACACTGCTATGCAGCCTGCCCTCTTGCGAAAGCTTGGGTGGCAAAGGTGCAGATGCACCGCCAAGTGGAAGCTGTTTCGACGTTGTTTCGTCTCATCAGGTACAGATAGACAGCAGATTCCAGCTGTCACTGTACTACAGCGCACTCAGTTTCCAGAGTGCCATCTCAGCCAGCGTAGGAGAATAAACTCAACTACGATAAACTTCCTGGCTAAGAAAGACCATGGACGATTCAACTGACGTCCATCTCAGTGGAAATAAATGGACACGTTGTTACAGCTGATTTAAATAATATGACAAACATCATTTATTTACATCGATGATGACAAACTCACACACTTTCACATTTATAATATTATTCGTAGGATAATAATAAATTTCAAACATATCATACATTTTTTGAAACACGTTTGTAGACAAATTTAAAATTTTCTTTCTTTAGTAATTTATTGTTTACAAACCATATAAGCAAAAGTTGGAAATGGAATTGAAGTCTGCAAGCTTCACTACTAACTAAAAACCCAACAAATTGAAACAAATGAAAAAATCCACTAGAATAAAATAAATTAGGAGCAGTTTTCGAATTAGAGTTGACAAATGGGCAAAAATAAAAAAGCAGAATCTATCTATTTAGAAATGGTGCAAAGCAAAAACTACAAAAATTTCTATAAAAAACTACAAAAGAGGAAAACAACAATGTGATCTGAGAAAAGCGGTGCAAAACATTTAAGTGACATTGCTACCGGTATGCACTTGTTTTACCGTGTTTATCCTTTTCTTTGAGGATTCTCTCCATATCTCCAGCTTTGTCTTTCACTTTCCCAAAGAAATCTGTCCTCGTCAGCACAATAAAGAGAAAAATGCATTTGAATTATTGATATTTACCTTAGAGTACACCAAATTAATTGATTTTGACTCATAGACACACATTATCAATGTTTCTTAACATGTAGTGCATAATTTCTATATAAACTGTTTTCCTAGAATAAACAATACTATCAGCAAAATCCAACAAGTTTGGAGAGTTGCATATGAACAATAAGCCTGTATTACATCTTTTAAAGCTATGATTACAGATATGTAATAAAGTTGATATTGGTGAAGCCTATAAATAATTTTGTCTAATAGTTTGTTCAGTTTCATGTTATTGTAATTCTAGGCTTAATTTATAGAAACAGGTAGTTATAATTTTTATAATCAAAGTAGCTGAAAATTCATCAAAACTTCACTGGGCTAAGTACTTAATGCAGGGTGATGACAATCCAAGTATTGCTAGCTCCTATTTTCAAGAAGCATAAAAAAAGTAAAAAATTTTTTTGTAATATTTTTTAGATTTAATTTCTTTGTTAAGTTTTACTTTATGTACATGCCACAGCCAAAGTAATAAAAAGGCTATTAGTAATAATAAGGCTATTATACAAAATGACTAAATTTACCGGCTAAAGTGATAAAATAATCACTTTAGCCAGACATTATTCATAATGACCAGCACGTTTAGCCAAAGTAATAAATATTATATTAGAATATTAATCAGTTTGACCAGACAGGAATAATAGCTATCCATGGTTAGTCAATGTGATAATTAAATGTAAGTGTTCTGGTCGGGTCGTTAGATTAGGCTAAGTTAGGTTGGGTTAGGTTGAGTTAAGTTTATTTTAGGTTAGGATAAGTTTGGTTTAGGTTAGGTTAGGTTGGTAAGGTTAGGTTAAGAATTAATCACATTAACCAAACTAGATTGTATGCTTAATTCCTGGATAAAGTGATAAATTAAGCCTAACTTAACCAAAGTTGCTAGAAATTGTACATAATGGCTCGTTATTATCTTATCTAGATTATTCACTTTGGCTGTCAAATACACACACAAACCGACAAAACATAAATGACAACCCCAGAGCTCATACCAATTCTGATTTCCCAATTTTTTATCAAATTGAACAAAATTATCCTCATTTTCTCTTGTATCAAATAATTTAAAGCCACTCTCGGCCTACTGAACGTACCGGCGATCTTCTTGTGGGCGTCGGGTGACGCGGACTGTGTCAGGGCCGCCACCTTCATGTACTCGGAGGAGCTGATCAGACCCTGGGCCTCCAGTGTGCCAGGAGACATTGCGCTGTACTCCTCGCTCAACAGCTGGACTGTGGGAACCAATGATAACACATCGTAAATACAATGCTCTGCTACCACTTGTAACCATATACTCCGAGGAGCTGATCAGTCCCTGAGCCACCAGCATGCCCGGGGACATCGCGCTGTACTCCTCGTTCAACAGCTGGACTGTGGGAACCAACTGCAACACATCATAAAAACAACGCTCTGCTACCATTTGTAACCAACCTCTTGGTCATCAAGAATGGGAGAAACCCTTAGAAGCACAAAATCAACGGGAGAAGCTTGTCTAAAAGTAATAGGGTTTTACAAAAAATTACAATGCTTGAATGATCTATTATTGAACTTACCTTATAAAAATGTTGAAAATATAAGGATCAGAAAACTCTGAAGAGGTAGAATTATTATTACAATGTTTCACTGGGTACTTCAAAAGCTTTTGTTAAACTAAAAGAAACAAGGGCACTGCTCTCTTTTGGTTTGACAAAAACTGTCAGGTACAAATAGTTTGTGTGAATACTTGTTTTTGGAAAACTGTAGAATTAAAAGTAAAATTTAATTGCTTAAGGAAATTTGTTTTTTTTTATTCATGGATACTTGATTATGTTTTGTATCATAGAAACAGTTATATTTTTTTCATTGTTGAAAGGAAAAAACAAAGAGGTTGGCATGGTTACACTAAAAATTTTAATTTAAAATTCTTCAGTAAACACAATGTTCTAATTAACATTTAATGCATTGATGTTTTTACTGTATTCAATTTAATATTCTTTAGTAAACATGAAACTAGGGGTTTCATCTGCAGCCGTAAAGCATAAAAATAATTTCTATTCTTTATAAGTGTATGATGTATTAATACAAACAATATTTTCATGCAAATAAAAATGTTGGAATCTATTTAAAAAAAATATTGTTTTGTTCTTACATAATATGTAAGAATATAACATATATATAATATATATTATATATTAAAATATAAAACAAGTATTGAAAATAAGTCCATTTTTCAACAAGTATTGAAAATTAGGCCCATCATATTTTGCTGTCAGGTCCAAAATAGCATTTTTTAAAGACGTTAAGACCTAAACCTAAAACGTTGGTGATACTGTGTGTTTCGTTTAAAGTGACTAAAATCATGAAGTTTTTTCCTTATTTTCATTCCCATAACTGACATCTCATTCATGTCCCTCTAGTTTCATCAGTCAAAATTAGTACTTCTAGCAATATTTCGTTTTCAAAAAAGATATGACAAATATTTTATACTTCTGGCTGATCTAACAGTCTCTGAAACTCCTTCAAACTCACCTATCAAAGCCTCGATGTCGAAGCACAGAATGTGGCTCTCTGGGTCCTTAGGGTTGGTCCTGAGGCCCTGGATCATCAGCGGGAAGGCTCGTGACTTCTGATGATCGCTCCCGTCCTGGTTCTGATGCTGGCTCAACTGCTGCAGCTGGTGTAAGCCCCTCTGAAACAGATTGTTACCAGATCTGTCAGAAGAATTTGGGGTAGTAACAATAAATTTATCTTAAAATGAGCAAGACACAACAAGGCTTAGAAGTTATATTCGCACTTGGCATAAGAACAGCATCAGGAAATACCAGCAAAATCGCCAAGCACGTTTTTGGAGAGGGTGAAGCAGCATTAAAAAGTTAAAAGTTAAACCTGTTGAGGGTGTTACTTGTTAGCCCTGCCATCAATTGACATATATTTATTTATATATTTAAAGAAATTTATTTATTTATTTTTTAGATTTACTTATTTATTTGTTGTTGTATGAATGTTCATACACTAACTGAGAGCTGCAGTAAAAACATACATTCAGCCCCATGAAGTCAAAAAGTTGTTAAAAATCTTATTTAAAAATTTGATTAGGATTTTTTTATATGCGCCAGACTAGAAGCCTAGGTCTGTCATGAATACTCAATTAATAAGTCTTTGGATGAAAACATATCCACCACAGTGGCTTTAAGACCTGAAAACAAATCCATCCAATCAAATGTAATGTTTAACCTCTAAATCTATCTTATCCACCCTTGGGAGGTTAGATAGTCTCTAGCTTCCTTGGATCCATATAAACAAATCACATTACCTGTGTGGCATGTCGGATGGCGGACATGTTCCGGTGTCTCAGCCCCCGGAGGAAGTGTACAGCCGGGTTGGCCAGTCCCGACTCCCCAGGGTTGGTGATCGAGGTGGTCTCGTCACACGCGTACAATACTTCCTCCGCGTTGATACCATGCAGCACTCGGTCCAGGTGTCCTACAATAGAGATTCTAATAAAACTAGATTCACAACAAAGTTTTACACATAAAAATTAAATCCACAAATACTTCAAACACACGTTTGTTTTCTACATATGTAGCATTTTTTATTTTGATCAGGAGCAGTAATTACTATCTAATGGTGACCTTACGTTAGACAGTAGGGGTGTTCGATGCATCGAAAATGCATCGAAATTACGATTCAATTCGATGTATCGAATCGCGATTCGATTCAGCATGCATCGAAATGCAGATGCGATTTTGCCTCGATGCATCGGTATTCTTCGATACACTAGACACCTTTAAATGTATGTTGAAAGCAATTAAATAAACGTTTAAACTATATAAATGCGAAATAATTATGTTAAAAGCAGTTTATTGAAACGTAATGAAGTTATAAAAAGCTCAGTGCGTAGTAATACTTCCAGACTCTACATGCTTAACAACAAAGAATGCAATAAAGGCTGTGACAAAGTAGTGCATTGTTATATTTCGCCAAGTTTGAAAATTCTTGCAATAGATTGTTTCTCAATTTTATGATGAGTTTCAAATTATTGCAAACAACATTTTAATGTATGGCTGTATAATTCCATGCACGAAATTAAATGAGAGAATAAAACGAGCACTACCACGGTCCGCGGCAGTTGCAGTGTAACCGCGATCGTGACGGTGATACAAGCTGACTGTGCAATGGACAATGGAACAAAAACAAATACTGCTGTTAGAGAAATTACCCTACTCTCGGGTATTTCCAAGCCCAAGTGGGGATTTCGTAATACTTCCAATAGTTTATTTCAGCAGAGATGGGTATTTTTGTGGGTAAACACAGTCTACAACTAGTAACACTGTATTGTAATGCTCAGCTGTCGAGCTGTCTGTCGCCGTCGTCGTAAAGCTCACCACTGCGCATTAGTTAATTGATGTCTGTTTCTTTTGACCGTCACACGAATGCAATGGAATGTTTTGTATTGGAGTAATTAAATGACAAATGAATAAAGATGTTTGAAGACTATGACGAAGAGATCGTAGACAATCTGGGCTCAAGTAGCCGAAGCTTTGTTGAAACAGGTATGAATGATGATCCCGACACCAGTAGGGATAATTTAATTTTATTCGAGATGAGAAACATTCCTCAGTGAAGGGAAAGATACAAGAATATGTAAATAAGAATAAGAATAAGAATAAGAATAATTTATTTTCTCCAAACAAAAATAACATACATTGTTCTTTTATCAATAATATTAATGCACTTTTTACAAAATAATTATAATAACTAAAAAAATAACAGTCTCATAAAATCCATGCAGTCTTCTAATTCAAAATAAGAGTCCACAACTGTTCAACCGTCAGACTGACTTGGAAAAAAATAACAAACAACAATAAAATATATTATAAACATCTTGCAAAACATTTTTGAGAAATTTTGATTTTTGTAGTTTTTTACGGGTTTTTGCGGAGTAAATACCTTTTACAATAAAACAATTAAAAAAATAAAAAATAAACGCCTGGAGATATCATGGTTTTATACCTACATGCCAAATTTCATGAAAATCAGACAACTGGTGTCGTCTCTAGCTTTGTCTACATGCATCCATCCACAATGATACACACATATAAACGGACAGACACCACTCTGAAATACACTTTTTCGATTCAGGGAGCACTAAAACGTTTATTTCAACTAACAACTCAAATCTGGAAATTTTGACGAAACCAATACTTTTTCCATATACTCAGTGCAGGATTTATGGTCAGCGAAGCCCTAGGCCTAGATCAGTATGTGGCCCCCCTGAGCCCCTACGACCTCCCAAAAAGTGACCTTTTTTGATAGTCGCTAACTACGTTTTCAAGCCTGATCGGCCCCTCTAATCCACTCTTGTTGGCTTGTTTTCGGGCCGTACGCGGCCCCCTAATCACATGCAGCCCTAGGCCCGGGCCTAGTGGGCCTATTAGTATATCCGGCATTGCATATACTATGTATAGGGAGGAGAAAGTAAAAAATTGAATTAACTTTAAGACCCACCAGTCTCCATCTGCCACACGTAGACCGTGCTGTCCGAACAGCCGACGATCATGAAGTCGTCGAGTGGCCGCCACTTGATGGTGACCACAGGGAACAGGTGTCGCGACGCCAGCACGATGCACTTGCGCTCGGTGAGACTGAGCAGCGTCACCGAGTGGTCGCTGGCCACCGAGCACACGCACTTCTGCACCCGCACCTGCGCCGAAACATTACACGACTTGTTACAGTAGTGCGCTGAACACCGCGGGGAACAAGTGTCATAACGCTGGCACGATGCACTTGCGCTCGGTGAGACTGAGCAGCGTCACCGAGTGGTCGCTGGCCACCGAGCACACGCACTTCTGCACCCGCACCTGCGCCGAAACATCGCACGACCTGTTAGAGTGGAATATCTCGTAGATCGATGGGCTTAGAGCAATGATACAAGATATCCGGCTCAAAGGACCAAAATGTAAAGTGAAATTATTAAAATATAAATTAAAAGAGTAAAAATACGAGACATGTTTTCTAATCAACCGTGGACAGTAATGATTGTTTTTATTTATTTTTGGTGTAAACTAAATGACAAAGTATATTATATGTTTGTTTTAGCGAATTTCCACTATAGGGAAGAAGCTATTACCGTAGGTTTCATGGTAAGACCTAAGCCCGAGACTATGATAACTTTTCGTTTTGGAGCCACCAGAAGCAAAAAACACTATTCGTTCGAATTTATATACAAATATATATATTTGTCTGTTAGCACGATAGCGGCCGTAAAAATGGTCCAATCTTAATGGAAATTGGTAAATACGTGTAAAGTGGTAATCACTCGGACGAGTTCGTGAACCAGCCCAATCGGACCACCGGAAGGGGGGGTAAAGAGGGATAAACCCCCCCAAAAATGAGTTTTTTTAGTTTTTTACATAGAAAAATAAAATTTATCAAATTTTCGTTGGCACCATTGAATTCAGCTCAAAAAAACAAACAATTTAGTATTTTGAATCACTGCTCTATGTCCATTGGTTACTGAGATATTAAGTGGTAAACACAGTACATTGTCCCAATGTTAACCTTATGGGAAATAAGTAAAATTCTATATCTCGGTTATTTCTCAACATATCTTGATAAAATATGGTAAGTAGCTTCTTCTAGTTCAGATCTACTAAATAATGAATTAAAACCAACCAGTTTTAATATACCTGTAGCAGCAAACCTGCATTCTCATTCCCCATGTTATTCTTATGGAGCTTACCAAAACATGTCAAATCTTGCTATGTTGGATTGAAATACGTTGTTTTGCATCTGAAATTCGCTGAGTATGCAGGTCTGCTGCAACGGGGGTATTTAGAATTAAAACTTTATTATATGCTGTCTGTATTTTTAAATATATGTTTTTGCACAAAATAGTTTTTTTTAGCTGGATTCAATGATGAGAACAATAATATTATGACTTTAATTTCACTATTTAAAAAAACAAATTGGGGGGAAATACCCCTTTTTCCCAAATTTCAATGAGTCAACCTCATTGTTCAATGAGTCATGTAAAATTAGGTTCTTCAGAGAGAACCTAATTTTACATGACAGTGCTAAGTTTAATTAGGATTGGGAAATTTTTACGAGAACTGTTGTGCTAACAGACACTTAAAAAATGAAATCCTATTTCTCACACAAGCTCGTGTTAAATTTTGATGTAATCATGATTATTCCACATACCCAGAAAGTACACAGAAAAGCTATCAATTCATATAAATATGAATATGATTGCTGAGGTCATCACTTAAGAAAGTTTTCTATCCATTCTCTTAAAACAAGGGTAATAGCTGATTCCAGAGGAAATATATCTATGCAATCATCTATTCCTTACAAGGTCAAATTCCATAATCTCCCCACAACTGTAAAACTTTTTCCCATTGGCTTTATTCTTACAGATTATGCACCTAAGATTTTAGGTTACTGGATAGTGTGCCATGTATTGTATATCAGAATCGTTTCTGAATACTCCGGTCGGTATTGTTGTAGCTCTTATCTTATCTGTGTCAGACATCCAGATGATTGTATGCTGATGAGGCATCGCCATGCCGGCCATACAGGTTGGGTTTAAATATACTGTATAAATAATGCTATGTACAAAGTAAGTATATTTAGTTAGGTTAGGTAAGTTAAGGTTAGAAATATGAGTTTAAAAACCGTTGAATAATGTTTGGTCAGGTTGTAAGAGTCATGTCACGATCCCAAAAACCTTATTTTTAACACCTATACCGAAACCCTCACTGTGAAACGTTAACCGAAACCCTCGGTCTGTGAGACTCCCGCATAAGAGACAATGGAAAACAGACTAACGGGAACCGAAACCCACAGTCTCTGAGACCGGCACGTAATTAAAAATCAGGAAGTCAAGTACAGAAGAACCACTCAAACTGGAAAAAAACTGTGCGAAGGTCAAGGGAAAGGGGAGGGAGGAAGGTATTGGGAGGGGTAGCACCACCGCTTCAGCAGTGTTGCCAAAATCAAAAAGTCAAAATTCCCTGAGGTCTGTAAGACCGGGGGTTTCGGTATAAGTGTTAACGTAATCAACCCTTTTAAACCAGTCCGAATGTAACCTTACGAAACACATCATAGCCTAACCAAACCTAACCAAAACCAATCCAAACGTACATAACCATTCTAAATCCAACATACTCCAATCAAATCTACAGTTGGGGCAGAAAGTGAATTCCGACCCTGCAATGTTTACATCACTCACGTTCACAATACTCTTATCTATTCCACAAAACGTTTATATCACTCACGCTACAGGTATTGGGCGGCACCAGTAACTGCATGATCTCGCCGGCGTGGACGCAGAACCGATGTAGCAGCGTGCCCGCGTACAGGTCCCACAGACAGACGGCAAAGTCCACCCCCCCAGACACCAGATGGCTCTTGTCGTAGCGAGGGTTGGAGTGGTGGGGGTACAGGAGGCAGTTCACCCTCCCAGCGTGCCCCAATAGTACTTGGTGTGGCGGCCAATCTGCAATATACAATAATGTTAACCCTAGAAGATCGGATTGTTTATTTGCCACTATTCCTCAGCGATTGCGCAGCTAGCTCTACTGGCTGCCACTATTAGCACGCTGGTCAGATTTTGTTTTCCCACAGCAGTAGTCCTAGGCAATTGAACGGCCAGCAGAGCTGGCCAACATAAAATCCAACCAACACTCAGGCATCCAAGAGGTGTGACCAATGTTTTGTCTGTTTTTCTAAATTTTGTATGATGCCTATGGAGTGCTGCAACCTCGTGAGGAGTTATTTAACTAAATTATCGGTAGGCTTACAACATTGTTTCGTAAAAATCCCCTATATTGCAGGTTTTCAATAAAAACAATTCCGAACTGCTAGGAGTGAGCCGCCATGATCAATGTTGAGCTGGCTCTGAGTGGGGCATGGCCAGTAGAACTGGCCGCCCGACCATTGAAACCAAGTCTTTACAGAAATAATTCCGACTGGCTGCAGACTGTGTTTTGTTCACTCCTGCTGGCCTTAAAATCATAAATGGATGAACGGCAAAGACCAACCAACAGGAAAGAACACCAGGTGGCTATTGTAGTAGCGGAGGATGGAATGGTGGGGTACAGGAGACAGTTCACCCTTCCTGCATGGCCCAGTAACACCGGGTGTGGCGGCCAATCTGCAATGTATAACTGACGCCAATTCTTGGGGCCCAGTGCGGTGGATGCGCGGTAGCAAAGACGGCTAGTGCGCATGCACGACAACACCTCGCTAGAGCGCAGCACTGTCAGTCTGCTCTCAGCCGTCAACAATAGCGCGTCACTACATGTCATCCTAAAAACATTCACCGACGGAACATTGACTCTTACTGGCGATTAATGATCTGTTTTAATTCTATTCAATAATATAAAATATTTCATTAGTATTTATTGAAGAGTCTTGTTACTCTGAACAACGATTGACAGAGAAGCAGTAACTATGTGCGAGCTGCCGAATGTACACAGCCAGGGTAGTACAATGTCGGCCGCCGCTGCCGCTACTACTCCCCTCTCCTCCCAGCCTACCCACTCCCCAACCCATGCGCGGACTGGGCCCCAAGAATTGGCGCCAGCTATACAATAATATTAGCCCCTTATGATTGGTTTGGATATTTGCTGCTATTCCTCACAGATCGTGTGGCCAGCTCTACTGGCCGCTGCCATTAGTGCGCGTAAGTCAGATTCTTTTCATAGCAGTTGTCCTATGCAATTGGACGGCTATCCTTCTCGCATGGCCCAGTAATAGCTGGTGTAGCGGCGAATCTGCAAATACAATAATGGTGAGGGTATTTTTTTTCCCATCATCAAAATTTATTTCTAATTGGTTAACATCTGATTCTGTGTTACTTTCACATACAAAGATGGACAGTGTGACTAACTTTGTGCAGTCCATGGCTATCCACTTTTTTTAGTACCCTGAAAATGACAGTCTAGACATCAACTTTTAAGAGCATTCTGACTCGGTTCTAGAGGTTTAAGGAAATGAAGAAAATTCAATCTTGTATAAAAAAAACAGCCTCCAAAAATTTGAATGATTTTAAATATTAGTTAGGTATTTAAAAAATTATTTTTATCGGATAATTTCTGGAAGGGATCTCATTGGCCTTGAATGAAATTCCTGGTATACTGTATTTTCTTCGAGTTACATTTAGTTATCATTTTAGTTAAGGAGGTTATTCTTAATTAAATTTGATTTACAGAGTTAATTTGAGCTGAATTTGAGATATATAGATAAAATACAGTAGAATCCCTCTTGTCCTGACACTTTTAACCAGACATCGGTTTAACTAGACTACACTCCACGTGGATAACATTTTTTGAACGGACGCTTTTTGTCAACATCAGTTTAAAAGGGTGTGATCGACAGGAAACTGACAGGACTGTATCGGCGATGCTAGTGGGAGAGAGTTGTGACCAGTGACCACCAGTCAAAACAATAGTATTGGCTTATACAGTATGCACAGACTTATAACTTAACTTGTTTTAGGTAACGACGGTTTACCTGGGAAACGGAAATCCGGACGGGTCTCGATCCCGAAGTGTCCAGATAGGAAGGAAGTCTATTGTACAGAGGTAAAGAATAATGAGTCTGGATAGGACTCATTACAACGTTGTGACCTGTACGCCATGGTGTCAACTTGAAGAGGTCGATTGAGAAACCTCTGAGATATTGAGGTAAACTTTGAGATATATACGTCATTTTTTTGTCACTTGTCATTGACATCTCTTTGATTTTTGGAGGCAAAATGAAACCATAAAATTATTTTGAGTTGAGTATGATTTTTTTTTAACCTAAACAGGTTTATCAAGGTTTTTCGAGAATGTTGATAGAAGTTTGAGTTAGCGAGAGCCGGCTGTAGATATTCTCAACCTGTAAAGTTAGTTATGGAGGATACAATTTCTGCAAGAGCTGAAAAAATATCAACTGACCAAAAATTAGAAGCAAGATCTCTGTGTAAGTTAGGTAATGTAGCTTACCATCATATTGCTGATGACTGCCGTGCAACAATTGCAACATCACTGTCTGTGTGGCGGGAACGATGATGATAGACCCATCCTGGCGTCCCACCACCAGTCGGCTCTGCTGAGGCAGGTAGATACTGGCCATCAGCTTGACTCCTGGCACCTCACTGCAATCCTGTGCGACAGACAGAAAACTCACAGAGAGCGAGAAGAAAACTGAATTTCAATAAAGTAGGAAAGAAAGTACTAATGTGGAGTAATTTGTTTCATTTTCAGTTGTCTAGCCTCCGGATTACTGTAGAATACCATTAATGGTTTAAATACCTGCTTCAAAGTAACCCAGTTAGTTGCTGTGACGACTAGTTTCGGTTCTGGCGAATCATCATCGGGCTTTACAAGGTGTCTTCATTTCCTTCAATAATAATTGAAGGTCGTAATGTTGTTAAAAAATAAACATTAACACACACGAACACGGACACATTGATACAATTATTACGAAAAACATTAAACAACGAATACACGAACAGGAGCGACGTGAACGGGCGGAAGTGAGTTTGTCTATAGACATATATGTCATGTCGCTCTTGCTCGTGTATTCGTTGTTTAATGTTTTTCGTAATAATTGTATCAATGTGTCCGTGTTCGTGTGTGTTAGTGTTTATTTTTAAACAACATGACGACCTTAAATTATTATTGAAGCAAATGAAGACACCTTGTAAGGCCTGATGATGGTTCGCCAGAACTGAAACTAGTTGCCAGCAACTAACTGGATTACTCTGAAGCAGGTATTTAAACCATTAATAGTAATTTTTTGTTAAAAAGCTTTGTGCTGAGCAGAGACTAGTTTGTAAAAACAATTATGAATTCACAGTAAAAAATTAATATTATGGATTTAGTTTAGTGTGGAAAACCAACCAAATAATAAAATTGCAAATGAACAAAGTAAGTTTGTACAAACTATTATGCCATGCGAAGAAAAAAAATACTCAGAAATTTTTCATTATGACGAGTAACAGGGATTGAAAATACAAAAAGAGACGATTGATGGTTAGCATCCTACTTGGGAAAGTTATTAAAAAATTCTAACTAGTTAGAAGATATTAGTTAGTCCCGTAAAAAGAACTGATAGAAGTTATTAGTTAGTTAAAAACCTAACTGATGGAAAAGAAAGTTGAAGTTGTAATTATTGTGATTTACTTCATGTCATGTGTTCTATGGCCTGTCTAAACTCTTTCAAAGGTAAGCTAGCTGTCTATCCCTCGATTCCTAAAATAAAAAATAAAAAAAATTTCAAAAAATGATTCCATACAACTAAACACTAAGAAAGCTTAAATCATGTATCACAGGTTCCTACAAAGGGAAAATGACTTCACACTTGTCAGAGAATGAACATCAACTGAAGACAATGTTTTGAGATAACAAATTACCAAACATTCCCCCTTCCCACCCCTCGGTGCTTGCAGTGTTGTTAAAAAAGCAACTAGACTTTCCCCCCACCCCTCCCATGTTGTCAACAAGGGCGCTGACCCCTCTCTTTGCTTTCCACATGGCCGCACAAACCCTCACTGATCGCATAAAACAAGTATTTGAGGTACTTCCGCCCATACAAAAATCTAACTATTTCAACTCCAAAACTGCTAACGAGTATATTATCTATTTGTTAGCAAGAATCTAACTGAGAGGAAGTTATTGCCAGTACTTTTTAAAAACTAACAAATATTATAGAAATTAGCTGGAAAAAACTAACAAATACCACTAATTGTTAGAATTTCCATTTGTTATTCCCAAGTATGATGGTGGGGTAGTCAAACTACTCACCAGCTGATCCAGGATACCACATGGGGACGGTTTCATGGCAGCCCACGAGCTCGCAATACTGTTGGTCACCATTGGCAGCATAGCTGGAAACATACAACTTTAAACAGTAAACTTAAAGTGTAGATAGGAAATATCTAAACATGTTGACTTCTTGAGAAATTTACATTAGGATATTCCCCCCAGTTATGTTTAAGTGGTCCAACACTAAATGTTAAAAGCTCAAGTGTCATGTAATAACTCAAATTTAATTAAATTGAAATTATAATTAAACCCCAACCAACCTACGAGATGTGAACCTATGAGATGTGAAATAATCTCAGTCTCCTATGAGGATTTTAACAGCAAATTTTAAAGCACCACCCTAATTAATTTTAAGGTGTTTAATAAGACCATCTGCTGTTACCCAAAGCATATCAAATTGTCAGTTAAAATATCCTCTCCCCCATGATTTTGGTAAGGTGACAAAGAAACTCCAAATGGCTGTTTATAGGTGAGTTCTTAAACTAGGAATCCTGATAAATTGAGATTACATTTGATACATTTGATCGCTGAAATCTTTAACCTCTAAACTTTCCACAAACCAACCTTATCTATTTCAAATGCTTTGAAAATCAGTAGGAGCTATAATCTCCCACACCCCAATTTTTTCCTGACGAATTCACAACATTAAATTTGTACCACGAGTAAAAAATTTGCTACATCTAAGAAACAAAAGAAACGAGAATACGTCAGTAACGTATACACCTAGTAACGTAAGTATGGTATATTACATTACTAGGCCGGGAAGTACTGTTTTGCCGGACGAGCATGATAGTTCCCACGCAGTGAGCGAAAGCGAGTGCGGGATTTCCAAGCGAGTACAGTAAATCTTACTGGCTGTGTAACGTATGATACTTTTCATCATACAACTCAGAAAAAAACATACTTTCAAATCATACCGTAGTCCTAGCATAAACCACTACTTTTCTCTATCCTTCAAACCTAACCTATAACAAACAAAACAAACATTCAGACTGCTGCCAGTGCTGTCACTACATTTCTCTAAAAATTAACCAATAGACAAACATTAAACGTCGGTTTTCTGCAAATCAGTTGTTTGCTTACTTTCGTTTCCTGTAATCGCTGTACGGCAAAACTTTAGCAGTCTGGAAAAAGCTTTTGCCGGACTAGTACGGCAATGGGTAACTTTCAAGCCGACAAAAAGGAACAGAAAACAGATCTTTCTGAGTCAGTATGAAGACAAAGATCACCTCTGAAGAGACTGACGTCCCTAAGGGCTCTTTCACATTAGGTCGCTGCGACCGGGTGGCAGTCACCCGTCGGCCACCTGACCTGTAGAAAATGCATTGAGCTCTTTGGAGCCTTTCACATTAGTGAGTTGCAGCGACCCACCCAGTGGCAGCGACTAGGTCACTAGAGAACTGCTACACCCGATGGTGGTAGCGACCCTGCTTTTTAGCGACTCAAGTCGCTTGCGGGGCATTGAAACATACCTTTCACACTCGGTGACTGAGGCCACGTTGAGATGTGCACACAGCTTGTTTTTGTCGTCACCCTGCCTTCTTTACTGTGTCTGTCATTTGCAGTCCGTTTGCAGTCGACTCGTTTCGCTATTGTGAAGGTATCTATTGAGCGTTTATTGTTTTTGTTAACATTTTAGTGCATGTTTTAACCAATTATACTTTCAAGTTCATCAAATTAAAGTAAAATATGGGCCTTTTTCTTGCCTCTTCTCAGGATAGACCCACATTCTTCGTTTTCTTCCCGCCTTCTTCTTTCTCGCAACAAAAGCACAAGCAGGAGGTCCTCGTCCTCATCACTTGATTCCATCTTGACTATTGAATTTTTAATTTGATGTCGAGACTGTGACAGTGAATAACAGATAGAAGTGGCAGGCAGATGACCAAAACAAGCTGCACGCGCATCGTGAGAGCTCAGTCGCAGCCACCGTATATGTGAAAGGACAAGCGTGGCTGTGACTTCTTACAGGTCAGTGGCTGCCACCTGGTCACAGCGACCTAATGTGAAAGAGCCCTAAAGCCTATAAAATCACCTGTGGGTTTATCTGTGGCCACCTGTCGTATCTGGGCCAGTTGTGCCTCGTTGACATCCGGCACCTGCCACACCATGACGTGGCCCTCCGAGTCTCCTCGCACCAACAGCTTCCCGTGCTGACCAGACTCCAGGTAACACATGGCCGGGGGGCAAGATAGAGTCTGTCGACAGAGCGAAGATCATGGATCGTTATAGTGTCAATATTTCTTTACAATGTATGGCTGCTACTGTAAGAAAAATTGGCCCAAGTCTGTCAAATGTGAATGGAAATTCTATGATTTTCACTAACGATTTCTCGATTTAAAGATCGAATGGCTAAATGCTAGTCCAGTAAGAGACCAGTAATACAAATCAAATAACAAATATAAACCAAATATGAATCGAATACAAGTGTATTACAGTGCGTCCTTTTCTTATATGGCCTACTCTGTTGCTGGAGCTGTCACACATTGTTTATTCCCAATGATTTAGGACAATGAACAATGTAAAAATTAATTTATACAAACATCTACTGTGTTTGTTTACAAACTACTATAAATATATAATTGGACAGCTGTTAGATAAGGTTAACATGTCAGGCTAGTTCAGTTTCAGAGATCAAAATGGCTTTTTGATGACCTTCACTCCAGTCCAATTGCTTCAGGGAAAAAGGATTCCCAGAGCTCAAGATAAAATGGAGAAAACTATAAGTCTATATTGTTTCTGTCTAGTTGGTTAAAAATTGCAAATAATACTGTCAGTTTGACACTTGGCCCATCAATAGCATTTATATATACAGCGACTGTATTACACTCTATATTTCCTCTGTTTGGTTCAAAATTGTGAAATAAAACTGCCGTCAGACATAATTACCTTGACTCGTAAATAGCACTTCATAACGCTTAATGGCCTTCCAGTTTTTTGTTTTTTTTTTCTTGGGGGGGGGGGTTTAAAAAAAGGTCTTTTGTGCCTTTTAATTTGCTACTAAATTACAAGTGAATGATAAAACTAGATTAACTTGAAAGTCTAACTAAATTAAAGAATTGGACATGTTAAACTTTCTTTAACTGATACAATGAGAAGACTTTCTGCCAGCTTAGTGTGACAGAAATATAAATATTTCTTAATAAATTAAACAAAAACAAAATAAATACAAATTACCTTTTCAAACGAAGGTGAGAGGAGACAGTAGAGGAACGGAGAGTCGTTGACATCGGACTGCTTGTGGAAGTCCACGTTGTCAGCTACGCTGCTGCTCGACACCACAAACACAACGTCAATGTACCGACAATACACTAAACTGGTAATAAGCTGATCTGGAGGGTGTTTCAAAACAGGTTTTACAATTACCAGCAACAATTACTAGTTACAATCTATCTCAGTTGTATCTTCTCGGTTCTGAAACGGAATCGTAGTATTGCAAAATACAAAGTCAATATTATTAATCGACCAACATCGTTTTGAAACAGCCTCCTGTAAGCTGGTAATCAAGTTAGGATTTTTCAAGCTTTCTATGTTTGACTTGGAAATGTTCTACGAGAATGTGTTGTGCAGTAGACTCCCTCTTTTCCAGACACCTCAGGACCGAATCCAATCTAGATTTTTCAAGGTTTCTGGTTAAACCGACGTTCCCTAAAACACTTTTAATGTTTTAATCATAACTGTAGTGCATATTGTATAACCCTATACTCTGAATTAGACTTGTGATTACCGGTCTCAAGTCTTTCCCACAAGAATGTTGGATACAGTACATTAAACACGTACTTTTCCTGCTGATCATGTCAGGCTAAACCGATCTGTTGATAAAAATTGTCTGGTTAAAAAGATGTCTTTTCCGAGGAGTTCAGTTTGGTTAAACTGATGCCTGGTTAAAAGGTGTCAGGAAAAAAGGGAGTCTACTGCAGTACTTTTTGTTGATGTATAATGTCTGAAATTTGTTTCCTTTTCAATCTTACCAAACAAAACCAAAGCACAACCTTTTGTATAGAAAAAAAATTCTTGCCAGCCTTGTCCAAAATAGTAACAATAACAATAACCTATTGAACAAGCTAGTGTCTTTTGATGATAATTTGATAAAGTTAAGCCTAACTATCGTCCAGAAACTTTGTATTTTCTGTTCCTCAAGCTCATAAAAGAAACTCATACTGGAATACCGCAAAAAATTGAAATTATTTTTTGAAAAGCCAAATTTAAAAATTGGTTAAGCGTACAAATTATGAAACAGTGCAAAATCAGTGCGAGATGAAAATGATCGGTGCTGTCTAAAAGCACACTCAGCCAGAATTGAAATAGACATGCATACAAACCTTCTCCCCATGGTACATAAATGGAGGCTAGAGTTTCAAAAGCAGTTTACCAAGGAGGGTTTAACTATTGAAGCTAAACTTATTATACTTTATAATTTCCCAACACTTAGTTGAGATTCACTTAACATAGACTTTGTGGCTGATCTTAAAAGAAAAACAAAGTCACATATACAATTGGTCTAGGACGCTGTTGACTAAGGCGAGATGTACACTTTTGTGTTTCCTTTGACTAGTGAGTTGCCATGGTATTTCAATGTCGAAAGAGACGGACTAGGTGTTAGTCACATCGATGTAATTGGCAAGGAGTGAATTTGTAATTTTGTTTTCTTTCTCTTATGCTTGCTGCAATGGAATGCTGAAACAAATGATTCATTCCCAAAAAGTATGTGTTGATGGAGTTACAAAATTGGCTGCATAAATTTGTTAACTTCACACTTTAAAAAATTAGTGTAGGTTTTTAATAAAAAGTTAGCCCATGGTTAAAAATTAATAAATTTGCTACTTTTCAAGGAATGTTAAAAAGTTATCAAAAACAGGAATTTGGTAGTCTTTGTCAAATTATACTTATAGAATGATCAGGAGAAATATTGCATGAGAGAATATGATTAGTGAAACAGGAAGTTCAAGCCCCTAAATATCTAACAAATAAACTTGCTATTTCCATATTAGTATCAGAATTACGAAAAGGAGCCCAGCTAAAGTTGCAATTTCAAAGATCATAGTTTCAAAATACCCCCGTTGCAGCAGACCTGCATACTCAGCGAATTTCAAATGCAAAACAACGTATTTCTAGCAAACATAGCAAGATTTGACATGTTTTGTTAACCTCCATAAGAATAACATGGGAAATGAGTATGCAGGTTTGCTGCTACAGGTATATTAAAACTGGATGGTTTTAATTCAATATTTAGTAGATCTGAACTAGAAGAAGCCATTTACCAAGTTTTATCAAGATATGTTGAGAAATAAGCGAGATATAGAATTTTACTTATTTCCCATAAGGTTAACATTGGGACAACATACTGTGTTTACCACTTTCAATATCTCGGTAACCAATGGGCATAGAGCAGTGATTCAAAATACTAAATTATTTGTTTTTTTGAGCTGAATTCAATGGTGCCCACAAAAATTTGATAAATTTTATTTTTCTATGTAAAAAACTCAAAAAACCCATTTTTGGGGTGGTTTATCCCCCTTTACCCCCCCTTCCGGTGGTCCGATCGGGCTGGTTCACGAACTCGTCCAATTGATTACCACTTTACATGTCCGTACCAAATTTCATAAAGATCGGACCATTTTTGCGGCCGCTATCGTGCTAACAGACACATAGATATATATATATATATATATATATATATAAATTCGAACGAATAGTGTTTTTTGCTTCTGGGGGCCCCAAAACAAAAAGTTATAGTGGTCCCGAGCTTAGGTCTTACCATGAGACCTACGGTAATAGCTTCTTCCCTATAGGGGAAATTCGCTAAAAAATTATAATTAATTATCCAGTGGACGTGAGTGCTGTAGCTAAAAGAAACTTAACTATAAAACACATAAGAAATTACTGATTTAAACAATTTTGACCCTTATAGCTACAAAATTGAAAAACTTAAAAAAAAATACCCTACTCAGTGAATTTCAAATGCAAAAGAACATATTTCCATCCAACATAGTGAGATTTGACATGTTATGGTAAGTTCCATAAGAATAACATGGGGAATGAATTTTTGAAACATCTACCCAGTAACATTAAAAATGAAACAAGTCTAAACAAATTTAAAAAACGCTTAAAAGAACACTTGATCTCCTTAGCTCCCTACTCAATTGATGATTTTTTCTCTGCCTCTTAGGATATATAAGAAATATAACACTTTTCATTTTGCAGAGATCTATTGTATTGTACTGTAGTAGACATGAACTTTTATAGATATGCCAAAACATAATAGTATTTGGTATAGAAGTTTTGACACTATTCATAATATACAATGTATATTTTCATTGAATAAAGATGTTTGAATTGAATTGAATTGAATGAGTATGCAGGTTTTGCTGCTGCGGTTATATTAAAACTAGGTGGTTTTAATTCAATATTCAAGAGATCTGAACTAGAAGAAGCTATTTACCAAGTTTTATCAAGATATGTTGAGAAATAACCGAGATGTAGAATTTTACTAATTTCCCATAAGGTTAACATTGGGACAATGTACTGTATTTACCAGTTTCAATATCTCGGTAACCAATGGACATAGAGCAGTGATTCAAAATACTAAATTGTTTATTTTTTGAGCTGAATTCAATGGTGCCAACAAAAATTTGATTATTTTTATTTTTCTATGTAAAAAAACTTAAAAACCCATTTTTGGGGGGGTTTACCCCCCTTTCTGCTTCTGGTGGCCCCAAACGAAAAGTTATCATGGTCTCGGGCTTAGGTCTTACCATGAGACCTACGGTAATAGCTTCTTCCCTATAGGAGAAATCCGCTAAAAAGGAAAACTGTCACCACATTTCAATTTTAATTTGAGGCACTGAAACCTTTAAATTATCACAAACCATACCATGTTTAAAAATTTATTGTAAGTGAATTTTGAAAATACCACATCAAAATTGGCATTTAATCTAAAGGACTTAGATGTCACTAAGTAATGAATTTGTATTAACACAAAATTGATATACTGAATACATGATTCATCTTTTAGTATATCAATAACTCGCTTTATAAACGACAGATAATTATGCTATTTTCCGAAGCACACAAGACACAGACACGACAACACAGATGTCAAAACCGTACCCTGCTCTGCTGGATCTGCCCCTAGGTCTGCTGTTAAAGACAGAACACACAATGAGAAAAACTGGTTGCGACCGAACCATTGTTGTACCAACTGGATCTCAGGGTAAAAGGTATTTGACACAAAATTTGTTTATGTTCTTTATGTTCTTTTCCGTTCACACTCTTTGGCTTGTACTTTTATCAGTATTTTTTTGGAGGTTAGCCAGGGTAATTTTTTTGAGAGGTAGGTACCTTGCATGTGTCCCACCCACATAGACCTTTAACTGATCTGTTTGTGGAAGTTTAACTTAGTTGAAACAAGAAAAATTATTCCTTCACATTCCATCAAACAGTTACTAAAATTATCAAATGTATTACAAAATAATCATAACGAATTACATTTGAAAGCAGAACAATTACTTAAAAGAAGATCCAGTTAGACGAATCAATGGTCTCAGAACGTAAAATGTATGTACTGCTATTTACAGAATGAGTGGCGACATGATTAAGATTTTAGCTACCCTCAGACAAAAATTATGGCCTATCTGTTTTTTACACCACAACAAAGTTGTGAACAACAAAAATACACAGTGAAATTAGCGAACTACTGGATGTTCAGTACTGTATATTTACTAAAAAATTTTAAAGCCTTCAGGTAATTTTGAGTTATCTGTCAAACACCTATACTAAACAAACAAGCTGCAACTATCCATGCACTAGTATTACTATTCGTTTTGCTACCTTGGTTGAATGAAAAAGCATAATTCAACAGCTATTAACATTGGGCTCGCTATTGTCTGAAATTTGATAATCCAGGCATTAGATGATCCAGAGTATTTTATGGAAATAAGTTGTTTGTCAGAACAAGGGTTATCATAAGAGAAATCAACAGTAAACATATTTTTTGTATTTCTCTGGCCCCAAATGCAGTAAAACGAATACAATCAGGTTTTTTTATAATCTTATCTATTTTTACATTGTCTAACTACTGTTAATAAAATTAAATAAAAATTTTGTTAAATAATATAAACTTATACAATTCTATACCTAACACCATACCAAATAAACATTATTTCAAATTATTTAAGACCAATAAACTAATTAAAATTTGAAGAACCGACAAATATTTCCAACCAATTTCATTTCACTAAAAGATAAGTGCCAAAGAAAGTTAAAGTGGATAGAATTTAATAAAATTAAATATCAATTAAATCACTGCTAGACCTTGATCGGACGCAATGAAATTGTTAACGTGACACATTGATGATTGCATGCAATTGCCTATTCTACATGCCAATACAACCCACCAAGTTAGATGTGGATTGTTAATTTTCTGAGAACAATATCACAGCAGTAAAGAAAAAATACATTAAATAAATGTAAAGCAATTTACTGTAGACAGGCAGGCATATAGTGTCTCTACTACCCTAGGATGAAATCAACATGATATTCTACAACATGAAATACTTCTAGGTATCAAGTTAAGCTTAATGTCTTTTGAGAGTATCTAAATAGACCCAAAGACATATCGTAAATTGCATATGTTCGTATATGATATCGTAAATAGCATTGGGTTACCAAACTCAGCCAATCACCGTGCAAGCTTTTAGGGCTTTAAGGTGATGTTTATAGCCCTCAAAGCTTCTCTTACTTCTTCCTCTTTGGTACTAAGTACATACAAAAAAATGGTTTGATGCCTTCAGGGCTTTAACACAGATCAAGTCAGCTAAGAATCATAATTGATCCTTAGTCAATTGATAGGACAATACTATTGTAACTAACTGTCAATAGTATAAAAAATGTAAAGACATATATAAGATATGTAAGATATTTGATATTGCATGAAAGCAGCTAATTCAAAGTGTTTTGATTATAAGTATTAACAACCAAACATAAATTAGAGAGAAATTACAAGATATATCAGAGGGTCGTGTACATTTAGTAATAAGAGGAATGAATATGTCGTAGCCACATGCTGTAATTGGGCACTTCATGAAGTGCTCGGCTGTAATTGAACGGTTTTATTAAAAATTACAGCATGTGACCAACAAAACTGGGCACTTTATGAAGTGCCCAGTGCTCGTTGGGAAAATGCTGTAATTATTTCTTTTACAATATGTGTCCAGCTCAGATGCTGGACACTTGATATAAACACGTAAAAGTGATGTTTACGTTGCTGTTGGTAGTATCCGATGTGTTATTTTTAATAATACAAAATAGGATCCTTTTTAAAGAATTTTGTAAAACATTAAAAATAAGATTGCCTACCACTAAACCGGACAATTCTTGCCTGTATTTTTTTATCATGGTTTCTTATATGTTTTTGAAGTTATTTTGGCTACTCATAATTATTAATGTTGTTATCATTGAACAACAAACGGTTTTTAAATTATTCATTGGTTAGATAATAATATTAATAGCAATGTGTAGCCAAAATAACTCAGGAAACATAAAACAGACAATTCAGTCAATTTTAATTTTATTTTAATAAATAAAACACATGAAACATTTTACCTAACACATTTACATTTAACATAACACATAGACATAAACATTAACATTAACTTATTTTTTCATGTATAATAGATTAACTTCTTACTTAGTCACCCGTAACAAAACTTATAATAAATTAAAGTATAGCAAGGTATAACAAATTCATTGAAAGTGCCATAAGAGTCTTGAAAAAAATTATAAAACAATTCTTCAGTTACATTTTGGTATCAAAATTGAAAACATTTTATATAAAACTTTACTATTTCGTTTGTTCTTTTACAATTTTATTAGCATTGGAGACAGTTTAGGTTTAAGTTTTTCTTTTATGTCAGTTCGACTGAATTAACATAACATCGTTACATCAAGCCTTTTCATTGAAATCGTTTTATTTGTTTATAGAATATAAATAAATGTATATGGAGTGTCCTGTTTACTTAACAGTTAAAAAAATATTTCAAATCTTTTATTATATTCCTACTGACATCGGTAGCTTAAAAATCTAAGTTTATATTATTAATTCAAATACAGTAGAGTCTCTATAATCCGGCCGTTCAATACACCGGCACGTCCAGTAATCCGGCGCTGTGTTTCCGCCGATGAGACAGTAATATTTCATGTCTAGACTTGAAAGCGCGAGTGTCCACAACAGTAGTACACTGACGTCTGCTACAGGTAGTTGTTGCGTACAGTGCGTGGCGAGTGAGTTGAGTGAAGGCAGTGTTGTGAGTACAGTACAGTACTATACAGTACAATCTACAAGTGTAGTGCGATGTCGGGAAAACGTAAGCATGTTACGCTGACTTTAGATAAAAAGTATACAATTTTAAAACGTTTGGAAAAGGGTGAAAAGTTGGCTCATCTGTCTAAGGAATATAATATCAGGCGTGCAACTATACACGACATAAAGAAGAAGAAGGAGCAAATTGAATCATTCTTTAAGAGGAGTAGTGAATCATCTTCCAAGGTAAGAAAGACACTAAAAGCAGGTGAATTTCCGCAAGTAGAAGACGCACTTTACGCTTGGTTCATGCAAGAAAGGAGCCGACACACGCCTATTTCAGGCGATATTGTCATGGAAAAGGCAAAAATATTTTATAACAAAATTATGAAAAAGGACGACTTCCGTGCAAGTGTCGGGTGGTTAGATAAATTCAAACGGCGCTTTGGAATCCGATTGCTAACTTTAACTGGAGAAAGGCTTTCGTGTGATGTAGAGGCTGCAGAGCCTTTTGTTGAAAAATTTAAAGGAATCGTGAATGAAATGAATTTAGGGCCAGATCAGATCTACAATGCAGACGAGAGTGGTCTGTTCTGGCGTCTTTTGCCGAAACAAACATTTGTTCATAGAGAGGAAGCTAGCGCCCCAGGTCATAAGTTGGCCAAAGATAGAGTAACTTTTATGCCGTGTTGTAACGCTAGTGGCACGCATAAATTAGAATTGCTGGTCATTGGGAAAGCCAAAAAGCCAAGGGCTTTCAAAAACACACAGTTGCCGGTTTCATACACAAATTCAACAAGAGGATGGATGACACAAACTCTTTTCTCGGAATGGTTTCATAAAACTTTTGTTCCATCGGTAAAAAAGTTTTTGAAAAAACAGAAATTGCCTCAAAAAGCCCTTTTGTTGCTTGATAATTGTCCTGGACATCCAGATGAGGCCGAGTTAAAAACTAAGGATGGAAAAATCACTGCTTTATTTTTGCCCCCTAATGTAACTCCGTTACTCCAACCCATGGACCAAAATGCGATCCAAACTATAAAAACAAATTACAAAAAAACCCTGTTGTACAGTGTTTTATCAAAAGAGGGGAGTGTTGTTAAAGCTTTAAAAGAAACCAACCTGAAAGATGTTGTTTTTAATCTTGCAAGCGCATGGGAAAAACTTTCAACCAAAACAATTGTTTGTTCATGGGCGAAGTTGTGGCCTTCTCTGGATTTATTAGAGGATTACAAAAAAAAATCAAAACCTCAAACGACAGTGACAACAGATGACAGTGTGACAACAGACGCTGAGCTAAATGACTTGAGAGAAGCAATAATCGAACAATTAGTAGACGAGCCTGATGATCTGACATCAGCCAATGTTACCGCCTGGTTAGAAGGAGCAGACGACGAGCGGTGTCAAATCATGACAGACGATGAGATCATCGAAGATGTTCTAGACGGCAGTGACGTGGAGGAGGGGGAGGAGGAGGGCGGAGCCAGTACGTACGCGACAGCTGCAAACACAGTCAACACGGATACGGCGCTCTGTGCCTACGCAACTGCAATAACTTGGGCGGAAGAAAACGGTGCTTCAGCTTCCGACATATTGACACTAAAGAGACTCCAGGAAAATGTTTTAAAACTTTCCTTTAATGCAAAGAAGCAGAAAAGCATTACAAACTATTTTGCTGTTGTTTAAGTAGGCCCTAAATGTAAAGTGTACTGTACAGTAATTTTCATTTTGTACACGTACAGTATTTAGTGATTATCCTTGTTCATTGATTGAAATAGTACTGTACTGTAGTTTGCTGTTTCATATCACTGTTTATTTTTCATAATAATACAGTAAATACAATTTCATTAGGCCTATACTGTACAGAAATTCAAACGATTGTTTTTGTAGTTTTTGTAATCAATAAAAATGTTGTTTATTGTAAAACTACTTCATTTTCTAATGCATTTCCACTAATCCGGCATTTTCGATAATCCGGCCCTACTAATCCCCATATAGGGCCGGATTAACGAGACTCTACTGTATTTGGAAATTCATGAGAAGAATTTGTCTAAAGGGATAACCTATGGATGTTTAGACGTTATTCAAAAGTAAGCGGTTACTAGAAAATTCTAGCGGATCGATGTTTAATTATCATAATTATTTTTTTTATTAGTGCATTACCTATAATTTTATACAGTACGATTTTTTTATTTTGTAACTATTTAAAAACCACTTTATTTGTATTAAACCTTAAACCAATTATAAGTGTTTATGTTTTATCCTAGATTAAGTGGTTACTATTTCATTGTGGAAAATAACTACGTTATTGTTAACTGTTTTGTGCGTATGCAACTAAAACCGATGTTAATTTTTTTTTATTTGAAAAATACTAAAAGGTTTAATAGCAAACAGTTACATTGGCTACTTTAACACAGACATTGGGATTTAATGCAGACATTAGGATTGACTTTAACGAAGGTTTTAAATCGACTGCCTTCGATGCCTCGTTAGGTACAGTATGTGCCCAATGAGCGTTGGGCACTTCATGAAGTGTCCAGTATCGTTGGGTAGACGCTGTAATTTTGATTGATATAATCAAGTTACACTATGTGCCCAGGCGCGCTGGGAACTTCATGAAGTGTCCGGGCTGCGTTGGGCACTTCATGAAGTGCCAAATTACAGCAAGTGGCTACGACAAATATATGGATTGAATGTATAATTTAAGTGAGCATGTTCTTGTTGCTAAATTACCTTCAGTGAAGCAAGGGACAGCTTGGAATTTTCAAAGGCTAATGTTAAGCAGGCTTTAACTACCCAAACTGTCATCAAATCATTTCCAGGACTCGCTTCAACAGATTTATTTCAAGAACAAAAAAATTAAAGGAATTGTCCAATGGTTCCATCTTAGTGATGTGGGCCGGGTGCGCAGAGGGCAAAACTATGATAATTAAGAGCTTCAAATAGTTGAGTTCTTAAAACATTTATAAGCTTAAACTCATTGTCAATATTGTATTTTATTATTTCACAAAAATAACATTAGGCCAAATCTGTAAATTTTCTTCATATTTTAATTTCAAAAAATGTAACTTAAATTGTTATCAGCGAAAAAAGAATTCTTCTAACGTATTCTTTTAATTATATACAGAACAATAATGAATATTTAAATGAGAGATTCTAAAAGTTAATTACAAGTGTAACCTCTGCATGTGTAAGTGGTGTTAAACCGCTGCTCTATAATTTACTATTTAGACCTATTTACTTTTTAAATGTATAGATAGGCTACCTGCATATTTATACATTTAGAAAGCATTTTCTCAGGAATTTTCCACCACAATTCCATCCTGACAGTAATTATGATATCCGTGCAAACTCACTTGGCAGGCAGCTTGTACATGTAGGCTCGTCCGTCGTCTGTCCACACGAGCACTCGGTCGGGGGACAAGAACTGCCCGCCGAGCCAGCGCTCGCCGCGCGGCGAGATCACGGAACACAGCACGGAGAAGTCCCCGGCATCGTAGATCTGCAACAGACACATCGGCCGGTGAAAAAACTGCTGTAGCGTCTATTGGGTAAGGAAGCTACAGTACACGACACTTCACACGATTCACTTGCTATTAACAAGTTAGTTTAATTTCAAATAGTTTGAAAAATCACTGTTTAACATTAGCGCTTTCGATCTGGATCATTAAACTGTCAAAAGTGAGGTTACAGTAAAGACCTGTG
The DNA here is from genome assembly GCA_035578135.1 of Flexamia atlantica. Classification (NCBI taxonomy): domain Eukaryota; kingdom Metazoa; phylum Arthropoda; class Insecta; order Hemiptera; family Cicadellidae; genus Flexamia; species Flexamia atlantica. The sequence goes on along the minus strand of JAQJVK010000004.1, from coordinate 7,304,008 downwards.
CTTGAAACTTGGCAATCCATATAACTTAGCAACCCAGATAGGGTAGTAACTTGTATAAAATCAAAGGCAAAGACAAGCAAATTAAACCTCAAGAGTAATGTTGGTTACTTACTTTGATTAGGTATTTTAAGCGAAGTATGAATGAGAGATTAGTGTAGGATGATTGTGGGGCGCACTTGTACTCTTGCTACTGACTAAGGCAAAAAAAAAACAAATTCCTCGGACAGGACTATTAATAATAGCCCAACAGGATATGGAAACTGAGGGACCTACAGGTTAACTTGGGATTTGAACCACAAATTCACCAATTTATTTAGGTTTGTCTTAATATCTATACATAAAATTTTGTAAGCGAATCAGTCGCCATGACAGTTCCTCAGTTGTCAGTTCTTTGAGCCTACTGCTATTTACAGTTTCTCACCTTCCAATACTTGGGGCCTACTTCTATTTATGGTTCCTAACCCTCCAATACTTGAAACCTACTGCTATTTACGGTTTCTTACCTGCCAGTACTTGGAGCAGACGATGAGCACGGTCCGCTGGTTCTGGCTGCAGCAGGTCAGCGTGATGGCGTTGAGACACTTGATCTGTTTGCTCTCGTCCTCGAACAGTGGCTCCGAGAACTTAGTTTCATTTCCATTCAGCGTCCAAACTTTCACTGTCCCGGTGGTGGTGAGGGCCAGCACTACGTCATCTGTAGTGACAGTGAGAGAAACGTTTTACGGCTCAGATTACAATGTCGAAACTTCAAAAAGAGCAATATGTTACAGTTCCAAGTCTATATTATATCATTGTACTGAGATTTTCAGACAGATAAATATCAACTGTCTTTTAATTTATTAAACTATCAATTATTAACTTGAAAATTTGAGGCTATCAATCAGAATTAAAAATAACTTTAATTAATCCTAGACCAGGGCCAAGCTTAGTAGCAGGGCCGGTCTCAGACCGGTTTTTCCGGGACAATTTTACAGGGGCCCGGGCCGGGTTCCGCCAAACATTGACTTAAAGAGTTGGCCTAGATGGACGGAGCTACTATAAGTCTCAAGGGCGTAGCCAATGGGGGGGGTTAGGGGGTCAGAACCCGCACCAAAATAGTGAAAACCCCCCCCAAAAAAAAAGTCACCACTTTTTTGACGAGTCGGAAATCTTGCCGCGTGCAGTACCAGGACATGAGGGGCCCGGCCTAATATCTTTACCGGGCCCGCCAAAACTGGGTACAGCCCTGCTTAGTAATTTCTATAGACATTCACAACAGCTTTATATTCAGGTTATTGTGCGCTCTCGAGGTTACGGTATTATCACATAGCAAATTGCCAAAGGTAATTGGAAGGATTCGAACCCAGAATCCTGGGGACCAAAGACCCTGTTCTACCTACCACTACATCAGGCCGTTCCCCCTTCTAATCATCCAAGGATCCCTGTCCATCATAATTTTATTATTTGAATTCAGAAGTAAGTCATAACCTCTACGCTTTTGAATAAAAAAAAACCCTACCCCCCCTACCCTACTCTACCCTAGTTTGCTTATTATAAGGCAATCAAACTTTACACTGAACTTCCTCAATTTCCAAACTTCCTCCTAAACTTCTAATTTTTTTCCTGAAGTTCCTCACAAAGACCTCTGAAGTAACAAAAAGTTATGTTTCAAATTGAAAGATATTCTGGAGGAGTACTGCAATACAGATTACCAAACTGCATCTTAACCAAACCAAAATTGCAAAATCAATCTTTGATGACCAAATCCCCTCCTGAATGAGGAAAAATAGCATCAACCGGGGATGGAAACTCAAGAAAAACTTGTGGCCAGGCATTATGCAGTCTTCACCAGTCTACAGGCCGACACAGGATATGTACCTAGGCTATGTGTATATATTATTGGGAGTGTCAAGTTTTTAATATTCAGGGAAAAGGAGTTTAAGCTATGTGTTACTCACTTGTGTAATTTACAATCAACTGATGATCTTGGATTTGCAAGTGTTTTGAAACAAAAGATGAACTATAGATTTCTTTCAAAAAATTTGTTTCACAGTTATTGTACATATAGCTATTTGGGTTTTTTGTTTTTTAAATACTAATTTTAAAAAATACTCTTTGAAGTATTCCCTAGGGGTTTTCAGTGGCTAAAATGTGTTGAGACCCTTGAAAGGCACATAAAGATGTTAAGGGCTTTCAAAAAACATGGCAAATCGTTAATATTGACCAGTAGTTTGGCCATAATCTTCTGAACATAATTGCCTTATTCATTTAATAAATATAAATCTGTATACCTTTGCGTTTGACAGGTCGAAGCACATGCAGAGCACTTATCCAATCAGGATTGACTTTAGACGAAAGGGAGAAGATAACTTCAAGACTGAACGGATCCATGACTAGAATCTCGGCGTAGTAGCCATTGCAGAACAGTTTCACATCTTCATTTCCATTCATCAAATATGCCTAAAAACAAACATGAGGATTTAAGCAATGTGTATGAGTTAGGAATGACACTAAAGTTATGAAAGAAAAAATGATATAGCCTATTTCATGTACTTTAGAGAGCATTAGGCTATCTTGATTAACAATGAACAAACCAATACCGTTAATTATTTCTAAACACTGCGTAAACAACGTAATATTTATTTGAGTTAGAATCATGAGATAATTTATATTTAAGTTAAGCAAACATTACATTTTTCTATAAAAAACTTTTTTGCTATTTAAAGGCCGTTATTTTGAAAATTGTTATCATGTCTATACATCTCATTTAATTCTTTATTTTTTAAAACTTCAGAAAAATTGTATTAGGTCAACAAATATGCCCTACATGATTCTAAAACACCAAAGAGGGTATCAAAAGCTTACCGTATTGATTGGAAAGAGCTATTACATTATTTACTGAGTTCTAAATCATTATAATATTTGGGTTGATCGGCCTAAATCTAATAGCTCTACTTCTCTTGAATACTTTTACTTTCGTAAATTGAGGTTGAAAAAGGTTTTCTAACTGAGTTATTTGAAGATCCTCTAAAGGATCTGCAGACAGTCTTTTATTTATCTCAAACAACCTCATGCTGACACACTTTCTAAAAACCTAACCTCCAGAAATATATTTTAGTGGTTGAAAGAGTTATCACCCTAAATCCTACCCAAATTTTGACAGTAAGATTAGGTTCTGAATGATCCAGATAAGAAAATGGAATGATTATTTGCAAACAAACAAAGCTTGTATGTCCTCACCTGCATGCTAGTGTGTACGTACGGCAGTTTCACTACCTCTCGGCACTTGCCGTCAACCAAATCCCAAGTGCACATCTCACTGAAACACCGGCCAGGTATTACAAAAAATGTCTTTTCATTACACCCTCATGCTCAAAACAAAGAGAAAAAAAAACACTTAATTGTTTACAAAAAAACCTTTTGACACAACAATAAGAATATTGTTCTAGACTAGGTAATTAATAATCTTAATAATGAGTAATTTATGATTATTATGTTCAACGCCGGGTTCAGGGTCAAGGGATCAAGGGGTCAAACCCCCCCTCCAAAAAAAAAAAGTTTAACTCTCAAGCGGGCGCATGCAGAGTTTTCCTCCGCACGTGCTTTTTTTATTAAAGTAAAAAGGCATAATGGGTGTTGGCAGTCGTTTCTGGCTCCATACCTCTCGCCCGCCTTTCCAGGAATCCCCTAAAGCTATTTACACCCCCACTCCCTTCTTGGTAGTCTACATTGCTGACTGTAATTCAGTGGTGCCATGTCAGTTTGCGGAGCACACTCTCCCTCAGCACATGCAGTGATACTTATAACAGAAAATTACTTACTAAGTTCAATTTAAATATTATACCTGTTAAGCCGGACAATTAATGGTAACAACGAAGTTACCAAATGAAGTTTGTCAAAATTTAAGTACAATATTTCGTTATGAAACAAGTAAAATGGGTTAAATTTGAGCAATTTAGTGTTGCGGAGTAAAAATCCGCATGCGCCCTCTGCCGTTTGACCAGTGAAGCGCCGGCTCAGTTAAATTGCACTAAAATGAAAGGTTGAAATATTCTTTTTTTCACTTTCTGTAACCGCTGAGCCCAAAACCCCCAAAAAATTTTTCCTGGCTAGGGCTTTGTGTGATTATGAGCTTTCCGAATCGTCCTAACTCAACAGCATTCTAGGGCATAATGGGCCCAAAAGAGTTTCCATACTAAACAATTGTAATAAGCGGTGTAATAAACTGGTTTTTAGAACGGTAATGAATTAGGAAATTATTTAATTGGGTGCATCAATGTAGCCTACGTTGAACAAGTTCCTATTCCATAGAACATTTACCAAGCTGCATGATGCAATCTGCCAGATTAAGCTAGTAGTGATAAATAAGGGTTTTAATAGTAGCTAAACCTTACCCGCTCTCAGAGGAGCTGACAATGTAATTGTTGTCCATAACAACACTCGCTTTAGCCAAACACAAGATCGGAGCTGTGTGGCCGACCAATAGACACCGAGGTGTCATCTGAAACAGTAATGTCTTCATTTATTTTAATTTTAAGAGGGGATACATTTGAAAAAAATGGAAAAAAATTGTTGTTTTAGTCTTCAAATGCACTTTTTGAATTCTGAAAAAATCATATTTTGGATCATTATTCTGTTTCCTCCAAAGTCTGGCTGATCAGACATGAATTAAAGCTTACCTATCAAAAAAAAAATAAAAAATACTAAGATATAATTTTTATTGAAAAGTAATTAACTTATGTAGGCCTAGATTAAAACTGAATGTCTTAAAGGCATTAGAATCACTAAGCCATGGGCCTGCTAGGGATAGTAATTTTGTCCTCAATTCAAAAGGATATGTAGATTTGGTTTTTTAGCAGCAAATTCGAAGAAGGCTGCTGAACTTACTTTAAGTGTGTCAGGTTCCACTTGCCACAAACATATCTGCCCGTCATGACATCCGGTTACTAGTGTCCGGTGATCTTTGGAAAGGAACACACAAGATATGCAATGTGTCGGGGGATATTTTCCCCAGAGCACCACCGGCACCACTAGATTAGTACCAGCAGACATTTTCTCTGGAATAAGTCAAAATGAAGAATGTGATTAATATAAAACATGATTTTCAAGCTTAAAGAAAGTGGAAAAGGCTAGCTTAGGTTAGTGGAAAGCATCAGATAAATTATAAGATTACATTAAATAAACCAATCTTTTTTGCATTCTACAAACCTTGCAACTTACGATCTTATCTACAAACGTTTCTATGCTACATTCATAATAATTTCCTCTGGTGCGGTTTTGGAATTTCAGAATAATCCATAGTAGGCCTAAATTCATCTATGGCTGGAAATCCTTATCTAAGTATAATTTTACATAAAATTTAAATATTTATTTTTAAATATTTTTAAAAATACTTTTTAAATATTTTGCTTAGGTCTAAGAAAAAAAACTCATTAGATCATGCAAAATCAAGCTAAAAAACCCTTGCAAAGAAAATTAACCAACTCAAAGGCCCCTGCCTTATTGCTTGATATTGATAATAGTGACAAGTGTCTTTACCTCCTTCGAACAAAGTAGCCTAACAGTAACCTACTGGAGAGCGTGTATACCTCCTTAAAAACATGAACTGTTACCAAAGGCAAAAATCATATTAGGCCTATTAGGACCTTATTAAGTTACCTTTGCTTACGACCAGTGAACTGGATAAGAAGCATCATATTTCACATTAAATTTTCCATTTCATAAACAGTGACAAATGCACACTCAAGACTAGACTAAAGAAGCTTATGATCTCAAAATAGTGCAAAATCCCACCTGCCTACTACGCCCATCACAAATGGCCAAGCTACACTGAGCATGAAAATTTTGGTACGTAGGTATTATACGGAGGCCACTTGTTTTGCTGGACACGAAATGTAACTACATCATTGGGATGAATGTAATCTAATCGACTTACTGTCCAAATTTGACTTAATTATGATGAACAGTATTTGTGTTCTGCCACCCAGAAGACAGCGATGTCAGCAAGGATTGAGTGTTCACGTCGTCACCGCCGCCATCGTCCTCACCCGATCGCCACCCTCATACAGCGCGCTGCAGCGTTTTAAGTTAGGTTATCATAGATATGTTAGAAGGACTTTCCTTGTTATGTTACAAATCAAACGATACCAGATGAGTCATACTTTCGCCTGCCAAATCCCCTCCAAGTAGGCACAGGTCTGGTCGTTGACCAGAGCGCGCGCATCACCTGTCAACGAGTTTTGGAGGGCGAAAGTATGACTCATTTGGTATCGTTCGATTGGTAACGAAATGAGGAAACTCCTACTAACATATTTATGATAACCTAACTTAACATAACCGACACAGCGCGCTGTATGAGGGTAGCCTCCATATAATACCAAAGTACTACAATTTTTCACTACACTCGATTCCAGTTCACTCAGTCACTGATTGTTCAATGGAAATTGGAACCAGTATAAAACTATATTTCTGAGATCTTTTGGCCTGCGGCAACCTTCTTATTGGGCCTAACTAAATTGGCAAGTTGTCACCAATTAATTATTAAATTAATAGATAGTTTGAGCACCTAAAATGATGCATTTGAGTAAACATAGTAGAACAAATATCTGAAAACTAGTACAGAAAGGAATAGTTCCTATTCCTAACTATTGTAACTAACTTACACTTAAGACTGAGGCTTAACTACATGTTCTTACTTACCAAGAAATTAAAGCTCTAATACGCAAAATATAATTAGCATTTAGTGAAACTGAATCACTGAAATAACGAGTGGCAAGGATTAAAATTTTTTAATCACAAACTACACAAACAAAATCCAATATTGATATTGATGTCAAACTAAACCCTAAGCCCTAAACTTGACAAATGAGATCAGCTGATATCTCTGGCTTACTGTTTTATTGAATCATATGACTGATAACAAAGAGGAACAAAATAGGCCACTCAGTGGCACTATAAAAAATAGGATGATTTTCTCCCCAGGGATTTTCGCGGTTCTCACTGGCCTGTATTTCTGGCCTGAGTAATATTATCAGCCCCAGCAATTTGAGTTTCCTGATCGAGATCCAACAAAATTCTTTTGTTCTCTGTTGTATTAAAGGTGATACAATATAAAACACAGTGAGATAAATATCTTACTCTTTGCTTATCCAGATAAGAAGGTTACGAGTCTTCTTCTTCTCGCTTTTCTCAAACCCTCATACTGTTAACCTAAAAATTTGGCCGACTACTTGAATAGAGTGAGTTGTCAAATTAAAAGTTGGATTTCCATTCCAGTATGTTCGCGAGTTAAGATTCTATTAAAAATATCTTAACTTCGACAATAATTTGAACAACTAGTATGTCGAGGAATGATGAAACCGAGTGTTTGTAAAGAAAATTAACCATTTTACAATGGCTGGAAACTTCTGGCAAAGCTCTCACTAGTAAGTACCTTGATATGTCCTTTTCCTTTTTTAGTTTTAATATGTTTTCTGAAGTATTGCTTGTTAGTATATTATTACCCTAAAGTACCCTCTAGTATTGAGGGCCTTCACGTTTTATAAACTAATTTTCATAAAGCTATTCTCTTGAAAGTTCTAGGTTCTTCCAACATCTGGTTGTTGAAGGAATTGAAAAAAAGGGTTTCATTTAAAAAGAATGTTTAATTATTACTGACTATCCCTCCCAAACCTAATCCTTAACTGTTTCTTCAAACATGTTATGTATGGCTTACTGTACCTATAATTAAATAGGTAGGTATAGCCATAACTTGACATCTCAATTTTTTCCTTCAAAGTTTAAGAAACTAGTAAAATAGTACGCTACCAACAATAGGTTATCTATGTTTCCTAAACTGCATCACCCTAATGAATTTTAAACATTAATCAAAACGATTATTTTCATGGTTAAACTATAGGTGAACATCGGAAATATTCTTTGGCTATACAAGTATCTATGATCTGGTTCTTCCTTCTTGCCTACTTTTATTTAACAACTCTTTGAGATGAAGAGGGATCTCGGGGTATTGGATGGAAAAATTTAACTATTTAGGTATCCCCTCAATTTTGAAGTGGTATTGCCTGGCACAAAGTGGCCAACACCATTTCGCGAGTGGGACCACTGTTCCTTTGGGAAGGAATATTACTTTCTGCCCAAAACTTAATGTTGTAGGTAGTTATGAAGGGTGCAGTTCCGTAAGCGGCCTACATTTTAATGATTGAGAATATCAAACTAAAACCCCGATAAATGAATAACCGAAACGAAGATTATTCGATTGCTTCAAGACCAAAACATCAGTATCCAATATGATAAAACGATAAAACTAGAACTGAATGTTAAAAAACTAAACTTTAGAATAAAACTAATAGGCCTAAAAAATGTTTTAAACTCTCTTTATCAAATTAAAACATTTCTAACATAACTCAACAACAAACACCTTATTCACATCGTCCACCATTTTGAATTACTTCTTGTTTTTGGTTTCGATTGACATGGCACTGACAGAAAATGATGATCTCTGTGAAGTTTGGTTATGTTTAAGTTAGTTATCATAGTGTTGGAAGTAAAATTATTACTGTAAGTTAATAACCAATTACTAGATTAGTTATCAGTTTTGATAAGTTATACATTTTATTGACAAACTTTTCTTTCTTTCTTTTCTTTTATTCTTCAGTCCAGCTGGCAAAATATTTGCTTTGGACGGGTCATAATAATGTAGTAGGCCTATATTGTTTATTTCCACAAGGGATAAAAAATGAAGTCAGGGTGAGATGGTGAGAGGAATTCCTGCAGGGAATAGTAGGCTTGATTAATAAGAAAAATTTTTAGTTCTGTTTTGAATTTATGTAAAATGTCTATTGTTTTTATGTGTTCTGGTAAATTTTGAAAAATTTTTTGGCCAATGGAAAGTGGTTTTTTGTTGTAAAAAGAAAGTCTGTGGAATTCGGAGAAAAAATGTTTGTGTCTGGTATTATAATTGTGAATTCTGTTATTGAATGATGGAATATGTTGTTTGATATATGCTGATATTTCCAAGATGAAAATACACGGTGCTGTGAGAATCCCCAACAGCCTAAACCAAACATGAAACAGTAAAACACCGAATAGGCCTATCATCATTGTAAATTCATTTTAATTGGAACTAAACTCGATTATTTCATTGATACTAAAAATAAGCCGATTTGATATAATATAATAAGAGATGATTAGTTCGATAAATCGATATATTGGTGACAGTTCGATATTTTCAACCGTTAAAATGTAGACCGCTTACAGAACTGCAGCCAGTTATGAAACCACTCTTTCAGACAGATAGTCAATTAAACTACAGCCGTGGGCTGCAAACTACAACTACTTGCAATGTATAACTTACTAGACCTTAAAATAGGGACACCTTATATAAAAACACTCGCTACCAAAACAAAAGTAGCCTCGTGCCGCATCACATTTTTGGTTTAGGCCTAATTCAGTCCTTGCTCAACTGGTTATACCCTGTTTAAGAGTACTTATCTATAAAATTTAATGACTTTAAACAAAACAGCTTAAGACTGTATAGTTTAAGCTTAACAGACTATAGATTGGCATTTAGGCCTACATAGTTATTGTTCGCCAACATTTCCATTTCAATATTTTTGTGTTGGGGTTTAGGCTCCCACAATGGGGCCAGCTAGAACTATTCCATGAACACATCTACTTAAGTTCTCCTTTGCCTTTCAACAAAGAAATAACCCGTGTCCTATATTTTTTAGTTTTTATCTAGCCTACATTTTAAATTTCTGTCAAAATACATGCTAACTTTAGGAGATGTAGGACAAATACTCGCACTGGCATCCATTTCCCTGGGGGCAGCCGTGCTTGTCTTGGAATTCTTAGTCACTCATCTGACCTTGCCTCCAATCTTCCCACAATCTCTCCCAAACCTTGCTTGGATACCAGTTTAATCTTAGATTGTATTAGGTAACGATAACAATAAGTTAATTTATTTATCAGGTTAGGATATAAAGAATTTTGGCTGTAATTTTTGCTCATTGGGATTTTGGAATAGTTTGCAAACAAATGTTCTGTTTCAAAAACCCTTCTGCAGTATCGTTAGATAATGTTCAATATGTTCAATATCGTTAGATAGTGTACTTAGGCCTAGCCTATATATTAAAAAAAAAAATTATGGTCATCTTAAACTTCAATGATCATTTTTGAGTTTTATTTTTTTCAAGAGTGTACATTTTACATCGTAAAATCACCTAACAATGTTTTGATGTGTCCATTGCAGCCAACAGTGGGTGTTAGACAAGCAAGATCTTATACGAGAGCGACATCATGATCTAAACATCCTAACTGAAGAGGAATACCAAAAAATATTTATATTTTTTTCAAACTGTGAGTATAGCCTATTATATTTGAAATGGTGTATTTTTTCGCTAAGTCAGTGTTATTCGAGAGACAAGAGAGGCTTTTATAAGAGGAAATAAATAAATGTGGAGTTGAATGAACTTTGGGGATTGGCATTTTCTCATCAGAAGTCACCTTATTTTGATGGTGTGAATCATGGTCGGTCTGTCACTTCACCATTGTCTAATTTATAGGTACTATTTGCAAGGTAACTCAAATTAGGCCTACCTAATTTTGGTGTAAAAGGACATTAAATGGGCCTAAGTAGCCTAATGTAAAGATCTGAAGTTTTGAACAACAATGCTATCCGTAAACACTAAGTTACACTCAATTAACTTTGATCACAGCTAAACATATATGGACATGATTCAATAGTTCTAAAGGTTAACTTCATATTGCAGCACTTATATACATTTGTTTGCAAATGAAGCTGTAACCAACTAATCAAGTATTAACCAAGCTTTAATTACTTTAACTACTTTTTAAAGTCTTGTTTTCTTTTGCAGTTATTCAGATCCTAGGAGAACAGCTGAAGCTCAGACAACAGGTTATAGCCACTGCGACTGTATACTTCAAGAGGTTTTACGCCCGAAACTCTCTCAAATGCATCGATCCTCTGCTATTGGCACCGACCTGTGTATTTCTAGCGTCCAAAGTTGAAGAGTTTGGTGTAATCTCTAACAGCAGACTTATCACAACCTGTCAGACTGTGGGTAAGCTGCTAATATAGTTATTTTGTAGTGTTTTTTTTTATCTTGTAGGGCAAAATTTAGAGATGATTGAATGGCTTGGTTAACATGGTGAAAAGTGTGAGTGACAAATAACCAGTGAAAACAAAAGATCCTCTGGAATGCAGAACAAAGGATCCTTTGTTCTCACTGGCTCCTTGTCTGAGTGTTCACCAAACGTAGATTATAGCTTTCAACCTTACAAGTTTGTGATTATAATCAATTGATTAAATTAAACCCCAAAAATCACCTTTACATAATGAGTTGATGCTTTATGATCATACGAATGCTCCACAGTTTTATCCTATGCTTTCTCATAGCTTTTTATCACACTGGTAACCGTGTTTTAACCCTGTTTACTACATCTTTTAAACCTGCAAGAGTAGCAGGAATTATACAATAATTGATTTATACAGCTGTGAATCGGGCGAGGGAGGGTAATTTATATAGTTATCATTTACCAACGACAGGCCAACCCCATGAAAGCAGACAGAAATTGACACGAGGAATCTGAAATATCCAAAAATTCATTTATCTACGACCATTGCAATAAGCACCAATTATGGTATTACAATAAACATTATAATGATATACATTAAAACACCAAAAACCCAGCAGTACTCTAATGACGACTTTAGAGTACTGGAGTCACTTTAGAGTACTGCTTCTAGACCAATGAGAGCTCGGCATTTGACGGAAGTAGTGTCTTAATAACAATTACGCAATTCGCACATCAGCTGATTGTTGCATTACGATTCATGTTTGAGTTTACTTAACCCATCAGCTGATTGTTCCACAACGATTCATGGCTCAGTCTGCTTATTTGCCTAACCTCAAATTTTAGTTGACCTATTCCATCATTAGTAAGTCATGAGTTTTGTTTAACTTCGGGGGAAATTTTGTCGTATATTGTTGGTCGTAGATAAAATAGTGTATGCAACGATTGTATTATGCCTTTAAGCCACTCGTGAGATATTTAGAACACTCGCTTCGCTCGTGTTCTAACTTACATCTCACTCGTGGCTTAAAGACATGCATTATACAATCGTTGCATAAACTACTATAGTGTCATTGCCACTGTCTAGCGGACAATCAATTAACTTTTAGAAGATATCAAAAAAAAGAAACCAATTTATTCATCCAATGGGAAACAATGTCATGGCATAAAATCCAAAATAGTCCAAATGCAAAATGCTTGACAGGACCTTGTGAACTCATTGGTTATCTTGTGTTTATGTGGGGGACATGCCTGTTGCTGGTGAAAGATAGAAGTGAAATTTCCCTCCCTCTTAGGCTTCATAGTTATATAAATTATACTATAATGTATGACATTTTTTGTTTTTTAAACTAATATAAATAATTATTTTACCTCCTTTATTTAGCTTTAAGCTTGCTTGTAAGTTTCATGGGATGTGATGTTATTGTAACTCTTAAGCAGGACCAGTGATGGGGGGGGCAGGGGGGCAGATGTATAGGGGCCCGGACTCACAGGGGGCTCGGAACCACTTGAAATTAGTAAAAGAGGGGGGGGATCCAAAACCATACAAAATAAGTGAAAGATCGCCAGGACACGGGCCCGTGGTTCTAAATTGCACAGGGGCCTGAAAATCCTGTCGCCGGGCCTGCTCTTAAGTTGATGATTATTTATTTAATGTGACCTATGAATTCACTTGTTCCTATATAGTTTTGTTGTTCATATACTGATTTGTTTACTAAGTGATGTTTATGTTTTTGCAGTGAAAAACAAATTTAACTATGCTTACTCACAGGAGTTTCCCTATCGGACAAACCACATTCTCGAATGTGAATTCTACTTACTTGAGAACCTCGATTGCTGCTTGATAGTCTACCAGGTAAAATATAATCATACAGTAAAGCTTAAGGTGCTGTTTAGACAGCTATACATCTCTTATTTATAATTTCAAACAATCCTTATTGTGAAACAAAATAAATATATAGAACAGATTATTATGTTATTCAAATCATTCTTCAAACATTTTAACTGAACATGTGCAAAAATGACTCACATCTATAAAAAAATTTTCTGGTCACAGTAGTCATACGAAAGACGGTAATAATTACAAACAGTGGTAAATTGATTTTTAGGTAATCTCTCATCGGATTCTAATGGTGTGAACGGCTAGAGCTATTAAAATTGGCTGTCATTTGTGTAAGAGTCCAGCCTTGATGGTTGCACTTCTGCAGAGGTCCGGTGAAACAATCAAATGAAAATAACTGACATAAAATATCAATAAAACAATCGATTTTCTTATTACGTTAATATCGTTTTGCAATAAATAATTCAATCTATTCAATGAAACCACAAACTACTACCACCCAGAATTAAATGAAACTAAACTAACTAAACCAAACGTAAACTAAAATTTATAAAGAAACTCTACGTCATTTCCTTCATAGATGTACTAACTTAAAATCTTAGCCTATTTCAAATCGTTCGCCATCTTGCATTTCATTCAATGTCACTGTTGTTGTAAGTTGTATCGTCTGCATGGTCAAAGCTGAGGTGAGGATGCAACAAGTGCCGAAATCGCCATTTTGTAATTGGTTTTTGTTAAGTAAAGTTTAGTCTAAAATTAAAGTCTTGTTTGTTTGAATGTACAAATACGATTTTGGTTACAACTCTGACGAGATGTATTTTAAATTACTTCCCTAACCATACCATACTACCAGACACAGCACCAAAATTAAGACTATCATGGTCAGCTATATCGATTCCGATATTTTATAACAAAATATCTCAACATTAACTTACCGATACATAGATATTTTACATCAGTCATTTTCATTCTATTGTTTCACCGGACCTCTGCGGAAGTGCAGCCCTTTTGGTTTGTGTATCAGTTCCGTCTTTGATGTTTTAAGAACCGTACTAATGAAAAAAACTGCTAAAAAATGTTCATAGATGATAATTGAGTTTGGCCGATGTTTCCGCAGCCATACAGGCCGCTGCTGCAGCTGATTCAGGACATCGGCCATGAGGAACAGCTGCTGGCGCTGGCCTGGCGGGTCATCAACGACTCCCTCCGCACCGACGTCTGCCTGCTCTACCCTCCGTATCAGATCGCCATCGGTGAGCAAACAACCAACACCTACCTTCAGGGTTTGTAACAGGTTTTTTTTAATTGTTTTCGGCCTTGGTTATTTTTTCCAAATTCAGGTAATTTCTTCATTTCTTGGGGAGATTGGGTTATTTTTTTATTTTAATTGATAAATTTAGATTTTTACTTCTAAATTGTACGAATTTGTTTATATTAATTTTCATAATGAAATTGGGAACGAGAGATAATATAAACCAAAACAGTCCTTGATTAACACAGTTATTTATTACTTCGAATTATAAGTATTTTAACTTTTTTCTCGCTGTCACACATTGTGAGAATGTCAATGCACTGTTGGTTTAAAATGTTTATCTTTGAACCACTGTTTTTTGTTCCCTAGTTTATTGTCCTGTCGCCTGAGATTATTTTTTACACACTACGATTATTTTATCTCAAAAACTGTTACAAGCCCTGTACCTTAGTTGCTTAAGTACAGTAGACTGTCAGTAGTTTGACATAGTAGGCTTCGGGGGGCGTTAAAAATCTTTACCCTCCATATCAGATCACCCTCAGTGAGGAAACAACCAGGGCTGGACTTAGCATTTTGGGGCCCATAGGCCCAATAATTTTTCCGCCCCCTAGTCTGGTTAAAGTTACTTTTTCCTTCTTTTTCCTCGCGTTTTTTTCTCAATTCCGCGCCACTTGGCTTTGGTTTTTGACTCATTATACAATAAGACTTGACCAACTACATTAATAAAAATAATTGTCGCAATAAAAATACTTAAAGCCGGTGGCATGCACAACTATCCTTGGCCGTTGACACAAGAAACACTGATAAGAAGACGCCAGCTGATTTATTGCGAGGTGAGGGTGGTAAACAGTGTCTCGACAATAACAACCTAAAGCGCCCCTTATCACTCCGAGCACTTGAGCAGTGGCGCCGAGTCAGTAAAGTGGAAAAATGATGTGTACCGCTCGATGACATCCTTACAGCCAGTTCTCCCTTGTTCCGGATGGTGGTATCTGTATGTGGTCCAAAGGGTTTAAACTCAATGCTGTCAATATGACATAACGAGCTAGATTTATTTCATATCATACTTAAACTCTGTAACTTTATTTTAATTTGATCAATTTTTCAGGTTGTCTTCAAATTGCTTGTGTCATCCTACAGAAAGATCTGAAGTCGTGGTTCGCTGAACTAAATGTAGACATCGAGAAGATTCAGGAGATCGCTAAATATGTAATAAACTTATTTGAGCTGTGGAAAACCTACGACGAGAAAAAAGACATTCAAGCGTTACTAGCTAAAATGCCCAAACCAAAAACTCAGCCGAGCAGATAGGATTCAGTGAATGACTAAGTTCTTTCAGAGCTTAGTGGACAATTTTATTTAATGAAATAACTGCTTTAGAACTTTTTTTATGATGGATGTTTAGCAATTTTAATTTGTCTTTGGTACATTCAATGCCCCAAAGTGAAATGTTTATTCAAGGCCAAGACAAGATCGCCTTTTCTGACCTCTTACTTGTATTTTTTGTAATCCCCTCATCCTCCAATAAAACTGTGAGAAATAAAAGTATTTTTATAGATTCATTTATTACCCTCTTATATTTGAAGTTAAAATAATTGGTGTGATTACAAAATACACTGAACTGCCATCCATTATTGGGTAACTACCCTGACAAAATGAATCAACTGGTCTTTTTATTTTTAGTTAAGTTTAAAGATATCTCATTCATCCCACTCGAATTTACATCTAAATACTTTTTAACTGCATCAGCGTCTTACTTGGAAATATGAAACATTTCTAAACTGGACCCATCATGAAAGGGCATTTGTTGTATGGGAAAGTGCTAACTTTGTAATTGTTATTTGAAATTCTAGATTCCACTTTAGTACATTATTTCTGTTGCTGATTCTGGTTCATTAAATCCCTAAAAAAGGGTACTGTCCGATCAATGGTAAAATCTAATAAACGTCAAAGTTGTAAACCTGAATATAACCCTCCCTTGCATCTTTTTATTGGAATTATCGTGTTTTGTGGTTAAAAATCCTTACACCTTTACTCTGTTCAGTGTTCACCTTTTAGTACAGGTCTTATATGAGGTAACTATTCTACTACCTTTGCTGAGTATATTTGTTTACTACACCTGCATTATGTGATTGTAAAGAAAGCTGATGAACTTACTACTTCATGTGGCTAGTGCAACCTAAATTGCCATTTGAAACACATGGCAGAAAGTCCACACTGAAAGGTGAATGTAAAACTGACAGGGTGTTTTTTATTTCAAAATTTGCTTCTTGATTTATTCAAAAACTAATATAAATGTTAGTGTTCTGTTTGCTAGAAACATCTACCCCAGGCGGAAGTAAATTTCACATGAAAATTTTATCACTCCAACAACCCTCTTCTCATCCCAAACCCCTAGCTATATTACAACATGCCCTTTGTGACATGGTCTTATTTAAGAGCAAGGAAAACTTGGTAAAAGAAAACTTAAAATCGATTCAGGTGTTCTTGAGATAATACATTAAATGAAACATCAAATAAAAAGTGTTTTTACCATTGTATTCTTTGTTAGATCTTTATCTATTGAAATGTAAAAGAGATTCTCGTATTCTGATTGAGGGTTGTATGAGTACTGTCTTTAAAAAAATCCTCGTCAGAAGGATGGTTAAAGGATTAGTCAATTCTCAGGTTACTTCTTTATTAACAAGAAATATAATCTTAAAATATGTTTTAAAACTAAAACAAGTTGATTCAGGTAGTGTACAAATTGAATGACAGTTCTCAAGAACCTTTTGGTAGTTATTTATTATATATCAATGGTGGTATTTATCCCTCATTTTTATCTAGCCTAGTTTAAAAAATGAAAACAAAATAAATTTACCAAAAAAATCTGACAATATTTAAAAATAATGAGGAAAAATAACCACTTCCTCTTCAACTAAAAGCAACCATGACATGACAATACTTGTTTCAAGAATTAAAATAACTAAATCGAGCTTCATAAACCTAACAATAATCAATAGAGAAGTAACCTTTCTGAGAAGTAACCTTGATTATCTTAAAAAAAGTTAGACAATAGCACACGCTCAACAAGTGGTAAAACTTCTATTCGTCTCCTCCCTCCCTCTCTTTGTGTTTGTCCTTCTTCTTCTTCTTTTTCTTTTCCTTCACTGGCTCCTGGAAAAACATAACGTTCATAGTAAAAGATCACAAGGAAATATCTTAAGGTAAACAGGGAATCTCTTTCTGACCAAGTAACCTTACTTTTAACAATAGTCAATAGTAGAAATTTACTTTTTAACATTAGTCGGATATTATTGGAAGCACAAAATTAGGCGGGCAACAACAATTAAAACCTCAACAAGTCGTCTGCTTAGGCTCAAATTAAAAAAAGTAAACTGGATATTTTTGTTTAGCTGTCAAAGTTTTGGATTTTTCTAGATTCTTTTGTGCAAATGAGCGTTAACTTAAACATATCATTTGGTTGATCAACTACCGAAACAAATAATAAACACTAATTTCGCCAGCATTCCCCTCTCTAATTTGGGGCTCCTGATGACTGAGGAAATTTCCTTCTGACAACAGTAATTACGATTGAATTACACAATAAGGATCCAGTAAATAGATATTCAGCTAAAGGTAGTATAAAAGTAATCTCTCCTAAGAACCTGTCTCATAAGAACACGGTGACCAAAGAATACAGACTAAGCAAAAATTTAATCTACTACAGTAGACGCCCTCTAGTTCGGCCACCTCGGGACCGGACCCCTGGCCGGACTACAAAATGGCCGGACCACCCGGATGTACTATCAGAATGTAAAATAACCCTATTAAATCCCAAAACCTATGTTTAAAAATCAACAAAACACGCTATTTAAACATATTTACAGTGTTAAATTGCCAAAGAAAATATTTTGACGTCTCTTATGTTGAACTGTCATATTGCGTCACTGGTTTTACCGATACCGTACTGAGGATATAAAGTGAGCAGAAAAACTCTTTATTTACTGTAAAAACACACTAGAAATTTATTTGCCGAATTAAGTTACACGTATTACTTGAATCATAACCTATAAAAATGTTAAGAAACATGTTATTTTCTTTTGTTGTATACAAGTGAAATCCAAGATCAAATCTCACTGTGAAGTCCACATATTGAAAGAATAACATCTTTTGTTAGTTGAGGTCAGTGTGTCCATCAATTACAAGCTTGTCCGTAATCTAAACTGACATAAATAGTTTACTTCTACGGCCGGAAACTAATGATTCAGGATAAATACTGTCAAAGGTCAAAGGATATGATTCACCATCCTAGGACTGGCCGGACCATCCGGCGGCCGATCCAACCGAAGCCGAACTAGAGGGCGCCTACTGTATACTCTTCTTACTAACTTACTCTTCCATATTCTTTTCTAAAAACCTTCACATTCATAGCGCCGTACTGGTATGAATTTTTGTCTATTTGAAAACCTTCAGGTTTTGGTTACTTAAAAATATAAACATCATTGATATAAGGCATCATTTGAGTCATTTTTAAGGCATCATTTTAAGTTTTGCTGTCATCTTAAAAACCCACCCCATTGCCTTCTTCTGCAACAGCTTCTTGCTCATACTCGGCAGGTTCTTCTTTTATCCTCACTTCAGACGTGTCTTCCGGCGCTTCTTCATCTTGCTTCTTCCTCTTTTTCTTCTTCTTTTTCTTCTCCGTCGACAACTGAGTCGGCGAAACCTCTGGTCCCTCACTGTGAGGGGTCGCACTATGTCTCCTCTGAAAACAAATTTGGAGTTGAATTTCATACTTAAACTGTTTAAATTTGTAATAATTTGACAGTCATGTTCAAGGTCAGAAGGTACAGAACGCACGATTTGAATTTATTCATTTTTTAATCAAATATTAGCAAGAGAAATATTGGTAAATATTGGAATTATTGGTAATCTCAGCTGTGCACCCAACACTTGAACGCTGTGTGCCCAACAAATTAGTGAACTCGACTTTAGTCAACAACTTTTATCTATTTTACCTTTCTTTGTGTATCAGGGGTGGAAATGTCATCAAAGTCAGGCATTTCTTGTTTCACCCGAACGTCACCGCTTGGCCTAAAACATCACAAAACAAACCAATTAGACTTCAATTTTTAAAGAAACTTCCATGGATTGTGATCATGACTATAAAGACCAAAATATCATTGCAAAGCAAATCAGAACTACTAATATGAACAAGTCAAAATAAACATAGTAAAATGCTGGCTGCTTAAAAAAATATCTGTGTGCTTAAAATGTAGACCAGGTCCTTTTTTTCACAGGTCTATGAAAAATGTAAATGTTGTAATGTTAATTTTTTCTAACTTTCAACTTATCTGTTCAAATACCAATTAGAACCAATAAGTGCACAATGTGTCTAAGTGAGTACAACACCTAAGGCAAGAGGCTGAAATGGTAAACATGAAATGCAGTTTAGTAAAATCTCAAATATTGTTAAAAATCAAGGAACTTCAAACTTCACAGATACTCTCTACAGCCTTTTCAACGAGTCTGATTTTTCAATATATAGTATTGTGATTCAGAAAGCTTTAAAATCCAAATCTATAAACTAACAAAAAGTTGATTAATTTACATACGGAGCTGACGTTGAATGCTCCAGCCAGTCTTTGGGGGTGTTCTCATTGGGTTTCCCGTATTTGTCCAACTTCCCTTCAGCTATCAACTGCTTTTTCTGGAATGCCTGGAAAATATGGTGAATTTTGATATGGTGAAAATAATGAACTGAAATTAATACTAAAGTTTGGTGAGGGAGGCTTAAACGGAAGATATTAGATTCATTTGAAATTTCGGGTTAATACCACTGGAATTGAAAATATGGTGATTTTGATATGGTGAAAATAATGAACTGAAATTAATACTTAAGATTGGTGAGGGAGGCTTAAACGGAAGATATTAGATTCATGCAAAATTTTGGGTTAATGCCACTGGAATTGAAAATATGGTGAATTTTGATATGATGAAAATAATGAACTGAAATTAATACTAAAGATTGGTGAGGGAGGCTTTAACGGAAGATATTAGATTCATTCAAAATTTCGGGTTAATGCCACTGGATTGTTAGCTCATGTGAGGACTCGTACTAGCTTGGCATGCTAACAGCCGTTAATTTATATCTGTGATGTCATTTGTAAACAGACACAGTTCATGTTGAAATTTGTTTATGCATTTTTATTGCTTATTGTCCCAGATTATTGACAGTATAAAGTGTCTAACAGCTCCACTAGTGGAGTAGGCCACAGCTCGAGATAAATGTGACAAGTGAAAATGAGGATAGAATTAAGATAAAGCTACTTTATGAATCTTAGAAATTGGAAGAAGAAGCCCCAAAAATGTATGTATGTGCCTTAAATAGATGATTCCTTAAGCATTTCCTCTTATTAATATTGTTTATTTCTATATTGGAAGTCTCTATCTACTTCTAATGCAAATTAGATTAAATATATTTATTTAGTTGCCTATTTTTTAAATATTATATCTAATAGTAAATACAAATTTTGGTACCAGAAAAAGGAGTGTGTGATATTTCAGTTAATTAGCTTTGTTGCTCTTAGTGTGTAACAAGCAGGTCACCTTATGTCGCTTATAGGTATGGCCTATAGTACCTACAGGCATGCACTACGATTAAAATGTGAGTTTACTACAGTTTGGAGAGTTTGAATATTATCAACAATAGGCATGGAGAACTATGTAGGCCAAGGTTCAAGGTATAAAAGAGTCGCTTCTATACCTTAGCGCCTAGGCCCCATTTCCTGGGGTAAATGTCACGGTCCATGATGACTCGTTTCAGTTTCGCTGCAATTCCGTGATCACAACTGGCAATGGTGGCCGTCGTCATCAAAGCAATACCTGCGACAACAGCCGAGCGACAGGTTATACAATGTTGCAAAACAAAAATATCGTGTGGTTAGCCTACTGTTTGTAAAACAAAACACAAGAGTATCTTCAAGATGTATTTTTATTAAACTTTAATGTTAATTCTAGTCAAAATGTTAAATCTATCAATAAATCAACCAAATCTATTAACTGATGAATATTTGAAAAAACTCACTGTCATTATTGTACTTTTGTTTCATATTCAAGCGCTATCTAGAAATTTCCAGACTTTCATTGAGTAACCCTTGCCCTGTCACGTGACGTCTGGAAACTCAATGCTCCCCCAGTTCTCATGCAACAAGCAACATGTCACCGACAAATTCATCTCAATTTTGCTGCTCTAGCCCCCTTTGCTTGAAGTATTATTAATGAAACACATTAAAAGTGAACATTGAACATTTATTTGTGTAACCGGCAAGGCTGCCGGTCCGTGTACACCAAAATATGTGTGGTGATAGCTGGCCAGCAGAAGAGCGCATGTCCCGGCTTCGTCTTCGCTACGCTTCAGCTAAAGGAAGGTACCCACTACGAACTCATCATTACTCGTTAATAACTTGTAATTTGCTCATAATTTGTTCTCTCTCTCAATATACAGTCCACTGAACTTTGAATAATACGTAAAACCTTAGTTTACACTACAACTTTTGTCAAAAACTATGACTGGTGTTTGAATCAAGGGTCTATTTCATAATAAAACTACACTAATATGATTGGTTTGGCAGTTTTGTAATTAAATTATGTCTAGACGGAAGGCTTAAACTTACCTAATGCAATGGCTTCCCCCTTCGTAGTAACAAGGACAATTTCTTCATTCAGTTCAATGCCGTCCTCATATCGCAGAATCCCAGGGACCATAACTTTGGCTCCATAACAAATGGCATTGACCTTAAAGAAAATAAAAGAAAAACATAAACAATTGAGGGCAATAGCATTTTACACCACAGTTATATAGACTGAGTTGTTTTAAATGGTCCAAAAAATAAACAAATTATAATACACCAGTTCAAATGCCTCTATGGGCATTTATTAAACAGGTTTAATATTATAGCTGCTAAGAATATTTTAGCCAACTTATAGAATCAAGCATTAAAATGTGTTTTGCTTTCTCTAGCGACACGTTCATAAATAATTTTACTTGCATTACTCTTTTTAATAGTGAGCATTCACAAACACCAGCTAGTGAATGTTGGTAATTGGTCAATCAAGAGCACCCTGCCTAAATTGGCTTGAGGTAGTGAACTGAGAGTAAAACATTTTTCAATCGGAGTTCCAGTTCAGTCAGTGATGTATGCTGGACCAGCAATCTATTTTAAATGTGTATAGTAATTTCATGTTGTATTGTGTTTTATGTGAATTTCAAACGACTTAACAAAATTCATGGAACAAAATAATGTTCTTAGTTTTGAAAATGGCTACGTGTTAGCCGGAACTAGTCAACACAGTTGCACTACAGGTATTGCTGACGTCACGAGGTATGTTAGCCTGTTTATAATTTATTTATTCACTTTAATTGATATATGACAACGTGCATAAAGTTTTAGTTCCAGGAAAAACATTTAACAATCTTTACTCGGCTCTAAATAATTTTATTTTTAAGTAATGACTAAATGATCCAAATAGAGAAATTGACAGATATTTCTTTCAACATGAAACTAAATATTTACAGTAAAACCTCACTAACTCGACACTCGATAACTCGACAGTCTGTGTAACTCGACAATTGAACAGCTGACAAAGAATTTCAGCGAATAATTTTTTTTTCAGAATATTTAGCTCTAATCGTTGAAAATTTAACTTTCTTCAAAGACTGTTTACTCAATAGGTAAAAATACTTCTATAAGTAATAAATTTACATGAGAAACAAAATTTGTTTTGTGTTCATATATTAAAACCTATTGAAAATTCTAATTTTTTGGACAACTCGACAACCTCTGGGTCCACAAATAGACGAGTTAGTGAGGTTTTACTGTAATAAATGAACCAAATAGAGAAACTGATAGATATATCGACATTAAACTAAAAACTTAATAAATTTCCAGCCGTACTTTAAAGTTGAACATTTTCACACTCGGATCGAACACACAACATCAAATTCTTACACTCGGAAGATTTTCAGAACTGAACCGGTTTGTTTGTGAGTTGTTTTTTGAGTTCCACACCGATTTCTAAGCCTACTAGACATCCCACAGACGTTATCGTTTACACGACTCACTGCGCTGTCCTTCATGATGATCCGCTTGTGGCGCACGAGCAGGGACTCTAGCGGGCGGACCACGCGGCGCAGGTAGCTCTCGTCGCGGTGGTTGTCGTAGAGCCACTGCGCGTCCAGCACATCGTGCATCGTGGCCAGCCCGTCCTCCTCCGACTTGGTGCCGGAGCGGTTGCGCCGGAGCTCCAACATCTGGCCGCCGGTGCCTACGAGCAGTCCGAGATGCACGCAGATGGTCCTCACATACGAACCCGCCTCCACCTTCACCCAGAGGATGCCTGCAACCGGCAGTACGGATTAAACTATGGCACATCAATTAAGTAGGCCTATTCAAGTAGAATCTTTACAATAAAACTAATTACCAAGTAGCCTACTGGCCTTTAGAGCTTTCAGAAATGGTTTCAAACAAGGAGGAATAAATGCTTAAAGATGGGTAGGGGTGTGCGAGTGGTGATTTTGGAAGTCGAGTCGAGTTTTGAAAAATACCCACGAGTTTCGAGCTTTTTTCGAGTCAAGTTTTTTAAAATTTATAATATAATGGTCATCATGTTTCTACATAATTGTATTATCATTACTCAAATACAAATTACAACTTTTAGGCAATTAAACTTAAATGAGTTACTGAACTAAGAGCATAATTTATACCAAAAAAAACAGAAAACCTTTTACTTAAACTCACTATAATTCTTGATTTGATGTATTTTTCAAGCCTAACTTGTGTTTAAGGCTTACCTGAGTTTTGAAATGAAATGAAAACACTGACTATAAGCCATGACCTGACTCAATTCATGATTGAAATGTTTCCTTTGAGTTATTCACACAGTTACATTTTTATTCATGTAACTGTCAACAAAAAACTAAGTTTTTATTTATTTCCAATGGTTTCTAAAATATAACAAAATTATTTTTTTTTAGAAATGCAATATTAAATAACCTCATACTATAGAAAAGATAGAGTAATATAAAAATTCATTGTCTTTAATAACTCAAAAGAACTTTTGACTTCAAGTATAATGAGGCTTCAGTTATGTTCGTTAAAGATGGATTGACATTATGAGAAATGGCAGTAACATTCTTTCGCCTTTGGGTAAACGGCAGGAGTAACTGCTCAACTCGAACTGTCGAGTATTTTGCAATAAGTGCAATAGAGAATTTTGCAATAAGTGCAATAAGTCAAGTCGAGTAGTGCATACTCGGCTCGAAAAAAGCTCGATTCTGGAGTACTCGCACACCCCTTGTAAGGTCTAAATGAATTTTTTCGATAAAATAATAATTAAAAGATAAATATGATACCTTCAACGGGTGGCGTGAGTTAGCTAGGACAACCGAAGCATGTTGTTCATTCTTCGCAAATTATTTGAAAGAAAACCAATGTAGACTAGCAGAGTTTTTACAAAAATAAAGGGTTAAAACAGGGTTGCTCAAATAATGTTTATAGATGGGTGGCTCATAAGTTTTGTAAGAAAGTGATGAAATTATGAAAGAAATGTTGAAGGGAATGAAGGATAGGTTTCGAATGATCTCTTGCCAAATTGGTTATCAAAGCCATTACCATAGAAGGCTACACAATGTTACAGTTGGTATGCAATGACTTTCACTCCGCTCCAACTGCTTCAGGTGTAAACTTCACCCATAGTTGTAGGCAGTGCTTGATTTGTAAAAATTGAGGTACCAGAACTGTAATTTGACAATTTGTACATAATTCCCCCCCCCCTTTAAAGTTTTTCCCTTAATAAAGTATTGTTTGGCTATGTGATTAGGTCGATATTAGGTCAAATTAGGTAGAATTAGGTTGATTTAAAAAGTCACATTTTTTGCGTCTCAAATGTTTTTATAAGTAAATTAAAAACTAACAAAGCATTATTTTACTAAAACATAAATTTTCTAAAAATAATCTAGTTTTTTATGACACCTTGTGAGAGTGTTCAGGTCTTTTTGCGTTTTCGATTCGGCTTAGCTCTAGAAAAAAGAGCATTAATTTAAGAGAGAGCGCTATTATCAGGCCGAAATTTCACACGTTATTTCCGTACATTTTAAGCGATCGTTATTTTCGGTACTCCGGCCGGTTACACATAATCCTCTCTTATAGTGAATTCTCCGGCCGATCGTCTTTTGCGGCAAATTCTTCGACCAATCATACGTGATCGTCTTTTGCGGCAAATTCTCCGGCAGATTACACGCGATGTCTTGTGCGGCAAATCATCCGAACGATTACACGCGATCGTCTCTTGCAAAAAATACTCCGGCCGATTATACACGATCAACTTTTGCGGCAGAAAGAGGTCCCGGAATGCCGTTCCGCCGCAAATCAAGCACTGGTTGTAGGTATACCTACAACTATGGGTAAAGTTTACACCTGAAGCAGTTGGAGCGGAGTGAAAGTCATTAGAACACCACAGCTGATCTCTGAAGTGGTACCATCCCGACATGTTAAAATTTTTAACAGCCACCTATTTATATTTATTGCAATATGTAAAGAAACACAATTGATGTTAGTGCAAATTAATTTTTACATTATATACTATATCAGAACATTGAGAGTAAATAATGTCCTACGGCTTCAGCAGTGGAGTCAGGCTATGGCTCAAGATATAATGCACTAAGAGTGCAAGTGAGAAAACTTTAAACTCGATGTAGGGCAAAATAAAAATAATAATTCATCAGACGTGCTGATATTCAAACTCATACTGTGGTGTTTAAGTGTCTCTGTACGTAAAAGCTTATCCATAAGGTTATTCTATGATTTGGTTCAAATTTCAATCAGGAATTTAATTTTATGAAGTATTAGATTGATGATTGTAATGATCGACATACTTTCACCTTAAAAATAATTAGGGGTGTGCGAATAGTGATTTTTGAACTCGAGCCGAGCCGAGCCGAGCTTTTTCTAAAGTTTTCGAGCTCGAGCTTTTTCGAGCCGAGCTTTTTAACAATCACCAAATTATTAAAAGAAATTATGAAGCTTGATTTTAATTTTTAAAGATACAATAGACTAATGTAATGTTTGCATACCTTAAGTGTCCGCCAGCTCAAAAATAGAAAGCTTATCCCCAAAACAATTGAATTATCTCATAGGTTCATCAGTATTTTGTTACATAAAATTAATCAGGCTCAACAAATAATTTATGAAGAAAAATACCAAATTTAAAATCTACATTTATCTACATTATGTTTAAGTAATAACCAATCCCAAAATACTTTACTTTAAAATAAATAGTTAAAATTACATACTGTTATCTTTGAAAGGTTTTAAAATAGTGATATCTAGTAAAAAATCACACATATACACCTAGTCAAACACAAGATTGATTTTTTTATGTTCACTAAGTAAAGATGATAAAAAATTAAATAGCAGTCCCAATTGTGGCGTAATATTCATGGCTAAACTTATTATTTCATAATATAATATATGAATGAAATAATATTTAATAACAACAATAATTTATTGTAATCCTAAAATTAGTTACATTTCTAAACTTTTGTGAAGAAAATAATGTACAATTAAGAAGAAGAAAGATCATAAATAAATAAGGACGGAATAGAGAGAAAGAAAGAAACAGCTAACCCTCTCTCTTTCCTTATCAGTGGCCAGGGAGAGGGGGGGGAGGGGAGGAGGTTGTTTACTTCAAGCCCCTTCCCTGTTTTTTGCTCTTGTCTGATTCAGTGCGTGAGTTAATTAGGAGATAAGGAATCCTTACTACAAAATGAAAAAATACAAACTACTTGTCATACAGCTATAAATGACGGCTCATATTTTTTGTCTTATTTTTATAAATCAAATGAGACCAAAATGAAACTTGTACGATATACCGTTTTAGAGATAAGCCTTGATAAAAAATAGACTTAAATGCCGTATTTCATGTTCTCCAAGGTCAACTATATATAGCTCCGATTTCCGTCTAAATGGAAGTAATATTTCTTGTTACCTGTCAATGTCCTTTCCTCATCACTAGGGAATGTTTTTTGCTTGTTTTTCGTGGGAGGGAAGCGCTCTTCCGGTTTAACGTGTCCAAAAATAGATCGCAACAATTTTCTTTCCGATAAGAACTCTCTTATCAAAAGCTCGGCTCGAGCGTCGAGCTTTTTAGAAAAAAGTCGAGCCGAGCCGAATACTGAAAAGCTCGACATAAAAGCTCGACCGGTCGAATACTCGCACACCCCTAAAAATAATGAGTTAAATAAATGCAGAACTGAACCTGTGTTTGTGTCTTCATCGTACTCGAGGAGTTTGTTCTCGTAACAAGTACGAACTCTCAGCTGCCGCTTCACGGCTGATATTAACGGTGGTCTTTGGAACAACGCTCCTCTTAATTTCTCCAAAGCTTGGTGAATCTGGACAGAGAAAAATATTAACAGTAGGTAAGTCTAAGAGAAACTGTAAGAAGAAAGGAACATAGCGTTAATAGGAATGGTTTTGGATAAAATATCACGACAGGCCTCGATTATTATGTGAAGGCTAAGTTTTGGAAGAAAAGTATTTTTCGTGTCCACAGAAAACAAATAATGTTCTGAAACTCACTGCATTTTTACAGAAAGTCCACTAAAAACACTTTTTTGCTTTGTATATGTATAGAGAAGAAAGAAAACTTAATTATGGTTTTGGATATTTTATTCATTAGCCTACTATTGATTGAATGAAAAACTTATGTATAGTGTAATGTTATTTGACACAAGTTATCAAGCTGAAGATGGGCTCAAGAAAAAAAGCAGCGGTTGCAGTAATTCATACAAGGATATATATTTTACAATATTAAAGTCTGAACTTGTTTTAACTGTGTTACCTGGCTTTCCAGAGATATAACCTTTAACAATTGAACAAATTACAATAAAATGGAATACCTTGCTAACACTTTCGACAGCTGAATGCAGTTTGAAAATGCCGACGTACTCTTTCCCCGCAGATTGCTGAGACTTTGCCAGTCGAGTTGTACGATCTATGCATACTATAAGACATCCTGCAACATTGATAAAAAAAGTTTAGCAAATTGTCATATACAAATGAGAGTTAGTAGCCCAACAGCCCAAGGTACATTGATCACATTTCAATCATCTACAAGGTTAGGCCTATTTTCCAAGATATACCGATGAAACCGACTAGTAGCTTGTCTAGATGAAAGTTTGGAAGAGATTGTTTTATTAGAAAAGGTGCAGTAGACTCTCTCTTACCTGGGCACCTTTTAACCTGACATCGGTTTAACCACAAAACTCTCAGTGAAAGAAACATCCTTTCAACCCGACAACTTTATCAAAACTTCTGTTTAATCAGATGGGATCGACAAGAAATGTTCAATACTAGGCCTTTACCAACAATTTATTGTGGAAAAATATTTGAGATTAGAAATGACACGTCTAAATACAATGCTCTCTTCAATTTAGGTCAAATTAATTAGTTCTTGAGTGAATGAGGAACGATATTGACAATTCCCATGGGAAATACTGTAAAAATGTAAAATACCTAATTTTTAATGTTTGAATTTAGTAGTTGATTTTAGGCAATGTCGGCTCAACTGGAAAAACCGTTATCCAAATATCGCAGGCTCGGTCCCGAGACGTATGGAAGAGAGGGAGTCTACTGTAATTCAATCTTTTTAGATATTTTTAATGCACTCCAACATTTGTTTAATTCTATATTAAGACTGTGATAACGGGGCACATTTACCTGACACTTTTGGATCGAGGGTGCCTGAGTGGCCGGTCTTTTCACATTTTAAGATCCGCTTGATCCAAGCCACCACCTCGTGTGAGCTGGGATTGCAAGGTTTGTCCAGATTGATGCAGCCGTACCGAACATGCTGGGTGATATCTCGGTGCAGCGGAGAGGAACCGAAGGGCAGTGGAGTGTAGTGGTAAGTGCGGACGTTTAGTTTGTCAAAATTCTGGAACCAAATAAAGGAAAAAGTGTTATTAAAATAATGGTTGCCGATAAATAGCGGCAGTTAAAACCGTTTTCAATGGTCAAGTTAAATATTTTTTTTAATTAGTCTATTGATCATTATAAACTGTAAAAAATAAAATGGATATTTAAAATGCCTGAACCAACCATATGATTGCAGTGGAGTCCCAATAAACTGAACTTTGGAACAGTAATTCAAAAGACTGCTTAGTCTAAAAAGCTTAAATTTTTACCAATCACAGATAAAAAACAGGTACTTTGCAAAAGACATCAAACATCCTTGATTGCGATAGCACAGTTGGAGAAACAACCAAACACATTAAAAACCCAGCTAAGTTCAAAATATTCCTAATCTACAATAAGACGGGTCCCCATCTTTTTTCATTATCAAGACTACTCTTTAGTCATGCCAAGAGATATGGCAGGGGTATCATAATTATATAGATTCATCAAAGCCAAATATAGGCTACTTCAATGATCTAAAAGTTAACTTACAGTACCTTTTTCATTTTGATCACAGAAGCATACTCCTACACAATGAATTACAAGTAAAGAAACTAAATTTTGTTGATTAAAAGAGTGTGTACCGTATGCAAGTAGCCAACCACAAGATTTTTTTTTTAAAGAGTTTAATCTAAAATGAATAGATAAATTAATGCAAATTAAGGTCTCTTCCTAGCCTATTGTTTTATAAATATATGCATATAAGAAATTAATGAAGTGTGAAATGCTGATATTTCTATAGGTAACTTACTCCTACTTACCTTGAGGAGGAGGGGCCATTTTTCTGTGTCAAGTTTAGGAAGCTTATCTGATGGCTTCACAGTGAAATCCCCTTCTTTCTGAATTTCACCAAGAGACTTGGACTTTTTTGAAGAAGTTTTTGATTCTAAAAAATATATTTTTGTTATAAAAAATCTACACTTTAATACAAATTTTTGATAAGTTATCAACAGGATTACTTAACCACAAAACTACCTTCAACATGGAAAACAAAGGGCTAAGGCTGAAATTAAAGGAACAAGTTTTATAAATTAGACAACTACGGTACACTAACATTCAACATTAAAAGTAAACAATCTAAATTAATTTCACATTAAAATTCTTATCAGTTTCCAGTGAAACCATTTCATCCCATTCATTATCAAAGCAATGGAACTAAGCGTTATTTTAGTGAACATATATTTAGTGTATAAAATCTGCCATGTCGCATGTGATTTGGAATCAAGCACGGATGGGTGAGTTCAGAATTAAGACTTGGAGAATTTCAAATAACCCCATTCTTTCTTTTTTATCAATCAGGGTTATTGTTTTTTATTGTTAAATATCCTAGTCATTGTATAAAGTATACCTTGTTTGCATTTGTTGAATTGTGGTTGCTGCATGTATTTTATTTGTCAGTATATTGTATTGTGTATGTAGCTTTTTCTTGATGTTTTTGAAATTATTTTCTAACTTGATTTCTAGTTTAAACATTCTGGACTGATAAAAGTTAGTATTTTTCAAGTTAGTATTAGTATGCAATACTTACTTTTTTTGTATCAGTATTTTTTCTAGTTTTTGCACTTATATTCACCATTCTTGCTTCTAGTCCTTTGGCATGTTATATTTAAATATTTTTCTAAAGTTATTATTTTTCTTGTTAAATATCCTAGTCATTGTATAAAATATTGTTGAATTGTTGCTTGTATTTATTAGGTTGTTATAGTTATGCTAATTTATTCACTGTTTTTGCACGAAAATGTTATGACAGCATACAAGAAACTGCAAGGAACTTTTCAGTAATTTTCAGTAATTATTTGTACAGTAGAGTCTCACAAACCCGGACTAATGTGGACCGAACAGAGTCCGGGTTTGTGAAAATTCCGAGTTATCGGGAAATGAGTAAAAATAAGAAAAATAAGAATAGTTTCTGTTATTTCTATAAGAAATCATTTATTTATTGCATAGTAAGAAATACAAAAACTACATTATCAGTTACAAAAAAACTTAAAGAAAAACCAAAACTGTTTTATGTATGTCACACCGAGCTCTGGCCTTGAATCTCAGTGCACTTTTTTGCTCTGGCAGGCTTTCCGAGTTATCCAGAATTCCGGGTTATCGAAGTCCGGGTTTGCGGGACTCTACTGTATATATGATTTGTATAAATTGGGAAACCGTTGGAATAAATAAATAAATAAATAAATCCCAGACCAAAATAAACATCACTGGATCAAATTAATACTGACAAAAATCTTATTTCCGTTTGCCGAATTTTTTCTTGTATAGGGCCTAGGCAGAGTTGTGAGTCAAAAATTTAAACTAACATTTTATGATGAACTCCTAG
Organism: Flexamia atlantica; assembly: GCA_035578135.1. Taxonomy (NCBI): domain Eukaryota; kingdom Metazoa; phylum Arthropoda; class Insecta; order Hemiptera; family Cicadellidae; genus Flexamia; species Flexamia atlantica. The sequence continues at coordinate 7,272,521 of JAQJVK010000004.1, read as the reverse complement.
TGCTGCAATCGGTAGGTCTATTTTAAAAACATGAAAATAAATTTTAATTCAATTGTTTAGACCTGTTAGGTCAATACATTTCTGGTAATCCCCCGATCTAATTACCTAGCACACCATTGAAAGCATCTCGGATGTCATTATTTGTCATTTGCTAGAGTATATACCGGTAGGCCTAATGAGAATAAGCCCGGCAAACTAATTACTGATGAATATTAAGTTTTGAACTCATAATAACTGACACCGTCACCACTATGAATTTGAAGCCAAAGTATGACTTGGTTTAAATCCAATCTATCGTCGCAAGAATCTCAATATGGTCAAGAAAATTTCCAGTCAATCTCAATTTAATATAATAGTTTATAGTCTAGTATCACAGCTAAATGCCTATCGCTCAACAAGTGATGAGGGAAATATTTGTATTGAAAATTCAATAACTTAGGCCTTGGAATTCTTATGAAGATTCAATAAGATTTAAAATCCTACCATAGTTGTCGGTGGTTGACAATTTCCTTTTTACTAAGTTAGCCTGGAGACATTAGTAGCCTAATTTAGAAAAATCCACCTGCCACTTACTGCTGGTATATTATTTTAACTTAGATTGGATAAATATTAAATTGTAATTTTATAGCGATCAAGAAATCTTGAATATAGGCCCTATTCACAGCAGCGAGTCTTGGACCAAATTCAGGCTCTGTCTACCAGTTTCATATATGACATTCCAAACTTTTCCCCGACCTTGAACACTCATGAAAAAAATCTAATGATCACGCGACTCATAACTTATATTTGCGCCATGAAACAACCATGAAATATGTCGGTCAAAAAACAAGCAGAAACAACTTTCTGGCAGCAATAAAACTGACAGATCATGTACTAGGACCTAGGCTACCTAACTTGCCCAGAAAGATAGTGCCATTTTAGTCAAAGGCCTGGGTCATTCCAAGTCAAATCATCCAGAAAAAAAGGATTTGTAACCCACCATCTCAGAATTTGATGAAACTTAGTGATTTTGATCTTTTCACATGCCTATGGAAGAATACCAAATTTTAGCTTCTTATCTCAAACGGTTTTTTTCTTACAGACATTTGAAATTTGCAAAAATCTGTCATTTCTGTTGTTCCCGAGCTCCAAGATAAACTTGCATAGATTAAGAAAAAAATTTTTATCTTTGCCATTTTTAATCCAAATGTTATGAAAATTTGCAGTAATATTAAGCAAAGTGTGCTAAATCCAGGAAAAAATAAATCATTAATATCTTTCTATATTTAGGTCATTGAAAAAAACATTGTTTACAATTTTTTCGATATTTTTAGTCCGATGACAGTGTTTTTACAAAAAAATTAATGGTATCTCCTAAAGGCACAATGACAATCAAGTAAACTTTTTTTTTAAACTTATCTACATTAAATTTCCTAACAGATGAAGCAACAAAACACATGGCTTTTTGCATGCTTTGTAAATCAAAAAATCTTTTTAAAAATTTCCATAAAAAACATGTTTTTTGTATTTTTTTAATGGAAAAATTAAAAAAATCTAATTTTGGTTTGCACCATTAAATCTAGCTCGAAAAAACAAATAATTTACTACTTTGAATCTTTGTTCTATGTCTATTGGTTGCTGAGATATTGAATGATGTTAATACGGTACGTTGTCCAATGTTATCCTTATGGAAAATAAATTAAACTCAATATCTCGCTTAATTTTGAACTTATCATAATAAACTTTTGTATATAGCATCTCATATTTGACTTTTCTTTGATGATGGCTAAAAAAATAAACATTTTCCATCCCTATTTCAGCAATCCTGCATACTCATAGAAACGGAGTGTTAAATTATCGTAGCCAAAAGTAAGCAATTTTGCTACCTTGGGAAAGCAAAAACTAGTTGATTTTCAATGATTATTCAACAAATATCAACCAGAAGAACCCACACACCAAATTTTATTATGATAAGTTGAAAAATAGGCGAGATATTGAGTTTTATTTATTTTCCATAAGGTTAACATTGGACAACGGACCATATTAACATCATTCAATATCTCAGCAACCAATAGACATAGAACAAAGATTCGAAGTACTAAAATATTTGTTTTTTCAAGCTGAATTTAATGGTGCGAACCAAAATTAGATTTTTTAAATTTTTCCATTTAAAAAATTCAAAAAACATGTTTTTATTTGGAAATTTCAAAAATGATTTTTTTAAGTTAAAAGCATGCAAAAAGCCATGTGTTTTGTTGCTTCATCTGTTAGGAAATTTAATGTAGATATAAGTTTAAAAGAACAGGTTACTTGATTGTCATTGTGTCTTTAGGCGATATTATTTTTTTTGTAAAACACTGTCATCGGACTAAAAATATCAAAAAAATTGTAAAAAATGTTTTTATCACTGACCTAAATATAGAAAGATATTAATGCTTTATTTTTTCCTGGATTTAGCATACTTTACTTAATATTACTGCAAATTTTCATAACAATTGGATTAAAAATGGCAAAGATACAAATTTTTTCTTAAGCTATGCAAGTTTATATTGGAGCTCGGGAATATCAGAAACGACAGATTTTTACAAATTTCAAACGTCTGTAAGAAAAAAACCGTTTGAGATAAGAAGCTAAAATTTGGTATTCTTCCATAGGCATGTGAAAAGATCAAAATCACCAAGTTTCATCAAATTCTGTGATCGTGGGTTACATGGCTTGGATGACTTGATATGGACTGACCTGCATACAATTTAGATATTTGATAGCCATGATATAAATGACAGATTTTATGACCACAATAGGACCAAAATTTGTCTTTTGCGTTTCAATAAAAATAGGCCTATAAAATACAGTACCTACGATTACCCAGATGAGTCTTGTTCAAAATTTCAGTTTCAATAAAAAAAAATTTAGTTTCAACCAATCCTAATGTGCACTGCGAATTTACTTCATGGACAAGTTAATTTTGAGTCATACAAACATTGCGTTGAACCCCAACAGTTTGGGAAAGGTTCTATCTCCAGAATCCGACGATAAATCCTCAAAACTGGCGAGCATTGACGCAGCAACTCGTAGCATGATGGCCAGATTTTTTTTCATGCTTAGGTTAATGCCGCAATTACAATTTTCCAATTTTGGCTATCCAGTTCTTCGCCACTTTAGTCCGCAGAAATCCAGAAGTCTGGATTAAACAGTAGTCGTACTCCATCTGACCTGGCATATATAATGTATGCTAGCTACATAAATTTATTGAAGCTTATTTAATTTATTGAAGATGGACATAAACAATTTTTCCCAGCATGAACTGATTGTTTTTTAACGCTACATTGTAATTGGGTTTTATACCTACCTGTTTTGTAGTGTTTTGTCAATATATAAATAAATAAATGATCAAGATAGGTACCTGCCAGCCACTAAGATTGCATTCTTGAAATGTTCTATCAAAATTAAGAACGAGAGATTTGAAGGTATATAAAACCAATTTCTAGGCCACAACATCGTTATTAAGGATGAAAATAGCAGTTTCATTTAGTTTGATCATCAAATGTATTTTTCTCGACCCTTACAAATTCCCCAAAATTCTCCTAAATCCCTGAAAGGTAATCTGTTGATTGATACAAGTTAGTTTTAGTTACTACATTTTAATTAAACTTTTCATAATAAACAATTGTGCTTACTTTGTTCGTATTTCCTAAAGTTCTGCGAACATTTATTTTGTGACGTTTGTCAATGCTATACGCAGTCGGATGACAATAAAGGATTGATTGATTGATTGATAATCTCGCTAAAAAAGAAATTTTATTGCTCGACAGTCCTGCAGACATGTCCACAAAATATTATCAGTTACACTGGAATGGAGATGATATTCCACACTCCATCTGGTACCAGTTTGCCTTCCGAACCATTCAATGGCTTATAATTCAATCAGAACTTAAATACTGTAGGCCTAATAGATTCTTAAAGAATTGTTCAGACAAATTATATGAATATCGTCATAGTTAAATAAAATAACAAGGCCTAGTTCAGGAAAACAAGCCTGATGGCAGGAGTCAAGGAGTTTATTGCATTGGCCGAGAGTTAATTATAACTGATCATAAATTTATGTTTTTAATTTCTGTAAACTATTTATTTTAAGAGTAAAGTAAAATTATAGTACCTGACGAATCCATATTGTGTAGATTATATACTAAGAATTTTTATTTGTCAACATAGAGAGTCAATTACAAAATAAACAAACCACTGAACAACCAATTTCGAACACGTGCATTGGAATATAGGACGTCACATGCAGAGATATAACCTCAAATTCGGCATCGGCGGCGTCTACTCGGTTTCATGTAAAAAAGGGTCAGTCAGAAATGTTGCCACCAACATTTACGAAATAGTCATAGACTATTGTAGACTATATAAGATGCGGTAATATACATATGTCACGCCTTTCAGTATATGTCGTTCTCCTATCCCGCTTTAGGTAGCTGTACTTTATAATCAGATTAGACCCTAAAGAAGGTAGAAAAACCAATTGAGAAGGGCTTATTGTTAGGTGACCAGATTTTGGAACAACCAAAACGGGACGCTGACCTCCGGCCCAAAAAGAGAGAGGGGTCCGGGGCTCTCCCCCGGAAATTTTTGAAAAATTAGGAGCATTTTGGTGCGTTTTTAGACTCCATCAGATTGAAAATATATGCTAGACTCCAGTTCATCTTTACCATTAATTTTAAGTTACCAGGAAACTACAAAAGAACCGAAAAAAATTACTTAAGAGTTTTGTACATTAAAACGTATTTCCATACCCCCACAAAAAGAGGGGGTCCAGAGGTCCCCCCGGAAAATTTTGAAAAATTAGGAGCATTTTGGTGCGTTTTTATATTCTTTCAGATTGAAAATATTTGCTAGACTCCAGTTCATCTATACTATTAATTTTAAGTTAGGAAACTATAAATGAACCAAAAAATTTACTTAAGAGTTTTTACATTAAAACGTATTTCCATACCCCTAAAAAAGAGAGGGGGTCCCCGGGGTTCCCCCCCGGAAATTTTTGAAAATTAAGAGCATTTTGGTAGTTTTTAGACTTTTCCAGATTGACAATATGTCCTAGACTCCAGTTCATCTGTGTTATTCATTTTAAGTTACCAGGAAGCTACAAAAGAACCGGAAAAATTTATTTCAGAGTTTTTATATATTAAAACGTATTTTTTAAGTATTTTTCTTACCAATACCGCCAAAACGGGACAAATGGGCGTCCCGAGAGAGTTCGTCGGGACAACGGGACACGTCGCTAAAAAACGGGACTGTCCCGTTCAAAACGGGAAGTCTGGTCACCTTAGCTTATTGAGCATTTATTTCTTATGTCTGTACGTTTACGTATAAAAAATGTAACGTGTGCGTTTGTGTATGACAACACTGACAGAGCTCTCTTTGTTTTTCTCTCTTATGCTACATTTTCAGGAAGTTTAGACCAAGACATCCCCCACCCCCATGCATATAGTTCCTAATAATTTGTGTTTTTAATGTAGTATATATTTTTTGTAAAATCATTATCAATGAATTCTAACCATTCAAAATAAATACAAATACAATATTCACCTGAAAATTTAATATAATCAGATTTAAATATATGTTCAGTTTTATTTTCAAATTACTCTACTGTAGGGTAAATGTAGGGTGATTTAGGGTAATTATAATTTTGGGGATTTCTCAATGAAAACAGGGTAATTATTATACTTTTTTCAGGGTAAACCCAAAAATAATATAGGACAACGTACTGTGTTTAGCACTTTCAATATTATTATCTCAGCAACGGATTGACGCAGAATAATAATTCAAAATGCTAAGTTAATTTTTTTAAGCTGAATCCAATTTTGATACTCAAATTTTAGGCCAGTAAAGTTAGATCAAAAATTTGTCATGCCTGGACAAAATTCCCGGAAAGCTGGAAGTCGTGTTAATCTTTCCGTTTTACATCCAATACATATGAATTTGAAGTTTGTCCCATTTTTCCTAGTGTGCTTTCGACCTGGGACCACAAAAACATCAGAGTTTTGTGTCATCTTTTATTCTTTTGTAAATAAGTAAAAACCCGTTTATTCTACATAAAAGGTTTAAATACAAGAATTGTAGAGGGCAAAATTCTGCATTTATTGAGTACCCTCTGATAAAGATATTTTGAATAGTAATCAATTTATGGCAAGTTAAATAAAGGGTTTTGGCGAATTTCTCTTTCAGGGAAAGAGCTATTACTGTAGGTCTCATGGTAATCCCTAAGCCCGAGACTGTGATAACTTTTAGTTTTGAGGTCCTCAGAAGCCAAAAACCCATACGTTCAAATCTATATAAATATATATGTATCAATATGGATGTGTATAAATATAGTATTTGTTTCCTCGATAACCCTCGCAAAAATGGTCCGATCCTAATAAAATTTGGCACGGACGTGTAAAGTAGTAATTATTCACAAATGATCGAAAAACAGCCCGATCGGACCATCGGAAAGGGGGATGAGGGGGTAAACCCCAAAAAATGGGATTTATTGAATTTTTCATGTAGAAAAATTAAAATATTCTAATTTTGGTTTATACAGTTGAATTCAGCTCGAAAAAACAAATAATTTAGTACATTGAATCATTGCTCTATGTCCATTGGTTACCGAGAAACTGAGAGTGGTAAACACAGTACGTTGTCCCAGCAATGTTAACCTTATGGGAAATAAATAAAATTGTATATCTCCTTATTTCTGAACATATCTCGATAAAATTTGGTATATGGCTTCATCTAGTTAAAATCTACTTCATATAGCGTAAATCCACAAATTTATAAATTTTTTAGGCAGCAAATCTGCGTACTCACCTTCCCAATGTTAACCTTATAGAAAATAAATAAAATTGTACAGCTACCTTATTTCTCAAAATTTTGATAAAACTTTGTTTGTGCAACATCTAGTTGACATCTATCTTTCTAAGCAACATGCCAAGTTTCAACGAGATATTTTGAGAAATAAGCCAGCTACTCACATTTATTGTTTTCCACAAGGTCAACATTGGGGAAATAAGTGGGCAGGTTTGCTGCCTCAGAAATCTATAAACTTGGGGATTTTTAACCGTAATCAAGTCGACCTTAACTAGATAAAGCTACATAACTAGTTTTATTAACATATATTGGGAGATAAGGAAGGTGATTTCACATAAGGTTAACATTGGGAAGGTGAGTACGCAGGTTTGCTACCTAAAAATATATAAATTTGTGGATTTTACGCTTTATCAAGTAGATCTTAACTAGATGAAGCCACATACCAAATTTTATCGAGATATGTCCAGAAATAAGGGAGATATACCATTTTATTTATTTCCCATAAGGTTTAACATTGGTGGGACAACGTACTGTGTTTACCACTCTCAGTATCTCGGTAACCAATGGACATAGAGCAATGATTCAACGTACTAAATTATTTGTTTTTTCGAGCTGAATCCAACTGTATAAACCAAAATTAGAATATTTTAATGTTTCTACGTGAAAAATTAAATAAACCCCATTTTTTGGGGTTTACCCCCCTCACCATCCTTTCCGATGGTCCGATCGGACTGTTTTTCGATCATTTGTGAATAATTACTACTTTACACGTCCGTGCCAAATTTTATTAAGATCGGGCCATTTTTGCGAGGGTTATCGAGGAACAAATACATAAGTATATATATTTATATACATCCATATTGATACATATATATTTATATAGATTTGAACGTATGGGTTTTTGGCTTCTGAGGACCTCAAAACTAAAAGTTATCACGGTCTCGGGCTTAGGGATTACCATGAGACCTACAGTAATAGCTCTTTCCCTAAAAGAGAAATTCGCCATAACCCTTTATTTAACTAACCATAAATTAATTACTATTCAAAGTATCTTTATCAGAGGGTACTCAATAAATGCAGAATTTTGTCCTCTACAATTCTTGTATTTAAACTTTTTATGAAGAATAAACGGTTTTTTACTCATTTACAAAAGAATAAAAAATTACCCAAAACTCTGATGTTTCTGTGGTCCCAGGTCGAAAGCACACTAGGAAAAATGGGACAAACTTCAAATTCATATACTTGGGTGTGAAACGGGAAGATTAACACGATTTCCAGATTTCCGGGAATTTTGTCCAGGCTCAATCTTTATTTTACTGGTCTATTACAGAAAATGAAATTGTAAAAATAAATTTCATTTTGTAAAAAAACCCTACTTAGAGTCTTATATCGTGCTGGTTTTCGAACTCGAAGTAATATTTAACAATATCCTTATATATATATATATATATATATATATATATATATATATATATATATAAAATGAAAATTAACGAACGGTGTTTTTGGGGCCTGGGGCAAGGCCACACTAGTGTGGCCTTGTCTGGGGGCATCAAAATTAAAATTAAGGTGGTCCCGTGCTTAAGTCTTACCATGCCGCCTGCGGTAATAGCTACTTCCATATAGGGGGAAATTCGCTAAAAATAACATCTCTCACAATGTAAAGGGATTTTTATCTACAGTGGCCGCAATCATCATCCAAATCATTGTTAAATAGGTTGTTTTGTGCTATTATTTTGGGAGAGGGCATGTGGAAGCCCCGAAAGGACGTTATCATGGTCCAGCCCTAGTCACCGCTAAAAAGAGAAACTAAGTAAAAGTTTACTTAGTTTAGTTTGTAAGGGCCTGTTTGCACGACGCCCAGTACAGTGGACAGTAACACCTTTAAACAAAAGAGAACAAAAGAATTTTTTTTTTACTGTCCTACTGTCTGGTCGTCGTGCAAACAGGGCCTAAGGGCCTGTTTGCACGACGCCCAGTACAGTGGACAGTAACACCTTTAAACAAAAGAGAACAAAAGAATTTTTTTCTACTGTCCTACTGTTTGGTCGTCGTGCAAACAAGGCCTAAGTTGGCAAGTAAATGTTAAGCCATCAGCTGACGCGTCGAGCTTCTGCAGTCTGCACTCCAAGCAAAAAAGATTGTCAAATAAGCTAACCTTAATTTTACCTTCTTTTTCTTTTACTGCTTGTGCTGTGCTAATGCCGATTTGAATTGATAAGGTAAGATTCAAAGCTTACTTGTGTTTATATTTCACCATTGTATAAACATATTTTATTAATATAACAATTAATCAAGAAACGTAGAATGTTTTGCAACAATTTTTTTAGGGGGTTTTAAATTTCAAGGTTCAGTTATATGATTTTATGGCAATGGGCCTCCAACTACATCATCCAAATAAGCACTTAGCCTACTTAATTTTCTATTTTTTGACAAATGAATTTCAAACTCCAGATGAATACGGGAAAAATAATCCTAATAATTAACAATAAAGTAAATTTTATACTTTTATGTTTCTCAATGTCTAGTAAGCAGTATTTAGGTAACAAACATCCAAACCCCTTAGGTTAACATGTTAACTGCGTTCCAACAATGGCGGGTGTTCAGGGGTTACGGTGGCAGTTTTTCGCAAACCAGATAGGCACAGATAAATTCAAATATTTTGGACTGACGAATCAAAAAACACTGTGCGGGGATGTGCTGCAATGGTGGTCATGAGTAGTCACTTTGCCCTGGTTAGAGACATGGGGGCAACCCCTTCCTTGATGGGCTCGTCTTTGCCGTTGACAAGCATGATGGTCTTAAGCCATCCCGAAAGCCAGGGGCGATGGCCTCAATCCTGGGTGAGGCCGGGTTTGGGCAACTCAGGTACTGGCTATAATGGAAAGCGACTTGCCGCAACACATGAAATGAAATTTTTTTTAAATGTTACCACAAGACTGTACGTCACTCGCTGAAACACCCACAGACAGCAGCATTGCCGGGATTGTAGCCCGTTCCCTTGAGATGCTAGCGACTGGTCGCTGCGCTGAGGCCTGTGAATGGCCACACTACCGACTGATCGGCGGCCCGCAGGCAGGCAACGGGTTAAAAAATCAAAAAAAATTATGATTCAACCCATCAAAGTGGAAGACCTTGACTGACCGAAAACTGTAATCACTGGGTTTCTTGTTAGCTTATTTCTTAGGTACTTTGGTATTATACAGAGGCCACTCTTAAGCAGCGCACTGCAGTAGTTAGGTTGGGTTATCTTAAATATGTTAGCAGGGCTTTCCTCGTTTTGTTACGAATCCAACGATACCAGATGAGTCATAATTTTGCCCGCCAAATCCCTTCCAAGCAGGCCAAGGTCAGTCATTGACCGAAGCGCGCGCATCAACTGTCACCGCCGAAAGTATGACTCATCTGGCATCGTTTGATTCATAACGAAATGAGGAAAGTCGCAACAAATTTATGATAACCCAACCTAACATAACCGCCGCAGCGCGCTGTAAAGGCTTGCCGTACATATGGCGACGGGTTGTGGTCGCTAGCGAAGGCGACGTGTTCAACTCAATCCTCTCGCCAACATCGCTGCCTTCTAGGATACAGAACTTAAAGACCGCTCATTATAATTATGTCAAAATTGGGCAGTAAGGCAATTAAAGCATGTTCTTTCCAATTATATGGTTATTTTTGGTATCCAGTAAACGAAATCTCTCAAAAATAGTGGCCTCTGTATGCCAATGCACCATTTCTTAGTATTTAATGTCTAGGACTTTCTGTTTAAACGATTACGGTGATTATTATATCCAATGACCAGAATGGGCCAGGCCTACTATTATTTGTCTTAATAGTCTCATAAATCCTTCTTTTTCGTTAGGCTTTCAGAGTTGTTATAAAGTTAATTATTTGTTGCAGGACCACGATGATTACTACACAGTTCTCTCGCTTTGTTCATCTGAGCACTAACAGAGTTTTAATGGCTGCAAGTAAATCAAACCTTGCAAAATTAAGGAAGAAAACAGGTTACCCATTTGGTAATTGTAAGAAGGCCTTAGAAGAAAACAATAATGATCTTGAGAAGGTAACATATTAAAATAGTAAAATAACGGTTTTCATTACTCCAACTAAATTTGTTATTTAAGTAGGGCCTTACCGTGAAAAAACTCTATCTATCAATCCTACATTTCATCTAGGCTCGGTTTTAATAATTGTAAAATCTGAAATGTCCACCACATCAATGAGTATGCTAAAATTAATTGGATACGGTACCCATGCTTTCCACCTTCTATTTTCCGTGACTCTAGGTAGCAATGTTAGAAATGCTAATTTTGGAAACAAATTCAGATATGATATGGTTGAGTTCAATGCAGTCACCAGAGAGTCGCCAGTCATTGTAGCCCACTTAATGGCAAATTGAAAGAATCTTGGTCATCAACAATTAAAAACTTCTTCTTGGTTACTAAAAAGAACTCACCTTAAAAATGGTCAAAGGACGCCTGATTGCTATACAGTGTTTGGTAAGAACTTTTACACTGTGGAACAATTCATCTACAGTGGTAATCCGGGAATTGTAACCGATTGAATGGGGACCCCAACAATAAACACAACAGTTGATGATGCAATTTTAAACTTAATTGCATCAGCATTTCAAACGTAAGATTTGGGATAGTATTGAAATTAAAATAACTTCTTACTTAGAGTTGATTGTTTTCTGCTCAATTTTATATTTGTACTTTTTATGTTCGAATTGGTCCTTTTAAAGAATGGTGAGCAATTGTTTAGCCACCTATAACCAAGAACCAAACTAGGCCTAATAATATTTTTTTATAATTTTCTAACTTTTGAAATTTATAAAAAATTTTGTGTGTGTGTTTCATCATGGTGAAGAATTAGAATTTTAAAAATATTATTCAAAACTTAAATACAATTTTGCAGGCAGAAAAGTGGCTGGAGGACCAAGCGAAAGCATTGGGCTGGTCGAAGGCCATGAAGATGGAAAACAGGAACACACCTCAAGGACTTGTGGGCATCGCTTGGGATAAGCAATACGCGGCCATGGTGGAAGTTAACTGTGAGACGGACTTTGTCAGCAAAAACGACAAGTTTCAGAAGCTTGTCGATGTCGTCGCCAAGACATGCTTGCAGCATACAAAAACTGGGAATCCATCTCCAAAAGCTATATCAAAAGTTAGTAAAGTTTGATGGTATGTACCGGTACATAAATAACAAAGATGTTAAATGATGTTTACAATGCAGATGTTGTTGGGCAAAGATCTAACATCTGCAACTATATAGATTAGTCAACTCAAGAATGCTTATCTTATTGGGACCAGATTACTCATTAAATTGAACAAAAATAACACTTTGTTAACTTTAACTTTGTGTTGAAAGTCATATTGCCAGCTCGTTAAGTTGAGGATTAAAGACAGGTTAGAAGTGATCCCCCATCATTTAGAATTTTTAAAATTAATAATCAGTTATGATATACTTAACCCTAGATCCGCCTTCCGCCGGCTATCCGGCGGTTGCATGTGGGCGCCCAGCGCCTTCCGCCAGTTATCCGGCGGTTTGGTCACTTTTAGCTTCAATTGCTTTTAACGCATTGAAAATGATCTACAAACGTAATAATATTGATACCATTCTAAAGAAGATATTCTAAACTTTCATTTTCATATATAAACTGATTTTATATTTATCTTTCAAATATACAGCGCTATTTTGTCGATTTTCCCCGTTTTCCATATTTTTCCCCGTAATTCGCCAAAAAAAGTTTTTTGGAATAAAACAATCACATTTCCACATAGGGAAATAAATAGCCTACACTCTGTATATCTTAGAATGTCTGTAAAAAAATTAGTGTAAAAATTCTAGGACTCTACTTTTGAAATTTATGTAAAAAATTTGAATAAAATTTTGGTTTTCCACATTTTGCAAAAAATCTACCCCACCACATTTTAGTTATTTTATTTTATTACAATTCTCTGTTCTTTCGTGAACAAAAAGAACATGCATATGATAGGGTTATCTCTTATGGTTTAGGCAATGCGAATTGTTGAAAAAACCTTTAGAAAAATAGCCAAAATAGCCAGGGCGCCATCCAATTTTAGCATAAATCAGAAAGGCGGATCTAGGGTTAAAAATACCCGTCCCGTCCCGTCCCGTTGCAGCAGACCTGCATACTCAGCGAATTTCAGTTGCAAAGTACTGTACATGTTTCAATCCAACTTAGCGAGATTTGACACGTTTTTTAAGCTCCATAAGAATAACATGGGGAATGAGTATGCAGGTTTGCTGCAACATGTATTTTAAAACTGGCTTGTTTTAATTCAATGTTTAGTAGATCTGAACTAGAAGAAGCCATACATGAAGTTTTATCAAGATATGTTAAGAAATAAGGAAGATATTGCATTTTTTTATTTCCCATAAGGATTACATGGGGAATGAGAATCCAGGTTTGCTGCCATAAAAACGGTAATATCTGGGATTTTATTCTAAAATACATTAGATCTCATCTATATGAAGCCACAAACCAAGTTTCATGAAGATATGTCGAGATATAAGCGAGATAGGGAATTTTACTTATTCCCCATAAGGTTAACATCGGGACAACGAAGGCCGTAGCCAATTGGGGGGGTTAGGGGGTCCCCCCCCGAAACCCCCCCCCCCCCGAAAAATTTCCTGGCTACGGCTTTGGGGACAACGTACTGTGTTTACCACTTTCAATATCTCGGTAGCCGATGGACATAGAGCAATGATTCAAAATACCAAATTGTTTGTTTTTTTTTTAGCTGAATTCAATAATTCTAACAAAAAATAGATTATTAGCGAATTTCCCTGTAGGGAAGAAGCTATTACCGTAGGTCTCATGGTAAGACCTAAGCCCAAGACTATGATAACTTTTCGTTTTGGGATCACCAGAAGCAAAAAACACTATTCGTTTGAATTTATATATATATATATATATATATACTAGTGGCTTGAAGGGGCTAAAAGCCCCTATGAGGTAAACTTCAAACAATCCTTATTTATTATAGGCCAAAATACCTTAATAGAAAACTGAATCCACCTTATATTGATATCTAGCCTACCACATGGTTTTCAATCAAGTATCATCATCATATGTTTTATGTAAACAAAGCAGACGTTTTTATATCCCAATGCTTTTTAAATGGCAGATATTTTACGTTATTTCTCGTTTTCTGGTGAATTTCAAGAAATGTTATTATTTTTCCCGCCATCACGGAATAGAGACCTTTAATTTGAGCCCTCTCCCATCTTTCTATGACTTGTCAGACGCCCACAATTTTGACGCAAAGAATCGCCTTACGAAATTAAATATATGATATATATATATATATATATATATTTGTCTGTTAGCACGATAGCGGCCATAAAAATGGTCAAATCTTAATGGAAATTGGTACATACACGTGTAAAGTGGTAATCACTCGGACGAGTTCGTGAACCAGCCCGATCGGACCACCGGAATGGGGGGTAAAGGGGGATAACCCCCCCAAAAAATGGGTTTATTGAGTTTTTCACATAGAAAAATAAAATTTATCCAATTTTTGTTGGCACCATTGAATTCAGCTCAAAAAACAAACAATTTAGTATTTTGAATCACTGCTCTATGTCCATTGGTTACTGAGATATTGAAAGTGGTGAACACAGAATGTTGTCCCAATGCTAACCTTGTGGGAAATAAGTAAAATTCTATATCTCGGTTATTTCTCAACATATCTTGATAAAATTTGGTAAGTAGCATCTCCTAGTTCAGATCTACTAAATGATGAATTAAAACTACCCAGTTTTAATATACCTGTAGGAGCAAACCTGCATACTCATTCCCCATGTTATTCTTATGGAGCTTACCAAAACATGTAAAATCTCGCTTTGTTGGATTGAAATATGTTGTTTTGCATTTGAAATTCGCTGAGTATGCAGGTCTGCTGCAACGGAGGTATTTTTATTTTTTTCATGTAAAAACTCAAAAAAACACATTTTTGGAGGGGTTTATCCCCCTCTACTCCCACTTCCGGTGGTCCGATTGGGCTGGTTTACGAACTCATCCAATTGATTACCACTTTACATGTCTGTACCAAATTTCATAAAGATCGGACCATTTTTATGGCCGCTATCGTGCTAACAGACACATAGATATATATATATATATATATATATCTAAAAATTTTAACGAATAGTGTTTTTTGCTTCTGGGGGCCCCAAAACAAAAAGTTATCATGGTCTTGGGCTTAGGTCTTACCATGAGACCTACGGTAATAGCTTCTTCCCTATAGGGGAAATTTGCTAAAAAAGATGTTAAATGATGTTTACAATGCAGATGTTGTTGGGCAGAGATCTAACATCTGCAACTATATAGATTAGTCAACTCAAGAATGCTTATCTTATTGGGACCAGATTACTCATGAAATTGAACAAAAATAACACTTTGTTTACTGTTAACTTTGTGTTGAAAGTCATATTGCCAGCAGGGGCGGCTCCAGGGGGGGGCCATGGGGGCCATGGCCCCCCCCGAGAGCTCCGAATTTTTTAAATTTCAAACTAGGTTTTACTCAAATTCATTCTCGTGTATATGAAATCATTTTTGACCCAATATCGGAAAAGCCGTTTCGTATACAAGATTCTCGAAGACGAAGCTTTTTTATTTCTATATAATTGTTAAGTATGTACACTTAATTCAAGCTTAAATTTTTTGCAACAAATTCAAATTATCTTCAAAGTACAAAGTTTTGACTTTTTGTGGGGGGGGGGGTGATAGTACAGTGTTACGTAACTTTTGAGGGGGTTTACTGCCAGCGTTACAAGTCCGTTAAAAGGGGGGAGGGGTTTCTGGTAAGGCCGATTTTAGCGTTACGTAATTTATGGATGGCCCCTTAAGTAAAATTTTTAACTAAGTGTTAATAATCTCATAGTCAGAGGTGTTAATAAACGCGTATTTGGGGGGGGGGGGCAGGGGCGTACACAAGGGGGGAAATCGGGATATATCCCCCCCCCCCGAAATTTTTGGGAAGATTAATATCTTGTTCACAATTAAGGTGGTGGTATCACTAAACTTGCTATGAAAGAGAGAACACTTCACACTCACTAAACTTTTGTAAGGGGTTTAAATAGTTAAATTATATTTTTTTAAAGATAATTGGTTCGGGGATGATATATTGGATTAGGGTATTTTTACCTATTGAGGTTATCGTGAGTAATTGGTGAGAGTGGGCCTATAAGAACATGAGGCAAGCAAAAACTACTGATGAAAACAGTGTCCATTAATGGTGTCCGCGATATTACTACCATACCCATCGTCGTCATATGTGGCAAAAGTCTCATCATATCACGTGAAATATTCATGGTAAAAAAATCACATACGAATATTGTCGTTTTCTCAGGGCCGTGTCCTTTACACTATTTGTTTGTCGGACGATCTCGTAGCAGCATCGCGGCAGACGAAAATCGTCTGCCTATGAAAACCAAGTCTCGCCGTCAAACCTAGAAAGATTTATGATAAGTCTGTCAAATTTCGGAGATCAAACTTCTTCCAGTGGTCTTCACTATTTGACGTACCACTAATATGCGATTATTATTTAGCCTCCGATGCTTAGGCCTAAGTGTACAACATAGCTTTGCGGTCGCGTTCTGGGACTTGAGAAACACTAAAGAAGTGTGACAACTGCATTTTCTAATTCTATTCATCAATCTCGCTCGGATAATCTACGATCCGGATACTTTAGGTCCAGAAGGTCCGAGGCGCCAATAAATGAGAATGTGAAATAAAATAGTTTTTACTTTGAAATAAAATAGAAAAACATTATTTTTTCCCAAGGTTCAGAACGTGTAATTTTTGAATTACTTTCTCATCTGTCGTCTTTTAATGTAAGGCCTACTAAATAAATATGCTATTCCTATGATGGTGTAAAACATTTTGCTGAAATACCAATGTGATCAACAATTTTCAGAATTTAATCTGTGAGCAGTATCAAATTAGCTCAAATTTCGTGAGGTATTCTGTTTGTTGTTGTGCCTCTAGATTGCCTAAAAATGCGAATTTACAGTTGTTATTTATGAAAATTTCCCGGACCCCCCCTTTAGGGGTATTCCATGCCCTCCGGCATCTCCCTTTGGGGGTATTCCATACCCCCGGCCCCCCGGTGTATCCCCCCCGAAAATAAATCCTGTGTACGCCACTGGGGGGGGGTGACTAAGATGAACCTAATTTTCTCATACTTGGCCCCCCCCGAGAAACTGTCCTGAAGCCGCCCCTGATTGCCAGTTCATTAAGTTGAGGATTAAGTTAGGTTAGAAGTAAGCCCCCATCATTTAGAATTTTAAAAATTAATAATCAGTTATGATATACTTAAAAAAGTGTAAGTTAGCCTTAGAAAAAGCAAAGATTTATCTAGATCCAAGCTTTGTAAGTCAGATTTCTTATTGTTTTCTACAACTACTCTTTATTCGTAAAAGAAAATTAAAATCTGCACAAAACGTTGTCAAATACATGTGTACAAAACAAATCCAGTCTAAATTAAATTATTTACAATTCTAGCATGGCAGAGTAGATATAGATATGATTTAGTCTTATATAAATATAAACTAAGTTAATCTAATTTATCTCAATATGCCTATACAGGCCTTCCTGATATGTTAATTTGCTTATCATTTTATTGAACAATATCGATAGAGGATTGGACGGTAATTGGGCCCATGCCATAGAAATCCAAAACATCTTGAATCAGTTAAATATTATTTAAGGAGCAAAGTTGCCAGGAGATCACAATCTTTACAGCTACTGATAGGTTTTGTTATTTTAGCTCTTAGAGGGACTTGAAGCTAAAAACTTACTTGACTTATATTCGGTGTCCTGTACAGGGAGGTAGGATCTGTCATTGTTTATCGTGGTGAACTACTCCAACATGGAAGAGTTTCATTGTTAGGTTTTTAAAGCCTCTCAGTATTCATTATTGTTATCTAAACTATTCTTTGATGAGAACTAACTTAACTGCCCTTTAAACTTTGAAAAGTCTGTTCTTTATCGACGGTGGCAAAGCCTGCAGTTGACCCTTTGCTTCAGACACAAACATCACCTCCTACTTACAAATCCTTCCCTCATAGGTGATTCTAGACACCGACGAGGTCAGCAAACTGCTAGCCCCCGACCAACAGTCCTTGTCGGACCATGTGGTGAAGACGATCGCGATGGTGGGGGAGCGGCTGGTGCTGCGGCGGGCGGCGCTGGTCAGTGTGCATCACGCCGTGCGGTTGGCGGCCCTGACTCACCCGGCACCCCCCAAGACTACCAACCTGACCACACAGCTCGGCAAGTACGGGGCGATGCTCATGTATCTGTCTGCCTCCGGGGACGAAGCTACGACCCACCTGGCGAAGCAGCTGTGCCAGCATATTATTGGTGAGTGGATTACAAATCGATGCTTGATCGGTTTTACACTTTTTGGTTTACCGGTGCTCCCAAAATAGTTGCGGGTGCCTAATTAAACAGCATGATATTTAAGGTGTTTTGTAGTCTTCAAAGTATGGAATTAGTCTTAAATTTCAAACTGTTTGGAAATTTCAAACTCTTTAGTTTTATATTGATATCGTTTTTTTCACTAACCAAAACTAAAATTGTTCAAAGCAATGTAAGAAGCGTTTTCAGTTTTTCTTAGCAATAAAATGTATGGAAGTTGTCAAACAGAGTTTGAACTTGCATACACAACCATTTTGAACTTGATAACTCTATTGCTCTTTGATTTTTGATAGTATGTATGGTTGATACTTTGTTACTTTGAGGTAGTTGTACTTTGTTACAACTTTGCCATTCCACATTGCAGGGGAGAAATATACAGTGAAAGCATTACCTGAAGAGCTGGACTTCAACATAATCCACATTATGCGATATTTACTTGATTTAAAGACTTCTTCAGATGAAGTACAGTAAATAAGGTTAAGTTTTGCAAAACCTTATTTGCCATTAAGTTAAATTGGTGATGGCACTTAATTTTTTCACAGTCCTTGCAATTTTTGAACAGTTACACTCACTTTTCAGTGTCCCAAATTTCAACTTTGGTTAAGTTCTGCCCAGTCTGAAAAACCATACTCTTTACCAAACAGGCCTAATACAAAACATGAACTTTGTTTCAGGTATGAATCCAGCTACAATTGACCCTTTACCGGGAGAAGAGTTGAAAGCAAAGCCGAAACCAGAAGTAAAAAAGAAGCCAGTTTCGGATGATCCAGATGACTCAGATTCTGAAATCGAAATCACCACGAGGGAGGAAGAGGAAGAAGAAACTGTTATGATGAGGCAAACTTTCCTCCTCGACCCTGACAGGAGAGTGTCCGAGGTTGTCGCGGAGGCAGGGATCAAAGTCGAGGATTTCGTCAGATTCGAGTGTGGTGAGGGTGCCAGCGAAGCAGAGGAAGTCACCACTAAGGCTGCACAAGTTGGCGGTTAGGTTGTTCTTGCCTTCCACAGGATTTAGATGTTCTGTATAAGATTATTGTATATTATTTAAGTTTATTTACACGTAATTATAATTAGTAGCTGTAATGAATCATCTTTTTTGTTTCTATATAAATATTTAAAAAATTATCTTTTGATTTTTTTTTTAACTAATCCCCAAAGCAGTAATTAGAATTTTAAAGGAGGATGATCCTCAACTCTTCCGATGTTTGTACACTCATTTTAGTAAGTTAAAGTGGAACTGGGTAATTTATGTGAACCTCAAGAGATTGATGAAAAATATTAACTGGGCCACAAGTGCCAGAAAAACTTTCTGGTACATGCAAGATCTTAAATTGGCGCCCATTTCACCCATAGCATAGCCGATATCAGCAAACCTCCAGGAAGATAAAAGTCAATCACCATGTGAATTAAAAACTGTATAGTTAAGAAGTACTGTGTATAAGTGTATTTATTAAAAATCTTTTAAGGTTGTGTTGACTGGATACAAGATGGGAAAGCAAGTTAACTAAATAAGAACCAATAGGCATAGGCCCTACGTCTAAAATCGTGCTTTTTCTTGCTTTTAACCTTCCTAATTTATTTTCAGCATTATGCCTATGGCCTTCAGTTAAGTTGAATTAGACCAATCTAAGAAAATATGTGCAAAACAGCTAAGATTGCCACGGTTTTTTGCTTGTTTGACCCATTTATTAAGTGTCGCAAGAGGGAGGGAGGTGGAATCACTGATCTACAGTAGAATTAATATAGCCTAACTACGGAGGGGGAAAATAAAAGTAATTGATATATTTTTAATTTTTTTTAAATTTTGTGTTTTATGTTAGTGGCATTTTTAGGGTTTTGATTGGGAATAGTCCAAACCGTGTCTTGTTACTATCTCATGGCAACCTAATGTTAAACTGCATCATTAATTTATAGCCCAATGACAAATGGAAACTGGACCCAGTTTCAATCCTTGTCAGGAATCAAACTGATAACCCTCAGGTTATGAGGTGAGCGCTTTATCCACTCGGCTACCCATTGAGAACATATTTATCATTCTCTAACGACAGACCAACGAAGGCAGACCAAAATACAAAAAGAATTACAAAAATTCAACAGTCTCTTAAGTTCAATTACCTAGCGGACAATCAAACTTTTAAAACAAGATAAAAACAACAATAAACCAAATAATTCATCCAATACGAAACAATGTAGTGTCAAAAAACCAAAGTGCTCCATTCAATGACGTCATTGGCAGAATTTTGTAAAATATACTGATTGGTTTGTTTGTTTTTGAGATGAACACACCTGTTGCTGGCGAAAGATAAATGAAATTTCCTCCTTCTCCTGCATCATAGTTGTATATTATTAATACTATGAGTTTGATTTCTGTAACATCGAGTATTTCATAAACTAATTGTGTACAGAAAAGAGAAAAAAAATGCTGCACCACTACAACCTTACAACATACTCATGCAAGTGTAGTAACTCTTAAGGAGATAATGATAACTGTATCAAAATATAGACCATGTTCTGTCCCTCAAAAAACAAAAGATATCTCTTCCTATAGATTTTCCTATTTCTGTAGCATGTTCTACTTGAGGTAATCTCCTTCATATGAGCCGACGGTAAACATGTGAAATTTCACTTATACAGTTTGAGGACTCAGTTATGATTTAGGTGGACTTCATGCATAATTTTACATTGATAGTGATTTGACACTTTGCCCACTCATTTCGTTTGTTCCCTAAGGTAGAACAGAATATTGTTTGATTTGATTTTTTATCTCCTGGGACGAGATTAAACCTGGTGCCAACTGGCGTTTTGGAGGAATTTATTTACAGAACAGCTAAGCTAATTCTGTTTGTTGAATAACCAGGTTGCAGGTTGCAGATTAGATGCAAATATTTTTGTAATAGAGGAATCAATTTATCATTACTTCAGGATGTACAGTAAAAATTGATTAAATTAGGACAGTACCCGTAGCCCAACAGCCAAAAGCATCAGTGCTTTTTAATGTTCTCAAATAGGAAAACAGTAAATTATACGTCTTCTTTTAGCTCTTTAGTCCAGAACTGTTTGAATATTCTCTAAGGTAGAAATAATATAATTTGATTTGATTTTATCAACTAGGGTGAGTTTTAACCTGGTGCCAACTGGCCTTTTGGAGGTATTTATTTATAGAATAGCTAAGCCTACTCTGTTCTATGAATAACCAGGTTGCAGGTTAGATGCTAAAGCTCTGGACAGCCTTACTGGCGGATGAGTGAGTGCGCTGTTGTCGTAATTAGTGTTTAATATCTGCAATGTTTTGGTAATAAATCACATGGTCATTTGTTTATGTAAAGGTACTTTACACAAGAAAATATTTTGCTGCAACCGCAAGTGCAACTAATTAATTTGCAAGCTCAACACAATTCATGAAGTACGACGACAAAAGTGTGGAAACACATTCTTAAATGTAAACAAATCATTTAAGATGAAAGGTTGCCAAAACAAAAAGACCAGCCGATGCATTACCCAAATATTTTCCAGAAATTTTAATTGCGTAAGAAATCTCTCGGTGAAATATTACAGGGCATTCTTTTGCAGTGTAAATGAGGTGAAACGTAATCAAAGTTTAGACAGTTCTACCAAAACATGTGTTTATTTAGCAGACATTTTGGGAGATTACAATTTCGCCACCCGCCAGAAAGGCTGTCCAGAACAATAACTTTTTCGTAATGGAGAAATCAGTTTGTAGTGACTTTAGAATGAACCTACTTTAGAAGTCGGTTCAATTAGGACATTAGCCCAACGCACTAAACACAAAACCATTGGTGCTTTAATGGGGTTTCAAGGAGTAAAACTGTTCATTCCAAAGTTGAGTGCACGAAATAGGGCGGGCAGCAAAAATTGTAAACTCATCAAATTTTCTGCTAAACCTCAGCTGAAGAGCCTAAATTAAATGTTATAGCCTATACAGTTGACCTGTCAAAACCCAGTTTAAGTTTGTCAGGGCCTTTTAGCTACTTGGAGGTCACGAATTGTGGATAGTTATGAACGATGGCTTGTGGACGCGGTGTTCCCTAGTGGGAATTAACGTCCGCACTAATGAGTACTCGTTCATGAGACCATCCTCATAATTAGACCAGTTCGTAAATTGTTAACCGAGGTGAAATCGTGGTTCGGATCCCACGCTAAAATGTAGGTCCCTTAGTTGCCATTGGCTGTTGGGCTATTAATTAACAGTCCTGTCTAGGGAATATGTCGGCCTTAGTCAGTAACAAGACTACAAGATCGCGCCACAATCATCCTTCACTCATCTGTCATTCATACTTGGCTTAAAATACCTACCTGGATAGGTCGCCATTTCAGATAATGTATCTAATGTATCTAAGTGTTAATTTTTGTTTACTGTAACATATGATCATATAAGTTGATTAACTACGCAAACAAATAATAAACAATAATTTGGCCAGCAGCCAAATCACCCAGACCCCTTTTGGTGCCTGCGATTATAGGTCTTACAAGTTCCTTAGTGAAGAACTGTTTCACCTAGGGCTGCAGTTCAGACATAAGCGAGGCATCCCCTTGTTACATTTGAGTTATTTGTTTGCTTAGAACTAGTGTCGCAAGCAACATCAAGAATCATGGTTCTGAGGACTAGTAAAGCAGAATCAGACCAATAGTGGCAGAATGGCAGTATGTATAAAGGAAAACAGCTCCTGCGAGAGAGAGAGAGTGGCTGGGCTATACCTTAGCATCTGTTTGCCAAGTGAAATCGCCTTCCTTTTTTAAGCATAGGCTTTAAGTTACACATACAACTCCAAAAGGTGTGTATTACCTGTAATACAGCCAAAATGATCCTCTATTAGTGTGAACTACCAACGATCTTTTACCGTCATGGGTACATTTTCTAGTTCATTGTCTAATATATCAATAGGGCCTATATATTGAACTTGAAAATGTACATCCATGATGGTCCAAAACCATCGGTAGTTCATACCAATAAAGAATCACTTTGGCTGTATTTCCAGGTATTTTACACCTTTTGTGATCCAAAGGCTAAACAATCATTAACAAGAATACTGACATTATAACTAGGCTGCCACAACTTCGACCACAAATGGGTCACTGAGGGCGTAACCCCCCTTAGAGTCTATAATTCAATAATCAATAGTGACTACAAGAGTTGTTTCGTATGTCATTTCCGCAAAATCTCTATTAAGTTACATAACAGACGTTGATGCCCATACAAACCTATACAAACTTCTTAGTAATTGAAAAGAGGTAAAAAAACTTAAATTTTAAGTTACTGTTGGTCTACCTATAAAGTAGATGGTTATAACATTTAACTTGAATGTGACTGTTAATTAACAAAAAAGTAAAAACTGAACTAAGATAGATGAGCTACTACCTACTACCTAGTTAGTTTCATCTCTTCAAGTTCCTTGTGTTTGTAGTCGGGTCATTTTCAAAATTTATGCAACATTGCAGTCCACGGGGTTTTCAATTTTTTTAAATTTTTTTTTTGTATTTTTATATTATTTCTAATTATTTACATTAAGGAAACATAATTCTGAACTAAGGGGCACTAATTTTAAGATTCTTCCATCAAAGGGAAAATTAAAAAATATATAAATGTCTTGGAAAACACAATTATTTGCTTGTCCATAACCAATTGGTCACTGCTTTAAATATGTCTGTATCAATAAATACATTCATTTAGGCAATAATTAATGTATTAATATAATTATTAGAACCTAAGAAACAATATAATGTAAAATATGCTTTCTTAAAAAATTTATTTCTCTATCAGTTTTGCAAATTTAACTGTGTCCGTAAAATCGGTCAGGAGTGTTACTTCAGGAGTGTTACCCAAGTTTAAAAGGGATTTTTGGGAGTTATTGCTCTGTTAAGTTGGCAGTATAGGCCATTGCGTTTCCTCTTTCATGGCAAGTGATTTACTAGGAGGTCAGATGAAAATTGGAAGAAAAATTGTCAGCAATAAAAACTACCATGGTGAGTATTTTAATTCATTTTCATGAGTGTTACCTAGATAATTTACCTTAAATTGTGATATGTGTATTATTACTGAGCATTGATTATTAATGAATAGTATTTTGTCTCAGGAAACATAACCTCAAAATACGCCAGTCATTGTGTTGGCTATTTACAGCACGTGCAAATCAAATTTTTCAGGAGTGTTACCAGTCATGAGTGTTACCTTTAAAAAGTAACACTCATGACCGACAAGCAACACTCCTGACAATAATGTTAATGTACATATTTTCATCACAATTGATACATTGTTTGTCAAATTTAAGCTGTTAATTATGATGAAGCCAGTCTGGTACGTTTGGTGAAGGGTTTTGATATTTTGTATTTTATTCTTATATTTCAGATGGCTGTTTGTTATGTTCAGTAGAATGCTCTATTTATTGTGTAACATTTTCAAATTACTTCTAACTAACAATAACCTGCTGATGATAATGTATGATTTAATCGGTTTAATAAATTTTTATTATTGACAGGCAAAGACAAAGATATCAGCTGCTGAAAAGCAAAAGCGATATCGAGAAAAACGAAAGTTGGATGCTCAACGTGAAGAGGCCTACCAACTTAATCACAAAGCTAGGTAGGTGGATTATCACTTAAATTAAACTTGTAAAAGGCGACCTATAGCCTAATCAATGAAAATAATTATTGTACTATTCTAAATGTTAAACAACTAGGTTTATATTATTAACTGATTAATGAAATTTATTCCTTTTAAACTACACATTTTTGATAGTTTGTTATTTGATATAATTTATAGACTTATATTTTAGACCTAAACTCAAAGGTTTGGTGAAAATTGTGTTAATTTAAGCCTAAAATATTATAACCTATTTAAAATTAAAACAGATTTAGCCTATATCTAATGAAACTAAATTTATGTGTGGATCATTTTATAGCTAAGCTTGGATTACAAACAAGGCCTTCATAACACACCAGACTGTTATTACCAAAACGGTGTAAAACATTTTAAAATATTGTTTAAAGGTTAAAAGCGGACTGTTGTTTCAAGATGATGAGATTCAACATATTTCTAGGCTACTTAAAACAAATACAAAATACTGAATTTTGTTCCAGAAATGCAAAACGGAAGAAAGCAATTTTTGGCAGGTGGTGCTAGAAAAAAAATGAAACACAAGTATGCTGCAGTTGTGACAAAAGTATGCCTGGAGGAAGAGGATGGAGACTATGCAGTCATGTTTTTGAGCAAACATGGAAAACAAGGAAATAGCTATATTACAAACGAAAAAGACGAATCAGTAATTGACTTGAAGCAAGTGAAAGTTATTTTACCCCAACCAAAAATGGTTTTAAAAGGATTGCAGCGTGTTGTTTACGAGTTCCCCTTCAATTTAGAAAATGAACTGCAGTAGCCTAATCGCTAAGTTTTTACCATGAACATTTAACATAGAAATTTTAAGATGTTTCTTCACTTTGAGTTTATTTAGATTTAGTTAAGTTTTGTCAAGTTTATGACCACTAATTCACATAATTTCAACTTTCTATGGCTACAGGCTAGTTATAATTTTGCCTTACCATTATTTTTCAGTTAAAATAAATTTTTTTTTAACTTTTTGAGCCTTTATTTTATTAAACCTCTTACACCTACTCATGAGTGTTACCTCCTGTCATGAGTGTTACCTTAAGTCATGAGTGTTACTGCAATAAAAATTGATATTTTTAAGTTGGATTAAAAAAAATAACACACAATAAACATTTAATAGTATGAAGTGCTATTGTATGCTAATAAAAACCATGTTTCAGTATAAAATTTTGCTAAAGGATCCATATGAATTTAAAAGTAAATTATCTTTTTGGCATACTAGTAACACTCCTGACATGAAATACTAAATATTTATATTAAACTAATTTATTTTCTTTAATTTTATTTTGCACAGGTTATATATTATTATTTGAAGTAGTTTTATATGGGTGTTTCGATTATAATTCTCATTAATGAATAAACACCGATATATTTTATTGCGGTAACACTCATGACAGTTTTCTGTGATCTAATTTATAAAATGATGGAAAAAACAAAGAAAATTTCAGTAAACTCGGAGAATATTGCTGGGGCTGGAATCTCAAGTAGTTGTGTGATTAATATTTGTGGAAAACATTAATATAATAGAAGTTTATTTATTTGCCTGTCCATCTATGCAATGTTGCATGAATTTTGAAAATGACCCAGTCGTATTTCACTTAATTTTTTTCGGAGATGTCTATTAACCATTAAAAAGGTGACTGACTAGGCAATTTTATAATAGTTTGTGGTATTTGGTATTTTAAGTTTAAATAATGAAACAATGGTTTGGAGATTTTATTTTATTATTTGTGGTACAAGTTTCATATCTGATCTTCTAGGTTATGTTTACTGTCGATTGTTTATCTTTAATGCTTAGGTTTGATAACTGAACTTCTCAATAGGATTTAACATGGGCGAAGATCAGTTTCATTTTCAGTGTTCAGTTCAGGTTTCGGTTATCCGATATCAACTATCAACCTATCATGTTTAGTTTAACTCAACCGATGTACTGTTTCAACAACCGTCAGTAATGAAAATTAAATTAAACATAATATAAAAAGTAGGTACATTAAAACATTACTTTAATTGACCAACTAAACACAACTTACTAAGTTACGGTACCTTATTTCTCACCATCCGCCATCTTTTACCAAAATAGTATCAACATATTTCCGTAGAGTAACAAAAATATCGATCGATCTGAAATACAATGGAATCGGGTGTCAAGTCCAACAAACAGTACATCGAACTTCGACTAACGGTAGATCGTTCGATATTGTTTTCTTAGAAACTCAGATGTTGAATCGTTTGCTATAGGAACGAATGGCAGAAGATCAGATATGAAACTCGTACCTTATTTGGTACTGATTAACGATCAACAGTCCCCTGCTAACAACACCAGAGTCCCCCAGTTAATTAGGTTATATTTAGTAACCTCTCTGTAGAAGTATTATAACTAAGCCTAAATAGTATAAAGTAAACATAACATTATCCTATAACTATCTGAGTAATTAATGGATGGTACTGTAATGGAACACTAAAGTGTGTAGTAGGTAATGACAATAGGCACATTCAGCCGCACTCACCAGTGACTTCCCAGTTACTACTATAGTCCATAATAGGCAAATCCATCATATCTTGACAATCAACAATGTCCAGTTACTAATCAAATCCACCTTGAATGGTTTCTGGATGCACAATAATGAGCGGTAGGAGGTATATCCACATCTACCAATCACTTATTGGTAGGAAGATTACTCACCGGTGAATGCAACTGGACGCGCCCAATAAGAGGTTGAACTTATTACTCCAAATATTTACAAACTGATAATTTACTAATCAGAGATATATCTACAGAATTTGAATTGATACATAGGCAATGCAATGCAACAAACAAATTCACCAGAGGTTTAACATCACTGTCCTAAGGTATTGCCTATCATTATCCTTGGATTAGTTAGGGAATTGCCTCAGCAAGACATTAACTTGTTGATGAGTTAATCTCTTAGCACCAGGTGCTAGTAGCCCTTCTTTCAACTGTTCCTTATGAATCTGTTTGGCAATTTGGTGATTTTTGTAGCATTTATTCAACACACTAACCTCTTGAGAACAAGGGCTCTGATTGTAATCATTTTTCTTCAAACACGATAATAGGTTCATAATTTCCTGGACACAGGCATTCTCATCACCTCTTTCACTTTTTCCAGACACTCTGTTTTTCAGTTTGAAAGGAAGAATTGCTTGAAATTCCACTTTGCTTTCGGGAAGCCATCCCCTCTTGCTAAAAACATTAGATAACCTCATAGCTAACCCTTAGGTATTGAACAGAACTTCTTTACTACTCGCACTAAATATTCACACAAAGTCTTCAAATAAGATTTAATGAGCTAAATAAAAAACTTATAAGATATAAAAATGTACAAGTATTTACAAAAGTAGTAAGTAATCAGCACAATTGCTCAAGGAAACAGCAGACATTTCTAACCCAGTTCTTTTTTTAATTTTTATGAAGCACAACAACACCAACACCATCACAACAATCAGCTGGCTGAAGCAAAGACAGCTGATATTAATAACCAAAGAGGCTAATAGTATTAGCTCGTGTTGTTATGGTGAGAGTTCACTATCGTCGAGCAAGGGCGAATCCAGGGTGACATGTTCGGCCATAGATAAAAAAATGGTTTCAAACACAAAAACATGGTTCGGTCAATATCTCCTTTACCTTAAAATAGGCTCCCAAGTCTAAGCTTATAATGAACGTCACGAGATTGTAATGCTAAAAATTGCTTAAACAGCTGATTCCCTATATTTAACTTCGGATATCAACTGTGTACCGTAAGTAATTTCGAACATTTTAATTTCATGAAATAGAACGCCTCATATAGAATAGAAGCAGGCGTCGGTTCGGCATATCTTGTTTCTTCGTCACCTTTAGAGTCATCTTTTCATGGCCTCACGCGGAAAATGGTTTTCGAGGGGAACGTTTCAAAACGTTCCAGAACGGGGTGTGTACCAGAACGTCTAGGCTGTGTTGGGTTAAAGTCAGATTGGGTTAGTTTCGGTTAATTTTGATCATGTTAGGCTTGGTAAAGAGTTTATTCTGGGTTAGACAATTCTGCACTGGACGTTTAGAAACGTACCCTTGTCAAATCAGTTTTGCGCATGGCAAAAACTATTTCACGTATTTGAACATAGAAACGATACCACCTTTAGAAACTTTTCTAGATGTGCCAATAATGCTCTCTAGGGGTACAGATGACAAATTAAAAAATAGCCTTCTATGCTTTATTACATTAGAGAGAATGCAAGAGAATGAGCAGTTATGAACGAGAAATTCGGCACAGTGTGACTGACACCTGAAGCGCCAGCGAACACACTTCAGCCCTGATCGAAAGTGCTCGGTAATCGAGTATTCACATTCGTATGCGCTCCATTGGCTCCATTCATTGTCGGTTTCACAGAGAGTTACCAAAGGCAATTCGCATTCACCAAAGATCACGTTGCTGCAGTGTGACCATGTCGCTGAATAACTTTGTCGCTCTTCACTGAAACCTTGTCATACTCTTTCAAATGTTTATATATATATACATAAAATTAATTTATTTAATTTCAATATATGTACATATATTTAAATAAATAAATTATATATATATACATATATATGTATATATATTTAAAATACAACGATGTCTTGTACATATATATATTTATATATAGTGATAAATACGAGTCAACAAGTCTACATTTCATCAAAAATCCGTCAATAACTCTACCTCTCGCGTAGACTTATTGCCGTAGACTTATGGCCGGTTTTTCAGATAAATTCTTGTCAATAAGTCTACACGGGTTCACGTAGACTTATTGCCGTTGGCAATAAGTCTACACGAACCCGCGTTTATAACTGCATTCCTGCCAACAACATAAAATAAAAATCACAATACCGTCTGTGATGATTTTGTAATGATTTAATTTCCCTTTAATTTAATTGCCTTTTAATTTTAATGTTCGACCACTGTTAGTATTTTGGAAAGAAATTTAACTATAAATTTGTACCATATTTTAAATAGACATCTTGAAATAATATTGGCAGTGTATAGTATGACAGAATTTACCATCTGTGACATGTGGTACTGAAGCAATATGCAGTTAAGTGCAATATGTAATGGGGTATATATATTTTTTAATCCTATAAAAGTAACATAATATACAAAGTAATCGCACGGATAAGCAGTTATAACCCGATTCAAATCATAAGGCCCAGTCTGTCCGTAAGACTAATGTTAATTTTAGCATTGGGCTTTTGGGCGGTGTGGGCCTTAAGTTTTGAAACCAACTATATCTCTTTCATCCACCAGCTCTCACCCGAGACCAGAGAGTGTGCTTTATTTTCCCGCCTTCCGCCCAAGCTCGTAAACGTCGCGACGAACATGGCGGTGCTATATGGTCCCGCCATCCGAGACAAACAATCAATCTTTAATTCATTCGCTCGAACACTGTTGATTTCACTACAACAGACTCTCAATGGTCAGGGAAATATGGGCTCCCCTAGTAGCCTTTGATGGCCAGACGTCCCGTTTTTTTATGGACGTGCGCCGTTGTCCCAGTGAACTTTCTCGGGTCGCGATTGGACCAGTTTTTGTGTTTTTTTTTACCAAAATACTTTTAAAGATTAATTTTTATTTTTATTAATCTTTAATACATTAGCTTTGAACATTTTGATTTAATCGTAGTTTTTAAACATCCAAGTCAGGGCCGTAACAACCACCGGGGCAACCGGGGCACCGCCCTGGGGCCCCCAAGTGAAGGGGGCCCCGAAGGGCCGGCGGCCGAGGGAGCATAAAACCAGACCCGACCCCGACCTCCACCGTTCGTAATATTTCCGGAAAACGTGATTTTACCTTAGTTTACATCAGTGAAAAGGTGACTAGTTTAAACTGCTTTGAGACCGGATTTTTTCCTACAACTGTTTTATTTGGCCATGTTGACTTAATAATGTAATAAATGTTTTAGAACCAAAGGTCACATAAACTGTGGTATAAGGGATTAGAAGTCTTTGGGGGATTAGTATCCAATGATTGGGGGTTATAATTTATGAACTAAACCTGAATGATTCAATTTAATTTCAGTTTCATTCTATGATTCAATTTGTGCCCATAAAATTTCTCAGCTGCATTGCCACGGAAATTTACCAGCTTGTGAATCCAAACAATAAAAAGATTTTAAAAATATTGTATGGTTTTGTTGTATTTTACCCTCAGTTAAGTCCCCAAACAATATATTCTTTATTTATTATTCGTAAATCAAGTTTATTATGAAAAACTAAGTACTTATGGCCTGTGAAAAATTGTAGAGGAAATTAAAAATTATTTTAAGTTTCACGCACGCACGCACATGCTTGACTAAGATATGGGGGGCCCCGCCAGCCAGTCTTGCCCCAGGGCCCCCTATAAGTTAATGCGTTACGGCCCTGATCTAAGTTAAAGTTTTCTGCAATGCAAATTAACAATTGAAAAAGTCAACTTAATTCAAACCCCATTCGGTCAATTTGACATCGAAGTATCTGCAATTTTTCTCAGTTAGTCGGCAAAATCTGGGGTTTCTCGTCAGGATCTCGCAATTTCTCAATTAACGTACAGTTCATACGTTCCACATATAGTCAGGGGCCTATCATTTCTGAATATAACCTATATCTGTATTCCTCGTACCCTTATTGATTCTCTTATTTAGCTTTGCTGGGTAATACTCAGTTTTACCATTTAATCCCATTCCTACATTAAAAATCAATGTCTATATGTTTAAGCACTTATTTTAATACTCTATACAATCTTTGTGTAACATACTAAAATACTCTTGGCGGAAGGCTGAGTTTGAAGCAGCTGTGAATTACTTTCCTTATGTTTAGTGATTTGTTTACTTGCTATCACAACATCATGACAGCCCATGAGGCAAAATGTTAAAATTTAAAACTTCGAATTTGCTTTTTCACGTAATTATATTTTAATTGGTTAGGGGACCCGTATAGAAAACTTATTTGAGCTATGAATAAGTTATTTTTCAGCATAAGAAGAAGGAAATCCTAGGAGCCGATTTTGAGTTAAAATTTTGATTACAATAAAGCAAACTGTAATGCAAACATAGTTTATATAAAAGTATAGGATTAATTTAAAGAATAAAATGGCAATCAGTGCAAAATTTTTCTTGAGTTTTTTTGGAACTTGTTTAAATCTTCCAATATCAAATAAAAAATACTTTACCAGGTTGAACGGTAAAGCAAAGAAGAGCATGCAAGTTTCAACGGTATATCGGTTGAATTTACTTTTGTAAAGTGTCTAAAAACCCACAAAAAGATCCTATTTTTCAAACATGTTTCAGGGGAGCATGAACATGTTTCATGTATCATGTTGGGGGAGGGGCATGTTTTGCGGGGGTGGGCCGTACCCCTTCTCTGCCCACGCCTACCGGAATTAAGCTTCCCGTTTTAATTGTTTGAAGTTCTAGTCTCCTTAGGTATTAGGGAGTTTTTGCAATACACGGTAAAACGACACGATAAACGATAAGCGGTTAAATCAACAGATTTTCTCCATTTAGCACAATGTTAAAAAATACCGTTTGACGTTTATCGTATTGCTTTACCGTGGATGGCAAAAACTCTCTATTATCGCTGTACTCGTTTCTCTTACTCTAAATGGCGCGCAGCAGTGTTGTCACCCAGGACCATTATCACCGCATAAAGCGCGCCAAATCCAAGGCTACGAGGAGCGACACACGGGTTGCGTTGAAGCCAATGCAGGGCTGCCCTGCTGGCCACGGTGCGGCGGCAATGGCGGGAAACAGCCCCAGGGCCGGCTCAAGAGTTTTGGGCGCCCTAGGCGAAAGTATCGTTTGGCGCCCCCCCCCCCCCCACTTTTCAACAGTTCAGTAAAAGGGTACATTACTATCAGGGCTAGTTACAAAACTTATATACCATGAAAAAATTCAATTACTGAAACATTCGAGTTTTTATTTAAATTTTGCACTAAAAATTATTTTTACTTGTGTTATTAATTAAACTTTCTTGAGTTATTAATTTTTGATAAGTACTTGTGTATAAACGAAACGAGAAGAAACTTGTAATATAATAGATGAATTACAATTTTTTCGCCTAATTCCTTGTTATTTTCTCACGAGATATTGGCATATTATTATTATAATTGTTTTTAAGTTCGAATAAAGTTATAAATCGATTCGTCCTATAATAAGATTTGAAGAATTTGTTAATTAATATATTTTAAGATGACATTTTTTACTTCGTTATTTATTACTTTATAATTTTTGGGAACAAATTGTTTGATTTGTTTAGTATCTACTACCACGGTGAAACCGCAGATGGAATAAGGGTGTGAGTTGCTTGGGGCCATTGGAGTCGAGGCGTAGATTACTGCACATTCCCTTATCAATTTTACTTACTTTAAAGAGAAAATACTAAACAGCCAAGAACAGACTTTTTCAATACACTATGTAATGAAACGGTTCAAGGTATAGTTCAGTACGGTTCAAGGTATAGTTCAGTACGGTTCAAGGTACTGATTATGACTTGTTAATAACATGGGTTTCCATGTTATTAACAAAATAAAAACGAAACAAACCAAAAGTAATGTTACAATTAATTGTAAATTTCCGGCTCCTACAGTTTTACTGTACTTCATTCAGGAGACTGTACAGTCTTCAACAGACATAATACCATTTGAGAAATTGTTCTCATAAAATGAGGCTTTATAGAATTGAAATGGAATTGTTTCTTGGAAAAAAATTAAATAATATTTTTCTGAGTATAGGCACTTAGATATATAAATAAAATATGATTTCAACAGTTTATCAAAAATAATATAATAATATACGGCTGAAACAATTAAAACAAATCTTAGGCAAGTTATTGAGAACAATAATTTACAAACAAAAACATATTACTTGCCAGCATTAGGAAAATGCTGGATTACAGAGGACCGGTCTCGAAATTCGGCTGTCAAGATAATAAGAAACCTAAACTACTGTATAACGGCGAGGGCGCCTAACACTCTCAACACTCCCTGAATTGAGTATTGAGAGCAGAGAATGTCGCATGCTTAGTATTGATATATAATCGTAAGTTTGGAAGGATGTTATTTTCCACTATTGGAGATAAGTTTATAGTTGAAAGTGTTGAAAAAAGTAACAAGCAGAGCATGTTCCCGCGAGCTATTCCCAAACGATAAACTTATAATTTAATAAAATGTAAATATAAATTGAACTTTAGGCTACTTTTATGACTTTCCTTCCCAAACTAAAAGTGTTTTATTTGCGCCTTCCTTTTATGAAAAAACGGGGCCGCTCGGCGCCCCTCAGGCCCTGGCGCCCTAGGCGGCCGCCTAGTTCGCCTATATGGTAGAGCCGGCCCTGAACAGCCCGCTTACTAATTACCACATACCTCAATTATTAAACTGACTATATAAATCTGAGTGTTTTTGTTAATTAATTTTAGTTAAAGACACTTAATTTCGGTTTCATTACAAAAAAATCCGTTAAACACAATTACTAGGCTGTTAAAGGAAGCACGAAGCAGGAGTTTTCATTGGTAATTGGAATTTTTCATTTTTTCTCTTAATATTATCAACTCAAATATGGCTTACGAGGTATTAAACGGTCGAGAATTTAAAGGGACACAAATGTCTTATCTTTTATTATTTTAATTCTATTCCGACAGCCATAAGGGTAATTAATGTGAGCGTAGTTTTCCTACGTTTAGTTCTTTAACTTGTGAATTTATTAAACGTAGCATAAATGTGATTAAAAGTTCAAAAATACAATGATGAATGTGAATCATGCATTTATTTTAACATCCAATTTGTATTTTATTTTAGCCAACAACTAGATTTTAGTGAACTCGTTATCGAAAAATTGAAAAAATATAAATATGATTATTGTTACAAATATTCTTACTGAATATGATAAAACTTAGTATTGATAATTCGAGTATCTCTTACGAAACAAAGATAAAACGTTTATTTTGATAAAAACTTAATATTTTGTCCATTATGCGTGTTATTTAAGTGATCATCGACCTATATAGCTATTCTAACTTTGACCTTCCGTAATAAATAATAAAATTTTGTATTTATAAGAATGAATTACGCCATTTGTTAGAAAATTTAATTTTCTTTCAAAACGCCATCGGCGAACATCATGGGTTTCTAAGTTGGGCGTCAATTTGTTATCGAATTAGTGCGCGTCGCTTATTCCCCATTAGTTCAGGAGCTGAGAGGGGTTGAGCAATAAGCATGCATGAAAGGGTGACGCAATATTTTTTTCGATTTTAGTAATATTGACAGAAGTGATGAAAATGACGTATGTCACCTATTTATCAGTTGTCGATATCGGGGGGGGGGGGGGAGGGGGCACACAAGGCGGGGGGCGCTATGCGTTAAAACGCAGATATCTCTAAAATTTTAAATGATAGAACATTGGTTATGTATTTAATTACAATAATGAGGTAAACAATAATGATCATTAGGAACGAGGTCGAATGATCATTATTGTTCACTATGATGACTAAAATCATCATATCATGAATATGATCACTATCTTATTTAAGGAGCGAGAGTCATAGTTTTTATCGTGAGCATAGCCACGGGCAACTGCTAGTAATATAATAATCCAGGCATCCAGGCACACCTAATATTGAATGAAATGAAATAATCCAAACAAATGTTCATTCCTGCTTCCTCATATAAGTATTTTAGAAAATAACAAATAAACAAAAGTTGTCCACTGATCACAGTTAATTACAACAAGCGGAAACGATTAGTTTTGACCAGCTATGTATATTTGTAGGCATCGGTGACCCTGAATTGATTTATCTAAAATTGTACGTTGTCTTGACGTTAGCCCTGCACAGGCCATGCACGGGAGCACGGCTGGCTTGACAAATAGCGAAAATAAGGATTCGGTAGGTAGCCGAATCGTTTCGATTGACCGACGAATTTGAAGTAGGAAAGAATGTTTAATATCACGAATCTGGGTTCGTTCTGTAAAGAAAATTAGCTAACTTAAAATGTATACCGATTAAATATTTATAATAACGTTTAAGAGATCCGTATTAAATAATTAAAAAAAATTCAACAATCAAAACGCCAAATTGTTCTGGTCATAGTTTTTTTTAATAAGTATTTCTTCCTCCTTGCCCTCAGATATTGCAAATTGGTTATTGCGCATAGCAAGATGTCATGGTAACCGTAATTGAAGGTTCTATTCTGCGTTGTGAATACAGAACCAGAACCACAGTCTGTCTTGAACGCGACAACAAGGGGGCTGCCGTGTGAAGAAAGACAAGTCGATAGCAATAGTTTTGCGAATCTGAGAAAATACGCAAACATTTCAGTAAACCTACTGTATCTTTTAAAATATTTAACTGATATTGTTGTATCCACCGGGCATGCCATTTCGGACCATACGCGAGGAATCGTGTGCTTGCCATCTTAATTAAGTCATGCCTTTTTTCAGCCATTCTCCCCACTTCGTACGACTTCGCAGCCCCTTCTCCTCCACATAAGAATTGTGTTTAGGGAGTGTTTAAAAGGCAACTTTCAAACATAGCAAGTTTAATTTTCAAGTGATTTTAATTTCTAAAAGTGTAAAGGAAAAAATTCGCCACTGTTAAAACTAAAAAAATAACCTCAAAAGCTGCCGCCCTTTAAAAATTTGCCGCTCTGGGCTGCAGCCCCTAAAGCCCCCCCCAATCCACTACTGCCTCCTCCCCCCTGTTGGCGACTACCCGGGAAATAGGCGACATGCATGTTTTATATACCCACAGTCAATGTTACAAAGACAAACAAAAATATTTGGTCAAACTTATTTACGACATTCACAATGTAATTATATTTCGTTAAAAAGAAACAGTCTAACTATATACATAATTTTATAACAACTCGTTTATTATAGTACGTGTGGTTAGCGTAAAAACCGTGCACTTTTTGATACAGCTTAGCCACTTGGAATGTGTATAGAAGATACCTGTAGAAGTATTTTTGTCCGAAGATCCAACCTTGAATTCGTGAAGAACACCCCCATATCAGCCATTAAAGATGGCCGCCATTACATTCATAAATTGCTCTATAACTCCGGTAACAGTTTTCCGATCTTGATAAACCTTTTTTTTAGAGATAATTTTAAAAATTAATCTTTTTTGCATTTAACATTTTTTTCTAAAGTTAATAGTTTTCATTGTATATTTGAAAAACGAAATTTTCCATTTAACCCCATGGGAAAGTCTTAATTCCTCAATAAAATGCGTTTTGAAGGGCTCAACAAGGCTATGGCTATATTTAGAATATTCTCCAGGTTGAAAACTTATACGCACAGAAATTTTATTCCAATAGGTCAACTATTATCAGAATAATGGCCTCAAAAAAATATACGGACAGGCTATTTTCCGAGTTAGCCTAGTTTTTTCGGTATTTTATGGAGTAACAAAACTATTATTGAGGTGAAACCTGAATAAAAATGAAGGAAAATAACTAAACGACCGAGAAAAATTGATCATAATAGTATAATTCTAGTTTTTCATCCATTTTGAAGGTCCAGTTGGTGAAAATTTACGCTAACCACACGTTCTATTACTCTAGATAAGACCGCGGATTCAATCACCCTTATTGTTGGCTGTATTTTTGTGATTAAAATTACGTTTTAATTGATGTTCTACCTTTCTCGTTTTTTATCCACGCTGGAAGGGAGGTTAAAAATAGCTCTTACCCGCACCGAAATGCGGGCCCTCTACGCCGCTCGCTCAAGAGAGCAAAGCGACGAGCAGGGGTCTCCACAGGGCCGGATTTACGATTTTGCCGCCCATGGGCCCAAAGCATGTCGCCGCCCCTCCTCCCAAACGTGACGATTTTCCAGAACTCACCATGCGTGATTCGGAGGGGGGGGGGCACTTGCTCCGCCCAATAATTTGGGATTACAATTAATCAGCTAAACCTGAATATCGTTTTACATTTAAAACACAATAATATTTGTGATTATGTATATGTCTGCTGATGCCAGCTGGCGAAAGGCCTCTCAGAATAAAATTATACAAATATTGTGGTGTTTTCCAAAGTTATATAAAATTCGTTAACAACACTGAAAAATTTATTTAATTTGTGGCCAAAAAAATGTCATGGTCGCATTGCCGCGGTCTAAAATTCTCTCGATTGTTTCGCCGCGATCATCTCTCTGCCAGTTCGGGGCTACTAAAGCTTCATTATCGCCTTCTTTTTATTTCGGCCGTTTCATAGTGTCTCGATTATCTTCTTCCTTTTAAGAAAACTTCACTAAAGTCGGGAAAAAGTAATGAATTTAAACATTTGGTCGGGAATTTCGATATTTGAGTTAGAACGAAACGAAATATAGCCGTTTTCATTGTTGGTATCGTCATCGCGTCCGGCAAGTCTCTCGATCTAATCACAACAAACAAATATTTCGGTAATATTGTGGCCGGAAATCAGTCGTTTAAATCGCAACTGGAAAATCTCTCGGTAGTTTTGCGGCCGGAAAATTGCCTGCTTGAATCGCCGCCGACATGCAGATCTCTTAGTCGCATTGCGGTTGACTCGTCACTCGCTTTTTTCGCGATCGTCGCACATATTGGTCATGTCGTGGCGGAAAAATCGGTCGTTTTACAGCGATTGGCACACATGTATATTGGTAATTTTGTGGCAGACAATCTGTCGCTCTTTTGAAGGAGCTATAGTCATCATGACTGATTTCACTGATAGTGATTGTTTTTAAATAGTCGGGAGATGTAAGAAAAAAGTCGAA
Source organism: Flexamia atlantica (assembly GCA_035578135.1). NCBI lineage: Eukaryota > Metazoa > Arthropoda > Insecta > Hemiptera > Cicadellidae > Flexamia > Flexamia atlantica. The sequence goes on along the minus strand of JAQJVK010000004.1, from coordinate 7,233,885 downwards.
AAAAATATATGTGAAATCTGGTAAACAACCTGCTTGGGTTTTGCGGCAACTGGCAAATTTACAGGTCATATTACGGCAATAACAGCTCATGTTTAGGCTCTATCGTGGCCTGCGAACATGGGTTGTTAGAAAAAACTCTTAGTCGTATAGTGGCCGTAAATCGGTCGGTTCTATAGCGGTCGTCAAACCAGTCAGTTGTATTGCATGCGAAAAATCTCGATCGTGTTTTGAGACAAATACCTCAAATGTTTGCAGCTGACGAATCTTTGGTAGTATTACAAAACAAATCTTTAGAATTTTTAGCGATCGGCAAAATTCCGGCGGTCATTTCGTGGCAATAAAGTCTAACGGTTGTATCGCAGCCGGTAATCTCGGTTGTATCATAGTGGGCGTAATAATTAAATCTGTTGGTGGTACTGTATCGCAACCACGTTAAACTCTCAAATGAAACTGTTGGTAAAACTCGGACATTTCGCGGCCGTCATTTCGCATATATTTTTTACAAAAATAACAAACATATTGCCCTCCTCGCCCCTCCTTATGATCCAATTCCACCATTACCCCGAATAAACTCAGCGCCAGGGCCCAGGCCAATAAAATAAGCTTTCGCACCTTTGAGTACATCGACTGCCGCCCTTCCGCGCCAGTGACGTACTACGCAAAATAATGGTGTGTTTTGATTTAAAAAAATTACTCCTCTCTGGACTTTTTATAGTTAATATTAGTTTATAAATCTGATAGAAAACAAAAAAAAACATAAAACGTTCTACATTATTTTAGCAAATTTTTAACTGGCCTTCAAAATTTGCCGCCCCTAGAAAGTTGCCGCCCTGGGCCCGGGCCCATGTGGCCCATGCCTAAATCCGGCCCTGGATCTCCAGCCTCTGACAGACAGAGCATTAGTGTAGAGGCCCCGCCTCGAGGCTCGAGGCGGCTTGGAGCGTAGAGAGTTGTCTGTACGTCTCCTTGGGCATACCTGCTAAAAAAACCCCTCTCGTGCTGTCACCACATCATTGCGATCGACCCGGGCGTCTGCTCATTGCGACATCGCATTGCGTGGCCTCTGTCCCTTTCAGGACTCCGCGCTGCTGTCCCTTTCGGGGCTCCTCAGTTGGTGTTCAGCCGTTCTTCTGCTGTCCTCGGTTCTGGGGTCACTCGAGACAACCGTCTGTCCTCTTCTGGCGCAGGACGGACATGACAAAGTCAGCCACTGCGTTCCAGCTGACACTGCCCTGCAGCATCTTCCCCACGATGTTGCACGGGGTCAAATGACCGCCGACCGAGTCGGCGAGGACAGTCCATTCTTCGTCAAAGCGACGGTACACGAAGAAAGTGTGATGCACGTCGTCTCCGTCGTGTCCGCAGTACTTGCACCTGAACGAGTCGACCTTGCCCATTCGGTGGAGGTACAGACGGAAGTAGCCATGACCTGTCAGGAACTATGGGTGAGGTAAAAAGTTCACCTCCCCGTGGTTGCGGCAAACCCACGGCTCCAGGTTCCTGATGAGTCGCCATGTCCACCTTCCGGTCGTGTCTTCGTCCCATCGACGCTGCCAGGCGGCCATTGTTTGGCCACGGGCCAGCTCGGCAGCCTCTTCCCGATCCATCTCGGGAGCACGCCCCCAGATGATCTTCTTCTCATGCGCCAGCAGGTCGATTGGGATGACTCCCGCAATGACCAGCACCGCCGCCTGCGAGACCGTGCGGTACGAGGACGCGACCCTGAGCGCGCCGCGTCTCTGCACCGCCAGCATGCGAGTCTGGTATTTCTTCATCTTCGTCGCATCTGCCCAGATCTCCGCTCCGTAGAGCATGATGGCCTGTGATGTCGACAGCAACAGCCTCCGTTTCCCCTGACTCGGTCCTCCGATGTTGGCCATCAGTCTTACGAGGCAGGACGTCACTTCGGCCGCCTTCTCAAACACGCTTCTGATGTGGTCCCAGTAGGTGAGCTTGTTGTCTAGCACCACCCCCAGGTACCTGGCCTATATTTCTCGTTAAGATATCTGCGCTTTTAGGCATAACGCCCCTCGCCATGTTTACCCCCCCTCCCCCCATGTTATCGACCGCCTGGGAGATAGGCGACATACGTCATTTTCGTCACCTCGGTCCATATTACAATAATCAACACAAATATTGCGTCTCTCTTTTAGACTATATTGCCCATGCCACCTTTCGGCTCGGCTTCCCCACTGCGAACACATATTTTAAATATGTAAAATCACTGCCGTTGAACAGGAGAGGCGGGCGGATGACGCGGGCGGGCATCTGCGCCAATTGACCTGAGACACGTAGTCGGGCATTCCTCAACTGCGCTACCTATTCCAAGTAGCCACCAGATACGTCACTAAACTGCACGAAGTGACGGCCCTCTTTGACCGTAGAATTCTTAGAAGTGAGCCTTTAAAAATTTGTCAAAGCCAAAGCCCAAGTCATCTGTAGAGAATGCATTCATTATTGATTCTATGTTTTCTAAAAATGGAGAAAGTACTCAACAGCTATTTTTTTAACTGAGGTGGTGTATTTAAGTTTTTAATGAAAATAAATTATTAAAATGTACAGATCACATTAATAAACATAGAATGTACCTTTTTTGGGATTAGGAAAATATCATGGCTTCAAGACGACGACAAAAGTTCATATTCTTTAATTGCATTCGAGAAAAAAAAAACATAGCAATATGGGGTTTTTTAAAGTACTCTCGTAGTTTTTCACAATAAATAACTCTGAATAGAACGGAAAAAATAAATAAACTATAAACCGTATTTTAAAATTAAATCCCGTTGCTGAGAAATAACTAACACAGTAATCATCTATCTTCTTCTATCTTCTATCTATCTTATATATATTATACTATTAAAAGAATTTCTGGGATTTTGTACAAATCGACCCCTAGAAATTAATTTTTCTACACATATTTGGTATCAAATTAAAGCTATTACTCTCTAGATGTTCCTTTTGTGGGTTTGGAAAATATCCCATGAAACGCCTTCACGCAGGAGGCTTTTGAAACTTCAGCGAAAGTGCTACTATCTGTGATAGAACCTATGCACTTTTTGAAATTCACATTTGTTCGTAACAAAACAGATGATCAAGATTAGAAATAGTTCCAGAGATATGCCACAGAATGCAGAACAAGCAAATGTCATTATGATTTTGATTTCTTAAAATACTGAAGTTTTGTTAAGACAACAGATAATAAGGAAGAGTATTTGCTATATTGAAACTGAGACCAACGGTCTGTATATAAACATCTTATTTACTGTATTTCTTTTTTTAAAAAGGAAACTTAAAAAGGAAATTAAGTAAATAGGAGTTGCTCTGGAGATGGGATTTTATAACAAACTATTAACAGTGAAGACACATTGATACATGCTTCAACAAATTGATGCATGTTTCAACGTTTAGAGCTTTAAAATATCAATATTAGTTTAATGTTAACCTAAAAAAATACAAGTTTTAAAACACATTATAAATTTAAAACCTGTATTTTGTAATAATATAATTGGAATGGGAGGATATTGAAGTCTTAACATATTGTTATTAGATGAAAATAGTTAGGTTAACTATTTTACTCGATTTTGAAATGTACCAATAACAATATGCCTAAATTAATGAAGGATTTTCATAGAAAGTTATGTTATTTGCTTAGGTAAATATATGAAAAATATGTATTTAATTTAAGATGCAAAACAAAAAGCGGGTCTGTTTGAAAATTTAATTCTTTGGCCGTTATGTGTGTTGAATAATTTGTTTTAACGGCGAATGGCTATTTAATAAATGTTATTTAGAGTATAGTTCATCAGTAAATCAGTTAACTTTCCATCTTCTTACCGATAGTTGTTAAGACCTTACAAAGATGAATGCAAGAAACTTACGCGTTGACGTTGTGTATAATTAACTCTAAAACAGAGACATGAAGATGCGCCAAGCAATGAAAATCCATATAAACTAACCCCCATTTAATGTGGAATGAATGCTGACGCTTTGTCGAAATATCCAAATGTAGAACTACGTGGACACTTTTAAAGCCGACGAAATAAATGAACTTCTCAAATTCCATGAGGAATTTCTTACCCAAATTGAAGTTTCGAGTATAAAGTAATAAGTTATTTTTAAAAGTTTTCCCCGATGAGAAGTTTAATTACTGCCAGTTTTATTCCAGTGCTATGACATAAAAAAATTAGTAGGTAACTAAAAAAATCAGAAAGTCACACAGTTCATCATTGGAAGGCATTTTACGCTGCAAAACTCCATACATAATCGACATGAAACTAAAGCCTATTTTACCAAGACGTTATTATAAATCACGAAGTGACGTAGGCTGCTAGTTATCATTATTAACTTAATGATGCATTTATCAATAAATTTTTATGATTCGTACATTTTGTTTTTGTGGTGCCATGATTTCGGTAAAGAAGTAAATCATATATTATTTCGAGGTTCCCTGAAAGAAAATGTTAGTCTTCCAAATGATTTTCTATGAATTCATGGTAATACGACTACAATTAAAATGTAAATAGGACCTATGAATGTACTGCAATAAAAATCCAGCAATTCAAAAACACACTTAAATTGCTGGCGTGGAAGCCAGGTGTTTTGCCGTACTTTGGTATACGCCCGTGGTATGATGACACGTAATCAAGAACATTCTTTCTGCCGGCAACTGGGTCGCCGGATTTGTATCCCCCGGATTTGTACCCCCCAGAAAAAACGCTACGACATTTTGACGTCACAGGAGGGGGGGGTATAATTCCGGCCGCGAACTTTTAGGACGAATAAATTATTATGTATTTTAATCAACTGACATTTCGGGGTTGGCAGAACAGTTGCATAATTGATATGAATCCAATTAAACCTGGCTCCTTAAGTCCTACCCCGGATTTGTACCCCCGTGATCAAATTCTTAAGTCCGACTCCGGAATCGTACCCCCCCGTGGCCAAATCCTCAAGCCTCCCCTGTGCTCAAATCCATTTTTGACCGACCATGGAAATATACCGGAAATATACAATATTCATTGTTGTTGTTGGCTTTTTTAAATAGTTCTCGTAAATCAACGGCTGTTCGTTAAATCTACTATATATTTGTCAAATACCACTCATTGGAAACATCGTACAGCCCAAACTACTTGACCTAGAACCTTGAAACTTTGCATGGATGTTCCTCTTAGGGCGTAGACATCCGCTAAGAACGGATTTTACAAAATTCGTAGTATAAAGGGGTTTTTGGCGAGGCCGAAGTTTTCAAATTTTCCCATTTAAAAGTATGTTGGGCGATTTTTGTTTGCATTTTTAATGTTCATAAAACAATCAGCTGGTAGTTAGCTTCGGAAATGTATACGTTGATACAGATGATAATAAATTGATTTCTTTGATCATGGCTTCATTGATTTTTGTTGATTTGTTTCAAGGACATAATTATGTACTATGTAAAAGTTACATTTAGTTTAGATAAAATCCACCATTAATTAGTTAAGTGGCACCATCTATATTTCGGTAGCGGGAGTTACGCAGTTTTAAACGTGAAGAGCATACTGCCTTTTGTGGCTGAGTCTAAATCCCGGTAAGATGGAAAGAGAAAAGAACAGTGCTCATTATCTGGTACCATCTTTTTAGGCAGCGGGAGCTATAGTTATTTCCTTAGGCCGTCCTTCATGTTTTTAATTACAATCATGCCAGTTACAATAATTTGGCAAATTCCTTTTTCATCTAATTCGACGGTGTCCCGGCTTTTCACGGAAAAATAAATGCTGCAATCAGTGGTTGATCTTAAACTATTCCTACCCGTCCATATTTTAAGTTAAAAACTAAGTGAATCGAGTTTGAAATACTGCCCACGGATAGCACCATAACTGTTTCGAACATTCAGCCCTTTACTGTACTTAATTGATACCCTACTAGGCAATCCAGGGACGTAATGGTAAATGTACAAGGAAGTACCTTAAAATCGACACATTTGGTGTTAAAATCGGTCCGGCCGTTTTCGAGTTATAACGATGAAAAGAAAACCTTCATTATCTACTGTGGTATCCTACATCCTACTGGTATCTACATTTTATCCTACATTCCGCCATAAAACAAACATATCTCTACATGACATATTCCTTGATATAAATATTTTCTATTCAGCCCTCTAGATTCTTCATATCAAGGTTAGACGATAATTTTTATCGTGAGCGAAGCCACGGGTTCTGCTAGTACCTAATATTAGTGTTATTCGTTTTTTGTAAGTTCGTTCGTTATTAGTGTGTAATTATTAGCCTTTAATTAGGCTAGAAAATCTGTCAATAATACCTGATGAACGTATTTGATAAAATATTGTTTTGAATATCTAAATTTCATTATATATGTTTCACGTTTATGGACTCGTATTCCGTTGGATATGGCCATGGGGGTTACAGAGCGGGGGGAGGGGATACAATTCCGGGGTCGGACTTAAGAATTTGACCACGGGGGTATACAAAGTCGCGGGGTACAAATCCGGAGGCTAAAAATCCGGGGGTTACAAATCCGGGGCAGGACTTGAGGTTTGGCAACGGGGGGTTATTCATTTGAATTGATAGTGGAAATATTTTTTGGGAGTGACGTGTCTATCCGAAATCTGATTCAAATTATTAATACCTCTAATGAAAATAAATTAATTATTAGGCGTGTTACAAGAAACCAACTTTGGATCATTTTTAGAAATTTATACACAAGTTTATGATTAAATTTGAATTTTTGAATCAAATTTTTTAATAATCTTAGAAAGAGAAAATCATTTTTAAATATTCGAATCAAAATGATCAATTGCTGAAACGAACTAAAAAAATATAGCAAGTATTTAAGACGGGAACAAAAATTGTACTCAATTTATGATCTGTGATGTTAATCTTTTTAAATGAAATAAGTTTCGTAAAAAAATAATTTTTTTGAGATGGAGCTAAAAAACTATCTTTTACTCGTCAGATTTATTATATCGATAGTTTTAATTTAAGCTGTTAAATTACTGTGTGTTTGGGATGTTTAGAATGTGTGGTTAGGATGGAAACAAACTGCATGCAACAATTCAAACGAGGGATATATACAAAAATATTACAATATTTTATTTTCAAAGACTATGAGAAATTTGGAGCTGAGTTTTTATGTTTGCATATCTCTAAAACGAAATCTTTTTTTAACGGATTGCGCCATTATAAACAGCGCTAAAATAAAGTTATAACTGATGTAACAAAACTACCTCTAAATGTAAAATTATCTTATATTGCGGCTTCAAGATGGCGGTTAAAATTATTACCTGGTCAAAATGTTTTTCGGATACAAAAATTAATGAACTTTTTTAATTACATTCCCCTCCCTAAACTCAAACCCCCATAAAATGTAATTTTCGTTTGCCAATCACTACGGTCTCTTTTGATTATTTAAAAATTTCCCTGATATAAAAAAATCTTCAAAAACCTCACGATTGGTCCATTTTTCCCTTTTCGCTTATTTTGTTTGTCAAATTAATTTCAGATGAACATTTTATAAAGCCCCTTGCAATAATCATGAGGACTCTTATAGAGAATCTTGGTGGCTTATTTTTTTTCATAAGGACGTATTAACTTTTCCAGGAATTAGTCCTTTGTTCGCGATTAAGAAACATTAGCTTGTAATTTATTTCAAAAGGGGGAGGTTGAAAATTACGGTTTATAGGCATTATAATTAAGTGTGAGTAAATTATGTTTTAACGACTAAATTAATTTAATTTAATCACTTTAAGTTTTAATTTAGTAGCCGTTTTATAATTTTATGTGGTGCGTTGACATCCCTAATATGACAGCTAAAACCTCTTTTTTTCCCCTCCGCGCTGGAAGAGATCACTCCTCATTTCACGGTTGTAACTCTTTAAACTCTTTAATTTGTCTTTTTTATGATAGGAAATACTGGGAATTAAAATGATAACGGACTGGCCTTAGTTTCAATAGAGTAGATTCTCTTCCTTACGGTCAGAATTCATTTTTACGTCTGTAAACGTCAAAATTGACCCGTGAATTTTATTAAAACAACGTAAATAAGCCACAGGTCGAATTGTAAGAGAGAATAAAACGGTAATAAAAGACAAAATACAATTTTCATTCCCTTCAATACTGTTAATGCATTTTGTCTTACACTGTGGTATGCGGAGTTCTAATTCAAAAAATGGAGGAGCTGCCAGGCGAATAGACAGGATTTCTTATTTTAAATTATCATTAGCAGCCTGCGTCATGTTGTGACTCAAAGAACAACGTAATTTAATTGGCTTTAGCATCATGTTGGTTATTTATGGTTTCTTAACGTCTTTCAATGAGGAAGTGTGCCTATTGTGAAATGCAGTAACCAAGAATTTCATCATTCTACGCGGAATAACGGTTAATTTTTTTGGTGTACTTTTCGAAATAATTAAACATCTTTCTAAATCAAAGTTTTTATTGTAAATCTGTATATTAATACGCAAGCGGTTTTCTTTTCACAGTCCAACCGCAATAACGGCTGGGCGGATTTCAACGTATAAGGTGTCAAATTAAAGGGATTTTTATGAAGATTTGTTAACAAGTCTCAGAATTTAAAAAAGGGGCGTTACTAAAGTACAGTAAAGGGCTGAAGTTTAGAAACAGTGGCGCTATTCATCGGCATTTGAGCAAGCTCAGTTCACTTTGTTTACAAACTGAACATATGTTCAAGCTCTGAAATAGTTCTACAGGTAAACCACAGATTGCAGCACTTACAATTATTTTTTTGAAATGAAAAGTTTTTTGTTTTTCCAGCTGCTTTGGCTTTCAACAAAAAGATTTATTATGTAGTTTAGGTTATGTTATGAAGTGTTTTTAAAGGGCTTAAACGTTGCAGTTCCCAGTTTTACAATTTAGTTTACGATATCCCAATACATTTCAGCATAGTGTTTTTTGAAGTTTTATTAACTTAAGCCAACTTATTTTTTTATATGGTGCGGTAATGCCAATTAGAAGAGGGCGAACATTGACCGATCGGAGGGAACACGATCGCAACCGCCTAGAATCACCCTCTCGATGTAACATTTCATGCTCCTTCCAACCTCAAACCAATAAAGCTTACAATGTTTTCATCGCGCTGGGTTGCATTTCAAGAATTAAAAGACTGGTAGAGATAATGCGTCATTTACGCGTTGTAGCCACAAAGACAACCTAAAAAGACAGCCGTTCCCTATAATTCCTGATTTTGTGATAACTATCAATATTGCTCGATTTCGAGCTACGTGTTATCTAGTAATGTTGAATAGTCATCAACACATTACCGTAACTCTCACCCTTGAGCACTTTTCGCACTTTTCGCTCTTTCGAAATGTATGTTTTCGCATTTTTCCAGTCGAATGGGCTCATTTTTAGACTTAAAATATGTATAGTTTAGCCCTTATACGCAAAAAGTCGGAAAAACAAAAGATATTCTTATTTTTGGTTAATTTCAGTACCTGATAACACAGTACCATCTCAAAATATGTAAAAAATACGCTAAATAATTTTGGTTCAGTGATATTTTGCCGTAACTCTCGCCCTTGAGCACTTTTCAGGCACTTACGTGTTCAAGACCGTTGTGGGATGGAAATAAGGAACGCCCCCATAGCAATTAATCAATTTATGTGTCGAAATGTATGTTTTCGCATTTTTCCAGTCGAATGGGCTCATTTTTAGACTTAAAATATGTATAGTTTAGCCCCTACACGCAAAAAGTCGGAAAAACAAAAGATATTCGTATTTTTAGTTAATGTTAATGCCAGATAACCCAGTACTATCTCAAAATATGTAAAAAAATACACTGAATAATTTTGGTCCAGTGACATTTTACCGTAACTCTCTTCCTTGAGCACTTTTCAGGCACCTACGTGTTCAAAACCGTTGTGGGATGGAAATAAGGAACGCCCCCATAGCAATTAATGAATTTATGTGTCGAAATGTATGTTTTCGCATTTTTCCAGTCGAATGGGCTCATTTTTAGACTCAAATTATGTATAGTTTAGCTCCTATACGCATAAGGTCGGAAAAACAAAAGATATTCTTATTTTTAGTTAATTTCAGTGCCAGATAACACAGTACCATCTTAAAATATGTAAAAAAATACGCTGAATAATTTTGGTCCAGTGACGTTTTACTGTAACTCAAGCCCTTGAGCACTTTTTGGGCACTTACGTGTTGTAGACCGTCGGGGGCTGGAAATAAGGAACGCCCCCATAGCAATTAATCAATTTATGTGTCGAAATGTATGTTTTCGCATTTTTCCAGTCGAATGGGTTCATTTTTAGACTTAAAATATGTATAGTTTAGCTCCTACACGCAAAAAGTCGGAAAAACTAAAGATTAGTTAATTTTGATGCCAGATAACACAGTACCATCTTAAAATATGTAAAAAAATACGCTGAATAATTTTGGTCCAGTGACGTTTTACTGTAACTCTCGCCCTTGAGCACTTTTTGGGCACTTAAGTGTTGTAGACCGTCGGGGGCTGGAAATAATGTTCGCCCCATAGAAATTAATCAATTTATGATTCGAAATGTATGTTTTGGCATATTTCCAGTCGAATGGACCAATTTGCAGACTTAAAATATGTATAGTTTAGTTCCTATACGCAAAAAGTCGGAAAAACCAAAGATAAGTTAATTTTGATGCCAGATAACACAGTACCATCTTAAAATATGTAAAAAAATACGCTGAATAATTTTGGTCCAGTGACGTTTTACTGTAACTCTCGCCCTTGAGCACTTTTTGGGCACTTACGTGTTGTAGACCGTCGGGGGCTGGAAATAATGTTCGCCCCATAGAAATTAATCAATTTATGTGTCGAAATGTATGTTTTGGCATATTTCCAGTCGAATGGGTTCATTTTTAGACTTAAAATATGTATAGTTTAGCTCCTACACGCAAAAAGTCGGAAAAACTAAAGATTAGTTAATTTTGATGCCAGATAACACAGTACCATCTTAAAATATGTAAAAAAATACGCTGAATAATTTTGGTCCAGTGACGTTTTACTGTAACTCTCGCCCTTGAGCACTTTTTGGGCACTTAAGTGTTGTAGACCGTCGGGGGCTGGAAATAATGTTCGCCCCATAGAAATTAATCAATTTATGATTCGAAATGTATGTTTTGGCATATTTCCAGTCGAATGGACCAATTTGCAGACTTAAAATATGTATAGTTTAGTTCCTATACGCAAAAAGTCGGAAAAACCAAAGATAAGTTAATTTTGATGCCAGATAACACAGTACCATCTTAAAATATGTAAAAAAATACGCTGAATAATTTTGGTCCAGTGACGTTTTACTGTAACTCTCGCCCTTGAGCACTTTTTGGGCACTTACGTGTTGTAGACCGTCGGGGGCTGGAAATAATGTTCGCCCCATAGAAATTAATCAATTTATGTGTCGAAATGTATGTTTTGGCATATTTCCAGTCGAATGGACCAATATCCAGACTTAAAATATGTATAGTTTAGCTCCTATACGCAAAAAGTCGGAAAAACCAAAGATAAGTTAATTTTGATGCCACATAACACAGTACCATCTTAAAATATGTAAAAAAATACGCTGAATAATTTTGGTCCAGTGACGTTTTACTGTAACTCTCGCCCTTGAGCACTTTTTGGGCACTTACGTGTTCTAGACCGTCGGGGGCTGGAAATAATGTTCGCCCCATAGAAATTAATCAATTTATGATTCGAAATGCATGTTTTGGCATTTTTCCAGTCGAATGGGTTCATTTTTAGACTTAAAATATGTATAGTTTAGCTCCTACACGCAAAAAGTCGGAAAAACTAAAGATTAGTTAATTTTGATGCCAGATAACACAGTACCATCTTAAAATATGTAAAAAATACGCTGAATAATTTTGGTCCAGTGACGTTTTACTGTAACTCAAGCCCTTGAGCACTTTTTGGGCACTTACGTGTTGTAGACCGTCGTGGGCTGGAAATAAGGTTCGCCTCATAGAAATTAATCAATTTATGATTCGAAATGTATGTTTTGGCATATTTCCAGTCGAATGGACCAATTTGCAGACTTAAAATATGTATAGTTTAGTTCCTATACGAAAAAAGGCGGAAAAACTAAAGATTAGTTAATTTTAATCCCAGATAACACAGTACCATCTGAACATATGTAAAAAAATACGCTGAATAATTTTGGTCCAGTGACGTTTTACTGTAACTCTCGCCCTTGAGCACTTTTTGGGCACTTACGTGTTGTAGACCGTCGGGGGCTGGAAATAATGTTCGCCCCATAGAAATTAATCAATTTATGTGTCGAAATGTATGTTTTGGCATATTTCCAGTCGAATGGACCAATATCCAGACTTAAAATACGTATAGTTTAGTTCCTATACGAAAAAAGGCGGAAAAACTAAAGATTAGTTAATTTTAATCCCAGATAACACAGTACCATCTGAACATATGTAAAAAAATACGCTGAATAATTTTGGTCCAGTGACATTTTACCGTAACTCTCTTCCTTGAGCACTTTTCAGGCACCTACGTGTTCAAGACCGTTGTGGGATGGAAATAAGGAACGCCCCCATCATAGCAATTAATGAATTTATGTGTCGAAATGTATGTTTTCGCATTTTTCCAGTCGAATGGGCTCATTTTTAGACTTAAATTATGTATAGTTTAGCTCCTATACGCAAAAAGTCGGAAAAACAAAAGATATTCTTATTTTTAGTTAATTTCAGTGCCTGATAACACAGTACCATATCAAAATATGTAAAAAAATACACTGAATAATTTTGGTCCAGTGACGTTTTACTGTAACTCAAGCCCTTGAGCACTTTTTGGGCACTTACGTGTTGTAGACCGTCGGGGGCTGGAAATAAGGAACGCCCCCATAGCAATTAATCAATTTATGTGTCGAAATGTATGTTTTCGCATTTTTCCAGTCGAATGGGTTCATTTTTAGTCTTAAAATATGTATAGTTTAGCTCCTACACGCAAAAAGTCGGAAAAACTAAAGATTAGTTAATTTTGATTCCAGATAACACAGTACCACCTTAAAATATGTAAAAAAATACGCTGAATAATTTTGGTCCAGTGACGTTTTACTGTAACTCAAGCCCTTGAGCACTTTTTGGGCACTTACGTGTTGTAGACCGTCGTGGGCTGGAAATAAGGTTCGCCTCACAGAAATTAATCAATTTATGATTCGAAATGTATGTTTTGGCATATTTCCAGTCGAATGGACCAATTTGCAGACTTGAAATATGTATAGTTTAGTTCCTATACGAAAAAAGGCGGAAAAACTAAAGATTAGTTAATTTTAATCCCAGATAACACAGTACCATCTGAACATATGTAAAAAAATACGCTGAATAATTTTGGTCCAGTGACGTTTTACTGTAACTCTCGCCCTTGAGCACTTTTTGGGCACTTACGTGTTGTAGACCGTCGGGGGCTGGAAATAATGTTCGCCCCATAGAAATTAATCAATTTATGTGTCGAAATGTATGTTTTGGCATATTTCCAGTCGAATGGACCAATATCCAGACTTAAAATATGTATAGTTTAGCTCCTATACGCAAAAAGGCGGAAAAACTAAAGATAAGTTAATTTTGATGCCAGATAACACAGTACCATCTTAAAATATGTAAAAAAATACGCTGAATAATTTTGGTCCAGTGACGTTTTACTGTAACTCTCGCCCTTGAGCACTTTTTGGGCACTTACGTGTGTTAGACTGTTGTGGGATGGAAATAAGGATCGCCTCATCAATATTATTTAAAGAATTTCTGGGATTTTGTCCAGACCAAATCGACCCCTAGGAATTAGTTTTCAACGCATATCTGGTATCAAATTAATGTTATTACCCTCTAGATTTGTCTTTTGCGGATTTGGAAAATATCGCATGAAAAGCCTCCACACACGAGGCTTTTGAAATTTCAGCGAAGGTGCTACTATCTGGGTTAGAACCTGCGAACTCTTTACAATTCACATTTGTTTATAACAAAACAGATGATTAAGATTAGAAATACTTCTATAGATATGCCATGGAATGCAGGGCAAGTAAATGTCCTTATGATTTGTATTTACTAAAACATTGAACTTTTTTTAAAGACAACAGAAGATTAGGAAGAGTGTTTGCTATATTGAAACTAAGACCAACAGTCTGTAATCAACTGAATTTACCGTATTTCTTTTCTTAAAAAGGAATCATTCTTTAATCATTCTTAATAAGACAGGTACCTCATGGAGGACGTCACCCTGAATATGAGTGAAGGATGAGTGTGATGATCGTGATGATAGTGGCGCGATCTTGTAGCCTTGTTACTTAATTAGGAACATAAGTAAAAAGGAGGTGCTCGGAGATGGGATTTTATAACTAACTATTGACAGTGAAGACACATTGATACATGTTTCAACACATTGATGTATGTTTCTACGTTTTGAGCCTTAAAATATCAATATTTTTTTAACGTTAACCTAAAAAATTCAAGTTTTAAAACACATTACAAATTTAAAACCTTTATTAATTAAATGTACTTAGAATCCGGGGTTATTGAAGTGTTAACAGTTAGCCTACCTATTTTAATCGATTTTGGCTGGCAAGAATTGGTTGGAAGGCAAGAACGACAATACAGACCGAATTACTTAAAAATGATTCTATTATGACTGGAAAACTATCCAGTAACTAGATGACTTAGCCATAAAACGTATACAACCGATAGGAAAAAGTTTTTTCAGTTGTGGGCAGATAACGGAATTTTACCGTTAAGTGTTATCCTAAAAAACAATTATTAGCCAAAAATGTTGGGTCAAATTAAAACGTTCGAATATCTATCGTGAAATTATATTTTTAAACAATGATTTCTAACGTAAATAATGAAAAATGTTAAGCAAATCTTTTTGGTGATACAATTCAGCCAATATCATTCTTATTTAATCCCCAACATTTGAAGCAGTAAATAATGCAATTTAAGACACCGAACGAAGAATAACAGAAATCCTAGACAACATATCGCCGTGAGAACATAAGTCAGGCGAGGACTTGCCGATCTCGCCACGATTAAATCTCGAGTAAACCAAACCTTGGGTTTAAGTAACATTACTATCTGTTTTTATAATTAAAATCAGCTGACTCTGGGGATAGATTATTCTGGGTAGCGATGATGACAGATTGCAGGCCACGGTTATATTACTTAAAATGACTATTACGGTAGCCATTGTCTACCATGGGCGGGGTTAACGGACGGGCGGGCGGGAGTAGAGAACGTGCCTGCTTTGTCTCAAGTAAAGGATGAGCAGAAGGCGGGAATATTATTTTCTCTCTTACCGGGCGGATAGATTGTATTCTCGAATGTAAACGATTCTACATCAAACGGTTCAAATGCCTTACTGTTCACCTGGTAGGTAGTATGGTAAGATGGTAAAGAGCTACAGTAATTTTTACGTGGACGTAGGAATCTATAAAAAGGATTTTACTAAAAATTTTAAATAATTGTCTCAATCCACTATATTTATATTTTATTCTTTAAATGTTTTACTGCAAATTTATACGCCGAATACAGGGAAAATTACTATGAAATATTTTATTATTCACAATGAATAGGTCCCTAACTATTTTGTAGCATGATTGCCTGATCTTTATAAGCAACCTGTTCGCAGCCCCGGATCCAGCCGACAAACAATAATAGTCCGGCTGACGAACTATGAAAATTGCAAAAACGTTTGAATGTTAAAAATGGACTTCGGAATAAGTACAAGTTTAATTTGTCAAATATAATGTTTCAATAGCATTAAATTGGAACGTAAAGTATGAAATCCACGAAGAATCAAAAGTAATAAAAAAGGTGATGTTATTTATGAGTAATTTAAATAAAAAAAATTTTATAAAAGGTATTTTTTACAAATAACGCCTAAACGGGACATAAAGGCGTTCCGACAGAGTTCGTCGGGACAACAGGACACGTACCTAAATTAATTTCTTGATAATCATTCAATCACGTACTTAAAGTCATCCCGTTGAAAACGGAACGCCTGGTCATCATAAGTAAGTTACACAAGTGCTACAGAAGGTTTTTCAAGAGCAATAGTGGTTTAAAACCTCAGTTGGCAACACCGCCGTGAGGTAGACTTACTGACGGATTTTTAAATTCATGTAGACTTGTTGCCAAAATGATTTTAAATACTATATATGCAGCGAAAAACTAAAAAGTTGTCCATAACTCTACGTAGACTTACTGCCGTCTTTTTGTCAAACGTAGACTTACTGACTTATATTCCACTATATATATATATATATATATATATATATATATATATATATATATATATATATTGAAAATACAACGACGTCTTAGATCGGCTAGCTCAGATTCACCTGGCGCCTTAATGAAAGGATAACTGTTGTGGTCCAACAGTATTACCTGCTTAATAATGTAAAAAGTCTTAAACAGGCTGTCTTTAACTCCAAACTTGGTTAACTACGCCTCGGCCATTGTTTATTCATCAAGTTCCCAACTCCAGCGCCATTCCCAGAGACCGTTCTCTTTCTGTTCGAACTACCTAATTTAACTATTTACATATTTTAAAGTTCTGGAATATATTGGATCCTGAGGTTTTGCATTTTATAATTAAATAAAAAACAAGAGAACTCTATTTCTATAAACAGTTAACAAATATAAATTTACATGATAGCATGAATATTTGAGCTTAGACATGTTTAGTAAGGAGTATACAAATAAAAACGATATATTAATGCTAATGAAATTTAATCATTACATAGGCTAATTAGCCTGAGGGTAAGGTTGAGTCTGAATAACAAAGTTGAATTTTGCACTAACAAATAAAGATCGATGAGAGATATTTTATTTTTATTTTGGAACGGAATGTGTGAAAACTTAAAAATTTATTGAGACTTATACAGCAGATAAGACAAATTGGAATACTTAATGGTAATTGAGGACAAAAAATAATCTTGAAAATGATCGACGATAAAATATAGAAATAATAAAAGCTTTCGAAAAATATTTACATAGCACTTGTTAAAACTATTTTAACTTTTTTACCTTCTTATGTGTGACTTTTGTCCAAGATCACGGTCTTATAAAACTCCTACCCCTAAGGAATATAAACACATAACAAAGTGTCAATGTACTGTACGACTATACAGTATATTTTTGATTCGAATTTGATGCATAGTTACAGTCCATTGTATACATTGTGATTTCAAATAAAGTTTACTTGATTTGATTTATTATTTTCATGCCAAAACGAAACAATTCATTACCATGAGGGAATGCCCAATGACAAAAAAATCATTAACTTTTCATTACATATATTCTAATTAATCAATCAAATAAATAAATAATACAATTTAAAGCTGAATCATTTCTTCGAATGGAGGGAACTTGCTAGGTGACATTACAGAGACAATGGTAGAGGAGATGGATGAGTCATTTACAAAGTGTTATGTGCTTCTGGAACCATCGTCAAGTTGCTCCATGTTACAGTAGAGCAGATCTTGTAATTGTGATAACTTTTGATAACTTCTCATTCAAAACCATCCTACACTCAATTGTAGCATTGTATCTAATAAGCAAATCACATGAAATGTTACTGTACTACCTCTACTGTTATTAATAATGGGCCTAGTTTGTAATTTATTATGTGAAAAATTTCAAAGGATAATACTTTACAAGGTGAATAAAAGGTTTTCTGATTAAAAAAAGTTGCCTAAAGGTTATTGCATTATACCCCGAAAAAAATTATGGGAAATAATTAGTGGTTAAGAAAAACCTAATCTTCATCTACTCTTTAAAGGGGCTGTCAAAATGTCTACCGATCATTTTTAAGCACATGCTAACTCATTAGTGCATAAACATAGACACTCATCTGAGTTGCGTAACGGAGTAGTGAGCGCACTGAAGACAGTTGCTTTTCGTTTGTTCTTTGGTGTATGACGCATTTTACTTTTGCAGGATTCACTAGTTTCTGGAACTATTTATACTATAAAATTTTCTTTCAAATACCCCGATAAAACCAATGTCTAGGTTTCATTATAGTGCATACCAAATCCCTTTTAAAATTATCCTCTTAAAAAAGATCTTTCTACAACTAATGCAATATCTTAGTGCCAAAAAATGAATGAATTACGGGCATTTCGAGCAACTCATAAAACCAGTGTGAGGTAAAGATGCTCGAAAATAGTTTATGACTCCTATTACAAGTGCCATGGCCTGCAAGTCGGTTGCAGAAAAAAGCTACTCTGGATGTGCACAAGAATGGATGGCATCTGTCTGACTATCAAAACGGAGCCTATTGGACAGTAAAGTAAATTATCCAACCAAAGTAGTTTATGGCTACCTAATATTACTAACTTGTAATTTATTGTACGATATTTCCTAAAGTGTTGATTAGACGAATGACGTGAAAAGTCATCTAAGAAAAATCAGTTACAAACGTTTTCAAATAAAAAGCAAAATACTTTAGTGTTCTAGGAATTTTTTGAATTCCGGTTGTAATCAAACCATGTTGAGAGACTACAGAGTTCAATTAAACTATCGGAACTATTCCTTTCATCTTCAATATTATTGTAGGAGTAATTAATTGGTTCGTTAGCAAGTTGGGGATAGTGTTTGACGGCAAATTTTAAATAGATTAGCCTTGTTAAACCTGCATCCCTATACAAACCTTTTTATGATTCACTGCAATAGATATCCCAAAAATGTTCTACTACGATTAATAATACAAAGAGAAAAATAAACATGTTGCTTTAATCAATTATGTAGAAACATAATTTAGTAAGTACAGTACTAAAAAAACAAGATGTAAAGCGAAATAGGTGGAAACAAAATTTTATCAGTAAACTACTATAGTAAGACGTTGACGCTACCTAGTTTTTCATCCGTTGTTCTGGACATATTAAAAAAATTGGTATTGCTAAGTTTAAACTACTTGAAATAGCAGCGTCAAACATTGAACGTGTCTATGATGGTAATCTTGACCTATTTTGGTCAAGATAATACTATGAAATTTCTACTTGACTTTTACCAGTTTAAAATTGGTACAAATTTTAGGCGATTGTAGAGCAGCCAACTTGCATTCGGTAATTTCATAAAATCTCTTTTATTTAGTCTAGTCATGAGTCGATGAATTGTAAATTAAATTATAAATATATTTTTCCTTAATGATAAGTTATTATAAAATGTACCTAGTTTTGATGTATTAAACTTTTAAAATGACGCCATTTTAAATACATAAACTAGCAGTTGCCCGTGGCTTCGCTCACGATAAAAATTACAGCTGATCTTACTTCTGCTCTTTGAACTGTCAAATGTTAGTATTCACAGCTGTTTAGAATTCAGTATTTGAATGTTTACATCCTTATAAAATGTAAACATTGAAGCTAAGGACGTTCACGGGGCGTACCCCGAGGGGATTTTCAGGAAGTCAATAGGCCTATGTTCTTTTCTGATATAGTGGCTCTATTCCTCCAAAATTTCAGCTCAGTTGGTCCAGTATTTTTCACGTGGTTGAAAGACAGATATCCACACAAACATCTGTATTTTCACATTTATAATATTAGTAGGAAGTAGGATAGAAACTTGTATTTAGAACTTATGCAAAAAAGCACAAATTGACAAATTGAAAACTTACATCTTCATTCATAGAACCCATAAAATGTTCATTTATGTAGAACTTATTGCTTTGCAGAACTACACCCTTAATTAGGTCATTGATATTAGCAATCATTCCACCCAATATAATGTATACCAGTTGGACTTTTAATTAAAGCCAGATTTATTCGCATTTCTTTTTACTTTAACTTTTAATGTTATTTAGTATTTTTTATGCACTTCATACATTTTTTAAAAGGAAAATACTGCAGTCTCCATCATACAATACAAAAATTATTGCCAACACTTATCCAGCAGAATATACTGTTTAATGACGTACAAAGAATCTGATGGGTCAACATGTTTTTATCAAATCGAGTAAAGTTATACTGATTGTGCTCAGCAAATCAATAACAACAGAGTATCGCTTGCACATAAGATTACATCGTGATAATTTTAGGAATGCAAGATCTCCGACTAATTAATAAACAAGCAATTAGATAGCATTATCATTTTTACATCCTATGCCAGTTTTGTTATCTCTAGTCAGTTTACAGTTACTGCCGAGAGTGTGTTTCCCTATGCTACAATCAGCTTACACCAATAATGGGAAATTCTGTCAGGCCAGGTAATTAAATTATTGACTTACATTAATAATAATTAGTTGTTACGTGCGTACATTGAATGCTTAGCGATCCTTAATATTTCTCTTACTCCCAAATTTATCAACTTGCGTCCATCCAATATTTAGAAGAAATTTCAAGATTTTCCTGAAAAAACTAAAATAATTATAACGATGTTGGTTGTTTATTTATACGGGTGTTTTTTTTTTAACTCAACCCATTTTTAAGATGGAATAATGCACATATAAATATGAAATGTGTATTGTTTTGTTAATATTTACATTTTATACAAGCTATTATCTAAGTTTGGTCACGTTTACTTTACTTTATGTGTTCAAACAATCCGCCATTGGCATTTGTATAAAGTTGTGCTCTCTCCATCAAATTCCCGAACACGTGTTGCAAGGTACCTCTTTGAATTTATTGCATTACATTTGTTATATTTGTTTTGAGGTATTTGAATATCCTATGAATTGTTTTCGTAGTCTTACTTTTTATGAATCCCCGTAGGAAATAATATAGTGGCGTCAAATCCGGGGATCTTGGGGGAAAATAATCCTTTACTGATGAAACAAAGTTTTGGGTTTTGGGTTGCGTTCAAAAAAACACCCTGTATTTTTATATTTCCTAAGCACCTGCCCGAGATCAGGTTATTATATAAAAGTGAATTATATTTTAATATTTACTTAATTCATAAAATCTTTTTAGGTAGTTTTATATTATTTGGATGATATAGTTTTTACAAGAGTTTTAAATTATTGGTAAATTTTTGAAACATTTTTTTTTATTACATTAATAATTTTAAAAAGTTGTTAGAAAACCTATCAAAATAATTAACGTTACATGAAGGCAACACTAAATCCCTAAACCACATAGTTTTTGTTGAATATGTATTCACCTCAATCATTAACACCCAAATTCTTATTTAGTTTACCGACTAAAAGTAATAATACTTACCGCTATTAAATAGTAAGTAATATAGTGAGTCGGTGGCGCAGTCGGTAGCGCATTCGGCCCCGGTTCTGTGGCGGCAGCGTCGCAGGATCGAGTCCCGATGATGTCGCATACTTTTAGCAGTACTGTTCATCCTTGTACTGTACCGGCTCACTCCTTGAGTTTGCTTGATAACTTCCACGCAAAGGCCTGAGGCCAATGTGGGGGGGGGGGGGGTAAATTCAAAGTAAAAAGAGGCCGTCACCCTCTTTAAAAAAAATAAAAATAAAAAATAAAATAAATATTGTCCTGCTAATTTAGGTTCGTATTATAATTTTGCGTTTAGTTTTTCCAAACAAAAACTGTATGCAACATGTTATGTTTTAAGTGTATTTTCATCCATATAAAATTAATAAAAAATAATTACCGGAAACTCCAATCATAATTTTTAAAATTTGTTGTAATATGATTCCAGTGCATGTGCCCGTGTGCCTCAACGCGACTGGGCACGGGTATCCCGCGCCCACTTCGGGGTGGGATGCCGATAGAGTGCCTCACTCCGTCTTCTCGCCCGTGAGCGTGGCGCAAGACGAAGAATTTCCAGGTCAGCTCATATCGCCATCTCAATTTTACTATTAATTTATGTCACTCTATCTAATTTAGTATACAGCCATTAGGCCATTAAGCCAAATCTATCTCTATGGGTAGATGGCCATTAGGCCTAATTAAAGTAATAATTACCGTAATATGATGGCCTCCCTTTTTTATAAATCCATAAACCACATAGATCTTGAATATCTGTTTAATAGGATCTAGCCAGCAGACTAATTTCTTAGGGCTTGTCATTGATTCTAGATTAAATTATTCATCGCACATTGATAAGGTTTGTAATAGGTTGAGTAGCTGCGTGTTTCTTCTTCGTCGTCTATCTTTTTTGCAAATAAGGAAATTTTGATGGCGGTGTACTACGGATGTTTTCTTCCTCATGTTACATATGGATTGGCAATTTGGGATTCTGAAACAGAAAATTATAAGCAGGTGTTCCGTTGGCAGAAGAAGGCCTTGAGAGTAATCTGCGGGATGAAAAGGCTGGATTCATGTAGGGGAATATTTTCATCCACAATCTCTTGACTTTTCCCTGCTTGTATATTTTAGAATGTTTGACTTTTTTGATGAAACACAGACAACTTTATGATTTTCAAAATAATAGTCATTATCCTCTCCGCAACCAATCTTCTCTTTCCATCCCTCGTCACAATACGACACTCAATGAGAAACAAACCTTTTACTCATCAATAAAACTGTACAACTCTCTTCCAAACAATCTGAAATCAGAGACCAATGTTGGCAAATTTAAAGAAAGTTTGAAACTGCTCTTGATCAAAAAAGAATATTACAGTGTTCAATCATATTATAATGACATATGTTCTACATAATTTTATTTTTAATTCCTTGTTTTATTTTGTATATTTTGAAATTGCAGTCACTTGCAATTATTATGACATATTGTCAATGCTATAGTTATAGTCTTGCGACAATAAAGAATTTGACTTTGACTTTGACTATCTATTCAACTCAACCATAATTACCCAAATTATTATTTAGTTTGCCAACTAAAAGTTTTAATGATTACTGCTATTAAGGAGTAACATTGATTATATTTCCTCCTGAGAGAAAACCATTGAGGCCGGAGGAGGAACTGTTAGTAGAAATAAAAGGCTGTTAGCTTAAAAACCTGTACCTGTTTAAGGTTAAAATATTTATGGTGTTAGGGAGAATGTTACTTTTTTTCCTGTAGTTGTGATTTAAGAATGTATTCCTTAGGTCTACCAAGTCCGAGCTTTCAGGGCCGCGCACCGGTGAGGCCGCCCATACGTTAGAAAATTAGGTATTTAGAGTGAATTTAAGGGTGTAGTTTGGGTAATTCCTTAAAAAAATAAATCAAATGTCACCACTTTTGACGAGGCCGTCAGACCTCAGGAGGGCCGTACAGAAATCTGGGTTTAGGATCGCGGCAGATGAAAATCCGACACTATGTTCCTGTAAGGAGAAATCCAACGATGGTCAACATTCGTCTTAATATTTATTTACCTCCTTCTTCACGTTAACTGTTATAATTTAAGTAAGTTAATTAGATTTAATTTTTTGCCACTTTTTATCCATTTTCTTGTGGGGATCAACGTTTACACCAGTTCATCCTCATAATTAGACCAGTTCGTAACTCATTGGTGAAATGGTAGTTCGGATCCCACGTTAAAATGTAGGTCCCTTAATTTCCACTGGCTGTTAGGCTATTAATTAACAGTCCTGTCCAAGGAACATGTCGGCCTTAGTAACAAGACTACAAGATTGTGCCACAATCATCCTACACTCATATCTCATTGATACTTTGTTTCAAATACCTACCTGGAAAGGTCGCTATTTCAAGTAAAAGTATAAAGTATTCATTGATTAATTTCATTACAGAATAGATAATAACAGAATTATATTTGTAAGTTTAGGGACAATTCCTGCCCCTGAGAGGAAACCATGGAGGCCCGAAGAAGAACTGTTAGCAGAAATAAAAGGCAGCGACGCTTGGAAATCTTTTATGTCGCAATACGAAACCGAGAAACCAAAAATGGAAGCTGAGGATTTGGACGTGAGATCAGAGGAAGAAACAGACGGTATGGGATAAAAAGAGTAATATTAACTTCGAAGTAGTAATGATAGAGTAGTGAATAACATTTTCTTACTTTAAAACAAGCTCTGTTTGCACGGGCAAATTATTTTTTGTCCAAGGATTTATTTTATTTTATTTTTCCTTAAGGTTTTTTGGGTACGAGAAATCGATTGGAATTGGTCTCAATACCGGGAAGAATCTGCTTTCCGTCCCACAGCCCATCAAAGTGTCCATGTCATGGTTAGGGACATTTTAAACCACAGCAGCCCATTTATATATTCAGGTTGTTTTATTTTATCCGAGCAAAGTTCGGTTAACCGGTACTGAATCATTTTAGCCACTGATACACAGTCTTAAAATGGAACCTCGCTTGATCAAAATTCAGGGGACAGCAAGCCAATTTATTTTTTATTAACGATCTAATAATTTGAAGAGGTCAGTGTGAGTGACACTCAAATTTTAAAAGTTCGAATCTTAAAAACAAAACTTAAAAAAGTGAATTCAGGTATGTAGTGGACTGGAATACAACTATTGTATACTGTTTAGTTAGGATTATTTTCAGCATTAATTCATTCCGATATCACAGGTTTTGCTTGTAGAGTTTTAATTTAAATTTAACTGGTTACAGCAAAAGATGTAAATTTTAGAGGCTCTGGTATATGTTCGTTAAAACGCTTGACATCGTCGGTATGTTATTATTTTTTCAATTTTATAGGTTTTCTGAAGGGTACAAATAAGAATTTCTACTTAAACAGTTTTTAAAATTATTAGAAATCGGATTATTGAGGTTCTACGTTGCATTTGCATATTAGGCTACCATGTTACCAAACACAGTAGCCTAATATTTAGTCTATGTGGAGAATATAATTCAAATAGCCACTGAATAGCATCAGGTATCATTGCAAAGGCTACGTGTAGGCTTCTATCAGCTAATATACAATATAGATCAAAATATTCTTCTGAAATTTTTTGGTTTGCAATAGAAATATTTAATTCGTAATTTAACTGTTTATTTGAAACAAAAAATATGTTTTACTTCTAGCCATTCCTGATTCTGTATTTTGAAGGAACGACCCAAATGATTGGACAAGAGAAAATGTATAACGGGAAAGATACATCTATAAAATCTTGCATTGTACTCTTGATTTAAAAAGTTGAGTGTATAGTGTTTGAATTAATTTTGTCAAATAAAGAAAATTGTCGTACAAACATTTCGTATATTTTTTGGCAACCTCTTGTTTGTCTTATTCTCTAAAACATTTTCTCTTGGGAAAACAGTTGAAACAACACTAATCTCTCAAAAAAGCCAGGGTGGCTACTTATCCAGGTGAAAGCTACTAAAACTAGTGCAACACAGATTAAAAAAATTACATTTAAACTTCATGTCAGTAAACTTTATCCTACTATGTAAGTTTTCAATTATTTACATTTTACAAATGTGTTTATAGTTTTAATCGAACATTGAAAATAACGTCCTTGAAGCATTTTTCCTTTTAATTGAATAATATTTATTCATTTTAGCCTTATTTATCATGTGCAAACTAGGTGATGGAACTCCTTTAAATAGACATAATAAAAAATTATTCATTCACAACACCATCAAGAAGTACAGTAACTGGTGTCAAACGTAACAATATAAAGCATACCAAGAAATAATGACATCTACAAACAAACCTAAAACGTAGCAATAAATTAATTAAATCAATAATTAAAAACATAACTAATAATTAATAATAAAAACTAATACAGTAATAAATAATAAATTAAATTAACTTTTTTTAGCATTTTAAAAATTAAACGTAATTTCAGCATAGGATACTTATCTATCTTTTATCTAACATCGACTTTATTTACAAATCATTTTTTTAGCTCCTCCCCCTGATTTGCGTGAAGATACCGAAAAAGTGTTTAAGGATATATTGTAAGTTTTAGTTCATCTATTCTTTAATAATTTTTCAGTTCAGATTATCAGTAAGTGACAAGAAAAAGCTAGCTATAGAAGGAATAATTCTAACAGCAGCCGATATGTCTTTGATGTTTTATTTTTACCTGAATGTGAAAACGCCCATACAATAATGTCTGTGTAATTTTATAGCTAGTAAATGGGTCATATTATTTTTAACACTGAATTACTACTTCTCCATGGGCACACGACTACAATATAAATTAAAGGAAACTTATACTGACCTCCGGAGGGTCAAGAAGGCTTGGCTTGCTTAAGAGAAAACATGTTACAAAAGAATCTAGCAAATACTGTAAATTAATTTGATATAAATAGTACCACATGCGTTAGATTGTATTTTCTACATGAACAGATCGATAAACAACGACTAAACAATTTTAAAACCTTTCTTGATTTTTTGGTTAGAAGAATCAGATCCCAAATTTTAAATAAGTGTTTTGATATACTAATAAAAATACAAACATGGCAAAATTTGGAAGATTCAAAAGAGCAAATAAAATTAGAAAATATAATATTTAAAAATTTCTCCATCATAATAAAACGCTGATTCAGCTATTTAATTTTTTATAGCAAATCTAATCTACATATACTCAAGGAAAAAACAGGATTTCCCTACACATTTTGCAAGAAAGCACTGGAAGCAAGCGATAATGATTTAGAAAAGGTATGTTCACTTGATTCAGTATTTAATGTATAGTTTAGCTTATATTTTTTCCGCAAATTGGTCACCCTATCAAAAAGGCGGCCCAGGATAAGAAAAGTAATTATATTATTTGCTATATACCAATGGTATTGTTATAATGTAGATATATGTAGTATATTATCTACATTATATATTATGACAATTTCTCCATCATAATAAAACGTTGATTCAGCTGGTTTTTATACAAAATCAAATTTACATATTCTCAAGGAAAAACAGGATTATCGGTATAATGTAGATGATGTAATATTTTTTATATAAAGTTTTTATTTTTATATTGTCCTTTTTCGAGGTATTTTTTATTATGTCAATTTTAAATGTCTATATTTATCAAGAAATAGACATAAAAAAACAAATAACCTGAAAAAATAAAAAAAACGCGTGTCCTTCTTAACCACACAATAAAGAAGATGCAAACACGTGTAAGTGGAATTTTTATAGCTTATAACTTTTCGTCGTGTCCCAGAATGAGGAAATTGATTACATGTAATTGTTAACACCAACACTATAAAAAATTATTTACAAACTTTGAGTGTTTCTTGTACCGTTAAAAATGCAAGCAGTTTGTAGTTTTCGCGAAATCTTAAGAAGAATGAACCTATACAAATAAAGTAAGCTAGCTAAAAAGTACAAGGTTAGGTTAGGATTCAACAAATTTACAAACCCGTACAAATATACATGTTAGGCATACTTTGTAGTACTGTAGGCCTAGTTTAACGCATGTATAATAAAATATCTAAAAAAACATTAAAAGCTCAGCTCATCAATTTAAACTTTATATTGTCCGTTTGGTCATTTGCGATCTCCATAGATTTTTTAAAGTAAGTGTATTAATTCGAACTTGTAAGGATGTGTGAGTGGATGGTTCTGCAGGATCCTCCCTCCCTCAAAAAGGATCTCCCAAATCACCCCCTCCTTCTCCTTAATATTGATGCTTATTTACATTACACTAAAACCAATAACGATATTTCCGTAAAGGCTAGTTTACACTAGGCTGGGTGCCAGCGACATTGTTTTGTAGGTAAATGGGCGTTAAGACAACTCGCTAGCCTTTAAGGCAGTTGTTGATTTCACGTCTGTGCCTTTAACGATACAACACATTCCTATTTCAGTAATTTGTAGGAACAGGTTGCAAACAAAGAAAACCTAGTTCCCAGGAGGTTTTGGCTGTATCCGGGTAGGTTTCAAAGCGTCCAGGTACCCAATAAAAAAGGGTAAAATCCTTACCTAACTAAACTAACCTTAATAAAACCCAGCCCAACATAATCTAAACTAACGTTGATGTTTTGGAAAAGTTCTCCTGTATTCTCAATTCTCCTTGAACGTTCTACCCATAACTGATTATGTTCATGGTTTTATTTACTTCAAATAAATTCTTTACATCGTTAAACCATACTGTGCAGCGTTCAAGCAAACAAAACAAAGGCTTCCAAAAGTAATTGTTCCGTTGGCAACAGCAATGATAATTGAAGCAGGAACTGGAACTGAAATCTGTAACTGGAACGGGACCGTGTTGGGCAGCAATTTTTACATGCGAAAAAAACACTTCAATCATTTAACAGGCTGAAGAGTGGCTGGAGCAGGAGAGCAAGGAGCTGGGGCTGGAGAAGCTGCGGAAGATAGGGGGGAGCGGAAGTCGCCGGAGGGTCTGGTGGGGGTCGCCTGGGAGCGGCGGCACACTGCCTTGTACTGGAGATGGCTATGATACAGCTCTATATCCTCCCACAGGCTGAAGAGTGGCTGGAGCAGGAGAGCAAGGAGCTGGGGCTGGAGAAGCTGCGGAAGATAGGGGAGCGGAAGTCACCGGAGGGTCTGGTGGGGGTCGCCTGGGAGCGACAGCAGCGGCCTTGTACTGGAGATGGCTATGATACAACTCTATATCCTCCCACAGGCTGAAGAGTGGCTGGAGCAGGAGAGCAAGGAGCTGGGGCCGGAGAAGCTGCGGAAGATAGGGGAGCGGAAGTCGCCGGAGGGTCTGGTGGGGGTCGCCTGGGAGCGGCGGCAGCGGCCTTGTACTGGAGATGGCTATGATACAACTCTATATCCTCCCACAGGCTGAAGAGTGGCTGGAGCAGGAGAGCAAGGAGCTGGGGCCGGAGAAGCTGCGGAAGATAGGGGAGCGGAAGTCGCCGGAGGGTCTGGTGGGGGTCGCCTGGGAGCGGCGGCAGCGGCCTTGTACTAGAGATGGCTATGATACAGCTCTATATCCTCCCACAGGCTGAGGAGTGGCTGGAGCAGGAGAGGAAGGAGCTGGGGCTGGAGAAGCTGCGGAAGATAGGGGAGCGGAAGTCGCCGGAGGGTCTGGTGGGGGTCGCCTGGGAGCGGCGGCAGCGGCCTTGTACTAGAGATGGCTATGATACAGCTCTATATCCTCCCACAGGCTGAGGAGTGGCTGGAGCAGGAGAGGAAGGAGCTGGGGCTGGAGAAGCTGCGGAAGATAGGGGAGTGGAAGTCGCCGGAGGGTCTGGTGGGGGTCGCCTGGGAGCGGCAGCAGCGGCCTTGTACTAGAGATGGCTATGATACAACTCTATATCCTCCCACAGGCTGAAGAGTGGCTGGAGCAGGAGAGCAAGGAGCTGGGGCTGGAGAAGCTGCGGAAGATAGGGGGGAGCGGAAGTCGCCGGAGGGTCTGGTGGGGGTCGCCTGGGAGCGGCGGCACACTGCCTTGTACTAGAGATGGCTATGATACAACTTGATATCCTCCGACAGTCTGAAGAGTGGCTGGAGCAGGAGAGCAGGGAGCTGGGGCTGGAGAAGCTGCGGAAGATAGGGGGGAGCGGAAGTCGCCGGAGGGTCTGGTGGGGGTCGCCTGGGAGCGGCGGCACACTGCCTTGTACTAGAGATGGCTATGATACAACTCGATATCCTCCGACAGGCTGAAGAGTGGCTGGAGCAGGAGAGCAAGGAGCTGGGGCTGGAGAAGCTGCGGAAGATAGGGGAGCGGAAGTCGCCGGAGGGTCTGGTGGGGGTCGCCTGGGAGCGGCGGCACACTGCCTTGTACTAGAGATGGCTATGATACAACTCGATATCCTCCGACAGGCTGAAGAATGGCTGGAGCAGGAGAGCAAGGAGCTGGGGCTGGAGAAGCTGCGGAAGATAGGGGAGCGGAAGTCGCCGGAGGGTCTGGTGGGGGTCGCCTGGGAGCGGCGGCACGCGGCCGTGGTGGAGGTTAACAGCGAGACGGACTTTGTCAGCGGCCATGAGAAGTTCCACGAACTGGTAGACTTGGTGGCGAGGACGTGTCTCAGACACAACAAGGAGACCAACCCGCAGCCCGAGGCTGGGGTGTCTCAGGTAACTAAGGACATTGTGATTGTACATGAGTCAAGATGGCTCAAGAGGGCTCTCTGACTGGTCTATACCAGTATAGAGGTCGACAATGGGTACAGTAATTCGAAGCTAAGATTCTACCGGTAAGTCTATTGGCTGTCCGGATTAACCAGCTTCTTGTTTAATTGGGTTGCTCCTTGTCTCGCTGGGTGATTCCTGGCTGAGCTTGGATTATCAGTCAGGTCTGAGCCCTGGAGGGAGGTGGATGTTCATCAAACCTTGACTATCTGGGAGGAGATGACTTATTATAATCTTACTCGACAATTTTGTAAGCGTTTGCTAGTCTGGAGGATGAAACGACCTGGATGAGACCTTTCACAGCAAGGGGAGCTCCCAGGAGGACCTTGTCTGGGGATGCTTAGGAGGTGTAGGGTTAGATGGAGAGTCGTCCAAGGAAGAGCTTGCAATATGGGTTGGAAATGTATCTCACTGATCATATAATATCTTTCCCATCCTGACGATCCCTTCGTCCATACGCTGCACAATACCCCTAAGAGAGGTGTCTAAATGGCAATTATGGTGCTTTCATTCATATAAAGTCTAACAGCCACCAGCAAGCTTAAGCCTATAAAAATGGAAGGAGAGAGCTTCTTTATTGGGACCCCAAACCTATTTATGAGCATAACAGTTGCTGATCATTAATTATTAAATCCGTAATTTTTACCACAGTTATCTCTATTACTAGAGACGGCCATTGTTTCACTTATTTGTTTGCCATAAATAATCTACAATCTGTTAGATGTAGTCGAAAACCTGCAAATCAGCAAATTCGTGATCTAAAGAAAACAATGTTTTTATAAACGCTCCGGAAATGAAAAATATAGTTTCGTTTAGTTATCTATCATATTCTCATTTGATGTTAAGTATCACAATAAAGTATATGGCTGATTTTAAATTACCAGTTAGGTAACTTAAAATTACCTTTCAAATTTTAAACTGCTTCAAATGGCTGTAAGCTCCTGCATAAAAATGTCTACGCACTAAAAAACAAAAAAACTATACAATGAATTTTCTTCAACTGCCGCATTTCATACTGAATGCACATTAACACTTCCGGGGCACATCATGAAACATCTCCTATACTTTTTCAATTTGACTTTCTCATAGACGGTCTCTAGGTCACACTCAAGGGGGACGAGATCGGCAAGCTGGTGGCGGACGACAAGGCGAGTCTGGCCGACCACTTGGCGACGACGATCGCGCTGATGGGGGAGCGGCTGCGGCTGAGGCGGGCAGCCCTCGTCAGCGCCGAGGATTCAGCGAGGATCGCCGTGCTGACGCACTCGTCCGAGCAGTCGGCGGAGTACCGGGACGTGGGGACTATGGCCACGGTGCTCGTGTACAAGGCGGAGGTCGAGAACGACTGCAGTCGCAAACTGGCTAAGCAACTCTGCCAGCATATCATTGGTGAGAGATCAGCTGATTTATTTTTTGGGGAGGTCAGGGTTTTTTCCGGTAAAACCTCAACTATGAATCGCCATGGGCGACCGTACGCCTAAAACTACGCGGTGACCAAAAAACATCGACATAGCGTAAGGGCAATATAGGCACAAGTATCGGAAGAGATCGCTCATGATGGTTCGGCCGTGTCTAGGATTGAACCAAAGTTGGACATACTGAATTAGCGCTTTACCTCTGAGCTACCGGTAAACTGGCTTAGACGATGATTGGTGATCAGGAATATTTTTCATATCAGATTCGAAATTGTATGTTTTTGCTTAGTTAGTGTGTCTACATACTAATACCATACTTGTCCACTGATTTTTGTTTTTAATTAGTGTAAGTACAGTCAACTTTTGTGCAACCTCTTGGCATCGACGGAGTATAGTTTGTATCATTAAAGATGTGGGGTCACACTTTACTTTAATATTAATTAATTTGGCCTTCACTACTGCCCATAGGTAGGCCTATATTCTACTTTTATAAACTGTTTTACTATTGCCCTTTACGATTTCAGTAGCAATTTTCGTTCGGCAAAATATACTTTTTCGTTTTAAAATTAATTCGTCTGAAGAACAATAATGAGCAATAGTTCCAAGTTTTATCTACTACCGCTTATACTGTGTCAATCAAAAAAGGCCCTCCCAACCCAAAAGTGGGTTTGTTATGGGTATTTTCTCTTCCATTCTATAACTGGTGCCAAATCTTAAGGCCCAGGCCGCGCAAGGGGCGGGGAGTGGGTAGGGTGGGAGGAGAGGGAAGTAGGAGCGGGAGCGGCAGTCGACGGTGTACTAGTCTGGCTGCATACATTCGGCAGCTCGCACGTAGTTACTACTTATCTGTCAATCGTTGTTCAGAGTAACAAGACGCTTTAATAAATACTAATGAAATATTATTTTTAAATCGTGTGCTGTATTTTACTTTATTAGTAAATTAGAGTCAATGCTCCGTCGGTCAATGTTTTTAGGACGACATGTAGTGACACGCGATTGTTGACAGCTGAGAGCAGAATGACAGTGCTGCGCCCTGGCCACGCGTTGCCACGCATGCACACTAGCTGTCTTTGCTGCCGCGCATCCACCGCACTGGGCCTTAAGATTTGGCATCAGTTATACCTAATGACAAACTTTTTTCTCCCTCAGCGATGAAGCCGAAGTCCCTGGAGCCGTCGCAGGAAGTGAGCCAGGACTCGGCGCTGCTGACCCAGCAGTTCCTGCACGACTCGGGTCAGACAGTGGCCGACGTCACGCTCAGGGGCGGGCTCAAGATCCAGCACTTCGTCAGGTTCGAGCGCGGCGAGCCCGGCGACGACCCCGCCGATCTGGGCACCCAGGACGCCAAACCGCTCTGCTGAAGTTTTGAATTTCATGCAAAAGCTGCATACATATACATGTATTATTTTCGTCCAATTGCTTAATTTCTTTAGTGTACGCTACATAATTGTATTTGGATTATTTAAGCTAATCGTGGAATTGTGCAAATACATACTAGAGTTATGATTGTGTTTCATTTTTATTACATGGTTAAGACTGGAAAAGCCCTATAGAGATGCTACAAGTCGGTCCACGCCGAGGTCCGTCCGCGCTATCAACCGACCTAATCCAATCCGTGCGCTGTGTTCAGAACTCAGTCCGTGTGGCCTTTCAAACTTCAGTCCACCGTGAGTGTGTTTAAAGTCGGCAGCCAATGGCGAGTTGCCGACACACCCCTATCACGCTATTGAAAGGCGTCCCTTTTTTCTCCACTCCACCCTACTTTCCTGGCATCCGCAGGTCTGCCATTTATCCCCGAAATAATTATCGTATCACGGCACAGCTTATGTTGTCAGGGTTTTATCATAGCCATCTCTAGTAATATGGCCGCGGCCTTCGACCTGGCAACGTCACTTCTCAAGGGTTTTTTTGCATAGTAAAACCATTGACTTTCCCTTACAGAGCCAGCTGGTTTCAAGTAATCAAAAAATAGTGCCATAAAAGAGTATGGACAACCAAATCAGCTGAACCCTTAGGCGCGATGTTGCTATTTACTAGCACCGCGGCCTTGTACTAGAGATGGTTATGGTTTTATACGTACTGGGAGAATAATTTGAAAAATCTAAACTGATGGCATCCTGGTTAATCAGGATGTGCTAAAATCCAACAAGGAATAAAAATTCAAGCAATTTTAGCTCTTTTCTCAAAATTAAGCTTAACACTTTTAAAAACCTATTTTTTTATCTTTCTCGACAATGACCTTCAACATTGATGATAATTCTCCCTCAAGTCATTCTCTGAATATTCCTATAGAGTTTGCAGTACTTCGCTATCTGTCAAGAATTCAATTAATTGATTCTGAATTGTTATTAAACAGTACAATCTGGTGGAAAAGTGTTGGTAATTGTTTTTGTTTTATATGATGGAAACTGCAGTATTTTCTTACTAAAAGTGTATGTAGCATCATAAGATACTATTAAAGGTTAAAGTATAATGAATAACGAATATATTTTGTTTCAATTAAAAGTCCAAACTAACTTATGTATATTGAGTGGAATGATAGCTAATATTCACTAGAAAAGCGTGCACCTGATTCTAAAGCATTCTAGAACAGTAAAGCCAGTAAAGCTGAAGTGAATAATACAAAAATTAGTTGTTAAATATTAAAAACACTTGTTAAATATTAAATTACTCGATTATAACAATAATATTTCTGAGAAAACACTACATGTAAGTAATTGGTTCGCATCTTGAGGACCACATAACACGACCTTTGTTTTTTTTTAATTTTATAATAAAAATTTCGATAAATTAAGAATCGTACTTTTACTTGCAGCTCCTTCAAGAATCTTTTAAAATGTTATCATAGATTCGCAAATTTCATTAAGTATGACAGTTATAAAAGCGATTCAATAGCCTAATTAAGGGAGTAGTTCTGCATAAAAAAAATCCATAAGTTCTACATAAATGAACTTACAGATTCTATGAATGAAGATAAGTTCTATGATTCTATGAATGTAAGTTTTCAATTTGTCGATTTGTCCTTTTTTGCATAGTTCTAAATACAGGTTTCTACACTTTATGTATTTATGATGGCGGTATTTTAAAAGTATAATACATTAAAACTATGTGCATTTCATAAAACGTTGTCATTAAGTAAAAAGGTACTCATCATTTAATAAGCAATTCATCGACTCGTACTAGACTGAATAAATGAGATTTTATGAAATTACCGAATGCAAGTTGGCTGCTCTACGATCGCCTAGAATTTGTACCAATTTTAAACTGGTAAAAGTGAAGTAGAAATTTGATAGCAATATCTTTACCGAAATAGGTCTTGACGTCCATCACGACGACACGTGATATTTATTAATAATTCCAGACCGAGAGATGAAAAACTAGGTAGCGTCAGCGTTTTAGTAGGCCTATAGTAATTTAGTGATAAAAACTTGTTGCAACGTATTTAGTTTTTGTTTTTTGAGTACAATAATAACTAATTATGTTGATACATTATTGGTTAAAGCAACATGTTTATTGACCTCTTTGCATTATTGACCGAAGATGAAAATTTCCGAGAAATCTATTGGAATGAAGCAACAAACCCTATACAGGTTTAACAAGGATAATCTATTTCAATTTTGCCGTCTAACATTATTCCCAACTTGCTAACGAACCAATTAATTAAACCTAGAATAACATCGAAGATGAAAGGGATAGTTACAATAATTTCATTGAACTCTAGTCTCTCAACAAGTTAATTGCAACAGGAATTGATAGAGCTCTAAAGTTTTTTGCTATTTATTTGCGAAATTTCCTAATTGATTTGTTTACCGATTGCTAAGTGTACAAGCCTTGTAAATCCTTTGTCTGGCCTCAAGGTTAATTTTTGAAATGCAGACTATATAATATCTGCAAGAAAGGTTTTTTATGTTATCTTCATTAGATAGATGTATTGATGGGATCTCACAATCTCAGGTTTATGAACCTTGTTTCTTTATATAATAAACTTCATATAGGAACTAAAATAATTTGAATATTGTTCCAAGAATCTACTCTTATATCCGCACTAGAAATCACAATTAGTATTGGTCGCACTGTTCAATGTATGGCTTTGTTATAGTTCCAAATATAAAAAAATACTGTAATAATCCTTTATTTTAGAAATGTTCAAATTGTCCTTAATATTTAAGCCACAAACTTCCAAAATGATTTGTGATTTTTTGACACAGCAATTTAAAAGGAAATAGGCGGATTAAAATTGTGTTAAAATATATGACAGGAATAATGTTTAGTAATGAAATGTTCACCTAAATATAGTAAAAGATTAGTTTTCTGGACATTGCTGATGTTATTTTTAGTAATATTGTTCCCTATTTTAAAGTATATTATTAGTGATAAATTTTCTTCGATTCTTCTTAAAGATATCCTTATTACTAGGAAATATTGTACAATAAATTGCAAGTTAGTAATATTAGGTAGCCATAAACTACTTTGGTTGGATAATTTACTTTACTGTCCAATAGGCTCCGTTTTGATCATCAGACCGATTCCATCCATTCTTTTGCACATCTAGAATAGCTTTCACTGCAACCGACTTGCAGGCTATGGCACTTGTAGTAGGAGTCATAAACTATTTTCGAGCATCTTTAACTCACACTGGTCTTAGGAGGTGCTCAAAATGTCCGTAATTCATTCATTTTTTGGCACTAAGAGATTGCATTAGTTGTATGTAGAAAGATCTTTTTCAAGAGGATAATTTCAAAAGGGATTTGGCATGCACTTTAATTAATCCTATTACCTAGATATTATTTTCATTGGGGTATTTGAAAGAAAATGTTGTAGTATAAATAGTTCCAGAAACTCGTGAATCGTGAAGTAAAATGCGTCATACACCAAAGAACAAACGAAAAGCAACTGTCTTCAGTGCGCTCACTACTCCGTTACGCAACTCAGATGAGTGTCTACGTTTTTGCGCTAATGAGTTAGCATGTGCTTAAAAATGATCGGTAGACATTTTGAACAGCCCCTTTAAAGAGTAGGTTGTTCTCAACCACGAATTAATTCCCCTAATTCTTTTTCTGGGTATAATCCAATAGCCTGCAACTTTTTTTTAATAAGAAACCTTTTATTCACCTTGTAAAGTATTATCCTTTAAAATTTGTCACATAATACATTACAAACTAGGCCCATTATCAATAACAGTAGAGATAGTACAGTAACATTTCATGTGACTTGCTTATTACAAACAATGATACAACTGAGAGTAGGATGGTTTTGAATGAAAAGTTATCCGAAGTTATCACAGTTACAAGATCTGCTCTAATGTAACATGGAGCAACTTGACGATGGTTTCAGAAACACAGAACACTTTCTACATCTCTACTCTGCCATTGTCTCTGTAATGTCACCTAGCAAGTTCCCTCCATTCGAGAAATGATTCAGCTTTAAATTGTATTAATTATTCATTTGATTGATTAATTAGAGCATATGTAATGAAAAGTTAAAGATTTTTTGTCATTGGGCATTAATTACCCTCCTGGTAATTAATAGTTTCGTTTTGGCATGAAAATAATAAATCAAATCAAGTAAACTTTATTTGAAATCAAAATGTATACCTTAGACTATAACTGAGCATCAAAGTCGAATCAAAAATATACTAAATAGTCGTACAGTACATTGACACTTTTTTGTGTGTTTACATTCCTTAAGGGTAGGACTGTGATCTTGGACAAAAGTCACACATAAGAAGGTAAAAAAGTTAAAATAGTCTCAACAAGGTGCTATATAATATTTTTTTGAAAGCTTTCATTATTTTGGTTTATTGAATTTGCGAAGAAAAAAATATTAACATTATAAAAGAAGACAATATTTATTATATATGTTGAGATAAAGTCCATCAATATTCAAAGTATGATTTGAAAATTAAAGGTTTTTATCATAAAATGATCCTGAAAAATGCTATTTTATTGCTTACTAAAAGCTACGACTAAAATTTTATTTTGAATCATCGAAAATTCACAAACGTTTCCCCCTAACATTATTATATTTTTAGAAAATATTACGAGGCCATTTCAGTGCTTGAATGAAAAGTGAAAAATTAAACGTAGTTATTGATCATTTTCAAGATTATTTTTTGTCCTCAATGATCCTTAAGCATTCCAATTCGTCTTCTCTGCTGTATAAGTCTCAATAAATGTTACGTTTTTCGTATTCCGTTTCAAATTAAAAATAAAATATCTCTTATCGATCCTTAGTTGTTAGTGCAAAATTCAACTTTGTTATTCATACTCAACCTTAGGCCTACCCTCAGGCTAATTATCCTATGTAATAATTAAATTTCATTAGCATAAATATATCGTTTTTATTTGTACTAAACATGCCTAAGTCCAAATATCTATGCTTTCATGTGAATTTCTATTTGTTAACCATTTATGGAAATAGAGTGCTCTTGTTTTTGATTTAATTATAAAATGCAAAACCTCAGGACCCAATAAATTCCAGAACTTTAAAATATGTAAATAGTTAAATTAGGTAATTCGCACAGAAAGAGAACGGTCTCTGGGAATGGCGCTGGAGTTGGGAACTTGATGAATAAACAATGGCCGAGGCGTAGTTAACCAAGTTTGGAGTTAAAGACAGCCTGTTTAAGACTTTTTACATTATTAAGCAGGTAATACTGTTAGACCACAACAGATATCCCTTCGTTAAGGCGCCAGGCGAATCTGAGTCAGCCCAGTATGAGACATTGTAAGTCTATCAATATATTGAAGGAAATATCTACACAGGACACATCAAAACAATCAAAATTATGTCTTATTTAATTATCGTTTATTTTTATAGAATCTATTTGGTTTTCAAACATGCATGGAACATTAATGTATGTTTTAACTTGCTGATTAGGCCGAATAAGAAAAAAATCTGATAAGTTAATTTTTATTGTATTTTAATAATATTTATAATATTATCAAATCATATTTTAAGGCTCTCGTTTTTGAAACATGTGTAATAATTAAAGAGACCTTTGACCCGCAAACGAAAATACACCGTCCAGAGTATAAGGTAAAATGAGATTTAAAAGTGATACAGAAAATAAGTTGATTTTCAAACTGTAAACGTGGAGGGTATTAAGAAATTACGAATTAGAATGTAAAAATTGAATGAAAACTAAATGGCGTTACCCATTTAATACGCACGGTTTAAATAAAAGTTTCATAAAATTATCAAACTGGAAAAAATAAATCTTTTTGGCAAACGTTAAATTTTTTTCTGTTATTTATGATTCTTTCCTCTCTAGTTTCCCTTGGTGCGGTTGGATTGGAACACGTGTTGTAAAGGTGTAATGTACTTTTCAGATAGTCATCTATATACTTTTACTCATTGCTGTTATAAAAAATGTTAGTAAGTAATTTGTTGAAACCTAGTAATATCAATAAAATTGAAGTGGAAGTTTTATTTAAAGGACGCTGGGAAAAATCACTTTTGTACCACTCGAATTCTTTCTTTCATAAAGCTAACAAGAGGCTCGTGTAAAATGGACTTCGCGTCTTTGGCGAAGAAAAAATCATTATGGTCAAACCCTTTTACTTCGTCACTGAACAAATATTTGGGCATGCTTGGAAGCTGTTCGGCCAGCCAATCCACATCCTGAAAAAAACATTAAATCATTAACTGGTGTGCCCTTACAAG
This sequence comes from Flexamia atlantica, assembly GCA_035578135.1. Classification (NCBI taxonomy): domain Eukaryota; kingdom Metazoa; phylum Arthropoda; class Insecta; order Hemiptera; family Cicadellidae; genus Flexamia; species Flexamia atlantica. The sequence goes on along the minus strand of JAQJVK010000004.1, from coordinate 7,195,005 downwards.
TAATATGTCATTTTAAAATGAATTGTCATAAAGTCATTGCTGTTGGGAGAGAAACAATCAAACGATTTAAGACTTCTCTCTATCTTCCTCACGTAAAATAGATAGTTAACTCTAATTATTTACTCTAGATTTCTTCGTATTGGTGTACAAAAAGCAATAAAATTGTTAAATAACAGCTCACTGTAATAATTATTTCCCCCTACCTGCAATGTTTAAACGCTATTTACTCCCTGTAATGGGCGAGTAAAAAACATTGGCTCCCAGTGGGAGTAAAGTGATTACTTTGTGTCCCGCCGGGAGACAAAGTAAACTCTTAAGAATAATATTGAAACCATTTAGAGCGCCTTCAAATTTCCACGCACACATGCAAACATGTTACAGCTTAACGAATGCAGGCGCTAACAGATGGTTAATTGGCAGGAATAACAAAAAAAGAACAACAATAACAACTAACAGCTACGAATAAGAACGAATAAGACGAACCATGGTTGGTGCATGGTTGCAGCTAACCGGATGCAGGCGCTAATTGCAGAATGAAACAAAATGGATATTTTTATTGCTTACTGAGTTAATAAAATAAATGTTTTTGGTGTGGATATTTATTATTGCAGATGAGGGACTAATGATGTGTGTGTTTAGAGAGTAATTTAAGTCGTCTGCCTATTGAAAAATTGTCGCCCTCGACAAGCTAGGGCGCTAACATTTTCTCCCGTGGGACAGTGTTGTACTTTACTCACTCAACACACAAATAACTACTTCTTATTTGTTTACTTTATGTTATGAATAAAAATATTAAACTGTATGCATGAATTAATATTAATCATATTCAACTTTAAATTTATTTTAATAATATACTTTAAAACACAATCACAACACTCGTACACACTTCACCATCTTTCTATTTTGCAGTAGGCCTACTTTGCCTCTTCTAAGTTGTTTTCCACATTTCAATGATGGTATAGAAGTCTTAAATTATCATTCTACGACCTTTAACTAATATGTCGGTCAATAACGATAATGTTAAGGGAATAAAACATCAGATTTATTAATTATTTACTAGGCTGGCGATGGAGAAAAGTAAAGTAAACAATAAAAAATTACCACTGGCGAAGGAATACTCAGAGTCAAAGTCTCTTGGTAATTTTGTTTATCACTGTTGGTGATGGTGAGTTTTTGTTCGCATTTTTATTTTTGCAGACATATACTCTTGATATGTGACACTAAATTTCATCAATGACATTTTTGTTACCAGCCACCGCATGTAATTGATCACTGCAGGGTTTAACGTTGCTAAGTAAACGTTAGTATAATTTACGATGGTAAAAGTAATAGTCTTTAAAAACGATACCTCTTTAACAGCAATAGTGTCCATTTCGCTCGCTATAAAGAAGACCGGGCAAGTCACTTTCTTCAGGTCATAGAATGGAGGGGGAAAGGATGTCCCTTGCCTTTGGTAATGATTTCGGTTGCCAACTTCTCCATAGTCAAATTGTTTGAATTCAGCTGAAAACATAGGTTTGGCATGGACCTTTTACTGAAACATACTTAAGTGATGAACCTTTTACTGAAAAATACTTAGAATCTTTATAATTTTTTTACTTTTTTAAAAGATAGTTAATAAGAAGAGGTTCTCCACGGAGTCTGAAGAACCTTTTTCCTTTACTATGTAGGTTAAGTGAACCCAAAACCGGCAAAGCGATACAACAAATTATAACTGACTAATTGTTATTCCATGTTTTTGAAGATTTAAACTTTAACTTAATAAAATCGATTTTTAAATTACTTAGTTTAATGTCTTAAAACTGTATAAATTTAGTTACCTACGAGCTCAATATTCAAAATAACTTTATGTTTCACTAACCCCTACCTTTCTCCGACACTTGAAGATAATGTTTTAAATTCTTGACAGAGGTCCCAGCTGGCATGTATTGGGTCGAGATGAAAGAATTTTGCTGCAAACAAATCGAACACAGCAGGGTAAAGAAGGGGAAACAATCAGTCATTTAAGAAAAAAAGGAAACAAACCTCTGTAAAGAAAACTTTGCTTAAAGTACGCCGATTATTTCATGTATTGTTTGAAAAACTGAAAGATACAATATTCGTTTTTAATTTAGTCTTTACTACATTAAATCCATTGCGTAAGACTCCAACCACTTAATTATATCTTAAGGAGAGATAAGTGTAAAACGGTGTGGATCTTAAAGATCATAAAATCGAAAAATCTTATGTATTAAAATATTAAAGATGAGAGGAAACGGGTGTGGATATTAAAGAACTTAAAATCTTAAAGATGAGTGTAGTGGGAAGCATTGTGTAGCTGTTTTACTAAGACATCGATATATCGTTTGTCATATCGATTGGCCTCTCACCAAACAAACCATATTAAACATAAATTGAGTTTACGTAAAATTTAACGTGAACACATATGAAAAAGTAAATAAAACTTGAGAATGAGTAATTTATGTATCCCTTGAAACAACGGCATATATCTGATTACGAATGGTTTGTAGATATTAATTGATGGAGGTAACATTTACATACGTATGTTGAATAGTACTTACAAAGTACAGAGTGAATGAAGAAAGCGTTTATTGTACGGTGTTATCTAAGGTACGTACAAAGTCGATAGAGTCATGGAAGAGCCCAAGAAGGTTGGAGGTGATTTTATTGCAGACCTTTTTGGTCGGTTTGGTATTACACAACGCCTTGATGATAAGAGCCTCCATCGGGTTGAACGGTCGAGCCTCGAACATGTTCAGCTTCTCGTATGAGCTCTGCAAGACGAGGTAGACATTATAGTTAAAAGAAAAATAACCTAATAAAAAAATCCAGGTTCAAAATGAATTTTACGAATGAATGACTTTCAAACGAATTTAGCGTTGCTTGTCGAGACTACGAATGTCGGATTTTTTCTTCAAGATTCTACACAAGTTCCTTAAGATTGTGAAGACTTGTTTGTAAATTTATTTGAAAAATTTGTGTATTTACCATTAAGAGTTAATTATGGAAAAATTGCCTTTGAAAATTGATTTAGAACTTTGTTTTGATTATAAGTTATTGACTACGTTTGAATCGGTAATATTTTATAAAGACGGAAACACTCAAACTAATGGTAAAAGAATTTAAATTAAATTCCTGCATTCTATTCAGAATTTAGGTGTTTAGTGCTGAATTTTAAAACTTTTTTTGATATTATTTATGGCAATGAAAATTATTTTGTAATCAAAAGAGTAAAAAAATGAATCATGTTTTCTATTCATCAGTGGACTGTAATAATAGTTTTTACTTGTTCTTTATTGTATAAAAAATACGAAAATATTTACTGTAAAACTGTAATTTAAATGACTGCAGTCTGTAATTTAAGACATGCATAGGTAAAATTTCAGTTGCTAGTGATACGTTTGTGCCATTTTAATTTTCAACTAAAGGGCCTCCACTTCTCCTCAGCATTAAATTTTGGTAGTAAGAATCAAATTGTATCTTATTCATATTTTAAGCCAGCACAACTGTTTTATAATAATATGTGGTAATTCCCGTTTTCCGCCTAGCCGGTAATAGCTAATTCCTGGATGTCTCAGATTTGTGATGGTCTATGCCATAATCATATCCATTATTCAGGGTGATTAAAACATACTTCTGAATGTTAAAGTGGTCTAATCTCCCCGACTAGTGGATATGATTATGGCTTTGTCAAGAAGAACCCGATCAATACAGTATGGACAAGATACAGCTGTAGCGGAAAATTTGTATGCATTACCATATAATGTTAACTTGAATGTGTCAAATACCTGCCTAAGTTGAAAAAGGCGGATGCGCACTTATAAAGTGATCAGAAAAAACCACTAAAAATTAGCTTATAAAAATTCAACTAGTAGAGAAACCCAGGGCCGGCTCAAGAGTTTTTGGCGCCCTAAGCGAGAGTATTGCCCGGCGCCCCGCTCCAAATAAAAACGAGATCAAATAAAAAATACTGTCAAAGTTGTTCATTTTCATAATAATATGTAAAGATCGACAGCATATCGAGATTTCAAAGGTGGGAACCATTTGGCCAATTACACTCATAAATGAGGCTCGATAGATTTGATATGGAGTTGATTCTTGGGAAAAAGTCAAAACAGGTATTTTATATATCTGGTTTAGATTCTTAAACGCGCTGTTTAATAAGGCATTATTCTGAGAAAATAATAAAAATAATTTATTCAGTGTATAATGCAAAAATTAAACTTAAGCTTGGGCACAAATTATTGTGAACAAAGTTGTAAAAACCAAATCATGTTCCTTTGACAAGAAGTGCCTCGCTAACATGAAGATCCTCCCCATGTTGATCCGTATTCTGTTGTTAATTTTGGTGTAGAAAACCGGCCCGACACGTATAATTGGGGTTTGGCTAAAAGTACAAACTCAAACTACATAAGGTGCCAAGAGAACGTACAATGATTATTGGTATAAGTAGTCGATTAAAGGCAAGTTGGGGGTTTCCATCACTGGTGATAAGTTTTGAAGTGATTTTACGAGTAACTACACGACCTGAGCGTGTAAAGCTATTCCTGAATTAAGCTCATAATTTAAACCTAGAATGGTAGACTTTCTTAAGCAGGACTTAATAAAAAATGTAAGTCAATCATTGGCGTTCATGTTTATTATTTTATTTCTACGCCCTGCTATTTTCACAAACGCGACCATCCAGCGCACCCTTTGGCGCCCCTCAGGCCCTGGCGCCCTAGGCGGTCGCCTAGTTCGCCTATATGGTAGAGCCGGCCCTGGAGAAACCACACCATGGACTAGCCGATCCAGAGCAATAAGTCAGGATCATTACAACTCACAAACCATACATTTTCACCTTAAACATAAGCAGATCTACAATTCCTTTGATAACAATAAAAAAACAACTCACAAGGAGGTAGACGAAGGCCTGGTGCAGCTTGGGTTTCCTCACAATGAACGAGTGGCTGGTCCTCGCAGCGGGTGCTATAGCCACCATGGTGTCCACCTTGGCCATGTATTGGGGCCAGGAGTCAGCTAGCACCCAGAACATCGTGGTGCCCATGCTGAAGCCCACGTAGCTCAGGGTGGGTCTGTGTGTGACTTGGAGGATGTAGTCTATAGCGGCGGGCAGGTCGAACTTGCCCAGCTCGTGGAAACTGCAAATAGAATCATCCGGCCCATATGGAAAAATTTATATTTAAAATATATTTTTTTAAATATATAATAAAGCTCATATGAAGCAATGAGCTTATGCAACTGTTTTATACATGATTAAAAGGTTGCATTTTGAATTTTTCTTTAGCAATTTCATAAAGTTCAAAATGGGCTCCCTTGGCGGCACAGAACACATTGTAACGATATTCCACCTCCTTATATGTCCTGGCTGACATTTCTGGGGGGGGGGGCGGTTGCCACAGAATTAATTATTCGTTGCCTGAGGTGGTCAACATCACGAATTTTCGAAGGATTCTGTGTACCGTAACGACAGATTTAGTTTATACTAGCCAAATAATGCATTGAGCCTTTTGTTGCGGCGCTGCCTTTAGCGCAGGAATTCAGACAGCACTTGACAGCCGCGCTAATTTGTTTCAAGGCCAATGTTCCGCAGCGCTGCCACCTCTTCATAAAAACATTCCCAATGGTTATGAGCTAAACCTTATGAGCTACTCGTTTCAAAGAAATTAAATGCATTTCGCTACCTTCTACAGTTATTAAGATATTAATTTTTAAAATCCCGGAGTTCTTTTATAGATACCCTGTATAAGATGTTCCGCATATTTTGATTTTATGCTTGTCAATTTGTTTAATATATTATAAATATATTTGTTTTTATATTTGCAATATATTGTTAATAATATATTTCCAAATATAAAATTAAAGTTATATTTGAAATATATTCATAATTATATGTTATAAAATATATATGGTATTAATATATTTGAAATATATATCACTAACAGTATTTCGTAATATATCTGTATTACTTTAGTCTTAATATATTTGTAATGTATTGCAGAATATATTTCAAAAATATATTTCATTAAATATATTTTAAATATATACAATAATATATTTAAAATATATATCACTAACAGTATTTCATAATATATATGTCTTACTTCAGTTTTAATATATTTGTAATGTATTGCAAAGTATATTTCAAAAATATATTATATTAAATATATTTGAAATATATACAAGAATATATATCAAATATATTTCACTAACAGTATTTCGTAATATATTTGTCTTACTTCAGTTTTAATATATTTGTAATGTATTGCAAAATATATTTCAAAAATATATTACTTTACATATATTTGAAATATAAACAGGAATATATTTCAAATATATTTCACTAACAGTATTTCGTAATATATTTGTCTTACTTCAGTTTTAATATATTTGTAATGTATTGCAAAATATATTTCAATAATATATTTCATTAAATATATTTGAAATGTATACAAGAATATATTTCAAATATATTTCACTAACAGTACTTCATAATATATACTCTTACTTGAATTGAAATATATATATTATATATTTCAAAATATATTCCTAAAATATATTTCATTAAATATATTTGAAATATATCCTGGTATATATTTCAAATATATTTTCAATATAAACTAAAATAATATATATTTGATAATATATTTTATATATATTTTGGTCTTTTTAAATATATTTTAAATATATTTAAATATATAATTTTTCCATATGGGGGGTCTCAGGGTGTTAGAAGCTGTTCAATCTTTTGTCGAAGAAAAATCTGTCACCTCTAGAAATACCTGTATTTGACAGGTGTAAATGTTAGAATACGAGAATCCGATGAATAATTGCAAGAAGTTATAGTAGGAATAGATTACTAGATCTTTTAGATTTTGGAGGAATGAAAATATCAGAGTTGCCGTCTTGGCATGTCTCCCCTGGGGATATTATTCAGCTTAAAGAATGAAGAAATTTGCTGGGTTGGGAAAGGTACGACGAGGCCAACGTAAGAGTTTATTACTGACTGTAAATCAGCTCAAAATGTATGATTTAACATGCTCAGTGCATGTTTCGATGCGAGAGCACCATCTTCAGCACGAGTGGATAAAGCGCTCACCGCATAACCTAAGGGTCGCCGGTTCGATTCCTGACAGGATCGAAATTGGGTACTGTATATGGAAAAATTATATATTTAAATATATTTAAAATATATTTAAAAAGACCAAAATATATATAGAATATATTATCAAATATATATTATTTTAGTTTATATTGAAAATATATTTGAAGTATATACCATGATATATTTCAAATGTATTTAATTAAATATATTGTTGAAATATATTTTGCAATACATTACAAATATATTAAAACTGAAGTAAGACAAATATATTACGAAATACTGTTAGTGAAATATATTTGAAATATATTCTTGTATGTATTTCAAATATATTTAATATAATATATTTTTGAAATATATTTTGCAATACATTACAAATATATTGAAACTGAAGTAAGACGTATATATTATGAAATACTGTTAGTGATATATATTTTAAATATATTCTTGTATATATTTTAAATATATTTAATGAAATATATTTTTGAGATATATTCTGCAATACATTACAAATATATTAAATTTAAAGTAAGACAGATATATTACGAAATACTGTTAGTGATATATATTTTAAATATATTAACACCATATATATTTTATAACATATAATTATGAATATATTTCAAATATAACTTTAATTTTATATTTGAAATATATTATCAACAATATATTGCAAATATAAAAACAAATATATTTATAATATATTAAACAAATTGACAAGCATAAAATCAAAATATGCGGAACATCTTATGCAGGGTATCTATAAAAAACTCCGGGATTTTAAAAATGAATATCTTAATAACTGTAGAAGGTAGCGAAATGCATTTAATTTCTTTGAAACGAGTAACTCATAAGGTTTAACTCATAACAGTTGGGAATGTTTTTGTCAAGAGGTGGCAGCGCTGCGGAACATTGGCCTTGAAACAACTTAGCGCGGCTGTCAAGTGCTGTCTGAATTCCTGCGCTAAAGGCAGCGCTGCAACAAAAGGCTCAATGCGTTATTTGGCTAGTATAAACTAAATCTGTCGTTACGGTACACAGAATCCTTCGAAAATTCGTGATGACCACCTCAGGCAACGAATAATTAATTCTGTGGCAACCTCCTCCCCCCCCCCAGAAATGTCAGCCAGGACATATAAGGAGGTGGAATACCGTTACAATGTGTTCTGTGCCGCCAAGGGAGCCCATTTTGAACTTTATGAAATTGCTAAAGAAAAATTCAAAATGCAACCTTTTAATCATGTATAAAACAGTTACATAAGCTTATTGCTTCATAACAATATTTTGCCTCAAAACCCTGAAGTTCTTTTATAGATACCCGAACATAATTATACCAAACACATAATACATGAAGTAAACATAATTACATAATATGAAGTAAACATAATTACACCAATATAGATGAAAAATTAAAAGTACTGACCAGAATGTACTCATATAAAAATGAAAAAGAAAAATTACATGTAAAATAATTGATATTTCTTAGTCAATTTTTATGCAATCCTATACTATATAGGATGTTTTATATTTAAGGAAACACTATTGAAATACATCTCAATATACTGTCACTCAACACATAATGTAATGCCCAATGCTAAATCAGATTATGTACGATTAACAAAGCATGTACTGTATGAGACTTTTAAAAATGCGGAAGTAAAAATAGCCTATGGAACTAAATAATAATAATAATTCATTTGATTTATAAGCGATCACAAGCAACGGCAGAAAAGAAAAAAGATGACTTGACGAAAGCAGGGGAGTGTATAAACTTAAATGTTGGAACTGCAATACGGTAACATCTATTTTGGACAAACTTTAGAATAAATTTTCAAATAAGATACAAAGAACATTTACAGTCTTCACCAACTCCTATGATAAACTTAAAGTACGCAACGTGTGTTAGATACAACACCAACTATTTAATTACTGAATGCTGTCCATTAAAAATAAACTAGTGCTACAACGCAAAAGCATTGAAACTCCAACTCCAAAAGGAAACAACGTTCCCAATCAGCTTTAGATCCTAAGTTATGCCGTGTCACCTATGAGTCGAATTGGCCGAGTGGGTTAAGGCGTAGGTTAGGTTAGGATAGGATGTAGGCTTGGTTAGGGTAGGTAGAGCGAAGGTCCGGGGTTCGAATCCCAGTGGGGTCACCCTTTTTTTGTTCATGAAAATCAAATGTAAGGCTAATATTATATATTTATATATCAATTTATTAATTTTTTTGTAGAGTTTTGACATTTAAATTGAAAAAATCATATTTTGAAAAATATTTTGAAATATAAATTAAATATATTTATAATATATTTTTATTCCAAACAACAATATATTTACCTAAATATATTACAAATATAAAATAATATATTATTAACAACAAACAATAATATAATTTAAATATATTTTAGAAATAAATTATATATATAATTATATATTTAGTAAATATATAATTATATCTTTCTGGGTCCCATAATTTGTATATTTAAATATATTTCAATATATATTTCAAATATATGACGTTTTATTCTAAAATATATTATTATATATTTAAAAAAATATATTTTAAATATAAATTTTTCCATATGGGGTGGCCATTGGGCAACTGGGTCCAGTTTTCATTGGGCTATGAATTAATGACGCAATCTAACAAAAGGTTGCCGTTACGTACATTTAGATACATTAGATACATTACTTGAATTGGCGACCTACCCAGGTAGGTATTTTTAGCCAAGTATGAATGACAGGTGAGTAATGGATGACTGTGGCGCGATTTTGTAGACTTGTTACTGACTGAGACCGACATGTTCCTTAGGCAGGACTGTTAATTAATAATAGCCCAACAGCCAATGGCAACTAAGGGACCTACATTTTAACGTGGGATCCGAACCACGTTAGATAGTAACACGACCCGGGTTTGGACAGTTTCCGATTAGAACGTAAAAAATGCCACTGGCGTTGAAATACACAAAAAAGGCACAAGGAGTAAAGTTAATTAAACCACCAGGCTTCGTCATTGAATTAAAAAACATAGAATGATCAGAACATTAAAACACAAACACAAATTGACACTATAACACGCTAACAGGCCTGTTGCACGAATGGTACCACGAAATTGACACGCCGGCCCCAGCGATAGTGGACTTTCATACATTTTGAGCTGTTGATGGATTTTACAGTAAATAATTAAGTCTTACGTCGATCGCACAGCTCAGGGGCTAAAACAAGGATAATATTATGGCGTGGTCAGTCACCCCCACCCCTGAAATGAGAGGCACCCCTAACCTATCCTCCAGGATCATATAGGAATAACTCCCCCCTAACCTGTCAACCTGTCGACCTTCCAAGAACCTTCCAGGGGTTGGAGTGGAGATTTTCATTCAGAATTCGCCCTCCCTACTGGCAGACTCTAGAAGCCCGTCAGACAAGGGTCCTAATCCTGTCCTACGGACAAGTCAGATGATCCACCGATCCTTATAGGGCTCGGACGTATCCGGGCTTCCAGGCTTCGCCGGAAATGAAAGTCCCTAAGGAGTCAGGAAGAACCAAGATACTGAGGAAGCAAGGATTCAGGTAATTCAGGATGGTCACCCAACAATGAAAATTTATATTCTCTGTATCCATCGATGTCCCCGTACCGGTATAAAATTGTCAGATAGCCTAGTTTATGGTTTCCTAGGGTTAATGGCAGATATAGGTAGAAGTACACCTGAGTTGTGCAGATCACACATCTGTCCGTCAGAATGCATATTCAGATCCGTCCACCATTTGCTTGAAGGTTCGCCCTCCCATGCTACTTTAGCATCATTAATACTTTGAGCATTTCGTTAGTAAAGGTAATATTTGTAATTACTGTAATTTGTTGTTTTCGTTTTAAGGATTTTTGCTTTATCTGTCTTTACTGTCCAAAGTTTGGTCTTGTTTCATTTGCAGTTTCACCTGCGCTTTGAATTACAGTTATTAAAACGTTTTTAATTTAATAAAGCTTTACAACTGAAAATAGATTAAATTTTTAATGCAGTATTTCTTTACGAATTTTACATGTAGGTAATTCGTGTTCTAGAGCATGTGAAGTTAATGTTGGAACAAAAACCTATTGTTTTTTGAATTACCTGAAATCCCAAAACTCTTTTTGAGTAGGCTTGAGAGACTTGTGGCCTCTGGAGTAAGTGTTGCCGCGAGAGTTCAATAGCCACACATCGAAACCTGCATCCGCAAGCAAATAGGCTGGAAAATACCCCAAAATATTAAAACCCCAATTATTAAACAGGCCTTTATCTATTCTTGTAACTAAAGAAACTTTGTTTCAAAGTCCTTACGTGCTCTCTCACGTACCTAGCCCATCCTTCATAGCCAGATAGAGCGCAGAAGACTGCAACAGACCATGAGCCAGAAGCACCGGATGTCCTGGTCTTCGCCATTGTCCTTTACCGTAGGGCACGCGGTGCAGCATGATCTGGTAGCCATCTATCGTCTCGATCTTGTGTTGCTCTATCGGATAGCCGAAATCCTCCACGACCATCTCCTGAACAAAACCAAAATATCTGTTGAATATTTGAGTCATGTTTTGAGATGAGTGGTATATTTTGGAGTTTTCATGTTTAGGCTGAGATCGTTTTGAGGGAAAGATTAGGGGTGGAGATTGAGAAATACAGAAATTCCAGTTATTATATGAGCAATTGTAGTCTACATGTAAGCTTAAGCATAATTAATTAAACGTCTGTTTAACATTTTGATTCGAAATTGAATTTTTACCCCGTATAAACGAAAAATTCAGTATGTCATAAGAGCCTCAACTAACAACTTTGACTGACTTGTTCTTGGGAGCAGATATGGATGAAAATTTGATTTTTCTCTTTATTATTATGTTATCCATTTTTAAAAACACCTGAAGGTCTGTTGAAATTTACGAGGACCCTTTAATCGACTTCGATACATCAGAAACTTGTAGAAAACCTTTTTGAGTTGTTTTATTTAATGTATTTATGTAACTGCACTGCAAATTTGTAATAATTGGATTAAATTATTGTGGGTATTTAAATCTTTAATATTCTTTTTGACGCCCGATATACTAAGAATTTCAATTTACATTATTTTTAACGCATACAGATCTACTTACTCTTAGAACTCAGCTTGAGTAGTGCGTATACGCAAGCCTTATTACTTAAAAATACAAACTTATGCAATCTTACAATAGGATTGATTGTGATGGCTTTTTTGATGGCATTTCCAAATCCGCAGGTCGACGTGGGCACAATGACCAAAACCGCTGCAGCGACCAGTAGAATAAACATGGATTGTTGGTGAACGCGCACATCAAACTAAACACACAGCTCGTAACAGACAACACAAGTGCCGCGAGTTAGAGTAATTGTCGCACCCGCGCACCTGTATTTGGGAAATTTATTGCTCAGATTAATAATAATTACGTATATACTCAACATTTACAGTCGGCAGTATTTACTGTCTTCTTTACAAAAATTCATCCTCCACGGAAGATTTTGAATTCAGATGGTTAATAGTAGTTTATGCAACGATTGTATAATGAATGCCTTTAAGCCACGAGTGAGATGTAAGTTAGAACACGAGCGAAGCGAGTGTTCTAAATATCTCACGAGTGGCTTAAAGGCATAATACAATCGTTGCATACACTATTTTATCTACGACCAACAATATACAACAAAATTTCCCCCGAAGTTAAACAAAACTCATGACTTTTACTAATGATGGAATAGGTCAACTAAAATTTGAGGTTAGGCAAATAAGCAGACTGAACCATGAATCGTTGTGGAACAATCAGCTGATGGGATAAGTAAACTCAAACATGAATCGTAATGCAACAATCAGCTGATGTGCGAATTGCGTATTGTTACTATGACACTACTTCCGTCAAATGCCGAGCTCTGATTGGTCTAGAACCAGTACACTAAAGTGACTCCAGTACTCTAAAGACGTCATTAGAGTACTGCTTGGTTTTTGGTGTTTTAATGTATATCATTATAATGTTTATTGTAATACCATAATTGTGCTTATTGCAATAAAAATACGTAGATATCGTAGATAAAAATACATTTATCTACGATCATTGCAATAAGCACCAATTATGGTATTACAATAAACATTATAATGATATACATTAAAACACCAAAAACCAAGCAGTTGCATAATGACGACTTTAGAGTACTGGAGTCACATTAGAGTACTGGTTCTAGACCAGTGAGAGCTCGGCATTTGACGGAAGTAGTGTCATAATAACAATTACGCAATTCGCACATCAGCTGATTGTTGCATTACGATTCATGTTTGAGTTTACTTGTCCCATCAGCTGATTGTTCCACAACGATTCATGGTTCAGTCTGCTTATTTGCCTAACCTCAAATTTGAGTTGACCTATTCCATCATTGGTAAAGTAATGTAAAGTCAATAATGTAAAATTGGTAAAGTCATGAATTTTCTTTAACTTCGGGGGAAATTTTGTCGCATATTGTTGGACGTCGATAAAACAGTGTATGCAACGATTGTATTATGCATTTAAGCCACTCGTGAGATATTTGGAACACTCGCTTCGCTCGTGTTCTAACTTACATCTTACTCGTGGCTTTAAGACATTCATAATACAATCGTTGCATAAACTACTATTAAGACTTTTTAATGCATTTTCAAAAAATATTGTACAAAATGTGTACGTCCTCTAATAGCTCTATGTTTTATTGTTTACCATTAAAAAACGTATCATGCAAAATCAAAATCAAATAACACAAAATGATGCAAAACACAAACACAAAACGTGTTTTGAGGTATCATCAAAATTAAATATACATTTACTGTGCATAACCAATATTTCAGCTTGGTCTAACCGGAGATTAGTGTGTAGTGACGGCACTTGAAGTGGTCAAAATGTTGTTTTAACAGATCATTTATGCAAGTTTTAAAATTAACCTCCAAATATAAGAGGAAAAATTTCTTGAGATACGGCGTTGATGAGTTTGTGCAGCCATCAAGCACTGTACAGAATGATACAAATAGCTTGGTCCAGTTCACCCATTAGACTCTTGTAAATATTAGGACTGAGCTGAAAGACGGAATAGGCCTTATTGTTTGACTTGAACCATACACTAAAGTTGGTGTTGTGATGGACTCTCAGATAATTTGGACACCAGATACTCCCTGAAACACGTTCATAAGCAGCTTTTGTTTGTTATACCTAATCGGCTGTTCCTTGAAATTTATATTTTCATTATTAAATTTTCTAAACTCGGCTCTTTTATTGATGCATATATCCTTAGGGAAAAATTTAAAAATTTCTCTTTAAATTAACTCACAGAGACCTACCATTCATGTTGACGAGGGTCAGACTCACGGTCACCATAAAAGATTTCTGAGGATATGTGGCTTTTATATAAATGATGTTAAAATTTTTTTTCAGGATTTAAATGTTACATTTCACATGGACTTTCAGCAACACCCTATACTCCTATATGAGCAATTTTATCTTGCGTGCGTGCTTGCACAATCCTCTAAAAAATGGCTCCGAGGATTTCCTTCAAAGTCTAGAAGAAATAAGAAATTTATGACTTAAAAACGTGTTCTTTGCAGATTAATTCTTTGCACATAATAAAATGAATTTCAAAGCTGTAAAAGCTTAACATTGGCCCTATGAGTTGCCATGATAGTAACGAAATAAGCTTGGAAAGTGTAAACAAATAAAGTAACTATAACAGCTGTTTGCAGACTACGACCATCCATGAAAAATACAGCATTTGGGAAAAGATTGCATGGAGTAATAAAAACGTGAATTCATAAATTTCATCAAATTTTATTATAGTAATTGGATGAACTGGTTAATATAAAATAATACTGAGCAAGGCTCGGTCCACCAGATACTATAAAATAATTTTACAAAATACTCGTCTAAAAAAGATCGAAACTCAAGAAATTTGACCTCCTCTCTAGATAGTTGGGAGTGTTGTGCGAAGGTCACGAGGGCGGAGGGATTAGTCTGGAAGAGAAGAGCTTTTAAGCCTCGTGTCTTCAGGTGATCCCGGTTACCTTCGCTTTGCAGATATATCTGAGTGTTTACATTTATTCCACGAATCCTATATTTCGATATCCAATATTCAGAATATATATTTAATTATCTTTTATTGTAAAAGCATAATTAATTAAATTGATTAGTTAATTCAATAATAATTTCATGACAACTGATCATCGTCTGATGAGTTTGTTAGCATCTTGCTGTTTTCGTTTTGGCTATTATTCAGACTAAAGCAATTTTCTTGTTATTAGAGCATAAAGAACCTAAACAATTAAATCTATTATCCAGCTATTTAAAAATCCCAACTATAGTCAATTCAAATTCTCTGACGAGTTTAGAGCTTAACATCAACTTCTTTTAAATTTACGAATTATTTTTCGAAAAACCAATTTCAGTTATTTTTTAATAGCTTAAATGTCTACCAAGTGTTCTATTTCCAAAGCTACCTACATCGAAAAGTTATTTTTACTTCATGACTTCTTATATCAGCTAAGAAATATTAATTCAAACTAAATCTACTTCAGATTACTAAAACGTGATATTTTGCAATTACATAGAATCGTGTTCATCTCTTTTATACAGCAATATATGTAAAAGCCAACAATTCCAATTCAATATCCTCCTTCCCCTTGTTTACCGTCTCCGGTACTCACATTGAGAGCTCTGCTTCGAACCCTCTGTTCCCTGATTGGCAAATGCAATGCAAACAACCTACACTCCATTTCTTCTTTGATCCTCTGCGAATATTAAAAATAAATATTTAACCTCGTTATTGATCTGTCGTCCACAAAATCTTGATTATTTTCAAACAAGGAAAAGGATTGAACTTAAATTAGGCGTTAAAAGCTCGCTTAATTATTTGAGAGATGTTTCTAGAAAAAATTATAAGTTTTGATAACTTTCCATTATCAATCGACTAGAAGCGCCTCAAAATTTCCCGTCCTCCATAAAACTCAAAATTATTTTGAAAAAATGTCAGCCTTTACGCTTGAAAGATTATTTAATTACAAGCAGACAAAAACGGCCCAGTCTGCCCAAAAGACTAATGTTAAATTAGCATTGGGCTAACCAACGGCCAGGGCCCCGTCATTTGACTTGGCATATAATGTATTCATAAAGAGTCGATCATTTCTCATTTAGGCTCTATTTTAAAATTTCAATGGTTCAAGGTTAAATGAATGATAGAACATGAATAGGAATGTAAGTTTGTACGCTCAGACTAATTGTAGTTAAAATTTTGTTTGACGCCATTTATACATATATTCTACTTAAATCAGTACGGGATGTTTGAATTTAATCGAAAAGTTTTTGTGATAGTACCAATCCTCTAAGATTTTAAAGCTAAGAATCATAAATTACTTAAAACACATTGTCAGAGTTTCCCTAGTAGAATGTCAGGTATGTGATCATATTATACATTTGCAAAGGTCTAAAAATTCAGACGACCCAGCTTAATGTAAACGGAGCAAAAGTTCAATTTAAAGCCAATATATTAATGAAATTTCTTAACTTTCTTTTTTTTATTTAACTTTTACTTAGGTAAGTGAGTTAAGAATGTCCTAAATTTAACGTCTTGTAAAACACAGATTAGCGATAAAGTCGAAATGGTTTTAGGATTTGCCTAAGTATTCATAAATGGATTAAGACGTCCCTCCAGCAAGCTACAAAGTTCTGATAAACTTCCCCTGTTTGCCGATCCTTTCCTTACTGACTAATTACTTTCCACCGAAGTTTTAATTTCGAAATATATTTGTTTTACAATTCATCAGAATCATCCGATAAAAAACCTGCTTTCCGTTTCTTCAATTTGTCAGTTTCTCTCGTAAAAAAGTCGGTAAAGTGTTTGTTGATTTCGATAGATAGAAAATGTAATTTTGTTACACATTTAAAGTTTAGACTTTTCAAATTATTTATTGGAAACTTATCAGAATTATCCTCTAAACAAACTTTTCTCTATTTGTTTAGTTTTCAAAAATTACAGTTTTTGTTAATCGAACCGGTAGGCAGAAAAATTAATGTTTCTCTCTTGTACGCGGTTACGCAGCTAAACAAAGCTATTAGAGAGGCATTAGGTACATAGAAATACGATAAAAGGAAAATTACTGTAAAGACCTACAACGAACTTGGAGGGGAATTCGATTTCTTTGTGAAAGGAAGTCCTAGCTTAAACATTCAAATAACAGCAACACCCTAAATCAGGATGTGTCTTAAAATTAATTCACTATATTATACTCTTATAATAAATATGTATATTTTTTAATAGTTAAGTTGAAATAAGTATTATTTCTACCAATCAACCATGTAAGGTGGACACGCTTTTTAAGTTTTGATTTCTTCAGATGTCCTGTTCTTTGTTTTCTTTCTTTTCTCGCCTTTCCGTTCTGAAACGGAGGTCACACTCAAAGGAATGTAGCACTGAATGGAAGGCTATGGCTCAAGTTAAACTTGACAAGCCCTTAAGCTTTCGAGTTTCCTTTAATCCCAGTGTTATGGCTTTTATAGATAGAAAATATCATTTGAACTTTAAATTTCCCTGAAAGTATTAATTACAAATGAGATTGATATCGAAAAGTGCTATTGGATTTATTGGTTTTTTTGGTTCTGAGTACTTTTCCTTTCTAAGGGACGGTGGTTATGTTATTTTAATTTATTATAATTAATGGTATTTTCACAGGTATGGTGCATTTATGGTAATTTAAAGTGTAATCGTTACCTATAAAATTAAGTGTGAGCTAATATATGAATTTGGAAAAATCCACTTCATTACAATATATTTGTCGCCTGGTATTTTTTTCCTCTCAAACTATTTTTGTAACTAAAAATGGCAGTGTCTAGATATTATATTTCTTTTGATTTCTGTATTGAAGATATTTTATGTAGGCCTACATATTAACCCAAACCAGATGAAAATTTTAAAATTCAAACGAAAATGCAAGTGTTTAGAGTTTAGTAAAGTTCTTGATAAAAACAATCAAAATGAAAGTTGCATAATTAAAGTTCTTACTATCGAAATTTTTTTACGTATTATATCTTCTACGTGTATTACTGATTTATCTGATTACAGCCATAATATTGAGAAAAATTTGATGTATCTGATCATAGTTGTAAGTATGAGAAAATATTGATATGACCGGTTTTAGTTAATAGTAGGAAAATGTGTGTGGCTTCTATATTTTCTTAATATTAACGCAATAAATGCGTTCTTTTGTTGTTTCCTTCCTAGAAATTTCCAGCAGAGCATTCCCTTAGTTTTGTATACATTTATTTGAAAACCGTTAGTTATTAACTGGAAATAGGAGACGGATCAGGGATCAGCGAGTTTTAAAGTCAAAGTTTGACGGAGCTTTGCAACTTTATCAATTTAAACTCGTAATACCCTTAGTAAATCCCG
Organism: Flexamia atlantica; assembly: GCA_035578135.1. NCBI lineage: Eukaryota > Metazoa > Arthropoda > Insecta > Hemiptera > Cicadellidae > Flexamia > Flexamia atlantica. Next base: position 7,176,479 of record JAQJVK010000004.1, on the reverse strand, counting down.
TAACCAGCTGTACTTTTATACAGCTCCGGACTAGAATGCGATTGATGAGAAACCCAAATTAATATTATTATATTTTTAATTTGTTAATTGAAATATTGAATTAAAGGATTTTGCAATGTGGGGATTGTTTTTGCCAGCAGGTATCAGTAAAAATTATCGGTTTCTATAATAAATATGAATGTGATTTTTTTTAACGGATAGACTTTTTTCTTTCTGATAAAATAATCCTGTTTCTGTCCTCTGACACAAAAAAAATGTTTAAGTTTGTAAGTTTCAAATGCAAACTGAACTGTCAAATTAAATCTAGAAAAATACGAGTATATTTGTTATTAAAATTAAATCGAATCAAACAATTCTTTATTTACAATATAAAATGACAGCGTTAAAATAACATAAATATGAAAACACCTTATATGAGTGAGGGACCTCTGCGTGCTGCAGGTTAAAGTTATCATATCCAAGCTACTTCCCAGTATAATCAATTTCTAAAAGTACAGATACTGAATTAATGAGCTCGAAACCACAATAAGTAAATTAAAAAAAATAAAAACATTGAATTAGTAAGATTAAACTCTTAATCAACTGCTAGTATTTAACACCAATTAGCGTCAGTTCCATGCAGTGGGGAAAATAAATATCCCATTCAAATTCAAATGGCATGGGGTAAGTGAAAGTGGACTTACGTTGAGCTAAGGATTTTTTGAGCTTTAGTAAAAACTCTTGCTCTCAAATCTGACAAGTTTAGAGTTATATTTTAACAAAGTGATAGTGAAGTATTTTTTACAGCCCGTCTCCCCAAAACAATCGTTCTCTGGCTTACTAGTATTTTCTTATAATTTGACTAATTTCTAAATTGTTTTCCATCAAGATCAGTCGTAGAAGTATCCACTACTCAGTGTTGCTATCAAACGATGTGTAGCTATAAAGTGAAAAATAGCAAGTGTTTGAGGATACCAACGAAACTTAAAAAGAAATGCAAAGTGGTAGAATAAACTGCAGTTCTTCACTTTATTTTCAATATGTCAAGCAACGGTTAAAAAATTCAAAGCTGCTAAAACTGGATTAATAAATGTAGAACAAATAACAATACGATAGGTTTGTTAGTTTGCTTAGCCGTTTGTGTGATTAAAAAAGTTCGTATGTGATATTTCGAACAGCTTGATCCCTCCGATTGATCTTATTAAAAGATAAAGAAAAACAAAAATCATGCGTTGTTCCTGTAAATATTCAAGGAATAATTTGAATGAAAATAAAATTGAAGCGTTGGCGTTTCTCAGATAAGTTGTATAACATAACAAAGTTATTGGGATTATATTTGCTAGCAAACTCAAACAAGAGTAATCAAGAGTGATTTTAAATTATAGTGTATGGCTCTGATTATTATTTCGTTGCGTAGAAGAGATTTCAGATCTCATCTCTAGATTTACCTTTATTTCTTTGAGTTTTAAATTGCCTATTAAAAGTTAAAATCAAAAGTTAACAGGTGTAAAATAAGAAAAATATTCAAAAAAGGAGTTTATTGGCTTTGGTTTGAGAAGTCAGCATGTTGATCTAAGCAGTTAAAAGAATTATGTAAAAATAGTGAAATATTTGTATAAAACCAAAATTAATCTTTATATATTTATAAAATTTATTTATTTAAATATATATACAGGGTGACAAAAAAGTCTGGAAACGGCTTAATATCTTTTTAACTAAATCCGTTAGAAAATTCAAACTTTACACATCAACGTATATGTATGAAAACAACTTTTTGCGAGTTTTCATACATACAACTACTTATATGTATATATGTATATATCTTGAAGCCATATGTCTCATAACATTAATATTATTTCATATATTTGGTTTTCACGTGTAAAAATATTCAATACTGTATTAAGAGCAAGTGATTCAGTAGTTAATTTGTGTATGGCTTTAAAAAGTGTATGGAGAAAAACATTATGACGAAAAGTAAAAAGATTATGGAGAAATAGAAAAACTGTTAATTTTCATGGAAGATCTTAAGTTTAATTCTTTTCAAATCAGACGATGAAGTTTGCTGATAAACCATCTCCATGGTGAGTGAAAAAACGGAGGAACGAGATGAGAAATGAGCGTTGATGGGTTATAATGTATAGTAATGTATCCCGCATACATTTGGTGTAGTCCATGCGGTAAGTTATGCAGCTGATTAATATTTAACGGGTAGAGCGACTGATTCATAATGTCCGTGACATAAATGCTTTTTGACTCGCTCTGAAAGACCAGTTGCTTGCCCTTCATTAGCGGCGTTGATAAAAGGTTGGTGTTATCCTAATATGTTGATTTCCAAAACATAAATATGATTGATTCCAGTGATTATAAAAAAAACAAAAAAACAGGCAGCGGTTACAGGCTGGTGGGGGGCAGGTTTTTTACCTCACAAAAAAGGTTTATCTAAATATATTTAAATATATTAAGTTTATAGATCAGTAGCCTTTCTATTTTGAAATAGCTTTTGTTAGTTTCTATCAATTTAATTTTAATAATTAATAATTTTTTAGGAAAATTAGACCGAAGTTTGAAAGTTGGTCTCCGTTATGCTTCACTTATTGTACTGCATTCAGTATGGTTTTAATATTTTACAAATATTAGGAACAGAATATTACAGTATTAACGATATTTACATTTAGTTTTTATAATTTTACTAGCAGATATACCCGCAGCTTCGCCCGCTGATAATATTCAATCATATTATGCCATGTGCAATTTTTTGGAACAGTTAACTAATGCGGTATAAAGAACGGTTCCACAAATAATACTGTTACCGAAATTGTTTTATTGTTCAGTTAGGGTTATATGAGGCTCTTAGACATCGCTATTTTATGACTTAAGAGTATTATATTGCTGTTTATATATTCACAAGTTGTGTTAAATAGACGCATAACAATGGTTCATGCCCCGTTACCTTAGGTTGCGGATTGCAACATGAATATTTATACGTTATCTGAGTCTCATCGACCTCAGTAAATGTTCTCTTCACCATTAAATGGATTAACTACCTCCTGATGAAGGAAATGAATTCCAATCGGTTGCTTTATGTTACTAGTCATCGGCAACAAAATTTTCATAGTCTGCCATACATAAATTACAAATGGAAACCTAATATGTTGATCGTAAAAAAGTAAAAATAAGTGTACTATATTTTACCCCTGCAAAGAATTTTAAGATTAAAATCATCAGTTAATCACAAAAAAGTGTGCAAGAAAACAAAAACTAATATAATTTTCATTATGTTATATATTTGTAAAATAATTATTCAATTCCCTCAGCCATATGCATTTATTTAGAGAATTTTACAGTCCTAATTCAAACAAAAACATTTTATTGATGTTCCGAACAATGTTTTTCGTAAACTCAAAGGAAGAGGTATTCGACGTTATTTTAGTTTACGTCTTTTTGTAATCAGTAATAAACATATCATAACCGTTTTATTCTAAGTTTACGAAAATAAACCATACATTTATATTGTACTATGTAAATTAATAATGAATAGAAACCTAGGTATTAGTGAACGTGAATACATCATCAATTATTTTAATCGTTTTAATTTTCTCTAATGGCAATATTTCTTTTATAGAATTATTATGTTTTTAATCAAGAAGATATGGTCATTCCATATAAGAAAATCTGCTATAATTCATAATAGCCACGTAGACATTATAAATTAACAACATAACACTTTATTAAAAAAATTATACTCTCATCCATCAACATTACAGCATTGAGGGACAAATGAAGAGTTATGTTTTGCCTGCTTCTTGCTGGCCACGGATATATTTCAAAACCCACGGCCATTTAGGTGCTTAATCTTGTTTTGTGTTGGCTAAAGGGGTCGAAGTTGTTTTGTCCCAAGCGATAAGAACAGGCTAATCTGTAATCTAGACCAAGTTTAGGTCCTTGGATTACATTTGGTTGTGTAGGCTGTACACAGAAAACAAATTTTAGAAGTCAAACTGCCGCTATTAGTGAAAGTAAAAGTGCGAAATGTGAATAGATAATTTAAAATAACTTACTATTTACACCGTTTATAATTTTGTCACATATTTGCCTTCTTCCATTACACATCCAGATACTTGTTAGTGTATACGGTGTGTCTATTACCCTATTTCATTTACACGTTTACAGGTATATAATAGGCCTAGGATAGTATCAAGTTTGTAGATTGGCGTAAACATTCTGTTAAATTATTGTGTGTTTCACTTACATCAACAAACTCCGTAAGCCCCTTCAAATTCTTCAAGACAATAAATTAAATTCCATTTTTAGAATATTAAATGAAGAAATATTAATATTTTAGACACATGGGCAAATAAAAAGTTAATTACCTTTCATTTAACTCAAGACTCAATATATGGGCTACAATATAAGGGCAATAAATATGTTCTGACAATTAATATGTTAATAATTAATAATATGTTTTTCACGACACTTTAACAGTCGCGTTGAACATATTTTATAAAATGTCAAAATATAATATATAATTTCTGTAATATGTAAACGGAGCTACACAATTAATTTAACATAATTTTAGCGTCATTCTTAAAAACATATTATTGTTATGATTAAACTTAATTAAATAGTTTAGGAAGATTATACAATATACATACCGTATACTCTATCAAGTATGTGTATATGTACAGCAAGAAGGAAAAGAGGCGACGAAAATGTTTGTAAAAACTTACTTTGATTTCCAGAACCTGCACTATTGCTACTTGAGATCCACAGTTTTTGCATATAAGGCCATTTATGGGTTTCTTCCAGAATTTAATTGTACAGAATTATGTTTCCTTTTTAATATAATATAGGCCAGTAAAATTAGATAAAAAATTTGTCATGCCTGGAAAAAATTCCCGGAAAGCTTGAAATCGTCTTAATCTTTCCGTTTTACATCCAAGTTTATGAATTTGAAGTTTGTCCCATTTTTTCTAGTGTGCTTTCGACCTGGGCCCACAAAAATATCAGAGTTTTGGGCCATTTTTTACTCTTTTCTAAATAAATAAAAAACCGTTTATTCTACATGAAAAGTTTAAATACAAGATTTGTAGAGGACAAAATTCTGCATTTATTGAGTACCTTCTGATAAGGATTCTTTGAAGAGTAATTGATTTATTGTTAGTTAAATAAAGGGTTTTGGCGAATTTCTCTTTTAGGAAACGAGCTATTACTGTAGGTCTCATGGTAATCTCTAAGCCCGAGACCATGATAACTTTTAGTTTTGAGGCCCTCAGAAGCCAAAAAATCCATACGTTCAAATCTATATAAATATATATGTAACAATATAGATGTATATAAATATATTTACTCATGTATTTGTTTCTTCGATAACCCTCGCAAAAATGGCCCGATCTTAATAAAATTTGGCACGGAATAAAAAACCGTTTATTCTACAAAAAAGTTTAAATACAAGTAAGTCCTCTACAAATCTTGTATTTAAACTTTTTTGTAGAATAAACGTTTTTTTACTTATTTAGGAAAGAATAAAAAAATGGCCCAAAACTCTGATATTTTTTGGTCCCAGGTCGAAACCACACTAGGAAAAATGGGACAAACTTCAAATTCATATACTTGGATGTATAATGGGAAGATTAAGACGATTTCCAGCTTTCCGAGAATTTTGTCCAGGCTCAATCTTATTTTTACTGACCTAATAGTCTTTTAGAAACATTTAAAGACTCGTTTACTCTCTGAAATAATTAACAAACCAGTCGGAAGGTGAGGGGGTGAGAAGTCCGCGAAGTTAGCTCGGTCACGTCCACGGACGTGTTAAAGCCTGCTGTAGTCTACGTGATCTCTCGACCTGTCTACACCGAGGTAATTAGTGCTCACAGTAATATTCTGTGTAGCGCATTGTCAGTGCCTGCTGTAGTCTACGTGACCTCTCGACCTGTCTACACCGAGGTAATTAGTGATTACACTAATATTCTGTGTGGCGCATTTTTAGAGCCTGCTGTAGTCTACGTGATCTCTCGACCTGTCTACTCCGAGGTAATTAATGCTTACACTAATATTCTTTGTGGCGCATTGTTAGAGCCTGCTGTAGTCTACGTGATCTCTCGACCTGTCTACAACGAGGTAATTAGTGCCAACAGTAATATTCTGTGTGGCACATTGTCAGTGCCTGCTGTAGTCTACGTGATCTCTCGACCTGTCTACACCGAGGTAACTAGTGCTCTCAGTAATATTCTGTGTAGCGCATTGTCAGTGCCTGCTGTAGTCTACGTGACCTCTCGACCTGTCTACACCGAGGTAATTAGTGATTACACTAATATTCTGTGTGGCGCATTGTTAGAGCCTGCTGTAGTCTACGTGATCTCTCGACCTGTCTACACCGAGGTAATTAGTGCCAACAGTAATATTCTGTGTGGCGTATTTTTAGAGCCTGCTGTAGTCTACGTGATCTCTCGACCTGTCTACACCGAGGTAATTAGTGCCTACAGTAATATTCTGTGTGGCACATTGTCAGTGCCTGCTGTAGTCTACGTGATCTCTCGACTTGTCTACACCGAGGTAATTAGTGCCTACAGTAATATTCTGTGTAGCACATTGTCAGTGCCTGCTGTAGTCTACGTGATCTCTCGACCTGTCTACACCGAGGTAATTAGTGATTACACTAATATTCTGTGTGGCGCATTGTTAGAGCCTGCTGTAGTCTACGTGATCTCTCGACCTGTCCACACCGAGGTAATTAGTGCCAACAGTAATATTCTGTGTGGCACATTGTCAGTGCCTGCTGTAGTCTACGTGATCTCTCGACCTGTCTACACCGAGGTAATTAGTGCTTACAGTAATATTCTGTGTAGCACATTGTCAGTGCCTGCTGTAGTCTACGTGATCTCTCGACCTGTCTACACCGAGGTAATTAGTGCCTACAGTAATATTCTGTTTGGCGCATTGTCAGTGCCTGCTGTAGTCTACGTGTTCTCTCGACCTGTCCACACCGAGGTAATTAGTGCCTACAGTAATATTCTGTGTAGCACATTGTCAGTGCCTGCTGTAGTCTACGTGATCTCTCGACCTGTCCACACCGAGGTAATTAGTGCCTACAGTAATATTCTTTGTGGCGCATTGTCAGTGCCTGCTGTAGTCTACGTGATCTCTCGACCTGTCCACACCAAGGTAATTAGTGCCTACAGTAATATTCTGTGTAGCACATTGTCAGTGCCTGCTGTAGTCTACGTGATCTCTCGACCTGTCCACACCGAGGTAATTAGTGCCTACAGTAATATTCTGTGTAGCACATTGTCAGTGCCTGATGTAGTCTACGTAATCTCTCGACCTGTCTACACTGAGGTAATTCGTACTCACAGTAATATTCTGTGTAGCGCATTGTCAGTGCCTACAGTAGTTTACGTGATCTCTCGACCTGTCTACACCGAGGTAATTAGTGCTTACAATAGTATTCTGTGTGGCGCATTGTCAGTGCCTGCAGTAGTCTACGTGATGTCTCGACCTGTCTACACCGAGGTAACTAGTGCTCACAGTAATATTTTGTGTAGCGCATTGTCAGTGCCTGCTGTAGTCTACGTGACCTCTTGACCTGTCTACACCGAGGTAATTAGGGATTACACTAATATTCTGTGTGGCGCATTGTTAGAGCCTGCTGTAGTCTACGTGATCTCTCGACCTGTCCACACCGAGGTAATTAGTGATTACACTAATATTCTGTGTGGCGCATTTTTAGAGCCTGCTGTAGTCTACGTGATCTCTCGACCTGTCTACTCCGAGGTAATTAATGCTTACACTAATATTCTTTGTGGCGCATTGTTAGAGCCTGCTGTAGTCTACGTGATCTCTCGACCTGTCTACACCGAGGTAATTATTGCTTACACTAATATTCTGTGTGGCGCAATGTTAGAGCCTGCTGTAGTCTACGTGATCTCTCGACCTGTCTACACCGAGGTAATTTTTGCTTACACTAATATTCTGTGTGGCGCAATGTTAGAGCCTGCTGTAGTCTACGTGATCTCTCGACCTGTCTACTCCGAGGTAATTAATGCTTACACTAATATTCTTTGTGGCGCATTGTTAGAGCCTGCTGTAGTCTACGTGATCTCTCGACCTGTCCACACCAAGGTAATTAGTGCTTACACTAATATTCTGTGTGGCGCATTTTTAGAGCCTGCTGTAGTCTACGTGATCTCTCGACCTGTCTACACCGAGGTAATTATTGCTTACACTAATATTCTGTGTGGCGCAATGTTAGAGCCTGCTGTAGTCTACGTGATCTCTCGACCTGTCTACACCGAGGTAATTTTTGCTTACACTAATATTCTGTGTGGCGCATTGTTAGAGCCTGCTCTAGTCTACGTGATCTCTCGACCTGTCTACACTATAATTAGTGCCTACAGTAATATTATATGAGCGCATTGTCAGTGCCTGCTGTAGTCTACGTGATCTCTCGACCAATCTACACTGAGTTTATTGGTGCTTACAGTAAGCTGTCACTACCTTTTGCCCACCTAGAAATTTGGACCCAAATCCGGCCTGTTTTTGTGAGCCTAATATTTGCTTCGTCCTGAGCCAATGTTGGAGCCGCAGGATAGGCTTTGATCCTTGATAGGTAAAGCTTCTGAGCGATATCGGTACTGGATGTTTATTGTTTTGTGTTGCGCGCTACCTAATGCTTTGGCTTGTTTTAACAGAATGAATTCATAAATCTGTTGCTTACAAAACACTCGACATTTTATGAAAAAATCATTTTTAATTTTATTTTGTCTCCGAATGAAACAATTTACATCCTAGTTTAATGTTTTTTTTTCAATAACTGATTTCAACGAGTCGCACTTTTAGTAGAATCTCAGATATTACTTTTTGACACGGAGATTCACTAGTTGAGTAGGGTAGTTTTTTAAAATTATTCTCCTAGAAAAAGTCTCAAGTTCGAGTTTAAAGTTTAAAGAAATCACAAAATAAACCCATTGTTTGTTGAGGCACTTCTTAATAAATTAAACATATTAAATTTTATTAATTAGTCATAAATCTAATATAACATGCTTTTTTTAAAAGGTTTCTAAATAATTGTCGAAGTTTTAATGTTTTAAAAACCTAATATGAAAAAACAATACCTTTATGTATACGGGAAACACATTCAGAAATTTTATTATTCTTGTATCAAATAGAAGTCAGGTCTCATTTAGTTTACATTATGCAAGTCACTTGATATCTATAAATTCTGACGCCTTCCTGCGAACCACTCGTGGTTGTTCGAAATAAATGGTATACGCAATTCAGTTTACCCCTTTTCAGACGCAATGAGAGTTGACTTTTCTTAAGGAAAGAACATTCTTTTCAGAAACCATTTAATTCAATCACAATTTGTTTGAGAGAAAATTTCAATTACAACAGCAATTCAATTAATTTACTACTACAATCATGGGGAAATTCAATAATAATTTTATCTATTGTAAAATAATTTTTATTTTTTATAATTTCCTTTTAGTTTTGCTTGACTTTTCTGTAGTTTTCTCAAGTGTAACATTATGTAGGAGAACGGTGGCGTCTTTATACGCTTTGAAAATTTCAATAGTAATAATATGTACAACAAGTAAATACAGTTCACAAAACATGCAGCTGAAAATCATGAAATATGGACTGATAATCTTAATGGCAATAAAACCATTTAATGCTGATAATTTATTTTTTATTTATATTTTTTATTTTATGCTCTCTTAAGAATATGACAGTTTACAGTTTTAATCACTTTATTTATTCAGCCAAAATTTGTAAGTAAAGAATTAAAGAATCAAGAGTTCGTCTGCTGGTAGAAATTCAACCTGGAAATATTTAGGTGTTCTTTTTACTCATTGCTCTGAGGAACATCTGAATGCATTTGTTTACATTTTGTATTATTCTTTAGCCAAAATGTCATCTCATAAGCCCATTTAAATCTTTATATAGTTTCAAATTAATTTTCCTGCTTTCTCAAAAACTAAAGTAAATTATAATGGGATTTGCCCATGTACAGGAAAATACAATAGTCCCGGAGTTCTTGGATCTTTTTATTGCAGTGCTCACAGGCTGAAAAAAGGGATCACACAAATAAATTATGCTTGCCTGTTAATTATATAGATAAGAAATATAGAAAATCTCAATGAAACGAGAACAATTAAGTATTTACTCTTCGTTTGACCTTTTTGTTTTTGAATCGATAACATTTGTATTTCAGTAATTTAAAATCTTAATAAAGATATCAACTTGGTATAACTCTCTATTAATTGAGTTGAAAGTTACATTTTTATCTTTTGAATACGCTTTTCAAACTTCGGCCAATATGCATTCGCATGGTTTACAGTTGCTAGTCATTATCGCCGTTATTTTATGCTAAAATAACATACTGCGGTAAGAAAAAGTTAAACCATAAGCTTGAATCCCTTCAAAAAGATAAATCTATTAGAAAAATTCTGTAGACTTGAGAACATAAGTTAGGAATAGTTAACAAATAAATAAATAAATCATATTAACACTTAGTGCTTTTTTGCATTCTCAGTCCCTTGAAATGCATGAAAATACAAATTTTTAAGAAGTATTATTTCATGGACAACTTATTCTGCTTTCCTTAGCTTATAAAATAGTGTAAAGGAAGTAATGGACAGTAATTACAATTCCCTCACCCTGAGTTTAAATTCAAACAATGTTCAAAGCTTCTTAGGTAATACTGAAACTTTATTTGATAGCCACTTGAAGCAAGTTCCGGTATTTTCGTGTAATCACTTTAATAGCTTTTATCTTAAGGGTGTTGTAGCCAAGTGCTAAGTAAACTTTGTTAGATAGGAAAACATGTTTGTATTTTAAATAACAAATTAATAATGGGATCTGTTTTTAAACTGACATAAAACTATTAGTAAAAAGTGCTCGAAATACGTGGATGTCAAATCAAATAATCTTGATATTTTCGTTAACAAGACCCTAACGGCACGACCCAACGGTACCCGCATCGCACCGTCTTATATTTGATAAAATTATTCATGTTAGTTTTTATAATGGATGGTTTAGAAACCAAAATCGAAACAAAACCAAAGTCAAATTAGTGTTGGGAACAGCCTTTCATAATCATATTTTATATAAAAAAACCTTATCGCTTAATGAGGACCTGAGAAAGTTTAATAGCTCTAAACATACTGTTATTTGGAAGACTAAAATATGTACGCAAAACACTAAACGTAAAACTTCATTGTACTTTTCTATATTCCACAGATTTGTTAGTGAAATACGTTTTGGATGACAGTTTTCGAGTTCATACTGAAATAATTACAAGATAACCTTTTCAGTTATTATATTGAAAAGTTAAATATCATATTTTAATGGCAAAAAGGTTACATGAAGATTGAAAAACTGTCGTTCATTCAAATGCAATCTCTTGTTCATTCATTAAGTTTAGGCATTGGCGGTAGCATTTTCGAAATCTTGAATTAAACATAATCTGAGTTTTTTTAATGTAATGGTAAGGACAATAAAGATTTTCTTAGGTAATACTGAAACTTTATTTGATAGCCACTTGAAGCAAGTTCCGGTATTTTCGTGTAATCACTTTAATAGCTTTTATCTTAAGGGTGTTGTAGCCAAGTGCGAAGTAAACTTTGTTAGATAGGAAAACATGTTTGTACTTTAAATAACAACTTAATGAAGGAACCTGTTTTTAAACTGATATAAAACTGATATAAAACACGAAAAAAATTTTTTTTTGTATGACAATAGGTACCTTTCGAGCCAAAAAAGGAACAGAAAACAGATGTTTCTGTGTCAGTTTGATGAAAAAAAAACAAACAAACAAAATCTAAAAGGGGGCTGCGTCATTCCATGCAATATGTTGATGCTAATAATTGAGTAGGCTTACATTAATTTGTTAGACGTTATTATTATCTTAAACAAGCACAAGAATTGCTTGTAAATTAATTTGAAAATGTCCATAATATGGTAATTTAAAGCCCTTTCGTTTTATGTTGAAAATGATTTGTGATATGATTTGAAATTAAAGGTTAAAATAAATCGGTTAAATCCGAAACAAACGGTGAAACGTGGCTAATTTTTTCGTACCTAAATTATTTAATGTAATGAATTTCCAAATTATTTTTCTATTATAATTATAACCATAATAAATGTCGTGCTTAAATATAAACGTTAACATACATTACTACAGAAAATAAGCTAGGTAATTAGAAACCTGTTATTGAAGAGGTGGTTTAGAGTACATTTATAAAAGCAGCGCTAATACACCGTTATGGTTAAATATTCATGATGTCGTAAACGCCGTTAAGAGTTATAACGATGATCTACCTCACCGTTAAAGTGACATAATTTTTAGTAATGTCTACTTTTCAAGATAAATGTTCTTTGCTTTACTCCGTAGTTCGCTGAGTTCTTTAATTTTTTAAGAGTGCTCAAGTTCGGAACAGCCTAGGATGACATTTTTTTATTTAATTGACTTTATCGAAGTATAATTTTTTTTAGTAATTTTCGAATGAAGTCTAATAACAGAATGTTTTATTTGTTGTTGTGACTTTTATTTTTAAATCAAATCTAATTCTTTTAAATCTTACTGCTTGCCAAACGTGTCCGGTGAATATATTTGTTTTTAAAACGATGTTGTAATAATTCCTTAGGGCCCTCCTATTTTACTATTCCTTTTATTTATGTGAACCAATTGTGATGAATAAGGAGTGAATAATACTTTTTAAAGACAAAGACCATTTATTATTCCACATGAAAATATAGCTGATTCCTTTTGTACGTGATAGTTCCCATTTATTTTATATTGAGGCGACAGTTTACCCTTATTACACAACATATTTTGAATGTCACTTGAATCTAATTAACAACTGTCATTAAAATCCAACATATCTGTAAGGCAATTTCTTCAGGTGCAACGTTTAATTCAAATATAACCCATGTAATCTATTGAATCAGTCAACTTATGATTGATAAACTACTTGTAATTTCTTAGTTCTCAGTAGTATACTCATAACTCTTTAAAAAAGTTAATAAAAGTAATTGAAAGCAATATTTTTAAAGAACAATCCTTAATCATCATTTCAGACAAACAATGAATTTTAGTCGCTTTGAGGGCACAAAACAACTTGAACCCCTCTACCTAACAAAACAATAATACCGAGCATTTGAATTGTCAAGGGATTTGAAATATCTCTGAGACCAGACACAAGCGCCACAATTACCATTGATAAAACCGGATGTCACGTGGTTGATGCATCTTAACTAGGAAGGAAGATTGTAAATTCAATTGCTATCTTCAAGTCTTGATACATGGTACCATGGTACCCTTGATACGTGGTTGATACATCTTAACTAGGAAGGATGATTGTAAATTCAATTGCTATCTTCAAGTCTTGATACATGGTACCCTTGATACGTGGTTGATACATCTTAACTAGGAAGGATAATTGTAAATTCAATTGCTATCTTCAAGTCTTATTTTTTGATAATACGAAGCCATCAGTATTATGACAATAACGTTTACCGTAGAAACTGGATAGAACCGAACTTTAAGCATAGATTAAATAACCTATAAGCTAACTTTGCTTAACTTTTGCGAGGAGAGCAAAAATTAGAAATTATATCGTTCGCATATGAGCTAAAGAATAAAATAGGGTTTATAAAGAGGTTAGAGGTTCAAGCTCTCATGCTTCCTTGTTGGACAGAATATCGATAATTCACCGTCCTTTAAGGGGGCCTATACAAAAAAAATATTTGTCTGATAAAAATTAACTATTCCATATTTAAAAACAACAAAAATTATTCTTAGGGGCCTTATGACTGAATGAGTGATTATTGTAAACCTTTTAAAAATCGATAATAAAAAGCTTTTGCACCCATTTTGATTGCAAAAATGCCATTTGGTTCACCCATGAATTTTTTTTTAAATCACGAACAAGGTAAGTTATAATTTACTATTTTCACATACTGTAAAAGTATGCAGCGTTATCACAAGATTTTGGTAATTATTGTGATAAAAAAAATGCTGAGCCAAAGTTTTTGCTAATACTTGATTTTTCAGACAATTTAATCTACGTAACAATACAAATTTTTAAGGTGTTGCTCAAATAGTTCTTTTGGAATGTGATTTTTTGTTTGTCGAAACAATATTAATGCTACTTTCGGTAATTGCGACTTTTCCGAGGAGAGTGTGTTATTGTTAAATGCGCCTAGCAACATATACATTGGATTTTATACCACAGAAAAGTGCATTAAAATTAAAATTCATGACCTCAGGTATGTGTATGTAAAACTAAAAGAGAAATATTTATATTTTTAAGAGTTTTGGGTGTTTTAGCATAAAATCCCAGCTCAGGTTATTTACTCGATATTTTCATGATTTTGGGCCAGGTTATAAACATCCAAGTTACGAACATTTATTTTACATCGATGCTCTTTTTGGGTCCCTTTGGTTCCAATTTCACGCTAAACATTGAGAAGACAGGCTCCTTTTTCATTTTCTTTATTTCTAGATGAGATGAAGAAACCACCAATAAATTTGTTCTTTGTTTGTTTGAATGATATGAAGCAGACTATTAACTTATTTTTCATCTGTTGTGGCAAAGAAGAAAATTTTATAAGGAATAAGATTTGAGTCGTTCTTGTAAATGAATTAAACGTGTCCGGCATTAAAATGGGAAATTGATGCGTTAAAAAAACATAAATAACAAACAACAAGCAGCATGCGATTATTTTTTTATCAACTTATGTATTACCTATTAGTATTTTTGATTGAATTGACAACAAACATGTATTTATTTTATCTTTTTTACAGCTTTTGATCGTAAATACAAAAAATAATTTATCGTTTTAAAATATTTCACAAATATTCTAAGTATTTTACACGAACGAAACCCCCTATTTTGAGAGGCTTTCCTCCAAAGACAAATGGCTACGATAAGGATTGTTCTGTGATAACTAAACTCCACCTGTCCGGTTTAGACCTAAGCCTCGCTCTTCTTTATTTTTCACGTATATTACGAGAGAAAAAAGGAAATTATGTATCTAATAGTTATATTGTTATATTTTTCCTTTTTTTGCGATTCAATGTTCTGCTCACCATATTATTCATTGTCATAGTTTCATTTGTGGAATAATGTTTGATTTTTTCTAGAACAGTATTGCTTAAAACCGGTTTTTAATTTCACTAACTCAACTTAAATCCTATACTCAGTCGATTTTAACGACCTGGTTTCTGTTATGTTTTGGTCACGACCAGCCAGCGATGATCAAGTCTGTAAATTCCCAGACCCAAAGATTTTAAAAAGTTTAAAAACATGTTTTTTTAAACTTTCTCGACAGTTTTTTTTAACTGACTCGACCTCAATACTGTACTCAGTCGATTTTTCACGACCTGTATTCGACACTATGTTATGTTTTGATCACAACCAGCCAGTGATGATCAAGTCTGTAAATTTGCATATCCAAAGATTTTAGGAAGTTCAAATGCCCCCGTTGCAGCAGACCTGCATACTCAGCGAATTTCAAGTGCAAAACAACATATTTCAATCCTACATAGCGAGATTTGACATATTTTGGTAAGCTCCATAAGAATAACATGGGGGAATGAGTATGCAGGTTTGCTGCTACAGGTATATTAAAACTGGATGTATTTAATTCATTATGTAGTAGATCTGAACTAGAAGAAGCTATTTACCAAGTTTTATCAGGATATGTTGAGAAATAACCGAGATATAGAATTTTTCTTATTTCCCATAAGGTTAACATTGGGACAACGTACTGTGTTTACCACTTTCAATATCTCGGTAACCAGTGGACATAGAGCAGTGATTCAAAATACTAAATTGTTTGTTTTTTTGAGCTGAATTCAATGGTACCAACAAAAATTGGATTATGTTTATTTTTCTACATAAGAAACTCAAAAAACCCCATTTTTGGGGGTTTATCCCCCCTACCCCCCTTTCCGATGGTCAGATCCGGCTGGTTGTCGAACTCGTCCGAATAGTAACTACTTT
Source organism: Flexamia atlantica (assembly GCA_035578135.1). NCBI lineage: Eukaryota > Metazoa > Arthropoda > Insecta > Hemiptera > Cicadellidae > Flexamia > Flexamia atlantica. The sequence continues at coordinate 7,160,493 of JAQJVK010000004.1, read as the reverse complement.
ACACGTCTGAGCCAAATTTCATTCCAATCGGACCATTTTTGCGAGCGCTATCGTACTTACAGACACACACACACACACACACACACACACACACACACACACACACACACACACACACACACACACACACACACACACACACACACACACACACACACACACACACACACACACACACACACACACACACACACACACATATATATATATATCTAGAAATTTGAACGAATAGTGTTTTTGACTTCTGGGGGCACCAAAACGAAAAGTTATAGTGGTCCCGCGCTTAGGTCTTACCATTAGACCTACGGTAATAGTTTCTTCCCTATAGGGGAAATTCGTTAAAATATACATTTGAGTGCACTGTGACATTGTACCGACGAAAGAGGTAAGTTTGAAAGGCGTAACCAGAAGGCACCAGGCACAATGGCTCCGTAAATTACAATCGGAGTCAACTATCGTGGCCCAAGCTGTCCATAAATCCAATTAACATTAGTCTTGGGCCAAGTTACCTGATTTGATCCATAACTCTATACATGGGCTTTACGTTTCCGGTTGATTGAGGACACGTTCGATAAACTTGGTTTTTTATTTGTTCAAAAATTAAATGAAAGCTAATATGATTTTTCCATCTAGAACAAGACAGCTATTTTAACTAGGAGCACTATAAATGTTAAATTTCTCAGGGGTTTCAAGGATTAAAAAAAAGGTCAGTTAAAGTGGTAATTTATCATTCCAAGGAAGTAAACAATCGACGTATGATAATCATTGTAATATCTGGTTGGAATAAACTTATTATATCATTATTTCAATTAGTTATAAGGTGACACTTTTAAAATATGCGATCTTATAAAATCGTTTGACAATGAATAATGACGAACTAGATAGATAATTGTTCGAACATTTCTTTGGTACTGCTCAAGGGGTTTAATTAATATTAATCATTTTCAACTAAAGGAGTATAGTATGTGTGTAACTGACATGATAACATTGTAGAAATGTTACAGTTACACAGTTCTATAGCATGTGTTTCAGACAAACGCCCAGGGAGTTCTCTGTTTTACAGTTAACTGAAGCAATGGATACAAGGATATTGTTAAAAAGTTAACAGTTACAATTATTTCTGTTTATCACCAATTGCTGTAGGTTGTGTTTTCCTTCACAAAAACATGACAAACATTCGACATACTTTTATTACGATTTTACTTGTTACAAATGTTACTTTTTCATAACAGTAACAATGAAATTTCATTCCTGACATGATCCCTCTGTATTGCACCGTTATCAAACAGCCATAACGAGCGTTGATCTCATTTCATGGTAGCAGGTAAAGTTTACAGAGATTAATAATACTTACATGACATATAAATCTGCATGGGGCGATTTTCAAGGTCTAATTGAATGCTGTGAGGTAAAATCTACAATCCGCAATCTTTATTACAGTAGAATCCTCTACTATTTTGATTAGGATTTTTGCGGACATTTGCCATCACTGATTAGTAAAAAACAAGTTTCACGACGTTTCGACGTTACTAATCTTGTTATGTTCTAGGTTTTCTTCCACCTGAAGACGGGATCAGATTCCAGATCCCGAAACGTCGTGAAACTTGTTTTTTACTAATCAGTGATGGCAAATGTCCGCAAAAATCCTAATCAAAATATAAAATCACCATCACCAACAATGAATTTTAAACAAAGAATCCTCTACTGCTATAAAAATAAATAAGTATGAAGAAAGTTTTAGTATTCGTGTTATTTAAAAGAACAATGTATCAAAAGGACAGTATACTTTTAATTAGGACTTAAATATTTATAAGGTCAAAAGTGTTCCAAAATCCTTAAGAGTCTGTAGTACTGCCGCATTTCGATCAATATTAATTTCAAACAGTTGCTACACTTTTATTTTCTGCTCAAAAATACAAAATTTGTGTTAATTTAAAAGTAATACGAATATCAAGTAATCTGTGGGATTAGAATTTTGAATATGGAAACTTTTTTTATTAATTACAATATAAATGTTTAAAACTAATCATTTTACATGTAAATTTTTAGCTATAAATTGAACATATTTTGACGTTTTTTCTTCACAGTTCTCTGCTAAATATTAGTAAGACAAATATATTCAAGAATCATAATCATAAAATTTAAAGTATTGAGTAATTTGTGTTTAAGCCATGCGTCCTGGAAAGAAATCAGCATTGTTCTTACGGGACTAAAACACAGTATGGCTGAAGGTACTGCAGACTTTTAAATGCCGAATTTTTGTCCGTGGATCAGTATGTGCCTTTTAGATAATTTATTATAAAGTTAAAGCCACTAAATATTCCAACTTTAAACTTCATACAAGAAAAAGACTTAACAAAATATTGAAAGTAGAAATTTAATACTCCGGACATAAATAAGATCCTTTTTGATACATAATTTTATACACTTTACGTTAGAAACCACACTCAAAGGCTGTTTTTGTTGGATTATAGCTTAATAATAGCTTTAATATGATAAAGCTATAATTAACAATTATAAATAATTACGCAACTAGCCCAACAGACGAAAAATTTAGCACCTAAGATCTGTCCGATTAAAGGATTTTTTTCTTGTTAGAGAAACTAATCTTAGGTTTTTGTTTCTTTCTTAATTTGACTATATATTCAAACTAAATTAACTTAAAGGACAAAAATAAATGAAACTATATGTTAAAGAGGATTTTTCAGTATTTTAAGATTAAAATGAAAATTCAGAAAATCAAGCATTTATGTTTGATTGAAACAAGGCGGCGGTGCATGCATTTCTTCAATATATTGTGCAATATAGTGATATTGTGATATGAATTCAATATTCACAAATTTTTAATATAAAAGTAAAAGAAAGTACAAGAATTCAATAAGAAGAGAACGCTTTGAAGGCGGAATTCAAGGAACTTACAACAGATAGTTTTTGAGATCTTAAATTTAATCTTTCCTTTACATTCTTACAAATTTATATTATATTTTTAAATTATTAATTTTTACATTTTCATAGTAAAATTATTTCAATTTCCTATAGATCCACACATAGTTGGCTCCAAATATGAAAGTAAATCTGTAACTACGATTTGGGTTATTCTTTTAACTTGCATAATTTCCCAACTACGTTTAAACCACTAATCGAAAAATCGAATTGATATTATAGATAGCATACGTCTAGACAACCCGGCAAACTATATAGAGTTCTAATAGATGTAAAATAGCTATCATTGCAACTACCTTTTTTCTGGGACCCATTTTATGTTTGGCCCGACTAACATAATTAATTTAGACTTAGACTCTCTCATCAATTTTGGAGTAATTGCCAAAACTTTAATGAAATGAATAATAACACATAAAAATATGAGTGTTTTAACTATGAATTTATGAGATATGAAATGCACACACGAATATATATTGTTCAATGAATAATCAATTGACTCCTCAGGGGACATACAAATAAATTTAAGAATTTGTAGTTGAAATCACAACCGTCAAAATTAATTTTGATTGATAACTGATAATACTGAATCTGTATATTAATACGGTAGGTGTTTCCTTTTCAGAGTCATTATTCGGGAACGACTGGGCATATTTCAAAGTTTGAGTGATAATTTTAAGTTACTTCTACGTTGATCTGTCGATACGTATCACTAAAAAAATGTCATCAGTTAAGTACGATAAAGGGTAGAATCATCGGAGGGCCAAAGTCGATTCACTTTCTTAACAGCTAAACATAGACATGGTTTGAAATAGTTTTCAAGGTCCACAGATTACAGCAATTATTAAATACCGGTTGTAAAGCCGGATCATTAGCTAGTTAAATTTGAAAAATGAAATAAAATCCGGGTAAAAGGGGATTTTAACATAAATCTAAAACTTGAAACAAAATCGCTTTTGCAATACAAGAGAGAGCTAGGATCACCTGAAGACACGGGGCTTAAGAGATCTACCCGTCGAAACTAATCCCCCCCCCGACCTTTGTGTAACTATTTAGAATGATTTTAAAAAAATCTGAAATATATACGTTTATTTGAATTCTTTGATTCTAATATATACTGTACCGGGTTCTTAAAGTAACCCATGTTTAAGATTGAATAGTGCACATATATAGATGAAATGGTTAGTGCTTTTTTAATCTTTACATTTAATACAACCAATGTACATATGTATATTACAACTACCCATTTTCTAGATGCATTAATTTAACTGTTTATTATTTATTTATTAACTCAAAACTACCATTACAATAAGCCTCTCTAAGCCTAGCTTAACAGCGAGGTCTTAAATTCTACCATTATTAAAGTGTTTTCCTTGTAGTTTGAAAACATTTTAAATCCAGGCACAGGTGGGCTTTGTTCGACTAAATAATTGTTCTGCAGTCCAAAATAAAAATTACGATGAATAGAACTTTTGCCGAAACTGACTATATTATACTTATTAGTTAATCTTATATCTCTGGACAGCCTTACTGGCGGGTGGCGAAAATTGTAACCTCCCAAAATGTCTGCTAAATGAACACATGTTTTGGTAGAACTGTCAAAACTTTGTTTACGTTTCACCTCATTTACACTACAAAAGAATGCCCTGTAATATTTCACCGAGAGATTTCTTACGCAATTAGAGTTTCTGGAAAATATTTGCGCAATACATCAGCTGGTCTTTTTATTTTGGCAATCTTTCATCTTAAATGATTTGTTTACATTTAAGAATGTGTTTCCACACTTTTTTCGTCGTACTTCATGAATTGTGTTGAGCTTGCAAGCATTTAACATTCGTTGCACTTGCAGTTGTAACAAAATATTTTCTTGTGTAAAGTACCTTTACATAAACAAATGACCATGTGATTTATTACCAAAACATTGCAGATATTAAACACTAATTACTACAACAGCGCACCCACTCACTCGCCAGTAAGGCTGTCCAGAGCTATAATTAGGTATATTGATAAATCAAATACAATAATAGTCCAACAGTTATAAAAAAGAGAAAACAAAAAAACATTGAAATAAGGATAGTCTGAATATGCTAGGTTGGTGCACCTGTTGCGACTTTTGGAAAAATCAGAAGTCAGCTGGTAACGACATCCTGAAACAGGCGGAAATGACCCCGGCTGAAAATAGCCATGCCACCCCTATAAACTATCCGGAAATCGACTATTAATCAGATCAGTTACCTCCGTCCAAAATTAATACTTAATAAGAGATTTATTCATGGGTTTTCTCACATTAGTACAACAAATAAAAAATTGTTTAAAATAAAACTTATAAGCTCCCACGAGGAAGCACGTATCTAGACGACATACAATAGGAGAGCATTATATTTCAAGGTCTTACTAGGAAGGAGGCAAATGACCGAGATCAGTTCGATTCCCATGGGAGAAATTATATTAGAAAAATTGGAATAACTCACCATCAGCGACACGCCTTATTCTCGGAACAATAGGGCTGGACTTCAGTCGTTCTCCCAATGGCTCCGTAGGTATCGGATTCGCCATCGCCGATTGGCAGGAGGGTGTGACAATAGCACTACGGGGGAAAAGTCCGATGGAAGGGAGAGTGATGGAAAATTGAAAGGAAGAGTTAGGAAATCAGTCTTCGAAGAGGAGTAGAAGTAATAAGTTGGGGAACTCAGGGGCCACTCTGAATTGAGTAGGAGTTGGTAAACCGTCGCGGACAGTATTAAGCACCCGTCGGCACCCTCGAGATAGTCTATCTCCCCAACGCACGAACTTCGAGATTTCGCTTCGAGACTCGCACCACCGAGGGACATCCAGCGGAAGACATCCTACCGGAACGAGACCCAGGCCACCGGAGACCAACACCGAGGCGACGCACACCATCAGGAGGCAACGCACACCACCGAGGGGGCGAAGACACCACCGAGGATCACGCAGACCACCGAAAGGAGTGGAGATCACCGAGAGGAGACACCGACTCGGGGATCCACGCGGGCCTTCAACTGGCTGGCGACGCGGGCGTAACACGGGTCCACCAGGAAAGATGCAGCGGGTATGTCCCCAATCAAATTAAAATAATTTGGTGCACTATAAGCTCAATTAAACTCTCAGAGAAAGAATTTGAAAGTCCAACCCAAAGGGATAAATTGAATAATAATAATTTAAATAAATAAATATTAAATAATAAACTTGTATCGAACAAAGATAATAATAATGAAATGAAATAAATTGTTTATTAACAAAGCAAATAAAATCCATTAAAGGAATGACTGTCTAAGAAATAGATCCTATCTCCACTTAGGAAGGAAAGTGAGATAGACAATTGTAAATATAAAAGACAATTGTAAATATAAAATAAGGTTAACCATTTGTGAATAGTTGTGAAAGACAGTATAGTTAACTTGTCGTTTATTCTTATCAAAATATAAGAGTCATTTTGATTTTCTTTGTGTAAAAGGGTTTGTACTTGTATATAATATGTAATATCTTTATTAAGGTCCTTGTAGCGTACATGATAATCAATACAATATATTTCAACCTATAAAATGTGTATTCAATTTATATAATACTATGAAAAATTGACTCTACTAAGGACAACAGTTCACTCAGTGACCTATAACATATTTGGAGAATATAATTTTCAAGAGGGTCAGTAAATAAGTAGTGCACCATGTATATTTAATAGTTCATGTATATTAAAGGAAATTATTGCTCTACAGTGTGTTCACTCAATCTACGTTCCTTTGTGTCACCTTTCACTTGCCATGCGAGTTACACAGCCTATGTTCTGAACCAGTCTGTTTAAGGTTCCCTCAGAACCCCCAAAGTTTACATGGTGGAGAACGCCATTTTGATCTAACCATCAAGGATTGAGTGAGCACAATAAGAGCATATGTGTTAATTATAAGGACATTTGATTTATCTTTAGAGATAAGAGTGTATAATTCCAATGCCATATTAAAGGAGTATATTAAGCATTAAGTAGGCCAGATTTAGAAATAAATCGACCCGAATAAAACAGAATTAATTATAATCAGAAATATTATTTATAAATAATTTTACAAATCAGGGAACAAATAAATTTCTTGCCCAACAATTAATAAATTAACGAGTGAATAAATAAAATAAATTGCAAAAACGAATTTTCACTTCAATAACAGTTACAAATACGATAAAACTCTAGTGAATTGCTAAACAAAAACCTTAAATCATGAAATGTCGCCAATAGGACCCGAGTTACCAACAGACATATACAGAGTAAACAAAGACACCCTCAGACATATTCTAACTTTATTTAAAATTAAATATAAAGAAGAGGACACAGTTAGTATCTTACGCCCAATCGTAGCAGATATTAAGGCATATCTTAAAACTCCATTAACAGAGGATAGGAAAAATACACTTAGGAAACTAATAAAAGGGACATATCTCACGGAGGAAGAATTACAAATTTAACCTTCACTTACTAGAATCCAAAAATTTTTGCAAGAAAGAAACTATCTGTACGAACAACAAACTAGCGACTCAGAATCTGAAACGGATTACGAAAATATAGGCCAAAATATCCCTGAAGAAATATCACAAAACCCTAAACTAGGACAACCAGGCACTTCTAATCTACTCCAAATCCCAAAATTAACGGTTAATTTACCTCCCGACACAAAAATGGCACTCCCTAAAGAAAAACTTCCCTTAATTTCGGCTGGAACCTACCACGGGTTACCTACGGAAAACCCAAATGATTTCATTGATAAATACGAAATAGCAGCACAATCAAATAACTGGCAGGGAGAAACAAAACTAAAATTATTTCCGGCATACCTAGCAGGAACAGCACTCACGTGGTATAAATACTATACCAAAAACAACCCACCCAATAACTGGGACACTTTTAAAGACACCTTTATAACAACTTTTACACCCGCGGCGCAGGCAACAACCCTCCAAAGCGTCTTGGATAAAAAGGTACAGGGCAAAGACCAACCCGTTCTAGCATACTATCTAGAAGTCCTAACCTTATGCAAAAGACACGATCCGGACATGAGTGACCGCAGGATAGCGCAATACATTATTCAAGGCCTTAAGCCTTAAATTTGCGATAAAATTGTAGCGGAATCGTGTGATACGCTAAAAGATCTAGAAAACAACCTTAAAAAGGTCGAATTGCAACTCGAAATTAAATTAGCAAACAAAGAAAAATATGATAGGGCGGAAAAATTAGGACAAACTAAGGAAACCCCCAGAAGTCAAGGATCACAAATTGAAACTCTCCAAAACCAAATAAAAAGCTTAACTCAAGTCATCAACAATTTAAATATCCAACGAGAGCAGCACCTCCAACAACCACAATACAACCCTCCACCCTACAACGACAGAGGTTACAACCCACAACGAGGAAGAGACAGCTACAAGGCGACGGGAGCGATGATGTCACAAGGTCCACACAAAAGGACAGCAAGATATTACCACCCTACTATAAGCTATGAAGACAACCATCAGCGGGACAACATTAATGGTTTCCAAGAAACAAGAAGACATAAATACAAAAATACAAATAAGAAAAACGACAACAGAGGAAAAGAAGAAGAAGAAAGGAAGAAGAAGGAACAAGAAATGAAGAAGAAGGAAGAAGAAGGGAAGAGGAACGAGGAAGAAGGACGGCAGAAGAAAGAAGAAGGACAAGGAAAACAGGAAGAAGTAAAGAGGACATCGGAGATGGAGATATTAGGAGAGGAAGACAAGAGGAAAATCGTTGAGGAACTAGAGGAAAATGAAAAACAACACACTATCCATGGTTGCGAGATAACTCACATAGCATCAGACAGACTACACAAACCTAGGAAAAAGGGCCACTTTTTTAACAAAGATATTTGTGAAACACTATTTAACACGCAAAATAGGGAAAGTAACAAAATTCTGGTATTAACGTTAAATGCCAAATTAACTAACCGTCCAAACGAAATGATAGAGTGCATAGTAGATACGGGATCCAACATAAATTTAATAAATTCCAATTTAGTAATGGACAAGGATATTAAGCAAACCAAAGTACCTAAGGTCGTGTCAGCTAATAATACACCTATCAACATTTTAGGAACTACAGAAATAACTCTAGAAATTAGCAACATAATAATAAAGGAAACTTTATATGTTACCCCAGACACAAACAGTGACATAATTATGGGAAATAGATTTTTGAACAGAAATAAAATTGAATTAAATTACAACACAAAAGAGATCATATTCAACTTAGGGGAATATAAAAATAAAATTAAAATGAATAAGAAATGGCTACTTGACATTGAAAGCATAAAATGTCATCAAACTGTAGATAAACCAAAAACTATTGATATTAGATGTCATGAGGACCTAATAATCGCCCCTCATCAACACAGAAGGATACTAATAACTCAAAATATTAGTAAACAAGCGATTTTTGAACAAGAACGCTCGATTAGGGACAACAAAAAATGCCACATTTATCTCATAGACGGAGATAACGAGGGAAGCTATCTAAATATTTACAACGCATCCAACACCCCTAAACACATAAATGCAAACACTGTACTAGGCTACTGTACGGAAGATCATATTAACACAATAACAGAGAACTCCAAACCTCAACAAAATTTTAGTCAGTGTAATCCTGATAAACAAATACTCAAAGATAAAGATAACGTATGTTTCAACATTTCCCCTCATCTTACAACCGAACAACACAATGCGGTAGTTAACCTGTTACAAAAATACAAAAACATGTTTACCACAAAAATAAAGGACTTAACACCGGCTAACCTACCACCAGTGTCGCTCGAGACGATTCCAAACGCAAAACCCGTTAACTCCCCACCTTACAAACAAAATAAACAAGAAAGAGAAGAGTTGAATCGACTTTTAGACGAATTAAAGCAGGCCGACATATTAGAAGATGCTCCGGATTATTGCGAATTTGCAAGTCCATTATTCATTACAAGAAACAAAGATAAATCTCCACGCCTTGTTGGAGACATGAGAAAAATTAACGAAATCTTAAAACCTTGCATTTACCCAACACCATCAGTAAACCTAGTTCTGAACAGTTTAAACAATGCTAATTCATTTACAAAATTGGACTTAAAAGGAGCATATCACCAACTATTGGTTAGAGAAGAAGATAGGCACCTTTTAACAATAAAAACTCAAGATAAAATGCTTCGCTACAAACGACTTGTTATGGGCTTGAAAACAAGTTCAGCACTTTTCAGTAAAGCACTATTAGCCTTACTAAACAAACACCTCTACAACAAAGTACTTTGTTACATAGATGACGTTATAGTATTTGGAAAGAATTTCGAACAGGACCTACAAAATCTCGAAATAATTTTAGAAATATTACACAAGGCCAATTTAAAACTAAACACACAAAAATGTAAGTTTCTTTACGAGCAAGTGGATATCTTAGGATACACGGTATCAAATCAGGGAATACTACCCCAAAAATCAACAGTTTCAGCTATAAAAGAATTTAAACGACCGAATTGTGTAAGGAAAGTAAGACAATTTTTAGGCTCATCATCATTCTTTCGAAAACACATAAAGAATTATGCCCAAATAACATTGCCTTTAACCAACCTAATTAAGGACTCAAACAAAAACCTTCCATTCAACTGGACAGAAGACTGCGAAAAAGCCTTTATTAAAATTAAAGAGATTTTAACCAACCCTCCTTTATTAAAACATTGGAACGACGATTGGGAGGCAACGATTTATGTGGACTCTAGCTTAACGGCTCTTGGTGCGTGTTTAATACAAACGGACTCTAACACAGGGAAGGAACACCCGATAGCTTACCTATCAAAAACATATTCGGAAACACAACAACGATATACAAACCCCGAACGGGAAATGTACGCAATCTCATATTCAATAAATTATTGGCGTGAACACTGTCTTGGTCGGAAAACAACCATTTATACCGATTGTCAAGCGCTAGTACATTACCAGAATTTTAAACAAACTTCTACCAGATTAAACCGATTAGCATTATCTATAGTAGATTATGATATTGAAATAAAATTTAAGCGATCAGGATCGAACTCGCTAGCTGATAGCCTTTCAAGAAATCCACCTCCTGACACGATAGAAGAAAACCCCTTTGAAATAACCTTAATTTTACAGGAAATTAAAACAGAAAATTTTGAGGAATTACAGGCGGTAGACCCATACTTAAAACAAATAAAATTAGCAAAACTCTCACCAGAATCAGTTTCAAAACGAATAAGAAGCCAGAGTAGGAAATACGAAGAAAGGGACGGCTTATTATACTATAAACAATTTAACGGAAATAATACTGACTATTTACTTGCAATCCCGCGAGAAAAAGTTAAAGACATCCTACAAACATTCCACGACAATCAATATTCCGGAGGAAATTTTTCGGCTTTTAAAACAATAAAGAAAATCAAACAACGTTATTATTGGCCTGAAATGGTATCAGACATTCAAAAATACACGAACTCCTGTGAACAATGTCAACTAAAACGAACGCCCACCTATAAGCAATATGATAAATTAACCCCACAAGTACCACCAACCACCCCTTTCGAAAGAATTATAATTGACTATTGCGGCCCAATAAATGCTTCTCGCTCATATAAATACATTTTCTTTGCAACCTGTGCTACTACACGAATGGTCTTTGCAAAATGTACACGCTCAGCTGACGCAAAAACTACAGCAAATATTTTATTAGATTTATTTTGCCAATACGGATGTCCGAAAATTATAACTCATGACCAGGGCACTCATTTCATGGGAAATGTCCTTCAACAACTATTATTAAGTTTAGGGATCCAACAACGGCCAAGCCCTCCCTACATGTACCGAATTCAAGGATTAACCGAAAGAATGAATTTAATATTCAAAAAGACCATTAGTCATTACGTGGAAAACGACCCCTCTAAATGGTCAGATTATGTGCGCTATGTCACGTTTACCTACAATACGAGCGTAAACAAAAGTACAGGTTATACGCCATTCTACTTAATGTACGGCAGAGAAGCAAATCTACCGTCAGACTATTTATTTTTACACAAGGACCAAGATCCTGATTTAATTAGGGAAATTAAAACCATACAAAAAGTTCGGCAAGAAATCCCGAAAATTCTGCAAAAGGCACAACAGACTCAAAAGAAACATTTTGACTCAACCAAAAGAGATTTGCAACTCGAAATAGGCGAAGAGGTTTTGGTAAAAAGCCCCCCAGATTTTAAAGGACCTTACAACAAATTTAAATACCCCCGTTGCAGCAGACCTGCATACTCAGCGAATTTCAGATGCAACACAACAAACGGTATTTCAATCCAACTTAACGAGATTTTACATGTTTTGTAATCTCCATAAGAATAACATGGGGAATGATTATGCAGGTTTGCTGCAACAGGTATGTTAAAACTGGTTGGTTTTAATTCATTATTTAGTAGACCTTAACTAGAAGAAGCCATATACCAAGTTTTGTCAAGAAATGTTAAAAAATAAGTAAGATATAGAATTTTTTTATTTCCCATAAGGATAACATGGGGAATGATTATGCAGGTTTGCTGCCACAAAAATTGAAATTTCGGGGATTTTAGACTAAAATACATTAGATCTCATCTAGATGAAGCCACAAACCAAGTTTTATCCAGATATGTTGAGAAATAAGCGAGATATAGAATTTTACTTATTCCCCATAAGGTTAACATTGGGACAACGTACTGTGTTTACCACTTTCAATATCTCGGTAACCAATGGACCTAGAGCAATGATTCAAAACACTAAATTGTTTGTTTTTTTGAGCTGAATTCAATGGTGCCAACAAAGATTCGATAAATTTTATTTTTATATGTAAAAAACTCAAAAATCCCATTTTTGGGGGTGTTTATCCCCCTTTACCCCCCCTTCCGGTGGTCCGATCGGGCTGGTTCACGAACTCGTCCATTCGATTACCACTTTACATGTCTGTTCCAAATTTCATTAAGATCGGACCATATTTACGGCCGCTATCGTGCTGACAGACACATATATATATATATATATATATATATATATATATATATATAGATAGATAGATAGATAGATAGATAGATAGATATATAAAAATTCGAACGAATGGTGTTTTTTGCTTCTGGTGGCCCTAAAACGAAAAGTTATCATGGTCTCGGGCTTAGGTCTTACCATGAGACCTACGGTAATAGCTTCTTCCCTATAGGGGAAATTCGCTAAAACGTATATAGAGGCCCATATTTTGTTACCGACAAAATCAATGACACAACTTATATGGTGTTACTCGAAAAAAGAGGTAAAATGACTAATCAGCCTGTGCATATAGCGAGAATGAAGCCATTCATTCGCAGATAAAAATTTAAGGATCATAAACTATTAACTATATAAAAAGTATGTCTTCAGACAGTAAAAAAAAATACCATTCAGGCAAGCCACTCTATCCAAAGTCTTAAGCATAGAGCGTAAAGATTACGCCGGAGTAATACTCCTTTATAATTTTAATCTGACTTACAAAAAAAACTCCGAGGGGGAAAATTCCCCGACTTATAAATACAAGCAGCTTAATGTATACTCGGAGGAAAAGATGGTCAACCACCTTTTGTCCCTGAATTATAGCTAAATAAAACTAGATAATTAATCACTTTCAGACATACAATCAACCAAAAAAAATTAAGTAGGCGCCTTTGTCTGAAGAAATACTTTAGTTGGAAAATAAGATACGTTTGATCGAACAACACCATACGTAGTTACAAAAAATCCTTCGAAATTTACACACATTTAGATGCAAACCTAGAAGGATGATATATAATGCCCTCAACAAAGCAAATTAGGTAATTAATTACAAAAAAAAACACCCATACAGCCAATTATCCTCACCCATTGTTAAACAAAACTATTAAAAACTCCCAGTGGTATAAAATACTAGTTACTATATCGCTGAGACAATTAATAGATCATAAAAATAAAAATACGTACAAAAAAATATTGAATTTGTACGGAATTTGCCTCAACCACAAAATCTACCAAGGAAATTTATAAAAACCTACAACAAAGTTTTACAAAGAAACCAATACCTGATGATATTGCATTATCCATCACAATAAAACAGGAATTAAAAACAACGCAAACGACGGAACCGGACCGACCGACCGAATACCGGAACCGGATACGCGACGAAAGACGGATCTCGAAAGACCGGGACGACGCCGACGCCGCGACGAACACAACCGTGACCGAGCTTCGGAAGCGACTAACTGGGTGTGGAAAGAGGAACAGCAGTCCCAGGGCACAGCGGGAATGCTGATACTCAAAACGCCAGATAAACAAGAGATAAGCCAGGCTCCGCAGAATAAACCTGTCTTATCACTACATTTGCGCTGAAACGCAACAAGTGAGGCATTCCCAGACAACACCGCCTACGCTACATCGCCCGTCATAATTAATATAATATTCACTACATAATTATAAATTTTACTGCAATTAATTACTGCGAAGTAGAAACATATTACGACCTGATCACCCGTATTATGTTTGTAACAACAGTAATTGATCGTCCATAATGATTGGTGAAACTAAATAAAAAGATAGATATATATTGATTTTTTGAAAATAAAACATAAATTATTCAAAAAAACAAAATGATACTTCAGTTCATATTAAATAAATAATTATCTAAAACACTATCATTAAACTAATGAGAAATTTGTGGTACAGATAATTCACAAAGCCAGGATGCTGTTATACCTCGCCATTCTGACATCGGCAATTTCAAGGACCGCTATGGGAACCGACATGGAAGCAAGATATCAGATTTTTTCGGGGCACCATTTCCAGCAGCGATCGGACTACGTTCCGTATGAAACCGCAATACCATTAATTTTGTCAACATCCCTCTTCACAAACCCAAAACTTGAAAATTGGACCCCAGATCTTAATAAAACTGAATACGAACTCCCAGAATATTATACTCTTCAAGAAAACCTAGGATTAATACATAATATGATTAATGACCAAATTCAATGACATGATAACGATGCGGCACTAACTAATATAACTAGAAACAAAAGAGGTCTTGTATTCCTTCAAAATTTTCTAAATTGGTGCTGTAACGTGGCTAATGTTGAACAAGTGAACAACTTATACATCAATCAAGCCAACATCACGGAACACACCAACAAAATTGTCGATTCTGTACATACACAATATAGAGACATGGTAACAACTGCACACAATCTTAATAATTTTTCAAAATCGGTCGAACACTTAGCGGAAAAGGTTCACAAAAATTTTGATGCAGTAAAGAAAGAGTTAATGAAATTATCAGCTATGAGGGATGAGAAACAAGCAGTGTTTCAAATTTATATAACCTTCCAACAGACATGGACGTACATATTATATAATTATTATCAAGACACCCAAACCGAAATTTTAAATAAATGCCATCTTAACCTCTTATCAGAAAAATTAATAAATCCGAAAAATTTAACCTCGAAATTACGAAACTTGGAGAAAAAGGCAGAAGAAAAAAATCTCACATTAGCAATACCTCTATCGGAATTACATCTATACTACAAATTGAAAATAAATCATTGCACAATAATAGGAAATACCCTAGTAACTCGAATTAACATTCCTCTAATTCACTCCGACACTCAAGGCGAAATCTTCAAGACCATTAATACACCTCTAATTTGGGAGGATAAAATATGTTCACTGCACACCGAAGAAAAAATCATTTTCAAAACTCCAGCTTATACAAAAATAGTCAGCATATCGGCCCCAAATTGCAACGACAAATCTTACCCATTATGCAAGATTCCCCGTACGACGATCATAGCAAACGAAATGCAACTATGTTTACATTTAATTTTAGCATCAGCGTCCATAGACGAATTACAAAAAAATTGTCCTTTTATTTGCGATGCAAGACCAGAATATCCAATAATCACAGAATTATTCCCAAACAAATATCTAATCACCAATGTACAACAAGAACTCCAGTTAAAATGTGACACGGACACATATTCCAAGATAATTCCACGAATTCCTACGGGCACTCTTAAAATAAACATACCGTGTGACTGCCAACTAAATATGGACAAACTTATTCTTATAACAAAAATAAAACCATGTGACTCTGCTGACAGTCAGAACTTAGAACCCATTATTTTGATTCCTGCCGCATGGACAAAGCTAAAAACATTGAAATTATTTACGCTAGACTCAGGAGTCTACCACGAATTCGACAACTTAACTGAAATTATTGATACTAATTGGAACATAACCACGCCCACATTTGTCGTAACGAAATTAGAGAAGATAAAACATCTCAAATTAGAGAAGAACGATTTTGATTTATTCGGTAACACAAAATTGCTAATTTACATACTCTTCGCATGGACATCAAGCCTCACAGTAATCTTAATTGTAATAATATACTGCTTGCATATACAAACAATTAAGATGAGCGTGACACGACCCTACACAAACTACCCTCAAATCCCACAAACCAACCGAAATCCGGGAACAGCTGAACGATTAATAAATTGATTAACCAATATAAAAAAACGTCTATACAATCCTCCCAAACTTCAGCAATAAATATCAACAAAAAATCTAGAGTAACACAAAAACAAAATATTACAGTATAAACAGAGGGATCTGTGCTTTGTACACACGCCGCCGCACAGCGACCAGCTGATGCAGAGAGGGAGAGAGAGACAGACGATGCCTTGCAACCACAGCACGGCACTGGTGACCCACATTCTATAACTGCCGAGAAGCACACCATACAATTAATTTGGGGACCAAATTAAAGCGTAGCAGGGGAGTATAAACTATCCGGAAATCGACTATTAATCAGATCAGTTACCTCCGTCCAAAATTAATACTTAATAAGAGATTTATTCATGGGTTTTCTCACATTAGTACAACAAATAAAAAATTGTTTAAAATAAAACTTATAAGCTCCCACGAGGAAGCACTTATCTAGACGACATACAATAGGAGAGCATTATATTTCAAGGTCTTACTAGGAAGGAGGCAAATGACCGAGATCAGTTCGATTCCCATGGGAGAAATTATATTAGAAAAATTGGAATAACTCACCATCAGCGACACGCCTTATTCTCGGAACAATAGGGCTGGACTTCAGTCGTTCTCCCAATGGCTCCGTAGGTATCGGATTCGCCATCGCCGATTGGCAGGAGGGCGTGACAATAGCACTACGGGGGAAAAGTCCGATGGAAGGGAGAGTGATGGAAAATTGAAAGGAAGAGTTAGGAAATCAGTCTTCGAAGAGGAGTAGAAGTAATAAGTTGGGGAACTCAGGGGCCACTCTGAATTGAGTAGGAGTTGGTAAACCGTCGCGGACAGTATTAAGCACCCGTCGGCACCCTCGAGATAGTCTATCTCCCCAACGCACGAACTTCGAGATTTCGCTTCGAGACTCGCACCACCGAGGGACATCCAGCGGAAGACATCCTACCGGAACGAGACCCAGGCCACCGGAGACCAACACCGAGGCGACGCACACAATCAGGAGGCAACGCACACCACCGAGGGGGCGAAGACACCACCGAGGATCACGCAGACCACCGAAAGGAGTGGAGATCACCGAGAGGAGACA
Organism: Flexamia atlantica; assembly: GCA_035578135.1. Classification (NCBI taxonomy): domain Eukaryota; kingdom Metazoa; phylum Arthropoda; class Insecta; order Hemiptera; family Cicadellidae; genus Flexamia; species Flexamia atlantica. The sequence continues at coordinate 7,142,885 of JAQJVK010000004.1, read as the reverse complement.
CCGACTCGGGGATCCACGCGGGCCTTCAACTGGCTGGCGACGCGGGCGTAACACGGGTCCACCGGGAAAGATGCAGCGGGTATGTCCCCAATCAAATTAAAATAATTTGGTGCACTATAAGCTCAATTAAACTCTCAGAGAAAGAATTTGAAAGTCCAACCCAAAGGGATAAATTGAATAATAATAATTTAAATAAATAAATATTAAATAATAAACTTGTATCGAACAAAGATAATAATAATGAAATGAAATAAATTGTTTATTAACAAAGCAAATAAAATCCATTAAAGGAATGACTGTCTAAGAAATAGATCCTATCTCCACTTAGGAAGGAAAGTGAGATAGACAATTGTAAATATAAAAGACAATTGTAAATATAAAATAAGGTTAACCATTTGTGAATAGTTGTGAAAGACATTATAGTTAACTTGTCGTTTATTCTTATCAAAATATAAGAGTCATTTTGATTTTCTTTGTGTAAAAGGGTTTGTACTTGTATATAATATGTAATATCTCTATTAAGGTCCTTGTAGCGTACATGATAATCAATACAATATATTTCAACCTATAAAATGTGTATTCAATTTATATAATACTATGAAAAATTGACTCTACTAAGGACAACAGTTCACTCAGTGACCTATAACATATTTGGAGAATATAATTTTCAAGAGGGTCAGTAAATACGTAGTGCACCATGTATATTTAATAGTTCATGTATATTAAAGGAAATTATTGCTCTACAGTGTGTTCACTCAATCTACGTTCCTTTGTGTCACCTTTCACTTGCCATGCGAGTTACACAGCCTATGTTCCGAACCAGTCTGTTTAAGGTTCCCTCAGAACCCCCAAAGTTTACACCCCACTCTGCTACTCTTTTTCAATCACCAGTTTTTCTTAAATTAGTTACGAAACTGTGTTTCGTACATTCAAAATAAGTTTGATTAAGGCCAATTAAACTAATATGTCATCAGTTAATATGTTTATACCTTTTTTTTGATTGATTACTTAAGTTTGACCACATTTAGCTTACATTACGTATTCAAACGACCCACCATTTGCATTTATTCCAAGTTGTACTCTCTCCATTAAATTCCTGAACACGAATCACAAAGTACCTCTTCCAATTTCTTGTTTTAATTTTTATGTTTGCTTAGAGCTGATGAATATCCTGTGCATTGTTTTCGTGGCCCTTACTTTCATGCGTAAAAAAAATGATCCAGTGGGGTGAAATCCGGGGATCTTGGGGGTATGTAATCCTTCACTAACAACAAATAACAAGGATATATTGTTGGATACAGCATAAATAAATAAATAAATAAATTTATTAATTAACGATATTTTACAAGAACTTCAGCAAAAAATACACCTTTTTTAAAAATTTAGGATACTTTAATACCTCCTGATCTCAAAACTAATTTTCAGTAATATTAGAACAATGCTGATTGAACCATTTACTGAGCAAACCGGATACAATATTTGATCTCAAACTATTTCCCATTTTTAACTAGGCATTGGTATCTTGCCCTTACATTATTGTAGCTTAATACTACTGACAATGAGATATCCACAAAATTATTCTAGAAAATTAAAAAAAAAACAGCTTGTATAACATTATGGAAGACCACTGTTGTTTAACACTGTCTGTTGGACCTCATGAGGAGTTCAATGATAGTTTATGTCTCATCACCTAACTAGGCTGCGAATTGTTATATGAATATTAGATGTTATCTGAGTCTAATTGACCTCAGTAAATCTTGCCGTCATCATTGCATGAGCTAAATGGCCCTTTTAATTGCAGGTTTATAGCTGCAATGAATAAAAGCGGATTAATTGCGATGAAACTGCATATCAGCAAGAGGGCTGTTACACCCCTATAACATAACCTTTTTAATTCCCTCTTAAAAAAGAATAAACAAAATGAAAAATAATAACCTACTGTATTCGATTGACGCAGATAGTTAGAGTTCCTTCCCCCTGATCCTTTCTTCGATTGTTTATAATTATTAATGATAATATATTCGACCTCGTTATAGGCTAATATGAGAAATAAATGAGAAATAAATGAATGAGAAATAAATGAGAAATAAATTAGAAATAAAGATGTCAGACTGCAATCACTTCAATGCTCTAATCACCTGAATGCTATGTCTTCATGTTTTTCACGCACGCATTTTGAAATAAATGTCGCACAGCACAAATAGTTACAAATTAAATGAATGGTATCAGGAAACTGACACACACTTTCTCCCTTAAAGTAATTTAAAAGCAGAAAACTTATAAAAAACAATTAGCAATTAATTATTTCACACAAATACGTACCAAATTTTATCAAAATCGGTTGGTAATTAACGGAGCACAGGCTTAAATTCTCTCAAGGATTAAAAGATACCATTCAATTATAAAGGGAAATTATGAAGAAGGATATTAATAAAGTCAAAATTGCACCCTGACCGTAAAAGGTTGGGTAAATAAGCTACCATTTGAAGAGTTCAGGAACGACAATACGTCGTGAATTGAATAGTCTCCAGTAAAATATTTCTATTTCATTCATAAAAAATTAATTGCTTAGCCAAAAAATTTATTTATTCATTAAGAAATTAACTGCTCGACTAAAACAAATCTTTTCTTCCTAAAAGATTAACCGCTCAACAGAAGATTCAATTTAGGAGTTGAAATCACTCATTGTGATCGTAGTAGAACGTTGTTTTGGAGTTGGAACCGGTAATTATGATCGTAGTAGAATATTCTTTGGGAGTTGAAACCGGTAATTATGATCGTAGTAGAATATTCTTTAAGAGTTGAAACCGGTCATTATGATCGTAGTAGAATATTCTTTAGGAGTTGAAACCGGTCATTATGATCGTAATAGGACGTCCTTATCTAAGGTATAAAACCCATTAAATACTAAAGAAACAAAATAGATCAAAGAAATATTTTTTTTGAATCAACAGGATTATTGACAGTTATTATATTTCGGTTTAGTGAAGTGTATACTCAATTACTTAAATACAAAAATGTATAAGATTTGTTTGGATGCAGAATTTTCTACGCACGTTGAAATAAAGTTAACTATACTCAAGTAGATTCGTAAAAAATGATTGATTTTACACAAGATGAGATTGTCTAAAAACGAAGGTTGAGAAGAGATTTAATTATTACTAGGCATATTGAACCTTTTCGAGATTTAAACAAGATAATTACAAAGCAAACAAGGTGTTCACAATGGTGTAGGCATCAAACGAGTTAATTAAATTAATGCCAGAATCAACTCGGTTGTCGCCTGCAGTGATCCTTTGGTAATGAAGAAGGCCCGAGGTAATGTGTGCTTTACACAGAGACAATATCAATTCGATTTTAATCCTGTCTCTAAATCCAAGGCAAACATAGGTAAGTATTTGGTGTTTAATATTGAAGACTCAATGAAATGAATGCCTCAAATGTTTCTCCTTTGGTTGGTCTTAATCTGATAGCGCTTTCACAGACAATTTGTATGTTTCTTTATTTAAAAAAATACATATTAATGTATAAAAAATATAATGAAATTGTTGTTGGAAAATTTTTGGCCAAACTAATGGGTCAGTGTCGATGGTTTAGGTGTTGTTGAAAAAACGTGTAAAAATGTAAAAGTGTGCCTTTGAAAAGACTCGAGACAGTTCGCGGACTCAGAAACCCTTGGGAAGCCCTTAAAGATCGGTTATGGTACATTTAAATAATACAGTATTACATAGCAAATTAAAGTAAAATAAAAATATAAAGAGTATAAAAACCTACTGCCAAAATGATACTTCTGTAGCAAAATATATAAAGTTGTAGTTTCCTTGTTTTTAATAATAATAATGTAATTCTTACTCGAATACCAACTCTAATGTAATTGGTCTAGGTAATATAAGTAGAAAAAGGCAAATTTAGCTATCATAAAAATAATTGATTGTGGAAAGTACTAATTTAAACTCAGCCGCTGCTAGCAACTGCTAATATCAGGTCCAAGGTGGTGTTACCTGCTTGATTTCTTCTAAGAGATTATGTTGATTTGAAAGACAGCATTTCTTAAAACCCTAACGTACTTTCCTAAAGGTGATACATTTTTCAATGAGCACCGATGTTTTGTGGAATTACCATACTAATTAAATTTTTTTCCGCTCTACGAGAAATATAAATTGTTTACTAAATTTGCCTTCGAAACTCAACAAAAACTAATGTTTTTTCTCAACGCAGGTTGTATACACAAAACAAATAAGTACATAAATAAACCGAACGTATTGTTTCTTTTTGTCACAAGGCTGAATGCTGAACCCGTCTGCTGAAAACAAAAGTGTCCGAAACAATAAACTCCGAACTCGATCCAGTTGTTACTTGGTGACAATTGCACTGGGAAAAACTATGTCTACTGAGGACTATGATGGAATGTAGGGTGTGCTGGACAAAGTTGTTGATGGGAGTGTTTTTCTTCCTAAAGAAGACTAAAATCAAACACCAGCCTCTCAGATAGATTTCAAGTTTGTTTTTATTGGATAAAAGCGTATGTTGTTAAAAGTTCATAACCTCAAATATGTATTTTTTTCACAACCTCAAATAAATTATTGATAGCTAAAGTTATGACGTTACTCTGGTTACTTTTATACTTTAAAAATATTTGTTGTTGTAATTGTAAGTATATATCTCAGTAATTGTTGAAAATAATGAGATATATTTTTGTTGCCTTCGTCAAGTGACGTTTAAGTAGGTAGTGATCCAATAAAGTAAAAAAGACAGAGTAGGTTTTGAATGTGCCCTCATTGAATGTGCCCTCAAATAAGAAATAGTGTAACTCAATCTATAAGGAAACACTAATTGATTGATTGTTTCATATGCTGTTAAAGTTACGCAGGTTTTTTATTGTTTTAATGTTGGCAGCTTTGTTAATGAGCGTGAAGCCACAAGAGAACCACGTTCTTCATGTGGAATAAAGGCTGGAAAACGTGAGCTGTTTACCTTTAATTTATTATTTCAAGTGTCGGGAAAATCAAAGATATTTACAAATTTAGTCAAAATGATTTATTTATTTATTCAATAAACACATGCATTACAATAATAGCATAACAATTCAAAATACAAAAGACAGCAACAGGGTAATCCTAAAACAGCTATCATGACAAAAAATGTATACTATTAATAAATACATATATCAAGAAAAAGATTGTACAAAATATATAAATAAATTAACAGTGCCAGTCGTTTAAATTAATTAAAAAAAAGAAAAAAAATTATAAAAAAGTTTTGACAAAAATGCTGGTCACAATAAAAGCATGAATGAAGATTACGATGGCACATTATTACTATAACACAGAATATGAAAATTTATAAGTAATTTAAAAGATAGGCTAAACATTTTTTGGTAAATAAACTATATGTATCTGCAAAACAATCTAAGTTGGTATGATTACTATTATAATTTCTTAACATTTTCAAGAAAGGAAAATTTAAATGACTTTCAGTATTGCAACAAGGAATGACAAAAAATTTAGAAAGTCTTCATATTGCACTTTAAGTTCATGTCATAATGCCTTTTATAAATTATTATACGCAATATTAAAACTCAATTATCATCATTATTTTGCATTTCTCCCTGAAAGTAAGGAAAATCTACTACAGTTTACTTCTTGCAACCAGCTTTCAAGCTCTTGTAATGAGTTCCTTCACTTTCTCACATTTAATTTTTTCAACATTGACTGATTTTATTCATACTGTTAGAAAAACAATTTTCTAAATAAATAAATACAAAATAAATATAAATACAAAGTTTCTATTTCTAAAAGAACAAATTAATATCTTTCGAAGGTGCTGGAAAAGGGTTCTCCGTACAAAACATTTTTTTTTACTTTGCTTGTAATTGTGAATACTCATGTTGATGTAATTTCTTTAATCTCTTTGGCTCCTAAACTGTTAACAAGGGTTATTAAACGTGATTTTATTAAAAATAATAACTTTAACACTACATCTAGCCTACAAATTGAATGTAGCTAACCTAACTATTTTATATAGTTTCCGAACCCTGAGCAGTAAATGAGCAGTTTATATATTTTATATTCCCACTAAAGACCAAAAACCTTGTTTCAATCCTTCCAGCCAAGGGAAAAAATTGTAAAATGTATAAAATAAATAATTGGATAATAGGTTCAAGGGTTCCCTCAATATAACAGGAAATATAATTCCAAACACATAGGTATAATAAAAAAGTTAATGTCAGGGTTAACCGTGGCTTTGCGTGATGCTTAAAAGGTCACGTTGCAATACGTGACAGCGGATCGTTAGCTGCTACGTGACTTATACAGATTCCTGGACTGTAGTAATTAATTCTGTTATGTTGGGATCCCAATATGCGTCGCTATCTACGTGAAGTTTTTAAATAGATAGAAATGAAGCATATATAGGGAAGGTAGTGTTTCTATTATAACAATAGATAACCATATTTCTTTTGGTATCTGTTTTTATTACAGGTTGAGATATGATAATATAATAAACATTTTAAATAGTTTTGGTCTGCTAGAAACATTGTTTCTTAATTATGCACAGTTTGTAGTTAGGAAAGGTAACTATTTCTTATACAACAGGCGGTTTAAAAAGAGGTATACAACTATTTTGGTTCAATACAACTATGTTGAAACCATGGGGAGATAACGTATATATTTTCTATAAAATAATCGTATTGCTTACATTATAACTTTGAGAGCACAATTCTTTACGTGTTATAAATAGCAAGCACGTACGGGCTTGTTATTTATAGGATTTAAATGAAAGTATGAGATAAATAATTTTAAATATCTTGAGTATTATTGGGCAATTCCCACCTCCAGGTTGACGGATTTATTTTTAGCGAGGACTGCAAAGAGGTCAATTCAGTCCACTTGTCACATTAATACACAAACACAGAATTGTGAAACATGTAAAAAACATGTAAAACATTAATACAACGAACGCCTTAACGAACCTGACGTTTCGAAAAACCAAAAAAAGGTTTTTCGTTATCAAAGGTCCCCGGAGAAACACTTAATTATTTACATTCTTATTCCCAGTCGCGGTCAATCGAGCTGAGCACCTATCCATGACTAACAATGAGCGCCTAACCATGACTAACCATGAGCGCCTTACCATGACTAACCATGAGCGCCTAACCATGACTAACCATGAGCGCCTAACCATGACTAACCATGAGCGCCTAACCATGACTAACAATGAGCGCCTAACCATGACTAACCATGAGCGCCTAACCATGACTAACCATGAGAGCGTAACCATGACTAACCATGAGCGCCTAACCATGACTAACCATGAGCGCCTAACCATGACTAACCATGAGCGCCTAACCATGACTAACCATGAGCGCCTAACCATGACTAACCTTGATGGCCTAACCATGACTAACCATGAGCGCCTAACCATGACTAACCATGAGCGCCTAACCATGACTAACCATGAGCGCCTAACCATGACTAACCATGAGCGCCTTACCATGACTAACCTTGATGGCCTAACCATGACTAACCATGAGCGCCTAACCATTACTAACCATGAGCGCCTTACCATAGATAGTCATAGTTAGGCGCTCGGTTCGACTGACCGCGACCGCAAATAAGAATGTAAATAATTAAGTATTTCTCCGGGGACCTTTGATAACGAAAAACGTTTTTTCGATTTTCCGAAACGTCAGGTTCGTTAATGCGTGCGTTGCTTTAATGTTTTACGTGTTTTCGTCAACGTTGTGTTTGTGTATTAATGTGGACTGAATTGACCTCATTGCAGTCTTCGCTAAATAATTGGACCAACGTCGGCGCCGTCAACATCGAGGTGGGAAGTGCCGAATAATACTCAAGGTATTTAAAAATAACATAACCCCACCCATGACATGTCTTTTAAAGAACGTAAATAGTTTTAGTAACATTTATCTTGTAGCTTCAACACGGTTTGGTTCGTCCGGCAGTGTCGATGAGTACAGCAAACAAATACTTAAACATACAAATAAATTAATTAACAATACAATGCCAACTCCCTTTAAATATTTTCACAAGTAAGATTTTAAGCAAGCTAGACCTATTCGTTTAATATTCTTGTACATAAGGGTAGAAAGGGTAAAATGAGAAAGATAAATATAATAGTTTACGTTAATTTCAATATTCTTGTAATTTCACTATAGGTTAGGTCGTGCCCTTGAAGAATGATGGAATCAAAAAGCTGATTTGAACTGTAACCATAATCCAAAAGACCTTTAATCATATCTGATTCCAATCAGATCTGGGAGTTTAAAATACGTTCACTGAAAATATTACACGTAAAACCTATAATGTATACTGTAACATGTTTATTTATTACGGTTTCTTGTATAAAAAACTTTTTAGAAACTCCTTTCAATTGGTTTTGAAATTTATTCTGACGCAAATGTTATTTGACTTCCCTCCAAAATAAACTTCTTTAGTATTTTATTGAAAGAATATCTAGTACATCGTTATTTTTTTCGAAATTTAAATATCTCATTTATCAACCCATAGTTAACGTTTAAGTTAGCATGTAACTTTAGAAAATGTCTAGTTAACACTGATCTGGAAAATCATCATTATGACCAAAGAACTATGCCAAACGTTAAATGTTAAAAATTTTTTCTGGGATTTAATTGATATAAGGTCCGACGTTGATCATAGGATACGTAAAATACTGTATAGAATACGTAATACTCTAGGGACAATGGGATGTAATTAACAGAATTTTTTTAAAAATCCTGTGTAAATGTGTTCTTCTGATATACAATACCTAAATGTTTAGTGTTTACAGGTACCATATTAGATACTCATTAATAAAAATCTGATTACCATCCTTATTTAAAGCCAATTATCAGTCACCGTCAAAAAGGCTTAGGGACTGTTAATTAATCAGTTGATTAATCCCCTCTGCTAATTACTTTTCTGTTATGGCATTTCCAAAGCAAAGCTTCGAGACACTATAGTTGAATATTAATTCTTATTTATTGTCATTCTCTCGATCACAAGATTCAATGAAATCATTAAAAATATTCGTTTCGTTGAAAACTGATGTATGGTAGAAATGTAATAGTTCATGGTTTTCACCAAACGTGACTTAATTACCTTAAAATATTCTTTTGGGCATTAAAATTCAATGAGCTAAACCCAAGGAGCCCAGAATGGCTCTTTATTTGTTGGTTTTCATTTTAAAATATATAATGTCCTAAAATATAAGTATATTTTAAAGCGCGCATAGAGGAAACGTTATATGATTTTGTTTTACAATTGACAATCCTGTGAAAAATAAATTTTGAACGTACGAATTTCGATATATATTTTGTTTTCAAATAAAAAATAATTAGAAATCCAAACGCAGTCTAGAAATTTCAGTTTATGACAGATCGAAAAGAATTATTCTGAACGACGATTTACTTTGCTATATTACCCCGCTCGACCTTGTTTTGGAGAGTCTCAACCGGAATTCCAATCGTCTAGATTTCTCTCTTTGTTATTGCATTCTTCAACTTCGTTTGAACTTTAGGATTAAACCTACCTAGATCAAATTACTTGTTGCTTAGACAAATAGGAGTTAGTTTCATGAACTCGGAAGTTTTCTCCTTCATAAACCCTTTTTTTACCAAGAAAATTGGGACAGTTCACTAACTTTACAAGCTTGAATATTTGTGAGTGCGTTTTCTCCTAGATTAAGAAACAAATAACCGAACGCTTTCAAAAATATATTAAACTAAAGCTTATTTGTCAATTTTCGGATAGTACTCAAAACCATTGAATTAGTTCGTAACTTAATGCTTCTGGAACAAAAAAGATTCACTCATTAAGTATGGTTTGAGCAGTGAAATAGAATATAAATATGTTATTTATCAAGAGGCTTATAGGTGTCAGGAAAACTAGTTTTATTTGTTATCTTGACAAATTGCAAATAAAATACTTTGCTTCACAGAAGTAAACAAGACATCTGACAAAAACTGATGAATTCCAAATCCTGCGTGTTTCACCGCGTGTTTTATTGTCATTTTAGTAAAATAAAAATGAAGGCCAAATTAAATTTGTGTTTAATTTCACTGATGAACGCAAATTAAAAAATTCACTGCATTAAAAAATTAAGGAAAGCCAATACTTATAATGCTAAAAAATCTTGAACTTTTTTGTATTTTTTATACATATTCTTAAATATAGAAAAAAAAACATAAGTTTAATTCAGTTTTTATGGTTAAAACCCAATGTATATATTGCTTAGAGCATATAAGAATACAGCAACTTACGCAGAAAACTCGCAATTACCAAAAGTAGCATTTCACTGTTTTTTGCATAAATCTTTTTTCCAAAGGAACTATTTGGGCTACACCTTTAATATTTTGTTATGGCTATCTATGTTTTTTTCAATGCATTTGGACACCCAGAAATTGTGTTTGATTTCTTTTGTTTTAGGATCTACATTGTTCACCCCTAAGTAGTTGAGTTGGTTTAGCTAAGCGATTAGCTTTTCATACTACTTTAAGGAGCTATCACCCCTTAAAAAGAAACTCCCACAAATTTTTCCTCTTACGATTTAGTCTAATTAACAATCAGACTAAATCGTAGTTTAGTAGTATAGTTATTAGTAATCTAGACTAACCGAGTTATTAGTACTATACAGGGTTAGGCAAAAGTGTGGATACCTCTACCTAACTTAATAACGCGCCATAGTGGGAAAACGAAACTCAGCATACCTTCACAGCATTAAAACTGCACTTTAACGAGAGTCCCATTTTTGCCTCCACCCCCAAAACGGCGCACTTTGGGGGCAAAAGCCATAGGTGTACCAAAGTCTACTTGTTCGAGATCTTAAAGTTATGGCTTAAACTAGAGTCATATAATCTAATTGATTTTTGTTTTCATAAAAATTCCTTAAAATGTCTATACATAGGGCGAACCATCGATAAAGTTGATGGGTTTTATCTGAAAGGCCGTCGAAAAACAAAAAGGACGTCACTAGTGACCCTTATCAGGGAAATTAATCAATTTGGCTTCAAGTTGTGCCATTAATTATTTAACCTGTCTGGGAATATTGATGAGGAAAATCTTGGGGCTTAATGGCTTAAGTGTAATTTGACCTAGATTTGACTTATTCGTCTTACTTATAACTTGGTCTTTGCTGTTTAAATCAATGCTTTGATACCTGTCAATAATGTATGTTGTAAATAGTTAAAACTATAGAATTTATAATTGACAAATGTATAGCGAATAGTGATTCGGTGGGGCAATTATTAGCGCACTGGGATTCGGAACTATGATAGCGTTATTTTAGGGTCTAATCTCCACGTTATCGTATATGTTTAGCAGTACTGTCACCTTAGTGCTGTGACGGCTCAACACTTGCTTTTTATTGATAACTTCCACGAACAGGCCTGAGGCCCTCGTGTAGAAGGGGAGGGGGGATTGCAAGGTAAAAAGAGGCCGCCACTCTCATAAAAAATAATAATACTCATTCATGGAAAAAAAACACTGTAGAGTTACATTATTTTTAACACTGCATTAAATACTGCAAAATAATATTATATCTTTCTTCAGAGTTGGGAAGAAGGCCTAAAATGATTTACTTTGCAAATGTTATAAAATACTACCTAAAACAAAACCAAAAATGTTACAAATCTTTAAAATAAAACATTATATATAGTAAAATATAGTACTCTTAGTTCAATTAAGCAAAATAAACTGCTAACTTATTTAGCGGATGGTTGGAGGAGAAACAGGAAGACAAGGTCCTCTAATCTTACTTCCGGTCGCCAATTAAATTCCGGTAAGGTAATATTTCACGGTTAAATAGCCTGTTTTGGAAATAGTAATATCAAAGTTACCATATTTTGATTTGGATTTTTGCGGACATTTTCCATCACTGATTAGTAATAAACAACATGTCAGATGTCTTGTTTTTTACTAATCAGTGATGGCAAAATGTCCGCAAAAATCCAAATCCAAATATAAAATCACCATCACCAACAATGCATTTCAAACAAAGAAAGTTACCTTAATTAAACTTAAAAAAAGTTTTCAATATTTAATGATTATCATCAGCTAGGCACTACATCCATAAAAAGCAATAATAATTATTTTTTGTTTAAAAAGTTTTTTTAATTCTTAGCAATAACAATTTACCTATAATATATATTATAGTTTTGGGGGCTTATATATATAAGCCCCCAAAACTATGATTGAATCGAATTCCCAACTGAATCGAGAACAAAGTACAGCTGATCACTGTCCTCACTTAAAGCGACTTTAAAGAAAAATAGTATTGCTATTCCACCAGATGATATGTATGAATCCTTTTTCTAACCCTTAGAGGCTTAAACAACACTTAGGGAGGGAGGAAAATCCCTTAGATAAAAACACTAATAGCTTGATCAGTTGACAGGAATTTGTGCACAAACTGATTGAACAATTGATCCGGTGCTCGTAAATGAACAATTGATTAAACCAATTGCCTTAAAACCACAAAAAGGGTGGACAGTGATAAAACAAACTGTCAGGTCCGGAGATGGATATCGGTCCGGTGCTCTTGTAGAAGGTTTAAAACCAATAAGTAACAGTGCACGGTAACGTAAAAATAACCCCGTTGCAGCAGACCTGCATACTCAGCGAATTTCAAATGCAAAACAACATATGTTAATCCAACATAGCGAGATTTGACATGTTTTTTGTAAGCTCCATAAGAATAACATGGGGAATGAGTATGCAGGTTTGCTGCTACTGGGATGTTTAAACTGGTTGGTTTTAATTCAATATTTAGTAGATCTGAACTAGAAAAAGCCATTTACCAAGTTTTATCAAGATATGTTGAGAAATAAGCGAGATATAGAATTTTACTTATTTCCCATAAGGTTAACATTGAGACAACGTACTGTGTTTACCATTTTCCATATCTCGGTAACTAATGGACGTAGAGCAGTGATTTAAGATACTAAATTGTTTGTTTTTTTGAGCTGAATTCAATGATGCCAACAAAAATTTGATAAACTTCATTTTTATATGCGAAAAACTCAAAAACCCTTTTTGGGGGGGGTTTGCCCCCCTTTACCCCCCCTTCCAGTAGTCCGATCGGGCTGGTTCACGAACTCATCCGAGTGATTACCACTTTTCACGTCTGTACCAAACATTAAGATCGGACCATATATTTACGGCCGCTATCGTGTTAACAGACATATATATATATATAAATTCGAACGAATGGTGTTTTTTGCTTCTGGGGACCCCAAAATGAAAAGTTAACATGGTCTCGGACTTAGGTCTTACCATGAGTACTACCGTAATAGCTTATTCTTTTAAGGAAATTCGCTAACAAGAACACGCCTTCATATCGAACAATTCTATTACTATTCCTACAGTATGTTTTCTCATAATACCATATAAGTTATTATTGAGTCTGAAATCTTTTTGAGTGATGTCTTTTTGGGTTTTGGAGGAAAACCCTTTAAAGCGGTTCATGTTTTATAAACTGACTGATTTAGAGAGGATTCTTTTTTAAATTTTAAAGCGTGGTACGTAACAAATGTTGATAGAAGAGTACTATGCTCAAATTTAAAGAGAATGTACTTTTTGCAATGTCGACTTATGTGCACTCAACCTGCACTTGTAACGAAGTTCCCATATTTTGATTAGGATTTTTGCGGACATTTGCCATCACTGATTAGTAAAAACCAAGTTTCACGACGTTTCGGGATCTGGAATCTGATCCCGTCTTCAGGTGGAAGAAAACCTAGAACATAACAAGATTAGTAACACATAGCCAGGAAAACCTGGACAAAAACACAGCTAAAACAGAGAACTGTAAAAGCAGTCACGAAAACACTCGCTGAAAAGAAAAACAATAACACAAAATAACACAGGAATCACAAGAATCAAGAATCACCAGACAGGAGAGAGCACGTCCACACCCAATCAGAGCTGAGCTGAGACTGGTGGGAGGACACCGCAAATGGCGGCGGCAACGGAATTCTTTGAAAAAAATGGCATTTTATTTTGTGTGTTCTTTAAAATGGCACTCAGGGATCAAAAAACTGTGTTTACAGAATAAACTGCAATAGTTGTTCTAGGCCGTATTATGGCGAGACAAAAAGACCTTTAAATGTTAGAATCAAAGAACACAAAGATAACACGAGGAAGGGCTTAGTGGATAAATCAAAAATTGCTCAACACTGCTGGTCTGAAAATCACCAGATGAATTTTGACGAAGCAAAAATAGTACACCGCGAACCTCATTTTTTCAAAAGAAAACTAATTGAAGCTTCATACATAAAACTAGCAGACCAACCAATCAGTCAATCTTCACTTGAAATAAGGCCAGTATGGCTACCAATATTAAACAAAGAATTGAAAGACAGGGAAAATAAAGTGTCAGCAAATAGGGTAATTACTAACAATTCTGTTAAAAATTCTCACAACATGTTAACCCGTAGCAAGGCCAAGGGGCAAAATCAGGTTAAAAATTAACTAAAAAACACAAACAGACACACGGAATTTGCATACCACATGTCTCTGTTTCAGGTTTTCGCCACCGGTAGCGCGCCGTGATTTGGTTGGCCGTGTCCGCCGCCATTTCCGTTGCCGCCGCCATTTGCGGTGTCCTCCCACCAGTCTCAGCTCAGCTCTGATTGGGTGTGGACGTGCTCTCTCCTGTCTGGTGATTCTTGATTCTTGTGATTCCTGTGTTATTTTGTGTTATTGTTTTTCTTTTCAGCGAGTGTTTTCGTGACTGCTTTTACAGTTCTCTGTTTTAGCTGTGTTTTTGTCCAGGTTTTCCTGGCTATGTGTTACTAATCTTGTTATGTTCTAGGTTTTCTTCCACCTGAAGACGGGATCAGATTCCAGATCCCGAAACGTCGTGAAACTTGTTTTTACTAATCAGTGATGGCAAATGTCCGCAAAAATCCTAATAAAAATATAAAATCACCATCACCAACAATGAATTTCAAACAAAGAAGTTCCCATGTTCGATGCTTTGATGTTTGAACCCTTTTCAGCGTAGTAATCCACCACTAATATACCTCTGAAGAAGTTATGTCCAAATTCCCTATTTCCGAAAAACTGAATATTGTATTAGTAATTTGTAAAAATAAACATTACGAGCATAACCAATATTCCATTACTGAATTGTGGCCGAAGATGTTTTAACTTTTTTCTGTTCCTTTTTATTTATTTACCTAGGTTTAAACTGTGTCCGATTTAAGACAAACATTTATGTAGATTTAATATTTTTATCTTTTCAGGTGAAAATGGTGGATAAATATAAAAAATACTTTATTCCTATGTACCGACACTTTTACGGCGAATTACTTCTCAAAATTCGGTTATGTGACTTTCGGAAATAGCTGTACAAAATATATATTAAATTTCTGCGGGAAATTTGCTCTACACTAAAATTGTTATTGCTTGAGGATGTTTCTTTAATTGTGTTGATCAGCTTTTATTGTTTGTGTTGCCGACCTAAGGGTAAATAGCGAAACATTAAGTGAGCCAATACAGTAGCCATTATGCAGCCACTATGCAGTTTTTTATTACTTTCTATATTTTATACTAATCATAATAATTTACAGACTGTCAAAGTATTAGCAATCACAGTAACTTGAACATCTATACGGTAATTATCATAAACAATATGCGCAGTAGACCAGCCAATCAGCAACCGTTCTGCTGGTCGATGGTGCGCACCAGCGACGGGACTACTTTTACACTGATTATTGCGCAAGTCGACGCACCAGCAAGTCTCGCTGCAAGCCAAATTAGCACCAACCACATACAGCTGATTAATTACTATAACTTGTCTCTTAAGCTTCTAACTCATCTTTTATTTCAAGGTTAAATATATATTTGTCAAAAAATGAAGGCTATGTTTCATTCTAGTAACGAAAAATCTCACGAGATTTGGCGTAGTTTCACGAGATTTGCACGTGAACTTGCTGAACCTTCTTTCAAGTGTTAGACTACCATGACGTCACGTCTTTTTCTTACTCTCACCTGCGCAAGATATCTACCGTATAGAGATATTCTAGGTACTGTGGCGACAATTTAATCGGAACGAATACAGAAATATAATTGTTTAAACTAGAATTTAACATTGGAATATGTAACATTCGAAAGGTATGCTGGAGTAAAGGGTAAAACAAACTGCTAACTTACTCAACGGACGGCTGGGGGACAGGAAGACAAGGGTGGTAATCTTATTTCCGGTCACAAATTAACTTCCGGTAAAGGACGATTTCATGATAAGTCATCCATTTTTAGAACTAAAGCTCTCAAGCTTTTGAAAACACTCTCATATAAAAAACGTTCGAAAAACCGAAAGGTCTTGGTTATTATGTCGAAATTACCAACATTTTAGACACTTATAAGTACTAGGATCACATGGTTATTATATTAAAAAGCAAGAGATAAACTTCATAGATATGAAATAGCTTTAAATAATCATATAAGTTTACTTTAAATACTTCACTAGCTGTTTTTAAGAGATTTTTTTTGTTTTTTGTACGTAATCTTCTGCTTCCAATTTCTTTTCTCGAACAATTTCTTTACTGTCGTTTTCTGTTTAATCCTTGAACCTGAACAACAAGGAATGACTTGCAATTAGATTTTGGATATGCAAAAACATTTTAATTATTTGCTAGTCCTTTGAATTTTTTAATGTGTCTAGTTATGGAAGTTCGATGATAACAATCAATTCGTCCAAGCAAGAACAAACTGCAACATATGAAGGTTTTTCTTGCTTTCATTACGCTTTCTCAGGAGGTTGCCATTTTTTATCAAGGTGAAATTTTTTAAAAATTTTTTATACTTGTAATGTTTTTGGTATAATTCAAAACATTAAAATATGTTATTTTAACAATTAACAATATCCACTCAACCGACAACGAGGAAATCTCTTTTACAATGTACCGAGTCTTTGGCTGCAAACATCTTTTGAAACTCGACCGATGGTCACATTAAGTTGATTGATTCTGGATAAAATACTGACTCAGAGTCAAAACCACACATTTTAAAGCTAAATGATCTCCGGTTACGATTTTATGTTTCTCTTAGCCTCAGAAAAAGTTAATTAAATCAGGATAACAACTTGCGTCTCAAGTTGTTTATTTTTCTGTGCCGCTAAAATGCTGCTATTTCATTTGCGTTTTATTTTTACAGGATTATAAAAAATAATTCATATTCATAAATAAAATAAAGAAAATAAATACCCCCGTCGCAGCAGACCTGCGTAGTCAGCGAATTTCCATAGGATTTATTTTATATATGTGATCATTCAACTTATTGGAAGGAAAGTATTGTTTGGATACTTTAAGTAAATAATATACTAAAAACATATATTCAATCATTCATGAGCTTTAAATACATACACTTTTATATTTTATATAATTATTAGTTCTTAATTTAAAAAAAGTAATCTTGTTATAGTATATAAATGTCAACAAACATATTATCAATGAATTCAAAGCACTCAAAACAAACAAATAACTTAATCTCATGAAAAAAATTAAATTCAATCATATGGTCTGTTTTATAATTAAACACCCCGGTTGTAGCAGACCTGCATCTCCAGCCAATGTCAATAAAACATATTATCAATCCTCATCATTGTAAACATATCATATGTTATGCTACATTTTCTGGCAGTTTAAACCAATACATCCCCCCTCCAATTGCTCATACTCCATTAAATTTAAAAATAATTTGTATTTTTTGATATAGTATATATTTTCTACAAAAATCTTGATCAATGAACTCTAACCATTCAAAATAAACACAAATAAAATATTCATCACATGAAAATTTAATCATATGTTCAGAATTGTATTCTATTTAATCTTTTAAATCAGGGTAACTATACTTTTTAGAGGGTAAAATTAAAAACAATAATGGACAACGTACTGTGTTTAGCACTTTCAATATCTCAGCAACGGATTGACGTAGAATAATAATTCAAAATGCTAAATTGTAAATACTAAAATGCTAAAATATAAATTTTATTTTGTCAAAAAGAATTAACTTAGAATTAACTTACTTCGAACTAAAACTTTTCGAACTCGAAGTAATAAATGTCACTCTAGACGTATGTACAAAATTTCATCGCGATCGGACCTTTTTTACGGAAGTTAATCACGGCTACAGAAAGGTATATATATATATATATATGAAAACGAAAGAACAGTGTTTTTGGGGTTTGGGGTGCATCAAAATGAAAAGTTACGGTGGTCCCGTGCTTAAGTCTTACCATGCCGCCTACGGTAATAGCTACTTAGTGTAAAATATAGTGGGAAATTCGCTAAAAAAGATAATAACAGGCTTCATTTTCTTGAAGTGATTCAAAGTGACACCTCCATTCCTTCAACATTGATCAAAGAAAATGTGTTCAAAAATAATTATTCTTAAATTCAAGCGTAGGATCCCAAAATATAAAGTAAATACTGTAATCAGTTGCCAATAAGAAAACATCAAAGTTGTATTCCATATTGGAAAACGGCAGCAAGTTATAAAGATCGAATTCATATTTTTGATTGTTAGAAAAAAGGGTAACGTCCTTTAAATCTGCTTGTTTATGAGATGCATATAATGGCACGGATAGGTTGTTGACCCTGTAGAGCAAAAGGAAGGTTTGCAAGATTTTCATAAGTACCTCTTGAGACTACACTTGACTCGCTTAATCTTCGTTTGTGGCATATTGTTATGATTCAATTTCTATCTAGCAAGGTTTTTTTTAGTATTTGTTCTATGAAATTTAAAATTAATACTTTTTTACAACTGGAAGTTTATTGTAAAACATAGTTTTCAAACGTACGAGTAAGGCAGAAACCGCAAACGCAGTGCGCAAGTATTTTAAAATCTAATTAATTCCAATCGAAGGTAGAAAACCCATTTCACGCTGACCCTATTAATAAGAGGAAATTAATTTTTGGACTTCAGTGGATTGATAATTTCTTTCGTGTCTGCTTCAGAAATTCAGGGAAAAGGGAATGTGACATGTTGTTTTAGTGATCTTTCCTTAAATAAGTTTAAGTGGATTTCTAAAAGTTAATTCAATAACAATAATGGTTCGGCCATTAATATTATAAATTCAAATTTAATCTGAATATGCCTATTCTAAGAAAACTCACCATTAAAGCTCCTGCTGCAACAAGCTGCTGCCACATCCATGGATTGTACTATATTAAAAAAAGTGAGTAAATA
The DNA here is from genome assembly GCA_035578135.1 of Flexamia atlantica. Lineage (NCBI taxonomy): Eukaryota > Metazoa > Arthropoda > Insecta > Hemiptera > Cicadellidae > Flexamia > Flexamia atlantica. Next base: position 7,123,677 of record JAQJVK010000004.1, on the reverse strand, counting down.
AACGTAATACTTTAAGCATATACCTACTTAACTCTCAACTTACAATACTAATTTGTTACTAGAATAATTATTAAAAACATTTTTTTTACAAAAGGGCTATATTTCCTCGGTTAATTATCTAGATAATAAACTACAAATGTAATTGAAAATCATAATTGGGGAACAAACGGTATATTCTAGCGGTAGCTATGTGCTACTTACTGATGTGTTTTAACTCGGTATACTTTACCAGTTGTAACGTCGAAATTTAGTAAAACTCTTTAAGTACAAGTGTTATAGTTAGCACCTTGTTCATCAGATCAGGAGACGTGGGTTCGATTCCCGGCTTTCCCAAACATATTTTTGAGTTTTGCCCGTTTTATTTAAAAACGTTTGAAAACTCCAGTGACGAAGATACAACAAAAACTTACATCATTGAATGTTGGAGGTTCTTTAGCTATACGTTATAAAAAGCTTCTTTTTCACTATGTCCTTTACAGTTGCAGACCCAAGGGGATTGAATATCTGCTTAGGACTTTCAAAGCCTTCTGCAAACGTTAGGTTTGAAAAAAATAACAGCTAGAGGGTGTGGAAGACCATTACAACTTATGTCGATCATGAACCACAGGTCGGTCTGTTGTACTCCATATAAACATCCAGGGCTGATATTAAGCCTTCTGGTAACTAAAGTGATATTCCTGCAAGAAGTTGTATTGAAATAATTTTGCCAAAATTTAGCACTTGAAAACATCGTACAATAGCGACATATATATTGCCGTTATTTTATTTCAGTGATTGAAAATGTAGTTGAATTTTTAGTTTTGTAAACTTTTTTTGAAGTTTCAGTATTCCAAAAGTATTTTTAAAACGTTGTGATCTTTTAAGACGCGTATATTTTACATTCAATTTATATAAAACAGTTCTGAAAAAGTAGGCTTAATGCAAAAGACATTGGTCCCATCTGCAATACAGTTTATACACATTCTTATTAAAACATGTTAAATTTATTTAAATTCTGTGTGAATCTTACGTGACTCAAAGTTTACATCCAAACGAATTAGTAAAAGTAATGTATTGTATTTTATTAATTTTTTATTTTATTTTATTTTATTTTATTTTTTTATTATTGTTAAATAATATAACATTTGAACATATACAATATATATTTTAACCTTAATCGAAACCTTAGCTTGACTTATACAAGGGGTTTGAATCTTCGCAAACAGCTACATTTGTATTCGACTTTGGTCCGGATTTGAATAACGACCTGACCCGTGATCCTTTATCTCTGAACGGATTTTCACTGTCTGTATCCGTGTATTAGCATGCAAGAAAAACATAAAATCATTATTAGCACATGTTTTATAGTTTAAAATAACTATACACAAATTTCAAACACTAACATCTATTTGAACTTTTGCATGGTTTTTGAGAAAATGTACCTTGAAGGTGTACTAAAGTAACAGTACCGAGATAGGGACACCCGACTCCCCTTCATACTCAAAAGTAGACGTTACGATATTTGATCATCACAATAAGTACTTCTTGGATAAAATTAATAGTTGAAAAAAATTTGAATACGTACTATTAAGCATAAAAAATGTTTCATTGCATTTCTAAGGCTCTGACAATGACAATAATCATTTATGTATAAGGCCTAGTACACTATACTTGGATGAATGTGGAAATACATTATGAAATGCACTTCTGTCACTTTTATCGCCCAGTCATAAACACGAGGAGCCTCGAGAATGTATTGCTTGTTTATGACACTTTCATAGAACCTAGAACACCTCGCGACTGTCACAATATTGTACCAAGTGTTTCTGGGAACCGTTTACAGCTGAATATGCGATGAACATTTAACGACAATACTTCTGTGTTCTCTATTGGAATAACAACTATGTTGCATAAAACTGCAAGTACGATTATAGTAGTTTATAGTGACTATTTTTTTCTTTTTAATCAGTCACCAGAAAGTTTTTAAGTTTGACATTTTACTAGGACTCTGTTATAATATCATGTAGTTACAACTCGGGAAAATATTCAAAAATTAACTTTTTAATATATGTATAGTTGTAGCGCTCTTGTTTTTCGTGACAGCCCTAAACATACTACGATACATTTAGTATTTTTGTGAAATGCGGTTAAAAGTTATTCACAATAATTTATTCAGCTCATTTTAATAATTTTAAACCACATCATTTTCTAGATTAACATAACTGGGCTGAATAATCCTAAAAAAATAAATAATAAATCAGAAGCGTTTGATTTATGATGTAATTTTCACGGCTGTAAATGTTTTACATTATTTTGCCTTTTAACAGTCAAATTGAAAAAAAACATAAGGTTTTTCTACAATTGTGCTCATATAACAAAATCCAAAAAAAATAATTAATTGTAAATTTTTTTCGTACTAATTGTAATTTTGTGTATATATGTTTAAAATATTTGATGTTTAAAACGTTATGATAATTAATTTTTCTTTTTCGGCTAACAAGTTCTATTTATTTTACCTTATCCGTTAGAACATATCGGTACACAAACTTCCACATTCCCTTTGTATGGTGGTAGAAAACATTGTATTCGGTCAAACAAATCCTACATTAGTATTCAACGTCGGTAAACCTTTGGATAAATACGTTACCTCTGACCCCTTCCCCCTGTCGTTGCCGCTGTCAACGTCTACATTGCGGACACATTTTATTGAAGGCGTATGTAGGGGTTTTTGAAAACGTATATAAACGTGTAAAATAAGAAATACTGCCCATAAATAAACGTTCTGGGCAGTATTTCCTATTTTACGATAAAACGATAAAGGTTTAAATTACCTAAACGTCTGCAGTTCACATTTTGAAGATGTCTAGGATAATATTTTTAAGTGTTTCTGTTAATAAATTGCCTAAAAGATCTTGCACAAGCCGGATATTCCAACCGTTGTCATTATATTTAATATAATTGAGTACAGTATAAGAATTAACATTAGAACAGCAACTGATAGGCCTATCGCTTGAACTGGTCATTGCAGGCGAAATCACTATGCAAAAACGGACTGAAATGTTCATGAAACAGGAAGTATATGATGGTGTAATCTAAAACCATATTAAAATTATTATTTGTTTGTTTATTATTTGTTATGAGATATTTTTATATAGAAAAAATTATGAAATTCTTATAGCACAGTGCAGAATTCGCTTGAAATTTGTACTGGTTTCATACAACGCCAACATTGAAAACATGTTTTAAACTGTGACCGCTTCGTGAATGTTTTACGTTCATGTAATATTCCCGTTCGAACCACATTTCATTATTGAGTATACGCAACAAAAATGAAATTAATAGTTCACTTCACTGATTTTATAAAAATTACTTTATAAGCGAAAGTGTCAATGAAAAACCAAAACTATATTTTTATTTTCCTTAACAGTCAATAATTAGGTGAAGGTTTTTGGTTTAGCACATGAAAACTTATTCATACAAGAAATACTTGGAAATTATTGTCTAACCACGTCTATCATCTGTTCGTGATTATAGTTCTAATCATCTGTTATTATTTTTTCGCCCATTCCAAAAAATCTGGTGGTATTTCTGAGCAATTGCTTGGTCAACCCCAAACTTTTTCATATTTCACTACGGTCATAAGGATGTTCTCAGAAAGCAAGAAACATATAATTCAAGCCCCGCAAGGCCGTCGCACAGGTTGCCGAGCGGTAAGAAGGTTCAAAGTCCAAGCGATAACAGTAGCTTGCGGGAGACGCGCGGAAGGCAAGTAGTTGTGACAGTACCGTTATGGATAGTGGTTAACCTAACCTAACCCAACCTAACCTAACCTAACATAACCTAATCTAACCTAACCTAATCTAACCTAACGTAACCTAACCTAACCTAACCTATAACGGTTTACAGTTTGAAGGTTTTACACATTTGACCGTCAACCACATGTACAATTTTGTAGACCCAGACACGGGAGCACACACTCAACATATTGAGCGTTTGTGGAGAGAAGTGCGGGGAAACGTTCCGAGGTTCGGCAACACTAAACACCATTTCATTGGCCGCCTTACTGAGTTCATGTTCAAACGGAAACATAACGATTACTAACAAAGACTACACCGTTTGTTTCGGGCTATCTGTGAAGTTTACAACGGGGAACCATCGCAACAGAACACTGATCAGTTGCCGATGACTCGGACGAGGACGTTGAACCCACTGAGGTAATTTCTATTTGTATATAGCATATATTATCTTTCCGGGCCCCCCCCGGAACATATATTATGTTTCTTTAGTTTCACATACATCTCTAGATTATCGTAGTGAAATATGAAAAAGTTTGGGGTTGACCAAGCAATTGCTCAGAATTATTGGTTCAATTCGCTTTTGTCTGTAAACACTAATATTCAACATTTTGTATTAATTCATTTTATTCCATTTCTTAATAATCCGACCAGCTGGTGGTTTATTAGTGAAAGATCAGAGAGAGATGTATGAGATGATCAATATCTGTAGAGAAGAAGAGAAAAAAAGAATTAGTAGTCAGGTTATTTCAGCCAGAAACTGTAAACAAATCGGGACTGAATGAAAGACGTCACGATTTGTTAGCCTCCAGCTGGAAGAAAAATAATCTTGACCAATCAGAAGAGGCATGTTACTGAGACCTCACTTGGTGCTATTATACCCATTAGGCTAATAGGGCTTGCTTGTAACCGGATATCGGGTCTAGAATTGACGTCACAAGCTTTAGTTTCACAGGCCTTATGGGAATTAGGCAACCTGACTGTATAGTAATATTATAATTCTCTTCTAATCTACGGACCTTGTGCGATGATAGCCTTGCTACTGACAAAGACCAGTTGTTTCCGTTTTTTAGGACTGTCAGAATCAATGAAAGCTAGGTCCATATTTGAACCTTTTGCAAAATTTTCTCAGAATCTTCGTTAGGGTTGATTTAACTAATCCACTTCCTTCCGAGGTCTAATTAAGGAGAAAAATAACATTGTGACAGGTTGGCGTTGTACCATCAATTAAAATGGCGTGAATATTGTTTTTAATTACTAAGCAATAGCCAATTCTCCAATTTTATAATATACATTTTAGCTACCTTTTCACGAATATAATCATAAAACCGTATTTGTAAGATATTTATCACATCAGTGAAACGAAGTTTCAGAAAGTCAGAAACTAATTTATATGTTTTGAATAGAGTAGATATTCATCGAAATAAGATGTTGAAACTTATTTCTCTTAAAAGTTCAAAGACAAGATGCAAACTGTATTTCTTCTTTGAAGTCATAATATTAAAGTTAACACTTTCTCAAATAAATTAAATTTTTCTGAAACCCTATCAAACTCAGGAAAGTGCTGCAATCTTCTAGGCATTGCCCTCTACTATAAATAGGTTTGCAAAATACAATATATATATAGAGTACAACTATTTTTATGTACTGTTTTAGCACAGGATGCTCCAGTATAGTTCTTAGAAATTTGTCTAGCGGGAACCAAAGAACCAAATAGTTAATATCGAACGTTAACAGTATACTTCGATAAAGAGCCAAAGATATTTCCAAAGATATTTATTTCAGAATGCGGAAAAATCATAAAAACAAACAATAAACAATCTTAAACTTGAAAAATATACTATCACAGTATATTTTTCAAGTTTAAGCAATAATTTCCTGAATACAACATGAATTATTCACTCTATTTCAATTTCCACCTTTTTATTTTCTTTTAACCATTTGTGACTTTCTCATAAAAAAATTACTTCAAATTAGTTAAGGTCCATAACCACTTTGTCCAGGAGTAGGTTTCCTCAATTGAAACAATAATGGTAGCCCTATAACCTCTATAATAACATGATGAAGAGTACACACACATGACAGATATGGTACATGACAGGTATGTTCTTCTCTAGTCAATAACCTCTTAAGATGGCCTAGGAGTCAATATCTTATTCCTGGTACCATGGCCTAGGATGCGGCAGTTCCCAGATAAGTTAGCCTGGTTAAGGTTATATTGTGATATTACAGGTTAAATAAAATAAATTGGTTAAAAGATGTAAGGGAATAAATTTCAAGGTTCTTAGGAGCTTCGGAAAGTTGAGAAGGTCGTTAGAACGTTCTAAAGCCAGATCTAAAGAAAATATTGGGAAAGTCCGAATCTGGACCAAACTGTTATTGGTTATTGTGATGGAAATTAATCATCAAAGCAAATTATTTTTGACAGCAACAAAGCTTTCATATTATCCATTTTACACTCATCTTTTATTGTTCGTGATAAAATACGCCTAGATAGTGGCGGCGTCTTAAAGTAGTGATGTTATGATACAGCTTTCGGGTATTTGTTCAGAGTTTAAATTATTAGACAAATATTAATAAAATAATTATAAATCTGAGTAGTATTTTTTAACACTTAAGGTAGTATAGTGCAGGTCCTATTTGTGCTACTAAGAATGAATAATAGTATTCGAAGTGCAGAAAAATATCCCGACATTTGGGTTGTGGTTCTTATTTCTTTCAAATTAAATCGTCCGTTAAACATCAACGTGGGATAAGTATTAACATAGGATAAGTATCAAATTGCTGTGCAGTACCGTAATATGAGTTGTTGTGTAAATGCGGGTATCGGAGTCAGCCGCAAACATTGCGAGTTTGTTCACCAAACTCATCAACAACCACATGTTGGCCGCCGAACACCACAGCGATAAACAACATGTAAACTCACAGCCTCTCACTAAAGTCGTATTCTTTTGCCTTTCAGTATACTGTAGTTTTGTATCCACCATTATAATATGGTCGGCTTGTTTTGGCTTACATGGATTATTGTCATGAATTGTAACATAAGCCCATCACTATAGTACGTTTCGTCTATTCGTGTGCATTACAGTCAGGTCTTTACAACAGAGAAAATCACAGCTATGATATACAGATATACATTATTGTTTACCTCGTCAACACGTACCTTAAATATGCTCTTTTACTGATCTTCCAAAATACATAAGGGGGAATAATCATACTAAGCTGTTTTTGTTTATATCGGCTTGCATGTTTTTCTTTATATACCAGTTATTTACCACATATTAAAAAAAGAAAACAGTTCATTAATCACATACAACGATCAAGTTGGTGTATTCCAGTCTTTCTGTATTTCTTAGTTAAAACCACAAATAAACGGTAAAACGTATGATCTGCTGAACTGAGATAGTTGAATGTTATTTTAAAAATAGATAATGTGTCTAGCCAGTCACCTTTTTAAGGATCATTAAATTCCTGAGGTGTGCCTTTCCAGCCTCTGAAGCTTCTTCAATGAAACCCTTTTGAAATGTTTGTGTAAGGAGCTGTAGAAACGAACTCTTCTAGAATAGAAGAGATCAGGTCAAGGAATGTAAATTATGCGTGAGCTTAAAATGAGAATGCAGTTTAAGACTTCTAATCCCGGCCAAGAGTGGGTATAAAGAAACATTTTTTATTTATAAATAGAAACCCGTTGATGTAAATAATGAAATGCCAAATTATTTACCGTTTAAATGTCATGGTTTTAACAAATGAATTCGACATAAGCAACCTTTTACTATATATTATTTTGCCTATGTAATTAAAAACATAAATAATTACTAAACAATGGAAGCGAATAGGATAAAAGTATAATGAATATCTTGATTGTATTAAATGTCATTGTACAACTCGTGTTATTTAACTTTCCTAGAATTATGATTGTTATTAAGCCGGAGAATCATGAGAATAACGCTAATCTAATAAGTAAAAGTTAAAAAAAAAAACACAGCCTTTAAAACGTTACAATCCCTAAGCCAAATCCCACTAATTTACTTGTGTGTAATGCACAGTTTAAAGAGAATACTATGCAATAGCCCCTAGGGACCAAACATTAGATTGTCTCCGGTTTTGCCCAAAGCCACTAATGATGACATTATTATTATAATTTTCGTATACGATAGCCTTAAAACTATACATTGTACTACAGAATTTTTTCTTAGTCGAATAAAACCATTTTTTCAAGCTTATATCTAAGAAAAACATAAATGGTTAATATGGTTATCTTTAAAGTTTTCTTGTTTATATTATGATAACTATAACCAAATACTTCGAATTATCTCTAATGTTTTAAATGCTAAATAAAAGCTAATACTATCAATTGTGTAAAAGATTTCACCCTAGGTTATATTATTTTACCAACGGAAGTTCTTCAGGTGTTTTGTTTTCAAATAAAACTCTGCAATGTATCAAACGAACTATGAGATTTATCCACATTTTTTTGAATAAAATAATTTTACACACTTCCATCTTTGAAGAATCAATAAAAAATTAATTGTATAATTTAGTTGTCACATGGAACTAAAGTACATGGAAATAGGCTCAATATAATTCGACTAGAGTGTTAGGCTAAGTGGTTCTATTAATGTAGTATTAAACCAACACTTGTAAACAAAAGCTAGATGCCGCTCAATGTAATTGCAATATCTAAAAGGATCCAATCATGGTAATGCAGTACTTGGGCTAGCTTTGAAGCGGAAAATGTCAGGAATACAATGATTCCTTTATTTAATGTGACAGTATACAAAAACCGAATTTTAGTAAGTATTGCTCTCGTTGAATTTTGTGTTATTCAAAGTATGATTTTTCATGTTGCTTTCTTTATAAATAAACTACAACAAAATTTATTTATATTTACTCTCTTCGCACTTTTATAAACTTTGTCAATCGTAGTATACTATACTTATCAATCATAGTATCGTTATACTGTTGTGATAATTGTTTACGCTGCACTGTTGTGAAATCACTTGTTTTTGTAATTAGTTTAATACCAGCGAAAATTCATCATTACAATGTTTACTACGCAAAAAATGTTTTCTGTGGAAAAATAATGATTACCATCCTTTCTTCATTTACCCAACAAACACTAACGAATATTTGTGATTGTTTCATCAGCTGTGTAGCGAAAAGTATAATGAAGTGCTTGAAAACTCTTGCAATACAAACATAAGGGCTTGAATATGTAATCACCCACTTTATACTCTTGTTATGGAATCTAAAATTTGTTAATAAACATGTTATTTCGCGTGGCTTAATTAATTGTTGCTTTATCAAAAATAAACTCCCACAAATATTTTTGTTGTTGTTGTTGTACATATATTATCTGCCCTATTGCATTATAATATTCGTCATCAAGATATTCCTTTTTTGTATATTTTTGTATTCAATTAAATAAATAAACATTTTGTTTGTGTTTCAATGTGTATATTTATTTTCAGAAATAATAATTCTCAAATGAAGCTGACCAAAATTATTATAAAATAATACACAAAATAAGTTATATATCATATTTTATTACGTTTTATAAAGATTCTCAAAATTTAAGTTGTAAAGATCTGTGCTTCTTTTTGCTGTGTTTTCGCCTTGGCGTTGATTGGAATTTCGTTGCTATATTTACACTTATTATTATAACCTGTTATTATTATTTACACTTATTTTATTTATAATACCTGGTTAAGACTGGAACACAGACTGGCTGCGTATTTAAACCAGAACATGAGTGAAAAATGAATGTGAAAAGGATCATGTGGAATCCTAGTTATTATCAAACACAAAATGATTCGTTTTGCGAGGATTATTAATTAATATTCCAATAATCAATGGCAGCTGAGCCCAGACTTGAACCGACTCATTATTTTGTCAGAATCTGGCTTTGGACCTATCTAGTGACCTAATTCATTGATGTCTAATAACATTTTCGGTTGCGTCAGGACAATGAAAATTCACAATACTGAAACATTGGTGAATAGAACGATATACATATATCACACTTTTTGATAAAGAATGCTTTGAACTCAACGTTAGTTTGGTCGGTACCAAATGTTTCCAAGGTCGAGCATATGACGATTGTTTGCATTGTGACGTTTATTTCACAGCCATGCTTATACTAACTTCACTCGCTTATACTAACTTCTTCAATATTCAAAATTTCTAGATTTCATCGCCGAGGCAGGTGAGTGTGGCGAACAATGGCAGCCATAGTGCATGGCAATGGAGAGCGCAACCAAGGCTATATAAAAGCTATTAAAATACATAAGGAGTTTGTTGGTGTTATGCTACCGATGACCATCCTCCCAAGAAACTGGTTTCAATGGAATTTTTTTTATTTGGTTACATTAAAGTCGTAAAAAAGGAAGTTTAAATAATCGTATTTTCTTACTTTACACCTAAAAAAAACCATCTTGCCGCTGCCCAAATCAGACTAGAACCGATGTTTATGTTGGCAGGGCTCATTACACTCGCAGAGAAAAAATTCAACAGTTTGGTGAGTCAGGACGATAGGGGGAGTTTCTCTACTGTCCTAGTTGTTTGAGAACTCTAAATCAAACTTATTCAAATCGTATTTACAGCCCAGTCAATAAAGCAATAATACAAACCTTGCATTGTGCAATTTTGTATGATTTTCTTATATTTTATTCAGTAATTTATACCCAGATTGGTAGTTCTAAAACCCTATGCTACACCCTTACATACTAAACCTTCCGTATATTAACCGTTATGGGGAAGGTCCAGTATGTTTGAGGTTATGCGTCTCGGAAACTGTCTGCCGGATGAAAATGAAAAGTATGACTTGTTTAAAATGTGTTACGATCTACTTTTAATTAAAAATTAAATAAATAAAATTACTTAACTGGTTTTAAGAAAAATACTCATATACTGTTTCGGCGTGTAGGGATTTTTAGGTAGAGAAATGTTTCTTATGTTTGAAACGCTTGCTGAATAGGCACCGAATAGCACCTTTGGTCTAACATTTTCAACGATCCATTATATCTGAACCATTCTAAAAGAGTTATGTAACTATTTTAATAAGTACTTTACTTTATGTTTTATATTTAGAGTACTTTCAACATACTTTAATAATGCTTCAATGAATAAATTCAAGAAGATTTACCGATATTTATTCATTAAAAATGTACAAAAACATTTTAACTAGCGATGAATTTACCTCATACTCGATTGAAATTTGATTGATTTTTAAGTAGAACCTTTTTCAACATTCATTTCCTTTTTTACTTAATGAAGATCTGCGCTTGGAAACTTCCTCAAACTTTTCCTGGAATTTAAATAACCTAGCGTGGAATTAACACTCCTAGCTTCATTCAACACCTTTTCTCAATATGTGTATTACATTTACATACATGGAAATTACACTAAATTGATTATATTATTACATTAGAATATTAAAGGATTCTTCAAAAGAAAGTGAATATATTTTCAAAAAGCCATCAACGAAGTGTTGTCCAAAATATTTTCTCGCGGATACTGAATGACTGTAGTATTTAAAATAAACTTTGGCTGCATTAGAGATTGATAATTTACGAGAAAAGATTGAGCTTCGCATAGAAAGTCTATCGACCAAATAACAAAAACATAGTTTTTTAAACACTAGTACTATCCAAAATTGGGTTTAGAAAAGAGAATCTACTGTCATTCTAAAATTGGATTTAGAATGACAATCTACTATAATCAGTCTTCTCATCTCCCCATCTACTTTTTTTTTGTTTCAAAACACCAGCCTTCATACTTGGCCTACAACGTGTAGTGTGCAAGGTAAAGCCATCTCTAAATTAATGTAACCTGGTCTCTTTTACTATCTCTAAGCTTTAAACTGAGGTACTGAGTGAGTGTATAAGTTGCCAGAAACGTTTAATCTCGCATGACTGTCTCTTTAAGATACCTTTTTGTGACATTCAGCATATGAAAGACTCATTTTTTAAAATGATTTAAAGAATTTTTGGATAACAATAATTCAGTATAGTGTTTTAACATTTATAACAAACATGTTTAAAATAAACCTGTATTTACTAAACAGAAACCAACCACCTACTTGGCAACCACGACCTTACATTGGTATTAACTTAGGTAAACATTTAAATAAGGGTGTTACAGAAGGTCACTTTTATTTTTCCATGCCATTTCTGTTGCCTTATATGTATATGGTTAAAACATATTTTTATGATAGGGATTATATATTTTTTTGCTTTCCAAGCATTATGCAATAATTATTCTATAGTAAAATAACTTTTTGGCTATGCTCTGAAATAGTTTTACCTGTATAAGTTTTTTTTTTTTTTTTGGCAAGAAGTCGTCACAATTTTCACATGATTTATGTCCAAAATAAATCGTAAAAATAAACATTTAACGTTAGTGAAAATACATATTTCCGAATTCGGAACATTTTATATAAACTTATTATATGGAAGAAGTTGTTCGTAATTTTTTCCTTTTTAAAATCTGTATAAAATGTTGTAGATGTGGAAATACCTTTGTCACTAACATATTTTTTATTTTTTACGATACTCTTGGAGATATGTCCTAATGAAAATTGTGTTGAGGTTTTGCCGTAAACGTAAATAGGGTTATAAAGGTAAACATTATTTCATAGTACACTCAATCATTTATTTTACCAGAGGATAATTATTGTGTAATCACTTGCTGGAAAAAGTAAAAAATAACGTGCAAAACATTCTTGAAACTATAATCTCAGCTTAAACATTTTTGGTTTCAGAAACAGTTCATTACCCACTTGTAAACGTAAAGAATGCCAAGCACATGTTACCTTGTACAACAATCGCCTATTGACGTTTGGAAAAACAAATGTTACAGTGTTTGATTGAACCAATAGATTTATTAATTTTTTACCGGTTGTTTCTGTTACATAAGTGTATTTTAACTGGAATACATTTTACAATGGATACGTCTAAAAAATGTTAAGTAACTTTAACTGCAATTTTATACATAGCAAACGTTTTAAGATAATATGTGTAATGAATATCAAGAAAATAACTCAAAAATACAATTTCATCTAGTATTTATAATAGTTTAGAATTTCATTTATTTTTCAAAGGTTTTTGTTTTTAATGTTATTTTACGGTTCAAGTTAATGTTTTATTGACGTATTATTCATTTCAAAACTAATTTGACAATGATAACATAGGCTTAACCAAACAATCCTAATCAAGAGTCACCAATTCTAATCAATAAATAAATTATTAAATAATTTTATCTTGTTGCACCAGTCACCGTAGTCCAGAATTATGGTCAATTTCAAATTATATTTAAGTTTAGTGGATTTTGGTAAAGCATGACATACATTACACTTTTAATTATAAAATCTTCTACGAGACCTCTGGCATTGGTCAAATTACTATAAACTATTGACATTCCTTAAAATTTGAACTAATTTTATTGTAAAATTATTAATAAAACATTTATTAAATAATTTAGCCATGAATAATAATCAAGGTTTTGGACATAAAGGGTAATTTAACAAAGATTTGTTAAAACTTTAGAGCACTAATTAGTGATAACGAAGAAAAAACAGGATGTTCTAACCTGGACTAAGCGTATCCTTGTTATTTTTTTATATTCTTGCCTTATTAGTCAAGTATATATATAAGCGCTGTTAAACATTTAAGTTGGTATCGTCAAACATTAAATATTTTGTTAATTATTTACTATAATTAAAAGTATTGACTAAAAGATAAATAAAAAACTGTTGCAACCGTTAACCAATAAGTAGGCTGTAGTGCTGTAAAGTTCAGAGTTTAAGCCATGTTTTTTGCTGTGTAATGTTGGAAGCGAAACAAGTTGATTTAACAAATTCACAGCGTCACGAGTGCGTCAAATTCTCATTCATATACTTTCTACAAGCACACGTAACCCTGTTAAGTTAATGATTTTGATATTACTATTATCATTTGAAGTTACATAAATGAATAATGAGCCGCAATAGTTTTCGTGTGTTTGTTGAAATAATATGTACCGTATACATTTTAAAATAAATAACAGAAAAGAAATCGAGGGGGTTTCTAAACTAGTAAATTCAACTTATTTTCCCTAAGTGTAAGGGATCATTTGATAAGCTCGTTTTAAATTTGTGTGGAAATATACTATAAGTCATTTCATTGTACATGAATCGTTTTAGCTTGTTTCAAGTCAAACATTTACATGTACATTGTTTTACATCCGAATTTATTTATATTGTCTTCTGTCATAGCCCACAAAATCTAGACTAAGAAATTCGTTTTTAAAACAACTTCTATTTTGCTGCTAAATCATAATACTTAATTTTTAATAGCTTAGACCAATTAGTAGTCCTGTTTCGTTGTTGGAAGGTCCTCTACGGTTTAAGCCCTTTACATATTCATGTACATGGAATTTCGTGGTGGTCACATTAACATCTACCTTACCAATAATTATCATGATTATTCAACATCTACAATGAATTATTTATTAAGATCTTGCGATCGAATGCGAAGTAACGATTGTTTGTTGTAAAAACTATATTACCCACCTAAAAATAAGGGTTTTTATATGATTCGCGCGGTTTTCAATGCATTTAACAAATTAGCCGGCTAGGACGAAACATCAAGCTGGAACCACTGGATTATGCTACTCAGACAGTTTAAGAATTTGCATAATTAAACATTATACTAAATCCTTGTGAAATTGTTAATGTTTTAATTTTTCACAAATAAACAATCGTAAACATTCCTCAGGTTTTAGTAATATTGATTTATGTTAATTTTAACTGAGTATAGTTCGATGGAAATTTTGACCAAGATATGCTGGAAGGTTATTGCTTTATTTAAGTTAAGAGAATAACTACATGGATTCGGGTTGACATATTGATATACACAACTGGATCGGGAGGTAGGCTTCGCAGCCCGAGGCGGCGGCCGTGGTTGCGTTTCTGACTTCGAAGGGGAACTAGGGGCAAAAGCGCCTCGCTGCAATATATCCTATCGCGGCCTAGTCACGGTACTTACCTGTACGATACTGAACACCGTAAGACGTTTATAAAGTAATAATCATTCTCGATCGCAAATTAAATTTGCAGAAATATTATAAATTTAAAATAATGTACATAAAGGGGTTTTGCTACCGCACTACCACACCGATTCTCTAAAAAGCGAAATCTACAAAGAAAAGTAACAACTCAGAAAGATGTATGAAAATATATAACTATTTTATCAAAACACATCATATTATATTTTTAAAATTTTATTACATAACATTCAACATAAAAATTTAAATAACTGGGGATATTTTTTGTTTACAATGTCAGGATGAACTCCAACATGTCTTGTATAACTTCCACTTTTCGTAAAATGTCATATAGAAACATTTAACCATTTAAAACGTTTGTTAATTCATAAAAAAATTCTAGGCCTATACCAACTCAATATTCCACATCAAAAGCCTTTAAACGGAAAAAGCTACCTTAAAAATGGAAAAGATACATAATAAAAAATCAAATTTTGAAGGTGAAGGCAACCCTTCAGCAAGCAGTATGTTGAATATATTACAGTAATCAAATATACGATGAATCCCTTTCCTAGATGTTACTGTCCATATTCTCTTTAAATTACAATAATTGCTGCAAAAAGAAAAACTCACATAGCTTATAAAAAACAGTTATTTAATAATGGCCATAGCCGACATTCATATTTTGTAAAATATTTTATTATTTTACTTCCGTATGACCAAAAAACAACATAATTTATTTATTTTGTGATTTTTTTCAGTTACGGAGAAATGTCGCTCCTTGTCTTTCATCATGACTTGTAGTTGAAAGCCACACAACTTCTCACCATCAGTTCATTTCAGATTAAACAAAACAGTGCAAAGCATGATATTATTACAAATAAACTAATTAATCTACTGACAATAGCACATAAACTACACAGATGCAAACCACAGCATAGTGAATTCACTAGCAAACGCCAAGTACCAACGGGAAGTACGACGATATACCGCCCAAAGTAACATGAATCCGCTAGAGGGAGAGGTTTGCCAGCGGTATTCCAACTGTATACAGTAGATATACTGCCAAAAGTCACCTGGTTTGGTTGGGGGGGGGAGGATCAGCTGATATATATCTATTTATAGCACGCTTTAACCGCGAACTTACGCCCAAGGCCACGTGGTTTCAGTACGGCCTACAATACGGTTTCGCGTTTTTGCCCCTAATTCCCCTGCGAGTCGCCCAGGCTGCAACCTCAACACACCGCTGTGTAGGCTCGGGAATCTCCCGACACGTGCCTTACGGGCGGCGCGCAATCCAGTAAAGTAGTGTATATCGATGAGTTGACACAAACAGGCTCCCACAATGACGCCATTTGATACAGCTTAAATAGTTCGAACCTCAAGGATCAGATGAACAATTCAAATTATTTGAAAATTCGAATCACACACGTTTTCAAAACTTACTTATCGATATGAGTATATTTATTATTTTACGTTTCTTTACCGAAGGTAAATAATTATTATGAATAAATTAAAAGAGTAGTAAGGCCTACATCTTAATCTAGGATTCCAGATCTGACTCTGTAAACATAACTAATGATTCTGGAAGCTGACAAATGTTATTAACAATTTCGTTATTTTTTTAGTTGAAAGATTTTTGATTGGACAACTCAATTAATTAGGGATTGATAACAATAATACTTGTCTTGTAGAGTCCAGAGGTACAAAACTGATTTGGAAATTAAATTAAATATCACATTATTAATGAATAAAACTCCTAGACGGTTAACTTTTCAATACATTTTAAAGTATACAATTCCAGTCAAATTTAATAATGATAAATATGATAATTTTTCAGAGAATTATTAAGCATACCCATCCAACTGTTTGAAGATCTATGAATATTGCATCACCCGTCAAATGAGTTTACTAAGGTGGCTAATAACAGAAAAAAACAATACGCGAACCACATATTGTAATTTGTTATTTTATTGTATTATATTGTAATAATAAGGTTTTAAAGTGTAACGAATCAAAACAATGAAATGAATGAATACTAAAACAATTTGTTTTAAAGCCTTAGGCATTTCTAACACTTTAAATTACTCTTATTATTTTCTCATCAGTTTCTAGCTATAAAACTTATTATTGTTTTTGCTACTGACTCAAAATAACATACTTATCTCCGAAGCAATAATATAACGATATTTTGATTCCCAAAGTAAATATTCTATTGGTTTGGGGAGTTGTATCCCAAAGAAATCATCATAATTTAGAGTAATTTATTTTTAAAGGGCTTTCTCAAATTGCTCATAAATAATAACAATAAACACCAACACTCATAGATTATTAACATTTAACAAGTCAACAAAATTCAATGCCATATGAGTATCTCAAAAACCTTTGAAAAGCCACAACAATGTTTCGAATGTTTGACGACAGAAGCATTTATTGGTTCCAAATTAATCCATCTGGCAATTAATCTTTATTGTATGCAATCTCGTTTTGGACTTTCTGAGAACTATATTAAATTGTTATCAATTTTTGCTATGAGCATTTTAAACCATAAAGAATGGACTGTGCAATTCACTTCATAAGGATAACTGGAATTGTTTGGCCTGAAAGTATTTGAAACAATTATACATGCTTAATACTTTCAAATAAACGTAAACGTTGTAATTCACCTTATTTCCAAACGAATGTTTTTGTCTTTTGATATTTAACAAATATCTCCAATTCCCAATGTATGACGCATTAAAAAAATAGTACTTAAAAAACTGATGGCCAGATTCATTCAGTTAGGTTTTTAAGAAAAATAAATCATCTTTAAACTTAACTCTATCTATAAACTTTGACTTAAGAACATTTAATCAAAGGTAAGAAAGGTATTTGCTCTCTTTCTTGCTGTTTAATTACTCTCTTAACCTGGATCTTAATGGAAATTAACACTGTTAATTGTAAAGAGGGCACACCTATATAATTGGTTCTAATATAGTAAAGGCTACATTCATTAAACTTTTAATTTATGGATAATGAGAAAGGAATAAATAAAGGATATTCGCGGAGTTGTATCCCAAAGAAATCATCACGATTTAGAGTAATTTCTTCTTAGAGGGTTTTCTTAAATTGCTCATAAATAATAACAATAAACACCAACACTCATAGATTATTAACATTCAAACAAGACTACAATGTTTTATCATGCCGCATTTGATAAAAATTGAAAAACTAACTGAAAATATTGTTTATTGTTAGATCAATGCTATTATCAGACATATATTTTATTATTGTCATATAAATATTATATTAAGTTTAAATAGAGAGTGTTAAGGAAGTACATGTGACATTTCGATTCCACGCTAAGAGGTTGGTTTGAATAATTCAGCAAGGAACAAATAAAGTCACTGTGACCGAAATGCTGTGGCGTGAATGTGAAATGAGAAACTCTCTCTGCCTTTGTATGTATTCCTTACTCAAAAATATGACTAGGTTCGGTTAAATATAATTACATATTTTAAATATCATCCATAAATACTTTTAGATTTTTTTTGTGTTCTTTTTTTTGTGGTTACCTTTTTTGGACTTTATTCATATGTTGAGGAATTTCTATTCTAGAAGTAGTGTGAAAAAAGTAATGCTCAGGGCTTTCATAGCTATAACTTTGAGGCTTCCCAAGAAACTCGGAAAATAAGTGTAATACAATTTCATGTTGATACGAATATGTTAACTGTTATTCAACCATAAAAGATATTTTTTTAACCGCATTTATTTAAAATAATGAGGATTACATCAATTTTACTGTTTGTATTTTTGAATTTGAAAATATCAAAGTTTAATTTGAATACGTAATTGTTAAATTCAATTTTTTATGTAATTAAGCTCAATCCCATTTTTAGGGTTAAAATGAAACATATGTCAGTCTTCAATCTGAGACCCAAAACATGTTGTAAGGTGCAATAAATATTAATCAACAATATCAAACTGCCAATGCAACATGTTCACCGAAATAAATTGCGACCGAAACTAGGCTAACTATTAAGTATGTAATATTCCAATCATTAAAGTTGTTCCCAAAACCCACATAATGTTCAAAGTGTCTCTGTGAGGAGTCAGCAGTTTCGTTCTACTTAGTCCAATAGCCTCGCTCCTCGGACATGTTAGAGGGTCCGGGCAACCTCTTAAGGCGGTGACACACTATCACACATTTGCCCGAACAAGACATTACACCACACATCAGACCGCGCAGGGAGATAAATTTTTCGCTCCACACATTCCCCCGAACAAGACATCGGATCACACATCGGATCACACATTCCTCCGAGCGCGATAACGCGACGGTGTACGGAAAGAAGTGCGGGGCAGAGTAGACCCTGACACACTATCACACATCATACAAGACATTTCTTTGATCTTTCGCCAAAAAACCGCCTCCAGAGCGCTCGCGACGATGTGTGGTGTGATGTCTTGTGTGATGCGCGGACCCCACACACACCATCACACATCCTCCCTTTTGTCCTGTGTGATGTGTGGTGTGATGTCTTGTTCGGGGAAATGTGTGATAGTGTGTCACCGTCTTCAGAGACCCAGAGGTTTCGGGAACAGGAGTTTGGAGTTTGAAAACCTTTTCAAGAAAATGAAAAGTAGGGTAGACGGGCTACCCTCAGTAATCCCTAGATATAATCGAAGCTTAATAAAACGGCTATAGTGAGAGCACGTATCAGGCTGTGACTTTACGTGGTATTTATCGCTGTAGTGTTCGGCGGCCAACACGTAGTTGTTGATGAGTTTGGTGAACAAACTCGCAATGTTTGCGGCTGACTTCGATACCTGCCTTTACAACCATAACCCTCATTACCTGTACAGCAGTGTTACCTCTTACATTTATTTTAACCTAATGAAGGTAAAGTATCCCATTTAGAAGATATGAAATGAAATGTATTTCAAACTCTAGTTTCGCTCAAAACACATTTGTTTTGCAAAATGAAAATGGGGAGAACAGAAAATATTAATTGTAATATAAACATATTGTTACGATTGGTGAACTTTTAATCAGTTTTCCGTTACTATTAGAGCTAGAGGATTTAAGTTTTACTCCGTTATATTTTTAGACCTAAGAATCACTTGAATCTTAGCATCTTAGCATCTTCATAAGCTGTTCACGTGATGTAAGCATGAATAACCTACTGGAAAATGACAATACAGTTGGATTTGTAAAACATGGTCATCAATGATAATGAATTTGTATTCCTAATAATCAACATCATATTTGTATGTTTTGGATACAGTATGCAGTACTAGTAAAACTTGCTTGGTTTTGTATAAGTTTCTCTAAAAACGTCTTCGCGGACAAGTCTAAGATTATTTTACGTGTGTACTGAAAATAAATTTCAGCACAATGTCATGTGGTGAAATTAATGGTAAGGCATATTAAACTAGAATCTAAATATCTGAAATCTGAAACCGACCAGTTTACAATCAAAGTCAAATAAATGTCCACCTTTGTTGATTATGTTGAAGTCATAACATCTCAGTTGACATTTACATTAGCGTATGAATAGAATGACATTTTAAATGTTTACCGTTTACTCCCTTGACATTCAATTGAGGTTGACACGTATAAAGGCTTGAAGACATTCGGGTTTAAAGGTTTAAAATAGTTTTGATAGTTTTGATGGTTTTCATTACATCTATTTTACCTGTAATGATAGCCTCCTATTTCTTCCAGAACTAACCAAGATAGTATATAATTTTACGTGTTGCACGAAAAGCTGTTCCGGAAACCACAGTCAGGCATTAAACGGACATTGCGCATGATGGACTATATCAGTCAAGAAGAAAAACCAGTAGTGTTTAACGACTCCGCCCAGCATATAAATAATGATTTATGAAATTGCTCTAGGATTATTTAGCTGATTAAAAAATGATAAAAAATCACAAAACAAATTTCAGTCCGTCTATTCTTTGTATAGACAGCTGTCGTTCAATTTCGACTTTATTTGAAAATACTTCAGATATTTATACCAAATTTTACATTAATCCGACTAATCTAAAAGTAACAATTGTTATATTATTATTATTAAGTAAAATAAAATTAATAGGGATAATTTTGAACGTAGCTTTACTTTTGAGAGGTGAAATATAATAAAAATTTGTAAAATCTATGGCCAATTAAATTAATGCAACTCTTTAGGGCCTTTGTTTGTTGATAAAAAATCAAAATTACTCTTATAAAGTTGTAAGACAAATTTATTTACTCGTACATATATTTAAGGTGCATATTTTTATCTGTAAAGCCTATTTCTTTTACTGACCCAGTTAACCTACAATTCGGTCCTGTTGCAAACTCAATGCACGTACTTAAGATAAAAAATAAACATTTTTTAAAACATTTTTTAGTTTTGAAAAAGATTTTCAACTTAATCAGAATTTTTGTGGCGCAAAAATAAAATTTTCCAGGAGTTTTGTGTATGTGTACACAAATCACCACGCGACACAACCTAAACCGTCAACCAAAAGCTCGGCCGACTCACATTACCGGCAGTTGGGAGTAACAAGAATAATCCGGCCTAACAAGATGACGTAACAATCGTCAAATAAAGCGTTATTAATTTAAATCTCTGAGAAATACTTACACAAAGCATATTAGCCCAACATTTTCCGAGCCCATACGTTACTTTAATTAAATGGACACATATATATATATTGACGAATATGTATTTAACAATATACCGGGTGTTCAAAAAGTCCTGGATCGGCTTGTTAATTTTTTTATTATTAAATATTGACCTACGTAACTTAGAACATGTCTTTTGGACACAAAACTCTATTTTAGCAAGTATTCAGTAACCCCCTACCTCCTCAGGGGGACGGCCCACGAAGAGTCAGAAGAAAATTTTAAATATAAGCATAGGTTGATATGTACATCAAATTAAAGCGCTTTTTGAGTAGAAAACAATGCCGTAAATCCGATCTCAATCGGATCACCGAATCCAAAATGGCGGCAGTTTAAACTTTTCTAGACTGAAATTTTTAACCTCCTTAAATATTCGATATCAGACGTTCTAAGAGTCCGTTCGCGATGCGGTTTGCGGCGTTAAATTTTGCTTTATTACCCCTTTAAAATGATATACATATCGACCTATGCACAGCCTATGGCATAAACCACTTCCATGAGGGACGGTGCCTTAAAGGATGTCTTGCATGGATGATGACCGGCATAGGTGGTGCTGTACATAATTTTAAAGGGCATGAAATTCTCAACAAAATGCCGCAAACCGCATCACGAAAGGACGCTTAGAACGTCTGAAATCGAATTTTTAAGTATATTAAAAATTGCAGTTTAGAAAATTTTAAACTACCGCCATTCTGGATTCGGTGATCCGATTGAGATAGGATTTGCGGCATTGTATTCTACTCAAAAAGAGCTTTAATTTGATGTACATATCAACCTATGCTTATATTTAAGATTTTCTTCTGACTCCTCGTGGGCCGTTCCCCTGAGGAGGTATGGGGTCACTGAATACTTGCTAAAATAGTATTTTGTGTCCAAGAGACATGTTCTAAGTTTCGTGGGTCAATATTTAAGAATAAAAAATTAACAAGCCGATCCGGGACTTTTTGAACACCCGGTATATGTATTCCAAATCAATTGGACTTCCATCTGATACAACGAACAAGGGACGTAAGATTTTTACACGAAAAAGATAGACAACTATTAAATATGTATTTAATATAAATCACTATGAGTTGTGATTTATATTAAATATATTTTTAATTTTTCCCTTGTTGGCGGCTGGCAGAGATTGGGTGTATGAAATCGTTACCTACACTTACGTCAGATTCTGTAACTAACCCAACATATTTGATCACAGAGGTAACTTGATTTAGAAGTTAATTATAGGTGAATTATAGCCTTAAACATTAATAAAAATTATCAAAACAACTACCGTCAACATTATTAATAGTTAATATTAATGTACGGTTTATCGTTTAAATACACAAAGTGCTGATGATTCTACCGTAAATAACAATAGTGAAACGGTTATCCACGTTTATAACAGCAATAGTGAAACAACTTTCCGCTATTGTATCTCAACTACTAGAAGCTATCATAAGTACTGATGATATATTTAAATAACCAAGGTAAAACAACTGACCACTATTGTCAGCTAAAAGTACTATTGATAATCCTATATAACGAGAGGTGGAGAATCAACTGTCCACTGGTATGAATAAAAAAGGTTAGTTTTGATGATAAATCATTGTTTTGACAATGTTATTGAAACCAATTCTTAATTTGCCAGTAATATTAAAATGCATACCAATTTATGTACAATATTATATATATATATATATATATATATATACCTTTGAAAAAAAAACATTTAGATTTAGCTCATATTACCTAATAAGCTACTTGATGCATTAACGCCTAAGGAAGTCTTTTAATTATTTATCATAGGGGTTGTTTTAAAGAATTCTAATATTAGAGGTTTTACTTTAAAAATATTTATTTTCCTCATAAAATCAGTTTGCGCATTAGTAAACCAATTAAAATAATATGATTACAATTATTTTTCTTTTTCAGTTATTATTAATATATTACAACGGTTTTTATTCAGGGTGTTTTTTTTTTTTAAACGCAACCCATTTTTAAGATTGAATAATGCAAATATGAATGTGTAATGAGGATTTTTTTATTGCTCTTTACATTTTGTACAACCTATTATTTAAGTTTCATCACATTTAAGCTACATTATGTGCTCAAACAGTCCGTCATTGGCATTTGTATAAAGTTATGCTCTCTCCATCGAATTCCCGAACATGTGTTGCAAGGTATCTCTTTGAATTTCTTGCATTAAACTTGATATGTTTGTTTTGAGGTGCTGAATATATCGTGAATTGTTTTCGTAGAATAATACTACTTAACATGTCTGTGGCAAATGCCATTCAGATCGGACCATTTTTACGCGAGTTATCACGATAACTCGCGTAAAAATGGTATGAATAAAAGACACACACATTAAAAACGCAACCCAAAACTTGATTTTATCGGTGAAGGATTCTTCACCTCAATATCCCTGATTTGACGCCACTATATTTTTATTTTCTTTGGGGATACATACAAAGCAAGTCCTAAAAAAACAAGTCACAGCATATTCAGTACCCCAAAACAAACAAAACAAATGTAATGCAAAGAGATACCTAGCAACACGTGTTCAGGAATTTGATAGAGAGAGCACAACTTCATACAAATGCCACTGGCGGACTTTTTGAGCACATAAAGTGAACTAAATGTGATCAAATTAAAATAATAGAGTGTATAAAACGTAAAGAACCATAAAACAATACTTATTTCATATTTATATGTGAATTATTCAATCTTAAAAATGGGTTGCGTTTAAAAAAAAACACCCTGTATTATTGTTATGGCGTTGCATGCTAATCCACACAATGGCCAAGGTCAACGGGTGGATGCGAGACCACGGCTTGTCCCTGGCTGTCAGTAAGACGGAGATCGTCGTCCTCACCAAAAAGAGGATAAACACCGTGTTCCCGGTGCAGATAGGTGACGTCACACTCGAGACTAAGCCTGCTGCAAAGTACCTGGGAGTCATGGTCGACAGCAGACTGTCTT
The DNA here is from genome assembly GCA_035578135.1 of Flexamia atlantica. Lineage (NCBI taxonomy): Eukaryota > Metazoa > Arthropoda > Insecta > Hemiptera > Cicadellidae > Flexamia > Flexamia atlantica. Next base: position 7,099,263 of record JAQJVK010000004.1, on the reverse strand, counting down.
TCGGCGAGCAGATCCAGCGCGCCGCCGACAAAGCCGCTAAGGGTGTCGCTGCCCTTGGTAGGCTTATGCCCAATGTCGGCGGTCCTCGTTCCTGCAAGCGCCGTCTGCTCATGACTGCCGTCCAGTCAGTCTTGCTGTACGGGGCGGAGGTATGGGCTCACGCACTCGAGAAGCGAGTCTACCGAGACCGGCTTGCCCGAGTCCAGCGCCGAGGAGCTCTGCGGGTCGCTTCGGCCTACCGCACAGTCTCCGAGCCTGCTGTGATGGTGATCGCCGGAGTCATTCCCGTCCTCTTCCTCGCGAGGGAGAGGCAGGCGATTTACCGGAGGAGGCCTGAAGTGGGCCGGGAAACAGCTGCCAGGGAAGAGCGCGATCGCAGCTTCGACTCTTGGCAGCGCGACTGGGAAGCTGAGCTGAGGGGACGTTGGACCTTCCAGCTCATACCTTCCGTCCGACCATGGGTGGAACGGCAGCACGGCGAGGTCGATTACTACGTGACCCAGTTTCTTTCTGGGCACGGGTACTTCCGAGCCTATCTGCACCGGATGGGCAAAGTCGCCAGCCCGGACTGTCTGTATTGCCCCGGCATCCCAGACACGTCCGAGCACACTTTCTTTCAGTGCGACCGTTGGCACGTCCGCCGAGCCTCGCTTACATCTGAGATCGGCGTGGTCGTCAGCCCAAACAACATCGTCGGAGCTATGCTCCAGGGAGAGGGCAACTGGAACTGTGTCCAGCACTACGTCCAGGCCATTCTTCGGGCGAAAAAGGTCGACCTCGATCGGCCTTAATTCTCAGCTTTTCCCCAAAGAGGTTGCCCTAGTGGCGTAATATCAAAGGCCTAGCCCGAAGTAATGTGTGAAACAGTTCCAGGTTAGTGTCCTCGGTGCCGAGGGAGGTGGTTTAGTCGGTAGTTCACGGGACATCGAGCTCGTGGGAGTCCGACACTACTGAGGGGACAATGAGCCCCTCAGTGTGCGTAAATGCATTCCACCTCCTACCCAAAAAAAAAAAAAAAAAAAAAATCCACACAATGAATATTTTGATGCATACAGCAGCTTATGACAGACATTCTTTATTTAATTGCTACTTTTAAATGTGCTATTTCAAAACTTTGAGAGTACTAAAAAATTATAAATTAATTTGAGTTCATTATTATATTCTATTTTTAGCATGCAGCTCTTTAATATAATTCCAATTGTCTGGATCAAAGTAGATATTTCTAGGAATTGCAGCTGAAATTATTGCAAAAAGTATAAATCTCCGGAAACAAATCTTTTACCTATTTCAAGTTAAAAGACAAACTTTGAAATTGGCAAAGTTTTTATGCACATTCTTTGCTTGTTTCTTTTAAGTCAGCAAGTGACAAGTGTACCAGTTGCATTGCGAATATATCTCCGGATTGGTTTAAAATATTTGCTTTAAAAACAAATTTTCAGGATTGTTTGAACTATTTTGGAATTAAAATCCTAAATAGTATTTTTAGAGTAGTAGTAAAGGCAATGAATGACATTTCAAAATCTAATATATTCCTGATTTTATCACAGAATATTAACAAAAACGATTTGTGTCTTTAAAGAGAGATTACGTTATGAATTATAATTTCGCTGATTATGTAAGTCTGGTGTAACGGGATCATTCGTATAAGCTTAAGTTCTGTTCATAAAGTCAATTAGAGACTTATTGAATATGTTTTGTTTAAGATTCATTAATTGAAATAAACATTTATCATTGAATATTAATAAAAGCAATGTGCCTGGAAGCTGCCATAATTCTACTAAACTTCACACACTTAAAGGAAATTATATGTCATCCAATAAATACTTTTATTAATAACCTACCAGACATAATCTTCTTTAAGATCAGGTTTGCTGATTCAGAGAACAAAGAAAGAAAGCTTAACCACGAGAGAACGTCGAGCATGAGAGATGTAGGCTCATAATAGGCCTCAGAGGGAGTCATTGTAATTGGGCAGAGGCAAATGTCGACGGCAACACAAGCATTGCCTAGCCTGGTAGTCAAATGGTAAGTCCCAGTCCGCCCATAATACTGATATTAATTTTACCACGTGTGATGTGGAAATCATTTGAAAAACTTTGAAAACCAGCCCAATGGGAACAAGAGGGAGAAAAGGAGGTTCCCGCCAGTATGCAGGTTTAGTGAGACAGTAGGATTTTTATTTTCTTTAATAGGCTACATTGATGTTATCTGTCTCATTTAAATGAGGACAATTTTTCATATCCTTGCTCAATCGCACTTAACGTTAACATAGAACGAGTCAATATGAGTAAAGAACAATACAAATAGTTTCAATGTATAAGGTAACTAAGTAATGCAAACTTGGCAGTTCCATTTGACTGAATTGAAATATATTGGATATTAATGATCAATGCTCATTCTTTATAGCTAGTTTGATGTACAAAGCTTTGAGTGCCTAAAGAAACGGTTCTCCACAGGCAGTATAGAGTCTCTTTGCATGCAAAATATATCACGCGGTTTTAAGTGATGTTTTAGCTTTTGCTTTGTGCGTCATAATTGTACTTGAGTAAAGTAAATTTTTAAATTGTATTTAGTTTCACTAAGTAAAGATTTTTAAGCTTGAACTTGATCTTTTTAACAGTGTCAGACAGTGCATGAGAAAGATATTACACAAAATTTACTTCTATAATAATGAATAATGATTTAGATTTTTAATTGTTTTCTTTTAATGTTATCGTAAAATATTTGAATCAGTCTGTCTTATTTGGTAACATAATAATCAGCATTACAGTATCAGGAAGTAATATTTAGCTCATGAGTAATCAACCACAAATAATTGAGCTTTTGTATTTTCAATTTATGACTATGTGATCTAGATGTAATGAAAGCCGTATAATTCAACACACCCAATGGCAGTGCCCCAGCGTTCAATGTTTACAAGATAATATAAGCGATTTATTGCTCTGATATCCTATTATCTTTCACTAACTACTTAATGTGCCAGTAATTACCACTATAAACATTTCATGGCGTGATGTTAATCCTGTATTGATAATGTTTGCTCCTAATAAAAGCCAACATTTAAGCCAAATTCATATATTAGTATTATTTTTGTTATGTTCAAATATTCCATGTCCATGAACAAAACAGAGAAACTTATACGTAATAAAAAATTCATAAATAGATGTTTAGTACCTATTGGACCTAGCCTCGCTTGAAATATATAATTGTTACTATTTTTTATTACCTTTTAGTAATTTACTAAATAGTTATACACATAATTTAACGCGTCATTTAGTTCTCATTAAAAACGCTGAATAAAATGAATTTCTCTTTACAGACGGCTGATTTGACAAAAAACCCAAAATATTAGTTATTGTAACCCTCCGAGGCAAAAGTTAAATTTGACAACTACAATTTCACGTTCTTATGTATTTAGATTTCTAAAAGAAATTTTATCAATATCAGACAATTGTTTGACGTACAAAAGTATTTCCAGAATTGATAGGAAATCCTCAGTGCCTTCATTTACGTAATTGTATAATCCATCAATTAACCAAGGAAGAAAGCAAACATGCAATCATGACTTGTTTATAATATAAGATTATCGTTAGTATAATAATATTATCATGTGGTATTGTAATGATATTATCAACATCATCATCATCATCTCGTTACACTTTTCTTGCAATTTTAATTATACGCTATTGACTAAGAACTGAGAAGTATCATGGCGGTAAATTAGTTTTTACAGGAATTGGATTTAAAATCAACTAATGAAATCATATTAAGTACAAATCTGTACTTTATTTTAATAATCCGTTACAATGGTAAATCTAACATCTGATAAAAATGTTGCATCTGATTATTGTAAAAGTAATAAATTTATAAAAAATAACTAATAATTAATTTTTGAATTTTATTTGCGTACACCTTAGAAATCGAAAGTATGAAAAGAACAAGGTACGCTTTCAAAATCGTAAATTGGACTAATTAAATTTACAAGAGCATGTTTGGGATATACACTGTCAGGGAACTATTTCTTTTGTGAGTATTGGTAAAAACGTTCCACTTCTCTTGCTAACATCAGATCCTGATTTGAGAGGAGATATTGGTGCCCAATATTGTACCATTCTCTAGAATCTAATCTTGAGATGTTTTCCTGTACTGTCCATGATATTTCCGATAATGGGGAATCTTTAGGACAAAAAAAAAAACAACATTGTCAATTGTATTTCGAAAACATGATTGCCCCTGATGGTCATGTTTTAAGAAACATGACTTAATATGTATACTTCAACATCCCCTCAAGAGACCCTTCATATTACATTAAAACTTCCGAATATTAAATACAATAAAAAATAAGACGAATTTAATGATTTCTGTTTACCGAGACTTTAATATTGGTTGAACAAAATTATATCCCAATTTTAGGAATTTCCCCCTATAGTGAAAAAGCTGTTACCGTAGTACTCATGGTAATTTATGACCTAAGCCCGAAACCATGATAACTTTTCGTTTTGGGGCCCAGAAGCAAAAAACACCATTCGTCCACATATATATATGAAAATAAACGAATTGTGTTTTGGGCATCTTGGGACCTCAAAACGAAAAGTTATGATATTCTCGATTTTAGGTCTTACCATGGCACTTTCGTTAACTACTTCTATCCCATAGGGGAAATTCGCTAAAACAGAAGATTAAAGGTATATTTTGAAACACTCGATTACAAATAGTAGTTCTGCATTTCCGGCAATAATATTATAGATTTGTATTTAACATGTATGTTTAAAATAAGCGGATTCTTGTACAGGTATCATAGTTATTCGTCATGCCTTTAAAATAATTGAAACATTCATTAATTTTAACTCCATTAAAAGTTCCATTAAAATGTTCGTAAAATTTTATCATTCATTATTTTTCGATCGTGTAATTTAATAGGGTGAATTAAGCCTCCACAACATCTCAATAACGCGCCTCTCTGATGAGGTAAGGTCCGTGAAGTGTACCTAGATGCTGCATGATGTTTGTGTTACTGTGTGACTGTAACACGTATTCAACTTAATCCTCCTTTTGTATTTGTATTTTAACACCAGTGGCATTTTTTTTAACGTTTTGATCGGGAACGGTCCAAATCCGGGTTTTGTTACTATCTAACGGCGACCGTATGTCAGATAGCATAATTAATTCATAGCCCAATGACAAACGGCAACTGGACCCAGTTTTGATCCTGTCAGGAATCGAACCGGCGATCCTCAGGTTATTAGGAGAGCGCTTTATCCACTCGGCTATCCAGTCAATTTTTGTGAATATTGTTTCCTCAAGCACTGTTATGTTAATTTCCTAAACTTCAAAACATCAATTTCTATCTAAATAATTCTAAGTGTCTCCAAAAAAGGCTTAAAAAAGACAAATTATCCAGCATTTAAAATTTAATCCTCAACAAAATGGTTGTTTCAAGGTTCAAGGCTCTATCCAGTCAACTAACCACTGCATAAATTCAGTCACTCTCTCAGCGACTGTAATGGCTCTCGTGCAATCTCCAGATGAACCTTGAGATAACACTCCATATTGGTAGTATGTTCTTGTGCCACCTTCGGGGAACCACTTCATGAGAGGGCCCCCAGAGTCTCCGTCACACAGTCCACGAGTGGCGCAGATCTCTTTGGCGTCGATGCCGGCCGATACGTCCCTTCGGCACTCGTCTTGGGGTATCATATACACCGTCTTAGCCTGGAGCTTAAAAGGTTGGGCTGTAAAAAAGTAAAGTGTAATGTTAAACACAAATTAATTGATACGATTGAAGAGATCTCCATAAAACGTTCTATTCGACAAAAACCCAGTTTCAAGTAATCAACTGTTGAAAGTTGAATGCTAAAATTTACGGTTTTTCAAGATTATAACTTGTGATTATATACAATTTTTAAATACCCCATTTATATCATCATAGTGTAGCCTTATACTAAATTTTTACTTGACATTAAGCATTTAAACAAATTTTACGTGTTTTTTTTCGAGGATAAAACGGTCTAAATGACTAGCGTTTGGAACATTTTCTGACGGACTGCTTTTCTGCCTTGGAAGAAAACAACTGGGAATGTCGGAATACCAACATAAACGAAAATAAAACTGAATATAAAACATTTTATTGATATAAAAGTTCAAAAACCTAATATTGTTGCATAAGGTGATACGTTATTTTGCTAAAAGGTTTCCAATTGTGATGCTTAAAACGTTATTCTACCAACTTCTTTTGAGGGAAATTTTCTAGGCCTTGGCTTCTTAGATCTTTGAACATAGGGTAATCCAGCTTTTCTATATTCCTTGCTGGTTTAATCCTTCCGTTCTCCAATATTTCATGCGTTTTATTTTTATTTATCCGATTTTAGTCGCTGGGCGACAACGCAACGATCGGCGGGGAGTCTATCTTTCGGCGAATAGAACGTTATTCACCAGAAAGTCCGTGCAGTCCCACGAAGCAAGCCTACTTTGACCGACGAAATCAGGGCTGCCAACTTAAATATGTTAAAAACAAAATATACCACGGTGTAGCTCGTGTCCTGGAGAACCTTTTTCACTGAATATCTCCGATCTTGTAATTTTGTCGCTTAGATCGTTTTATGGGGGACCCCTTTAATTTTTTTAAACCTCAACTGTCTGTCAACAGGCGTCAATAAGCCGATGTGGCGATCTAAACACAGCGAGGTACCGTGTCGGCGATAGTCACACGCCAGCCAGAGGTGACCGCTCATGATGGAACAAGAGCCGGGCCGCTGGGATCGAACCAGCGACGTTCGAAACAAGACAAGCGTTTTACCGCTGAGCTGTTACCTTAATACAGACAAAATATTAACCAACACATTTACATTTAATGGTGTAACGTTACACCCACCCTATGAGATGGGAGTAACTAATATCGTTTAACCTTACACTGAAGGGTGTAACGCAGCTCCTTTTAAAGTATAACTCGGCTCCTTCTCAAGTGTAACTTTATTAGATATCTTAACTCCCCAAAGACGCTAAAAACCATTGGCCGTTGTTTTTGAACATGTCACTGACGATTTGCTCGTTGAACGCGAGTGTTATGGTTTTGTTCGTAATGAACCTTTATAACAATCTGTTAATTTTTGACCCAGTACTGGTTGGCTTGGGACAATATAGTGAGTCGGTGGCGCAGTTGGTAGCGCACTATTCTGCGATGATGTCGCATACTTTTATCGGTACTGAACATCCTTGTACTGTACCGGCTCACTCCTTGCTTTGCTTTATAACTTCCACGCACAGGCCTGAGGCCCATGTGTGGGGGGAGGGGGCAAATGCAAGGTAAAAAGAGACTGCTACCCTCTTTTTCAAATAAAAAAAAGAAGCGTAAATTCAATAAAAAATAATTATAGTTCCGCAGATGAACATAGGAAAACGGTTGTTAGAAGGGAAGTGTGAAAATAAATACACTTATAATTCTATACATGCGTAAGAAATTAATAAAAGGTATTAGTCAACATTAATATGATATTACCACTTTAAAACGACTATATTGGTATCCAAAACAGTTTTAAAACATTAAATAAGAAATAAAAGCTTACTAAAATTAATTTGAAGTTTTCCAAAGTCTATTATCTCCATTTGTGTTCCTTTCTGAGTTTTCCCCTATACCTTATAGGTAGGAAGGGATAGTTCCGCAGTTGAACTTGGGAAAACTAATGGTTGAACTTGGGTGGTTACAAAGGGGAGGTTAAAAACACGCATACACTTGTACTTCCTACTGGCACAAGAAAATCTAAGTCAACATTAATGTGATATTTCTCTTTAAAAAGTGACTATATTCATATACAAATCAGTTTCAAAACATAAAAGAAGAAACAAAAAAACTTACTAAAATTATGGTGAAGTTTGCCAAAGCCTATTATTTCCATTTCTGTTCCTTTCTCAGTTTCCCTTCCATACCTTATAGGTAGGCATATAGGTTGAATTCTATCTGTAACATAATAGATCACTTTATGAATCGAGATTCAAATAACTGTATCCCATATATATGCTGTAATATATTAACCTATTAGCATAATCCCGAACCTTAACAAGACACATATATAATAATAAACCTTTTTCTCCGGGCTGTAGTCACCAAAAGAGCCTATTATTAGGCACCAGGTGTTTTAAATGAATATCAACTAGTTCCATAAACCTGTTTTTTTGCTGAATTCGGTTTCCTTTACTCTCAGGTAGAACTATATTTTAGAAGTTCAAAAATTAGTCAAGATGATTTCCTATATTTCAGCTTGTAGTTCTTGTAAGAAACAACATATTAAAAACCTTGTAGCTGATAGAGAATCATTCTATAACATTAAAAGGTGTAAAAAAATTACTTTGAAAAGTCACCCTCCCCCCAACCAAAGCAGGAGGGGTTTGTTTACATGTAGTGTTGATGATGTTAGTGATTATCTTATTACTTATTACTATAACAGATTAAAATTTGACAAAACTAATGTTTCTTGAAAAGAGTGTAAATTTGGCCTTAATTGTTTGAACGTACTTTACTTTACAAAAAACATTATAGGTACTAAATTTTCAAATTTATACTTATCTGGTTCTATTTCATTGTTATTATATGTATTTTGTCGAAGCCCAAATAGAGTAAAACCGGGTGTTAGTGGCAATCACTAGCTATTGGATTGCCCTGTTTTTATTTACTATTTGCAGTAAAAATTAAGCCTTAAAACAATAGTGGAAGCAGTGGTCCATTTTGTTGAGTAGATGGCCTTACAAAAGCACATGCTCAGTTATTTGAAAATAATCTGGTATATAGGTGGGAAAGATTTGAAACAACAGTGCAAAAAGACACCAAATCTGACTGTGATTCTTAATAAAATCTTTAGAAGAAGTTTGGTTTCTTCTGAGGTATCTTTATATATACATGCAGACATCATGCGGAAAGGGGGGTAAAGGGAGGTATAGACCATCCAAAAATAGAATTTTAAAGTTATTGAAATTGAAAAATAATTCTATTTTTATTAGCACCATTGAATTCAGCTCGAAAAAAATATTTGCATTTTGAATCATCGCTCAATATCAATTGGCTACTGACATATTGAAAACGGTAAACACAGTACATTGCTTACCTATGAGAAATAGGTAGAATTATATCGCTTATTTCTCAACATTATTAATAAAACTTGGTATTAATAATCTTGTCTTCCTAGTTTAGATCTACTGCATATTGAATGAAACTACTTAATGTTGACTGACATACCTTCTGCAGCAAACCTGCATTCAAGGTAACCTGCATACGTGTTATTCCTTTTAAGATTACAAAAACACACCATATTTATCGTCATTGGATTGTAATATATTTTATACTTTTGAAATTCTGTTAGTATACAGGTCTGCTGCAACGGGAGCATTATGTAACTAGCCTATTAAGCATGTTTACCCTATCGATAACGTTCAAAATTCTGTATTAAAATGTTATATTTGTATACCTTAATTATATACCAGATAGTATCAAAAGCCAGTGTTATATCATCCATAATGGCCTTATTGTATTCCATAATAGCTAATAAAATAAAAAAATCGGTGCCAATAACTGGTACCTGAGCGTGCCAATAACTAGATATAACGCCCCAATAACTCTGGTTTTTTATATTTTTATTTCAAATTATTTTTATAAATGAATACAAACAACAGTTTTATTTCTCTCACATGCACCCTTTAACACATCTAATCTTCTTTGCAAAAAATATTTAGGTAAAACAGAATAAATGTAATTCGTACTTAATACATTTACAAGATTCATACTGCTTAAAGTGCCAATAACTGGTGGTTTAGCCTATTACGTGTTTGTCAAATAACTTTTTATAAGCCTAACGGTGGTTTTATAAGCATTACATATTTACTCTCTCACCATCAAACTTAATCTTCCTATTAGCTCGAGTCAAACAGATGTCGTTCTTTACAAACCCTGAGTCTAGGCACGTGTTGTAATCCGCGTGGATAAATATCTCCTCTATACCCACGGTCATATGACTCTCGACCAGTGCATTACTGCCTAGGTACCAGACGCTCCTTCCCCTGCCGAAAAAAATATTGGTAAATATATATTTAGTATCAATTTGATATATATTTAAATATAGTTTTAATATATTGGTAAAACTATTTATATAGTAAAATAATCTTTGAAGAAAAGGTGCACAGTCATGAACGATTAAATTCTAAAACCGATAATGCAAATCTCAGTTAAGTGTTACTTCCCATTAATAAGATTAATTTTGAATAAACCAGTTTATTGAATGTGCATGTATATTTTGTATATAGTCAACGTGTATAAAATACATATTTAAATATTTTTATATGTCCCACATTTTTAAAAATTTTTATCAGTATTGTTAGCGATGTATAATAATTTAATCAAGTACTTCAAAGGATTTTCCCTTAAGGATTTCTTTTAAAATCATGTTTTATTGTTATTCATGTGCAACTGCTTTGAAATAAACAATTCAGATTACTGTTTTAACCGTTTATTAAAATGTAGGTTTAAGTTGTATCTTTTATTATCCTGTTAGAAATTGATGAACACAGTCAGGCAGTCAGTCGTGGATTGCAAAAATTTGCTTTGTTAGGTAGTTCAGATTCATGTGGTATTACGATGATTTTAGGAATAAAACGTGATATTTAGAACTGATGGATGTATTTGGCAGTGTATGGTGTAACCAACGTGGATATTGGTAAATGTTTCAAAAATTTCAATATGCCGTTGAGTAACATTGGAAATAACTTTTCATGTGGAGTCATAAGTTCACTCAATTGTAGTTACATCACGAACCATTCATTTCATCAGCAACATGCGTTACCTGGTTCAACAATTCCAGTTTTAATTTTTCTACGATATAATAGAAGGAAGGGCATGTTAGACTCCTCGCTAGGCAATTTTATGCGTCGGTTTAGTACCGAAGTGTCTGGCAAAGAGTATTTTCTCAACGTTTAGAAGGTGCAGCTAAAGTTTATGTACTTACACTTATAACCATATTTTGTGAACATTTGATTTTTTATTTTGATTAAGCCTGTTAGAATTATTGTTTATTTACTAAACTTTTATGCAGATATACATCTGTGCCTTAAATTATTGTTTCGATGATAATATCTAAACGTTGTTTTGGTTAACATAATCGCGATTGTAAATATTGAAAAATATAGATTTTTATCTTAGATTTTAACGGTGTAGACGGATTCTAAAGTTTTGCCATTTAGTGTATCAAATCCAGCAACCAAAGAAGAATATAGACCGGCAATGGCGCGCCAGAGTTGGACGTCAGGACCTCGGACCTATTGATCGTTGTTGTTAACCATATTTTAATGATTAAAATTACGTTCTTACGGATTTTCTATCTCATACTGTTGACAAGATACAGCCGTTTTGACTCATAGCACTTTCCGCCATGTTTGCCCCCCTCACCCCAACGATCCTGGGAAATAGGCAACAGTCGTAATTTTGATCGCCTCGGTCTGTATTACAATAGTCAACAAATATATTGCAACACACTTTTTCACGACATTCAGTAATTAACCATCCTTTCGTTAAAAAATGGTTTTATAACTAATGTTTTATTTAATAACTCGTCTATTTGTCTAGATAAGACCTCCGATCTAACAAACATTATTGTTGGTGATATTTTTGTGATGAAGAAGACGTTTTGACCGATGTTCTACCTTTTACCGTTTTCAATATACCTGCAGTTAAACGCATAGCGTCCCCCGCCATGTTTGCTCCCTCCCCCACGTTATCGACAACCGTGGAAATAGGCGACATTCGTAATTTTCATCACCTCAGTCCATATTACGATAATCAACAGAATTACTGCGTCACTCTTTCATGATGCTAAACCCCCTCAGCTCCTGGACTATGCTTAAATTTATAAATTACACGAAGCCTGACATCAAGAGAAAACAACTTACATCTGTAAACAAACATAGCAATAATACAGTGTTCCATACAAGAATTCCATGGGAAGTGAGTATGCAGACTTTCTGCCACATAAATGTGACCGGATCTGTTAAAGCCTGCAGGTGGACAAATGTAAAGGATTGGGGATCGTCATAGGAATATTATAAATAGTAGACTAATTTCTCTTTGCGTTTTTAAAATAAAACCTGCTATCCATATTGAGCGCTTTAGTATTCGATTTTACTTGATCAAACCCAACTGTACTAAGCAATTAATACCTACACCTTCATCCTTTCACAACAGTGTGCAGCCGTCAAGATATATCTTTCATTTATTATTGTTCCCCCACAGTTGACAGAGCCTCTTCCTCCAGTTTTCGCCAAGTCTGCACCAGCTAGAACGAGCAGAAAAGTAATTGCATCATAACTTCTGCTATTTCTATTAAATGTGTAAATCTATTAACGCTATATGCCATTATTAGCATTGAATAAGCAATGGCATATTTCAAATGATAAAGATTTGTTATTTACCTTTTCAATATCCTGTTCATTTTGGTTTTCTGCGACGTATGTTTCATAGCGACAGCCATCCTCCTCGAGATGCTGCCTTCAGGTTTTTCATGAGTTTAAAATTGAAAAATGAAATTCTAATATTTTTAAATCCTGTTAAAATACACTTAAACTGATGCAAAATACATTTCCACATCACTATAAGAGGAATAAGACCGGTCATTTACTCCCGTCGCCGGGTCGGGCACGCTACAAGTCGTACCTACCGGTGGCGACTGGACAATCTTTCAAGGTAACGTTCCTGCGGTCAGTAGTTTCCGGTCTTTATCTATTTTGTTAATGACCTCGAACAATGAGTTTGCCACACTATTTTTAGTATGTTGTCATGAAACATATGTGGCAGGAAACCAAAAAGAACAGTATATTGAAAAGGTAAATGATGATAATTTTTATCATTGATCAATCACCAACATCCAGCAGTAGAAAAATGAATCCTGGTATATTCTCACTTAGACTACAGGAACCCTGAGAGTTGAACAGTTTTTTTTGTAAGTGTCAAAACTTTGACCATTTGAGGAACAGCTTTTAGATTTTTCTAAACTCTCATCTAATATAAACTTACGATTATTACGATATATTTTTTTCATGTCGTTTAAAATTTTAGGTGAGTTAGTGGCTTTTTAGTTAATTACTGTATAGGTGACTAGCTTCGTTAGTGATTAGTGGTTTGTGTAGGGGTCTAATTGTACTGACATTGTTTCATTGTTTACACATTAGGCCCGTTTCCACGATGAAATATTGGACAAAATATTCAATAACATATCTGGTTCAGATTAGGTAACAAATTGAAACTTGAACGTGGATCGTCAAATGGTCTGCTTTGACAGATCAATAACAGCAAAGATAACTAACATTGGAATTTAGGCCTTGCTTTCGCGATTCCGTCCTCGCAAATATCGATAGTGCATGAAGGCGGTCGAAGGATGTGAATAAAAAACAGTTAAATATTAAATGAACGAATACGAAACTTTGAGGTCGTCTAGTGTTTTTTCCCAGCCTAAACTTTATAAACTTTATTTTCAACAACACTCCCAACGACCTAATTGATTGAAATCGGTTTAGAACCGAAGGAGGAGAATTGTTCACAGAAATCCCTAGCATATAAAAATAGTATATAAACATTCTAAATTTATATTTAATTTTAATGCTGGGCTAAATTATGAACTATCGTAAAATTAAAACTAAAAAAACGAAAAATAGCTTAGAATTCTATAATAATTTGGATCATACGAGTAGTTACCCGATCGAATTATTATTGATCAGTAATAATGATTTAAACCTATCTTACTGTTTGATGTGCCTCTTACCAAAACCTGCTCTGGCCAACCATGGATATTCCCATGCATTTCTTACATCTTGTCCCCAGTATATTCTTGGTGAGTTATCTGGATACCGCCGCTTTCCACACCTTCCAACTGGAAGGAGATGCCAGTTAGGGTGCTCAAATAAATTAACTGAAAGAAACAAATGTGGTACAGATTTTTGCAGAAGACGAAGGACGGAAATATGCCATATCTAGACAATATATTCGTAGTTATTTTTCGTAGTTTTATCCTACTTAATTGTTAGAAAGCTTTCCGATAGCTGGAGATGGATATTCTGTATATTATTGAAACTCCTTGCCTTCTTTGCCCCTCCGATCGCGTTGTTTTACATGGTAACGATAAAAGTACAATTCGAAAACCTTCTGAAATCGTTTTATGTTACTGGAATGTCAGGATAGTGTTCAAAAAACTCATATGACACACAGTTTTACATGTATTATATGTATGTAGTATATGTATTTCATGTAATTGAGTTCACTCGTAAAACAATATGGAAAATCATAATTATTTCCGGAAACTTCCGTTGATGGTGTCAAATTTCTGTTTAAGTTAGTCAATCTCTTAAAACATAGTCTCCAGTTTAAACAATTACATTATATGAGAAACATTGATTAAAAAAGTAATATGTAAAGTTTTAAATTAATAACTCACGCCTGGGTGGAGTTTGCTCCATTCGCCACGCCATAAAGTCACATTTATCCTTAAACGCTTCCTTTTGGGCCTTGTTACCCTTCCAAAGCATTGTCAGTAACATAAAAATAAAAATCGTCGATTTGATCATTCTTTCAATCTAAACTCACAGTTTTTTTCCTGAAAAGTCCTGAGTCAAAAACAAACTAAACTGCTCCTATTGAGATTTGTATGGACAGTAATTTTTAATTACGCTCTAGATCTTTGATTAAGATGATTCGCAACATTAAAATTTAACAATGCTTTCAATTAAAAAGAAATATGGATATTGATTCCGTAAAAGATTTATATACCTTGCAACGAGCTATTAACCTTTTTCTATGAAGACAGGTGGTAAGTTTTTCCATTCGTCCAATGATTTTAATTTTTCCTATTAGCAAATGTTTATTTTAATTTATTTTCATAATAAATTTTATACAACAGTAATTTATTGTCAACAAATAATATTGAATGGTGCCCTAAAGCCAATTCAATTGACTTGTTTTACAATTGATATGTAACTTCTTATTCCATAAACGGGACTCACATTGGTTTTATTACAGTATCATACTCTTTTTGTATCTACAGTATATAAAATATTATATTTTTTGATTGTATATGTATTTAGGAAAAATGGCTGACTGACCACAGTCACTGATCACAGTTTCACAAAAACTAGAAGGCTTTGGGACATGAAACTTGGCACAACTAATTAATCATCATATGCTCTAGATGCGTACTAATAAAGGACTTTAAAATATATTCTCTCAAACGTCTAAAATAGGGTTCATTAAAAATTCAAAATGGTGGCCATTTTCAGTTTTCAAAACCTAATACAATAGCTTTGGGCCATGAAACTTGGCTCAGATATTCTTCATAGGCTTTTTTTTCATTGACTCATTACTTGACCCAGTTCCCACCTTCCGGTATACCTGGGCTTAATGGGCTTATAGGATCATGTACTTCTTTTAATTCCTTTTAATTACTGCCTTCCCTCTCTTTTATCTCTAAATCTATGGTGTTAGTTTTCCATCTTCTTGTCTTCCACTCCTAATTCCATCACTTAAGCATGCCAGTCTTCCTTAATCTAAGTTGTTAGTGCCCCTATTTTTTTTGCCATTTCCGGCTGTGTGCCGGGGGCTCCATAGGGAAAGAGCCACTGGGTAGGTTTTGTTTGTCAAAATAGGTTTACTTGGTCTAGTTCTGGGGAGAAAAGAAATGCATTTCTGCACCGTCAGGAGGAACACGAGCCTCCCGGTGTGTGGGACTCCTTCAACAAGTCTACCCACTAAAAAACCCCATACTCGCTTTTCTTTACTTAGCAGCTTCTTTAACTTGGTTGATATTGATGCTGTTATCTGCGGTTGGTTAGTATTTTCTTAGCGAGCATTTTCAGGTCATCACACAGCTGTGGCTCCCAAAGAAGACTGCCAAAGCTCCATGGAAGCTTCCCATTCTTTTCTGTTATTCTTCTGTGCAGTTCTTCTCTGTCCTCCTTGTGAGCTTCACATTCCAACAGTCCGTGCATTGGGTCGTCTTCCATACCGCACTCGAGACACAGACTGTTATCTGCCCTGTTAAACCTGTGCAGATAGGTTCCAAATGCGCCATGTCCCGTTAGCAGTTGTGTGAGATGGTGGTCGGGCTTGAGGTGAATTCTTTCTAGGCTATAGACTCTAGTTGCATACAAATGAAGGTTTCAAAAATGTTTTCTCTCATATATCTACAATAAGGTAAAAAAGAAACTAAATTGCGCCTTTTTAGGTTTTAGAGCTGTGATTAAAAATTATTGATGGAAGGTCTCTAAAATACTTTCACAAGTCAAAAATATAGAAATTCCATCTACCAAAACAATTCACTATTAAAAAACTATTGCGGTTACCGTTTTAAATTTGTGAGATACCGCATAGACAACTCGCGTTTTAAGGATCACTCGAAGTAATAAAACTAGATTCTTGAAACTCCGCGTAGACATTCTATTCCATAATTCCGTTATTTTTATGGACTTGGGGTTATAATCTATTATACTAATTCCTAAAATATGTCCTGTGTACAGCAAAACTCATTTGTTTATGAACCGATATTGATGATTGAGATGTCAAACAAAAGAGTATTTTCTGTAGAGGTCATGGAATAATTTTTGCAGCCCTAAGTTCAATGGATGAATCGGTACGGATTAACCGCTGTAAATAATGAATTAGCAAAATTTTAGGAAACCCTCTTTGTATGAAAAATTATTAGGAAATAAAACAGGTTTTATAAACATTTGTCAAATACGAACCTTATTTAAGGGAAATCAAAATAACTACTTACGATTAATTCTCCCTATTTTGAAAAACAAGTATACAAACATGACAGTGTTGAGACACTGATTAATTGGAAGAACCCGCTTAGAATGCGAACAATCAGGTAAAAAAGGTACATAAATCCTTATGTATTGATCCTGTTTTTCATTAAATATCGTAATAAAACTAACAAAACTATTCAAAGCTTCAACAATTCAAGTTCTCAAATTTTTTGATCCTAAATTAATTTATTGTTCTAGTTAAATTAACTCATTTGATTGCAGTTCACGGCCGGAATAATTAACATAATCATAAGGTTTACGCCCTATATAAATATTTGAAAAGTACTTTAGTTTTCCCAGAATCGGTTATGACTTTACTAGAATTAAACTTGTAGAGGAATAATTTTGTAACTAATTGTTTTAACTAATTTTTTTTGTAACTAATTCACTTTGTAGATTTTACCAGTTCAAAACCCTTGTGATTAAGAAACATATATTCTAATAATCAAGGCGTGTAAAACACGTAATTGGTTAATTTAATTATTTGGTTAATTGGTAATTGGTTGGTTAATTTCAACCAACTACAAAAGAAATAAATTGTTAATGGAGCGAATCATGTTCAACGTACTAAACAGCTGCTTTTTTAGTCGAACACCAGTACATCGTACAATTTCACGGTAGAAAGTTCAAAGGTAATATACTCGTCTCCCCTAACCTCCCAAGGGTATGGCAAGAGCACACATAATCAATGCGACGCGATGAATCGGTGGTTCTATTACATCTAAGTGAGATCATTGCTTCGGCTCCTTTAATGTCTGAGTTTTATTTAACAAGGTACCTCCCTTGGGCCTCTGATATAAAAAGACAAATATTTAGACGCTTTGGCAAACTGCGAATCGTGCAAGTAAAACCTATCAGAGAACAGTTAAAAATATTAGGTATACAAGTAATAAATTTGGTGGCTGTAAAGCTTTTAACACCGTTCTATACTTAAAAAAACTTGGAACGATAATGTTGTGATGAAGCTACGATTGTAGGAGAACGATTATTATAGGAACATTTAGTGTCATTGTAGTTCAACAACAAGGTATATTTTGTGTCAAAACGTATGGTTAAATGCCTGATATAATTTGACCATGGTTATAATGAAGTGAAGCGCGACGGGTCGGAAGGTCCTATCTTTGAAAAATATGATTTAAAATTTCCTGAATTACAGTTGAGTAGGTGCAACAACCATATATCCGTAAAGAATCTGCAGAACGTAATACCTTCAGCACCAACTCGAAACAAAACATATTACTTAGGCCGTTAAATCAGGCTTAAGCATGACAATACCCTGGTTCTGTTGCACACGAACTTCGTTGATAACACGTGAAACTATGCTTATTAGTAAATACCTAATCTCTAAACTTAGATTTGATTTGGATTCATAAATAAATCATCCAAGTTAAGAGTTCAAGTTTTGCAGTTATGTAAACGTTATGATTACTTGAATACAGTACTGAAAGATAAAAAGCAATTGCAGAACGAAAGATAATCCATGCTAAGCTAATCCTTACTATTTAATTAAATTCAGCAAAACCACACAATACTCTGGTTATTACTTTTTCAACTTACTGCCCGAAAGTATAAAAACAATCACTCGATACAACACATTCAACAATAGAGTAAAAAAATATTTCATTGATAGGCCCTAATACTCAATCTCTGACTTGATTGAAAATCACACTTTCCAACACTTGAAATGAGCTCACTTAGAGAAGATCGAAGGAAGAAACCTGACGATTCCCGGTTCTACGGATCCTAGTGAAGACACCGTATGTAAAATATAATTTAAGATGTAATGTTAAACTTTTAAGCCTAGTATTGTACAACCTCATTCCTATTGACTCTCTCCTGGCTTTTTCCTGACTCTACGTACAAGACAGAGGTTCATTTGGAAGAGTAAATCAAGGCTCAGATAAGTGGCAATTTTTTTAAATACAAAATTATCAGGACGAGAAATTAACGAGTGCGATCAGCGAACAAATCAACAAAGGCGTTTGTTAATTACATGGAATAAATATTAAAAATATTCATCCCTTCATATTTAAAATAAAAATAATTTTAGGATAATGTTAATTAATAAAAAAATTGGATTTCACATAAATAATTAATCAGCCTAAAGCACGGGGGATGAGTACACGAAGTTTCGATCGTTACGTCCACGAGCCTGCAGTCTACGTGATCTCTCGACCTGTCTACACCGAGGTAATTATTGCTTACACTAATATTCTGTGTTACGCATTGCCAGAGCCTGCTGTAGTCTACGTGATCTCTCAACCTGTCCACACCGAGGTAATTAGTACTTACACTAATATTCTGTGTAGCATATTGTCAGTGCCTGCTATAGTATTCGTGACCTCTCGACCTGTCTACACAAGGGTAATTAGTGCTTACAGTAATATTCTGTGTGGCGCATTGTCAGAGCCTGCTGCAGTCTACGTGACCTCTCGACCTGTCCACACCGAGGTAATTAGTGCTTACACTAATATTCTGTGTGGTGCATTGTCAGTGCCTGCATTGTCGAGAGGCCACGTAAACTACAGACTACGTGGCCTCTCGACCTGTCTACACCGAGGTAATTAGTGCTTACACTAATATTCTGTGTGGCGCATTGTCAGGTCCTGCTGTATTCTACGTGACCTCTCGACCTGTCCACACCGAGGTAATTAGTGCTTACACTAATATTCTGTGTTACGCATTGCCAGAGCCTGCTGTAGTCTAAGTGATCTCTCGACCTGTCCACACCGAGGTAATTAGTGTTTACACTAATATACTGTGTAGCGCATTGTCAGAGCCTGCTGTAGTCTACGTGACCTCTCGACATGTCCACACTGAGGTAATTAGTGCTTACACTAATATTCTGTGTGGCGCGTTGTAAGTGCCTGCTGTAGTCTACGTGACCTCTCGACCTGTCCACACCGAGGTAATTAGTGCTTACACTAATATTCTGTGTGGTGCATTGTCAGAGCCTGCATTGTCGAGAGGCCACGTAGACTACAGTCTACGTGGCCTCTCGACCTGTCTGCACCGAGGTAATTAGTGTTTACACTAATATTCTGTGTGGAGCATTGTCAGAGCCTGCTGTAGTCTACGTGACCTCTCGACCTATCCTCACTGAGGTAATTATTGCTTACAATAATATTCTGTGTGGCGCATTGTAAGTGCCTGCTGTAGTCTACGTGACCTCTCGACCTGTCAACACCAAGGTAATTAGTGCTTACACTAATATTCTGTGTAGTGCATTGTCAGAGCCTGCTGTAGTCTACGTGACCTCTCGACCTGTCCACACCGAGGTAATTAGTGCTTACAATAATATTCTGTGTGGCGCATTGTAAGTGCCTGCTGTAGTCTACGTGACCTCTCGACCTGTCAACACCAAGGTAATTAGTGCTTACACTAATATTCTGTGTGGTGCATTGTCAGTGCCTGCATTGTCGAGAGGCCACGTAGACTACAGTCTACGTGGCCTCTCGACCTGTCTACACCGAGGTAATTAGTGCTTACACTAATATTCTGTGTGGCGCATTGTCAGTGCCTGCTGTAGTCTACGTGACCTCTCGACCTGTCCACACCGAGGTAATTAGTGCTTACACTAATATTCTATGTAGCGCATTGTCAGAACCTGCTGTAGTCTACGTGATCTCTCGACCTGTCAACACCGAGGTAATTAGTGCTTACACTAATATTCTGTGTGGCGCATTCTCAGTGCCTGCTGTAGTCTACGTGATCTCTCGACCTGTCTACACCGAGGTAATTAGTGCTTACCCTAATATTCTGTGTAGCGCAT
This sequence comes from Flexamia atlantica, assembly GCA_035578135.1. Lineage (NCBI taxonomy): Eukaryota > Metazoa > Arthropoda > Insecta > Hemiptera > Cicadellidae > Flexamia > Flexamia atlantica. The sequence continues at coordinate 7,078,667 of JAQJVK010000004.1, read as the reverse complement.
TGTCAGAGCCTGCTGTAGTCTACGTGATCTCTTGACCTGTCCACACCGAGGTAATTAGTGCTTACACTAATATTCTGTGTGGCGCATTGTCAGTGCCTGCTGTAGTCTACGTGACCTCTCGACCTGTCCACACCGAGGTAATTAGTGCTTATACTAATATTCTGTGTAGCGCATTGTCAGAGCCTGCTGTAGTCTACGTGATCTCTCGACCTGTCCACACCGAGGTAATTAGTGCTTTCACTAATATTCTGTGTGGCGCATTGTCAGTGCCTGCTGTAGTCTACGTGATCTCTCGACCTGTCTACACCGAGGTAATTAGTGCTTACAGTAATGTACTGTGTGGCGCATTGTCAGAGCCTGCTGTAGTCTACGTGATCTCTTGACCTGCCTACACCGAGGCAATTAGTGCTTACAATATATTCTGTGTGGCGCATTGTCAGTGCCTGATTTAGTCTACGTGATTTATTGACCTGCCTTTTAGTAATAAATAGTAGAAGCAAAAATATTCTGTGTTTCCTTGTAAAAATTACCTTCTAGAGTGGATTAGATTTATATAGAGTATAAAATAGAAATATATATACTATGAATATATGGTCTATTGTAATAACCATTTGTTTATTACTTTATTTTTATCTCGGGTTTTTCTTACCAACAAAAGATAAAAATTACTTTTTTTAAAATACTTGGATTGTTTTCGTTATATGTCATCGCTAAAATAATATAGTATTATATTAAACTTGTTTGTTCGTTATCATTGTTCCAACCGCTTTAGGGTATCAAACGATCTACTTCGGAAACATAAACAAACAGTATTTTATTTTTATCTTCAAGGATTACATAGCAAAAGCCCTTGGCACAAGAAAACAACAAAAAAATTTTACAAGAAACATTTATTTGTTTACTTCTTGTCCTGTTAAAAAGACAACATTGAAGTTTTTCTAAAAAAAAGGTTAGAAAACTTAGGCTGGAGGAAAAGTGTGTTTTGGTTACTATGCCACTTACTGGGACTTGATCTGCTAATAAATATTTTATATTTGTTATTTAATTAGCTTTAATAATTTTTTTAATAGGTATACAACGGTATGTCGTGTCTCTAATATTTGGCATCCTGAACTCTAGGTCCGGCCCCAGTTTGTTTTTGAGAGCCAAATATTTGCAAGGGCCTCAGTCAATGTTGGAGCAGCAGCTGAGGCTTTGATCCTTGATAGGCAATGCTGCTGAGCGCTGACGCGGCTCTGGGTCACCTGCTTTGTGTTGTGCTCCCTACTGCTTTGTGTTGTGCTCCCTACTGCTTTGTGTTGTGCTCCCTACTGCTTTGTGTTGTGCTTTCTATTGCTTTGTGTTGTGGTCCCTACTGCTTTGTGTTGTGCTTGCTACTGCTTTGTGTTGTGGTCCCTACTGCTTTGTGTTGTGCTCCCTACTGCTTTGTGTTGTGCTCCCTACTGCTTTGTGTTGTGCTCCCTACTGCTTTGTGTTGTACTCCCTACTGCTTTGTGTTGTGCTTGCTACTGCTTTGTGTTGTGGTCGCTACTGCTTTGTGTTGTGCTCCCTACTGCTTTGTGTTGTGCTCCCTACTGCTTTTGCTTGGTTTAAGAGTAACAAACACTTCTGTTAAGCTCTGCTCGATTGCATACCATATGTACAATGGGTAAAGTTAAACTAAATAAACTAGTTAGTTGGAAGTAGGCGATATTTCATCTGGTTAGTTAATTAGTTATACTAATAATTTTTTGTTGAACTTGCATGAACGTAAGTCAGAGAAGCAATGATGGAATTTTTAATTATTTTGACTTTCCAACTGTATAGAGTCATCTATTTTTATATATTTATGTTGACTAATTACTAATGAAATTCTATTTTCTCTCTAAAAAAGTATTAATAAATATGTGTTTCCTAAAAATCTTAAAAACACTAGGTGGCGTAGGACAGCTGAAGTAGCTGACAAATATTTCATGTTTTATAAACTATGAAGAATTGAATCAATTGAAAGTTTCGTTAATTTTTTAAAAAAATTTAAATTAGGCTTTAATAAGGAATTGTGGTTTTGATTGTTTTTTTTTACCTCATGTATATATTTTCAATGGTTGTAATACATGTATGTAACTGCATTTTATATTATTTATGGACTTACACATATTATAATAGTTTCGCGGTTTGCTAAACACTATAATGACATAAAGTCCTTTTGGACACCGTAGCCCTCTTATGTAATGAAATATTAGTAAATACTGAATAAAAACAAGTTAGTAAACTGTGGTTTTGCTTCTAAGTTATTGATTTAAATACGACTTTTCAACATACTTAAATTTATATTTGTTGGATCATTTCTACGTTGATTTTAAGCCATCAGAAACATTTCTTAGAAACGATTAAAAGTAATTGAATAGACACTTGAAGCAAGGTCCCGTATTTCTGAGTACGTCTTAAATAGCTTTTATCTCAATGCGCTGAGCCAATGAAGACAATGGAAAAGTTAACTTTGCTATCTTTGCAAAAATGTGTATGATAAAAAGAGATTATCTTCTGTAAAAAACTACCTCAACAATTTTTCAGCTAATATGACCCATATAGGTTAGGTTACTTTTAAGTTATCAAGATTAGGTTAGATTTTGGGTGGAACCAAAATTTACTCTTAATTTTATCTTCGTATAGTTTCCAAGGAAAGTACTAGTATTAATAGTATTACCAATAAAGACCTTAAAACATAGTAATGTTAAACTGCCCTCCGTCTTTGGGAATTTTTACCGTTCAATATGTCCGTCAATGGTTGAAAGCAGTATGGTTATATTGTTATATAAGATAGACTTAAGATATAATTATACTCTATTAATTATTTGTCTCCCTAATAAAATAAACCTGTTACGATAAATATCAGCAACAGGTTCACATTATGTTTTACTCTATTTTATTTTCATCTAGAATGTTTATATATTTGTTGTGTCAATAATTTAAAAAATGGATTTTACGAAGTAAGGAAATTGATCAGAAGGCGAGGATTAGTTTTCTAGTTTCTTATGCAATATTCTGTTTATTAGTCAAGACAAATGACGTGTCATAACCAATTTAAAAATTATAACTGGCGCCAATTCTTAGGCCCAGTCCGCGCATGGGGCGGGTAGTGGGTAGGCTGGGAAGAGAGGGGAGTAGGAGCGGCAGCGGCGGCCGACGTTGTACTAGCCTGGCTGCGTACATTCGGCAGCTCGCACGTAGTTACTGCTTCTCTATCAATCGTTGTTCAGCGTATCAAGACGCTTTAATTAATACTAATGAAACATTATTCTAAAATCCTATGCTGTGTTTTTAATTGTAAATTAGAGTCAATGTTCCGTCGGTCAATGTTTTTAGGACGACATGTAGTGACACGCGATTGTTAAAGGCTGAGAGCAGAATGGCAGTGCTGCGCTCTGGCGACGCGTTGCCGCGCATGCGCACTAGCCGTTTTTGCTACCGGCATCCACCCCACTGGGCCTCGAGAATTGGCGTCAGTTATAATATTAGTTTTATGAGCGGATTGCACCACATCATTCCACTCGTCACCTCGACGTAAATACATCCCCTCAACGCTGCTACATCCATGCTTTTCATTGCAAGGGCAGGAACCATTCCATCTCTTTAATATCATGCTGAAATAAATATAAATACATTTTAATAATATTAATCAACTTATATTAACCAGTGAAATAAGTATTTACAATCATTAAATCGCATTTTCAAACTTACGAACCATTTTCTGCTATAGTAGGTTTATTAAATTCTGAGACATATTGAATACAAGGTGATGATGATATGTGAATTTGTGATGGGTACAGAATTTTTAAGTACCCAAAATATACTTATTATTTTTACACACATTAATTATATTACGATGAGTAAAGACCAAGTTAAACATAATATTGAACACAATAATTATTCCTAAAAAGGGAACATTATAAACTTATACAGTATGTAGGTTATGGTAATTTATGGTTGCGAGGTTCATCATGTTTTTAACGAGCTTTTATCATGATATTCGAACAAAAACGTTCCATAATATGAAATGAACAACCTACGAACTTCGTTGGATTGTAGGATAAAAATAACTTTTTAGCAGTTCAACTAAACCTACAGCCCCTAATTTTGATAATATTTTATTTTATATCAAAGTGTATTTATAAGATTCGCAAAGTTCCACGAATCTCACCTGTTTATTCATCTTGTAAGTTTGGTTTGCCGTTAACTTCTATCTCTACGTTAGATAGAATTTATAAATATAAAAACGTAAAAATAAAACCACCCTGTTTCATTTTGTATTTTTTTCTCTTAATAAGTAGACTTTTGTATCTAAATCTAGTTTATTAGTAATAAGTTTTATTTTTACTTTGTGAGCAAAATGATTACTATTCCAAATAAAATTTCACCTTAAGGAGTAATTTAAAATCAGTTAGATTTATATAAATATCAGACGTAAGATCTTGCCTTCTTAAGCATTACTCACACATAGCGAGCCCTAAGATATTGTTTAATTTTGTTTGGACTAAACTTGTAAACATTTCTCCAATGTTATCTAGTTTAAAACGCTGTTCACTGTTCCAACATTTACTGTGCCCTGGTCTACAGGCTAATGCAAACATTCTGTTAACTAAAACAAACCGAGTCAGAAACAAACTGTTGATACCAATCCTGACAAAATGTTTCCTCAAGGCTCTTGATCTAAAGTTTTCGAAAGCATAACTCGTAGGTATACACAAACGTGACGCAATAGCATATCAAGCATTGGCGTGCGCAGACCTCTGACATATGGAGTGCCAGAGGGTTGGATTCATCTAAATTTCAGGGCCAGGGTTCCCAACACAAACGTTGTTCTAGGCAAATTTGACTTTAAAACGTTAATATACTGTATTTCTGACCTTTAAAGTCAACCAATTTTACTATAAATATTTTGTTAAAAGCTGATACTTTAAAGCGGTGTTTTCGTTGGATGTATCTAAGTAAGAATATGATAAAAGTCCGAAATACGATGTAAAAATAATCAAATTTACAAATTCACATGGATCTATAATATAAATCAATCAGTTAACACGATACCAGTGCGGTAAATAGGCCTACTGTTTCACTGGGCCTGTTTGATAGTCCACATCCAGCCATAGGCAAGTTCGGGATTTCCATGCGGGTTCGGTAAGACTTATCGTTAAGTGCAATATTATACAACACAATACACAGAAAAACAACATATTTTAATCAGAGCATACTTTTGCATAAACACGACGATTCTAAATTTTTCAAAATAAAAAATTTACGTTAAATCGTTGTAATCAGCTGTTTGCTTGCACGTATTTCCTGCCACCAACAAGAATACACATTTCTGTACAATATATAACTTTAATTCATTATAACAATAATTTTAACTCAAATTTGTTGCCCGTAGGGGAAATCGTAAAATTAGGAAAAATATATCTTTATAGAAGTTATAAGGCAGTAATATATTCGTTGACCGAATTTAAGATATAACCAGAATTATTTATTATACAAACTATAAAATAAAGACTGTGGGTGATTCCTCTCTTATTCTGCAAATTTACAAATGTTGAAGTGGATATATACCAGGTTTCTCAACTAAAGCGAACCAATATAACACTTTTTAACTATAACTCTGATGATGAATTTGCTATAGGAAGCTCCCATTTATTTATTTATTTTTTTAGGCGAATCCGAATTAAAAATTACTAGCCACCATTCTCTAATATTCCGGATAGATTTGAATTTTCGTACTTATGGCGTTATTGGATTCAACTTTTACTTAGAAAATATTGAGTATTTGGAATTATCACCTAAAACCAACGGTTAAGGCAATTTTGTCAGTTAAAGTTTATTTTTCTGCCACAAGGATACATGGAAATATAGAAATTAACTAGACAATTTTAGGGCATATCACAGATATGCTCTAAAATTAGTTATTTAGATTAGAGGAACGTTTTTAGCGAATTTCCCCTATAGGGAAGAAGCTATTACCGTAGGTCTCATGGTAAGAACTAAGCCGGAGACCATGATAACTATTCGTCTTGGGGCCGCCAGAAGCAAAAAAACACCATTCGTTCGAAATTATATATATATATATGTGTGTGTGTGTGTGTGTGTGTGTGTGTGTGTGTGCGCACGATAGCGGCTGCAAAAATGGTCCAATTTTAATGGAATTTGGTACAGGCATGTAAAGTGGTAATCTCTCGGACGAATTCGTAAGCCAGCCCAATCAGTCCACTGTAAGGGGGGTGGGTAATGGGGAATAAACCCCTCAAAATGTGGTTTTGAGTTTTTTTTACATAAAGAAATTAAAGTATAGCTGGCGCCAATTCTTGGGGCCCACGCGCCGTCCATAAGACTAATGTTAATTTTAGCATTGGTCTTATGGACGGCGTGGGCCCCAAGAATTGGCGCCAGGTACAATATAATTTTAGTTTACACAATTGATTTCTGCTCGAAAAAATTTTGTATATCCACAACAATTTCCAACAATCATTGTTCCATGCCCATTAGTTACCGAGATATTGAAAGTGGTAAACACAGTACGTTGTCTTAATGTTAACCTTATGGGAAATAAGTAACATTCTATATCTCACTTATTTCTCAACATATATCAATAGAACTCGGTATATGGCTTCTTCTGGCTTAGATCTACTATATTATATTGAATAAAAACCAAACAGTTTTAAAATACCTATTGTAGCAAACCTGCATACTCATTCCCTATGTTATTCTTATGGAGATTACAAAAACATGTCAAAACATGGTATGTTGGATTGACATATATTCTTTTGTATTTGAAATTCGCTGAGTATGCAGGTCTACTGCAACGGGGGAATAAATTCAAACTAACATTTATCCTTAATTATTGGTTTCATGAGAAATTATCTAGTTACAAAAATGTCTTAAATTGCGATTAGAATTATTTCAAAACATTGTTAAATATAGGGTTTACCGTGATAAAAGTCAAAGCTGATTACCTAAGAGGGAAATGAAGGCCACATTTTTTAAATCCAAGTTTACAAAATAATACAAATAAAGGGGCTTACTTAATGAGAAGCTTGTTAGATTTATAGTTACAAAATTAGATATTGGTTCACTTTTAATGGGACACCCGGTTTAATATGTACCACACAGTGTGTACATATGTGTGGGGTGGTGGTATTTTCCTTTTTCACGTTTGCATTGGTACGTATTGGTATTATCGAATGAAATAACAGAGAACAAAACCTACAGTAAACAAAACCCCCTGTTTCATGAGGCTTTCTTCCAAAGACAAATGACTACGATAAGGATTGTTCTGTGATAACTAAACTCCACCTGTCCGGCTTATACCCGAGCCTTGCTCCTTTTTGTCTTTACGTATAAGACTGTTTATTATTTTGCTTACTTTCTCCTTTGTAAACTCAGCAATTTGTTTTGTTTTGTCATATCACGTGGACTCGTAATTAAATATATCCTCGGTTCCACGTTCACTCTTAGGATGGAATTTTCTATAAGCTGTGTATTTCTTATGGGAATTTAAGTTGTACTAGCAATATTATGTTATAATCATCTGATGATTTTATAATAACATATTATGGATATTTGTACAAATGTACCCAGCAAAGGTAATAGGATAGCTAGCTCCCATAAGGCCTACCTGTGCTGAAAGGTGAACGTGGAATAGAGTATCGCCTATGTTGTTTCCAAAACATTCCTTTGTAGCAAAGGACTTTATTTTTCAGGTCTTTCTCAAAAGTGAAGTATTTGGTAGGATTTAAAATTCGTTCGTAGTAACCATCTTGACGAGACCAAAACGATCACGATAATCTTTTAGCTTATATAATAGTGTTTATACCATTATACATATGGTCCCTTGTAACATTTATGGTTGAAAAAAATGTAGTTAATGTATTTAATATATTATGAAATATATTCAATATACTACATTTTCAAAATCAAACATTTGACGTGATATCGTTGCCATCAACTGTATACTTGCAAGCATTTGCAGCGGTTTGCTCCCTCTGTACTTGAAGCAATAAAACTCACACTCATTACAGGCATAAACCACCTATGTTGCATCGTTATCAACCAGCCATAACGAGCGGTTATCTCCTTTATGGATAGCGAGTAAATTCACGAACATGACTAGTACCTACATAACATGTATCATGCATGTGGCTATTTTCAGGGTGTAATGGAATAATGTGAAGTGAGATCATCAACCCCGCCATTCATTATGTGGTTTCGTTAAAGTAGTGGGTAGTTTGTAGTATACTTTGGAGGGGTCTTCATGTGGGGTATCCACTTCAGTCAGAATGGCACACCAGCAGTTTAATTGGGCAAAACTTGGAACCCCCTGTCTAGGCACGCGTGAGGTTAGACGTAAGTTCCACCTACGTGGAACGTTTAAAAATTATTGATCGTAGAAATTATTCAAAATTCGTTGCAATTTTGAATTATTTGTAGCTCAGTTCAGTTTGATCAACCCCCTCCCCCCTCCTTTTTCAAGTTTTTCATTTGATAGCACTTGATGATGTAAAAGACAAATTTATAAGCGTCCCTCCTTTTTTTACACTTGATGTAAATCATCAAAGCTAGCTGCAGGGTCAAATTCCGTTATCTGCCCACAACTGAAAAACCTTTTCCTATTGGATGTTTACGTTTTATGGCAGTTTACGTTTTAAGTTACAGGATAATTTGCAGAGCATATCAGGATCATTTCTGAATAATTCGGTCGGTATTCGTGTCGCTTTTGCCTAGTGTCAAATATGCAGATAACGGTAACATTGACGACGTATTGCCGCGCCTGCCGCTGGTTGGGTTGGGTTGGGCTAGGATAGGTTATTCTATAAATATATTATTAAATATTTGATTAGATTTGATCCCAACCTAACCTAATTTAACCAAACATTCTTGTGTCGCCGCTATTACAGGAAACGGCGACATGAGATAAGATAACGGCTCATAACATAACTCTCGGGTGTAAAATCAGACCGTGTATGAATAAAATATTTGTTTTATATAAATTTGTCTTTTACATCCCCAATTACATCCTATTTATTTGTTATATTACTGTCAAATGCTATATTACTTTGTTATATTGGAAATATACAGTAGTGGGCAGATAACGGAATTTGACCAGCTTGCAGCTGAAGGAGTAATGACATATGATACGATCAATTACGGAATTCTGGTCGAACACTTTGTGCGAATCGCTTTGTGTCGGTGACTGCATCGACTTTTAAAATTAAATCCTCGGTAACCTGTCTTCACAGATCCTTGTAACTTACATAAACATGTTTCCAAACTTCTCATTGATGTGAACTTTATTAAGGCCCTCAAGGCAGACGCAGATGGACGCAGATAGTCATTTGGGGGTTTGAACTCGCTCATACAAAGAAATAATTTTTCCAAATCTTCTTTGCCTAGCTAAACTTCGGAGGTGATAATGTGGTGGAAGAGCTCATCCCTCACTGCGGATATCTCTGTGATCGAAAACAAACGCATGTATTGTCTTTCTTAGTCGGTGCCAAAGCCAAGCTAAAAACCTGCGTAGTACTGCAAAAAGTAATAGATATTAGGGATATTTTTTAATAACGTCTTGACTTGATTACGGTTCAAAATATTGGAAACCCTAATAAAACATTATTTCAATCTTCGATTCTAATTTTTTTGTTCCTTATGCGGATGCAACGACCTGATTTATCGGATTTTTCAATCTTCCTTTGATTACCGTATAGGTTGATTATAGGTAGATTATAGGTTGATTATAGTTTGATTATAAGTTGATCTTCCTTTGATTACCTAGGTTATATTTGGATAACCTAGGCTCTACCTAATACAAACTGTTTAGAAGGTAGAAAATAAATATACATGCAAGTGAAAAATACACACTTATTTAAGGTATGAATAAACCGACAAAGATAAGTGATGTAACTCGGTCAACATACTGCTATGCTCTACTAAGTGTAACATTGTAAATTAAAAACGTAACTAATGAGTTTTGAAAATGTGTTAGAGCTAAATAAATGTAATTTTGAAAAGTTATTTTTAGGTCAAAAGTTTTTAACGCAATTTTGTTTCAGCCAGAGATCGTCTTCCTCAACAAACTTGGTCAACTTTGCTCTAAACATTGTTTATCCAGTTACGACATTCACAATTTCATGACCATTTTACATACTTTTTGCGTCATTAATTTAGGAATCGCACAGTTATGGAAACTGAATACAAAATAAAAGTAGTGTGTAATCTTCCAGTGTAGAAATTAATTGTTTATTATTAATTGTTTATTATGTTTTAGCGCTCTTTCGGAGGTTCAAAGCCTGAATTGCAATAAACTAAAAACCAGATTGTTTATAAAAACGTGTTAAGCGGTATAGCGGGAAGCAGTGTGCTGTTTTTGTTGTTTTTTTGCTGCTCCTGCAGAATATAGATTAACATATTCCAAAAATATGTAATTTATGAAGCCTAATGTACAATAATTACGATTGAAATTTTACGTTAAATTAGAACCATTTCACGTGCACAGTTTGTTTTACAGTGACAAAAAATTCTAATTGGTTGGAAATTTTTTTAAATAAGCACTCCTTAATCCTCCTTAACAGAGCACTCCTTAGCACTCCCTAATAAAGCTGAATTAAAGCTAAATCTATATTGTTTTCAACACGTGCGAGTATTTGGGACAAAGCTTAATGAATGTGACATTAATTCCATGCATTCACAAAATGTAACGTGAAAGACTGTAAAGGAATTCAATAATAAGACAGCGCTTTGAGCGTAGTATTCTAGGAACCTACGGATATTTTTGAGATTTTGGATGTAATATTTCTCTAAAAGAAAGTTTGAATGATTGCCACTTACTGAATTGTGTGTTATGATTATTAAAATAATCAACTTGCAAGTTGATTTCAGCTGACTTTGATATTAAGATCTCTCAAACTGTAAAGTTGTATGATATATAACAAATATACGACTCAAGAAGCTTTCAAAGAATATTTGTTCTGTATATAATTTATTTACCAGTGAATAAGGTCTATTTATTGAAATATGTTATTACGAGTGGTTGTTACATTATTTGTTAGGTCTACTTATAATGACTTTCGATATATACTTAAGAGAGTATATATCTTAATATATATTAATATACAAATATTTCTTAATAATTACGATTTGTTCGAAATTCTTCAAAATCATCAGACAGTGAATTTTCTTGATTTTCCTACAGGTGAAAAAAATAATGATTTATAATACCGACTTCTTGTTTTTATTAAAAAAATAATTTGAAACGGCTTCAGTGTCAAAAATGGATTAAAGCTTTAATTTATTTTATCTACGACCATTGCAATAAGCACCAATTATGGTATTACAATAAACATTATAATGATATACATTAAAACACCAAAAACCAAGCAGTACTCTAATGACGACTTTAGAGCACTGGAGTCACTTTAGAGTACTGGTTCTAGACCAATGAGAGCTCGGCATTTGACGGAAGTAGTGTCATAATAACAATTACGCAATTCGCACATCAGCTGATTGTTGCATTACGATTCATGTTTGAGTTTACTTATCCCATCAGCTGATTGCTCCACAACGATTCATGGCTCAGTCTGCTTATTTGCCTAACCTCAAATTTTAGTTGACCTATTCCATAATTAGTAAGTCATGAGTTTTGTTTAACTTCGGGGGAAATTTTGTCGTATATTCTTGGTCGTAGATAAAATAGTGTATGCAACGATTGTATTATCCCTTTAAGCCACTCGTGAGATATTTAGAACACTCGCTTCGCTCGTGTTCTAACTTACATCTCACTCGTGGCTTAAAGGCATGCATTATACAATCGTTGCATAAACTACTATTATTTTTCTCATTTATCTGAAAATTAAGCGACAATTTTATATCATTATTATTTTATGTTGAAAATTTAGGTTACTTTTTAATCAGACATTTTACGTGCACATAATTTCCTTTCTCAGATTGTCACAGCTGTTGTACTGTTGTATTGTTGCACGAGTTGTACTGTTCAAACGGGTATGCAACTCTTATATCTTGCCAAGCGTTCTAATGAATAATGTTTCCCATAACAGTCTGAAACAATATAATATGAAACGTTATTTGGACTGCCATATTATGAATTTGATTATTACGTTATGATACTAAAGCTCACAAAATGGAATATGACACTTTTGTTTTAAGTTAGGAAAAATAAAATAACCCTTTATGCTAAATTCGCAATGGTTGTTTGTGGCGCAGGGTTTTACGGTAGTTTTTTACATTTTTCTGACTTCTTGGAAATTAGATGCTACGAAAAAATATCAATAGAATTCGAATGAATCTCCAAAATTGCGTTCAATCTCTAAGTTATTATTATAGATGATATGTTTGCGCAGAACAATTTATTTAGAGTGTTCATCAAGGCAGCTAGAAACTTTAGGAAATCGTAATTTTCTCCGATCTTAAGAAAAGGATCGAAATGAAACCATTGTAAAATGTTAAATAGTTTTCCAAATTTTTGGCAAAACATTGAAGATTTGTAACTAACAAAAGTGATGTATAAAAAAATATATCGGGTGTTAAAAACGTTTCTGGATTGCTCTGTTATGTTTTTATCATTGAAGGTGGACCAATAGAATTTTAAACATGGTCTCTTTATATAAAATACTATTTTATGGCACTCTCTGTGATTTTCGGTTTTCACAAGACCGATTAAAATATAGAAAAAGTTCAACTGTATTCGGCTTTTTGCTTTTTTGTCTTTAAGACTTTGCTTTTTTATCTTTATCTTTTTTATAATATGACAGATGTCATAATATTTATTGGATCGCCATTGTCAGATATGAGTGCTACATAATCATAACTAAAGCTAGTTTATAGTTTAACAATTAATTGCTTTAACAATCTTAATCAAATATAAATTTAAAATGTTTAAGCTAGCGAAAATTAGGAAGGGTGTAAATTTACAGGCAATAAGGCCAAAATTGCACCGCGACTGAAATGGTTTTGAGAAATAAGCCGCCATTTGAAGCATCCAGGAATGCCATTGTCCGCGTGTCAGAGAGGCTGCAGTAAAATATTATTTTACGTAGTACTTAGAAATACTTTAAAATTAAATAAAGTATTTTCGATTGGATTATGTAGTTTATAGCAAACTATTTGTTGCATATAGGTTTTTTGTTTGAAATTTCACGTGAAAGTAAAGACGGTGACACACTATCACACATTTCCCCGAACAAGACATCACACCACACATCACACCGCGCAGGGAGATAAATTTTTCGCCCCACACATTCCCCCGAACAAGACATCGGATCACACATTCCTCCCAGCGCGGTAACGCGAGGGCGTACGGAGCGACGTTCGGGGCAGAATAGACCCTGACACACTATCACACATCATACAAGACACCGTACAAGACATTTCTTTGATCTTTCGCCAAAAACCGCCTCCAGAGCGCTCGCGACGATGTGTGGTATGATGTCTTGTGTGATGCGCGGACCCCTGACACACCATCACACATCCTCCCTTTTGTCCTGTCTGATGTGTAGTGTGATGTCTTGTTCGGGGAAATTTGTGATAGTGTGTCACCGTCTTAAGCAGTTAAATGAGGTATCGCTTGTTTAAAGGATAACATATTTTTTTCACTGAACCACATTATATACGATAAACAGTTTTAAGAAAAAATTAAAAATTAAAAAAAAGGTTTTACCAAATGAAAAGATATTTTTTGAGTTGAATGAACGAAACCAAGTATTTTTACTGAATAATGTATACTTGCAAGTTGTTATACCGACATGTTAAGCTATTTGAATATAAACCAATCTCAACTTGCATGTAAATATCCTAAACAATGCTACATTTGTGTTGTTTGAGCAATGTTATCCTGCATGCTTGCTTGTTTATTTGCACAATTATGTAAAAAACGGGCCCAGGATTTCAATCAAAATCTTGAAATGAGTAATATTTTACCCAAAAACTTGTTCTATGCTATTACTTGGCTAGAGAAAATTTAACTAAGTAATGAAATGAATTTTAAGGTTGTAAAATTTTATCATTGGCCTTAAGAGCAATCCCAGCAACGAAATAAACATGGAAAGTGTAAACAAATAAAGTAATCATACTTTGCTGTTTGCAATTTACAGCAATCCAGGAAAAATATAGCGTGTGGGATAAATATTGCATGGAGTGGTAAAAGAAGTGTTTATTTATCAATTTTATGACACTTAATTATTTTATAGTAATTGGATGAACTTTTAAATATGAAATAATACAGAGCAAGGCTCGGTCCACCAGGCATATTCATTTTAAGGGGGTTTACAGTGGTATACTTGCAGGTTAACCTTAGAGCTTCTAACCCAACTCGAGTCAATACTTTTATCAAATTTATTTTGGGTTTTCAGACTCATTCAAAGGTCCACTGAGTGTACTGCTTTGCAAGTCTTTATAAAAGACCATTAGAAAATACTTCAGCTCATTCTCAGCTGTTAAAGGAAATAATCGAGTTAAGTATAATAATCGTTTTTACCTGTTACCTGTTGTTATTAATCTACAGTTTGTTACGAATGAGCTAGTGATCATACCCAACGTTAAAATGAGGAAATTTTTTCATTTTATCTAAAGAAAATTTTGAATTTTAAGTGTGGCATGGGATAAAATATAGAAATGGTAGTTTTTTATCGTTTGCCTGCCCATCTTATTACAGATAAAAATAGTCCTGATTTTTCTATACTAAGCGATCATCAACATAAAACATTTGATATTATTAGGGTGTAAGAAGCAAACATTTAACTCAAACATTTCACCTTGATGTAAACACGCCTTTAACGTGTCGGCAAATTTGACTAAAAAGAAATTGGCACAGGTCAAATACATTGGAATGACTCAAAATACGTGGGATAACCCATGATTTACTCTTCATGACATTTGAAATTAGCACTTTTCATGATATAAAACTAAAACCATTGACTTAAAAGCCAAAGCTAAAACTACAAGTAAAAAAAAAAACATAAACCAAAAAGATAATAGACCATGAAGATATGTCACAATAATTAGAAACCTAATTCAACACGGTTATTTCAACGACGTTGAGGTTCTCAGGTGGGATCCCTCGATTAGTTATTAGGGGAAATATATTTATCATTAACTTATTTATACTGGATTCGTATTATTGTGAACTGTTAAAAATACTAGGTTAATAAAATGACACATTTAAGATCGTCAAATATCGTAACTTTGAATAATATAAATAACCTATAGTGGGTATATTTTATGGTTGATGAAGAAATTATAAAAAGATTGCTTTTAAAATTTTGCTTTGCAAACCACCTTATAAATTGCAAAATTGTGTATACATTTGTGAATTTTTTCCCCAGTTGGGAAACGATTCATATTTTATTATTTATTTGTAATGTATAAGGTTCTTAAGGTCAATGGGAGTTGAATGATTGTTTCATTGAGGGGTTATTATCGTTATTTTATCGTCATTACATTGGCCTAGTAATAGCCTAACGTTGCTGATAGCGTTATAAATATTCAGCCATAAAAAGTGTTATTACAATATGATATCAGTTACAAGCCCTCCTAATAGCTGTACCCTCCCTTTACAAATAAATTTGAAAATAAAATTCAATACAGATGGCCTGAATAATTATTAGCTGTAATTGTTTTTATTGGAAAATATTAATAATTTACTGTATTCATAATTTTCACTAGAAAATTCTCAATTTGTCAGAAAAGTGTAATTTATTATTTACACTAGCAAATATATTTTCGTTTGAAATCAACACTTAAATGTCTTATGTGTATTAAAATTCTTGTATATTTATCAGTTCTGATTGCAGTTTATGTTTGCTTGAAATTAAGGAATTTTAAAAACCAAACCATTTTCAGAGAATATTTTTTTACAACTGGATTTTAATTTGACTTTAATGACTGTTTGCACCCCACAGTTAAGTTCAAGAGGTTTTCTTATGAAAGTGTATGAATCCAATGAGTGAATATTTTTAGGCCTTAATAATTGTTTTCCTAAAAGTTTAGGCAGTGATAAATTTTTTTCACAAGTTTTTATTTCGTAACTACCCGATATATTTATTCATAAAATATGCAATGTAAGAGACTATTACTTCTCCGGAATCGTTTATTACTATTTTTCCATTTTGCGAAAATTTTACAAACCAAACGAGGTCATACATAAAGAATGCTGTTATTAAAAAATTAAGACATCACTGTCTTTCTATCTAAAATAAATTATATAAAATAAACGTTCAGTTTTTTTAATTTTAAATTAAACCACATTGTAAGTATTGAGATAGAATTTTCAA
Organism: Flexamia atlantica; assembly: GCA_035578135.1. Lineage (NCBI taxonomy): Eukaryota > Metazoa > Arthropoda > Insecta > Hemiptera > Cicadellidae > Flexamia > Flexamia atlantica. Next base: position 7,062,366 of record JAQJVK010000004.1, on the reverse strand, counting down.
ATATTTGGAACGGAGCTAATCGCTAAAAACCAGTATCATCTTAAATAATAATTATTAATACCTTTTTTACCTAATAAACCATCTAAAGCGTATGAAATTGCTGATAAATAAAATAATCCACATTGAACACCAGCCATCTCGATTGGAATAAATATGTTTATAGAGTATTTTTAAACGGTGCGTTAGAATTTAAAATAATATTTAAGTTTGTTAGTAGTACGTTTCATAAGTTACAATGATTGAATACATTAATTTTAAGCTATGTAAATTATTTTAGGAAGGCAATTCGAAATTTTAAACTTATTTTGTGTTTAATTTTGAGGTTCCGACTGCTTTTCATTTGTTTTGAGAACAAATAAGTTAATTTTTAGGAGAAAAGTTTACATACTCTTAAAAAATATAATTTTTTATGACTGTAAACCATATGGTGGGTATAAGAGCGATTTGAATAATTTTTGACAAGTTTGAAAACTCGTAAATCAATCAAATGTATGAAGCAAATTCATAAAAGCTGTTTCTTGCCTTTTCGAAAATACATGTATTATGAAGTAGATTAGAAGATCATCAACGGACTATAGACGATGAATAATGTTTAGAATCCCCATTAGCCGGAAGCGATTTTGTATTTCCGCTACATTAGGCTCCAGGTAATCCGGGGGAAGGAAAGGGGAAGGCCACATGAAAAACTGTCATTGGGAAATCCAACCTAGTAGTCCGGAGATGTGAGCCGATGCACAAGGAATAACCTTGCAAGTAAAATTAAAAGGTTATGTTTTGTATTAAAAATTGACAAATAAAAAATTCAAGAAGGTCAAAAATAGACTAAAAACGATTACTGAGTTTAAATTAAAATGAATCAAATTTGAGAATTTCCAGCGTAACTTCCTTACTTACTATTTACATAATGTAGATCAAGAGTTTTTGGCAGTGTACTTATGAAAGAAGAGAGAAATAGAAATAAAGTTGGGTTAAGATCTATGTGTCCAGTGTTCATCCCAATTCACCTTCCCAATTACTTTACTTGATTTCTTTTTTCCACAGCAAACTCAGTTACATCAGTAACATCAGTTACATCAGTGGTATTTACATCAGTTTGTCATCTTTGCTACCATTTTAAGCACTGCGTATTATTTTTTTATAGCCGTTAGAAACAGTTGTTGTCCTGTGGAGAAATAATGCAAACGATCCTGTTATGAATTAAGTTTGTACAAATTAACTTTAAATGCTTGAAAATTATATCGGCCTTACGGGATGCCATTCAGCTACAGATAAACAGCAAAATATAAACGAATCAAGTCACATTAGTGACTTGATTGACTTTAAACAGGTGGAAAAAACTAAACCTTAATACATTTTCTGTATAGATTTCGACCAGTAGGCGACTACTAGTACGAATTAGTACAAATCTGATTAGCATCCTTATTTCCTTATTATCATCCATCCCCGGCGAGAAGGCTTAGGGACACGCGGAGTTGATCAGTTAATTAATTACTCTTGCTAATTACCCGTCTGGTGTGACCTTTACGAAGCCCTGTGACCCTGATTTTAATTACAATTCTGATTCATACCAGCTTTTTATCTCAAATTTCAAAACTTATGTATGTAATATTGTTTCTATAAAAATTTAAGTACATCATCCCCAAAAAAGCTGGGAAGAAATGGGTATAGGGAGAGTTTGTTCCAAGATCCAGATCCAGGATCAAAAATCACGTGTCATGGCCCGAAAAACGCATATTTTTATATATTAAATAAAAAAAAATACATAGCTCAGACAGAGAAATATTACAGTATCATTTTTAGTTAACTAACAAACAAGTAAGAATAGAATAATATACAAAGAACTAAAGCTATACTGAGAAATAAAATATTTTAAATAATAGAAAATATAAGGGATCCCGGATGACATGATCTAGGATCGCCATCACATCTGGGTTTATGCTTTTAAAACACATTACGTAGTAGTTTTATATTTTAGCAAATTATTTCTGTTGGGAAGAATCTATTTCAGCATTAAGACCAAATCTCGAGACCACTTTTAATTTGCTGTTACGGTTCACTCATACCTTTAAGTACAACAAATTTTACTTAAAATTCAATTTCAAAACATTTGAGCTTACTACAATATATAATAAATCTGAAAACATTCAAGAACTTCCCGTGTAATAGAACGACAATTTGATTTACTTTGCTATATTACCCCGAACCTGGTTCGGAGAGTCTAAACCGGAATTCCAATAGTCTAGATTTCTCTCTTTGTTATTGCATTCTTGAACTTTGGTTGAACTCTGGGATTAAACATACCTGAGATAAAATACTGGTTGTGTTAACAAATAAAAAATAGTTCTAAAATTTCAACTTAATCCACTTGACAGCAACATTTTTCACTCTGTCTTACAAATGACTGGTTGACAGTTTAATGGTTTTACGGACATGATTCGGCTTGAACGTTTTAAAACTTATTTTTTAAAGGTCAAAAGAATTGTTTTGGTTAGTGGTTGAGAACTATAGTCTTAAACAGTAAGCCATTTAAAATGATCCTAAAAACCTAAACGTATTCTTTAGTACGTAAGTTGATTTACTCTTTTTGTCATGATGACTACTGATATGCAAATGTCTCATATTCAGGGTTGGACATGGACAAAAGTCTTGAATATTACATATTACGAAGTAATTTATGTTTAAATATTTGTGATTGTGTAAAATACACTGATGTAAAGTTTCATACCAGTTTAGTAAGTATTTAAAGATGTATTAAAAATAGTTCAGACAACACAAGCACGCATACCCTTTCTCTATAGACCTAATACAAAAGTGGAAAGTAGGCCTGATACTTCTTTAAAAACCGAAGTTGCATTATTAGTGAACCTAGGGATTAAATATCCTTATCACAATTGATATCTTACTACTGTAGTTTAATTCCAATTAAATATTATAATAAAGGCGAATTTCTCTGGCACAGATTAATAAAACACCGATTTGACGTTTATTTTAATTTTTTTATTCAAAACATTGTTTTGTATTTTAAATCGAGAATTTTGAACTAAGGTAAACATAAAAATAATATATGAATAACAAATTAACTCTTTAAATATGAATCATATTTCCGGATTATGCTCTAAATACACGGGCCCCTCCGATAAAAATTAGTTAAGAAATATTATGTTTTTAAATGCATAGAACCATCATTATCTCAGAGTAATACGTAGCCACCTTTTATCTCGACTACAAGATATACTGATTTTGCCAAACTTCTTTAAAACTATTCCTCGAGCATTATGGTAAAGTTTGCTGCCTTTGAAAACAACAATTTATCTTCAAGATGAGCAAAGTTCAAGATGTAACTTGAACCGGAAGTGTCACTCGATGTGGTTATAAGTAGTAAAGAGGAACGATAGTTAATAATAATTTCATGTACTTTTATCTGTTTCTATTAAACAAAAAGTTTGAATCACACTTGTTGAAACGTATTCGCCACCGGTCTGATTTACAGCTGTGCTTTAACAATTTTTGAACGACGTGGTAAATATAATGAATTTATCTCTTTTTACGACCTCAGTTATAAAAATGTACCTTACTATCTGTGTCGCAGTATCTTGTTTTATGTAATTGTGAAACCTTACAAATTATCTTTGAGGTATCTTACTAATATTTCATGTTGATTCAAGCAATGCGTAAAATTAAATCAATCGTCGATTATAGAACTATCTTTGCTGTTATACAAGTAATTTATAACATTATGCTGTGTTTCATGATCATTTCGATTATTATTTTTATTTAAATTAATCAAGAGATTACAAATATCATAACCCAAATATGTTATTATTTTATATAGCTTGGGCTTATACACCTTCAAATGAAATGAATATAAATTGAGTAGCCGAACATTACTTTTGATATTTAACTTCACTCTTATGCCTAAGTTGGTAATGTGCATTGAAATTAGGTGAAGACAATCGGTTTAGCTTAGTTGTTTTTTTACTAACATTTTACACATACTTTTTACTTTACGTTTTAATTTTACATAACGGTACTAGTACAGTATTTTTCAAAACAATCGACACATAAACTTAGTACGCTTTCTCGCATAATTTGAGAGTCAATATAAAACAAACATAACTAACTAGAACTAAACAGGTTAGGGCTTTTGAAGTATTATTTTTTTAACAAACATATTTTTCATCAACATAAAAGAATAAGTGCATTACGAGAATTGTACCTAAGTGCACAATGAGTAGGAGGTTGAATAACCTAAACTATTCATCATTAGAGGCTGAGTAACTTAATTGAGAACAACCAATTAACGTAATGATTAGATGTAAACAAACACCAACATTGGTAATTGCCTTCTCCATGACATGTCATTGTTCGTCGATGCTCCAATGAAACAAAGAATTTCCAGCTGCTGAGGTTGTTGAGTAAAATACAAAGAACTATTGATGACTGTGAAGCTATTGTTTTAGTGATCACAGGTATAGCGAAAATTCAAAAATATAGATTCACATGCGACTTTGTTAAAATCGTGAATGATTTTTTTTCCTAATGACTTCTTAATATTACATTTCATCTATGTATTGAAGCCTTGAAGCACGTTATATTACGTTTATAACTTCAGTTTCAAGTAATACAGTTTTGGTGTAGCTTCTGATGTTTAAGAAAATCTTATGTTATCTATCTCTTTTCATTGCAAACATTTTAGGAAATAAAACTAGGGGTACTATTGGTTGGCCTGGCCTTAAATTAGCTTTGAATAAAAACTAATGTTTTTGATGTACACTAAAATTAAAATATTTCTTTGATCACCATTTTAAATGTTTTATATATCTACACTCAAAACAAGGACTCACTGCAAAGCATGATATTTTGATACGATTGCAACTCATATTATCACCACTAGATTGTGAACAACATCTTTCAAGGCATTTCTGGAGAACTGTAAGGCTCGTGAAGTTCACTGTCCTTTAAAATAACAATTTATCTTTGAAGTGAGCAAAGTTCCAAACTAACCTAACCTGAAGTATAACTGTCACTTGAAAGGGTCATTAGTCAAAAAGAGGAAAGAACATTAAGTGTAATTTAACATTTTATAAGACAGTGTTAGTATTTTTAACCTAATGATTACCTTTTCCCAACAGCCGTGTCTTATAATTGGGACGTAATGAAATGTACGTGTATATTTAAGGAATTTGAGCTTTATTATAACTAGCTGATAACCCCGGCTTTGCCCGAGAGATTATTTTTTCTTCTCGTATTCTTGTTCTTCTTTAGAGCTGTATTCTGTTGGTAACCTTAGTAGCTATTCCTAATGGTAACCATAGGAACTAATCAAAGCGCTCCCAAAATCCTTGACATAGGTCCCTTAGGGACGATCCTGGGCTAAACCCTTAAAGATATCAAAACCAAACCACCATAGTACACATCATGAGATTTCAAGCTTTAATTTGACATCAAGATCAAGTGTATACGACTTGTACTTTTGGCTGTAGCCCGAAATATAACAACACACAACTCTCATTTTATATAAATATGCTAACAATATTGATTACTAAACTTGCGATGACAAATTAACATAAAAAGCAAAATATATCTTTGATTATTTGAATTATAACTTTTATAACAGGATGTATCCTAAAATATCTTCAACTAGTACTATACTAAACTAGCATTTACCGTTGACTGATATTAATAGGTTCGAATAATATTTAAATGCTATTGTTACCAATGTAGTCATGTACTTCAGGTAAGAAAATATATATTCATTTTTAATCACCATGCATATTGTCTTTGCTCCAGTATTGTCTTTGATTGGAATCAATTGATCCATTCTTCGTTCAGTCTCCTCATATTTCATAATGTTCACTTTTTTTTTAAATATGTATATTCATTATAAAAACATCACTCTCAGTTTATACGGTAAAATATATAATTCGTGGGTTATTATTTGCAATGACCTTTTAATCTTCAACCCCTAAAATTAAACAAGAATTCTACTTTCAATATTAAAACCATACAATATTTTTCCCACAGTAGACTCCTGACTGGCTTTTGCTAGTTCAGGTTCCAATACTGATCACAGTATGGAAGCTCTCACGTTGGAGGCAGTGTTCGCTGTATTCAGTGAACAACTTCAGTTCCCCACCAGTGGAGCCTAGGCTTTAAGGCAGAGTGGGCGGGGGTGCACTGGCGACCAATATAAGCACCAATACTACTACCACCAACTGGCGACCAATAGCTTGGCCGAACCTATTCCATCTACTATTCCTTTTTCCGTTTGCTTCTCTTGTCATAATCTACTAAAGGTTTAGGGCCAAAGAGGTATTACAAGGCCCCTTCCTTTCCTTTCCGGCAGCCGTACAAAAATACTAAATAATGAATCAAAATTGATATTGAAGGCCTCTGGACTATATATGAACAATGACAGGTTCTCTTACATTCGTCAAATCGAATGTAAATCAAGCTTACATGTTTCGTTGCTAAAACAACGTTATCAAAGCTTTCCAACGTCGTCAAACATCAAAATAAAAGATAGTCACGATATATAGACACACACGATTAAACAAAAACACGTAATAAAAAGTTTCATAAAAAATTATCAAAATGATCATAGTTTTTTCTTATTAAAACGACTTTTTTTACTATTGACGAAGGTAAGAGAACCTATTTCTAAGTAATGGCTGAAGTACCTTCACATTATTTTCCTGTAGGGTTTGGAAACATAGACTATCAATCCTGCTACAAAAAAAAAAATAAATAAAAAAAAATTGTATCACATTTTAAAACGACCAGTTATTTATTATTATTATTATTATTAGTGTTATGCAAGACTTACAACGAATCCCTAGTTGAGTCGTTTTATCGTCTCTTGTTATTTTTTTCTTAACAGAAAAAAGTACAATAGAAATGTTTCTCTTCAAAGATCTACTGTTGTAAATGTTCCACTGCAAAGAGAGAATCGTAACAGACCAACCAGCCATTAGGGTGGCAAAGCCTGTCCTTACAAAGGAATGCTGTTAATTAATGAACCCTGCTAATTGAATTTAGGTCATGTCTTTAATGAGCTGTACTTGGAATTTCGCTAAACTTTATTTCAGGTAAACCACATGTAACGTACCTAATACGCTAAAACAAAACTTAAATTTTTATTCATCCTCTCAACGGTTCCACCTTTTACAATTATTTTACAAGTACCAACTTATTCTCACGAAAACATTTCTGGAGCAAATACAACATTTTTGGTAACGTCAAAAAATAATTTGGGTTAAGTTAAGTAAAATTCCCCAAAGGTTAATTGTTTGTCTTAAAAACAAAAAAATTAAAGAGGTGGGACGGACTTTTTTACACACTGTATAGGCATCAACAAATTTTTATAAGCGTATAAGTGTTTTAATGTGATTTTTTATAATTTGTTATGAATGTTTGCTAATGAAAAATAACATTTAGTTATTAGTTCCTTATGTTTGATATATTGACCATGTAATCAGTTTTTTATTACAAGCGCTTTAATTTCGTAAAGGTTTTGTGGCAGTAAAAGAATTTGAATTTAAAATTGGGTATTGTGATCTGATAAAATAGCTGTTGGCTGTTCTTGCTTCTGTTTAAGTCAGCCGTTCCGACTTGATAATCTTGTATACCTCCATAAACTATATAAGCTTATTATGGATTCTAGAAACGGGAATTGGTCAGAAACCCTCCCTGATATCTAAATAACGTCCTTCCAAAGTTCCACGGTGGTCAAAAGGACGAATGCTCAAGCAGAAAGAACAAACAATAAATTCGATGAGAACAAATAGAGGGAAAAATATTGTACGTCGAAATATATTGGTAAACTAAATAAAAAAAACATGAATTAAACATAAATGTGGAAGAAATCTTCTTTCATTTTAATTACGAACTCATATCATCCATAGATGGTTTAAGCCACCAAATATTTACGCTTGTATAAAATGCACTTGAGTTGCAATCTATGATCGTCAGCTGTTAATTATTCATCAATCTATATTCAAAACTGCTTCGTCAGAAATAGGCAAAATTAATTGTGGATCGCCAAATCATATTCTTAATTCAATTATAATGTCACTATTACCGCTTTTATTTTCCTATTTTAATATATTGTGTGAAATATATGAAATCTTAAGTGTTTTAATTTTATCATAACTTATTATATAATTCGAGCATAAAAATCATGACCATTATGATAAACGAGTGCGAGAGTGTTGGATAATCAACGTTTAGAGCGATATAAACCATTCCTATATAAGCTTATGTAATTGGCTGCAGGAATGAGGTTTTTCGTACCTTTTAGTTTCCCATTAGATAATAATTTTTTCTTGTGTGTTTTTTTTGTCCACTAGATAGTGTCTCTCAAACCTACTTACATACATACATACATCCCATGTCGTCTCGATTGACCATCCTTCTGGCGTGAGACCTGTCATGACTTCTTAAAAAACTAGGCAGCACTTCTTCTTGAAGGTTGTCACACACTCGAGTAAGGGTCAGGTTAGGGTTAGGTTAGGCTAAGTCAAGTAATAGGGTAGCTGGTATAGGCACTGGTTCAAAAGATATTTCTTGAGTTCTACTTTAAATTTTTTCGGGTCATCTATTTGTATTAACTTGGGTGGTAGTTGAGAGAGGAGCTTAAGGCCAATGTATTCAGGTTTGCATTCAAATAATTTTAAGTTTTGACTGTGAGAGGGATCAAAATTTCGGTTTCTTGTGTTATGGGTATGCTGGTGAGCCTTTACAAGTTTTTGATCTTTAACATAGGAAATGACTTCAAACATGTAGATACATGGAATAGTAAGAATGCCAAGATTTTTAAAGTGAGGAAAACAAGGTTCTGTAGGTTCAAGTCTTAAAATACATCTAATGGCCTTCTTCTGAAGGGTAAAAATTCTATTCAAATTGGCTTTACTAGATAGGCCCCAAAGGTATCATGGAATTCCCAATTTAAGCTCTCTATCAGTCCATAATAAACAAGTTTTGATAATGAAAGGTTATTTAAGGATGACATTTTTTTTAACAAAAATGTTGGAAGAAATCTGTTTGGCCAGTTTGTCAACATGATCGTTCCACCTGAGGCCACCGACTAACCTCACTCCCAGATAGTCTACATAGGGAGTCTCTTCGATAGTTGTCTCGTAGAGAATTACAGAAGGAAAGACAGTGTTTGACCTAATTAATCTATTTTGCTTTTGATCTTTCATGAAGTGGAGGTACTGGGTTTTTTGTGGATTGATGTGAAGGTTTATATTAGGAAAGTATTGGGAAAGAGTATTGTTGATATTACAGAAGGCGTTTTGCTCTAGGCTATTTAAATCTTTATCAGAAGTAAAAATGAAAGTGTCATCTGCAAAAATAGTTAAAAGGTTGCCAGGAAGATGATCAGAAATGTCGTTTATGTAAATTAAAAAGAGAATAGGGCCTAGAATTGAGTCCTGCGGAACTCCTAAGGTGCTAGGTTTGGGATTTGAAAGAGAAGATTTTTTGGTATTGTCAAAATCTACCTAAAAGATGAAAGTCATCGAATTTCTTAAAATGATATTTGTATCAATATATTTGCTAAATCCTTGTTTATAGCTTCTTTAATACTAAAAATAAGTACAAGCAGGCTTTTACCTCAATTTTTTTTACTAAAAAAGTATCAAAACCCGTATTCTTGAGGGAGACACAGTCAATGAAACAGTTCCATTAGAGCTGATTAATTAACAGGTATCTTTTGAGGGCGAAAGGCTTTCCTCCCTAATGGAAGTTTGGCCTAGTGTGATTTTTCTTTGTAGTATTACCATAAGCCGCATAATTATCTTAGCACCCGAGGGTAGGAGAACTGTGCCCAAATATAAGGCTTGGTTATATCAGACTGAAAAGCTATGATGTGGACTAGCCAATAAATAATTGGCTATTCAATAAAGCTAAACCCGGTGTTCCTCCCAAATATTGACCACATTTTAAATACTTTATTTTCTACATATATAATACAATAATGAGGCGTTAGTTCAGAAGATCATAGCAGAAAATAATTACTAAAATTGTTGGTGATTTTTTTCTCATTTCATTAGAATATCTATATAATATTATTCCCTTTTCCTCCTTTCTAATTCCAATAATAGTGGACCTAGACCGGTTCTCTTTTTTTATCCAGTTTTACCCGGTTTTTTTTGTTTTAACCGTTTTTTTCCATGTTTTAGCTAAAAGGAAGTTGTAAGTTATAATTTTTGGAAAGCGCATATTCTAAAATGATTATCTGACAACTGCTTTATATGTGCACCTCGGTATGTGCACGTAAATAACAAAATGCAAGTTTTTCAAAAAAATCAATTTGGGATCTAATCACTAGGCTCTACTGAAGCTAGAATTATTTCACTTCGTTGTGTAGTTGATTTCTTGAGGGCGCAGAAACTTTAAATACAATCGCAAAAGCAAAAATTAAATTGACTAGGCCTCTTGATTCCTATTCAAGCTAGACATTTAAATCGCATTGCAATTAAAATTATAGCTTATACCGTACAGTCCAACGTTTTGTATATTTAACAAACACTAAGTTAATATTTAGCTTGATAATTTAGCTACGCTTAGAACAGAAAGTGGAGGAAGCAGAGTTTGAAACTTGATGAATAAACAAAGTCCGAGGCGGAGTCAACCGAGTTTTGGGATAAGGACAGTTTGTTAAGATTTTCATAATTGAATAGGTAATGCGGAGAGCTTAACTAGATGATTTTGGAGACAACAGCATATACTGGATATTATGTTAAGTTAAAATCTAAAATTAGTGATTGCAAATGGTTTGTTTCTAAAGAACAGCTCCCCTAATTTCCTACACTGTTAGCTATCTGACTTTTCACATCTGGGCTTGTGGGTAATCCTCCGCTGTTATTGCTAATTTTACGATTTTTGAGTAATTTTATGTCTTTAATTTTTTTTCAGTATTTAATGGTTTGACGGGTTTTAAGGTTTTAAGTGTTTTGTTCATATTAAAAAATACAGATTTTACTCTATTTTATGCATTTTTTGCCCAGACTCGCCTACCTGTGCGCTTTTAATTTAGTTATTCTGAGTTCTTTCCGACATGAGGTCTGGATCAGATTCCAGATCCTCAAAAGTCGTGAAACTTGTTTTTAACGATTAATTGTCAATGTCTGCAAAAAACCAAAATTAAAACTTTAGATCAACAATGAGTATACCCGGAATCGTGAAAACAGCAATTGAGCTAAAGGCAGATTTAACCCAGTTCAAGTTTATCGCCAAATCTGTTGTGGCTGAGCGCTTTTAAGGGTTGGAAGCTCATCAAGTTTTGGCCCAAACAGTATTTAACTAGTTACACAATTTGCTTAAGCGCTTTATAAAGAGATTCCAAGTTTAAATTGACGAAGTTGGTATGTGGTGACAAACTGTAAGAGCATTTTAGTGATAGACTTGGAAACTCGGGGGGGAATAAATTTAAATTAGAAGTGGAATTTAAATTTGAGTTTCATAATCTTGCAGTTAAATATATAGGATTAGAGGAAATATATTAATAACAAGAAAGGGATCTTTTCCATTATACGTATACCACTATTCCAAATTTACCCTTCAAGCTTGATATTTTACAGAGCACCACAAACTAGTTAAAATAATTGTTATTAATCGTTTTAAAGTGGAAATTCCTCGAAAGAATATTTTACCTGCGGTTTCATTATCTTATCTACCGTTATCTCTGTCTAGGCACGAGAAGCCAGCGTCTGCCCGTCTAGAGGTCCCACTTCCAGTTTCTTAAGTTAGGTTAGGTAAGGTCACGTTAGGTTAGGTTAGGTTAGGTTAGGTTACATTACCTAACCTAACCTAACCTATCCTAACCAAACTTACCACCTGTGTAGGTACCTTGTACCTATTGATGCCTCCGTCTGGCTGCGGCGGCGTTGGAGTTGTCAAGTGCCCGGTGCAACCGGGACACTATATTTATGATTTGATGATAGATGGTTGATGGTAGAATTTATGGAATCCGGTCGTTAGTGGTGGTTGACATGTTACCAAAATCAAGCTTTAAAAAAAACCTGAAACAGTGGTATACGTATAACGAAAAAGATCACAAGAAAGAAAAAAGAAAGAGTGACTAGAAAAATTAATTATATTTGGAGGAGTAATTTAATTAGAGTTCTTGTAGGCTAACTTAAAAATATACTATTTACATGACTTCTGAGATAAAATGTATTGTTAGAAAACATTTTAAGAGATAAGTTTCTAATAGAACCTGGCTTTCTAAATAGAATGAATCTCTCCACACATAGAATTCTGATTTCAGATGATATGGTCCACATTTTCTAACAATGGGTCAGCATTTTGATGGTTTAATGGGTAGAAACCATTTACGTAATGATCTGATGCAAACAAACGCCAACATAAGTAAATTACCTACTCCATGACATGTCATTGTTGTGTTGCTGTTCTAATGTAACAAAGCTGTTCTAGCTACAGGGTTCGCTGTGTACGAAACAATGATCATACCCGCTATTGTTCCACCATGCACAGTTTGGAACAGTAGAGATTTATCCCCATTACTCTGATTTTTTTAACGCTACTATCTTTACTATTCCAAAACAATTAAGACCAGTTCCCGTAATCAATTTAATTTATAATGTTTGTTTTATGTTTGTGGCAAAGTTTTCTTTTTCACCTAGCGGTAAAAACAACACAATAATTTCTAGACAACAAACAAAAATAACAAAAAAAAAGAATAGCAACAATTTGTTGGAGACAACAGATAAAAGGTTTGCAATACGTTTATCCGACATGTGTAGTGAACTGATTAACGTTTAGTATATATTATGTATTATAAACACTACTCGGAAGTAAACCATGGAAAAACATTCTTCATTCTGTTTTCATGGGATAAAAGCCTTAAAAAAAGGTTTAAAAAGACCTTAAGGGCCACGTCACATTGGACGAGTAGGAGGACGAGTTAGACTAGACTGTCAACTAACTCGACCAATGTAAACCGACTTTTTTCAAATTGGCGAGTAGAGTTGACAAATCTAAACTATAAGAATCAGCTGATTACCAATCAACTCCACTAATGTGACGCGGCCCTTAAAAATCTTAAAAAGTGCCTACTCAGTGCAGTCTTCTTTCAAAGTTCGTAGAGTAAATAAATTAAAATACAATATCAAACAAGTTAACTTTTTTAGAAAACCAATTTGATGGACAAATAAAGTCTGGGTTCAATTAAGCTATGTATATTTAGTCTTGATATCGTAAGTGATCAATCTTAAGTGATCAATTTAAAACATTTTAAAATTATACTATCGCCCAATCGATTTCTCGTGAATGGTGAAAACCAAATTGCTTCAGAATGTAGAGAAGAATTACTTCATCGTTATTGGACCTAATTTAAATTTAATTGGATGATTGGACTGATAAATGGCAACTCATTTGTTTGAAACAGTTTTACAATGAATTGCAATGTTAACTCTATAGGTAAATTTTGTTGTTTGGTGTATTTCTTTATAATTCTTTAAAAATGAATTATTACAGTGGGAGTGTATTTGTATACAGATGTGCCGAAATATTCATAAAATACATCAATGTTAAAAATAAAAAATAACGTTTTCAAATTAAAGCTTTTCAAAATTATATTTTCGTTTGTTTATTTTTTAGCGAATTCGCCCCACAGGTCATTAGTGAATTACACTTATTGGGTAAAAACATTGAAAAAATGCTGTTTTTCCTTTGACTCATTAATTATTAAAACTGGATGCGGTTCTAGTATTCACGCTGTGGACAAATAAGATAAATTATAAATTTTCGAAGATTTTTCTCGATCGATCGAGAATTACCCAGAATTACCCAGGATTGCCCAGGTTTTTCTTCCGAATTATTTTTGTCATTTTAAAACGATTGTTTTGAGAATAAGAGGTATTCTACAGGCTTTCATTTGAAGTAAATTTTACTTAGCTCTGACAAATGTGATGAGAATATCAAATAGGCAAACAACACAACACAACCACAAACTTTAACATTTCCTTGTTTAATGATATTTGGCCGTCGATTACTATATTCAACCACTTATAATCTTGTTTTTATAATATTATATTATGTGGTTGGTTTGATTGTGTATTATGTAGGCTAAAATCTGCTAATTTCAACTGATGCTAGTATTTAACACATTCTTAAGTTGTTTCTAATTACCGAAATTCAATGAAGTGGATCAGCAAAGGTTCTCTAGTGCAGTATACGTAAATCTGAATTACTTTGAAATCCTCCTTGCAAAAACAAATTGTCCCTTTTTATATGATACGTAGAGGTTATAATCCTCCCTACAGAACACGTAAATGTAAAATTCACCTTTTTCGAAAAGGTTAAAGTCAAAAATCGTTAAAGGAGATGAATAATGGTTTGATTAGACTTTAGCCGGGAACGATTTGGTATTTCCGCTACATTAGGTTCCTCAGGCGACTCAGGGAGGAGAAGAGAGAATAACAGTCATTGGACTAGTTCGGGATCTTTTAGACTTCATTCGAGAAATTCAGTACAGCTGGACTTGTCAGCAAAATAATATTTAATACCAACCCTAGTGAAGTATATGCAAGGCAAGTAGCCGCTCAATCTAATTAAATAGGCAAACGTAATTTTTTAAGGCTTCAGATGGATTTTAAAGCAGTGCGTAATTTTTTAGATCAAAGACACATATTCAAAGTAAGGGATCTTAAAGGAAATATAAATAACGTTTGACCGTAACGTAACGTATGAAACCGCAAAACTATATTTTGATCATGATGATTAACAGGTAAGCTATTGGCAGAAAAACTGCTCTCGGCTTTTCTCGGGTAATAACAATTGCTGCATTTCATGGAAAACATGTGATACTTTACAAATCTGTATCCTAATACTTGATATAAAATAAATATTATAATTAATAAATAAACGTTTAGTTGGACCCTGGAGAAGTTTAAATATAAAATAAAAACAATACTTATTCACAGAACAAAGGTGTAGGTTAAATTTGGGCTCGCATCAAAAATCTAAATTTTCGCGTCAAATGATAAAATATTCTATTTTTAAATTATATATCTGATAAAAACGCCTTTTACATATTATACTGAACCATCATCATTTTCAATTTATTTAATTTGAAATCATTTTCATTTTAAAGTGTATAATTCCTCAGTGTAATTTTTTCTGTTTCTGTTGTATTATAATCAGAAACTTTAATATTCCCCTTTATTTAAAACCTAAATATTAATTTTAATCAACTAATTTATTCCCCCAACAGTTTATTTGTTGTAAGGGCACCAATCTGAAAAATAATATTTCTACGTTAACCTGTTTCTTATTCGGTTGAGGAAGTAAATTTCTACTCCTTCTTTGAGACTTATTGTTGGTAGTGCTTAACTATTTTTTTTTGTAATGTACAGTTGATCAAAATGTCAGTAGTTTAATGTTGATATTTATATTTACAGTTTATTTTATACGCATAATGATCTTGAGTCAAAGAAATAAAATAAGTTTTATAACTGATCAATGATGAATTATTTTAGTTTTTACTCAAGATCTCGTTAAATGATATTTTAGAGGATAAGTTTTGTTGCATGGCATTTTAGTAGAGTAAAAACAACAGTAATAACTCGACTAGTGTTTTACTTTAATGATGAGTGATAGCAAATTGTCTGTGGTTAACAAATAAAACTAGTTCATCTTTATCCACAAAACTCGGTTGTCTCCTCCTCGGACATTGTTTATTCATTTATTTTCAAACTTTGCTTCCTCCGCTACCTGCTCTGATAAAGGTAACCACATTACTTAGTCACAATATTAACTTTATCTTTGCGTAATATACAACAATCTAGAAAGTTCTTTGTTTGAAATTAATTGTTGGTGATGACGATTTTATATTTTGATATGGAGTTTTGCGGACATTTGCCATCACTGATTAGTAAAAAATGATTAGTAAATCTGACGATTAGTTTTCTGGTTAGTAAATCAAGAAAGATAGTCAGAGAGAATTTTACTCACGGTTATAATGAATGTTGTATATATATAATTTTAAATTTGAAAGTTATTATTTGATTTTGTCTTGGGAACAATTTGAAAACATAAAAAGCTTTTATTGGTTAAAAATTGAAATCATATTATATATTCCAATCATTTTCTTTCTTCGATAAGGAAGACTCTTCTTTCATAACTTTAACTATATCTGTTGGTTCAAGACGTCATATTGACTACTATATCAATGATAGATGTATTACTAATACAATATGTTGCTTTGGAGATACGTAATTTAATGTTCTTAATAATAGTACCTGGTGGGCCGAGCTTAGCTCGGTTTTGTTCCATACAGTATTTAAAAGTTCATCCAATTACTATAAAACAATCCGATAATATGAATTTATAAATCCTCTTTTCATTTTTCTACAATCTTTATCCCTAACGCTATGTTTTGCTAGATGGCTGTAGTTTGTAATTAGCTAGTATGATTACTTTCTTTGTTTAAAATTATCTTACTAATTTCGTTGCTATCGTGGCAAATCATAAGATCAAAGCAAAAATTTTACAACTTTATAGTTAATTTGATTACGTTATTAGATTTACTCTGGCCAAGTAATCTGCACAGAATACGTTTTTATGTCATAAATTACAGTACTTATTTCCAGACTTTGATGGAAATCCTCAGAGCCGTTTTTGAGATAATTGTGAAAGCAAGCAAGCACGCACGCAAGATAAAGTTGCTCATATAAGAGTATAGGATATGAATAGATTTAAAGGTGCTTGCAGGCAGACATGAACATACTCAAGCAAAGTTAACTGATATTTGTTGGACCGACAACACAAGTCAAGTTCAAATCTATAAACTTAAAATACTTTTGTAAAAGTGACTAAATAATTAAACCACCCTATCTTCCTACGGAACATAAACCCAGATGTTGGCTCACAGGCGTCGCTTCCAGTGTTTAAGTTTCACCAAAGACGCTTAAAAACTTTTTTCCTCCTCTGGCCACGACACGTAATTAAAGTTAAAATTTATCTTAGTGTTTAAACACAAGATGCTATGGGCTGCTTGTAACTTAATTAATATTAATTTTTTCCGATTTGGAATATGATAAGACCTACTTATTTAATTAAATGATTATATGTTAATTGACTGTTTAAGCCATGCTTTAAGGGTTTGCCATATACATACTTGTTTCACAACCATTACCTTATCAAACCCTTCAATGGTTTTATCTTATTTTCAAATTAGTTTTTAAAGAACTGTGATCGCGTTTGGTTATTTGATTGTTATTCCCAAATGATAAAACGCACTCACGAATATTCAAACCTCTAATATGAGTAGGACAGTTCCAATTTTGAATAGAGTAAATAAAAAAAAATAGATTTGATGGGGAGGTTAGATTTATGAGGAGGATTTTATGTGCTTGCAAGCAACAAAAAATTTAATCTAGGAAAGTTTAATACTAGGGTTCAAACAAAGTTCAAGAATGCATTTGAAAAGAGAGAATAAGCGAGAATATTGGAATTCCGATTGAGACTCTTCCATCCACGTCGTCCGGGGTAATGTAGCAAAGTAAATCATCATTCTGTATCAAACTATTCTAGTTCTGTAGTAAACTGAGATTTCTGAACTACGTTTAGAATACTAAATTATTTATATTTTGAAAAAAAACAAATTTAAATCGAAATGCGTACACTTAAAATGTATTTGTTATATCTTTTTACTTAAAAAAAATATAAGGTTTCCTTAGAACTATATTAAATCGTTAGTTTCAAGCTTTATGCGCATTTTCACAATATACATATGTTCTAAGACATTAGTTATTTCCTAATAAAATTTAACCTTGAAGTTCGTAGAATTTCAATTCCCCAGGAGTGCATTTTAAAGGAATTAAGTAAATTTTATTAAAAACTAAGTTATTACACTCTTAAAATATTTAGTTTGGGACGAAACAAATATTTTTATTAATTTCATTGAATTTGTGACCGAGAAATTGAAAATTAACAATAATTAATATTCACATATATTGTCACGGAGCTTTGGAAATGGCATAACAGAAAAGTAATTAGGAGAGGTGATTAATTAACAAATTAACTCTCAGTGTCCCTGAGCCTTTATGACGGTGATGGATTATTGGTTTTAAATAAGGATGTTTATCGGATTTATATTAATAAGAACCTATTATGATCCTTTTTACGATAAGTATTTCCCGTATATATCAGGGGGGAAAACATTACGCAGGGTGAAGTTTTTTTTCAAAATAATATATGAGTAATACATCCTACGGTGTTTTATGTAACCTACGAATCAACGCATGAAATGATAAAAGAAAATGCATCGATGATAAATGACTCAATATCGATAAAGGGTATCAAATATATGATACTTTGACAAAACACAATCACGTTATGTATAGCTAATATGTATTTTTTTCAGTTGAATCGTTGAATCACAGAAAAACTTCTAAAATATGAAGTTTTGCGTTGTTATTTTGTAATAATAATATTTTTCCAGATCAGTGTGAAACTATGTATTTTCAAAGGTTACACGCTAACTAAAAAATTACTATGAGTTGATTAAGTAATACATCAAATAAATGTGGACGGAAGAACGTTGTACTAGTCATTCTTGGTACTTACTTAATTGGTACAGGGTGTTTTTTTTTTTAAACGCAACCCATTTTTTAAGATTGAATAATGCACATTTAAGTTTGAAATGAGTATTGTTTTGTTAATCTTTACATTTAATACAACCTGTTATTTAAGTTTGATCACATTTAGTTTACATTGTGTTGAAACAATCCGCCATTGGCATTTGTACAAAGTAGTGCTTTCTCCATCAAATTCCTGAACACGTGTTGCAAGGTACGTCTTTGAATTTCTTGCATTGAATTTGTCGTTTGTTTTGAGGTGCTGAATATCCTGTGAATAGTTTTCGTAGCCTTTACTTTTTATGTATCCCCAAAGAAAATTATATTGTGGGTCAAATCCGGGATCTTGTGGGAGGGGGGGGGGGATAATCCTTCACTGCTAAAAAAAATTTTGGGTTGTGTTTAAAAAAAAACACCCTGTACTTTGTGAGTCGTCCAGTTGGTCGCAGGAGTTGTTGGACTCGTCAAACTGTTCCCATGAGGGACACAGGTTAAGTTGAGTATGGGTATGGTAGGTTGGTTGGGGGTTGGCTCGGGCTAAGCTGATGAGCTATGTGGTCAGGGTTGAACCGATTTCTTAGTAAAAAAAAAATGTAATTATTATATCTTACCTTGGATTAGGAACTTCAATTCTGTTTGTTATATTGGTATTGTGTAGAGTGAATTAGCTAGTTTAATTTTAAAACAAACAGTTATTTTTTCATTCTACTAAGGGGTGGCACTAGAGGATTACATACTCGTGGTTATGTAAGTATATTAATAATTTGTATTTAAAAATTAACCAATATAAAGTCAGTTGAATTGTATAATTTAATTAATCTTTGAGTTTAGCTATATTGTGAACGTAAAACAATTGTTTTCTCATATGCGTTTTATAATATTTGTCCTAAGTAAAATCATGTTGTAACATATTCTCATCAATTTTTTTAGATTCAAATATTGTTTGTAAAGCTATAATTTCCGTTTATTTTATGTACACTTATTTGTACCAGTTATTATATCAGTCTGATTGTTGTTTACAGACGAGTTCCTGTAATATTTGGATAAGCTCAGTTCCGATACCCCAGAATTCAAGTATGATCCTTCTAATTTATGAATAGTTGAGATAACTAATGTAAATTGAAAAGGGTCGAAATCAAACCATTGAACCAGTTTTGATTTATTTAATTGGAAAATGGACAATATATAATACCTCTGTAAAATGTTGGCCTTCCAACTTATTTCACCGACCACATTCAATAAAACTGCTCAAAATAAAGCTGTATATAAATTTTAATTTTTGTACGCCTAATTGACTATTGATGGGTGATGGGTGTATAGGGTATTTGGTTGCTTGCAGAATTCATAATCTTCATGAAGAGTTAAAAAAGTTTGGCCTAATAAAAATTATTTGAATGCACCCTTAAACTTAAACAAATTAGTTCCATTTCTTAAGCTAAAAGGAAGTTTTTTTTAAATATTTTTGACCTTTATAAGAGGTTTTTTTCTCAAAAACCGTTAGTCTATGTTGTCCTGAAAAAAAAAGGTTCTTAAACCTAGCGTTATGTGAATAGTTTCTATTTCAATTATCTAGGCTATTTGACTTTATTGAGATTTCTATAATGAATAAGCTAGTTACTGTTGACATTACAAATTCTTAAAATATTCTCTGCAAGAAGTTAGAGGATATAGCTTAAATATACACCGGATGGTTTTTTTGCCAGACAAGAATTCTCTTCAGGTTTGACTCGCAAGCCCCCCATAGGATCACTGAGTAGATGTAGGACTCAAATAAGCAGCGGTAAACATATTTTATGAGTTGAAGGTTTTGAATATTTCGTAAGTTGCGCAGGATGAACATGTCTTTTGCTAACTTACCTTCAATTTTGGCCAACTGCTTTAAGAATGTTGTCCAGTTCTTTAAGAATGTTGCTCTACTGGAGCAGATTTTGGAGGAATACTAAAAATAGTCTGTCAGATTACATTCCAACACCAGTTGAAAGATGTTTATAATAGCTATCTTTAAAAATAAACCTTATAGGCCAGTCATTCTACAAAAAATAACATAGGGAACCTTAAAAAAATTGCAAGAAGACGTTTTTTGATGATTTTCTACTTATAAAAGTGTGTATTTCAACATATCCTAAGTTTACCAAAATCGGACCACAAGAAACTCTATAAAATCACGTTTACAGACGGTTTTTACCACCATACAAAAATTATTTGTAAATGTCTCTCAACTGAATTCTTTATCAATGTTTTTTTTAAGATATTGACTTTCGACTGCTGCCAATTAGTGTTGGGTGGTTGGTTCTTAATTTTGATAGGGTGCTCATTTTTGGCTGCCATCTTGGATCCACCATATTGGATATAAATAAATTTTTTCAAATGTAAAGATGGTGTTGTGTCACATCATTATAGACTAGATTTTTACTCTAAACTCAATGCTGGAATCCGTTTAAAAAAATTTGGATTCGTTAAAAAGATATGCTTAAATCAATATTTAGCCCTATACATTTTTCATGGACATGCCATACTTAAAATATTATTTTGGATTATTTATCTTATATCTCCGGTTCTAAATAAATATTCTGCATGTTTTTGTCTTTAACTACTCAGTGATTTAACGGCTTGTGTGTGAGCTATTTACCATTGAAATCGGATACCACTCCGGCCACGTTTAGAGATCCCAGTTCAGAGACACAGTACAGCATTCTATCAGCATCACCTATCATACAACAGCATTAGGTTCTTCAATGCACTGCCTGCTTGCCTGAAAATTGAAATGTCTTTTGTTTTATTTAAACGGAAACTTAGACAATTTCTTTCCGAAAAGACCTTTTACAGTGTCCAGGACTATCTGAGCCAGTAAAGAATTTTATTTTATTCATAATGTAAATAAGGTGAGAGAATATGTTTTTAGTTTTTAGGAAATATCTGTATTTCTGACGCTTGCCAATGCATGTAAATATGTTTTTACGGCAATAAAGAATATTCTGATTCTGATTCTGATTCTGATATTTGTTGGACGAGCTATAAGGCTAAAGGCAACTTGAAAATTAATTTTTTCAAAATTTATTTTTCGTTAAAGATTTATAGCGCAGGTTCTAAATGGGTGACAAAGTTCGTTCTGGTCTCAAATTACTCAGGAAACTATAGGATTTCATATAAGATATCGCTCATTAAATTCGGACTTAAGTAAGTTGAGTTATAAGCCATCATTTACCATAAAATCTGTTTAATTTTGTAAACTGTATATATTTAATGACATATACATAGAAATCTAACAGAGACTCAAAACAGTTTAAGGTCTTAATTAACTTAATCAATGATTGGCTTTCATTTAATCTCTTAATCATTTAAATCAGTTGAGATTGAGGTGAGGTATGGACCTCCAACCATTATGAAATTAAATTTTTCAAAATTTCATAATGATTTCAAAACTTGTATCCCCAGCCCCAACTATGGCCTGCAGGTCGAAATGGTTTTAAAACTATCGGTGAACTATCAGCTTTCAATTGAGCTATTGGTAATTAAAATCGGACTAATATAGGATAAAATATAAATATTTAACTAAAAACCAATTTTGAAAAAATAATTTGTTGTAATGCTTTTAGCCTTATAGCTCGTTCAAAACTAATCCGATTTTAATGATCAATAACTCAAATACAAGTTGTTAAATCACTGAGTGTTTTAAGACTAAAACATGCAGAATATCTTATTTAGAACCGGAGATATAAGATAAATAAACCAAAATAATACTTAAAGTACGGAATGTCCATAAGAAATGCGTGGGGCTGAATTTTTATTTGATCATATCTTTTTAACAAACCCAGATTTTTAAAAACGGATTTCAGAATTGAGCTTAGGGTAAAAATATAGCCTATAATGATGAGTCACAACACCATCTTTACATTTGAAAAAAAAAAATTTATATATAATATGACGGATCCAAGATGGCGGCCAAAAATAAGTACCATATAAAAATTAACAACCAACCACCCGACAATGATTGACAGAGATCCAAAGTCAATATCTTGAAAAAACATTGATGAAAAATGCAGTTGAGAGATATTTTCAAATAATTTTCGTACAGTGGGAAAAGCCGTCATTTTAAAAAGTGATTTAGGGGGTTTCCTGTGGTCCGATTTTGGTAAACTTTGGATATGTTAAAATAGACATTTTTCTCATAATTACTCAATCAAAAAGTGCTTTCTTGCAATTTTTTAAGGGCACAGGGTAAATTGACCGGACTATTAATTAAAATGGTATGGCAAGGATTACAGGGGATAAGTGCAGTATTTTTAGTAAACCTATTTTGAAGCCCCCCAAATCCAATTGGAATCTGACATGCTTGTAGGTCTTCTAGATTATTCTGTAAGTTCAAATGAGCTTTTCCATAATTTCTTTGGTAAAAGTCCACTACCCAACCTATAGAATGAAAATAGAACTATAAATAATTAGAATAATACAGTGTGTGTCTATAAAAGAACTCCGGTATTTTAAAAATCCATATATTAATAACAGTAGAAGATAGCATAGTTAATCTATACATAATTAATTTGCTAGGGGTTATTTTGTGAGTAGAACTCCTCCTAGAGTTTTTAACCGATTTTAATGTTTTCGTGTTATTTTAAAGAGCTCTCTCTGAAGTTGTGCTTCCCTTAAAATGAGTTCAATGTATGTTAAGGGCTTCGCACAAGTGGCCCTCAAAGTTACCATATAATTCTTATGGCAGATACTATTTGTTTACATATTGATCATATGCACAATTTCAGTCACATTTAATCAGCTGGTAAAAGGTTTGTTTTTATTTACCTGTCACAAATAAATGTTTAGTTCTGCAAACAAGTTCTAGCTAACTAATTAAATGGAAAAAAGATTAAAAATAAATTAAACTTGGTACTTAGAAAGAGAAACTTTCGTTTGCTGATTAATGAAGAACAGGACATAGATTCTTAGAAATTGGGGAAAGCGAATGTCTGCCGACGAACTACCATTCTCACTAGAAAATATGGACTTACTTTGTAATCATTGCAGAGGAAAACACTTTAAGGTGAAAAAACTGGTACGTTAAGTTTTTCTTTTCAAGATTTAATCTGTGTTGCCATAAAAGTGAAGTGAATTTAGAAGAATACACCCAATAAAAATGTACTAAACATCTCATTAACGGAGTCAATTACTGGGAAACAAAAAACAAATAAAAACTACCTAAACAACATCAGATCCTACAACTCCGCATTTGCGATGGTGAATTCTGAAGCAAATATAGATGAATCCATCGTAGGAGGTGTATATAACTTTCCAATTCACGTTATTTTTCATAATCGAATTGAGACTTTATTTTCTGCAGAAAACCATCAATTTAAGTACCCTCAGGTATATTTATATAACGTTATTACACTTCCAAATGGAGATAATGGCTGGCATGTAGGTTTGAAACATGCTCAAGGAACCTTTGTGGTACGCAACCACATGTTGCAGTATTCCTCTTTTCGACTTGCTGTTCGGGATTTTCTTTGTATTCTGCATAGGTCCGAAAAGCTTCTTTTACATTGGGTGATTAATATGTATGTGAGGATAGAAGGCACTCGACATGGCTTTAATTCGGAATCATCCAACTGCGTGTAGATATGTTTTTAAATGGACTTTGTCAAACAGCAAGCTAACCACTAAAATTGACGTATTTGAAGTAATTGAGTAATCCTCCCTTCTCCATTTATAGGATCACCACAAAATATGAATTAAAACTACCTGGACGTAATAGCTATTGTTCAACGGTTTGGGATACCTTTTTTTATTCGTAACAACGACATGTAATCTTAAGTGGTCTGAGATTTTGAACCTAGAGCTCGGCACATTTTCAACCTGAAATAGCAAGAGTTTTTCACAGCAAGTTAAAGGAGCTAATACCAGGAATAAAAAAAAAACACTTATTTGGAAATGCCAATTTATTGTGTGATGCTGATATACAAAATATAGTTTCAGAAACGTGGATTACGACATGCACATATTTTATTAACTTTGGATGAACAAGACTGAATCCAAGAAGCCGATGGTATCGAACATGTCCATGCACAACTTCCTAATTTTGAAGCACTATCATTAATAACTGCAAAAAATACATTAATTACTAAAATTGATCCTATCGGTACCTAAATATTGCTCGATTTCGAGCAACAGGCTACCTAGTTTATCTTAAATGAGTAGCTCGTTTTACTCGTAAAAATTGGGATTGTTTTCGTCAAGAGGTGGCAGCGCTGCGGAGCGATGACCTTGAAACAACGTAGCGCAGCTTGTCGGTGATGTCTGGATTGCCACGATGTGGCGACGCCGCAGCAAAAGGCTCAATGCGTTATTTGGCTAATAGAAACTAAATCTGTTGATACGGTACAAAGAAACTTTCGAAAATTCATGATGTTGACCATCTCAGGCAACGAGTAATCAAGTGTGGCAACCGTCCCCCCATCATGCAGGCTAAAACATAACATAGGAAGAGGAGGAATACCGTTACGATGTGTCCACTCTGGGGGCTCATATCGAACTTTATTAAATTGTTAAACAAACTTGAAAATGCAACCCTTCCAATCATATATTGCACAATTATATAAGTTTTTTACTTCATCAAACTATTTTGTCTCAAAACCCCGGAGTTCTTTTATAGACACCCTGAGTTACAATCAACTGAAACTATTAAATTGATCTGTAAAATTTTACTCTGCTTTTATTGACGTGCAAAAATATTTAACAGATCTACCTTACTGAAAATACTACTTGTTTGATTATTCATCTCGATGACACTACCAAACGAATTAAACTATGATTTAATCTCAATTTTAATACAACTAAAACGATTTTGCTCATATTTACATTCAATACTTACAATCAAGTCCGTTTGGGCACCTGGCTACTCATGACACATAAAAGTGGCGCTCTAAAAATATGAAATAATATTATATCTGTTATAAAAACTTCATAAATTTCATCGCCCTCCTAGTTGGAACAGTTGTATTAAACCAACAACGTTGTATACTTATTTTTAATTTGTCTGGTAAAAACAGATATAGACAATTTTCTTAACTACAAAGTGTGCAGAATCAAGAGCCAACGCTTCTAGCGAACTAAAAGTAATCAAAAGGTATATTATATTTATATATTTTTACCTTCAATTAACAGGAACCGATCTAGAAAATATAATTTCTATTTTTCATAACAGGAACACTACCTTTCCTTTGTTTGCTTTATTTTTATCTACTTAAAAAGTCACGTAGATAACGTTGGGTATTGGGATCCAACATAACAGAATTAATTGATAAGAGCCACGAATCAGTATAAGTCACGTAGCAACTAACGAGCCGCCGTCACGTATTGCAACGTGACCTTTTGAGCATCACGCAAAGCCACATACATTTAAGCCTGTTATTATTAACTGTTTTAAATATACCAATGTGTTTCGCATTATAATTCCTGTTATATTAAAGGAACCCCTGAAATTATATAGGTTATTTATTTTTATTTTACATTGGCTGGAAGGATTGCGACTCGGCTTTCGGTTTTCAATGGGAACATAAAATCCATAAAATGCTCATTTACTGCTCAGGATTCGGAAATTGTATAGTTAGGTGGATCCAATTTGTAGGTTATGACTAGCATAAAAGTTATAATTTTATAAAAATTTACATTTGATAATCATAGTTAAAAATTTAGTAGCCAAAAGAATCATGTAATTGACATTAAAACTTACAGTCAAAGCGTGTAATACTAGTTTTGTGTGAAAAAAACTGTTTTGAAAGATGATTAATTTTTTCATTTAGAAATAGAGCGCTTATGTTACAAATTTTGAAGGAAAACCACTTCCAATTAATTGCACCAAGACAATTACTGGAATACATGTCTATATTATCGTTGACACTGTATTAATTTAAATATAATGTATCTAATCTACGTTGAAGTATCTAATGCCATTAATTTAGCTTGCAAATTTATTTCAGGTAAAAATGTTAACTGCTTAACAGCTTAAGCTTTTACGTGTTCATTATTTGATTCTAGAATTGAATCAATCAATAAACAATAAGGTTAAATACCTTGTACCGTCGTCAATTTAGTGTTAATCTGAGTACATTTACACGAGTTTCGGTACTATAGTACCTTTTTCAAAATCTTCGTACAAGAATTTACACATCTTTAAGTCGACAATGTTTAAAAACTTTATACACAAAAAAACAACATTTGAAATATCAAGTTTACAACACACGCACAAAAACATTGCCGGCCCGCATCTGGATGCGCCTGGAACTCGTCACCGTGCCGGCCGGCAACGCTTTTGTGTGTGTGTGTGTGTGTGTGTGTGTGTGTGTGTGTGTGTGTGTGTGTGTTGTAAACTTAATATTTTAAATGTTTTATTTTTTGTGTAGAACGTTTTTAACATTGACGACCTAAAGATTTGTAAATTCATGTATGAAGATTTTGAAAATTTTACTACGTACCGAACCTCGGGTAAATCTACTCAGAGTATCAATGAATTGACTACAGTACAGGGTACGTAATTAATTAAGCTTTTATCCGAATCAAAATCAAATTCAAATTCTAGCTAAGAGGCTGGTGTTTAATTTCAGTATTCTTTTGAAAGAAAAACACAAACGAGTAACTATACCTTGTCATATCCGTTTTTAGCACACCCTACATAGTATCGCAACATGAGAGGGACTTTGCCTCCAATAGACATTGGGACGTTGTTTCCCATTGCAGTTGTCACCAAGTAAAGTAACAACAGGGTAGAGTTCGGAGCTTTTTATTTCAGATTTTGTTTTCAGCAGATGGTTTCAGCATTCAGCCTTGTGACAAAGAGAAACAATACGGTTAGTATCTGTCTATACGTATTTGTTTTTGTGTAAAACCTGTGTTAAGAAAAATTATTTTTGTTGGGTTTTGAAGGCAAGTTTAGTTTATAATTTATATTTCACGTAGTGCAACAAGAATACGAATGAGCATAATAATTCCACAAAACGTACGCCCGGGTTTTTAGAAACGCTGTTTTTCAATTCACCATAATTTATTAGAAAAAAGCAAACAGGTCTTGCACCCTCTGTTTGAGTTGGTAGCGGCTGTGTACTAAAAATTTAGTACTTTTAACGAATTTTTTTGGGAGCTTAATTAGCCATTTTCCTATTTATATTACTTAAGCCATTCAATTAATTATTCAATTAAGGTTGGTATTCAAGTAAGAATTACATTTTTTTTAAACGAGGAAACTGCGTCCTAACATATTTTGCAATAGAAGGATCATTTTGGTAGATGTTTTATTTTTAGTTTTTTATATCATCTGATATTTTTATTTTGCTTTTATTCGCTGTCCAACATTATTTAAGTGTGCCACAACCGGACTTGGAGGGATTCTCAAGGCCATCTCGGTCCACTCACTGATTCGAGATCTTTAAAAGGCATATTTACAAATTAGGAGCTTTTAAAAAACCATAAATCATCGATATTGCCCAATTAATTTTGTCAGAAACTTCTGATCTAAAGCAGCCCCTTCTATTTGTACTTAAATAATACGTTTTAGTTCTCTTAAACACAAATCATTACACATACAAATTAAATTGAGTACAAAGAATTATAGGTTTAAGTTAAAACCAGCCAAAATTCTAAAATTTAGACATTTATAATTTTTAAACTTCAATATCAAACGACAAATAGAACCTACCTATGTTTACCTTGAAATCGGATATGGTATTAAATCAAACTGGCATTAAAAACACATTATATATTGCTTGAAATGGCGACCTAACCTGTACGTATTTTAAGCCAAATATGAATGACAGATGAGTGAAGGATGATTGTGGCACGATCTTGTATTCTGGTTACTGACTACGGCCGACATGATCCATACACAGGACTATTAATTAATAGCCTTACAGCCAATGGCAACTAACGGACCTATATTTTAACGTGGGATCCGAACTGCAATTTAATTTTGTTTAGTTCACAATTTACAAAATGGTCTAATTATAAAACGGTCTTATGAACGTTATAGTCAATAGCGCGTACGTTAATTCCCACTAGGGAACACCGCGAACAAAAGCAATCGCTCTTAACTATCCATAATTCGTGACCTTCAGAAGCTAAATTACAGGGCTCGCCACAGGCACAGCCGTACCTAGATCCGTACATTACCCAAGATTAAGCTTCTTCAAGTAAAGAACTTAATATACAGGTTTTTTCATTCCATAATGTTTTATAAATCCAACCGACTAAATTTTGTTCTAATAACATCGTAGAATTAAAAAAATTTTAACGCAAGTTACACGCATCACAGTTCCACATTTGAACAAACAACGCTGTCAATCGTGGCAGAAGACACCTGTTTGTTAGCATTACAACTTCGGCTGGCCTAATTTAATTTCTTTCTTACTGCAGCTTTCTATAATACAGGTAATATGTTTTTTTAACTGACATTATTTTACATAGCCTAACCAGGAGGAATATGAAAACCTACATTAGTTAATTTAATCGTTCACTTATGGTGAGACAATTAAATATTTTAATATTATCTCTCAAGTTTAATCGTCCTGGTGGACCGAGCCTTGCTTGGTAATTCATAATTTGTGTTAATTATTAAATATAATATAAGTATTCTTTTCATTCTTCCGTCCGTTACAACACATAAGACTGGATAGATGAAAAAACATTTATGTATATGTTTATTCTCTATTATTTCGTTTCCAACGTGGCACCGTCTGGGCCCACTTTTAAATTTTAACGCTTTTAATGTGGTTTTATTTATAACTATATTTTTAATATTTAAATGCAATATAATGCAGTATAGATAACGTGTTTAGCCGTAAAATAAGTTATTTCCCGAATGTTGATGCAGACATTCATTGGAGTTATTTTTGATACACTTTTATAAACAAATAAACACCCCCAAACAAGCAAGTTCCAATTGTTCTTTTGAGGGAATAAATTTATTGCAGTGGACGACTGGTTTGCTTCTTTTCACTCTTGTATATAGGAGCAAGACACTTTTTTAATTTTTATTAATTAATTGAGCATATTGTCAATACAAATATACAATCAAACGTCTTAAATGGGAACATCAAATCCATAAAATGCTCATTTACTGATCAGGTTTCGGTTATATAAAAATATAGGCTGGGTGGATTCAGTTTGTAAGTCAGTTGTAGTAAAAAAGTTATGATTTTTATAAAAAATTTCATCAGCCAATGGCAACTAAGGGACCTATATTTTAACGTGGGATCGGAACTGCAATTTAATTTTGCCCGGCTTACTAGTTACGAACTGGTCTAATTATGAGAAAGTATTATGAACGTAATATTCAATGATGCGGACGTCAATTCGCACTAGGGAACACTGCGTCCACAAGCCATCGCTCATAACTATCCACAATTCGTGACCTCCAAGTAGCTGGATTAAAGGACACGCAACTGTCACAGTCTTACCTAGAGCCACTACCCAAGATTAAGCTTCTTTAGGTAAAGTAAAACGAAAATGAATACCTAATACATTATTTAATTTAACCGTTTCACGTATGGTGAGAAAAGTAACTATTTTAATATTATCTCTCGAGTTTAACCGTCTTCGTGGACCGAACCTTGCTTGGTAATTCATAATTTGTGTCAGTTTAAATATGTAGGTACCGGGATTATTTTCATTCTTCTGTCCGTTAAAAGACATATGACTGGATGGATTTTAAAAAGTCATTGATGTTTATGTTCGGTCTCTGTTATTTCGTTTCAACATGGTAACTCTTTGAGCCCAAGTTTAAATGTGTTTCCTTTTTAGTAACTATAGAATTTTAATATTGCAATGCAATATCATGCAGTAAAGATCACGTTTTTTATTCGAAAAATAAGTTATTTCCAGCGTTTGCATGTAGAAATTCGTTGGAGTTATTTTTTAGATACTTGTATAAACAAATTAACACTCCATAGAAGCAAGTATAACTTGCTTTTTTGAGGGAATACATTTATTTAGGCCCATAAGAAGGTATAAGCGGGTCTTGAGGATAAAAACCTAAATCAATTGTGTTTATATGGTACCTAAAAACAAACTATGCATATTGTTTATTGCGTTTGTCACTTCGTCAGTGTTCGGGAAAATGCTGAGACAATAGATTCAACAATCTTGCAAAAGTAAACTCTTTATTTGGGTATTGCTTTAAAAAGTAAATTATTTTTAAAGCATGTTCGTTTGTTAAATTAAAAAAAAACGTGAACTCAACCGTTTACTAAACAACTGTCATTTACTTAACAACTAGCACAATTTTTTGTATCACTTAAAATCTACTTGCATATTGATATAGATGTTTGACATAGTTTTGTTTAGCAGGTAAAGATGTGGATAATTCCTTTGCTCCTGGCGTTGTCAGTGGGACTTTTTCTGCTTTTACAAGAAGGTAAATAGCCTGTGGATATCCCAGCATTCCTATACTAGGAAGTGCCATTCATAATTTTGAAAAAGTATGTTAACATTACTACGTCGTTTGTCACTGTGTAATGAAGTATTACATTTTTATGAAGGTACACATATAGTATTTTGTTTTAAAAGATTATATTAATTTATTTACTTGTTTGACAATAGTTGTCATGGAAAACTGATTTTTTTGTGTAAGCGCTTAGTTAAATATCTTCTCCATTTTGCGATGCCCCGAACTGACTTGCCTGATTATAATGGTTTTAATTTTCCTTTCGTCTTCAGTTCTGCTTGGCTGCGATCTTCCCCACAACCAGGTTTCGGCGCTATTGCGCCATTCTCACTGTGTGTTAGTGTATCAGGTTAAATTAAAAATATTCCGTCGGTTAGACGAAGTCAAAAGTCCGTATATAAAAGTTATGCTTTCTCCATCAAATTCCCAAACACGTGTTAAGAGTTAGTTACCTATTTGAATTTCTTGCATTAAATTTGCTGTGTTTGTTTTGAGGTGTGAATTGTTTTCGAAGGATAATTACTGCTTCACATATTTGTGGCAAATTTCATTCAGATCGGACCATTTTACGCGACCATTTTATCGTGCTTGAAGACACACACATTAAAAACGCAACCCAAAGCTTTGTTTTATCGGTTAAGGAATATTTACCCCTAAGATCCCCGGATATGACCGCACTAAATTATTTAATTTGGGGATGCATACCAAGTAAGGCCTACGAAAACAATTCACAGGATATTCAGCACCTCAAAACAAAACATAACAAATTTAATGCAAGAAATTCAAAGAGGTACCTAGCAACACGTGTTTGGGAATTTGATGAAAAGAGCATAACTTTATACGAATGCCAATGACGGACTGTTTGAGCACATAATGTTAACTAAATGTGATCAAACTCAAATAATAGGTTGTATAGAATGTAAAGATCAATAAAACAATACTCATTTCATATTTATGTGCGCATTATTCAATCTTAAAATTAGGTTGCGTAAAAAAACTAAAAAAACACCCTGCATATTGTTAAGAGTGTCAATAGATGTTTAAACACTTACGGTTTATATTGGTCATTACATATTATAAATAACCAAATGTGTTTGGTTTCTTTTCAGTGTCTGCAAGTGATGATGATTATTGCTGTATGGCTAAAATTTCCCAATGCAAGCCTGATGAACGAAAAGTGAGTAGGCAGTAACAGTAACTATACATGACATCACATGATTGCATGCTTCCATAATACTTAACCTGCTTCTATACGAATCAGCTCTTTAAGCAATAAATAGCTCTAGAGCGAAAGAGCTCTAAATAGGCAGTAGGGCTCTAAATAGGTAGGGCCATAAATAGGTAGGGCCAAAACTACATATTTTAGACACTTGATCTTGGTGTCAAACTAAAGCTTGGAATCTCATGATGTGCACTATGGTGGTTCGGTTTGTATGAAAAAAATCCCTTGATATCTTTAAGGGTTTAGGCCCAGGATCGTCCTAAAAGGAACCATGTCAAGGGTTTTGGAAGTTTTTTCAATAGTTACTATGGCTACCATTTGAAATAGCTACTATATCAGCAGAAATCAGCAATAAGAAACAACAAAAAGAATATATTCTCCCGGGCAAAGCCGGGGTTATCAGCTAGTAGGATATTAAAATTATTGGTATCGACGCTTTAAAAATAGTTACATACATTGTTTATTCACGAAATAAATAAATAATAAGAATAAAACATACTTTTTAAGTATTCGGTTAATCATATCAAATTAAAAAGTATTGATTTTAACGGTGGAGACGGATTCAGGAGTTTAGCCCAACAGAGGATTAGGGCTGGCCCAGCCTACCTGGACCCACGTTTATAAATTTGCTTCTTTTAAAATTGTAATTTTTAGCAAAGTGTTTTTTTTAAACACATTAAACTTAACCAACAAAATTATTTGTTAGGAATAACGAGTCTCTTGGATGTCTTTAAGCCAATAGTTTTATCCGGAAATTTTGCATGAAAAAGTGAAAGTCATTTATTAATTAATTCATTCATTCCTTAACTTTATTATTTGATTGACCCCCTCACACAAAATTCACCTCATTTTAAAGCGCAAGTTTAAGAAAATAGACTGGTAACCTCTAATTTTATCTGTTTTTACAGTGCCCAGAAAATCCAGAAGATGACGACATTTAACACGTCTCCAAAGTTGAGCTTTCGACTTCATTCATATATACTTTGATGACTTGTGAAATAAAAGTCAATAAAACATGGTTTTACATACAAATGTAAAGTAAGGATTTATTTTTATATTTATCTAGTTAGATATTAATTTATCGGGATATTCCAGAGTATCAGGGTATTTTAGCAGGTTCCTTCAATTAGGGAGAAGCTATTTCAGCAAAGAGATCAAATCCCGTAACCACTTTTCATTTTCATTTGAGGTTCAATTATACGTTTAAGGATTACAACTCTTATTTGAAATTAAAATTCATAAAATTTGAGCTCTCTACAACTAAAAAGGAACTAGTATTATATTGAACATGAGAAGGACTAATAACTAAGAATTTATATTATGCAGAGCATTTTTAATTGTACAACTTAAAACTAACGTTACAGTATATGAATAATCATGGAATGAAAAACAAGGTAATAAAAACAATTATCATTTTTCAATCAGAATTAAAAGATTATATAGCTTGTATGCAAACACATTTGTTGTACGTTATATTCCAAAGTTATATTTTAACAAACTTGCTTCTTGGAGAACAAAAACTGTAAATTTATATTTCCTATCTTCAAACTGATGCTAATTGAAAATAAGCAGACTTTTTTATCAAATCATAAACAATTAATCCTTTTCAAAAGTTAAAAATAGCGTTTTAATTGGTATATTCAAAGCTGACAATTCAAAGGTGTTAGCCATAATATTGTTTAGGTTTCACTGAGCTCTGACACAAGTTGACTGATTGCCACACACGTTGAAGCGTGCGGTTGAAGTTACACAGGGCTTGTTGTATCAGTGTTGGTGGCACTGATAATGATCCTTGTACCTAGAGGTAAACCACAACAAAGTTAAGCTAAACACTAACCTCAAACGAGCTTCGAAACGAAGAGTTGTAATGGACCTTCCAGTCATTTTATGTAAAAGATCCTTCCCAGAAAATCTGTATAATTGAACTTTCCTAATATTTAAGAAAAATTAATGCAATTTTTTTAACTGATGTTTGGAAATATCATTTAGTTTTTCTTTCTTCAGTTTCATCATTCTAGAGCAGCTCTCGATATATCGGCACATCAGTATGTAAATTCACACAAATTTTACCATGAAATAATACTGATAAAAAAATAAACGAACAAAATACCAAACAACAAGAATTGCTAAAGAGCTAACATCGCAATTTGTTGTAAAGCTGTTTTAAATAAATGAGCTGATGTTTAACAAACTAATCATTAAGATAAATTGACATGAGGTCTAATAGCGAGTGATTTCTCTCTGTATTCTGTGGCAGTGTTGGTTTAATCATTTACTACATATCGATCAGACGATAATTTTAAAATGTTTAACATGTACTCCTAGTGAATGTCTAAAACTACATATTTAATTGAAGCCAGTCTTTCTTTGTTTCTACTAATTGGCTTTCATAAAAGTTAATTTGCAGTTTATAAATCATTTGAATAATTAAGATCAAAGTCATACATTTTTTGGCTCAAACTTATGATATAAAAGTTAAAATAATACTGGACCGTTTTCACGGTATTTTCATATTATTTTCTACATATTTTCACCCTAATAACTTATAAAGAAAATTTTAATCAGTGGAATTGACCTTCTTTATAAAAAATGTCGTTTATCCCATGCGAGCAGAATGAGGAAAATTGTTCTGAAGTTGACAAATTTTGATTATACTTAATATTAAATATGTAACCGCAATAATAAATAATATCACTACAAAGAAAGATAACACTGTGCCCATTACAAATAAAATGTATCAGGAAACTGACACATACTTTCTCCCTTAAAGCCATTTCAACCTGAAGACGTATACAATGAAATGAAACAAAGTGACAATTAATTATCTCACAAATACATACCAAATTTTATGAAAGTCGATTTTTAATTAAAGGAGACATGGGTTTTTAAATATTTGCCATAAGAATAACATTGGACAACGTACTACGTTTACTGCCAAAATAAAATACCAATTATCTTCGTAGACTGATAATTCAAAATACTGGATGATAAAAAATCCATTGGTTAAAATGAAGACTTGTTACCAAAGGCAGGCCTCGCCGTAACGCAGAGGGCACGATGGTGATAGGGGTAGCAGATACTCCCGTCTTTGCAGGACTTGCTCTCACAGGGATCCACACACTTCTGGTCCTGGCACTTGCGGTCCGCCAGACAGAAATCGTCCGTTGAACAATTTTCGGCTGTGAAAATATGTTGTGAATATTTATATAATTCACAATATACAATATATTGGCTGTGAATAAACTGTGTGTCCCAAACGTCCTGGACCGGTTGAATATCTTTTAAAGTAAGCCAGATATCAAAACAATATTATGCATACCTTTTAGTACTAAAAAACTACTTTTTGATGTATATATCATTTCTGCCCCTGCCCCAAAATTGGATTTTGGGGGGGGGGGGGGGTAGTCCCAAAATTTTAAATGTAAACCCCCATCGTGCGACTGCTTATTTTAAAGGGCTTGTTAAAATAAACACAATGCCGCAAACCGGAGGTCGATATCATGCTCCAGTCCAAAATGGCGGTCATTCAAATATTTAGAAATGCCATGCGTCAATTAAAATTGAGTATTTTCTGAGTTCGCCAATTCACATTTAAATCGAATAAGAACTACCAGAACACATATTAACTACTTAAAAGATACAAAAATAATAATTTCTTGTCATCATCAAGGCTCAACCCTCCAAAATGGTTTGGGGGGGGGGGTTTGTCCAACCAACTCCAATATCAACTCACATCGTATGACTACTCGTTTTAATATGCTGAATGAGTAAAAAAATAAGCCAAACCTTGTTTTGATAAAATTAAAAAAATAGTTATTTTTGTGGCGAATATTTGGTACTTCATGTATGGGGGTTTTCCTAAAAGATAACTCATAGACGACCCTCCGCAAGTATCGACCTTTGCCGCTGAGCCAAAGGTCGCATCAAGGCGGATATTTATTAGTAACCTTTTTTACTAAATTGAGTATTTTCTGTGTTCGGCAATTCACATTTAAATCGAATAAGAATCACCAGAACACATTTTAACTACTTATAAAAGATACAAAAATAATACTTTCTTGTCATCATCAATGCTCAACCCTCCAAAATGGTTTTGGGAAGTGGGGAAACCCTATAAAATTTATAAGTATTAGCTAACTTTTTTGAAATTTCATTAAAACAAGCTTTGGCTTATTTTTTACTCAGCAAATTAAAATGAGTGGTCATATGATGTGAGTTGATATTGGAGTTGGTTGAACAAACCCCCCTCCCCCAAACCATTTTGGAGGGTTGAACCTTGATGATGACAACAAGAAATTATTATTTTTGTATCTTTCAAGTAGTTAAAATGTGTTCTGGTGATTCTTATTCGATTTAAATGTGAATTGCCGAACACAGAAAATACTCAATTTTAATCGACAGACAGCATTTTTAAATTTTTGAATGGCCGCCATTTTGGACTGGAGCATGATATCGACCTCCGGTTTGCGGCATTGTGTTTCATTGTGCCCCCCAAAATCCAATTTTGGGGGCGGGGGCAGAAATGACATATACATAAAAAATAGTTTTTTTTAGTACTAAAAGATATGCGAAATATTGATTTGATATCTGGCTTACTATAAAAGATATTAAACCGGTCCGAGACTTTTGGGACACACAGTATATTATGTACATATCGTGACAAATTTCGGCAATTCCTCAAAGGAACGACGACTAAAAAGATTAGATCGAAGTCCTAAATTTTTCTGATACAGAAGGGGTAAGTATGGATACGATTAGTTTGAAATGCCAGAAAATTTGTCACTAGAAAACTCTGTTTACACTTAGTCAATGTTAGGTCATTTGGTTAAGCTATATGTAAGAAAATATAACATAATGCTATAAAAAACACACAAATTAATCATATTTTGTTGAAGTAATTGTGTATAGGTTGAAAAATACGTAATTCACTTACAGAAGAGAGATGTGCATTACAGATGCAGGTTGTGTGAGCAAGTGTTTTGGTTTCCTTAGCAATTGTGTCATTGGGTAAATATATGTGGTTACACCACAGGCAAAAGTGATAACATTATACATTCAATACGAGGTTCTAATACGAGACCAAAGTGGACCTAAGCGTGGATATGACGGGGTTAATACCAAGTAATATTTTATATATATATTGGAAAAAACTGTTTCTAAAGGATTATTATTATTTCTTACAGAAAAGAGCTCGGAAGCTTCAATCAAATACGGTCTTATTCAATCAATTGTTCCTTGCAATTGATATTTATACCATTTTTCTTTATATTTGTGCCAGTAAGCAGATTCTTATCAAAAATTAATCCTCTTAAGCCCCTGGTAAAAGAGGCCTTATAGATTTTAAATAAGATCACATTTTATTACAGAGACGCTGCATTAAAATTAAATGAGACAATGACACATTTTGACCATATATATATTAATCCCTATAATATAATAATGCACAGTTGAAACTCCTAGTTCTAAGTGACTGTAGCACAGGTATTCAAGATTTGTATTTACAATTGGAGTGAATAATGCTGCAGAATTTAAGTTTAACTAAGTTTTCTGAAATTTCTCAAAAATCCTCTGAATACTCTCAGAATTTCTTCAGCGTTTTTATTTTTTACGGCATACTTCTTAAAAGACCTTGAGGTTAAATAAAAATTGATTTGAAGAAAAATAAATCAGCTATTTGGTAGCTCAGTGATTATTTGCAAGCCGCAAGGGATTCTGCAACAATAATCTAGTAAAATTATTTCTTGATAAGTTTAGGCTACTCACGTTTGCGGCTGGGGGGTACGGAGCTTTGATATCTCCGTTCGTCTACGTCTGTCAGTACGTAGCCCTGCGGACAGTGGCAGTAGGGGATGTGTTCCCTAGCGGTACACTCAAAGTCAGGTCCGCCCACTCCTGGACAGACGTTCTGGCAGCGCTGTGCAGCCCCGCAGTCCGAGATGGAACGGCAATCCCCACCCCCAGACGGAGGCCAAGTGGCTGACATGAGAGTAGGATACCCTGAGACTTAGAACCGGAAACAAGATGGCGGCCGTTTCCCGCCAAAATGTGACGTCACCGGAAACAAGATGGCGGCGTCTTTTCCCGCCAAAACACATAACCTCACTTTCTCCCGCCAAAACACATAACCTCACTTTTTCCCGCCAAAACACATAACCTCACTCTTTTCCCGCTAAAATACATAACCTATACTCATAGAGTATAACCTCCTCACAGTACATAGAGTGTCATGCCAACCCCCTATAGGCGTAGAGTATAACCCCTATTACATATGTACTTACTATGTCATAGAGATAGTAATATGTCATATTATTCCCTATAGTGTACATAGAGTATTAAAAGTTGCCCGTCCCCCGCCCCCGTCCCCCGTCCCCGTCCCCCGCCCCCGATCCCTGTACCGGTGTTGCCAACAGCATAGAGTAAAAAGCATATACTATAACATACTATGTCACGCTACCCCTATTATATACATTTATATATGTATAACGGTATATTATAATGGTTTATGTCATACTATAATAATGGTGTATATTACGTCACACTAGATATATCAAGTGACCTGTATCCCTGAAGGTGGTGTTTTATGCCGCAGACTTATGCGTGGGAGTGTGTATGGAAGGTAAGAGTGAAATATTATTTTTTATTTATAAAAAATATATTGTGGTCAAAATAATTAAGTGTACAAGTTAAACTTGTATGAAAAATAAAGCTAGTTCCAGTCAAAAGGTTATTGAGACACTTGGTCCTTGGAGGAGGTATTATATCATTACATTTTATTCGAAGTAATATAAATTATGAATAAATCAAGAGAGAGAATAATTTAACTTTGTAAGCTAGAGCGAGTGAAGCAGATGATTGTGGATTGCGACCGCGGGCTGCGGTCCGCGGCCTGTGGCTGGTTATCGGCCGACAATCCGGTCTCCTTTCCGACAGCGATACCATATCTCTCTCACACTCTCTGTCTACCAGACAACGTCGCTCCAGTTGTGCTTTATTTAATGTAAGTATTTTCACTTACACAATATGATTGTAAGTAGATATAGGTTAGTCCCTTTTTATTTGGACATATAATACTCGTTTATCCTATATGGTTTCGGAATTACTTGTGTCTGGTTTCTTCTATGGTCTTGGATATTTTTGAGACCCTATATCTTTTAGAGCTCATCCAAAACCGAGGTGATGGTTTTGGTTTTTTATGGCGATAATTATTAATAGTAAATTATATCTGAGAATATATGATTTTTAGCCTACACAACCAGAGGCCAATTAGCTAATTAATTGAAGAAAAGAGTTACTGCTTGCACCACAGTATGAAGTGTTCACTTCTCAATGTTCTTTCATGTAGATAACCTTACAAACTATAAACTCTAGTCCAGGGTGGCCTGGCTCTTCTTCCAGATTTATTAGCATGAATATCCAAGTAATAAGAATAAACTTTTTAAATGTGATAGATATCCATAAACCTCGGGGTGGATTGAGTAGCCCTGAGTATCTATTTTCTTGACTTGTCTTTTCTTTCAAACTTAATTCACTAAATCGTTGAGAAAACTTCCTAGCATATTTGAGTAGGTTTTCAGTAGAATTATATTAGGGCTTGGGCGCTCATGCGTAGATCTTGATGCTGTCCTTGAGTGCGATCTCCATGAACATCGCGGTCTTGAAACTTGATTAATTCTTGGATACCTGCCCCCTCTTCAGGGATCTCTACCCTAGCTCTATGGCAAAGTTCCTGGGCCATCACTGTTTGCCGTTTTCCCTTGTCTCGTCTTACTGCATAGTACTCTGAATAATTAGTTAGCTTAACCATAGCCACAACCAAAGCCCGAGGCAAACATAGGTTGTCTTTGTTGTTGATTACAACAATACCTCGTCTTGCCTTACATTCCTCCTCAAAGGTGTTGAAGAGGCCGGGCAACAAAGCCTGGAATTTCTCTAATTCAGGGATACCAGCTTCACCCTCAGGGATTTCTACCCTCACTCTATGTATGAGTTCTTTGGCCATTATGGTTTAGCTGCCGTTTTTATTATCTTGTCTAGTAAACGATTTACAATTATTTCTACACATACAACAATTAATATTACATATAACACAACTATTACTACACATGCAACAATCAATATTACATATAACACAATTATTACTACACATATAACAATTATTATTACTTAATAAATAACACAATTATTAATAATTAAACAATATTAAGCCCCCCTCTGTACTTAGCCTATATCTGTATACAGTCATATTGAAACAAAACCTTTCACAGGTGGAGGAATACAGGGTCTTTGCTGAGTCAACACTACCCTACCCATGCGGCATTTCCAGGAAACTTCTCTGCAGACTGGAGTAAGGAGGCAGGGTGAGAAAGCTAGCACCTGAGGTGGGTAGTCATGATATTTAAAAAATTCTTTAGGGGATACTAGTAATGTCCCTGTAGGCTTTGGAAGGCCAGTATATTTAGACCATATGTTGAAAATTTTGAACGTCCAGTTTCCACACCACGGTAGGTCGTAACCAGGCCGTATGGACGCCGGCGCGTTTATTTTTGTTAACCCAGAGTAATCGCCAAGAGCCCTACCTCTGGGGTGAGGATAGAACCATTAGTTCTATCTCTCACGGTAATGTTGAAAATTTTGAACGTCCAGTTTCCACACCACGGTAGGTCGTAACCAGGCCGTATGGACGCCGGCGCGTTTTTTATTATAGTGAGTTCCCCAGTAGGCCTAGTCTCACTTTTTTAAACCACTGCCCCATCCAACGCAGTGGTTCGTGACAGCCATTCCATAACAATTTGCTGCCTCCGAAATATTTTTTTGTATTTTATATTTTTATATTTTTTTTGCCCTCTGTTGGTCCGTTCATTATGTATGAGGCACTCGGTCATTTACTG
The DNA here is from genome assembly GCA_035578135.1 of Flexamia atlantica. NCBI lineage: Eukaryota > Metazoa > Arthropoda > Insecta > Hemiptera > Cicadellidae > Flexamia > Flexamia atlantica. Next base: position 7,021,224 of record JAQJVK010000004.1, on the reverse strand, counting down.
GGGATAATTCCCTTTCATTTTGACCTGTAACCCCTCCATTTACTGAGACCAACAGAGGATTTTTTAAAATTTTATAATTTTTTTTGGTCTCTTACAAATACTAAGGTAATCCTAAAGATGGGTAGTAGGTACAAGGGGAAACATTTCACGTTTTCTAGGTGTTATCCAAACCCTTATTATGTTCACCCGTGGTCTTACAGGTTTTACGCTAGCCTGATGGTGAACATTGTACCTTAAAACATTCATACTTGGAGAATTGCTAGAGGGAAACATTTCACGTTTTCTAGGTGTTAACCAAACCTCTTTTACTTGCTCCATGGTCTTACAGGTTTTACGCTGGCCTGTTGAGCAAGTCGCAATCTCCCACATACACACACACCGGGCTGTTCAAAGGTGTAGCCTAGACCCTCCTCGGATCTAGGCGCCACAGTCTACTAGGCCCTTCATCACATTCACACCGGGCTGTTCAAAGGTGTAGCCTAGACCCTCCTCGGATCTAGGCGCCACAGTTTACTAAGCCCCACATTCACACATTCATTCCCCCATCTCGGATATACCAAAAATATATGTAAGAGACCTATAATATTTTCTCAGCATAGAATTGTGCCGATTTTAAGGCACAATTCTCGCTATTCAATTTATGTTGATTAACAATGCAGTCTACTGTAATATCATTATCATCTATATACAAACTTTCATCTATTTCCAAGACATTATAGTGAAACTGTCTTAAAAATTTTGCCTTTTCCAGGCCTTTGGTGTAAATAGCCTCAAATGGCTTACACAAATTTTTAATCAATTCTTTACTGTAATGAACATTACCATCCTCCCACCTAAGGTGGTGATAGTGGCGAGTCAACCAGCGGGCTGTTCGCTTCATTTTACTATTTAAAATATCATAGTCAAAAGGAGGTTTGAACACGAGTTGGGCTCTGTAAGATTTCCCAACAATAGCAAACTCTTTAACTATAAACATATTATTATTGTCTTTAAACCCCTGAAATTGAACTACGGCCTCCATCATCTGATTGATCCAAGTAAAACAAAACTTCTCTGTTTAATCTTTCCACTATGTGGGGAGGTAATAATTCAAAATAGTTTTTGAAAATATTGTTTATTATAATATTTTCAATATAATCCTTGACAAGGTCTTCTATATAAAACAATTCCAAGAGGTCCCGACTGATTAGATGCAAATTGAAAATAAACTGATCCCACTCGTCTTTATTCAAAGACAAAGTATGCTCCCCATCAGTTAAATAAGCATGTTTTCTGTTAAGAATGCATGCAACTTTGATCTTGTCTTCACTTTGGTTCTCCTTCTCAATTATACAATCTTTTTCATAGTGTAATGCCAATGATATATCGTTGAAACGGTCAAAGAATTGACAAAAAGTATCGTAAGACCACCAAACCCAACCTCTTCTCCCCTTGATCAAAATACCGAGACTGTTGTCTCTGTTTTTGAAAATACCCGTGATGATTGACTTTGTCCCCTCACAGTTGAGAAAATAGACTGACTTTAAAAAGATGCTAGTCTGAATATTTATAGGCTCCAAAGGCTTTGGAATAGGAACAGCTGTTACATCCGCTCCGGTCGAAGTCATGTCTGCTACTGATTGATCTCTTAAGTTAAAATACCCTCAGCTAGAGCCACCCCCTCCCCCTCTTCCTCCGATGAGAAATATTCGTCAGAGGAGGAGGAGGAGGAGGATGAATAAGACGATATGCGGCCTGTGGTTTGCCATTTTACTTTAATGTTTTGAGCCCCGGGAGGAATAGAAAATTTTCCCTCAACAGGAGCTAGGTAATTACTGTCCAAGTAATGTTTCTTTACCAAACCCCCGTTGGAAGTGTAAAATTCAATTTCAATCCACCCGTGACGAGACATGATGTTACCTCTCCCAGCGCTGATCCCAGACTAATCTCTAATCTCGCATACATATACTCCCCATCTCTTTAAGCAGACACTTTTCTAACATCCCCGGTGATGGGTGTGAAAGTGAAGTGAGTGTCGTGAATTAAAAGACAGTATCCCCAAGTATGTTCCGGGAAGGCGGTTTTAGTTTCAATCTCTAGGCGTATATCTACAGGTCCCGTTTTTATGCTATCGTCTTGCTTTGAACAATCAATAACATAAATCGGACACTTTGTTTTATATTCTAGTGCAGGGGATCCCGCACTCCCATAGTAAGAACTTTGAAAATTAGCAAACATGTCATAGAACAAGCAAGTATTCCCCCGTAAATTATCATAGGGGTAAAATGAAGAATTAAGAAATAGTTTTACATCCAATAGATCGCACGCATCAAACTCACTCATATTTTTAGTCAAATCGCCTTTTCTCCCAGTTTGGAATGCCAAGATGACATAGCGTGGCTTTTCAGTCTGATTACTTGTTCTCAAAGTCCAGCTGAAATTCTTTGTACTCGGCAAATTAGGGTACTCTATAAGCTCCCATTGCCTGAACGGTACATGGATAGCAGGGTCTTTTTCGATAAATTTATAAAGTCTTAGCTTTTGAGCATCATTTACTGTTATGTGCGGTATGCGCCAATATATTTTTTCAACAACTAGGTTAATTGTGCCGGCTACCGCTGTTGTTACGGCATTAATGTCTGTGGCTGAACGTAAAATAACCAATTCCTGCTTAATATTGACCAGTACTTTTCTGTAATCCTCTGCAAAACCCAGTAAATGTTTAAGCGGGATAGAGTAAATAAAATCTGTAACTGTTTCAGTCTTATCCGGTCCTAACCAACAAGAATTTTTCAAATAGTTTTTCTCCTCTTCCCGAATAGACAGTATATTCTTTAAAGTTGTAGTGATACCGACGTTTCTCACCCTATCGATCTCCTTCCCACATATTTCATATCTGATTTCATCAAAGAGAAACGCGATCGCATTGTTAATAAACGAAACATCTTGGGCGGTATCGTCAGCTTTTTTCCCACTAACTTTTCCATGTATAACAATATAGCTTTCAAACGGAGCCGTAATTATATCTTGTTGTAGGATCGGAATACGTAGTTCATCCGAATTACCATATGTTGTTGAAGCGTAAGGGTTGTGCGTATGATATTCCATACTAGTTATCAAATCATCGTACAGCGCCTTGCTGTCTATTGCTAACATGGCCATTTTGAAATACTTTGAAACCGAGAGAGCGGAGAAACTTAATATTTCTGTGAGTTAACACTTTGGCTTTCTGAACACCACTGAATCTACCCTCCAGGGATGTATCTCTATATACCAGTCCCATTACTGCGTCTGAGATGTAGTCTCACTGAGATTTTTTCTCCGCGAAAATTTACAAGTTCCCCGTCTTGGTCTTTTAAACTGACTGTCAGGTTGTTTATCCTCTGACTGATTACCGGCAAATAAATTACATTCCTAGGTGTCTCTATAATTTTATAGCCTGGAGGATCGGACGGGTAAAACTCGTGTATAACATGCCCCTCGATACCGTTTTGGTAAGATCCGCGTGTAATGTTACACTCTACACGTATTGAATTAACTTTGATTATCGCAACAGGCAGTTCCGAAATATGTGTTTTATTCGCCTCGTATACTTTATCTTTGAACCCCAACAGTTTTCCCAATGAATGATCTTTTTAAAATCAACCTTTTCCGAACAAAACAATTCGGACTTTAAAGTATTATTATTGGGTTTTAATGTAAATTTTATATTTTTCGGTAACTGGGATACCAGATATTTTTCAATGTCCTCGATTTCATAAGACCCTTCAGGAATAGTTATTTCCTGCTGGTCACCATAGTAAAACTTGTCATTTTTATTTTTCTCTATATTCGGTATAGAGTTATATGTTGAGAGTTCAATTAACCCCAGCTCCCAGTCACCATTGCTAACGTCAATCGGAAAAGGCAAGTCGTATGACAGTTCACTAGTTATTCCCGTTAGACAAAACATTATTGCACAGAAACTTTAAACACAAGTGCCCGCAAATAACTGAATCGAAACTCTGTTGTCTCTCATAATTATAGTAAATTTCACTTCCGTTAAAATACTTTAACAATTCATAGGGTGGTTTGAGATTGCCAAAGCTATCGTAATAGTAAACCTTTTCCTTTAACTTTTTATAACAGACCCAATGGGTCCCTGGACCACTTGATGTATCCAGGTTAACAATTGCAGTTTCGTATCCTTTAGGCTTTTTGGGCAATGAATCCCTCATGAAAACTCCTCTGAAATTTGGGATATTCAACAACTTTGCATACTTGATTAAATCAAAGTTTGTAAGCGGTTTTAACGGTATTGATAAGCTTTTTTTTTCTTCTTGCAACACTTTCTTTTCTTCCTTTTCTGTTCGCCGCCGGCACCTCGTTTTGGATATGGTCTGAGATATAAGCCTTTGCCTTTTTTTGGACGCCTTACTTGGCGTTTTCTCTTACGGCCACCACCAAATTTCGTCTTTGCCTTCATAGCTGTTGTCACCGCCCAAGCTGCGGCTCGTTCTCCTATTGATGAGTCTGAGGCTTTAAACCTTTGCCAAGCACGTTCAGCTAGCTCTTTGTCAGCTTGTCTCCTTCTCTCTGAATCCTTATACCGTGAGTAGGCAATGTCGTGTACCTTACAGGCTTGGTCCAATTTATTGATTCCCGGGTCTCCTCTGGCTAATCTCTGCTTTAATCTAGTTCCTGGTCCACAATACTGATAACCACCGGGTAAATGAAGTTCCACAGGTAATAGGTCAATCGCCTTGTTCAGGACCGACGAAACTATACCTCCACCCACTTTCAGTGCTCCTTTATGTCTGATTGATTTCCTCTCGGTCTTTGGCATTTTATTGTAAGTACTTGATCACCTCGTACAGTTTGTTTAACAGTGTTTCCCTGATACAACCAATCCCCAACACATCGAATGTAGTAGGCACAGTCCGAACCACAGAATTTGTGAACTCATTAAACTCCAAAGCACCACTGTCAGTCATAAAGTAAATCATGCCATTTATATATTTGAACGCACCGTAAACTTTGCCCGAGATACCACTCAATACACTGGGGACCAGACCCATAAAAGACCCGGAAAAGTTACACTCATAAATTTCAACCAAATAATAGTCGTTATATATCATAAATGTTTTTGCTTGGTTTGTGGAAAATACAGCATTAACTTTATTAATCTTTCTACCGGCAACCACATCGACATTATATTTATATCTAAGTGATAGTGCCGGGTATGTAAATACGTATACATCATTTCCGGTAAATAAGGCAATACTCCCATCTGGTCTCTGATAAATAGCTGAAATTTCTTTGAAATCCCCAGGAAGAAATCCAAGCCAATCGGTGATTTTTCTTACCTCTGTAAATTGATCAGGGGTTCTTTCAGTAGGATTTAAACTTATAACCCATACATATTCCTTATAAAAAGCAAATATCTTACGGTTTACGACTACATACTTGATAATTTGGTTATTTTTAAACTCGCAAATATCTTTCTCTTCTTTTAATTCAACTAAATCGGTTTTAGGTGTTGTGGAGGTTGTAGTTGTGGTAGTAGTGGTACTAGTGGTACTAGTGGTACTAGTGGTAGTTGAGGTACTGGTTGTCTGAGGTCTACCATACAAAAACTGTATTGCCAATATATCGTCTTTACCAAGATCAAACTCGGTCAAGTTAACAATACCCTTGGGTGTTATTGGGTAGGGATACATGACTGATTTTTCATCACTAGAATGGTCCAAGCCCAAGGCATGACCAATTTCATGCACGAAAGTTTGAAAGAATGATATGTTATTACCTCTTGTTAGGTTCATTGTAAAATCCCAGGGTTCTTCAGAGTCTAAATGAATATCGGTTTGGTTATACTGACTGGTAGGTAGAAAAGCATGAGCCAACACACCTCCCGGACCATCGAAATCGTAATAACACATGTCATTTCTAGAGTAAAACATGTGTTTTCTATCATCAGCAAATGAAATTATTATTGTTGGGTTTTTAAAGTCTTTTTTAAAAGTAAGATTTGCATGTTTTCCCCACACATTAAATGCTTTCTGTATTAGTTCACTGTACTGTGGCCTACCATATTGATACCATGTAATAACTGAATTGTTCCAACGTCTACCCGGTAAAGCAGAGAACGGTTTCATATTATCCTTAACACCGCATCTAGGTAAAGCCATGAGTTCAAGAGTTGCATTATCCAAAAGCCCAGTGGGCTCAAGACTAAAGGTCTCTTGGAATTGTAAGACTGCAGGTGTTATATCTTGTGTCAATGACGCATTATTAATATATCCATAGTGTGCTAGATATTCTATAGACTTGTTGTTGTTGCATAGTGCAACCGGTAAAATGATTAGTAGTAGTATAACCAGCATCTTTGAATGTTGATTGGTTTATGACAAACTTTGGCTGTTTTACCTCTATTTAAAGTCTTCTATCTCTGTAATAGTCTGTATCGTCACCTTCCTCTACTGGGAGATGTACATCAAGTGGTAGTACACCACCACCTCTATTTTGAGCTGGTGGTTGTGGATTGGGTAACTTAAACAATTCTTCCCAATTTAAGTAATCATTTACGCCAGCTTGCGGCAAAATAGCTGCTCTACCGGTCTGTTTTTGATTGATATAATTGTATACATATACTCCAAACTTTTTCAGTTGCATATCGTGATAGATCTTATTACTACTGATTAACCCTTCGCATTTGGCCAGTCTAGTATTAATTTGTGTCATATCAGAAATTACCTTTGCAAGGTTAGTAGTTAATGGTAAGATTTTGTCACTACATTATTGGTCAACATATCCTTTGGTAGCCGCATCAGTTGATTCAGCGGGTATCGCGGTGTTTTTTATTTGCTTGTTCTGAGCATCATAGTGCTCATTACTAAGTATCATACTCAGTTTATTCAGGCTTTGCAGGTTTACAGCATCCATAGGGTCTACTGGGTCACCGATATTGGAAACTCTCTTCTTCCTCATATTGTATTTATATTTTGTATAAGGTATACAGTTTTCATCCACATAGCTCTTTGTTGCTGCATCAGGTGGCGTCAAAGGTATAGCCAAGTTACAAAGTCTTTTAGTTTGCATATCATAGTTACCGTCGGGTGTTAAATTGAAACCTTCACCCTTGGGGCCTTTAAGGCTCTTGGAGTGGGATGTTAGGCTACGTCCAAACTTGTCAATAGTCATCGTAGTAATGCTTTAAATCTACTGTTCCCCGCTCCTTTTATGTATGTTAATTCTTCTTATATCACGCTCAATATATCCACGGCTGCGGCTGCGGCTGCGGCTGCGACTTCAATATAGTAGTGCTTTAAATCTACTGTCTCCCGCTCCTCTAACGTATCCAGCTTCCCTCAATTCTTCGATTATACTCAATATTTCATTGGTATGTACTCCTATGTTACCACTCTCGGTGTACATGGCAATGTGTCTTAGCCTCTCAACCAACTCGTTTGGATCGTCCCAGTGTATAATGTCATAGGACTTTGCCTTTTTCCAAAGTAATCCCGTACCCTTTGCTGAAGGAAACAGGTTTTTAATAATGTTCATGTACTTTGTCGCCCTACTTGATTTTATTTTACCATTAAACGTATGCCCGTCCCTGTGAGCATTAGTATTAATCAATATACTTTTATAAGTATTTAAATCATCACCATTGAACACTGTACTGTCGGGGACTCTTTTGAAAATAAGTTCGTATAGACCAAGGGATCTTCCATACTTTGTACCACCGATAATTATATTTCCGTCATTATCAAAGTCCAAGACTTTGTCACCAATCATAAGTGTGTCGTTTTCATAACGTGGCCCAAAAATATTGTCAGTCATTCCCCTTTTTCCGGCATCTCTAATAAATAAAGTCATATACTCTTTGGTAGTAGGGTTTTGGAAATATTTATCAATAAACTGGGTAGTTGAGGCCAACTCTTCTTCAGTGGACACTAGTTGTGACAAGTCCCTGGGATTAGGTGTTGAAACCACTGATGGTTCAAATCTGTCTCTTGCTCTTGCTGTTGTTTCAAACGATTCTTCAAATTCCTCCTCCTCCTCCTCCTCTTCAGAGTCTGCTGTATCATAATTCATAGGTTCTTCCTCCTCCTCCTCCTCCTTTACCTCCTCTTTTTTAATACTCTTTTGCTCGGTTTTAATATTATTCAATGCATCTGGTGTATTGGATTTTTGTCTAAGTTCTTTTAATAAAGGTTTATACTGTTTTTCAAGCATAATATCGCTTTCCTCCACACCGTCTTTAAACATTTGATACTTGCGCTTGATAGCATTTCTCAGTTCGATGAGCTTTGACTTGAGCTGTTTACTGTTTCGCTCCATAATTGCAAATGATGGTGTTAATTATTATACTCGCCGATTTATGGCATTTCCACTTGTCTAAAAAATAGAGCATGCTTTTTATATCTTTTAACATAGTCTATTATGTCTAACAGTGAAACACCGGTCCTAAAATCCAACCCTCTATAGTAACTTTCCTCTCTCCTGTCAAACCTCGGGATCACATAACGTTTTGTAAAACTCTTGAATACAAAAGTTCTCTTCCAACCGTCTCTCCACTCTGGTATCTCAGCAACTGTATACTTGTCGTTTTCAACCGTTTTTTCCATAAATCTCTTTAATAGCTCCATAGGTTTAGGTTCATTTATATTTTCTAAAAGGTATGAATTTAGAAGCCAAAATTCACTCGGATTGGCTCCTGTAAACGATCGCCACTGCTCAAATAGGCCTCTGTTAGTTATACTGTATACACCGTTATTTAGAGAAATACCAAACTTTTCACACTGCCTTGGCAAACATGGTAGGGCTTCTTTAAGGAATTCTACAGTGTATAACCCTTGACAGAGGTTATTAACTCCGTTATACGGTTTATCTCTACGACGTTTAGGAACACTATCTGGCACTTTTGAATATCCAATGTTATAACTAATATCGATATAACACTTTGACTTGATCGCCTTTTTATAAATCTTTAATGGGTCTCTTATGGGTATAGTTCGTTCAGTTAGCAGTATACATTTAGAGGCATAGGGTATTTTACTGCCGTATGCCAACATTTCATTGCATATCTGTGTAAAATTTACGCTACCATGAAGGTTACGTAATGGTAACACTTTGCCAAACAAATCGGGGAAAGGTCTGAATCTTGACAACATATTTTGGGGGTCTCTCACGGTACAATTTCCCATGTCCTCGTGATAAATTACAAGCTCCAATGGTATACCTCTTTTTTCACATTTATTGAGAAACGTCAACCATGTTTCACGGTTGTACGTTCTCTCACTTGCGGAAATCATTAAAAGTACAACTGGTGGGAGCATAGCTGATGGTTTTGGCTTTTTATGTCTCCAGCATCTTTTGTTAAATTGATGGCCGTGAGGAGGTTTTCTACTACAGTAGTTGCCACAAAACTTTTTCTTGTCTTTGTAGTAGTATGAACATAGGTTTGATTTTACATTATGCAGTTTGGTGTTGTAGCCCCTTAAATCATTATATGCATAGATCCTAACCATTATGCTTCCATCACAAAACTGTCCAAACCGATCCTATATCTTCCCTTATATGGGTCAGAAGTCTTGTCGATAACCAAAAACCCAAAGTTATCTTGCCAAGCCTTGGCGCATAACTCTTTGAATTTTTCAAAAGACATGTCAGTTGTGACATGGTCGTTGTATATATGTTTTAAATTCATTTCGTCTTGTTTGAATAAAATGACAAAGTTTGAATTATCCCTGATTAGCTGCTTGGGAATAGCGCTATATGTCTGCCCCAAGTAAAAGGTGTCAATATGTTTATGTCTACCCATAGTGAAATAACTCCTTATACAATTATGCTTTTCACAAGATATGTCATCGAATATCATTATAGAATTAGGCTTAGCTTTATTTGGATGTGTAACTAAACTATTGTCATCATAGGCGAAATAACCCACTTCTCTCGGCAGTACTTTTTTCAAAAACTGATACTTTGGCTGATATAGTGATTTTGAAAATACATAAATATTCTCAAACCTTAACCCGTTTGGGTCAAATAATAAATTAAACAGTACATTTGTTTTGCCTGAAGAACTCGGCCCACAAATAATACAACGTATAGAGTCGGGTAATAAATTACCGTGTTTATTCTTTTTAACCATGCCACCTGCCCCAATATACTCATCAAAGTTTCTAACGGGGAATTCAACTTCCTGCTTCTCGATCCGCATCGTTAATGATTACAATATCTAATCTACAACGTGATATATACTTTCCCTGGGTGTTGTAGTTTTTCCTCTGTTGGATCAAGTCAAGTCCTTTCTGTCAATCCAAGAGTCATGACTACTATCATACCCCTTCCACCTTACAAGTAATTTGGAACCTTTTCTCCGTAACACTTTTTCAACCAAATATACATCACCTGTCTTGGACTTGCTAATTTCTTCAGCATAAAAACCCCCTTTAAGAATTTCACCTTTAGAGTCTTGTAGTATATATGTCACGGGTCGTGTAGGTTTAATCGCGTATATTTTAAAAGTTTCATTTGTCCAATTGGGGAGGTAACCCTTTTTAAAAACCATTTTAGCCTTACTAATCCTAACACTGTCCCCCAAATTAAACCTTTGCTTTTTAACTTTTTTACTTTTCTTGACTTTATAAATTCTTTTCAAAATATCTTTAACATGTTTGTGTTTGACATCTTTTGGTTTCATTCCAATAGTCCTATGTTTAGTGTTGTTGTAGGACTTTACAATATCTGGCAATATACTCAACCATTCATAGCTACCTCTAGCTGTAAACTCTTTCCACATTTTATTTTTCAAAGTTCTGTTGAACCTTTCTACTATACTCGCTTTAAGTTCGGAAAATGTATGATAGTGATTGATTTTGTACTTTTTCATAAGGCCATTTATATGTTTATTGAACCATTCAGTACCTTGATCGGTGTGAAAGTTTTTCATTTTATGTTTAGCTAAGATTGGCTCTAACGCCTTGGCTACTTCAGGCCCTGACTTGTCTTTTAAGGGAATAGCAAAAGCAAATTTCGTCAAACAATTGATCATAGTAAGAATATACCGAAAACCCTTATTAATTTTGGCATAATTCTGCATTTCGACGAGATCTGCCTGATAAAGGTCATTAATTCCTTTTAGTGTCACCTTACGTCTAGGATAATGTTTCCTCGCGGGTCTGTGTAGCTCTTCAGCTATTGCCCTCTTTCCATCCATTTTATAAATGATGGGTTTTAATCCTTTAACATTAGTTTTATAGAGTTATTCAATGCACTTGCATCTGTAACACATTTTAAATAAATATCATGCAAGCTAAAAGTACAGCAAGAACAAATAGCTTATCAGTCAACCATAAACCACCAAACAGGATACCGTACTTCCTGTCGATAGCTAGTGAGTCAGTCTTGAACGCAATGTGGTGTTTAGTGCAGTGTTGTTCGCTCGCTTGTTTTAAAGACTCGCCACCACCGCCGACCTCACAAGAGCCAGAGTACGCGGAAATAATCGATAGGCCCCCGCCTCATCAGAACCCGGTCAATGCTGTCATGAACCCCGGTTACTCCGGCTAAGTAAGTTACAGTTATTTCTGTTTGCTTGAGTGGGGTTTGAGACCACTCGTGTTTACACACCCAGGTTAAACATTATTCCATACATGGGGAGTCCAGACGAAAACTTCACTCAGTTTTCCCGCTTTCACCCAGTATGAACTAATGTCCTCTCCCTTTTAGCAAACAAAGGACAGAGGTTTTTTTATGTAGCCAATGGCCCCACCACCGCCATGGCTCATGGAGGCCTTCCACAAACAAACTAGTTGCCTCCTCCGTATTTTTAAAGTTTTTTCTTTTTTAATCACCCCACCGGGCATATTAATTGAATGACCCAGCCAAGTTCTGAGCTAAACTATTAACTTTGCCCTACCATTCAAGGTTTACGGGTTGTTACACCGCGCCAGTGACCATCATTCAGGTTTACGGGTTGTTACACCGCGCCAGTGACCTTCATTCACACCGGACATCAAGTCCTTGTCTGTGGCAGACGCAAGAAATCATTTTCTACGGCAATTAAGCCAACTTGCCATCCACATATGGACTTACCAGGGGTTAGCCCTGCCAAAATGTGGGTGTCTGTCCACAGAACAGAAGTTTTCAAGACTCAGCCTTACTAACTTCTCACATACACACTCACATTCACACAGTGGGGTTTTTTATATTACTCATGATCTAATACATGTTCAATAATATTTACAAAGGATAGTTCAGTATTTTCCTGTCTTATTTTATATTCTCCACGTTTTCTAATAGAAGGTAAGACTTCTTCAAATACCCAATATTTGAAGTCATATGCTGTGGGTAACTTTGATGAAAATATCAATTCATATAATCCGGGCTCAGATATGTAAATTTCTAAGCCTTTATGATGCGAAATAGGTTGGGACCCAAATTGGGGCCCAACTAAATCGCTCAGATTTGGTTGGGACACAAATCGTGTCCCAACTATATAGGCCAGATTTTTCTTATAACGATCACTAATATAAAAAAGTGCTACAAGCCATAGTGGAATTAGGTGAGTTTTTGTAATTTATATCCAAACGGCACTGTATCATTGTCTTCAACTATTTTCCTCTTAGGTCCTGTGATTTTAAATATTTTTGTTTCACTGATTGTTACAATGTCTCTATCCTTAGTCCTCCTGATTCGTTTCTCTTCAATGTCCAATGTCTGTTTCACTTCACTCAACACCATTTCTTTCAACTTTTCAAAGTTTAGAGTCTTGGAAGTTTTACAATTTAACGTCAATCCTTTTATTTTACAGACTGAGACAAGGGCTTGCTTGTTAGTTGACCAAACTATGTAGGCATAGGTTTTAGGTCCCCCTGACACAAACTCTACAATATACGAACCTGGACCGTACTCTGCAAGCTCATCAGTCATTTCACCCAGGTAATCCCCTGTAGGCACTCTGTAAAGGCCTCCCCGGAAGTAGTAGACTACACTGTCAGTGTCGTAGTAGCACACCTGACACCCCAAAGCATCCAGATGTTCGTACAATTTTAACCTCGCCTGTGCTGTAGTATAGGCTGCTACTACGACATTGACATTACTGAGGGGCTCCCCGACCTCTTCAATATATTGCCAACTTACAACAACCACCTCCTCGTTTACCACATTGATCTTGTTGACTTGAACCTCAGGGCTTATTAACAGATCAAACAACACTTTGGATTCCCTAACTATCGATGCTTTAGTCTGGTTCTCCCTCTGTCCAAATTTACCCCAAAAACTGTTCAACATCAACTTGGCCAATGATCTCAAACCCCCATTCTTAGCAATTTTGTCTTTCTCCAGTTTCACCCCTTCATGTTGAAAATAATCTGCAATGTACTTGTCTTTGTCTTCCTCAGTCTTACACCATTCTGGGTACCCCGATGCTTCCTGTTTCATTTTTAAAAATTTATTGATAAAATCAGTGAAGAGGCCTCCTTTCTCGTATGTGGCTACCTCGTACTCCCACAGCTCATACATGTCCAACACCACATAACCCTTCTCTACTGCCTTTCTCAACTCATCCATGGTCCATGTTCCCACTAAAGCCCTCTCTTGACTCTCATGTTCACACTCCCCTTGATTTTGAGTTTCCCCACAAGTACGACACAATACAAACATTAACTTGTCATTCATTTTAGCTGGGAGTACGGGGTGGTAGAGATCCCTGGGGGGCAGGACTTTACATTTTAGCAAACCATCTACTTCCATACCTCTCTGCCTACACTCCCTATCACCGACATAGATTGTAGGGTGACCAATTGGATACTTTCCATACTTACAAACATAAGGGTACAGGGAGCATACATCTACATACTGTATGCTTTCTCCCTCCTCCATACATTTGTAGTAAGTTTTTGAATTTCCAGTTCTACCTCCAAAGAATGACTGGCGTGGGTCAAGGGGAAGGGTGTTGAGGATAGGCAAACTGTCCAAATGTTTAAGGTTTTCTTTCTTTTTCAAAGCCCTAAACTCGCACTCCCACATCTGAACAACTTCGTACTCACTGATTTTTGACATCTTTTTCAAAGTCCTCTCATACCTCAAATGAAGCGAATCAGAGGGATCCTCCTTCAGAGGAGCCTCTCTGTTGTAGGGAAAGCATTTTGGACACCCGTGCCAATAGCACCCATGAAATTCATACACATTCTCCCCATCAAACCCATCAACTTTCAGCCCATTAATTTTGACTTCTTTTCCCCTGCCTGCATGCTCTATCCTCACACCTCGCTTTTCCTCTTCCCACGACAACCACTGAAGGGCTACTTTTGATTGATTATCGGTCAATCTGTACCCGTCTTTTGGTATCAAGCCAATTGTGTTTGGTTTTAGAAAGTTTCGGCGGAAGGCCAGGTTACAGGCACTAGCAATAGTGACTGCTTCAAGGAACGGGTCAACATTACATTCCTCTAGGAAAATCTTTCTAAATTTCAAACAGGCTTGAGCCAAGATTTCCACATCAGAAATACAATACTCCAAAATTTCTTTTTTAAAGTCAAACACATAGTTTTCAGCTACTCGTTCACTGTACCATTTCTCAAAGGCGTTGTGATTTTTCTCGAACATCGCCTCTGGGCAATAGTACTGTTTGTCTGGCATAGGGCCCACATAATTTTGATTTGCCAATGTGTTGAACAAGTGTGGGAAGTAACCCTTCTTTTTCTCGGGAGGCAGATCAAAGGCTTTAGGGAGTGCAGAGAGGGCCATGGGGAAATAGCTCAAAGAGTCCACAAACCTTACATTGTCCAATTCCATCAAAATAATTTTGGTTCCCCTCATGATCAGTTCCGGTGTGAATTTAGTCTCCTCAAGCACATACTTTACCAAAAACTGAAAATCAAAGCCCTGACCGTTGTGAGCAATCACACAAACTTGTTTAAACTGTTTTCTCACCTGCATGACATAGTCCATGAATTGTTGAACCGGGTCAGAGTTGAAGACTCTTGTTCGGTTCTGGCAAGCCATACAGAATTTTCCTTCAATGCATTGGTAACAAAACTGTTGTGAAACACACAAGTTCACTTTGTGAACATTTTTACTAGGATCAAAAGTCAAAGTCTCATCTTGACGTGTTTCCAAATCAAAGAAAATATACAAGAAATCTTTAGTTTTCGGCTTGCCTTTATTTACCTTCATGTAACATTTGTGGTTGGGATCTTTAAATTCGCTACAAATTTTACAAAAGACTTCTCCGCACTTGTGAGGAGTTGATCTTTCACTGATTTGAATAAGTTTTCCACAGTCTAGACATTTTTTTACTTTTTTGCATCTATCTACTTTGTGAGCAATAAAACAGTGCTGGTTTCTCATAGTCATGTTACAGTCAGGGCAAGTTATTCCCCCATGCTCCTCTTTACAAGGAGGCGAGATGGTTTGGCACTGTTGGCAAATGTTAGAGCACCGATGCTCACTTTTATGATCATAGGGGATATGACAAGCTTCGCAAAAATAATGGCAGGCAAATGCCGCAGTCAATGAGTTGATGACATTGTAGTGACCATTATGAAAGAGCAAATTAATTTTGAATTTTGGATTGCCTACCCGGCCTTCAAAGTACACATCACGGCCTCTCCTGTCAAAATTGTACACGGTGATTTTATAGTCTTTTAATGAGTCCTGAAATTTTTCCAATTCGGGGATGCCGGCCCCCTCTTCAGAGATCTCCACCCTCGCCTTACGGCAAAGTTCCCGAGCCATTATGGTCTGCCTTTTACCTTTATCCTGTCGTATAAGGTTGTACTGGGGGTCATTTGTTACTTTAGCTATGGCTACCACAATGGCCCGGGGGAGGCACAAGTTATCTTTATTATTAATAACTACAATCCCTTTCCTAGCCTTACATTCCTCATCAAATGAATTGTAGAGGCCGGGGCGCCTACGGGTACCTGTGCCTACAGGGAGATTTACCCGGGTGCACTCGACTGAGAACATATCTGTTGATTTGATCGATTCACTGTTAGATTGCACAATCCCCCCAAAAATTTGCCAAAGGATGTCTTCATTAATTTCGGTTGCAGGTCGAAAAGTAACAAAGCCAGGTTCTTTAGATTTTAAATTTAAACTGTTTAAAGTAAATCCAAGGTAGTCACTGTCTGAAGCTTCTTCTTTCATCATGGTTACAATCTGCCCAAACCCCTGTCTCAGCCAATCAATTTCATTAGTTTCAGGGGGAGGGTTGGAAAATTTAAAGGTAATTCTAGAGCCATACAATCTAAATTTTTTGACATAGGAATCGTCTCTAGAAAACAAATAAACAGGTTCAACATTTACTTCTTCCCCATCATCATCATTAGGGCATATGGGTGCAGACTCAACAATATCAATTTGTTCCTCATCAGAGTTAACAACAGCCATTTCTCACAAAATAATAATAATCAAAGGACCAAAGAAGAAACTAGATATACAAAAAAAAAGCTAAATCGAGAATAATATACAAGGGTAATTAGATAATATTATACAAAAGTGAGGTTATGTTACACTAAAGTAAGGTTATATTTAATAAAAGTGAGGTTATGTTACAAAAAGTAAGGTTATGCAATATCAAAGAGCAAAGTAACGCAGGGACGTCTTACCGGCACAGGAGCAAGTAAGAGAATGAGCCGGGGGAAGAATCCAAAAGGGCGCTGATTCTCACGACCAATCAGAGAGCAGGAAATTTCGACCAATGTGAGAGCTTGAAATTTTCATGTTGCAACAGGCAAAAGGAGCGGATTTCATTCTTTCTTACCCCCCCGCGCATGCGCGACAGCTTGATTCTGTTCTTCTTGTTACAGGAGGCGGGAAAAGAACGAGCGAGGGAAAGAGGAAGGTACGCATCCATTAGTACGTATTACTCTGTTTTATCTTACCTATATATAGTATTATATGTATATGATATTCTAACATAATATACACCATTATTATAGTATACCAATCAATGATAGGAGGTAGTACGACATAAACCATTATAATATACCGTTATACATATATAAATGTATGTAATAGGGGTAGCGTGACATAGTATGTACGTATGTAAATACATATGTAATAGGGGTAGCGTGACGTAGTATGTTATATGTACTATATACCTGTTATAGTATATGCTTTTTACTCTATGCTGTTGGCAACACTGTTTGGCGGGCTTTTTTCCGTTTTTCCCGCGCTTTTTTTTCCATTTTGGCGGGAAACAAAAGTAAGGTTATGTATTTTAGCGGGAAAAGAGTGAGGTTATGTGTTTTGGCGGGAGAAAGTGAGGTTATGTGTTTTGGCGGGAAACGGCGCCGCCATCTTGTTTCCGGTGACGTCACATTTTGGCGGGAAACGGCCGCCATCTTGTTTCCGGTTCTAAGTCTCAGGGTATCCTACTCATGAGAGGTGAGAAGTTAGGGTGTGAAGGATTGCAATCCAGGGTTGTCGGCTGGATACGTCTCCCTTTGGGATAAAGTGCAGCTAATGGGAGGAGGAAAATGTGCAAGGGAGGACATAGTCAGGCTCGCCCCTGAAGAAAGAGAGAAACATTCCCAAACTGTCGTTTGGGCTTCTAGGGGACAATTCATCCCTTAACCTCAAAAATCTTAGTATTCAAGTTTAGCAAGGAACTAAAGTTCCCAGAGAGACGAGGAAGAACCACAAGGTGATTAGAATGGGAATCTCTCTCGAGTACGAATGGTAAAAAGAACCGTTGTTCCGCAAAATCTGAACCTTTGTAGAATCAAGATGGTTATTCAACTTTTTCAATTCCTCGGACAGTTCGTCTGAAACTTCCACTGGACCTATTCACATGAAGTTTGTACTGAATAAAAGTTCGACTTTTCTATATTTGCCGGTTCTATTTACTTTTACACTATCTTGCTTTTTTAACCAAAAAATATCGAAATTTCCAAACCTTTGCAATGATTTTATTTTACAGTCCTTCAATCAACTGATTTTAAAGACATAAGATAAACTTTGTATAACAAAAGAAAAAGAGCAAACGTTCAAGAACCTACAAAGTTTGTGACAGCGAAAGATCAGAAAATGTAATCATACATAATGTAATCCAATGGCTGTTCTATGATACGACGAATGTTTCCTAACCGCAATAGAATTGATATATGATTTTGCGAAACGACCGAGACTTAGCAACGTACGATCGGAAGTTTTGGTGGCCGTTGTCAGCTGATATACAACCAAGGGATTTGCAGTGATCCCACGAAAGACCAAGAATATTTTTTTCAGCGACAATGGAATAAAGATATTGATTTTGCGATGCGAACAAAATTTTTCACATGCTGTATCGAGGGACTTACGGCTGCAACGAAACCGAAAGATTTGACGGCCACGAAATGACGGAGGGATCACGATCGAAGTTCCCGTTACAGGTAATGCCGAGATTGATCGACGGTGATAACAGAGATTTGATGTTCGTGAAATTAACAAATCTCTAAGAAATTATCAAGAAATATACCGAAGACTACACAATCGAGATATTTTCCGGTCTCAAAACAAATTCTGTTTCCTAGCACACTAGCAAGAAGACAGATAGTCAACAGTGTTGAAAATTAGGAGAGCTGTTTCAGGGAAACAAACCATATTCAATCACTAATTTTATAATTTTTAATACAACACGATATTTAGTATATGCTGTAGTCTCCGACACCTATAGTTTAGCTGTCCGCATCACCTATTCAATTATGAAAATCTTAACAGACTGTCCTTTTCCAAAACTCGGTTGACTCCGCCTCGGACATTGTTTATTCATCAAGTTTCAAACTCTGCTTCCTCCACGTTCTGTTCTAAGCGTAAACTAAATTATTAAGTTACAATATTAACTTAGTGTTTGGTAAATATACAAAAGTTTTGGCTGTGTGGAATGCGCTGTAATTGTAATTGTAATGTTTTTAATGTCTATATTTTGTTGAATGCTGATCGCTAGCCTCTGCATAGTGCATTTAGTGTTTATTTTCACGATTGTATAAAAATCATGAAATCAGTTACACAACGAAGAGAAACCTGCAGTAGAACCTACTGATTATTTCCCGAATCGAAATGTTCGGTCAAAACTCAAATTTGTTACTTACGTGCACATACCGAGGTGTACGCAGCACTTGTCTTATTTGACAATAGTTGAGAATATATGCTTTCTAATAATTACAACCTACATATTCTTTTTAGTTTGAATATATTTTTGTTAAACTGATGCATGAGAATCTGCCCAGGTACTTTATTCTAGATTAAGAAAGTAGGAAAATAAACTAATGATATATAAAATATACTATTACTATAAAAATATTGCTAACATTTTTAATTTTATGATAGAAAATAACATTTTAATTGGGTCATAGGCCTAGTTCTCCTATCCAAGGTTTTAGCGAATTTCCCCTATAGGGAAGAAGCTATTACCGTAGGTCTCATGGTAAGACCTAAGCCCCAGACCATGATAACTTTTCGTTTTGCAACCCCCAGAAGCAAAAAACACCATTCGTTCGAATTTTTAGATATATATATATTATATATATGTCGTAGCCACTTGCGCAGCCCGGGCACTTCATGAAGTGCCCAGCGTGCCTGGGCACATAGTGTAACTCGATTATTTCTATCAAAATTACAGCATCTGCCCAACGAAACTGGACACTTCATGAAGTGCCCAACGCTTATTGGACACATGGTGTAAATATTGATGCATGTTGAGCAGTCGATTTTAAATCTTTGTCAAAACCAATCCTAATGTTTACATTAAATATCAACGTCCGTGTTAAAGTAGCCAATGTTACTGTTTGCTATTAAACCTTTTAATATTTATTATTTATTTATTTAAATAAAAATATTTTAACATCGGTTTTAGTTACATAAGCCTTTTGAAAATATAATTAGCCTACGTTATATTTCGTCAACGAATTTGTTGGAGTATGAGTTGAGTTCAGACTAAAATAAACAGTTAACAATCTTAATCTAGGATAAAACAAACACTTATAATTCGTTTAAAGTTTAATACAAATATTGTCGGTTTCAAATAGTTATTAAATCAAAGCGTAGTATAAAATAATATATTATTGTATATTATATTAAAGGATTATATTATTGTATATAAAAATAATCTATTTCTACAGACGATGTCCATTACCCAATGTACTTGTGAATAAAGACAAATAATGATATTATATTCTAAATTATAGGTAGTGCGCTAACAAAAAAAAAGATTAAAAACCGAACCGCTAGAATTTTTTAGTAACCGCTTATTTAAGAATAACGTTTAACATTCATAGGTTATCCCTTTAGACAATGTTTCATATGAATTTCCAAATATTTGAGATAATAATATAAACTTAGATTTTTAAGCTACTGGTGTCAGTCCGAATATAATAAAAGGCATATTTTTGAAAAGCTGTCAAGTAAACAGGACACACGTTTTTTAATATTCTATAAACAAATAAAAATAATTACATAGAAAAGGCTTGATGTAATGATGTTACGTTAATTCATTCATACTGACAAAAGAAAAACTTAAACCTAAATTGTCGTCAATGTTAATATAATTACAAAAAAAATGAAATTGTAAAATTTTATACAAATTAAATGTTTTCAATTTCTATAACAATAAGAAACTAAAGAATTGTTTTTATTATTTTTTCAAAGACTGTTATGACTCTATTTAAAAATTTGTTTTACCAAGCTATATTTTAATCTATCATAAGTTTACAAAGGGTGAATCAGTAAGAAGTTAAAAAATTAAAACATGTGAAAAATTAAAACATGAAATTTATGTGTTACATATAAATGTAATAGGTAAAGTGTTTCATGTATTTTATTTTATTAAAGCATACAACATTGAAATTGACTGAATTGTTTCGTTTGTGACTTTCTGAGTTATTTTGGCTACGCATCACTATTAATATTATTATTTAAACAACCGTTTGTTGTTTAAATAATAACAATTTTTATAGTTGTGTGTAGCCAGAATATTTCAGAAAACATAGAAGAAACCACGATAAAACATACAGGCAAGAATTATTGTCTGGTTTAGTGGAAGACAATCTTATTCTTAATGTTTTACAAAATTATTTTAAAATAACTGTATTTTGTATTATTGAAAATAATACATCGGATACTACCAACAGCAACGTAAACAGCAGTTTTACGTGTTTACATCAAGTGTCCAGCATCTGAACTGGACACATGGTGTAAAAGAAATAATTACAGCATGTGCCCAACGAGCGTTGGGCACTTCATGAAGTGCCCAGTTTTGTTGGTCACATACTGTAATTTTTAATGAAACCATTCAATTACACTATGTGCCCAGGTGAGCTGGGCACTTCATGAAGTGCCCGGTTAGCGCTGGGCACTTCATGAAGTGCCCAATTACAGCATGTGGCTACGACATATATATCTATATCGAATTATAAGACACACACACACACATATATATATATATATGTCTGTTAGCACGATAGCGGCCGAAAAAAGGTCCGATCTTGATGAAATTTGGTACGGACATGTTAAGTGGTAATCGATTGGACGAGTTCGTGAACCAGCCCGATCGGACCTCCGGAAGGGGGGGTAAAGGGGGATAAACCCCCTCAAAAATGGGTTTTTGAGCTTTTTACATAGAAATATAAAATGTATCAAATTTTTGTTGGCGCCATTGAATTCAGCTCAACAAAACAAACAATTTAGTATTTTGAATCACTGCTCTATGTCCATTCGTTACCGAGATATTGAAAGTGGTAAACACAGTACGTTGTCCCAATGTTAACCTTATGGGAAATAAGTAAAATTGTATATCTCGTTTATTTCTCAACATATCTTGATAAAACCTGGTAAATGGCTTCTTCTAGTTCAGATCTACTAAATATTGAATTAAAACCAACCAGTTTAAACATACCTGTAGCAGCAAACCTGCATACTCATTCCCCATGTTAATCTTATAGAGCTTACAAAAACATGTCAAATCTCGCTATGTTAGATTGAAATATGTTGTTTTGCATTTGAAATTCGTCGAGTATGCAGGTCTGCTGCAACGGGGGTTATTTATTTATTTTTATTTTTGGAAAATCCTATTTATACTTTAATAGTATTATGAAAGGTTTTTTTTTAATAATTCTGGACAATTTTGTCATTCAATGTTTCTAAGGGCTCATATTAATTATAAAATTTGTAATAAAAACAAGTGAACCATGTATTTGTAGGTTGTAGCAAGCCACTTATTTTACAAATTGCCTGCAAGATTCATAAACATCTGTAACGTTATTTTTTTGATTTGCTGTCCAAAGTTATTCAGATGGATTACAACCTAACTTTGATGGCTTCTTAAGTGGTATTGGGCCATGTTTGGGCATGATAGTCTTTGCTCTATGTATACTGGTTTTTATGTATACAGAAATTCAAAAGGCACATTAACACATTATGGGCTTCCAAACAACACATATATCATTTGCATTGAGCCAATCATTTGGCCGTAATCTTCATAACGAAAATCACCTTATTCTTTCAAATCAATCCATAGCATAAATTAAATCAAGTATTTAAAATGTGGTCAATAAGTGGGAGGAGCACCGAGAAGTCTATTGAATAGCCAATGAATATTGGCTGGCCAATATGACGGCTCTTCAGTCCGACTAGACAAGGCCTGCTATTTGGGTCATAGTTCTTCCTAACCCACGGGTTCCAAAATAATTGCTTGGCTTATGTGATGCTACAAAGGAAAATCACATTAGGCCAAATTCCCATTAGGGACAGTAAGCCATTCACTGTCAAAGGATACCTGTTAATTAATCAGCTCTGTAACCATTTCATTGACTGGGTCTCCCTCAGAAATACTGTTTTTGATGGTTTTTACGAAAAAATGAAGTAAGAGACTGTTTGTACTTATTATCAGGGTCGGTTTCTCCAACTCAGTTAAACAATGATCAAGATAAACGAGATTATTTTATTTATAAAACATTTGGTGGAGTTTTAGATTGAATTAAATGTGTCTGGTTTAATTTTAAACTGAGTTGGAGAAATCGACCATAAGTAATATTGAAAAGCTCTAAACTCGGAATCAGCGAATATTAAAAAAAAAATTAAGAGAAACATATGAGAGGTCTCTCGTCAGTTATCTTATTATAGCCACCTTCAAAACTGGCTACGTTTTCCTAGATGAACTACATTTGGTTTTGAAGTTGTTCAGTTATAAGAAATATAATTATTAATAAGTTAAGATCAAACATACCTATCAAACTTAAACAACTAGGATCACATGTATTTAACCCAATACATTGAAAGAGGCATAATAAAAATGGTAATAGTGTGATCATAATTAAATTTAGAACACAATAAAACGTTCCATTATTCATTTTGTCCGTTTCTCACGAGGCAATTTCGATTGCAGCCTAATGAATAATAATCAACAGCTGACGATCGCAGATTGAAACTCAATTGTCTTTGTTACAAGCATAAATATTTGGTGTCCAAAACCATTCTTCGATAGTCAGTTCGACTTATGCTTGCAATTGCAATGTAATACGATCTCTTCCTCATTCATATTTAATTTATAATTATAAAATGTGTACTTTACATCATTTTTGCATATTACTTTAGTTTGCTAATACTTATTGATAACAAGTAGTTTTTTAACATCAAATGCACGAATGTATATCTGCTTGTTCTTAATTAATAAGTATTTGACCATCAAATCTCCATGGGACTTTGGGAAGATATTATTTAGATGTTCGTGAAAGCTTGTGTCCAATTACCGTTCCTAAACCCCAATAGCGTTACCAGTCGTTTAGGCTTCTAAACTTTCAGTGTTAAACTCCAAAGAGGTGTACAAAATACCCAAGAGGGAACAGCTGAACCGTTGACTTTATATCTAAAAGGAGATTGCTGAAATTAGTACAGCATTCGTCACTAGAGACTGCGCCAGCTGTGGTGTTCCACCTTTCACATGAAAGACTCGTATCCCTGAAATGGGATTACCAAAAATCTCCACCAGAATGGGCTAAGTTTTTTAGGCCATTTGGGTGGAAAAGCCAGTTCTTACAAAGGAATGCTGTTAATTAATAAACCCTACTTATTGCATTTAGGTCATGTCTTTAATGAGCTGTAGGCCTACTTGGAATTTCGGTAAACTTTATGTCAGTTAACCCGAATTTTCCATATGATTATAAGGTATTAGTACAAAAACAAATACGCAGATATCTGTATTTTGTTTGGTGATATTTGATTTCAGTATTTATTTTTTCCTGAAATTAAACGATCACATTAATGGTAATAGCTATAAAACATTCCTCTACAACTACTAAAATACAAAAATACGATAGCTTCCATATCTTCTACATCTTCATCTACATCTTCCAAGTTCTAAATCTTTACCTTAAAAACATTACCACTTACAAAGAAGCATTTACACTAAAAAACCTCATAGTTCACTCAAAACAAGACCATACTATCTTTAAATGACATGTTTTATGGTGGGGTTTTTGTTACATTTATTAACTATTGAGCTTCTACCCATCGTCAGGTTTATGGCAATAAATCCGTTTTGGTGTGTCAGTTGAGTTGAGTTGTGTGTCATGGTTAGTGTTTTTTAAGTGTTTGACAAGAGGATTTTTCAAATAATCATCGCTGAACGGACTTATCGCCATAAACCTGGAGGTTGGCATCGATGTGAAATTTACATTGATGGAGGTGGGTAGAAGCCCAATAGTTAGTAGATAAGACCATACTACATACTTAAGATTACTTTCAGGGTTCAAATTGTTACTTTATTTTACATTAAAATAAATGGAAGATCAATTTTTCTTCCCCCTTTTTGTATTGCTCTGTCTTTGCCAGACCAGTAATTATGTTCCAACCTGCTCCAATTATTTAAATATAAAAATAAATTCTAATCAGTTCCAGTTGCAAGACATAGCTGTTTAGAAAATATATTTTTTGTTAAACCTTTTGGGTTCAAAATACTCCCACTTTCCAATAGAATGTTAAATTACATTTCATGTTCCTTCCTCTTGTTGACTAATGACTCTCCCGAATGTCAGTTGTGTTTCAGCCTAGGTTTGTTGGAACTTTGCTCACCTCAATGACAAATTGCTACTTTAGAAGGAAGCGTACTCCACGTGGCTGAAAATTCTCTATTATAGCTTAGATCTTGTTAACTATCTTATGGTTATAATTTAAGTTGCAAACGTATCAAAATATCATGTGTATGGGTTTGATTATATGTCAAACCTTTAAAATATTGATCAAAGTAAATTATGAAATGTAATTTACATCGATAACAAAGTTTTACTAAAGAATAATTTAGGGTCGAACCATTGACTTTAAATACAGAAGGAGACTTTCCACTGCCATTATAAAAAAGTTTACCAGCTTTTTGTCAGCCAGAATTTGAAATAGGACTTAGTTACTTCCATTAGAGCATACTCATACTGCAGTCAAATATTAATATTTTGACCATATAGTGTTCAGAAAGCAATCATAAGATTGAGAATTCTTATTTTCTAGTATATTTAGTTTTGAAAACTGAAATAAATAGCTGAAATCAATAATTTACATCAGCACTATCAGTTGGTGATTTGTCGACCTACTTTCATTTCAGTCCTGGCAGACACAAAAACAGGTATAGCTGGCACATAAGGATAGTTGGTCTCCTTCTGTATTTAAAGTCAATGATCAAACCAAACAATAGTACCCTAGTTATTATTTAATTTGTTGGACTTTTCCTTTCTCTTTTAGTGTTTAAACTACACAGCGTTTCGAGAGGTATTGCAACTCCTCTCGTTTTTAAGTGACCCTACTTAAACTTACATTAACCTACTTATTTTTATTTAACCTACTATTTGGGTTTTTTTTTGTTTTTTGACATACAATTTACATTCATCCAACATTCAACAGAAATCTCACTCACACAAACTAAAACAAACAAAACTCAAACAAAATTTCTGTGAGTAAGACTTCTGTTGAATGTTGGGTGAATGTAAATTGTATGTAAAAAAAACCAAAAAAGTGGGTTAAATAAAAACAGGTAGGTTAATGTAACTTAAAGTAGGGTCACTTGAAAACGAGAGGAGTTTCAATACCTCTCGAAACGTAGTGTAGTTTAAACACTAGAAGCGAAAGGAAAAGTCCAACAAATTAAATAATAATTACAAATCCTTGGCTATTATGAATTATAAAAATACAGTACCCTAGTATTTGATTAATGATGTGGACTAATGTATTTATTCCTATTAAATAGTGTGGATAAAATAACATTTTTTCTAAAATATCACGAGTATTATAAAAACTATACATTACTTTAAACTGAAGTCATAAGCATAATTAAACTTGCTAAGTACATACATTATATATATATGAAGAAGATGTTAAGGGTTAAATTGATTTCACTCAAAATTCTAACAAATTCACATGTGTAACTCTGTATTTTTGAATTTTCACAATACCTGAACTATGCTCACCAATGCAATAGCTTCATAGTTAACGTAAGCTAGTTAATCGTTTACTGCTCAACAACCTTAGCAGCTGGAAATTCTTTGTTTGATTGGAACGGCAACAAACAATGACACGTAATGGAGAAGGCAACTACTATGTTGTTGTCTGTTTCCATCTACGTAACTCAGCTCCTAATGATGGATGTTTTAGGTAATTCACTTTTTACTCCTTACGCACTTTTATTATGACAGGATTGAAGTAATAGTCCCCGAGTACTTTAACTTCGAATATGTATAACAAACAAACATCCTATGTTATAAATATATTAAAAACTTGGAATAGACTCAACCGAAGACTACATCTTTCGCACGCCATATATTTACCCCAGATGCTCGTTCACAAGCAGGGCTTCCAGTTTTGAAGTTGTTTCTACCATGAAAGACGCTTAAGTAAGGCCCGTCTTTCTTCTCTGCTATCTTATCAAACTTAATTTAACGAGTAAGTACGCTGCAAGCTGACATGAGGAAGCGAGCTTCAATTTTCAGGTTTATATTTTTAACGGTTGGTGTTTTTGGTGCCTGAGGCCCGACGGGGCATTACCAGCTCACTGTTCAATATCAAATTGACTAATAATAAAGTAATATGAACTTCACGAGATCAATCTAAGATTAAGGCCTAGGGGAATCCAGCAGGAAGAGAATTATAATTGACCCTGCTGCGACGATCACATAGATATCAATATCCTGATAAAGTTCTAAGCTCAGAGTTCAAAATATCTTTATTCAGTCAAACATATATATACCAAATACACATTAGATACATTAGTTGAAGTTGATACATTAACTTCTACATTTCATATGCCAGATGTAGCATGACCAAAATTAATTTTAACATCTACTTATTTCATCATATACTTAACCATTTCCTTTGTTAGCTTGCTGAACCACTAAACACAAACAAATTTTCTTCTAGGCACATGTACATATGACTTATATGATAAATAACACATAAGGCTATAAAGAAGTAATCGAAAAATATAATATGCGAAGGCAACAGACAACAAGGACAATACAGCAACAGTCATAAAGGTGAAGCAATTAAATATTTCACAAAACAGATTAACAAAAGTCAGCTGCTATTTTCCACTATCAAGGTTGCTTATTTCTTCTCACCAAATCATACTTAATCCTTCTAAACCTTAAACCCGGTTAAAGAGAAAAATTCATACTAACTTTACTAACTCTGTTAAAATATGACTTAGATACCAGCATATATATCAAAATATTATATCTTACATAGTTATTACGTTTATATTCTGATCTGTACCTACATGGCAAGAAATAATTTAGTGGTGTTCCCAAATACAGATTTTCATACGAAAAGATAAAGAGTAAACTGTTTTTTTTGTTTTCGATAAACATATTCTTAACAGACCTGTTGCAAGCATGAAAATTAAAAAAAAATCTTTTCACAAGAACTCGTAAAATCAGCCGGTTTAGTTGTTTTGTGAAGAATCATGCGTGAGTCCTCATTGTTCCAATTTTTCATTATACCTGAAGTCTGCTAGTAGAAAAACAATACAATAGCGTACGGTACATTGTTTTGTACACTGCTGCAACCTCAATAGCTGTGACTGCTTTGTCACATTGTGTTCAGCAGTAAAACATAAGAATGAAATGTCATGGAGAGAGAAATGATAACTGTACGTGTTGTTTTCAGGTGCATTTTTAAAAATACAACTCATAACATTAATCTCGTTGACGTAAGTAGGCTTTGAAAACTTTCGCATTTAGCAAATAATTTTCTTTCATAGCTACGTTCTCTTTGAAATTACGTTTTCTTGAATCAAATTCTCTTACAGAGTTTCTTATATCATTAAACTTTATGTAATGAAAAGAGTATCATTCCACCGTAAGTTGAACATGAATACAGAATATAAATTCTGAAAAGTTGTGTCAATTATTTGCTTTACTTACTTTATAAAAATATACATTAAAATGGGAATGTACTTGATAGCATTTTTTCATACGAGTATAATTTCTAAAACGTCTTTCACCAAGCCGTAGAAATTATTCACAATTCCTTATAACAAAAGGTTATGATTTCAAATGGTTTAAGTTCGTAAGAAAATGGAATACTTCAATTGCCAAGGAAGCTATTTGTTTGTAAATCCAATAAATATATCTTATTTTTACATATATGAACAACGGACCTTTCTTTTTTGGTGTCTTATAGTTGTATAATAAATGAGATGTGTACCGTAATGCTTCAAAAATTCAATATTCTTTCAAATAATGATTAAATATACCTTACTACCTGATGTTCAAATCTCTTAGACGTTAGTTATGTTGAAATGCTTTAATACATTTTTGAAAGCATAACAACACATTTTTCTAATCTTGTTGCTTTGACCGATACGCAGTTAAAAACTCACTCATAAATAAAACTGATTAATATTCAAAATCAAATTTAAATGCCTTATACAGGTCATTTCAACAACAGCGGTGGTTGCGGATTCAGTGTTTGGATACTATTGTTTGTTAACAGCCGGAATATACACATTCATGGTTTTAAAGCGATACAATGAAAAAAAAACACAAGTGAATTACCTATTTTAAAAACAGCATTGGTTCCGATAGCAAAAAACTGTGTAATGTAAAAAGTAAAAGTAAAACTTTTGTAAAAAAACAACATACCCAAACCGATTGTCCTTAGATAATTTCAACGCAAATTACCAATTTAGGAATAAGTGTGAAGTTGAATATCAAAACTAATGTTTGGCCCAGCGACCACATAGTACAATAGACGGAGCACAACAAACCGCGATTTGAAGTCTAAATTTGCTTGTGGTCCCTATGCATGGAAAAAACAAAGTACGTAAGAAAATACAAATATGGTATCAAATTAAAGGTCTGAATCTCAGAATCACTATAGTACCAAATATGGCTTACAGGTTTTACACATCGTAAACACTGATAATCTAGAAGCTTGTCCTTACACTTTTGGAAAGAAGCTGCCGCCACGGAATGCACCCGTAACGTTCTTATGATGTGTAAATTGCTTATAAACCATTTATAATTCGTACCATAGTAATTGTGAGATCAGACCTTTAATTTGATATCACACTTGTATTTTTTTGTCGCCTATATATTTGTTAACAGCAGTTTAGGATTGACTTTGTTTTTATACAGGCGCCGCACGGATGAACTCTCCCGCAGTAACTAAGTTATCGACCAAACTACGGCAGCAATTTTTTTCTTCAAAAAATATGATTAAGAAAGTATAATTCCTTAGCAAGAATTTTCACCTTTTTATTTTACCTAACCAAAAAATAAAAAATGTAGCAGCCGATTACTTTTTTCATGTAATGTTTTAAAATTTAATACAAAACTGTGAATTCATATAATTTTTTTAAAATAGAACAAAAATTATTTTGGAAATATGATTGATACTGCTACCGTTCCAAACTGAGGGACTCTTATCATGCAAAGTTTCAACATTAAGCCTCAATGCTAAATGGTATAGACTACGAGTTATTTGAAACATGAGTACTGTCTGATTACGTGGTTTTAGGCGCAATTTTATGTTTCTATACCTAGACAATATGGTGGACCTTCATTTGCTGTAATGCAAGTAAGATAGCTATGCTCCGTCTATTTCTACTATGTGGTCGCTGGTTTGGCCACTAATTCCATATTCCTTTTATGTATAGGTTTGAATAGACCAAGATATAAAATAATCAATAGTCATGTTTGGGATGGTGGTAATTGTAATCCTTTTATTAATTGAAGGGGTCCCTCCAGTAACGTTGTAAGCGACATAGAGTAAATTTTTCAGGAAATGGAAAAAACATATAATTGGGAATGTAATGATGTAAACATGTTTTGTTTGTTATATATAATTATAATATCATAAAACTAGCCTAACTATAAAGTATTACAATACTATCGCAAGTAATAAAAAAGTTATTACAAAAAAAGTAATTTTAAAATTGCAATAACGTTGTAAGTGACAGTCGTTTGCAACGTTGTTGCCGACTTTGCCGCTTGCAACGTTATTGCATGGAAAAACAAATATCGTATATGTAATGAAAAAAATATTATTACAATATAAAAATACGTATATACATGAAGTTACACTCGTTACGTTTGTATAAGACATTGTTTGTATTAAAATAAATATTTAAACGCTAATATTTCGTAACAATAAAATTTTAAGTTGTACAGAAAATCGTTGCACTTGGCAGATACAACGTTGTTGCACGTATCTCATTTGGTTGTTGTTTCCCGGGTAGTGGTTTCTTCTTTTCATTAATGAAGGGTTCCCGAGCATTTCTTCTTTGCTTCCGAACATTTCTGGCCCAACTTTCGAAATTAACCGGGCGTTTTTTACTCCAGTTTAGCCGAATAACATCAGACGGCGACAGAACGGTGCGCGGAGATGTTGCCATTTTTGGCGGTTACAACGTTGCTGCAACTGCGGGACCAACAGCGCTTGGTTTTCAACCTGTGGTAGTGCTGCCAACACAAGAGATATCAACGAAAAAATACCCGGCACTGATGCAGGATGTCATTTACAACCTTACTGCATAGAAATCTCAATTTTGAAAAAGTTGTCGTTTACAACGTTACTGGAGGGACCCCTTCAATTTATGAAGGGAGGTTCTTCATGAACCTTAAACACGAATTTCATTTGTTTTTATATTTGAGGAGTACAACAAAATCTGAACGTACCTAAGACAGCGCAGTACTTGAACACCGGTTTACTTTTACTCATTGTTTTAAACATAATGTAGTACATAGTGAGACACCACAACTAAGAGTCAAGAAACTAAGGTGTATATAATGAGACATTTCATGGTACTACGGTTGAAACCCGTGATACTTTGAAGGAAAACAAGATAAAGCAACAAAGATTTCAGGCTAAAGCTCTATTATTGAAGTTTGCAAAAAAAAGAAATCCTCCATGGAATCCATCACGTCACCAAAAATGTTCATGACACAGATATAATCCTGGACCAGTGGCGAATAAATTAGGACAGGTAAGGTAAAAACTTTCCGTATATGTGAAACCGATTGAAGTATTCAAATATTGATTTTATAATTTTGCCTCTCCTTGTAACTTATAACCACCTCAAGTGATACTTCTGGTTCAAGTTAGTTACAACTTACAACTTTGCTCACCTAAAAGATAAATTGTTGTTTTCAAAAGCAGCATACTTTCCCCTAATGCTCGAGGAATAGTTTTGAAGAAGTTTGATAAAGTAAGTATATATTTTGGCGAGATAAATGATAGCTACACATTTATCTGAGATACTGCTGGTTCAACGAATTAAAACCTTTTTTAAAAACAAATTTTTGACGAAGAAGCACAAGCCCGGAAAAATAATTTATATTTAAAAGAGTTTATTATAAATTCAGATATTTCTTGTATTTACCCTACTTTCTATCTATTTTTGGGGATTTTCAAACACTAAGCAACGTTACTAAAAAAAAAAAACAAAAAAAGATGATATATTGATTTACGCTAGACAAATTCGCCTTTATTAGATTATAATTGGAATTTGGTCAACAATTGAAATAATCCATTGTAATTATTATATTAAATCCCTAGATTTATCAATAAATCAACTTCGGTTTCAAAAGGTGAACCAGATCTACTTTATACTTTTTGTAATTGGTCTATATTATATAGTAGAGCAAAAGTCTGAACAAATGTAATACCTCTTTCAATACTTATCAAAATATTATGAATATTTGCTTTTTGTGGATTTTACGCAATCATAAACATAAAAAAAATTACTCACAATCCGCAATATTGAAGACTTGTTTGACCTTGAATGTGAGAGATTTATACAAAAAAAAATTATAAAGTATTCTTTACGAAAAAAGTTAATCGACTTACTCATTGCAGCATACATTTTACAGATAGGTTTATCTGGAGCATTTTAAATAGTATTATTATTTAAGACAAAAATTCTCAACTACCAACAAATAAATTTCTTATGACCTTTACAAAACACATTTTAAAACCATTAAACCGAATCATGTCAATAAAAACATTCTTGTTCATCAGTCATTTGTAAGAGTGAAAAAATGATACTGCTAAGTGGATCAATTTGAAATTTAAATTTATTTTTTAAAACGACCAGTATTTATTCTCAGGTATCTAAAGCGTTG
Organism: Flexamia atlantica; assembly: GCA_035578135.1. Classification (NCBI taxonomy): domain Eukaryota; kingdom Metazoa; phylum Arthropoda; class Insecta; order Hemiptera; family Cicadellidae; genus Flexamia; species Flexamia atlantica. Next base: position 6,988,669 of record JAQJVK010000004.1, on the reverse strand, counting down.
ATCCAAGAGTTCAACCAAGTTCAAGAATGCAATAACAAGGAGAGAAATCTAGACTATTGGAATTCCGGTTGAGACTCTCTGAACCAGGTTCGGGGTAGCAAAGTAAATCAAATTGTCGTTCTATTACACGGGAATGCTTCCAGATTCATAATGTGTTGTAGTGAGCTCAATCGTTTTGAAATTGAATTTTAAATAAAAGTTGTAATACTGATAGGTATGAGTGAACCTCAAAAGCAAATTAAAAGACGTCTCAGGAATTGCTATCAATGCTGAAATACTGTAGCTTCTTCCTTATGGAACGAACTTGCTAAAATATAAAACTATTCTCTAATATCCATATAGAAATCTTACATAGGTACATACAAATCAAAATAAATGCATCATTTATGTAAGTGTCTTAAAAAAACTATAATTAAGTGACTTATATTTCATAAATCATCGATTACGTGCTAAGAGAAATTGAAAGATGTAGCCCAAAGACTTGTCATTTATCGTCATCCTCTTGATCTCATGAACGATAAGCCAATAAAATGTCAAGTTACCTGCCTTTTTCGCGAAGATTGCGTTATACAATCAAAAGTGGTATAAGGTGAATTTTGTATGTGTGTATTGGGAGGGGGGGGTTTAGGAATGAAATAATTCAAGAAAAGCCAAAGAGAATGATGGAGAAATGTATTCGTGAGCGAAAGAATGAAAGATTGAATGAATAAACGAAAAAATGAATGAACGAACGAACGAACGAACGAGCGAAGGAACGAACGAACGAATGGACAGACGGACGGACGGACGGACGGACGGAGGGACAAACGGACGGACGGTCGACGCACGAACGAACGAACGAACGAAGGAACGAACGAACGAATGGACAGACGGACAGACGGACGGACGGACGGACGGACGGTAACGCACGAACGAACGAACGAAGGAACGAACGAAGGAATGGACAGACGGACGGACGGACGGACGAATGGACGGACGGTCGACGCACGAACGAATGAATGGACAGACGGACGGACGGACGGACGGAGGGACAAACGGACGGACGGTCGACGTACGTACGAACGAACGAACGAAGGAACGGACGAACGAACGAACAAACGAACGAATGGACGGACGGACGGACGGACGGTCGACGCACGAACGAACGAACGAACGAACGAACGAACGAAGGAACGAACGAACGATTGGACAGACGGACGGACGGACGGTCGACGCACGAACGAACGAACGAACGAAGGAACGAACGAACGAATGGACGGACGGACGGACGGACGGTCGACGTACGAACGAACGAACGAACGAAGGAACGAACGAACGAATGGACAGACGGACGGACGGACGGAGGGACAAACGGACGGACGGTCGACGCACGAACGAACAAACGAACGAAGGAACGAACGAACGAATGGATAGACGGACGGACGGACGGAGGGGCAAACGGACGGACGGTCGACGCACGAACGAACGAACGAACGAACGAAGGAACGAACCAACGAATGGATAGACGGACAGACGGACGGTCGACGTACGAACGAACGAACGAAGGAAGGAACGAACGAACGAACGAAGGAACGAACCAAAGAACGTACGGACGAACGAAAGAACGAAAGAACGAATAAATGAATGAATTAATTAATTGAAATCAACCATAAAACGAAATCTGTTCAAAATATTAAGTAATTTAAAATTACAGTTTAAAGCATATTTAGAAAGTTATGCCGGGTGTGGTAGGCTGGGCCAGTCCTAATCCTCTGTTGACAAAACAGCCATTGTTATAGTCCTTGCCTCCACCATTACTTAAACAGCTGACCATTTTAATTACACTAGATGGAAGTGATAACCAGGATAAGTAATGCAGAAGATCGCAATCATGTGACGCCATGTTCTGGGTCATTGCTCATGGCGATTTTTGGCCAAGACACGTGGTTTTTATCCTTAATCTGACTCTTGGGAGAAAGTCCTTCGAAAACCTACTCTTTACAACCTTTTCGGCACTTAAAGAACTTTTACCAAAATTTTATTTTTTTATATTTTATTTGAAGCCTTTAAAATGTAAGATAAAAAAGGAGATGAATCTGAAATGTAATTCAAATCAGGGTCACGAGGCTTTGGATAGGGAACAACAGGGTAATTAGCAAGAGTAATTAATTAACTGATCAACTCCGAGTGTCCCTAAGCCTCCTCGCCGGTGATGGATGATAATAAGGAAATAAGGATGCTAATCAGATTTGTTTTAATGAGAGAACTAGTTAGTGGTCGCCTCCTGGTCCAACAATATTCAAACAGAAAATGCATTAAGTTTTAGTTTTTACTACCTGCTTCAATATAAGACGCGATTTAATTTGATAATATTTTTTTCGTTGATCTGTAGCTAATATACCATAAAGATTTTTTAAAATTAATTTTCATAAACTTAATTTATAACAGGGTTGTGTTCATTTATCCCCCCTCAAGAAAAACAGTAATAACGGCTAACGATGTGCTTGGATTTTTAAACATTGCTTATGAGCTGAGAAAAAAAGTATTACACTCAGAGAACTATACCACTAGAAGTAGTATGGTTCTTTGATTACACTGTCTAATAAAATATAAGTTACTAATCTCACTTTTGAAGATGAAGCAATCTGTGGAGATCAGAGAGATTAAGCACTGCCATTACATACGCAGTGCTTGTAATGGCAACCAAGGTGAATGTGACTGATTTATTTAAATAGATTTTACTGTGGTTAATTGGCAATCAAACAATTGTGGATGTGAATAAGAATCAACACACTCAATCTTCATTCAATTAAAAAAAAAAAAAACAATAGAAAATCTAAACCCAATTCAAAATATCGACTCCTCTCTTCTTTCATCACTTCACTTCCGTAAAAACCCTTATCGACATAAATATTAATTTAGAACGTTACGTTTAAAATACTCAAATTAGTTTTAGAAACTGATTGGGTCTCTCATTGGACCTGTTGAGGATTTGTGTGACCAATCGAAATCGATCGCCATTCTCCAACATTTTTGTATATATACCATCTTGTATGTAAATACTTTATAAGTGTAAATATATTTTTAAGTGATGCAAGACTTTTTTTATTTACATCCAATTAGTTTCATTGAAATTTCAATTTAAACGTAGAGACAGTTTTCTAGACTGATTTTTCTAGCTCTTTCAAGTTTTTATTAATTAACATAAACGTTTAATACTAAACGTAACCTTTTTATTTTTAATGTAAGTATTCTTCCTTGTCAATCGGTGATCGATCTATGTTTCTGGACGACCAAATCAAACCTTCCCATTGACCGTTTTTATACGGCCTTCCCCTTTCCTTCTCTTGGATTACCTGGAGCCTAATGTAGCGGAAATACAAAATCACTTTCAGCTAATGGGGATTCTAAACATTATTCATCTTTTTTACTCCGTTTATCATTTTTCTATCTACTTCATAACACATGCATACTTTCGAAAAGGCTAAAAAATACTTCAGTTAACTGTATATATATATATATATATATATATATATATATATATATATATATATATATATATATATAAAGCAGTTCTTAAACTAAAAAAAATTCACTTTTTACAGCCTTAAAAAAGAAGAATTATATCTTGTTTGAAAAAAGTTAACTTAACTTCTAAAATTAGCCAGATTTGTTTGAAACTTAAAAATGAAGTTATTTATAGTAAATTTAAACGTAAATGTAAAAACTTTGAAATCACATATGTTCTAAATGCGAAGTTAGTAGCTTAAATTTTTTGTTTATATAGCTTACTAACAAAGTTTATCAAAATACATTATTTACCAAATCAGATATTATTTTTAACTTAGACTCATTATTAAAAACACATTTGATAAATATGTTTCCTCCAACCGAGAAGGCTGGTTTGTCGTGAATTATTTTACTTATCACTGATTCCATACGCTTTAGCCGATTTATTAATGAGAATATTAATAATAATGATTCAAGCTGATATCAATAAGTGATAACAATATAGATAGCAAAAGTAAAGGGGAAATAAAAAATCGAATAATATCTGGAATTTCCCAACACAGAAAAGTGTGCCTCGTTAGACATACGGCACAAGTTTTAAAATTCGTGAACTCTCTTTAAACCTTGTATCTGTGGATGTTTGGGCAAACGTACCAAGTGAAAAGTTCACTTTGACTTCTACACAAAAATTAAACCTTTGACTTTCAACAAACTCTTCCAAACGAAGCTGGCTCTTTGCTTTCTAAGTTACGAGTGAGAGGAAAACTTGGTTTTTACGCGATTAACTCCGTTACGAAATATTTCTGAACTCGATCATGATATATGTTACGTTCATTAGTGAACTCTTATTTAAGATTAGTGGTTGAAGTCAGTTACATCTTTATACGTGACCTCATTTGGTTTGCCGAATCCATTTTACGTGCTTAAATATTTTATAAAAGTGTGTATTTTACGTTTATTTAGTCATTTTATTAAGTTTAAGATATCTTTCGGATATTACTAAAAAGTTAAAAAAAATTGCAGATAGGTACAAATTTTATACTCTGCACTTATGAAGTACACGATTATAATGGGTATTTATGAAGTTGTGGCTGTAGCCTGTAACCATTACATGTGTTATTTATTTTTAATTCAAAAATATTTTATCACATGTTTCTCTTGTTTGTTTACTTTTTACTTTTTCATTCTTTCCTAACTTGTAAAACCAGTTTTATATTCCTTTACATAATAAATATTTTCTTCTTTGTATTTGGAATCAAATTATTAAAATATGAACTACATAATATATAAATAGCCACCACAACAGTGGTTACCACCGACGTGATATTAAAGTAACGTGTTAAATTGTCAATTTCAAAAGACTCAAATTTGCACTTCATATCGTGGTTCATCGTTCACATGCTTCACATCTTATCGTAGCTCTTCCAAGTTACCTACGACTGAGCACCATTGGACCCAACACAACAAGCTACCTAGATCATCTCGTCAATTTGGTAAAAACTGAATTATTTTTACAACCAACTGTAAACGGCAAAAAGGTGAGTTCACAACATGTCTGATACTGATGAAAATAACCTTGTTACGAATAACCCAACTGATTTCGGCCAAGTATCAAAATTGTCGGTAAAAATTCCTCCATTTTGGAGAAAAAATGTAAGAGTCTGGTTACATCAAGTTGACGCACAGTTTATTATTAACGGTATCACAAAAGAACATACAAAATATTATTACGTTCTTAGTAACCTTGATACCGATGTAGCAGAGTTAATTTCGGATTTACTTGAAAAACCATTAAGTCAAACTCCTTATCAGGACTTATGCCAACGCTTAATCTCAGAGTTTGAAGAATCTGAAAGTAGAAAACTTACTAAACTGATGGACGAACTGGAGCTAGGTTCCAAAAAACCTACCCAGTTCCTCAGGGAAATCCGTAATCTTGCCGGTGACCATATTAAAGACGATTTCCTCAGAACAATTTTTTTGAAACGTCTCCCTACCCATGTAAGTTCAGTATTAGCATCTAGTTCTGATTCTCTAGACAAATTAGCAACAATGGCGGACAAAATTGTGGAATATTCCCCCTTTCAATCTCACGTAAATTCATTGAAATGCCAACCATCAAATAGCTCAGAACCTGAAAGGTTATCAAGACTGGAAGACCAAATTTCGAAATTGACCAACGAAATTTCGTCTTTGCGTTTAAGATCAAGATCCCACTCTCGATCTCGTCAACCTTGGCGACCGAACAACACAGGCTCCTTAAATTCCAAAAATCCTTTCTGCTGGTACCACAGTAAATTCGGGGATAATGCTCAAAGGTGCGTAAAACCGTGCAGTTATCATTCCTCAAACAAAGATTCGGAAAACTAATTAAGCACTGTCTTGATACGGCGGAAGACAGCGCGAAAACACAACCTCGCCGTCTCTTTGTATACGACCGTCTAACACCAAATTTTTGATTGATTCGGGAGCCGACATTTCTGTAATCCCCCCTCAAACTAAAAGTAAACCAAAGTCATCTTTAAGACTTCTTCATGCTGCCAATGGTTCCAGTATTGCAACTTACGGCGAAAAATTACTGGAACTCGATCTTGGTCTACGAAGGTCGTTTTGTTGGCCTTTTACCATTGCCGATGTTCAACAACCAATAATAGGAGCAGATTTTTTATCCGAATTCGGTCTACTAATCGATATTAAAAATAAAAGGTTGATAGACAGTAAAACACTACTTTTTAGACTTGGTTCCACACCTTCTACAGCAATGCGCTCTGACATCCATCTTGTAGATCCTAATAATAAGTATTGTCACATATTACAACATTATCCAGAACTTTTAAGAGATATTCCTGGTCACAAGACGCCAGATATAGATTTCTTTCATACAATTAGCACCAACGGACCACCCGTTACCGCTAAAGCCAGACGCTTAGCTCCGGACAAATTTACTCAAGCTAAATTGGAATTCCAGAAAATGATCGATATGGGCATTTGTAGACCCTCTAAAAGTCCATGGTCTAGTCCACTGCATATGGTACCAAAGAAGGACGGCTCCTGGCGCCCTTGCGGTGACTACCGCGCTCTTAATAAGATTACCGTTCCAGATAAATATCCGATACCCAATTTACAAGACTTCAATTCGCAACTTGAAGGTAAGAATATATTTTCCAAAATAGATTTGGTTAAAGCTTATCATCATATACCTGTCCACCCGGATGACGTTCCTAAAACTGCTGTTATCACCCCATTTGGTTTATTTGAGTTCATACGCATGCCATTTGGATTGAAAAACGCTGGCCAGACCTTCCAACGTTTTATCCACCACGTATTACGTGATCTCCCATTTGCATATTCCTATATTGACGATATCTTAATCGCTTCTCAATCGGAAAAGGAACACGAATAACATATTCGTTTACTTTTCGATTGCCTTTCTGAACACGGTCTTTGCATTAATGCGGCTAAATGTGAATTTGCTGTTCCTGAAATTTCGTTCTTAGGATACCGCATCAACAAACATGGAATATTTCCACTACCAGAACGAGTGAAAACAATTCTTGAATACCCACTACCGGTAACAGTTGATCAACTCAGACGTTTCTTAGGTATTGTCAATTTCTACAGGAGATCCTTACCCAATACGGCTGCAACTCAAAAAGCTCTCTATGACCTATGTCCTGATCCGAAAAAGAAAGACAAAAGTAATATAGTTTGGAATGAGGTCGCAAAGGATTCCTTCAATAAATTAAAGAATGAACTAGCGAACGCTGCCTTAATTTTCCATCCTTCTAGTGATCTTCCTTTGATTCTTATGGTCGATGCATCGAATTTTGGAATTGGTGCCTCGCTCCAACAGTTGAGAGGGAATATGCCTGAACCCATGGGTTTCTTTTCCAAAATCCTCAATAAAACTCAACAAAACTATAGTACTTACGATCGTGAACTTCTGGCTGCTTACGAAGCTGTTCGTTACTTCAAACACTATTTAGAAGGTCGTCATTTCACTATTTTAACTGACCATAAGCCTCTCAGTTATGCCTTTGAACAACGACCGGACAAAGCAACTCCTAGACAGCTTCGACACCTTGACTACATAGGTCAATTCACTACTGACATCCGGTACATACCGGGTAAGCAGAACTACTCTGCAGATGCTTGTTCACGAATATCCGAGATTACCATCTCTTCTGCAGTACCTCTCAGTGATTTATCTAATGCCCAATGCAAATGCGAGGAATTACAACACTTACTGAATTCGAATCAAGAAACATACTCATTTAAAACCATGACTCTTGATAATGGGCTTGAACTTATTTGTGACTCTTCGACCGGGAAACTTCGCCCTTTCATCCCTCGTCAATATCGTAGAGCTATATACGATTCAATCCACAACTTATCCCATCCTGGTATAGCCGCATCAGTGAAAATGCTCCAAGAGAGGTTCTGTTGGCCTTCATTGATGCGTGATGTCGCGTTATGGGTCAAAACTTGCATTCCGTGTCAAAGTTGCAAAACATGGCGACACACCTCCAGTCATTTAGGTTCCTACCCATCTGCCCAAAAACGTTTCTCACACATCAACGTGGACATAGTAGGACCATTACCTCCCTCAAGAGGATATCGGTACCTCCTGACAATAATCGACAGGTTTTCCAGGTGGACTGAAGCGATTCCCATCAATTGTATAACTGCGGAAGAAGTGGCCAATACTATTCTTCAATCCTGGATATCCCGTTTTGGAGTCCTTCGCTTCATCACAACTGATAGAGGTAGACAATTCGACTGTGAGTTATTTTCTTGTTTAACATCTACACTAGGTGTGAAACATATAAAGACAACAGCTTACCACCCTGCTGCTAACGGAGCCATAGAAAGGTGGCATCGATCTTTGAAATCGGCTCTTAAATCACAATTATCTGCAGACTGGGTTCTAAAACTCCCATTGGTTTTACTTGGTCTTCATTCACAAATAATGCCTGAAACTGGAGTTTCGCCCGCACAAGTTGTCTATGGGGAACCGATCACACTTCCAGCCGACTTATTTGAAGACTCTGAACTTTCTTGTGACGTACCTACATTAGTTTCACAACTCCGTGAATACGCAAGGTCAATCCGTCCAGTCCCGTTTCAACACCGTCATAAAAAATCGATTTTTATTCATCCTGATCTCATGACTTCATCTCATGTTTTCGTCCGACAAGATGCTTCAAAGAAACCACTTCAACCTACTTACAACGGACCCTTTAAGGTAGTCTCACGAAATGAAAAAGTCTTTAAGCTGGAACTTCCGACAGGTGAAGACTCGGTTTCGATCGACAGACTTAAACCAGCATTCCTTCTGCAAGAACAGTCTGAAGGATACCACACGTACCAATCAAAGTTGAAGCCAACGAACGAAGAGAAAACTTCCCCCACACTTCAAAATGACGTCCCGATAAAACCTCCACATCCCAATAAGACACCAAGACGGACTCAATTCGGACGTGTTTTAAGAATTCCTGCACGATTTGAAACTTGATTCCTCTCGTTGCCACTGGGAGGAGAGTATGTGGCTGTAGCCTGTAACCTTTACATGTGTTATTTATTTTTAATTCAAAAATATTTTATCACATGTTTCTCTTGTTTGTTTACTTTTTACTTTTTCATTCTTTCCTAACTTGTAAAACCAGTTTTATATTCCTTTACATAAGAAATATTTTCTTCTTTGTATTTGGAATCAAATTATCAAAATATGAACTACATAATATATAAATAGCCACCACAACAAAGTAAACCGCATCACCGCATACATAGTTACAGGTAAACTATTATAGCCTCCAATATATCAGTCTATTGTTATCATAACATTTCGTAAAACAAATTCTCAATCGAGCTCAATGGTGAGGGCCAAACGGTTGCACAAATGAACTTAAAATCCAGTTCCAAAATTTGACCGTGATTTGTTTTCTTTCAAAATTTCTTAATATTAACCAGACAAATTGAAATTAGTATTGATATTTAAAATTGAATATTGTTACACATGAGACCTTTTAGTATTTATATCAAACGAGATCATCTTTGCTGATGTGAATAAAATATAAAACACACATTTCCTACTTATTGAACAAGTTTCTGGTAAAAAATTTAAGTAAATAATTTTCTGACCACCTTCATTAAAATTAAAAAAAAAATGAATGTGCCATCAAGGAAGGCATATAGCTATCAAAAAGGTTTTAACTGCTATCATACTGTAATGACGCTTTTACGGTTTATATTTGTGTTATAATGAACGTCGTTAATGTTGTTACGAGGCCAATGTAATGACGATAAATGCACGATAAGGACCCCTTACTGCACAATCCTTTAACTATGCATTGATCTAAGAAAATTATAGATTATAACTTAAATAATTGAATTAAATGGTTTTACAGCTGGGAAATAATTCAAAATATGTATACACAACTAAATCATGTTTGAAATATTTCCTGTACTGAGTAGACTATCAAACAATAAAGGAAGCAAACATTTGTAAGGCAATATTTTTATAATTATCACATTTACCATAAAACTATTGCCCCTAACTCACTACATGTTCTGAATAGTGTAAAAATTCGAATATACTAAAAATATATTAATGATAAAAATATTTTCCCTATTAGCGATGTTTATTATTCCCTACAAACGAGGGATCCGATCGAAGAACTTCAACGTGATAGAAAAACTTTGTGGAATTAAGTTTCCTAATTTTTCGTCCTGCACCCTCATGGTATATTTTCTTTCATAATTTCATTTTATTTTTCTAAACGTGCTGAATTCTCGTATCACGTAGAGATAGCACCTTTATTTTCGCTTGTTTTTGTCCCTTATATCTTTTTAAATCCCAGGTTTTAACACATTATTCTCTCGAATCGAATTGGCTGACAGTTTGAGGACGTTTTTGTATTGCTCTAACATGTATGATTGGAACCCCTGCAGGTGCACTAAATTTTTTTTATTTACCCCGTATTAATACCTAATTTTATATCTCCAATGATTACTTAATAGACAAATATCAGTACGTTTATTAATAAATTGTAATGAGATGGACAGGAAAATGTTAGACAAATTACCATTTGCAAATTGTAACCATTTGCATAGTTTCAAACACACGAGAAAATCTATAAAGAAAATGTTTAAATTCCTTACTGAAACTTTACTTACCTACTTACTCCCATGGCCATCGATACCCAAGGTGGTATTTGGCCTCGCCAACTAAATGCCTCCATTTCTTCCGATCCTCAGCATCTTCCTCTACGATTCTTATCTTCCTCATGTCTTTTGACACTTCATCCTTCCTCCTATTTTTGGACGCCCAGGGGGTCTTCTTACATCAGGGTTTTCTTTCCATACTTTCTTCATTAATGCATCATCTTCCCTCCTTATTACATGTCCGACCCATCTCATTCGTCGGGTTTTTGATTCCGCAACAGCATCCGGTCTACTATAAGGGGCTCTAATTTCTCTATTATGTTTAATCCTCCATTCACCATTTTCTCTTGTTGGTGCTTTGTAACTTTGGTCCTCCTTGCTGTAATTTTGGGGAGAATAAACCGGAGCGTGAAATAAAACTGGTAAAAACTTATGTTTGATATGACTCGAGTATTTACTTGAGCAGCTGTGAATGACCTCAAGTATTTACTATTCGTACTAATATTATAATTGTGAAAGTTTGTAAGTTTGTTTGTCGTCATCGATGTAAATAAACGATATCTTTCATCATAGATGTAAATAAACAGTGTTTTTCATATTATTTAAGTCAGCTATAACAACTTACCCTTCCAGGCAGACAAATGTAAACAAATAAACCCAATTCCAATTAAAAGATACAAAAAACAGTGCAGGAGCAATACCAGCTGTTTCAAGTTATTTTGAATTTGGGCGACGCCACAGGAAATATCTAGTAGTCATATATGAAGTCTTGACGAGCACGTAAACTCCCTGGGAACCTTTAAAACGGTGTCAAGAGTGAATAACTCTCAATACATATGATAAAATATTTACTCAAGTTGAGCTAAAAGCTCTTAAGTAAATATTTGCAATATAAACCCCTATTAAATATCACATGCAAGTTCTGGTTTATTTTCACAAGATATAACTTGTCGCTGAAAGTATTTTCAATAAATAGTTTTTATTCACTCTGCTTAAAAATATTAATTTTTACTTTGTTAAAAACCTATGTCTTAATTTTTAATTATCTTCAAAATGTCCGTTTGATAGTACGACTCAATGGATTACATTTTAACCTTTAAACCTGTGAAACCGCGGGTATCAGTTTCAGGGAGACAATGTTAACTCAAATAAGCACATGCAGGATAATAGTTTGTCAAGTACTATTTACATCAATCAAAAATACCATATTAATTTGTAAAATACTTCCAAGCATTGTATGAATTAATTATATGTCAAATACTTTACTATAGACTCTCTGACCCGGGAGGTAATGACATTCCTGGATGCTTCAAATGGCGGCTTATTTCCCAAACCCATTTCAGCCGCGGTGCAATTTGGTCTTATTGCCTGTAAATTGACACCACTCTTATTTTTTGGCTTTAACTTTTTAAATTTATATTTTATGAAGCCTGTTTGAGTATAAAAACTATCAATTGACTACTGTCACTATTATTGAACACTTAAACATTGACTATTGGCGATCAAATATTACAAATATTATAACTGTCTGAGGGCTTGAAACATGATTAACATAATTAATAAGGAGCAAAGTTATACATCTTCTGAATATTATGAAGGAAAGAGTGGAATACGTTTGAACTTTTTCCGTTAAACTCCCCTTGTGGAAACCAAACATCACAGAATGTGGCGTAAAATAAAATAACTTAAGAGACTAATTTTAAGGTTTTATTGATCCATCTTTTTTGATGATTAAAAACACAACAGAGCGATCCTGAAACTTGATGGACACCGTATATTTTTATATGTAACTTTTTTAGTCACAAATCATCAACGGTTTACTATAAAAAAAACTATCTATTATTTTACAGTGGTTTTGGTACAACTACGAATACTCTTTGTACGATCTATGGAAATTATGATCTTCCTAAATTTTCCAATTGACATGTTAAACCCACTAAAAATAAATTGTTCCAAAAACACGCATTCATATAGAATATAATAATAACTTAGGAGATTATTTCGGATTCTTATTAGCAACTTTCTTACGTAGGCTATAACATTTATTTTCAGATATCAGAAATGGGCCATAATTTACCTTCAAACCTTGCTTCACTTAAAAACTATCGTGAACTCAAAAACAACGGGATATTTGTCTTTTTATCAAGGTATAACGAAAGAGACATATTATATTTTGAAAGCTTTATTATAACACTGTAAACTACAAAAACATTTATATAAATTATGGAGTCAAAAATAATTTTTTTTGAGTTATGACATTTTGTAAGATAAGAAAATGTTATCACCAAATTATGATCAAAAAGAATATTTTATTTATTATCAGTTACCAAAAGGTTCCTTCACATTTTCACAGATTGGTCACATATATTCCTTTATCTGACAGTCATTAATATTCCCGTCCTTGGTCCTACCCCTAATTTTTACTCTTTTGACAATCTCTAAACATTTATGGAAACTAGTGAACACCACTACTTAGTAGCTGTGAAGTAAACAAATAATTATAGATAAAAGCAAATGCATCAGCTGTTCAGCCCTTTCCATTATATTTATAGCCTAAGGGACAAACTTATCAAACAATAATATTTTTCTTTGAGTTTTCTCTCTGAGACCTTTCATGCAAATATGGGGTTTACGGGCTTCAGACTTATGGTTTCCTCAAAATTTATGTGTGATTTGGGCGTTATATATAGATCTTAGATAGTGTATTGAGGTATTTAAATTTTAATTCAATCTTAGAGCGGATCTTTTTGTTTCATGTGTAGTCTAAACAAATTCTTATTACATAAAAAAAGAAGATGGACTTAAAATTTGATCAAATCCGAATTTATTTTAATTATTTGATTATTTAATTATTTAGTTCGAATAAATTTTCATATAATATGGTTTTTAGACATTTGTGTGAAACATTTTTCATTAGAATCGCCCGTAAGACATAAGGGTTGCATAGCTGTTTGACACAGCTGTGACAGTCTTAGAAAGAAAATTATGTGAGCGAAACTTTTCCAATTCAAAAAAGGCCTTTATTTAATTTCAACATAAGAAACACATTACTTTTTATTTTAGTCGTGAAAGAATTATTTAATTCAATTATTTGTATGAATCAAAGTAAATTCTTAAATTATTCTTGCAATTATATTAAAATCCTTTTAGAATCGTCGAATGTTATTTCGACCTTTGGATTGAATGACTGAGAACAAAATATTCAAAACAGTAATATATTAGAACTAACCACTGAAATACGTATGACCTTGTTTCAAGTGCTTGTTAGCTGGAGACCTAATAGATCAAAACTCTTAATAAATTGGAATTGTTGTAGAATTACAGCACGTTGGTGATTTTATCTTTGTAAAGAATTATTTTTGATTCTTAATAAAAAATCAACCAACAATCAAAATTCTAATTCAAAACATTAAAAATTCTTAAAAGAAACTTTTACGCTACCCCAGCAAAAAAGAAGCCTAATTTAAATTACCTAAACTTAAATCTGATTTAGTTTCTAGGAAGATATATTAAGTGTTTATTTTCATTCATGTAACATGAAATTCCACGGAATTCAAGGACATTATGAATATAATATTTTAACAATAGCGTTTCAATATATTGCCAAGTTCACATTTATCAAAAAGTTAACAGCAAAATAAAAAAAAAACACTATTAATCTTACTTACCATTACATAACTTACCTATCTTATTCAACTTATTGCTTTAATTGATCTTTGTTTTCTGTAAGATAACATTTAAATGTATCTTTCGTTTTACTTTCACCACCTTGTTGAATAACATTTAAAATAACGGTTAACCAGATTATCTCTTGGTTTTCCCTTTTCGCTAAAAGTAATAATGAGTTCAATTCAGTAAAAAACCACTCGAAAATGTTCATAATAAATACCACCGTTGCAGCAGACCTGCATACTCAGTGAATTTCAAATTCGTAAAACATATTTGCTAAACTAACATTTTTACTCACACAATGTAATCAGACTAATGATATTTAAGTTATTTTTTAATAAAGCGACTAATTACGTTTGGTTTTGAGTATAATATTGCAAAATACAACTAATAATTTTGTATATTTCATTTAGTACTTAAGGAATAAATACATTTAGTTAATGCACTGAAATGTTTACATCACTGTATTTTAATTTACAGAACAACACAATAGTATCCTTTTATTTCAATTTTTACACAAATAAAATACATTATTTAAGTAAGTTTCGTTCAACCGTTGTCTATTGTTTGTGGCAGGGGGCAATGTATGTTGAATGGTACAAAAACTACTTCTCTGTTTACATCCAGCCATTGCCCGATCTGGAATTGAGAACGGGTACCTTTTCGAGGTCCAAGATCCATTTTGCCGCAGTGCCGGAAGGAACCGAGAAACACTGCGCAGAGCGTCGCGGTTCTGGTACTGCTCACTAAGAAGCATCATGTCAGCAACCCGCTCCGTAGACAATTGGAACTGCAAGTCGCCTTGAAACACAGCTATGTTTTTTGTCCAGGTTATACTGGCTTGTGTTACTAATCTTTTTATGTTCTAGTTTTTCTTCCACCTGAAGACGGGATCAAATTCCAGATCCCGAAACGGAAACTTGTTTTTTACTAATCAGTGATGGCAAATGTCCACAAAAATCCAAATCAAAATATAAATTTACTTGTTATTCATAAATGAGATAACTGCTTGTTATGGCTGGTGATAAGGATGCAATAGAGGGGGTTTATCTCTGTAATGAGATTGAGCCTTTATTGCCTTGAATAGAGTTGGTATTAATATTGCTTGGACCTGTCAATATATACAATACAGTAGCTGAGTGTTTTGTGTCCATAAACTACAAAGGAAAGAGTTTGAAGATGTAAAAACTATTATAGAAGCTAAAATATAAATTTCATCATCTTGACGGAAGAAGGCTGTCTCACCAGGATATTTACTACGACCGAATTATGAAATCTGCCTAATACTTTACATTAAAAAAACCTAAAAAAAATAAAGCCCTTTGCAACAAAGGAATGTTTTGTGAACAACACGTGGGCTACATTTAATCATGAAAACACATGATATGACAAAACAAAACAAATTGTTTAGTTTACAAAATAGAAGGTAACAAAACAATAAACAATCTTATACGCAAGGACAAAGAGGAGCAAGGCTCAGGTATAAGCCAGACAGGTGGAGTTTAGTTATCACGGAACAATTCTTATCGTGGCCATTTGTCTTTGGAAGAAAGCCTCGTGAAACAGAGGGTTTTGTTTAGTATAGGTTTTGTCCTCCGTTCTTTCATTAAATAATAATAATATATTATAGTGGGAGTTTCAATTGAAAGTGAACCAATAGCTCAATTTTTATTATTATAATTGTTCTGTTTTTTATTTGTTTTTAGTCAGTCTGGTCAGTCAACTATATGAGTATCTTACAATAAAGAACAATATCTTGAGCACTAAGTTAAAGAACGATTTATTTTCCTTAATTTTCAGATTACTCCGACGGGCAACAAGTATTAATTAAAACAATAGCCATACTGAATTTAAGTATATATAAAAAACATAAAAAAATGTTCCGTGTATTTTTGTTAGGAATTATGCATGCAGGTAAGCATCTTATTGCAAGGAAAACACGTTACATGTTTGAGAAACGGAACGTCGTGGTTTATGCAAAAGTATGCTCCGATTAAAATAGGTTATTTTTTCTGTATATTGTGAGTAAGTTGTGTTGTATGATTTAAAGTGTAGTACGTAACGTTATATCTTACCGTACTGAACTTGCCTTTGGCTCGCCCTGGAATATCATGCTCGCCCGATAAACCAGTAGGCCTGCTTACCGCGCTGGCAACGTGATATCCTATTTCGTTACGTTTCTGTACACCTCCACAATTGCGTTATGATTTTGAAAACTTTAGATCGAGCCTTGAGGAAGCATTTTGTCGGGGGTGCTTACAGTTTGTTTCTGAACTCGGTTTGTTTTAGTTAACAGAATGTTCGCATTAGCCTCTGGACCGGGCACAGTTGATGTTGGAACAGTGAAGGATCGGCGTTTTAAACTCGGTAACCAATATTTGGAGTTTAGAAGTTTAGAATAAACTAAATAAAACAATATCCTAGGGCTCTCTATATATTAGTAATGCAGGCGTCTAAAATATAATAAAGCAGATTCTCACGACTGATATTCATACAAATATAATTAATATTGAATAACTGTTTAGGGTGAAACTTTATTTCGGAAAGATGCTCATTTTGCTTACAAAGTAAAAGACAAAGTGAGAGTCAAATTTATTCCTATAAAACTACATTTTCTTATAAGAATACGCTTATTGAAAGGGAAAAGTACAAAATGAAACAGGAAGATTTTATTATTGTCTTTTATATTTTTATAAAATCTATCTAATTTAAAGATAGACTACTTGGCTGGTGGAAATCGGTAGGGATGCTACTGAGGCGGTCGTCACATCTGGCTACAGATAAACACTGATTGACTACTACTGACCTCACAGACTCAACTAACTGTCGCGGTGACTGTCTCCGTCGGGGTATCAAAGTGCACATGTGTATACCCTGCCACTATGATTCATTTTCATTATTTTAAATTTATTTATTTAAACTTGCCAAGTTTTTGCTCTATTTTTGTATTAACATTTATTTGTATAACACTAAATTAACGACTCGTGCCTACGCACAGGTTTTTTACCTATGTAGGCACATTCCAAACAATGAATTAGAATATGTTGAATATAAAAGTTTTTTTTAAGCAATGTTATACAATGTATATTGTAACTCTTTTTCTTTGGAATAAACAAATTTTGAGTTGAGTTGAGTTGAGTAGAAGAGATGTAGAACTATACAGTAAGCTAAACGTACACGAGTAAATAAACAGGTGAGATTCGTGGAACTTTGCGAATCAATTTTGTGTACGCTTTGATATAAAATTAATTGTATAAATTAGGTGCTTAAAGTTCAGTTGAACTGCTGTACAAATTATTTCTATTATATAATCCTAAAAGGTTCGTAGGTTATCGATTTAACGTTATTCGACGTTTGTTGTTCGACCATGAGGATAAAAGTTTATTAAAAACATGGTGATTATTGTAGTCATAAAATACCGTAACCTACACACCGGCCTACATACCTATAAACTATGTATTTTTTTTCTTTTTTTAGGAAAATAAAATGTATGCTCAATATCAATGGACATTGTTAACGAATCGATTTTTGTGCATAAAACTGTTGTTACGTTTACAAAATAACGTTTGCAAATGTCGCTTAGCAAATTAATTGAAATTGAATTATTTTTTCAGTAAACAAAATTCAATAAAATTTTTAAAAAACTATTGTTTTTAATATCTTTCGACATTTTGTTCAGAAAATATTTGCTAAAAAAAATTACGTTTACTAAGAAATGCCGCTTAGCAATTGCAAATGAATTATTTTCCAGTAAATAAAATTTAACTAATATTATTTTAAAAAAAGGTATGTGTAGTTGTTTGAGTATATAGTTAAAGAAATGGAATGGTCCCTGACCTTGCAACGAAAAACACGAATTTAATAGTGTTGAGGGGATGTATATATGACGTGGCAAATTACGAGGCGCAGTTAATTTTGAAAAGCTCAATTTCAAAATTAAGTTAATTATCTTATTATTTATTGAATGCAAATATAATATCTGAGTCTTTCCGTCTTGATTTAGATTAATCAACCATGAGACAATAATTGCAATGATGTTTAAAGCGTTTCTTGCTAGTTAAACGGATAATTTAAACGCCCTGTTCATTAAGGTAATGATGTTTTGTTGAGTAAAGGGGTTAACGTTTTTTTATAGTCTCAAAGTTATTAGAATACCCTTCTTATATGTAATTGCAATAAAAGGTTAACAAGGTATATGGATTCAAGTGATTCATTGATAAAAAATGCTTTGTTATCATCTTATTTTACTTAAGCTTTTTAAATAACTAGACATAAGGTACCTCTTTTTGGCAGAAATTAAAATTTATGTTCAAACTGCTTATGTATATCGAGATGCATAGTAAATACTACGAAGCCGAAAAACAACGAAGTTAAAATTTCAGGGGATACATTCATTATTATTCTAGCAGTTTGTGTTTTTCAAAGTTTTCCAGATAGCTTTAAAAACATTAAACAAGGCTACCGAAAATCTTGGGTTTTCGAACACCTCCCGGTCTCTCTGAAACTTTCAAAGCTGCAAACTTGTTGACACACTGTTTAATTTATTTTAACTGTGTACAAAAATCAACTGTACAGGCGGATTTACACGGGTCGAGTTGGTGGGCAAGTTAGTAGAGCGAGTTGCCACTGTCTAGTTGATTCATCCGGGGCCCTATTTTTGAAACGGTTGAGTAGTGAGACACTCATCAAGTTACCTGTCAGCTGATAGTAGTATTGTTTAAACCACCACGTGGGATGTCAATGTTTCAGACGATACATCTGTCAAACTAGAAAGCCAAATGTAAACATTGACCAATTTACGGATTAACTAATTTTTAGTGGCTTTAACTAAACTATCTAGGTATATTTATTGGTCAATTTAGTTGTAAGGCATTTTATAAATAGTTCAAAGCCAATCCGAACGCATTTAAATCAAATCAAATCAAAAAAGCTTTATTCCTGAAATTTTACAGTGTTGTTTACAAGAAATAATGAAACAGGATTTAAATACTTCCCAAAAAGGCTCTTCGTTGTGCATGGGAATATTTAAATATTTAGTATCAAAAGGTAAACATGGCCTAATTGGAAAGGCTTTTCATGATTACCATTATTATTTCCTCCAAAAGAGAAGAAGAAGAAGCTTCTTTCCTTTCAACTCACACGTTTTTTTCTACAGCCTATTGCTTGGTGAGTAAAAATGGTTGGATTGTTGAAATACTCAATGCATATTATGTCTGTATTAAAGTTATGAGTTCTTAAGAATAAATTAAAATTCATGAATAGGATATCATATGCATATCCTATTCACATGATATACACTGATATTGTGGGGCTGAATTCATTAAGTAAGTTAGGAATATTTTTATTTTTCTTCTGTGAATTCTTTTTATAATTAGAAACAAATAACTTGAGGGACGAGTGACTCACTCAATCGCCAACTCACCCATTTCAAAAATATGGCCCCGGTCTATAAATTGTAATCGGATCGATGTCAAGTGAGCGAGTGAAATATGTGAAACTACTCACTAACTCGCCCAATTCGACTCACCCAATTAGACTCACTCGTCTAACTTGCCTCGCCTTATAACTTGTGTAAATCCGCGTTATAATCCATTTTTTTTAACTGGGTTTCACAGATTAACGCATTAACTTGGTAATCGAAGTAACGTTATAAGCAGTTGAGTTAAGAAAATAAAATTTCTCTTAAGGGGATCCGCCACTATCTCCAACTTTTTTTTTATTTTTGTCTTTTTTATGACTTTAGTATTTTTTTCTTATGAGTACTTGGCTAATTAGAAGATTTGATGTGAAATATTGGATATATTTAAATAAAATCTCATGGTTTCGGTCCTTTTTTAAGTTTTTTACCAATTTTTCGTATATTTTATTTCTTTGAATAACTTTTTTATTGCTCAACTAATTGCAAAAACCAAGCTACTATTTTATTCCTTACATAAAAAGGAAAAAACTGGTGTATAGAAACCATGGTAACTCAAAAAACAATGATGTGGTGAGTATATTTTCAATATCACATTTTAACAACGGGGGAAAATTTTTTTTTTATAAATATTATTAAATTTTATATTAAATCTGCTTGTATTGTGATTCCTATACACCAGAATCTTTCAAATAGTACTAAGATGATGTGGTAAAAATGTAATTACAATAGGCCAAGTACTTAGATAGTTATCCAAACTTTTGTTGGATAGAACATGGAAAAACACAATTCCGAGAAAACGGCTCTCAAAGTTTTATAAGTCTTTTCTTTCACACTATAATTCGCCTGGGCGATTCTCGCATTGTTTTACATTTACATAAATTTTATCATGATAAATATTCCGATTGGCATAAAATTGCACACACATGTTCACTATGCTGAATCTAAGAACATCACTTTTGAAAAATCTTAAAAAATTTAAAAAATCAGTCGGACATAGTGGTGGATCCCCTTAAGGAATATTCATGAAGAAAATTATTTTAGTTTAAGCGGTTAATTAGAATATCTTTTACTCTTGCCCGCATTTTTAAACTTCCTAAAGGAGGTGATTACATTATTGTAGAAATAGTTCGATCGAAACTGATTGCTACATTTAACCTGATTGGAGTTCATAGCCGACGTAGGGAAACATTTTTCCTACAACTTATTTGTATATTGCCCTTATCAGTTTTATGAACATTATAGACGAAAATAAAATAGTTTTAAAAATAATGTGAATCTGCTGGTGATATTTATTATAATGTTTAAACCGGTTCACAAATAGGTTAGTGGTATCTGTTTGAGGGCAGGACAAATAATTGACAGAATATATTTATGTTACTTGCCTAAAAATACCCTATAGCCACTCTGATTTCATCCACTGACGAACAAACTGAATGGAAACAAATATCCAATAAAAGAGGACAGTTAAAAAGTCAAAGTTTTCAATTCATAAGTGAAAATTATATTAATACAAATACTTTTATTGGAACCTTCACCAAAAAATATTAAGATTGTGTTTTTACAAGACCTAAATTTATCTTGAACGCTATAAGCGAGCCTATAAGAAAGGGGCATATAAAGGTCATTTTTGTCAATAAACCTTAGTTTAGTACTTGTTCAAGAACACATTTTAATAGTTTACAAACAAACCTTTTAACAACTTTTTTTTATTCAACATACCCATATTTGTAGAGGTAAAGTTAACTTTGCCATTCGCTTCATTGGCTAAACGCCTTGAGATAAAAGCTATTTACAAGTACTCAAAAATATAGGAACTTACAACAAGAGGCTATCAAATTACGCTCTATCATTTTCAAAGCAACTTTTTTGTCAGTTTCAAAATAAATATAAAATTATTAACCAAAGATGAATTCATATATACGTATATTGAATGGTCATTGTATTTAACTTCGATGATAAATCACAGTTTGTTAACAGTTTTTATCCAATAGTTTGGTAATTTTTCAATACATGAGGAAGTGTAAGGTAACAAGAACAACCCAATGTCGCTATAGTTGTTTTTGCAAACCACCAAACTAAAATATTTTTTAGCCCTTAAGTAGTAATTTAACATTAAATATTATAGTTAGACGTTTGATAGTTAAATTCATGTATTAAAACCATTAAAAGTGTTTAAGTGAGCTAAAATATACCATAATAAAAAGCATAGTTTGAATAATATAGAAAACGAATTAAATTTTCTATTGATTCAAAGGCTAGTTCATAAAACAAGAAATAGAGGACAGCTAAATTCAAATATCCTGCGCCACAAATTATGTTTATGACCTTAAGGAGACGTATATTTATTTATACCTTTTTTAGCAAGAGAATTTCGTTTCTTTACTGATCACTCAATTTAACATGTCATGAGACAGCAAGTCTTGAAACCTGATAGTCATGCTAATATGCTGGTGAAAAGACGAAACTAAGGTAAAATCCATAATTGCTGCACGGCTTACGTTAAAGCTTTCCTGGACGAAAAGTAAGTAGAGTAACAAATTTGGTAAATAGAATTAAAGAAACAGATTTATTTAGTGCAAAATTTACTCACTAAACATATTTTATGTAATCAAAAAGTTTCTACTTAGAATGTATTGGTTTCAGCTCACATCATATGTGTTTGTTACTCTTAAACCAAGCCAAAGCAGTAGGGAGCACAACACAAAGCAGGTGACCCAGAGCCGCGTCAGCGCTCAGTATCATTGCCTATCAAGGATCAAAGCCTCAGCTGCTGCTCCAACATTGACTGAGGCCCATGCAAATATTTGGCTCTCAAAAGCAAACCGGGGCCGGACCCAGATTTCGGGATGGCAAATAGTAGACACGGTATTACCGTTATAAAACTATTATCGAAATTATACATGACGAAATAATATATATAAAAGTACTTACGATGGATAAAACCTAAGAAGCGTTTTAGTAAACATGTTGTGATGTCTTTTGAAGGTAAAAATAAATCAACATATTTATAAATCTGTATCTTAGTGATTTTTGTTTTCTTATTTTTTAATCTCTTTGGCCGATAAATTTAGTTTAGCAGCCGTTTGCGTGAAAAAATATAATACCTATGTAGTCACTCCGAGGGAGAGTATATAAGAATAAAATAAGTAAACATAACCTAATGAAAATAAATCTGGGTTTAGCCTTGATATATAGTGGTTTTTACAGAACAATTTCTATAGAACATTAGCGTAAGCATTAACTACCTCGGTGTAGTCAGGTCGAAAGATCACGTAGACTACAGCAGGCACTGACAATGCTCCATACATAATGTTACTGTAAGCACTAATTACCTCGGTGTGTACAAATCGAGAGATCACGTAGACTATAGCAGGCACTGACAACGCGCCACACAGAATATTACTGTAAGCACTAATTACCTCGGTGTGTACAAATCGAGAGATCACGTAGACTATAGCAGGCACTGACAATGCGCCACACAGAATATTACTGTAAACACTAATTACCTCGGTGTAGACAGGTCGAGAGATCACGTAGACTACAGCAGGCACTGACAATGCACCACACAGAATATTACTGTAGGCACTAATTACCTCGGTGTAGACAGGTCGAGAGATCACGTAGACTACAGCAGGCACTGGCAATGCTCCACACAGAATATTACTGTAAGCACTAATTACCTCGATGTAGACAGGTCGAGAGATCACGTAGACTACGGCAGGCACTGACAATGCACCACACAGAATATTACTGTAAGCAATAATTACCTCGGTGTAGACAGGTCGAGAGATCACGTAGACTACAGCAGGCACTGGCAATGCTCCATACAGAATATTACTGTAAGCACTAATTACCTCGGTGTAGACAGGTCGAGAGATCACGTAGACTACGGCAGGCACTGACAATGCTCTACACAGAATATTACTGTAAGCACTAATTACCTCGGTGTAGACAGGTCGAGAGATCACGTAGACTACGGCAGGCACTGACAATGCACCACACAGAATATTACTGTAAGCAATAATTACCTCGGTGTAGACAGGTCGAGAGATCACGTAGACTACAGCAGGCACTGACAGTGCGCCACACAGAATATCACTGTAAGCACTAATTACCTCAATGTAGACAGGTCGAGAGATCATGTAGACTACAGCAGGCACTGACAATGCGCCACACAGAATATTACTGTAATCACTAATTACCTCGGTGTAGACAGGTAAAGAGATCACGTGGACTAGTGCAGGCTCTGACATGTATGCGGATGATGACTAAAATTCCGTGTACTCATCTGCTACGCTGTAGATTGGTTAATTAAATGTCTTATAATTTTATTTTAGGTGAATGAACTAACATTAACCTATAGCGATCGATTTTCATGTGTCACATAATATATCGATGCGGGGTTATAAAGCAATTAACAGTGATCAGTTTCTTTTAACCATCAAATAGTAATAAGCAATGAACGTTATTACTTCCACGATTTGAAATATGTCAAAGCAAATATTTATATCACAGCCCCCAGGGAAGTACCTTGTTAAATAAAACTCAGACATTAAAGGAGCTGAAGCAATGATCTCACTTAAATGTAATAGAACCACCGATTCATCGCGTCGCATTGATTATGTGTGCTCTTGCCATACCCTTGGGAGGTTAGGGGAGACATCGTATATTGCCTTTGAACTTTCTACCGTGAAATTGTACGATTTACTAGTGTTAGATTCAAAAGCAGCTGTTTGGTGCGTTGAACATTTTTTGTTCCATTACCAATCAATTTGTTTTATAGTTGGGTGAAATAAAACGCAATTGCATTATTTACACTTAACCTTGATGTTGTTAAATCACTTACTGTTGGTCTGGTAAAGCCATTACTGTGATTGAGATGTATAAAACCACTACATTTTTTCTTTTTGATTATAATGAAATTTTTATAACCAATCCTAGGAAAAGTGAAAGTAGTTTCAGCTATGAACTATAGTTTTAAATTAATTAATCTTCAGTGGACAATTTTTGGAACTGGAAGCTTCGCTCAGCTTCGGTAGTTTTATCACGAGATTTACTTGAAAATATAATTAATAATAGATTTACATACCCTCTCTACCTAAATTTCCTTTTCTAAGCAGTTCTCTCCGCTTAATTAGTACTTCCAGCACTGTCATATATGTTGTTGCTTTGCTTAAAATAAAGCAGTTAGCTATACCTATTCCCTCAGTTAAGTTAATATATTTGTTCCTGGAATAATCTCTTCGCATTATTATAACTACAGGGTGTTTTTTTTTTAACGCAACCCAAAACTTTATTCTACCAGTGAAGGATTATTCCCCCCCCCCATGATCCTCGGATTTGACCCCACTATATAATATTCTTTGGGGGTACATAAAAAGTAAGGCCTACGAAAACAATCCACACGATATTCATCACCTCAAAACAAACATAACAAATTTTAATGCTAGATATTAAAAAACGTACATTGCAACAAGTGTTCCGGAATTTGACGGAAAGAGCACAACTTTGTACAAATGCCAATGGCGGATTGTTTGAAGATATAATGCAAACTAAATGTAATCAAAATTAATAATTTGCTGTATAAAATGTAAAGATTATCAAAACAATACTCATTTCATATTTATATATGTGCATTATTCAATCTTAAAATTGGGTTGAGTTAAAATAACAAAAAAAACCCTGTATAAAGTTATTACAACTGAACTATTATAAGGTATATTACTATTTGAAATATTAAAATTTGTTAATAACTTTATACATAACGAATGAAGTGCAGATTAAAACAAAGTAAACAAGGTGAGCAAACGTTCCCTACAACGCGATGGACAAACAAACTAGAACTGCCAAAGGCTGCTTTCGGTATTGTTGTGAAAGCTGTTAATGAAAGTAAGTTGTATGGGTGCTCACTAGAAACTACTCTATGGTAGTAGTCTTTATGCGTAAACATGTATTGAATTCAAACAATATTACTGCTAAACGTATTTGAATTTATTTTCTTATGTATTCCTTAAGCTAGGATTGTAATAGATATTGTGTAAAAAAGAATATATGTACTCAAAATTAACGAAAAACACAGAGGTAATCAGTCGTGAAAAAGTTTTTTTCCCCTAACCAGAGTATTTATTCTACAGTACAAATTGTTCTCCCGTACCAAATGTTCTGCCGTGACAAATATACTCTAATACCAAGGGTTCTTCCTTACCAAGTTTTCTGCCTTACTAAGTGCTCTGCCGTACTAAAGTATTCTTCCGTAACAATTGCTATCCCATACAAAGTGCTCTATCGTGCGAAGGGTTCCCCGTACCAAGTGCTCTGCCGTACCAAGGGTTTCCCCATACCGAGTGCTCTATCTTACGAAGGGTTCTCCCGTACCAAGTGCTCTGCCGTACCAAGGGTTTCCCCATACCGAGTGCTCTATCTTACGAAGGGTTCCCCGTACCAAGTGCTCTGCCGTACTAAGGGTTTCCCCATACCGAGTGCTCTATCTTACGAAGGGTTCCCCGTACCAAGTGCTCTGCCGTACCAAGGGTTTCCCCATACCGAGTGCTCTATCTTACGAAGGGTTCCCCGTACCAAGTGCTCTGCCGTACCAAGGGTTTCCCCATACCGAGTGCTCTATCTTACGAAGGGTTCTCCCGTACCAAGTGCTCTGCCGTACCAAGGGTTTCCCCATACCGAGTGCTCTATCTTACGAAGGGTTCCCCGTACCAAGTGCTCTGCCGTACCAAGGGTTTCCCCATACCGAGAGCTCTATCTTACGAAGGGTTCTCCCGTACCAAGTGCTCTGCCGTACCAAGGGTTTCCCCATACCGAGTGCTCTATCTTACGAAGGGTTCTCCCGTACCAAGTGCTCTGCCGTACCAAGGGTTTCCCCATACCGAGTGCTGTATCGTACGAAGGGTTCCCCGTACCAAGTGCTCTGCCGTACCAAGGGGTTTCCCATACCAAGTGCTCTGCCGTACCAAGTGTTATCCCATTTCAAGTGCTCTGCCGTACCAAGTGTTATTCTATTTCAAGTGCTCTGCCGGACCAAGTGTTATCCCATACCAAGTGCTCTGCCGTACTAAGGGGTTTCCAATACCAAGTGCTCTGCCGTACCAAGTGTTATTCCATTTCAAGTGCTCTGCCGTACCAAGTGTTATCCCATACTAAGTGCTCTGCCGTACTAAGTGTTATCCCATACCAAGTGTTCTGCCGTACCCAGGGTTTTTCCATACCAAGTGTTCTGCCTTAGATAAACTCATTCACCCGGCATAGTTCGTTGGATTTCCCGGAAGTGTAATCCCATTATCGGCTCACGAGCGTGTAAAAAGACGGCGGCCCTTTATCAATCCTCGCTTGTTAGTACAACAGATCCCCCCTGATGATTCATCCACTCCCCCTCCCCTCTCCACATCCCCTATTTGATAACTAACACCCTTAACCAATTCTTCCAGGAGGTTAAAGACTCCACCATTTACCGGTAAAAATAAGTTTTTGTTTCACTTAAAACATTTTCAATTTATTTTAATCAGAGTTAACATTTTACCAATGTCAACGTATCAGATCATACCAAAGTTAATTAACTAATTAATTACGTTTCATAATATTTTTCAATCACTTTTCAATATTTTTTAAATACTATTTTTTATTTATTTGATTTTTTATATAACTTAGTGTTTATTACGTTTCATAATATCTTTTACTACATTTAGCCAAAATAATTTAATCATCTTTACATCATATGTTTTTCGTATGTTTTAATTGTACAGTAAGTTCTACGTTCTTGGAACTGAATATAATCTGTAACTAATACGTTGATTGCTAATTCTATCGTACTTTTGGGGCTTACAGTAAAAAATATATGGGTCTAAAGAGAAGTATACTTAAAAAATTGTGATTTGTTTTAAGCCTGGTTGGACAAATGAGTAACCATTATTGACATTGAGTTGCAAGTATATCATTATTTCTTTGATTTATTTTAGTCCTAATTATTGTTTTTTGGTTTTAAAAAATATTTGCACTTTGCATTGTAAAACTGCTACAATTCCTTTTTGGAATAAAATTACTTTCAAAATACAACCGAAACTAAGGACTTGCTACTAATAGTGAATCTAAGGGTGTTTATATTTTTATTGCATATGCATTTCTGAAAAATATTTGAAAGGAAAGTCTCGACTCTCTTGAATGAATTCAGACAGTAATATCCCTATCGCTAGTTGGCAACTAACTCGAATACATAGGGAATTATTAAGAATGTTAAACATTTGCGAAAAGGGCTTTGAAACATTATATAATTGCAAAACATGCATTATTACACACACTATTAACACGACTGATAAAAACCCTAGAAAGTTTGAGGTATAATCTTTATTAAAAATTACGTTTAGCTTATCGTTTTAAACTATACTTTCTCAAGGTCGTATTTCTTATCTATCTTAGTGAAACAGTTTAGTTTTATTATTTTAAATTATTTTCATCCAAACCACAGTGATGGGCACTATAACCTCGGTTAAAATTTTAAGAGAAACAGGGCCATTGCAAAGTGCCCGTTCATCCATTATTGAGGTTGGACAGCCGGATAAGTGGCGAGAGTACCGCTTGGACTTGTCACTCGTTGAGAGGGTGACTTGACACTCTTAATAGGCTGGTTTATTTTAGTTAGTTTCCAGGATTAAGATTGAAAAAGATTTTTACTAAAGTAGGTCTTCGATTTTTTGAAACTTCATTGATTCTTTTGCTTTCCTATTTAATAAACGGTGTTTATTTTGGAATATTCAATGAAGAAAGGTATTGAAGAGTCACGATAACTTCCAAGTTCGAATAAAATAACTTATATATACTTGTGTATTTAACAATAAATCACTTTATTTAATTTAGTATATATGTAACAGTAATCCAAGATATTTTTTTTATAGCGCATATCATCTAAAGGAAAAGTCGGTAAGAAAGAAATATCTAATACAACAGATGTTTAATAAGCAATTTCTTTACCGTCAGCGTATATTATAACTAAACGCCAGCGCAATAACCATAATCTCTTAAAAATCTTCCTTGATGAAAATTATAATAATAACTAAGGGAAACAATATTCACTAATACTTAGGACTATATTAAATTCTTACCATAGACCAAATAAATTTGTAAAAAGTAATTTAATTTGTAAATTTATTTTGTCCTCTTATCTCTTTCGCATTGCGCTTAATTTTAACGGATCTAAAACGAAGCGTCCTTTATGCAACATCATTTAAAGAGAGTCCTTTACCTTCTAACAACGCTCCTGGGGTAGATTTATTAACTAAGGCTCGCTTTGGGACGAATTATCGTCAAACAAAATTCATCTCGCCTAGAACACTCTCTACCTACCATTTGTGATAGAAAATACAGAAAAATGTGTAATTAGCTTTTAACTTAACAGGCAAATCTCTGTTGTAGCAATGATCCGAGATCGTAAAAAACTAAGATTTTTCTGATATATGTTTGGAAATCAGTCTTAAATAGGTACATGATGTTTGTAAATTCGCGATGAAAGGTTGTGAAAACATAATAAATTATAAAATACATTAATTCTGTCATTTTTTACACACATATAATAATATGTATTAGTTAATGCTCCTGGTCAAAAAGTGTTTAATTACACTTTATAATTTTAATGTAATTAAGTTATCTAAATGCAACCAACAAAATTTAATTAAAATGTTTTTCGCCTCCAAAAAGCATTAAAAGTCGTAAGGGCTGTGTGTTTGACAGTCGTTTTAACATTAAGGTAAAAAATTAAACTAATTTTAATGAACTTAATTAATTTATGTAAGTTAAATATTTTAACAAAATTTAATTCTTGATGAAATTTTTATTTAGACGTATATTTATGCTGCTTAATAGTGTCTTTTCAACACGATAAAAGTGTTACAGAACGAGAAAAAACGTTTCGTTGAAAAATTCGATGGCAAAGCACCAGCGTTCAATGTCACAAGATAATTTTAACAATTTATTGCCCTACCATTCCATTAGCCCTCACTAAGCACTTAATGTGTATTTAATATACACTACAAACAATTTTATGACGTGATAATTCTCTGCATAATTAATGTTAAAGCTAATTTTAAGCCAAATATCAGTTCACGTTAAGGTAACCTGTGGGTAAGGTATTGTAAAAGAAGTTAGATTATTTATAGGTGTATCAGTGAATTTTTATAATTATTTTAAATGTATATAAATAAATATTGCAGCAATAACAACGCGTACAACAAAAAAATGGCCGTAGAAATTACTGTATGGATGCGTACGTTGCGTATGGATGCTGTCAATTGAAAGTTTAAACAATATAGTAAAAAAATAATATGAAATTTATTTCTAAAATTCAATCTAATTTAGTTTAGTTTCATCCATAATGTTATGCTAACTGAATATAAATAATAAATTATAAGGTAACTATTTCTAACCAAGCAAAGGTTGTATTAAGACATAAAATATTGCAGATCTGTCGAAACATAGATTGTACATTCTTGTTCTCCCTAATTCAATGGAGCATGTTACGCACAGATAATCATGCAGGGAAGCAGTGCTGAGACCTCGTTTAAGATTCAATAATTAATTATCCTTTCATGGAGGTTTTAAGATATTAAAAAAATAAATGGTGGGGAGAAAATTATTTTACCTTTTAGTTAGTAAAAAATATAATACGCACTAATTAACGTTAACTATCGACTATCGTTAACTATGTTAACTATCGTCGTTATTCACCTCAAATCGACGGATTACTCACTAGCCTTTTATGTTTAAAATACCACCAAATTCAAAATACTTGAAACATATTTCAACTCATCTGCGATGTATGATGTACGATGTAGACATCTTTACGTATCCATAAGAATAATATGAAGAATGTGTATGCATAGTTAATAATTGCTGCTACATTACTACTAAAAATTATGGTGGTACTAAAATTATACTACTAGTATGGTTAGTAGCATTTCTACTGGTATAAATTAATGGTAATAGAATTATGTTAAATTTTATATAATCAAACCATACTTCTTTCACCCCTTTTTTGTAGACTTACAATAAAATAATTTTTTAACAATAATAATAATGATTTTTCTTACAAATGTTGAATGTCCTAAAAACAACATACTTCGGAGATTCGACATAATTTGCTGTAATAGGATTTTATCATTTATATTTCGTATTTTTTTTACTAATAAACTAATTTAATAAATATATTCCATAGCATTGTGAACTAAAAAGAATCATAAGTTAAAGACGCGAACCCTGCTCAAAGGAAAGGTAAGAATAAGTGGTATTTCGATTCCCCACTAAAGTGATGCATTGAATAATTCAGCAACTGTGACAAATAAAGTCATAGTGACCGAAATTACGTGGCGTGAATGTAAAAAGAGAACTCTTTGACTTATATATTATGAGTATACAGCATATCCTCGGAAAAGTTCAATTTGGAATACGACTAAAGGTAAACACTATTATCTTTTGCACTTTCATATGTTTTGCACTTTCTTTTGATACTTCCTACTTCCAAAGGCTAAAAGCCTATTAAAATTAAAGAGACCTGTGCAAAAAAAGTATACTTTCCTCATCGATTTTTCTGTTTCAATTATTACTGTAATTGTGAATTACCTATTTTTATTTGATACACTGTGCACTGATTACAACGTTAGTTAAAATGAACTCATTGAAATGTAAATCAACTATAATGGCAACTGTTCGTATCAATCAAATATCAATATAGTTTCGTTAAGTTTACATTTCGCTTTTTCGTTCAAGTTTTCAAGGTTAGTACACCTGCTTTGTCTGCTTCAATCCAAACATCCCCTAGGCTTTTTAATGTACTATATAATTAAATACAAATTAAACTGTTAACATTCAAATGATTTGAAAAATGTTCTTAACCTTGTGTTGTGTCTCATGTTATTTAGTAGATTTAGTTTCATTTGAAGCGTGGTAGTCTAGCTTTCTAAGATACCACATTTTAGTTAAGTTCAGTCAATTTAAATATAAATCAACGAACATTATATTAGCAGGAGGCTATCCAGAAAAAAGTCTTAAAAAAAAAAAAAAACTACTCCTTTAGGTAGGTATTGGCATGAAACTGTGGTATTAAAATAACATCAGTTACATTAAATGTAGCTCATATTACACAATCCAAAGTAGTTGAATGTTTACGGTTGCGTAAATATATGGGGTTCTTATTTCTTTCTAGTGCAATAGTTCACAAATATTTACTTTGAAATTGTAAATAAACATTAATAATTATTTATTTATAAAATATGTAAACAGATGCTAGTTAATTACAAATATTTATTAATTATTATTTTACCCAATAAATAAAATCAGAAGGAAATTTATTGCTTAGTTAATGTAAATCACTTGAGAAATTTAATTACATAATACAATACCTTTGCCCATAGTTAATTTTAATGTAAGTTATTTATTAAGTAGGAATAAAGCTATCTCAAATAATTATTTCATATAATACCTAAATTTTCAAAAATGATCTCTTTTTAAATGTTTACCAAAAGTGGAAATCATACTTCAATGATTTGTGAACCCCAGTGCAGTGAAAACATGTGCTATATTGTTACAACAAAGGAGATGAGGAGAGTCCAATTGAGAATGGCCTAGTGTTAACATCTTTCTGTAAGGACCTCTGTCCAAGTGTTAATTTATTTCCCATTAAAGAAAGTATTAGGCCTTCATAAGCCTATATTTTTGGTAGCCGGCGGTATACCAGGTCACAGTTTGTCCCTTTTTAATGGCCTAGAAGAAATATAGTGACCTGGGTGAAGAGTTAATATTTTGGTAAGATCTGCCCTTATTCATCTTTACCTCCATTGGACTAGCCTACCAGTGATTTTAAATTGATATTAAAATTAAATAAAGACTAAAGAAAATATATAACCTACATACATCAAGAATAAATTCTGACATCAAGAAATTTAATAATAAACTTTGATTGGAGAAACTTCATAAATTTTGACTCTTAATAAAACTTTCCCTTCAAGACTATTGTTGAGGAAGACATATTGGTTTACAAACAAACTCCTGATTAGTGACTATTTTTTAGAGATCATAATTATCCTTCCATAGACTTTCAAGCTATAATTACATTTGATAATTAACCATTTTCAAAATTAAAAGTATCAAATATATTATCAAGTTAGATATTCAATATTTCGACCAGCACTTACCTTAGACCCGAACCAAGAGACTCTTGCCATCCTTGATAACTAGCCTGAGCATGATTCAAATATATTTTGTATAATTAGCCTTCAACTATAAGACCCCTAAATTGTGAAACTTTGTAAATCCCCTTTTTATATAAAAAGAGAGAAAGCTTGTGATTTAATTGTCAATAAACTCATATTTCTGTTGTATCTCAGCCTAATTATTTTAGAATAGCCTAGATTTAAGTGTAGATAGTTAAAGAAGTAAGAGATATTATCCACTTACCTTAATTCAATCCTACTACTAATAATAAAATAATCATACTCAATAGATAGGAGGAGAAATATCGTTTATTTATTAAATAAAATATCAAAAGGTAAACAAGAAGAAAAGTAACAAATGGCGACCCAACGCGTTGGCGAACATTGAATATCTAACGCTTAATTTGAGATAGCAAGTTAGGTAATTTTGTAAGAATAATTATAGGCCTATTTAGCCAATAATCGACTTCACATCATTTATATTTAAGCCAACAACCATATTATTTGTTTAATTAAATCCTACGTAGTAATTACTCACTATCTCATTTCAATATGTCCGACAAACAACACGAATACAATTTACGTTCGTCAATAACGCATCTCCGTACTACTGACGCTAATACAATGTCAACACAAAACGACGCCACGGACAATGCCAACAATATTCTATTTGGAGAAACTACCGGGATGATTTACATCAATCGTGAAACTAGTAAAGACGGAATGTTATCAACGAAAATATTATCCGGGTTGACGAATTAAGTAATTCCAGTAACGATTCGTGCGACGGAGAAGAAACGATTTCTATCGCAAGTATAAATGACGAACAAGACAAATCCGCCATCTTGCCACACTCGTTCCAAATACATCAAATGATCAGTGCTACCACTACAAGCGCATCGAATTCCCCTGCTTTTTCCCCGCCGCACGACATTTCCCAGCACGCTCAGCCAATCAGAGAACGAATTTCAAGCTCACACACCATTCCTACCGTACTGTCTACAGGCGTTACGACACATATGCACACGATGAACGTAATGAATCCACCAATCACAACAAGCCTTATAGGAGCAAGACATACGATTACTTCGTCATCTGATCCTTTTGACCGAATCGCACAGATGATAACATCTCTTAAAGTTGAAATAAAATCCGATATTGAATCTAAATTTGAAACACAAAATGCTAACATCAAATTTCTTCAAGCTGAAATTAAATCTGACATCGAATCCAACATAAAATCTCTCAGATCCGAAATTGAAACCAACAATAGTGCACTCCGAGCTGAAATGCACGCACAATATTCCCAACTCAGAGGACAATTTTCACAAATCACGAATGAACAAACCAACATTAGGGTCGAAATCAATAATTTCAAACAAGTGTAATGAGCCTAATTGGCACAGGGGTAAGAATTGGCTCATTAGGCCTAGTCATGGGACCAGTAGGCCTAGGCCTACCTAGCCTATGTCCAGCCTATGGAGGGAGTGTTGGCAATCAGTATAAACACTGCTATTTCCCTAACTTAAACCCTTTGAGTGATTAAGTAACTCACGGTGTTGGGGTGGATGGTTATAACCCTAATTATCACCATCGGAAGGCTAACCTAGTCGGTCCCATAACTGCCAACTCCGATCGCCGGTTTTGATGTGGAAAGCAAAGTGTTGAGGCGTATAACGGCGACTATAATCTAATATAAACACTTAGTTGGACACGTAATTAGATCTTTTCCTTGGGAAACGTAATATTTTTGAACGGAACTACGGTTGTTGTTGTTGTGAACAACATAACCTAAAAGACGTCGTCACGACTCTGTGAGTTGAGCAGACGGTGACAGGTGACAGAGCCTGCGCTGCTTCTTCTTTTCGCCGAGCGCGCCAATAAGCTGTTTTTCTGGCAGAGACCGAAAAACAGTGGCCCCGGATATAGTTTTTTTTAGCTTGTAACCAGCCGCTTTATCAACTGCAAAAAAGGCTGGTGAGTCATCACCGGAAGGGGTGAGCACATGGTGTGCTGATAACCCCTCGATCGACACTTGCGCCTACACTTCGGAAGAGACCGGTTCGTAATTCGAGTTCTGTTCTTCTGCGAATTCTTCCCCGGCCGCTTCTGATCGTGTGCTTTGGAGCTGATTCCGATCGACGTCTTCCAATACTTTTTGGTATTAAAGGTACGTCAGTGTAATTTCTGAATTTGTGTTTAGACGATCTGTAAACTTTTCTGAAAGTTGATCGTGTCGCAGGACAGGGTTCCGAGACCTATCCTGCTCGTCTCTTGGCTGTAACCAAGACTAGTTAAATTAATTATCTTGGTGCCGATTATAATTTAGTTTTCCTTTTGGGGTAGGCTATTTTCCAAATTCTGTGTAACCAAGTTGGAGTAATTGGTGATTTTACGGGTTTAATTCCTAGATTTTCCTGCTGTTGTAACCGGCTTAGTCTTGTTCAAACCTGCTGTGCAACAGGAGTGTAAGGTCTGTCCTGCTCCTGTAATTACTGGTCGCTAGTGAAATAGTTTAATGTTGTTTCTTGATTAGGGTAAACATTAACTATGGGTAACTAGTGTTAACTCTGAACATCTCACAGAGCTAGGGAAAACAGCAGAGGGCATTTTACTTAGAAGGTGTTTCCAGATTTAGTCTGTCCTAAGTTGAATGTCATCTAGGTTGAATATAATTGAGCTCTCATATCTGCATATCTGATAACTACTGTGATTTCGATCCTCGACCCCTGGAATTATCCCAGCGACCGAGCTGAGCGATTCCAAGGCATCTGACAACCCGTGACGTGATATCCTGCGGTTCGGTGTACCAGTGTAACCGATTGTCTTTTCTCTCACCAGGAAATATCCGTCACAAACGTGGCGCCCGAAGGCAGGGTCTAGTGATTGATATCTAGTCGTGTTATAACAGTAGTGCATGTTAGATTGAGAGCTCGGTGACAGGTACAGTAACCGATTTTTATAACGGTGTTATCGTATACCTGCTCATTGAATATTTCAACTAGTTATAATACTGGTGTGGCCTTTTTGAGTTTTCATTGATAAATTGTGGTTTTATTTAGTACAAAAAAATAAATAAAACAGTCTGGATTTATTTTGAATTCATTGGGGATTCTGAATTTTTGTGATTTGGCTGGAGTTTGACGTCATGCCGAACGACCCGCCAGCCACAACCGTCGCTGCACTGCAGCATGCTGCTATGCAGGCACTGTCGACAACATCTCTGGGTTTAGCTACCACAGCGCCTGTAGTGACTTGTTCGAGTGCACTGACAACCACCACCACGACTCTGGCTTTCACAACCGCTGTGACTTCAACAGCGGTGATGATGCCCAGAACTCAAGTTGACGTTACGACCTGTCAACCATTTGACATGGTGTACTCTGGTGGTCATGCTCATCGACTGCCTTCCTCGATGACGTACAGTCACTTAGGCCATCAACCTTCAACCGCTTATGGTGACTTGCAACCATTTGCGGTGACAGGTGCTTGGGGCCCTTCCAGTTATCAACCAAGGTTAACCATGCCCCCTGGTGTGACGCCAGCCCAGATGCCGCCCCGGAGGCAGGAGTACTCGACTGTTAACCCGTATGCGGGTGAATCCAGTCAGTTGCGGGAGTTACTCGGTTTGGCTCCAGATGCGGACTCTGGACTTGTCCGACACACGTTGACCACACTAGTGAGGACCTTGAGGCAACTCGAGGGTAACCAGTGCTACACCCAGTCGGAGCCTGCGATCCAGCCGAGCCAAGACGAAGCGGCTGAGCACCTCGATGCTCAACCCAGGCGGGTTCAGAGCTGCAACTACATGCCTCAGCGCTCGATGGCCGACCCGTATGGCATTGTGGATTACAGCATGCCCCGACATGCTGCCTCAGTCTTCAATGCGCGCCCTCCGTACGTTGTCAAAACGTCTTCCACCCTTTGTGACATGGTGCGGAAGTGGAACCTGAGGTTCGATGGGAAGCGTGATGCCGTCTCCTTCCTCGAACGACTCGAGGAACTGCGTGAGGCATACTCGCTGACGCCTGACGAAATATTGAAGGCGATGCCTCAGCTTCTCCACGGCCAGGCTTTGCTCTGGTATCGGAACAACAAGGACTTGTGGACCTCGTTCTCCGAATTCCAGAGGATGTTTGAGACGCAATTCTTCCCCCAAGGTTACCGCCGTAACTTGGATGAAGAAATTCGCAAACGGACGCAGGGTGAGACCGAGGCATTCCGAGACTTTGTGACCTCGCTCACAACCCTGATGCGTAGGAGCGGGGAGTTCGGTAACCAGCAGAAGTTGAACCTGGTGTACAAGAACATGCGCCCCGAATACAAGTTTGTGATTCGGCGTCAGGACTTCTCCTCCATGGCTGAGCTCCTCGAGCGAGCCGAGGAGTTTGAAGAAGTCGTGCGTGAGCGGAAGACTTTCCGTCCCCCTCCTCCAGTCTCACAGGCGCTGGTACCTGAGACCGCCTACGTGGGTCGTCGAAAGAGCGACCGTTCCCTGGACATTGCTGTGGTGAACGACTTGACACCCTTCATGGGGCAGCCGCAACCACAGCCTCCGGTCCAATCGCCTCGGAGTACTGTCACCGGCTCAAGTGGTGTGACGACCCCACGAGGCCAGGGGAAACGTGTTGCTCAGTCCAATCGACAGCGGGAACACGACCGGTCTCTGAGTCCACGCAGGGTGTCTCAGACCCCTCCTCCCGGAACTCATGACAAGCGTTCACGGCAGTGGAAGTGTTGGAACTGCCAAGCCGATGGACATGGCTTCCGTCAGTGCCAGCAGCCGAAGGGAGTGTGGTGCGCACGGTGCAAACGAGCAGGTGTCTCAACCTCTCGTTGTGATTGCCAGTCGGGAAACGCCATGCGGACTCAGGCGCCCGGAGGTCCCCTGAGCCCGGAGCGCCCCAACGCCGAACAACCTCCAAGGAGTGGTCGAAGTGGCTCAAGACGATAGTCACTTTCGACTTTGGTACGACCGAGCAGCGTGGAGTCTCCGACATACGTCCTTTCATCGACGTGAGGCTGCTCGATCGGAACTTCCGAGCCCTGTTGGACACTGGGGCTGTTGTAAACCTCATTGGGGACGAGGTTGAACAGTATCCCCGCGAATGTGGTGTCAAACCCGAGGAGGCGAATGCGGAGCTGAAAATGGTGGATGGTACTCGCTGTCGAGTCCGAGCGAGGTACTTCCTACCAGCTGCCATCTTGGGTGAGGACTGTATACTGGGAGTATACTA
This sequence comes from Flexamia atlantica, assembly GCA_035578135.1. Classification (NCBI taxonomy): domain Eukaryota; kingdom Metazoa; phylum Arthropoda; class Insecta; order Hemiptera; family Cicadellidae; genus Flexamia; species Flexamia atlantica. The sequence continues at coordinate 6,950,486 of JAQJVK010000004.1, read as the reverse complement.
TGTCCCGAACCTGAGCACGGATGTTGTTTTGGGTATGAGGTGTATCACTGACCATAACCTCATACAAATAAACATCAATCGTGATGTCGAGGCAGATTGCTTGGAGCCGATGGCCTGTGCTTCTGGCACCTTGAAGCCCCTGTCTAGCGAGGAGGATCGACGCCTCCAGTCCTTCCTTCAGGAGGAGCTTCCTCTGTTTGACGCTGTTGTCGGGTGGACTGCGTTGGTCGAACATGTGATTCGACTGAAAGAAAACGCAGTCCCAATCAAACAGCGGCATTATCCCCGTAACCCTGCGATGCAAGCGATCATCAACGAGGAGGTAGCTACGATGCTTCGGGATGGTGTGATAGAACCATCGGAGAGTCCTTGGAGCTCCCCCATCGTGCTCATCAAGAAATCGACTGGAAAGTATCGCTTTTGCATCGACATGCGCAGGGTGAATGACTCGTCGATCAAGGATGCATATCCTCTCCCCAGGATCAATGCCATCCTTGAGAAACTCAGGCAAGCCAAGTACATCAGTACCTTGGACCTCAAGCAAGGTTATTGGCAAGTACCTCTGGCTAAGGAGAGTCGCCCAATCACGGCCTTTACGGTCCCCGGCATGGGCCTCTTCCAGTTCAAGGTCATGCCGTTTGGCTTGCACTCGGCTGGTGCGACCTTCCAGCGTCTGCTTGACCGCGTCATTGGGCCTGAGTTGGAGCCGAAAGCTTTCGCTTACCTCGACGACTTGGTGATAGTATCCTCTACATTTGAGGAGCACCTCGAGCTTCTCAGGGTTGTGTTCCGCCGGCTGCGAGACGCCGGGCTTCGTTTAAACCCTGAGAAATGCCACTTCGCTCGGAGAGAGCTCAAGTACCTCGGCCACGTTGTCAGCGCCGCGGGAATCTCGACTGACCCGGAGAAGGTCAGAGCCATCCAGGACTTCCCCGTTCCTACGAATGTCAAGGCACTTCGTAGCTTCCTCGGACTTGCCTCCTGGTATCGGCGCTTCGTCGAGAAGTTCGCTTCTGTCTCTGCTCCACTGCGTGGCTTGCTCAAGAAGAACGCCAAGTGGGTTTGGGGTGAGGAACAAACCAAGGCGTTTGACGATCTCAAGCGGGCCTTGAGCACCGCTCCTGTTCTCGCCTGCCCGGACTTTGCTGAAACGTTCGTGCTGCAGGTCGATGCGTCAAACACAGGCCTTGGTGCAGCTTTCACTCTGCGTCAAAACGACCGGGAAGTGGTCGTTGCCTACGCTAGTCGTCTTCTGTCTGACGCAGAGCAGAATTACACGACGACAGAGAAGGAGTGTCTCGCCCTTGTGTTCGCTGTTCGAAAGTTCAAGGCGTACCTTGAGGGGTACCATTTCGTGGCAATAACCGACCACGTCGCGCTTAAGTGGCTCCTGAAACTTCATGAGCCCAGCGGACGTTTGGCTCGGTGGGTCATGGAACTTCAACAGTTCGACTTCGAGGTCAGATACCGCAAGGGGACCTTGAACCGTGTAGCGGATGCTCTTTCACGGCAACCTGTCCCTGACGTCCCTCAGGATTCTCCTGTAAACCTGAATACGTTCGAGGTTGGAGTCCTGACGAGACAAGGTGCGAGAGAGCAGCTACGACGGCAGAATGAAACCGTTGATGAGGTGACCCCTGAACCTCACGACGGTGATCTTGGTGAGGCAGTCGGTGATGATACCGATCGAGAATTGCCGGGAACCAACGACGCTTGGTACGGTCGGATGCGGGAGTTGGTCAGTAAACACCCGCGTCGATATCCTCGATACCAGGTTCGATCAGGCACTTTGTATCGGGCCCTGGTGAAGAAGAATCGACCGACGACCTGGCGTATGTGCGTGCCGAGTGATAAGATCTCGGAGGTGCTGCACGAGAACCACGACACGGCGACGGCCGGTCACCTTGGGGTGAAGAAAACTCTGGCGAGAGTTGGTGCGGAATACTTTTGGCCGAACTGGCGACGAGACGTAAAGTCGTATGTAAGGTCCTGTGCTCAGTGCCAGGCTTACAAAGTCTCCCAAGCCAAACCGGCAGGTAAAATGTATTTCCGGCAACCCCAAGGCCCTTGGTACGTGGTGTCAACTGACCTTATTGGTCCGTTGCCTCGGTCCCAGCGTTCCCAGCGATTCCTCTTGGTTGTGCAGGATACGTTCAGCAAGTGGATTGAACTCGCTGCGCTTTCCTCTGCAACCGCTCATAATGTGGTGACGAGGTGAAGTCCATCCTGCTGCGCCATGGGGCTCCTGACGTGCTCATCACTGACAATGGCACGCAGTTTGTCTCAAACCTGGTTCGCAACCTGGCGGCGGAATGGGGAGTCACTCTGCAGACGACTGCCCCCTACAGCCCGCAATCGAACCCGGTGGAAAGGCAGAACCGAGTGGTGAAGACTATGATTGCCCAGTTCGTGAAGGACAATCATAAGACTTGGGATAACCACTTGGGCGAGTTCATGTACGCACTCAACACAGCGGTACATGACTCGACGGGATTCACTCCAGCGATGCTCTGTTTCGGTCGAGAGCTGAGACCTCCTCGTGCCCTCCGTGGCCCAACCGTTGAGGCTTCTGATACGCCTGATGACCTCCCGTTGACTGAAGTCCAGCGTAAACGGGAGGCGGAATTCAAACGGTTGATCGAGGACGCTCGAAAAAACCTGAAGACGGCCTATCAGAGACAGGCCAGATACTACAACCTCCGCCGAAGGGAGGTGACGTATCGGGCTGGCGATCAGGTTATGCGAAGGCTTCACATCTTGTCCTCTGCTGCTGATGCCATCGCTGGAAAATTGGCCCCAAAGTATCATGGACCCTGCACCGTGATCAGGAGCAAAGGATGTAACCTTTATGAGGTGAGGGATGAGGATTCCCAACAGTGTCACACAGTCCACGTCAAGGACTTGAAACCCTTCTGTCCGCGACGGTGATATTTCTGTAAACTGCTAGATGGTAGTTGAAGCGAAGTGTGCCTTTTTCTGTTTCCCTGGTGCTCTCTGTAAACTGCATCTGCAGTTGACGCCAGACAAGTTTTGATTTTATTTCCTACGAGGAACTTCAAGAACTTTTTTTTACTGTTTTTTTTTTTCGCTCCGATGTGTGAAGGGGGTGTAATGAGCCTAATTGGCACAGGGGTAAGAATTGGCTCATTAGGCCAAGTCATGGGACCAGTAGGCCTAGGCCTACCTAGCCTATGTCCAGCCTATGGAGGGAGTGTTGGCAATCAGTATAAACACTGCTATTTCCCTAACTTAAACCCTTTGAGTGATTAAGTAACTCACGGTGTTGGGGTGGATGGTTATAACCCTAATTATCACCATCGGAAGGCTAACCTAGTCGGTCCCATAACTGCCAACTCCGATCGCCGGTTTTGATGTGGAAAGCAAAGTGTTGAGGCGTATAACGGCGACTATAATCTAATATAAACACTTAGTTGGACACGTAATTAGATCTTTTCCTTGGGAAACGTAATATTTGCGAACGGAACTACGGTTGTTGTTGTTGTGAACAACATAACCTAAAAGACGTCGTCACGACTCTGTGAGTTGAGCAGACGGTGACAGGTGACAGAGCCTGCGCTGCTTCTTCTTTTCGCCGAGCGCGCCAATAAGCTGTTTTTCTGGCAGAGACCGAAAAACAGTGGCCCCGGATATAGTTTTTTTAGCTTGTAACCAGCCGCTTTATCAACTGCAAAAAAGGCTGGTGAGTCATCACCGGAAGGGGTGAGCACATGGTGTGCTGATAACCCCTCGATCGACACTTGCGCCTACACTTCGGAAGAGACCGGTTCGTAATTCGAGTTCTGTTCTTCTGCGAATTCTTCCCCGGCCGGTTCTGATCGTGTGCTTTGGAGCTGATTCCGATCGACGTCTTCCAATACTTTTTGGTATTAAAGGTACGTCAGTGTAATTTCTGAATTTGTGTTTAGACAATCTGTAAACTTTTCTGAAAGTTGATCGTGTCGCACGAACAACTTACGAGACATACGATTACTTCGTCATCTGATCCTTTTGACCGAATCGCACAGATGATAACATCTCTTAAAGTTGAAATAAAATCCGATATTGAATCTAAATTTGAAACACAAAATGCTAACATCAAATTTCTTCAAGCCGAAATTAAATCTGACATCGAATCCAACATACAATCTCTCAGATCCGAAATTGAAACCAACAATAGTGCACTCCGAGCTGAAATGCACGCACAATATTCCCAACTCAGAGGACAATTTTCACAAATCACGAATGAACAAACCAACATTAGGGTCGAAATCAATAATTTCAAACAAGAAACCAGTAAAACAATCGAATCCAACCATCATAAAACTCAAACAGAAGTACGAGAACAAATCAACTTAGTAAAATCGGAGCTAATGCCAAACATTACGGCAAATGAGAACCAAATTAAAGAATTAAAAGAATCGGTACAAGAATGTCAAAAACAGATCTCTGACTTACCATTAAAACCTAGCCTCCAAATTCAACAAACACCAATTCCAATCAATGTGGTATGCAACGGTAGGACCGCATTTACGACAGACATCGCTTGTCCCAAGTTCAACGGAAAAACCCATAGCTCGCAAGAATTCCTCAGCAGGATGAAACGCTATTATGAGAAGATCCTGCAGTCAAACCCCTCAAACGACGACACCGAATCCTTAATTGATCTCATAGAAAACTGTATGGAGGGGCACGCGTCAAAATGGTTCCATCTGTTAAGGGGTGAAATCGAAACCTAGGATGATTTTCAAACATTATTTAAATTAAAGTATTGGAACCGGGATATCCAACGGGGCGTGAAACAACGTATTGAAAACGAAAAATATCGACCTAACGGGCGCCTCAGTCGATCCGAGTACTTCATCGAACGTGTATTTACGCTAAAATCCCTGAATCCGCTATTGGATGAAGAAGAGATTGTCACCTGTATGACCGATCATTTTGGAGAATTAATCCAGGACGCATGCCGCGTACAAAACATCCGGACGATTACTGAATTTGAAGCCCTATTGCAGCGAGAGGATTTGAAGGAACAAGCACGGAGACCAAATTGTCGCCCGCGGGAAGACCACGAAAATAGGAGTGAAAAAGCTACCGAGCAGAATAGACCAAACAAGACCCACAACAACGAACAAAACCCACAATTTCAAAAAGGGAATATTGACAACAGAGCCTATCACAATAATAATAAATACCATCCATACAACAGGAGACAATACGGAAACCAGGACAACAGATACCAACAGAGGAATGACGATCGTGGTAGACACTCGTACAACCCACACTACCAGAGACGATTTAACAGTGGACAACAAGATCGTCAGCCGCAGAATTATAATCGACAACCGTCACAACACGAATACCCGACACCCGAACAGGAACGTGTATGTGCTGCCATCACGGGAGAAACTATACCACCGTCTGAAAACCAACATGAACAAGATTTAAACTGAGGAGCACTGAAGCTACTACTGACCTCATAACTAATACTTACAATCCAGATAAGAACAACTTAGTATCCTCAGTGCCACACAACAAACTCGGAATCGAGAGGTCAAATGGAAATATAAGAGATATAAATAATGAACAAAATGTAAATAGTTCCCAATGTTTGAAGTTAAGCAATATATATTGTGATAAAGAATTCTTCTTAATGGAGGATGTTGAGTACGATACGAATATTACCACACCCCATAAATGCCCAGAAATTAAAGTAAAAATAAAAGAAAAAGAAGTATCAGCACTAATTGATACAGGATCAAACGTCACATGTTTATCTGAAGAATGGTACACACAAAACAGAAATGAATTCGGAAAAATTGAAGAACTACCTGTGAACAACACCCACATTATAACAGCAACCAACGAAAAATCCCGAAGAATTTCGAAGATAATAATGATCCCACTCACAATAAACCAGCAAACCATTTCAACACAGATGTTAATAGTACCAAAGTTGATACAACCATTAATAATTGGGACTGATACGCTTAACGCTTGGAAGATGAATATTAATTTTGATAAAGGAGAAATGAATATGAATATAAATGGTCATGAAATAAAAATTAAATTCAATAATACAAATAAAACTGGAGTTTTATGTCAAATAATTACTAATGATGAAGATGATGATTATTTTGAAGATTATTACAATGAATATTCATATGACAAGTATCCCGAAGACGAAGAAATACGTCTACCTACGTCGAGTGAATTAGACCCTGAAGCTATTAATAAATCCCTCGAAACTAATACAAACATAAATGGCGAGCAGAAACAACAGCTAGCAGAATTGTTATCTAATTTTCGAAATGTCTTCTCTGATAAACCAGGTTTATGCAACAAATACCAGCATGTATTAAACGTTAAAAATCCGCAAAATTTCAAATGCCATACTTATCCGGTACCACTAATGATGAACAAGAATTCGGACCTTACCATGTGACAGCATTAAGGAAATACAAAACTCCCATGCAAGATTAGTGATAAACAGTGTTAAAATAATTCAATAAATAGTAAATACAATACCTGGACAACTAGTGTTGCCAAACAAATAAGGTGAAATATATAGTTCCTGAGGGGATAGGAGGACTCCAACCAACGGAGATGAAAAGTGTTTGATCTAAAGTGCGTTAAAGAAGATAAACTAAAACTTTTAACACTCTCTATACTTTAATGTGATACAACTATGACAGGAAACATCTTTTAAAATTGTCAATAGTTAGGTCATATCATTCATTTAGTTTTAAGAAAGTTAATAATTAATTGAAGAAGTATTTCCACCCTTAGTTACAAATTATTGTTGTATTTAGTGTTATGTTTAAAATATTTGTTCCTATTTGTATCGAGTTTTCATTAATTTCAATTCTTTAAATTAATTCAACTCTGAGGGGATATTGCAATAGTTCACAAATATTTACTTTGAAATTGTAAATAAACATTAATAATTATTTATTTATAAAATATGTAAACAGATGCTAGTTAATGACAAATATTTATTAATTATTATTTTACCCTATAAATAAAATCAGAAGGAAATTTATTGCTTAGTTAATGTAAATCACTTGAGAAATTTAATTACATAATACAATACCTTTGCCCATAGTTAATTTTAATGTAAGTTATTTATTAAGTAGGAATAAAGCTATCTCAAATAATTATTTCATATAATACCTAAATTTTCAAAAATGATCTCTTTTTAAATGTTTACCAAAAGTGGAAATCATACTTCAATGATTTGTGAACCCCAGTGCAGTGAAAACATGTGCTACATTATTACAACAAAGGAGATGAGGAGAGTCCAATTGAGAATGGCCTAGTGTTAACATCTTTCTGTAAGGACCTCTGTCCAAGTGTTAATTTATTTCCCATTAAAGAAAGTATTAGGCCTTAATAAGCCTATATTTTTGGTAGCCGGCGGTATACCAGGTCACAGTTGTCCCTTTTTACTGGCCTAGAAGAAATATAGTGACCTGGGTGAAGAGTTAATATTTTGGTAAGATCTGCCCTTATTCATCTTTACCTCCATTGGACTAGCCTACCAGTGATTTTAAATTGATATTAAAATTAAATAAAGACTAAAGAAAATATATAACCTACATACATCAAGAATAAATTCTGACATCAAGAAATTTAATAATAAACTTTGATTGGAGAAACTTCATAAATTTTGACTCTTAATAAAACTTTCCCTTCAAGACTATTGTTGAGGAAGACATATTGGTTTATAAACAAACTCCTGATTAGTGACTATTTTATAGAGATCATAATTATCCTTCCATAGACTTTCAAGCTATAATTACATTTGATAATTAACCATTTTCAAAATTAAAAGTATCAAATATATTATCAAGTTAGATATTCAATGTTTCGACCAGCACTTACCTTAGACCCGAACCAAGAGACTCTTGCCATCCTTGATAACTAGCCTGAGCATGATTCAAATATATTTTGTATAATTAGCCTTCAACTATAAGACCCCTAAATTGTGAAACTTTGTAAATCCCCTTTTTATATAAAAAGAGAGAAAGCTTGTGATTTAATTGTCAATAAACTCATATTTCTGTTGTATCTCAGCCTAATTATTTTAGAATAGCCTAGATTTAAGTGTAGATAGTTAAAGAAGTAAGAGATATTATCCACTTACCTTAATTCAATCCTACTAATAATAATAAAATAATCATACTCAATAGATAGGAGGAGATATATCGTTTATTTATTTAATAAAATATCAAAAGGTAAACAAGAAGAAAAGTAACACTAGATTTAAGTTAAGAAATAATAAATATATAACTGTACACAACCGTAAACATTCAAATACTTGGTATTGTGTACAAATTCATTTTATGTAAGTCAAATTTTAATACTATAATTTCATCCCTAAACCTACCTGAAGGAAAACTTATAATAGCCTCCTAATAAGTTGACCTATGATTAAACTTACTATAATTTAGAATCAATGTCCTTTATATTTTTCATGATCGACGAGATGAATAGATTTGTATTCAATATGTGTAAGCTTACATGTTTACGGTTTCTAATAGCATAAAGAGTAATTAAGATTAAATAGAAAAAATAATATAATTTTGTTTTCAAAATATTCATGGCGAACATTAATAATTAAACTCATCTTACATACTTTTATGTTTAAGTTTTGAAGTGATTGTATAATATGGAGGGTATGTTAAGGAAATGTTGAAATATACGTATTAAGTCATGTCATAAGAAATCATACTTTCGAAATAAAATTGACAATGCTGTTTGTTTTATCGTTGAAGATGCCCCATTATCTGAAATATCATGGTCAACAGGAAAACATCTCAAGATTAGATTCTTGAGAATGGGACAATATCGGGCACAATATCGCTTCTAAAATCACCATCTGATGCTGGAAAGAGAAGTTCTAGCTTTTTTACCAATAAATACTCACAAGATAAATGTTTACCTACAATGTATGTTCTAAACACGCTCATGTGAATTGAAATAATACACTTTACCATGTTAAAAAGCTTATCTCGTTCTTTTCTTACTTTTGAATTCTAGTGTTCGTTAGTAGAATAAAAAAAAATTACTAATTCCTTTTTTTAAATAAGCTCAACTGTTTTATGTGAAACAGATGCACGATTATTAATTAGATGTAAGATTTACGAATTCAAAAGGAACAATAAAACAAAATCTAGTGTTGTACTTTATATGCCTTCATTAGTTTGATATCTAATTTTTGTATGATTACTTGTTACCGTCATAAATCTTGAATTTCCTAGTCAATAGCGTATAGCAATAGTTGCCACATGAGAATGATACTATTTAATTTTGATTTAAAAATTATTTTATATATTAACATACAATGTTAATAAAACATAGCGATGATGATAATACAACATGATACAATAATTATACATATATGATTATACAACATATATATAATCTTATACTTTAAACAAGCCATGCTTGAATGCTTGTGTGCTTGCATGTTTGAAATTTTGTTTGGTCGATCGATGGATTACAAAGCTATATAAATGAAAGCACTGAGGATTTCCTTTCGGTTCTGGAAATACGCTTTTAATTATAAAAAAACTTGCTTAATATTGATCAAATTACATGAAGAAATTCAAATACGTACGAACGTGAAATTGTAGTTGTAAAATTTTTATTTTGGCCTTAAAGCTTGCAATGTTAGCAATTAAGTAAACAACTAATATTAAATTATCAAATAATTATGATGTTTTTGGCCAAATTAGCTGTCTGCAAAGAGAAATTCAAATTATTCAGAGTTTTGAATGAGGACACGTGAAGTATTAAATTGTGTTTTACTGTTTGATAAATTACTATTAGGTAATAAGGAAGAAACAGTAAAAACTAAATATTCCATGCAAGGCTAGGTCCATTAGGCACAAAAAATATATTTATGAAGTTTTCATTACGTAAAAGTATCTCTGTTTCGCTCATGGAGATGGAATATTTTGAACATAACAAAAATAATACTAAAATCTGGATTTGGCTTAAACTTTGGCTTTTATTAGGAGCAAACATTATCAATACAGGATTAACATCACGCCATGAAATATTTATAGTGATAATTACTGGCACATTAAGTAGTTAGTGAAAGATAATGGGATAGCAGAGCAATTTATCGTTTATATTATCTTGTAAACATTGAATGCTGGGGCACTGCCATCGGGTGTATTCAATAATACGGCTTTCATTACATCTAGATCCAATCATCATAATTCAAAAATATATAGGTTTATTTATTTAGAATGCATTGCGCATAATATAAATTATGCTTTCTAACACTATAGATGTTGAAGATGTAATTTATCACCACCGAGGTGGTAGCTCAGAGGTAAAGTGCTAGCTTCACGTTTCAAACGTCGCTAGTTCGATGCCAGGGGGGGGGGGCGACACCTGTTCCATCATGAGCAGTCACCTCTGGCTGGCCTATGTGACTATTGCCGCTACAGTACCTCGCTATCTTTAGATCGCCGCACAGGCTTATTGGCCCATAGCGACGGGCAGTTGAGGTTTTATAATAAAAAAATGAAAAAGAGATTCCGATTCAACTACGTCAAAATAAAAATGTAAACATATGACCAATGATAATAGATGTAAAGTGTTCGGGATAGTTTGAAATATTTTACAGTCTTTGAAACCTGTAATATCACTTAAAACACCGCGCTAACGTTTGGAACATAGACACTAATGTCTGTGGGTGACAGTTGCTTAAGGCTCTGTTTTATCTCAAAGCTTTGTAAATTGTTCTAATGATTCTTAACAACGAGTATTGATAAATTAATACCTAACTCATTTCCTTACTGTCAAAGGAACTTCCCAGCTTCCATAGTTCACCTAATACATTTTTTTCTCGTTCTCTCAAACCAACCTTCATATATTATATTTTATTGCTGACCATGAATATGATTAATTCATGTACAAGTACATATTATATATGTAATATCAATGAATAAGTTTAGATGTAAATTGAAACACCCCCGACGTAGAAGACCAGCATACTCAGTGAATTGCTAGTGCTTAGAATCGTTTTCAACCCCCTGTAAGCGATACATGACATTTTCTTATTTCCTCTATAAAAACAATATGAATGATAACTATGTAGGAATGTTGCTGCGGGTATGGGTGACAGTTGTGTAGTTTTAAATCAATACCAGGAAAACCCAACTAGAGGAGGTCATGCACAAAGTTTTATCAGCATTTCTTAAGATATAAGGGATATATAACATTTTATGTATTTTCCTTAAGGGTAACAAGGGAAATGAGTTCAAAGGTTTGCTGTTGGACTGTACAAGTCGGGGCTTTTGGCTTATATATAACAAATCCTACTAAATAAAGCCACAAACATTTCAAAATACATGTGTTTTTATTTTGCCCCCCGGGGCTCTAAAACGAGAAGCTACTATGGTCTCAGGCTTAGGTCTTCTCAGGAAACCTAATATGCTTATTCCCTACAGAAGAAATTCATTAACAGATTGAAGAAAGTTAGCCTCTTTTGACTAGGTGAAAAATATAACAATAACTTAATGACAATGAAAGCAGAACTGATAAACCTTAAACAGACAATGATTTGCAATAATGAAACCAAACAACAAATTATTGAGTCATGCGAATAACGTTTCGTCTTAAATAAGGAAATAAGTTATTTTTAAATACATCTTTATGGTAATTTTCCGATAAAATTTAAGCCGCCAAGTAGTTCTTGTAGGTTTTTTAGTTTGCTTATTCGAAGGACACAACCCACATGAGCAGCGGTCCCGAGAGTGTGATAGAAATTATACGTAGTATCAAATGACGTGGCTCAGGCCGTCCGTAAGGTAAATAATAAAATTAACATCAGTCTTATGGGAAGGCTGGGACTTACCATTTGACTACCAGGCTCGACAATGCTTGTGTTGCCGTCGACATTTGACTACCAGGCTCAACAATGCTTGTGTTTCCGTCGACATCTGACTACCAGGCTCGACAATGCTTGTGTAACCGTCGATATTTGACTGCCAGGCTCGACAATGCTTGTGTTTCCGTCGACATTTGACTGCCAGGCTCGACAATGCTTGTGTAACCGTCGATATTTGACTACCAGGCTCAACAATGCTTGTGTTTCCGTCGACATCTGACTACCAGGCTCGACAATGCTTGTGTAACCGTCGATATTTGACTGCCAGGCTCGACAATGCTTGTGTTTCCGTCGACATTTGACTACCAGGCTCAACAATGCTTGTGTTTCCGTCGACATCTGACTACCAGGCTCGACAATGCTTGTGTAACCGTCGACATTTGACTACCAGGCTCAACAATGCTTGTGTTTCCGTCGACATCTGACTACCAGGCTCGACAATGCTTGTGTTGCCGTCGACATTTGACTACCAGGCTCAACAATGCTTGTGTTTCCGTCGACATCTGACTACCAGGCTCGACAATGCTTGTGTAACCGTCGATATTTGACTGCCAGGCTCGACAATGCTTGTGTTTCCGTCGACATTTGACTACCAGGCTCGACAATGCCTGTGTTGACATCGACATATGACTACCAGGCTCGAAAATGCTTGTGTTGCCGTCGACATTTGACTACCATGCCTGACAATGCTTGCGTTGCCGTCGACAGTTGACTACTATGAGGACTGACAATGCTTGTGTTGCCGTCGACATTTGACTACCAGGCTAGACAATGCTTGTGTTGCCTTCGACATTTGCCTCTGCCCAATTACAATGACTCCCTCTGAGGCTTATTATGAACTACATCCCTCATGCTTGACTTTCTCTCGTGGTTAAGCTTTCTTTCTTTGTTTTCTAAATCGGTAAACCTGATCTTAAAGAACATAATGTCTGGTATGTTATTAATATTATTTATATTTATTAAACGGAATACATTTTATGCATAATTATTTTTTTCGTGTCAAGTTTAATAAAAATAAAATATTACATTTCCAGGCGTAAAGTTGCTTTTATAATATTCAATGATAAAATATTAGTTTTAATAATAAAAAGTAAAAAAGATTCACTATTTGTTTTAGTTGGAGTAACTTAAGCTTAGATGAAACGCTCTTGTCACACCTAATATCTTCCATATATTATTAAAAGAATTTCTGGAATTCAGTCCAGAGCTTTTAGACCTGTAGGATTTTATTTTTCAATATTTATATGTGGTATAAAATTAAAGCTATTTCTCTCTAGATGTGTCTTTTGCGGGTTTGGAAAATATCCCATAAAAAACCTCAGCACTGGAGGATTTTTTTCGAAATCTCAGTGAAAGTCAACCTGTGAACGTTTTCCACTTCACATTTGTTTATAACAGAACAGGTGGTCAAGATTTAAAATAGTTACATGTTTAAACCACAGGAAGCACGGCTAGTAAAAGTAAGTTAATATTCATCCACATTATGATTTTGATCTCTTAAATTTTTAAAAGATGATGAGAAAAAAGACAATAATCCATTCCTACTTAAGGAAGATTATCCGCCTTATTGGAACCGACCAACAGTCAGTAATCATCTTAATTTCTTGTATCTTTTCTAAAAAAACCTTAAAATGGGACATAAGTGTCTGAGGAGGTGTTCTGGAGGTGGGATTTTATAACAAACTATTGTAGCATATTTCAACGTTAAGAATTCTAAAATATCAATATTAGTTGAAGATTTACCAAACAAAATTTTGGTTTAAAACGCTCTATAAATGTAAAACCTGGATTTTTCATTACACTTTGGAATTCAAAGGATATTTAAGTTGATTAACCTGGCTATTTTTTCTTAATTTTTAAATGCACCAATTTAAAATGGGTCTTTCGTAGAAGGTTATGATAATTGCTCGAATATCAATTAGCCAAACATATACATAAGGTACGAAAAAATAAATCGAGTCATTTTGAAAATGTAACTTGTTGACCATTATTAATGCTGGATTGTTTGTTTTTACGGCAAATGACAATTTTATAAATGTTATTAGGAGATCAGTTGTTGTTGATCAGTGGTTTGCGTATCTTACTTCTGTTTGATGATAGGACCTAATAAAAGAAATGTATTAAAAATGCATTAAACAATGAAGATTGATGTAAAAAATCCTCAAAATATGAAAAATGTAAGTGGTTGCACTATGAAAGCCACAGAGTGTAGAACCTATATATTTAACCGATATATTTTGTTCTTAATTTTATGCTCAAAATAGTATCTAACATTACAATTCTAAATAGTGCCAAATAGTTTTTTTAATATTAAAAATATATTCGAACTCAAATATGTTAAACCAATCTAAAGTAAAAACATTCACGATGCAACTGATACCCTTGACACTTGCTGACTTAAAAGAAACAAGCAAAGAATGTGCATAAAAACTTTGCCAATTTCGAAGTTTGTAGAATGTCTTTTAACTTGAAATAGGCAAAAGATTTGTTGCCAGAGATTTATACTTTCTGCAATAATCCAGCTGCAATTAGAAGATCCCTAGGACGTCTAATCTTATCCTTGTAATTGCAGTAATAGCTATATGTTAAAAAAACTACTTGCTAAAATTGTCATTGTAATAAAGTCTTATTAATTTTATTCTTTTGTATTATACTCGTATTAATATGACATGGCATGTTTTGAAGTAAAACAATGGGCCTGAGTAACAATTGCATACGGCCTATAATAGACTGCTGCAAAATAGAATATTATATAACAAGAGTGGAAATTAAGAACAAACAAAAATGGAGAAAGTAGCATAGCAAATAGTAAGTGAGAAAAGAGCAAAACACGTTAACTCGTATTTCTGAACGATATTTTTCACTACCTGATATTATAAAATCAGATAAAATCCTTAGTTGAACTTTAGTTGTGTTTTTATATGACCTCAACAAATATGCTGTTATATTTTAAGTTTTTACATGAGTATAGTTAAGTTTATGTTTTAAGGTCTACTATTTTATATACATTTTAGTCCCACTGGATGTCTGAATTTTTTTATAATATACATTTTAGTCCCACTGGATGTCTGGATTTTTTTATAATAAAATAATAAAAACATTATTTATCATCGGAACTAACCATTCTCATTCATTGCAGGGGACAATTTTTTAACTACTATTACGTCAGAGCATCATCGGAAATTTGAGGTGATCATAGTGGACAGTTGACTGTATATGAGTTGTTATATATAAGCATCAGTAATATAAGTATATGAGTTATTTATGAGCTGATAAATGTCTAAAACGGTTTTCTACTGTTATACAGAAGCATAATCAGTATAGTTAGCGCCAAATATTAAGACCAACGCCGTCCATAAACTAAATGCTAAAATTAACATTGGTCTTACGGACGGACTGGGCCATTAGATTTGGCACCAGTTATACAGAGTGAGTTATAATTGCCCCCCTTACCTTTTTTTACATTTCTAAAAATAACTATCCTAAACCCCGCCCAAATATTATTGGATAGCAAGTAACTCGTTTTAAGCGGGTACTCATTTTCGGCCGCCATCTTGGATCCACCATATTGGATCCAAAATAAATTTTTCAAATGTAAAAGTGGTGTTGTGACCCATCATTTCAAACTAGATTTTTTTCACTGATTACAATGTCCCAATCCGTTTTTTAACATCTCGATTTGTTCTCAAGATATGAGTACTTTTAATTTATTTATTTTCAACCAATTTAAATTACAAATTGATAAAATAGGCCCATTATCACAAAATAATGCTTGATAGTGACGCATAACCACCATTAGTCAATGTTGAGCGATTTACACTTAACTTTCATCAATGTAATTTTTTTGGCCGCCATCTGGGATCCGCCATTTTGAAATGAGGTAAGTTATTTCAAAATATGGAGATGGTGTTGCGACACATCATTTCAAACTAAATTTTTACGCCGAATTTAATGCAGCAACCCGTTTTTAGCTATAAAATTTAATTTTTGAAAAATTCATATCTTTTGAGATTTTTGTTAGACATTTGACAATATCTTGAAAACTAAACGCGACAATTGAAAACGGGTTGCGGAATTGAATTTGGCGTAAAAATTTAGCTTGAAATGATGGGTCACAACACTACTTTTACATTAGAAAAAATTATTTTGGATCCAATTTGGCGGATCCAAGATGGCGGCCGAAAATGAGTACCCGCTTAAAACGAGGTTCTTGCTACCCAATAATGTTTAGGCGGGGTGTGGGATAGTTATTCTTAGAAATGTAAAAAAAGAAAGGGGGGACAATTAAAACTCACCCTGTATATACCTTGTACTTAAAATGTTTGACAATCGTTTTCGCTAACGTTATATAGGATAGAATCATCAGTATTTAGTGCAGATGAAGAGCATAGCATTTATCTGTCCACTATTATGAACAATTCTAATTTTTCGGTAGTTATTTTTCTTAATTTGATATACATTAAGGAATACTACTAGATCTCACCTCAAACTTATTTCTAAATTAACAATTCTGTTATGATGAAATATGTTGGTTCCGCTGCAGAGTTAGACATTAGTGTAGGATCCTATCTCACAAAACCGATGTCTGTCAACTGCCAACAAAGGTTTTATCGAACACGTGAGAGAAAAAAAAGTTAAATTCAAACCAAATACAAAATATGATATAAAGTGTTGTTTATCTCTGTCTGGAAAATTTACATTTGTCCTTGTAAAAAAATCCCAAGTTAAATCAAACATTTTCGCTTGGAATTCCGATAATCTCTGTGTGCGGGCTCAAAAAAAGGTTTGGCTTGTGAGCCAGTATGGCTCAGAGGTTTAAATTAATAACGCGTTTCAGCTTTTGTTGATTACATCATCTTGTTTGGCCCGATTACTCTTGTTCTGTAATCCCGATAATGTGATTCGACCAAGCTGTAGGCTGTAGGCTGTAGCTGTGCTCACGTACCAAAATAGATTTGTTCCCCCAAAAATTCTGATAATGTAAAAACTCGTTTTAATTCATGGTTTTAGTTCATTTTTGTTAAGTATGCACAATGAGTTAGTGGCGGGACAGAAGTGTTGATTATCTTGGTTTCATTAAACGAATATATACCAAAGATTTTCTACGTTAAACTTAAGTTTAGAGCTTTTGAGAGTTTGAAATTCTTCACAATAAGAGTACTTGAGTTGCTGTTTAGCATTTCTTATATTCAAAGAAATTTTGACCCCTAAATTATAAATGTATAGGTTTTGTAGTTGTAAACGTATTTTGATGATTTTGATTACTGTAAATAGGCCCTATATAGGAATATATAGTTTAATTCAAATACACACACATAAAAAATGTTTTATTTATTATCGGTACTTAAGAGCAAAGTTGCGTTTACAATTATTCCTCACAATTTTATTTAAATCGATTTTTGGATGCTGAAAGAGGGATAAACATTTTTTCCAAAGCGTCCAAAGTGAGCTACTAAAGGTTTAAGTCCTACTGTATTTCTTTAAAATCTCTTTTAGTTACAGATTTAGTTAAGATCACCTGGCCATTAACAGGTAATAATAAGTGGTTAACATTAAACGTCCATGAGCATATATACTCAATATATAAATGATAATAATTATTACTTTAGTCTTGATGAAAACATGATTAATCTTTGTGTCCATATAAATTAAACAAAAATTAAAGTATAAAGAATGAAAACTAGAAATATTTTCGATTTTAGGAGTTGATGTGAAGACCGATATTATATTGGAGCCAGCTATTGCACGGTATCTTGAGAATCTGATTTAGAGAGATTACTGAATTGACCACGAGATATCTTTAACAATAGAACCATTGTTGATTTTTTTTGTACAATTATTTTAAACAATAGTTACATTTTTGATGAATAGCCGGATTATTGTTAAATTAGATATAAATATATAGTATATTACTGTGCATTCAAATAAAGTCACAATTCAACGAGACCATTCTATACAAAGGAAGGGTAGGTAGGATTCCAAATTAATTTTTAGTTTTTCTTTCTCTTTTTCTTTTTTTTAATTCAGCTTAATAAGCTTAGTGGGCTAACATCAGTCATTGTCTATTTGCTGCGTGGGTTCGTTGAAACCTACTGGTTATTATTCTTGACTCACAAAGTCCACCGTACGCAATGCCTGGTTTTTGCCGGAACAAGGTTATCATAATAGCATTTCCTGCAACAAGTAAAACTATATTCTATCTTGGTCAGCTTGTGGAAAAAGGTAGAAGATTGTAATTGCAGGTATAATAGTTAAGGAATAGAAATCCCTTAAATCCATTTCATTAACCATTTAACTCGAATGTCTTTAAGCTTTTATGTGTCAACCTCAATTGAATGTCAAGGAAGTAAACGATAAACATTTAAAATGTCATTCTATTCATACGCTAATGTAAATGTCAACTGAGATGTTATGTCTTCCACGCTTAACAAAGGAGGACATTTATTTGATTTCGATCATAAACCTTTTGGTTTTAATTTTGACTTTTGTTAAACTGAAAATGTGGTGATGATTGATTTTATATCGTTGTAGATTAATTTATATTGAGTATTTCGTGATTGAGAAAATAAAGTCATCAGCCGTTACGGAGTACCTGCATAAATCCTTGATTATTCAATATGTTTGTTAAGGGCTAGTTCTAATTTTTGTATGATTATTCAAACTACTTGAAAACTTCGCCAAAAATTATTAAATATGTAAATTTAATAGTTTTTATTTCGTAAATCCTAAAATACATGGCACAATAAAATATATCTTCACCAGATATTTTATACTTTGAACCTGAATAAGCAAATAACTAAAAGCAAAAAATAGGAGGTTAAAAAAAATTAAATTTTAAAGATTTCCAGGAAAAACGAATAACAAAAATACAGGCGTAACCAACATAAACATAAAAATATTTTTAGAAAATAAAGTCAGGCCTTTACTTATCAAAGTGTAAAATACTAAATTTATTTCTTATAAAATTGATAAAGGCCATTTAAATTGTTACATTTTTTTAAATTAGGGTTAAGAGGTTAAAATGGAGTTTGGGTACTGGTGTCTATGTTGTTTCTTGTGGCCTTTTTTGAGCGGTGTTAATAGTACTGTTACAATGTCTACAATAGATTAGTTTTTTTAGATATGGTTTGCATTTGTTATTTTTATGTTTCGTTTTCCACTCAAAAAAATACTTTATCGATATATTTTTATTTTTATCTTTAACAATGGCATCGTTTATACGTATATTAAATATTTTCTTTTAAAGATATACTATTCACGGCAAGTGCATTATTCGATAAATATAAATAGCAAAGTTTTACAGTTTGAAAACGACAATAATAACATAAATCTGAATAAAGTTGTAATTTTTTTATTTTTTATTTTACCTTATATCTATAATTATATAACTGTAGACTATATTTCAAATTAGCTATCCTACTGTCGATAAAAATCCCTTAAGAAATATTCACAATCATAATATTAAGGGATGAAAACTTTATATTTGTTTATACTTAATTAACCACAATCGTCCCAATGTTTATAGTTTATTTTCAAGAAAATTTATGAAAAGATTAAACTGTGGTATACGAAGTCAGAGGGCCCCTAATCTCACATTCACTACTTGATGTTTCGGCCACATAGTGGGTTTATTCGTCACACTATCTGAATTATTCAAGGCGATGCAGCCTCTTAGTGTTGAATAGAAATGTCACTTGCAATACATACGGTTTTATGGAGGTAAAGGTCATCCCCAAAATATTATTTTACAAATAAAAATAAAAATAAACAAACAATACTAGAAATACTATAAGATGATAGTTGGAGGTCCTTACAAAAGATGATTCACTTTCTACAAAAAGTGTTACTGTCCTCTTTTTATATTTTAGTACTGAGTGGTTAGTTATTGATGTTTTAACGATACTGCACAATATCCATGACTCTATATACGCTTAAATATGGATAAAAACTAATTTAAAAAAATAAACTTGAGAACGATAATAATAGTTATTAGTTAAGGACTGAGCCTTGGTTAGTTATTTTATACGTTGCAATTGCATCATGTAATTTACTCCAGTTAATGTTACGTGCAACATACATCTTCCTTTCCACTATTCAATTAGTACAGATTAAAAAGGTCTTACTAAATATGATTTCTCACTGTACAATAGTTACCCAATGGTTTTATGTCCAGAACATCTTTTTCCATTTGCAGTTTTTTTTAACATGCTATTACTTTTAAAATCTGCCTTGTTGGTTATGGATAACAAATAACATTATTTTGTTTACATTATATTTATTTATCATTATGGTGAGTGAAAATTCTTGAGCTTAGTTAAAAATAAATTTAGATCCTGTCTGCCAACGTAAACAACTAAAAAAAGGTATTGGTATTGATGTGAAATTTATTGTAGATACACTCACAAAATAACCTTACATAACGTCCAGTATTAAGTTTTTAGTACGGCTAATAGAAAAATGTTAAAATTTAAATACCCAATAGGATAAATATGTTAATTATTAGGATTACATTAACATTATTACGGCTGTCCCCGTGATATGAATTTAGCGGTGTAATCATTTTCCAGAATATAGATTAATCAGCCTTACATTTAGTGCACAACTCAGGAACTATCTGTTATCAGTTATTATTACTTTATAGTAAATATTATCAGTAATTACAAGTAATAACGTTTTGAGTTAGTAATGTCATCCCTCTATGATTTTCTTTGTAATGGAAAAAATCTCATAAACAATATTTTGAACTAATCGTGTTAGTATGTGTACTCCCAAAAACATGCCTTGATCATCCGATTTTTATTTTCATTTATTCGTATGAAAATGTTAGGTCAGAAACTAAGGTTTCTCGTATAATTTCTTGTTTTCCAAAAGGTATAATTGACCTTTATAATGTTAAAATACATTTAAGAAATAACAATATTTTCTGTACAGGTAATGTGGGTTGTGTTTGTAAAGGCGGGTCACAGATGAAGAACTATATATATCTTCTTCAGGGCGGGTATAGGAAGGCAGCCGCTAACATTGCAAGTTTGTCACCAAACTCATCAACAACCACGTGATGACCGTCGAACACTACAGCAACAATCACCATGTAAAGTCAGCCTCTTACTATAGGGGTTTTGTTTAAGCTTTGAATTATTTGATTGTTTAATTTTGTCCTTTTATCGTATCTTTCTTTTATTGTATAAAAAAATATGTAAAATAATGTAAAATATTGTTTTAGACAATATTGCTTAAACAATATTTATAAAAATTTTTATCTCTGACTCCATGGCATCGTTTGCGTGTATATAAACAATCATTAAGTTGACGATATCCTACTTAAGATAAGATTCCTTATCATTTGATCAGTATATCAATAATACATCAATATATAATTTTATCAATATTGCAAAAGCCATTCAGTTTGAAAACCAAAGTAATTAAATAAATTTGAATAAAGTTTTATTGATTTATGTTTAACCAGCCAGTAGGCATGAACTACAGCTTTTTTACAGCCACTTCCTGTAAAAATTCTTGAACGTATATAGAAAAAGGCAAAAATCATAAGATATTTTTATCAAACGTATACAAAATCTAAAAGACTTCATGGAGAAAATTTAAAATACATATTTCGATTTTGGAGTATGCCAATTAGTTTTATTTTTGAGTAAGGACATACAAAGGCAGGGAGGGTTTCTCATTTCACATTCACGCCACAGCATTCCGGTCACAGTGACTTTATTTGTCACACTTGCTGAATTATTCAAACCAACCTCTTAGCGTGGAATCGAAATGTCACATGTACTCCTTTGACTTTAACACTCTCTATTCAAAAGTAATGGTAACCCTTTTAATATTTTTTACAATAATAATAGAAATTTAAACATCTATTCATATTATTATTGATGCAACAATACATAACATTTACGGTTAGTTTTTCAATATTTATTGAAAGATTCATGTGGAAAAATTAGTTTAAATTTTTATAATCGTCAAGTTCAAGCATAGGTGTTCGATATTACTTTTGTGGAGTATGGGAATACCCTCCTGTATTTATATTTATATATCTAATTTTGGATAAACTCTTTTGGGACTAAACTATGTGATTATCATAGATTTTCGTTATTTCCTCGTGCAGATATCAAAAGTTCAAATTATTCTGCCGTTACCAAAGTAGTAATAATGCAGGAGTTCTTTATTTAAAATTCACAGTCTTAATTTCCTTAAGGATACAGGTAAGAGAAAACGTTGTGATTAAAACTGCAAGAAAAAGAACAATATTTTTCATACCTTGATGAACATTTATTTCAGTTGAAGTACCTTATTAGTGTTGAGCTTAAAGATGATTTAATTTTCTTAAAACAATTTTTAACTGAATAAGTTTTAGTAAGTTTTAAACTTATTTAACCTGAATAAGTTGAATATCAGATATTAATACACCAAATGTTTTAGCGAATTTCCCCTATAGGGAAGAAGCTATTACCGTAGGTCTCATGGTAAGACCTAAGCCCGAGACCATGATAACTTTTCGTTTTGGGGCCACCAGAAGCAAAAAATACCATTCGTTCGAATTTTTATATATCCATCTATCTATCTATCTATATATTTATATATGTGTCTGTCAGCACGATAGCGGCCGTAAATATG
Source organism: Flexamia atlantica (assembly GCA_035578135.1). Classification (NCBI taxonomy): domain Eukaryota; kingdom Metazoa; phylum Arthropoda; class Insecta; order Hemiptera; family Cicadellidae; genus Flexamia; species Flexamia atlantica. The sequence goes on along the minus strand of JAQJVK010000004.1, from coordinate 6,927,952 downwards.
GACCGATCTTGATGAAATTCGGTCCGGACATGTAAAGTGGTAATCAATTGGACGAGTTCGTAAACCAGCCCGATCGGACCACCGGGAGGGGGGGTAAAGGGGGATAAACCCCCCCAAAAATGGGTTTTTTGAGTTTTTCATATAGAAAAATAAGAATAATCAAATTTTGACCAACACCATTGAATTCAGCTCGTAAAAACAAACAATTTAGTATCTTGAATCATTGCTCTATGTCCATTGGTTACCGAGATATTGAAAGTGGTAAACACAGTACGTTGTCCCAATGTTAACCTTATGGGAAATAATTAAAATTCTATATCTCGCTTATTTCTCAACATATCTTGATAAAACTTGGTTTGGGGCTTCATCTAGATGAGATTTAATGTATTTTAGTCTAAAACCCCCGAAGTTTCAATTTTTGTAGCAGCAAACCTTCATACTCATTCCCCATGTTATCCTTATGGGAAATAAAATAAATGCTATATCTTTCTTATTTTTTGACATATCCCTGGTAAAACTCGGTCAATGGCTTCTTCTAGTTAAGGTCTACTAAATAATGAATTAATACCAATCAAATTAACGGACCTGTTGCAGCAAACCTGCATACTCATTCTCCATGTTATTCTTATGAAGCTTACAAAAACATGTCAAATCTCACTACGTTGGATTGAAATATGTTCTTTTGCATTTGAAATTCGCTGAGTATGCAGGTCTGCTGCGATGGGGGTATTTATTATTCGTTTAAATCTACGTATTGAACAACACTCTATTAAACGATTTATGATGTTATTTTTAATAACAATAGAAGAAATAACATTCAGTTGGAAAGAGACAAAATTAGTAAGTATGAGAAAGAAACGCATATATTTCTTAAAAGTATTATCACTCTAATATTTCCATATTTTCTTAGGCCAAACAATTCAAGTAATCGTTTTGACGATGATTACTTGAATTTTAATGATTATTAAAAAAAACATTAATAATTTCGAAACATCAATAATGTTAAGGATTATTAATGTTTCGAAATACTCATAGCTGAAATTAACAGGGTTTCTATGCATCTTTTTCAGAAAACCTTAAATATCGTAACTCTGTTCAGTCTGATTAAATATCTTATCATAATTAACTCTGACTACAGTTGGATACCATAAAGATAGATTGAAAATATACCGATACAGGATATTTATTCAATTATGATGTATATTTGAATTTACTTAATAGATTAGGCTACAAAGCATGATTTTTGTAATCCTTTTTTTCTCAGCTTGTTAGGAACGTGGAAAAAATCTAAGTGCACCATCAAAAAAATACATTCCTTTACATGAGCACAATACCATCATAATTAATTTTAGTTTGTTTGAAAATGTTGAAAAATTCATTTGCATTTATAAAAAAATTAACATGGGTTTTATGATTTGCCACATTGATTACGGAATAACATCAAAATATAAGCAAAAACAGTCGGATAGTTTATTAAAGCAATGAGTAAAACTAAACACAAAAGATTTCCCGTTAAATTTTCACCAGTAGGCGGTCTCCAGTAATATTGTTATGATCAGGAAATAAAAAAAAAAAAACTAACTTTCGACAGTTTTCAGATTTATTGTTTACGTTAATTTTCACCGATAGTAATAAGCTAAATGTTGTTGCGGTTGTTAAGATAAAGAGAAAAATAACAGAATTAGGTCTGGAATCATATAGTGCAAAATATAAACTTATTAATTTTTATATTTTCAAATGTTGTTTTCCTTGGTAAGGAATTGTAAAGGAGAAACATATTATATTGTGTCTCTATGGTAGCTATAAAGAGTCCCAATGTAATTTTTCTCTTCATTCAACCATACTTTGTTGTACTTTGTTCAACTATACTTTCAACTGTACCAAACCATTCTATTGTACCTTGTTAAAATTAACATAGATCAACAAGTAAGCAAGTTTACATTAGTTATAATTGCTAATGTGTGGAATATTAAAATTTAACACGAGTGGTTTGTTATAATTTTTTGTGATGAACTCAAAACTATTTGAGTAGTATGATCCAGTAGTTCCAGCCTACGTTTTCTTCCTAGATTGGCGTCTGTTAAATGCATTCTAAACTCATTCATCATTAATTCATTCATCATGTTTATGTAGGTAATATAGATTTTTTGTTCTTCCCCATTTAAATATCAAAATCGTAATAAAATAATTTATGGCGATTATTGATAAAGTAGATGTTTAAGGGAAAGCCCCAAAATTCAATGTAACATGAATATGTAAAGAGGCTTGACCCAAAGAGGACCGTCCGACTGCAAAACAGAATTTTTAATTCACCTGAATAATTAAAAATTTAGTGTTATGAGTAGGGTACCCGCCCCTTGGGCCCCGGAAACAAGATGGCTGCCGTTTCCCGCCAAAATGTGACGTCACCGGAAACAAGATGGCGGCGCCGTTTCCCGCCAAAACACATAACCTCACTTTTTCCCGCCAAAACACATAACCTCACTCTTTTCCCGCCAAAACACATAACCTCACTTTCGGTTCCCGCTAAAATACATAACCTTACTTTTGTTTCCCGCCAAAATGGCGGACATAACCTATACCCATAGAGTATAACCTCCTCACAGTACATAGAGTGTCACGCCAACCCCCTATAGGCATAGAGTATAGCCCCTATTACATATGTACTTACTATGTCATAGAGATAGTAATATGTCATATTATTCCCTATAGTGTACATAGAGTATTAAAAGTTGCCCGTCCCCCGCCCCCGTCCCCCGTCCCCATCCCCCGCCCCCGATCCCTGTACCGGTGTTGCCAACAGCATAGAGTAAAAAACATATACTATAACATACTACATCATGCTACCCCTATTATATACATTTATATATGTATAACGGTATATTATAATGGTTTATGTCATACTATAATAATGGTGTATATTATGTTAGAATATAATATACATATAATACTATATATATATAGGTAAGATAAAACAGAGTAATACGTACTAATGGATGCGTACCTTCCTCTTTCCCTCGCTCGTTCTTTTCCCGCCTCCTGTAACAAGAAGAACAAAATCAAGGTGACAGCTGTCGCGCATGCGCGGGAGGGTAAGAAAGAATGAAATCTGCACCCTTTGCCTGTTGCAACATGAAAATTTCAAGCTCTCTCATTGGTCGAAATATTCTGCCCTGTGATTGGCTATAATTAAGTGTACTACTCTCTGATTGGTCGTGAGAATCAGCGTCCTTTTGGATTCTTTCCCCGGCTCATTCTCTTACTTGCTCCTGTGCCGGTAAGACGTCCCTGCGTTACTTGGCTCTTTGATATTGCATAACCTCACTTTTATTAAATATAACCTAATTACCCTTGTATATTATTCTCGATTTAGCTTTTTTTTTTGTATATCTAGTCTCCTCTTTGGTCCTTTGATTATTATTATTTTGTGAGAAATGGCTGTTGTTAACTCTGACGAGGAACAAATTGATATTGTTGAGTCTGCACCCATATGTCCTAATGATGATGGGGAAGAAGTAAAGGTTGAACCTGTTTATTTGTTTTCTAGAGATGATTCCTATGTCAAAAAATTTAGATTGTATGGATCTAGAATTACCTTTAAATTTTCCAACCCTCCTCCTGAAACTAATGAAATTGATTGGCTGAGACAGGGGTTTGGGCAGATTGTAACCATGATGAAAGAAGAAGCTTCAGACAGTGACTACCTTGGATTTACTTTAAACAGTTTAAATTTAAAATCTAAAGAACCTGGCTTTGTTACTTTTCGACCTGCAACCGAAATTAATGAAGACATCCTTTGGCAAACTTTTGGGGGGATTGTGCAATCTAACAGTGAATCGATCAAATCAACAGATACGTTCTCAGTCGAGTGTACCCGGGTAAATCTCCCTGTTGGTAGTGGTAGAGTAAGACCCGGCCTCTTCAATACCTTCGATGAAGAATGTAAGGCTAGAAGGGGGGTAGTAGTGATTAATAATAAAGACAACTTGTGCCTTCCCCGCGCTCTGGTTGTGGCTATAGCTAAAGTCACTAATGATCCTCAGTACAAGGCTATTCGTCAGGACAAAGCTAAGAGACAGACAATCAGGGCCCAGGAACTTTGCCGTAGGGCGAGGGTAGAGATCCCGGAGGGTGGGGGAGGGATCCCTGAATTGGAAAAATTTCAAGATTTGTTGAGTGATTTTAAAATTACTGTATATAGTTTTGACAGTAAAGGCCGCGATGTGTACTTTGAAGGTAATGTCGAGAACCCAAAATTCAAAATTAACCTGTTATTTCACAATCGGCACTACAATGTCATCAACTCATTGACTGCTGCGTTTGTCTGCCATTATTTTTGTGAAGCCTGTCATGTTCCCTATGAACACAAAGGTGAACATAGGTGCTCTAACATATGTCAACAGTGTCAAACCATCTCGCCTCCCTGTAAGGAGGAGCATGGGGGAATAACTTGCCCTGACTGTAACATGACTATGAGAAACCAGCACTGTTTTATTGCTCACAAAGTAGATAGATGCAAAAAAGTAAAAAAATGTCTTGACTGTGGAAAACTTATTCAAATCAGTGAAAGATCAACTCCTCACAAGTGCGGAGAAGTCTTTTGTAAAATTTGTAGCGAATTTAAAGATCCCAACCACAAATGTTACATGAAGGTAAATAAAGGCAAGCCGAAAACTAAAGATTTCTTGTATATTTTCTTTGATTTGGAAACACGTCAAGATGAGACTTTAGCCTCAGATCCTAGTAAAAATGTTCACAAAGTGAACTTGTGTGTTTCACAACAGTTTTGCTACCAATGCATTGAAGGAAAATTCTGTATGGCTTGCCAGAACCGTACAAGAGTCTTCAACTCTGACCCGGTTCAACAATTCATGGACTATGTCATGCAGGTGAGAAAACAGTTCAAAAATGTCTGTGTGATTGTTCACAATGGTCAGGGCTTTGATTTTCAGTTTTTGGTAAAGTATGTGCTTGAGGAGACTAAATTCACACCGGAACTGATCATGAGGGGAACCAAAATTATTTTGATGGAATTGGACAATGTAAGGTTTGTGGACTCTTTGAGCTATTTCCCCATGGCCCTCTCTGCACTCCCTAAAGCCTTCGATCTGCCTCCCGAGAAAAAGAAGGGCTACTTCCCACACTTGTTCAACACATTGGCAAATCAAAATTATGTGGGCCCTATGCCAGACAAACAGTACTATTGCCCAGAGGCGATGTTCGAGAAAAATCACAACGCCTTTGAGAAATGGTACAGTGAACGAGTAGCTGAAAACTATGTGTTTGACTTTAAAAAAGAAATTTTGGAGTACTGCATCTCAGATGTGGAAATCCTGGCTCAAGCCTGTTTGAAATTTAGAAAGATTTTCCTAGAGGAATGTAATGTTGACCCGTTCCTTGAGGCTGTTACCATTGCTAGTGCTTGCAATTTGGCCTTCCGCCGAAACTTTTTAAAACCAAACACAATTGGCTTGATACCAAAAGACGGGTACAGATTGACTGATAATCAATCAAAAGTAGCCCTTCAGTGGTTGTCGTGGGAAGAGGAAAAGCGAGGTGTGAGGATAGAGCATGCAGGCAGGGGAAAAGAAGTCAAAATTAATGGGCTGAAAGTCGATGGGTTTGATGGGGAGAATGTGTATGAATTTCACGGGTGTTATTGGCACGGGTGTCCAAAATGCTTTCCCTACAACAGAGAGGCTCCTCTGAAGGAGGATCCCTCTGATTCGCTTCATTTGAGGTATGAGAGGACTTTGAAAAAGATGTCAAAAATCAGTGAGTATGAAGTTGTTCAGATGTGGGAGTGCGAGTTTAGGGCTTTGAAAAAGAAAGAAAACCTTAAACATTTGGACAGTTTGCCTATCCTCAACACCCTTCCCCTTGACCCACGCCAGTCATTCTTTGGAGGTAGAACTGGAAATTCAAAAACTTACTACAAATGTAAGGAGGAGGGAGAAAGCATACAGTATGTAGATGTATGCTCCCTGTACCCTTATGTTTGTAAGTATGGAAAGTATCCAATTGGTCACCCTAAAATCTATGTTGGTGATAGGGAGTGTAGACAGAGAGGTATGGAAGTAGATGGTTTGCTAAAATGTAAAGTCCTGCCCCCCAGGGATCTCTACCACCCCGTACTCCCAGCTAAAATGAATGACAAGTTAATGTTTGTACTGTGTAGGACTTGTGGGGAAACTCAAAATCAAGGGGAATGTGAACATGAAAGTGAAGAAAGAGCTTTAGTGGGAACATGGACCATGGATGAGTTGAGAAAAGCAGTAGAGAAGGGTTATGTGGTGTTGGACATGTATGAGCTGTGGTAGTACGAGGTAGCCACATATGAGAAAGGAGGACTGTTTACCGATTTCATCAATAAATTTTTAAAAATGAAACAGGAAGCATCGGGGTACCCAGAATGGTGTAAGACTGAGGAAGACAAAGACAAGTACATTGCAGACTATTTTCAACATGAAGGGGTGAAATTGGAGAAGGACAAAATTGCTAAGAATGGGGGTTTGAGATCATTGGCCAAGTTGATGTTGAACAGTTTTTGGGGTAAATTTGGACAGAGGGAGAACCAGACTAAAGCATCGATAGTTAGGGAATCCAAAGTGTTGTTTGATCTGTTAATAAGCCCTGAGGTTCAAGTCAACAAGATCAATGTGGTAAACGAGGAGGTGGTTGTTGTAAGTTGGCAATATATTGAAGAGGTCGGGGAGCCCCTCAGTAATGTCAATGTCGTAGTAGCAGCCTATACTACAGCACAGGCGAGGTTAAAATTGTATGAACATCTGGATGCTTTGGGGTGTCAGGTGTGCTACTACGACACAGACAGTGTGGTCTACTACTTCCGGGGAGGACTTTACAGAGTTCCTACAGGAGATTACCTTGGGGAAATGACAGATGAACTTGTAGAGTACGGTCCAGGTTCGTATATTGTAGAGTTTGTGTCAGGGGGACCTAAAACCTATGCCTACATAGTTTGGTCAACTAACAAGCAAGCCCTTGTCTCAGTCTGTAAAATAAAAGGACTCACATTAAATTGTAAAACTTCCAAGACTCTAAACTTTGAAAAGTTGAAGGAAATGGTGTTGAGTGAAGTGAAACAGACATTGGAAATTGAAGAGAAACGAATCAGGAGGACTAAGGATAGAGACATTGTAACAATCAGTGAAACAAAAATATTTAAAATCACAGGACCTAAGAGGAAAATAGTTGAAGACAACGATACAGTGCCATTTGGATATAAATTACAAAAACTCACCTAATTCCACTATGGCTTGTAGCACTTTTTTATATTTCAAATCTATATATTAATAATATACCCGGTCGTCATTACCACATGCACAAGGAAATAGTAAAAGATCATTTTTGAGTATTGAACCATGAGCTGCTACAGACCTCAGTGTGGCGGAAGTGGTGGTAGTGTCGCTCTCCCATTGGTTCCCCCCACTCTGGGCGGAGCCAGGAGGCGTGAGCCCTGCCTATCTTGGTTCAGCCATCTGTAACTGTATTTGTAACTTAAAAAAAAAAAAATGTTTTTATCAACTTTGTAAATATTGTTGAAAAATGTAAAAATCACCCCACTGTGTGTGTGTGTGTGTGTGTGTGTGTGTGTGTGTGTGTGTGTGAGTTAGTAAGGCTTAGTCTTGAAAGCTTCTGCTCTGTGGACAGACACCCACATTTTGATTGGGCTAACCCCTGGTAAGTCCATATGTGGATGGCAAGTTGGCTTAATTGCCGTAGAAAATGATTTCTTGCGTCTGCCACAGACAAGGACTTGATGTCCGGTGTGAATGAAGGTCACTGGCGCGGTGTAACAACCCGTAAACCTGAATGATGGTCACTGGCGCGGTGTAAAAACCCGTAAACCTTGAATGGTAGGGCAAAGTTAATAGTTTGGCTCAGAACTTGGCTGGGTCATTCAATTAATATGCCCGGTGGGGTGATTAAAAAAGAAAAAACTTTAAAAATACGGAGGAGGCAACTAGTTTGTGGAAGGCCTTCACGGGCCATGGCGGTGGTGGGGCCATTGGCTACATAAAAAAACCTCTGTCCTTTGTTTGCTAAAAGGGAGAGGACATTAGTTCATACTGGGTGAAAGCGGGAAAACTGAGTGAAGTTTTCGTCTGGACTCCCCATGTATGGAATAATGTTTAACCTGGGTGTGTAAACACGAGTGGTCTCAAACCCCACTCAAGCAAACAGAAATAACTGTAACTTACTTATTCAGAGTAACTGGGATTCGTGACAGCATTGACCGGGTTCCGATGAGGCGGGGGCCTATCGATTATTTCCGCGTACTCTGGCTCCTGTGAGGTCGGCGGTGGTGGTAACGAGTCTTTAAAACAAGCGAGCGAACAACCGAAACACTGCACTAAACATCACATTGCGTTCAAGACTGACTCAGTATTGATTCAGCTATCGACAGGATGTACGGTATCCTGTTTGGTGGTTTATGGTTGACTGATAAGCTATTTGTTCTTGCTGTACTTTTAGCTTGCATGATATTTATTTAAAATGTGATACAGATGCAAGTGCATTGAATAACTCTATAAAACTAATGTTAAAGGATTAAAACCCATCATTTATAAAATGGATGGAAAGAGGGCAATAGCTGAAGAGCTACACAGACCCGCGAGGAAACATTATCCTAGACGTAAGGTGACACTAAAAGGAATTAATGACCTTTATCAGGCAGATCTCGTCGAAATGCAGAATTATGCCAAAATTAATAAGGGTTTTCGGTATATTCTTACTATGATCAATTGTTTGACGAAATTTGCTTTTGCTATTCCCTTAAAAGACAAGTCAGGGCCTGAAGTAGCCAAGGCGTTAGAGCCAATCTTAGCTAAACATAAAATGAAAAACTTTCACACCGATCAAGGTACTGAATGGTTCAATAAACATATAAATGGCCTTATGAAAAAGTACAAAATCAATCACTATCATACATTTTCCAAACTTAAAGCGAGTATAGTAGAAAGGTTCAACAGAACTTTGAAGACACGTATGTGGAAAGAGTTTACAGCTAGAGGTAGCTATGAATGGTTGAGTATATTGCCAGATATTGTAAAGTCCTACAACAACACTAAACATAGGACTATTGGAATGAAACCAAAAGATGTCAAACACAAACATGTTAAAGATATTTTGAAAAGAATTTATAAAGTCAAGAAAAGTAAAAAAGTTAAAAAGCAAAGGTTTAATTTGGGGGACAGTGTTAGGATTAGTAAGGCTAAAATGGTTTTTAAAAAGGGTTACCTCCCCAATTGGACAAATGAAACTTTTAAAATATACGCGATTAAACCTACACGACCCGTGACATATATACTACAAGACTCTAAAGGTGAAATTCTTAAAGGGGGTTTTTATGCTGAAGAAATTAGCAAGTCCAAGACAGGTGATGTATATTTGGTTGAAAAAGTGTTACGGAGAAAAGGTTCTAAATTACTTGTAAGGTGGAAGGGGTATGATAGTAGTCATGACTCTTGGATTGACAGAAAGGACTTGGCTTGATCCAACAGAGGAAAAACTACAACACCCAGGGAAAGTATATATCACGTTGTAGATTAGATATTGTAATCATTAATGATGCGGATCGAGAAGCAGGAAGTTGAATTCCCCGTTAGAAACTTTGATGAGTATATCGGGGCAGGTGGCATGGTTAAAAAGAATAAACACGGTAATTTATTACCCGACTCTATACGTTGTATTATTTGTGGGCCGAGTTCTTCAGGCAAAACAAATGTACTGTTTAATTTATTATTTGACCCTAACGGGTTAAGGTTTGAGAATATTTATGTATTTTCAAAATCACTATACCAGCCTAAATATGAGTTTTTAAAGAAGGTATTACCAAAAGAAGTCGGTTATTTCGCCTATGATGACAATAGTTTGGTTACACATCCAAATAAAGCTAAACCCAATTCTATAATGATATTCGATGACATATCTTGTGAAAAGCATAATTGTATAAGGAGTTATTTCACTATGGGTAGACATAAACATATTGACACCTTTTACTTGGGGCAGACATATAGCGCTATTCCCAAGCAGCTAATCAGGGATAATTCAAACTTTGTTATTTTATTCAAACAAGACGAAATGAATTTAAAACACATATACAACGACCATGTCACAACTGACATGTCTTTTGAAAAATTCAAAGAGTTATGCGCCAAGGCCTGGCAAGATAGCTTTGGGTTTTTGGTTATCGACAAGACTTCTGACCCATATAAGGGAAGATATAGGATCGGTTTGGACAGTTTTGTGACGGAGGCATAATGGTTAGGATCTATGCATATAACGATTTAAGGGGCTACAACACCAAACTGCATAATGTAAAATCAAACCTATGTTCATACTACTACAAAGACAAGAAAAAGTTTTGTGGCAACTACTGTAGTAGAAAACCTCCTCACGGCCATCAATTTAACAAAAGATGCTGGCGACATAAAAAGCCAAAACCATCTGCTATGCTACCACCAGTTGTACTTTTAATGATTTCCGCGAGTGAGAGAACGTACAACCGTGAAACATGGTTGACGTTTCTCAATAAATGTGAAAAAAGAGGTATACCCTTGGAGCTTGTAATTTATCATGAGGACATGGGAAATTGTACAGTGAGAGACCCCCAAAATATGTTGTCAAGATTCAGACCTTTCCCCGATTTGTTTGGCAAAGTGTTACCATTATGTAACCTTCATGGTAGCGTAAACTTTACACAGATATGCAATGAAATGTTGGCATACGGCAGTAAAATACCCTATGCCTCTAAATGTATACTGCTAACTGAACGAACTATACCCATAAGAGACCCATTAAAGATTTATAAAAAGGCGATCAAGTCAAAGTGTTATATCGATATTAGTTATAACATTGGATATTCAAAAGTGCCAGATAGTGTTCCTAAATGTCGTAGAAATAAACCGTATAACGGAGTTAATAACCTCTGTCAAGGGTTATACACTGTAGAATTCCTTAAAGAAGCCCTACCATGTTTGCCAAGGCAGTGTGAAAAGTTTGGTATTTCTCTAAATAACGGTGTATACAGTATAACTAACAGAGGCCTATTTGAGCAGTGGCGATCGTTTACAGGAGCCAATCCGAGTGAATTTTGGCTTCTAAATTCATACCTTTTAGAAAATATAAATGAACCTAAACCTATGGAGCTCTTAAAGATATTTATGGAAAAAACTGTTGAAAACGACAAGTATACAGTTGCTGAGATACCAGAGTGGAGAGACGGTTGGAAGAGAACTTTTGTATTCAAGAGTTTTACAAAACGTTATGTGATCCCGAGGTTTGACAGGAGAGAGGAAAGTTACTATAGAGGGTTGGATTTTAGGACCGGTGTTTCACTGTTAGACATAATAGACTATGTTAAAAGATATAAAAAGCATGCTCTATTTTTTAGACAAGTGGAAATGCCATAAATCGGCGAGTATAATAATTAACACCATCATTTGCAATTATGGAGCGAAACAGTAAACAGCTCAAGTCAAAGCTCATCGAACTGAGAAATGCTATCAAGCGCAAGTATCAAATGTTTAAAGACGGTGTGGAGGAAAGCGATATTATGCTTGAAAAACAGTATAAACCTTTATTAAAAGAACTTAGACAAAAATCCAATACACCAGATGCATTGAATAATATTAAAACCGAGCAAAAGAGTATTAAAAAAGAGGAGGAGGAGGAGGAGGAGGAAGAACCTATGAATTATGATACAGCAGACTCTGAAGAGGAGGAGGAGGAGGAGGAGGAATTTGAAGAATCGTTTGAAACAACAGCAAGAGCAAGAGACCGATTTGAACCATCAGTGGTTTCAACACCTAATTCCAGGGACTTGTCACAACTAGTGTCCACTGAAGAAGAGTTGGCCTCAACCACCCAGTTTATTGATAAATATTTCCAAAACCCTACTACCAAAGAGTATATGACTTTATTTATTAGAGATGCCGGAAAAAGGGGAATGACTGACAATATTTTTGGGCCACGTTATGAAAACGACACACTTATGATTGGTGACAAAGTCTTGGACTTTGATAATGACGGAAATATAATTATCGGTGGTACAAAGTATGGAAGATCCCTTGGTCTATACGAACTTATTTTCAAAAGAGTCCCCGACAGTACAGTGTTCAATGGTGATGATTTAAATACTTATAAAAGTATATTGATTAATACTAATGCTCACAGGGACGGGCATACGTTTAATGGTAAAATAAAATCAAGTAGGGCGACAAAGTACATGAACATTATTAAAAACCTGTTTCCTTCAGCAAAGGGTACGGGATTACTTTGGAAAAAGGCAAAGTCCTACGACATTATACACTGGGATGATCCAAATGAGTTGGTTGAGAGACTAAGACACATTGCCATGTCCACCGAGAGTGGTAACAGAGGAGTGCATACCAATGAAATATTAAGTATAATCGAAGAATTGAGAGAAGCTGGATACGTTAGAGGAGCGGGAAACAGTAGATTTAAAGCATTACTATATTGAAATCGCAGCCGCAGCCGCAGCCGCAGCCGCAGTCGCAGCCGCAGCCGCAGCCGTGGATATATTGAGCGTGATATAAGAAGAATTAATATACATAAAAGGAGCGGGGAACAGTAGATTTAAAGCATTACTACGATGACTATTGACAAGTTTGGACGTAGCCTAACATCCCACTCCAAAAGCCTTAAAGGCCCCAAGGGTGAAGGTTTCAATTTAACACCCGACGGTAACTATGATATGCAAACTAAAAGACTTTGTAACTTGGCTATACCTTTGGCGCCACCTGATGCAGCAACAAAGAGCTATGTGGATGAAAACTGTATACCTTATACAAAATATAAATACAATATGAGAAAGAAGAGAGTTTCCAATATCGGTGACCCAGTAGACCCTATGGATGCTGTAAACCTGCAAAGCCTGAATAAACTTAGTATGATACTTAGTAATGAGCACTATGATGCTCAGAACAAGCAAATAAAAAACACTGCGATACCCGCTTTACAACTGATGCGGCTACCAAAGGATATGTTGACCAATCATGTAGTGACAAAATCTTACCATTAACTACCAACCTTGCAAAGGTAATTTCTGATATGACACAAATTAATACTAGATTGGCCAAATGCGAAGGGTTAATCAGTAGTAATAAGATCTATCACGATATGCAACTGAAAAAGTTTGGAGTATATGTATATAATTATATCAATCAAAAACAGACCGGTAGAGCAGCTATTTTACCGCAAGCTGGCGTAAATGATTACTTAAATTGGGAAGAATTGTTTAAGTTACCCAATCCACAACCACCAGCTCAAAATAGAGGTGGTGGTGTACTACCACTTGATGTACATCTCCCAGTAGAGGAAGGTGACGATACAGACTATTACAGAGATAGAAGACTTTAAATAGAGGTAAAATAGCCAAAGTTTGTCATAAACCAATCAGCATTCAAAGATGCTGGTTATACTACTACTAATCATTTTACCGGTTGCACTATGCAACAACAAGTCTATAGAATATCTAGCACACTATGGATATATTAATAATGCATCATTGACACAAGATATAACACCTGCAGTCTTACAATTCCAAGAGACCTTTAGTCTTGAGCCCACTGGGCTTTTGGATAGTGCAACTCTTGAACTCATGGCTTTACCTAGATGTGGTGTTAAGGATAATATGAAACCGTTCTCTGCTTTACCGGGTAGACGTTGGAACAATTCAGTTATTACATGGTATCAATATGGTAGGCCACAGTACGGTGAACTAATACAAAAAGCATTTAATGTGTGGGGAAAACATGCAAATCTTACTTTTAAAAAAGACTTTAAAAACCCAACAATAATAATTTCATTTGCTGATGATAGAAAACACATGTTTTACTCTAGAAATGACATGTGTTATTACGATTTCGATGGTCCGGGAGGTGTGTTGGCTCATGCTTTTCTGCCAACAAATAGGTATAACCAAACCGATATTCATTTAGACTCTGAAGAACCCTGGGATTTTACAATGAACCTAACAAGAGGTAATAACATATCATTCTTTCAAACTTTAGTGCATGAAATTGGTCATGCCTTGGGCTTGGACCATTCTAGTGATGAAAAATCAGTCATGTATCCCTACCCAATAACACCCAAGGGTATTGTTAACTTGACCGAGTTTGATCTTGGTAAAGACGATATATTGGCAATACAGTTTTTGTATGGTAGACCTCAGACAACCAGTACCTCAACTACCACTAGTACTACTACCACTACTACCACTACTACAACCTCCACAACACCTAAAACCGATTTAGTTGAATTAAAAGAAGAGAAAGATATTTGCGAGTTTAAAAATAACCAAATTACCAAGTATGTAGTCGTGAACCGTAAGATATTTGCTTTTTATAAGGAGTATGTATGGGTTATAAGTTTAAATCCTACCGAAAGAACTCCTGATCAATTTACAGAGGTAAGAAAAATCACCGATTGGCTTGGATTTCTTCCTGGGGATTTCAAAGAAATTTCAGCTATTTATCAGAGACCAGATGGGAGTATTGCCTTATTTACCGGAAATGATGTATACGTATTTACATACCCGGCACTATCACTTAGATATAAATATAATGTCGACTTGGTTGCCGGTAGAAAGATTAATAAAGTTAATGCTGTATTTTCCACAAACCAAGCAAAAACATTTATGATATATAACGATTATTATTTGGTTGAAATTTATGAGTGTAACTTTTCCGGGTCTTTTATGGGTCTGGTCCAAAGTGTATTGAGTGGTATCTCGGGCAAAGTTTACGGTGCGTTCAAATATATAAATGGCATGATTTACTTTATGACTGACAGTGGTGTTTTGGAGTTTAACGAGTTCACAAATTCTGTGGTTCGGACTGTGCCTACTACATTCGATGTGTTGGGGATTGGGTGTATCAGGGAAACACTGTTAAACAAACTGTACGAGGTGATCAAGTACTTACAATAAAATGACAAAGACCAAGAGGAAATCAATCAGACATAAAGGAGCACTGAAAGTGGGTGGAGGTATAGTTTCGTCGGTCCTGAACAAGGCGATTGACCTATTACCTGTGGAACTTCATTTACCCGGTGGTTATCAGTATTGTGGACCAGGAACTAGATTAAAGCAGAGATTAGCTAGAGGAGACCCGGGAATCAATAAATTGGACCAAGCCTGTAAGGTACACGACATTGCCTACTCGCGGTATAAGGATTCAGAGAGAAGGAGACAAGCTGACAAAGAGCTAGCTGAACGTGCTTGGCAAAGGTTTAAAGCCTCAGACTCATCAATAGGAGAACGAGCCGCAGCTTGGGCGGTGACAACAGCTATGAAGGCAAAGACGAAATTTGGTGGTGGCCGTAAGAAAAAACGCCAAGTAAGGCGTCCAAAAAAAGGCAAAGGCTTATATCTCAGACCATATCCAAAACGAGGTGCCGGCGGCGAACAGAAAAGGAAGAAAAGAAAGTGTTGCAAGAAGAAAAAAAAAGCTTATCAATACCGATAAAACCGCTTACAAACTTTGATTTAATCAAGTATGCAAAGTTGTTGAATATCCCAAATTTCAGAGGAGTTTTCATGAGGGATTCATTGCCCAAAAAGCCTAAAGGATACGAAACTGCAATTGTTAACCTGGATACATCAAGTGGTCCAGGGACCCATTGGGTCTGTTATAAAAAGTTAAAGGAAAAGGTTTACTATTACGATAGCTTTGGCAATCTCAAACCACCCTATGAATTGTTAAAGTATTTTAACGGATGTGAAATTTACTATAATTACGAGAGACAACAGAGTTTCGATTCAGTAATTTGCGGGCACTTGTGTTTAAAGTTTCTGTGCAATAATGTTTTGTCTAACGGGAATAACTAGTGAACTGTCATACGACTTGCCTTTTCCGATTGACGTTAGCAATGGTGACTGGGAGCTGGGGTTAATTGAACTCTCAACATATAACTCTATTCCGAATATAGAAAAAAATAAAAATGACAAGTTTTACTATGGTGACCAGCAGGAAATAACTATTCCTGAAGGGTCTTATGAAATCGAGGACATTGAAAAATATCTGGTATCCCAGTTACCGAAAAATATAAAATTTACATTAAAACCCAATAATAATACTTTAAAGTCCGAATTGTTTTGTTCGGAAAAGGTTGATTTTAAAAAAGATCATTCGTTGGGAAAACTGTTGGGGTTCAAAGATAAAGTATACGAGGCGAATAAAACACATATTTCGGAACTGCCTGTTGCGATAATCAAAGTTAATTCAATACGTGTAGAGTGTAACATTACACGCGGATCTTACCAAAACGGTATCGAGGGGCATGTTATACACGAGTTTTACCCTTCCGATCCTCCAGGCTATAAAATTATAGAGACACCTAGGAATGTAATTTATTTGCCGGTAATCAGTCAAAGGATAAACAACCTGACAGTCAGTTTAAAAGACCAAGACGGGGAACTTGTAAATTTTCGCGGAGAAAAAATCTCAGTGAGACTACATCTCAGACGCAGTAATGGGACTGGTATATAGGGATACACCCCTGGAGGGTAGATTCAGTGGTGTTCAGAAAGCCAAAGTGTTAACTCACAGAAATATTAAGTTTCTCCGCTCTCTCGGTTTCAAAGTATTTCAAAATGGCCATGTTAGCAATAGACAGCAAGGCGCTGTACGATGATTTGATAACTAGTATGGAATATCATACGCACAACCCTTACGCTTCAACAACATATGGTAATTCGGATGAACTACGTATTCCGATCCTACAACAAGATATAATTACGGCCCCGTTTGAAAGCTATATTGTTATACATGGAAAAGTTAGTGCCAAAAAAGCTGATGGAACAGCTCAAGATGTTTCATTTATTAACAATGCGATCGCGTTTCTCTTTGATGAAATCAGGTATGAAATATGTGGGAAGGAGATCGATAGGGTGAGAAACGTCGGTATCACTACAACTTTAAAGAATATACTGTCTATTCGGGAAGAGGAGAAAAACTATTTGAAAAATTCTTGTTGGTTAGGACCGGGTAAGACTGAAACAGTTACAGATTTTATTTACTCTATCCCGCTTAAACATTTACTGGGTTTTGCAGAGGATTACAGAAAAGTACTGGTCAATATTAAGCAGGAATTGGTTATTTTACGTTCAGCCACAGACATTAATGCCGTAACAACAGCGGTAGCCGGCACAATTAACCTAGTTATTGAAAAAATATATTGGCGCATACCGCACATAACAGTAAATGATGCTCAAAAGCTAAGACTTTATAAATTTATCGAAAAAGACCCTGCTATCCATGTACCGTTCAGGCAATGGGAGCTTATAGAGTACCCTAATTTGCCGAGTACAAAGAATTTCAGCTGGACTTTGAGAACAAGTAATCAGACTGAAAAGCCACGCTATGTCATCTTGGCGTTCCAAACAGGGAGAAAAGGCGATTTGACTAAAAATATGAGTGAGTTTGATGCGTGCGATCTATTGGATGTAAAACTATTTCTTAATTCTTCATTTTACCCCTATGATAATTTACGGGGGAATACTTGCTTGTTCTATGACATGTTTGCTAATTTTCAAAGTTCTTACTATGGGAGAGCGGGATCCCCTGCACTAGACTTTAACGAATATAAAACAAAGTGTCCGATTTATGTTATTGATTGTTCAAAGCAAGACGATAGCATAAAAACGGGACCTGTAGATATACGCCTAGAGATTGAAACTAAAACCGCCTTCCCGGAACATACTTGGGGATACTGTCTTTTAATTCACGACACTCACTTCACTTACACACCCATCACCGGGGATGTTAGAAAAGTGTCTGCTTAAAGAGATGGGGGTAGATGTATGCGAGATTAGAGATTAGTCTGGGATCAGCGCTGGGAGAGGTAACATCATGTCTCGTCACGGGTGGATTGAAATTGAATTTTACACTTCCAACGGGGGTTTGGTAAAGAAACATTACTTGGACAGTAATTACCTAGCTCCTGTTGAGGGAAAATTTTCTATTCCTCCCGGGGCTCAAAACATTAAAGTAAAATGGCAAACCACAGGCCGCATATCGTCTTATTCATCCTCCTCCTCCTCTGACGAATACTTCTCATCGGAGGAAGAGGGGGAGGGGGTGGCTCTAGCTGAGGGTATTTTAACTTAAGGGATCAATCAGTAGCAGACATGACTTCGACCGGAGCGGATGTAACAGCTGTTCCTATTCCAAAGCCTTTGGAGCCTATAAATATTCAGACTAGCATCTTTTTAAAGTCAGTCTATTTTCTCAACTGTGAGGGGACAAAGTCAATCATCACGGGTATTTTCAAAAACAGAGACAACAGTCTCGGTATTTTGATTAAAGGAAGGAGAGGTTGGGTATGGTGGTCTTACGATACTTTTTGTCAATTCTTTGACCGTTTCAACGATATAACACTAGCACTCCATTACCAAAAAGATTGTATAATTGAGAAGGAGAACCAAAGTGAAGACAAGATCAAAGTTGCATGCATTCTTAATAGAAAACATGCTTATTTAACTGATGGGGAGCATACTTTGTCTTTGAATAAAGACGAGTGGGATCAGTTTATTTTTAATTTGCATTTAATCAGTCGGGACCTCTTGGAATTGTTTTATATAGAAGACCTTGTCAAGGATTATATTGAAAATATTATAATAAACAATATTTTCAAAAACTATTTTGAATTATTACCTCCCCACATAGTGGAAAGATTAAACAGAGAAGTTTTGTTTTACTTGGATCAATCAGATGATGGAGGCCGTAGTTCAATTTCAGGGGTTTAAAGACAATAATAATATGTTTATAGTTAAAGAGTTTGCTATTGTTGGGAAATCTTACAGAGCCCAACTCGTGTTCAAACCTCCTTTTGACTATGATATTTTAAATAGTAAAATGAAGCGAACAGCCCGCTGGTTGACTCGCCACTATCACCACCTTAGGTGGGAGGATGGTAATGTTCATTACAGTAAAGAATTGATTAACAATTTGTGTAAGCCATTTGAGGCTATTTACACCAAAGGCCTGGAAAAGGCAAAATTTTTAAGACAGTTTCACTATAATGTCTTGGAAATAGATGAAAGTTTGTATATAGATGATAATGATATTACAGTAGACTGCATTATTAATCAACATAAATTGAATAGTGAGAATTGTGCCTTAAAATCGGCACAATTCTATGCTGAGAAAATATTATAGGTCTCTTACATATATTTTTGGTATATCCGAGATGGGGGAATGAATGTGTGAATGTGGGGCTTAGTAAACTGTGGCGCCTAGATCCGAGGAGGGTCTAGGCTACACCTTTGAACAGCCCGGTGTGAATGTGATGAAGGGCCTAGTAGACTGTGGCGCCTAGATCCGAGGAGGGTCTAGGCTACACCTTTGAACAGCCCGGTGTGTGTGTGTGTGGGAGATTGCGACTTGCTCAACAGGCCAGCGTAAAACCTGTAAGACCATGGGGCAAGTAAAAGAGGTTTGGGTAACACCTAGAAAACGTGAAATGTTTCCCTCTAGCAATTCTCCAAGTATGAATGTTTTAAGGTACAATGTTCACCATCAGGCTAGCGTAAAACCTGTAAGACCACGGGTGAACATAATAAGGGTTTGGATAACACCTAGAAAACGTGAAATGTTTCCCCTTGTACCTACTGCCCATCTTTAGGATTACCTTAGTATTTGTAAGAGACCAAAAAAAATTATAAAATTTTAAAAAATCCTCTGTTGGTCTCAGTAAATGGAGAGAGATACAGGTAGAGGACAAAGTCTCTACCTTAAACCTCATACACAATGAACGGACCAACAGAGGGCAAAAAAATATATATAAAAATATAAAATACAAAAAAATATTTCGGAGGCAGCAAATTGTTATGGAATGGCTGTCACGAACCACTGCGATGGATGGGGCAGTGGTTTAAAAAAGTGAGACTAGGCCTACTGGGGAACTCACTATAATAAAAAACGCGCCGGCGTCCATACGGCCTGGTTACGACCTACCGTGGTGTGGAAACTGGACGTTCAAAATTTTCAACATTACCGTGAGAGATAGAACTAATGGTTCTATCCTCACCCCAGAGGTAGGGCTCTTGGCGATTACTCTGGGTTAACAAAAATAAACGCGCCGGCGTCCATACGGCCTGGTTACGACCTACCGTGGTGTGGAAACTGGACGTTCAAAATTTTTATCATATGGTCTAAATATACTGGCCTTCCAAAGCCTACAGGGACATTACTAGTATCCCCTAAAGAATTGTTTAAATATCATGACTACCCACCTCAGGTGCTAGCTTTCTCACCCTGCCTCCTTACTCCGGTCTGCAGAGAAGTTTCCTGGAAATGCCGCATGGGTAGGGTAGTGTTGACTCAGCAAAGACCCTGTATTCCTCCACCTGTGAAAGGTTTTGTTTCAATATGACTGTATACAGATATAGGCTAAGTACAGAGGGGGCTTAATATTGTTTATTTATTAATAATTGTGTTATTTATTAAGTAATTTTTTTTTTTTTTTTTTTTTTTTTGGTAGGAGGTGGAATGCGTTTACGCACACTGAGGGGCTCGTTGTCCCCTCAGTAGTGTCGGACTCCCACGAGCTCGATGTCCCGTGAACTACCGACTAAACCACCTCCCTCGGCACCGAGGACACTAGCCTGGAACTGTTTCACACATTACTTCGGGCTAGGCCTTTGATATTACGCCACTAGGGCAACCTCCTTGGGGAAAAGCTGAGGATTAAGGCCGATCGAGGTCGACCTTTTTCGCCCGAAGAATGGCCTGGACGTAGTGCTTGACACAGTTCCAGTTGCCCTCTCCCTGGAGCATAGCTCCGACGATGTTGTTTGGGCTGACGATCACGCCGATCTCAGATGAAAGCGAGGCTCGGCGGACGTGCCAACGGTCGCACTGAAAGAAAGTGTGCTCGGACGTGTCTGGGATGCCGGGGCAATACAGACAGTCCGGGCTGGCGACTTTGCCCATCCGGTGCAGATAGGCTCGGAAGTACCCGTGCCCAGAAAGAAACTGGGTCACGTAGTAATCGACCTCGCCGTGCTGCCGTTCCACCCATGGTCGGACGGAAGGTATGAGCTGGAAGGTCCAACGTCCCCTCAGCTCGGCTTCCCAGTCGCGCTGCCAAGAGTCGAAGCTGCGATCGCGCTCTTCCCTGGCAGCTGTTTCCCGGCCCACTTCAGGCCTCCTCCGGTAAATCGCCTGCCTCTCCCTCGCGAGGAAGAGGACGGGAATGACTCCGGCGATCACCATCACAGCAGGCTCGGAGACTGTGCGGTAGGCCGAAGCGACCCGCAGAGCTCCTCGGCGCTGGACTCGGGCAAGCCGGTCTCGGTAGACTCGCTTCTCGAGTGCGTGAGCCCATACCTCCGCCCCGTACAGCAAGACTGACTGGACGGCAGTCATGAGCAAGCGGCGCTTGCAGGAGCGAGGACCGCCGACATTGGGCATAAGCCTACCAAGGGCAGCGACACCCTTAGCGGCTTTGTCGGCGGCGCGCTGGATCTGCTCGCCGAAAGACAGTCTGCTATCGACCATGACTCCCAGGTACTTTGCAGCAGGCTTAGTCTCGAGTGTGACGTCACCTATCTGCACCGGGAACACGGTGTTAATCCTCTTTTTGGTGAGGACGACAATCTCCGTCTTACTGATAGCCAGGGACAAGCCGTGATCTCGCATCCACCCGTTGACCTTGGCCATCACTACGCTGAGCCTCAGTTTTGCCTGCTCGACGTTCCTCGCAGCGATCAAGGCAGCGACATCGTCAGCATAGCCAACGAGGCGGGTCTCATCGGGCATGTCTAGCCTCAGCAAGCTGTCGTAAGACACGTTCCAGAGATCTGGTCCGAGAATGGACCCCTGCGCAGCCCCGGAAGTGATGGGAATGCGCCGCTGACCTTCGGTCGTGTCGTACAACAGAACGCGGTCTGACAAATACGCCTCCAACATACGCAGGAGGTAGGAGGGAACTTGGAACGTATGCTCAAGCGCCCACAGCATATCGCTCCACCTGGCGGAGTTAAAAGCGTTCTTCACGTCGAGCGTGACGAGAAGGACCACGCGGCGCGACCAGTGGTTGTGGTCCTCCGCCCTCCGCACTGCCTCAACTACCTCCTGGATAGCGTCGATGGTAGAGCGACCGGATCTGAAGCCGTACTGCTGCGGGGACAAGTCCCCCGCAGAGACGATGGCCTCGGTCAGCCTGACACGCAGGAGCTTCTCAAGCACTTTCCCGGCCGTGTCGAGCATACACAGGGGTCGGAAAGAAGAAGGGGTCCCCGGTGTGCTCTTCGCCTTCGGAATAAGAACAAGGCGGGCAACCTTCCACGAAGAAAAGAAAACGCCTTCCGCCAGACACGCGTTGAACATATCGAGCAGAAGCCTTGGATTCACCTCCGCAGCGAGCTTGAGCACCTCCGCCGGAATGCCATCGGGACCGGGCGCTCTTCTGGGTCGTAGGGATCGGACGGCGGCGGTGAGTTCCTCTTCCCGGAAAACTGGGAAGGCGCCTACCTCTCCGAATTCCCTGACTGGCCGGACTGGGTGGCTGGGAAACAGTGTATCTACGACGACGGCCATGGCTTGTGGTTCCATGACCGCAGGTGGTGAGCGAGCCCCTAGCTTCTGGGTTACAAGTTTGTAGCCCATCCCCCAGGGGTCGTTGTCGATATCCTGACACAGCTGCTTCCAGCACCTGACTTTACTCCGGTTGATGGCACCGCGGAGCTCTCGGCGGGCCGCTCTGTGCTCAGCCGATCTGGCATTTGCATCAGGGCGGTTCCTTGCTCGCTGCGCAACTCGTCGGAGACCAAGGCATCTCCTCCGGAGTTCCGCGATTTCAGGCGTCCACCAGTAAACCGGCTTCTTCCTGTGGCGGCGGGAAACTCCGGGCATCGACTGCTCACACGCGGTCGCGATGAGACGCATCGTCGATGCTGCCAGATCTTCAGCACCTGTGAAATTCACAATGCTCTGGTCTTTGATTACTTCTTTAAAAGTGTCTTTGCTCAGACGACTGGTGTTCCAGCGTCGAGCCAGAGGAGCAGGTTCAGCGCGCAAGCGCGCACCCTCGAGAAGGACCTTGAAGAGGATCCCCTGATGGTCGCTAGAGGAATACTCCTCGCAGACACGCCAGTCGGAGATCCGCTGGACAATCCCTTCAGAGGCAAGGGATATGTCAGGGATCGTCTCTCTGCACCCTGGACGGCGAAAGGTGGAAATGCCGCCCGTGTTAAGGATACAGAGGCCCGACCTGGCAGCCGACTCGAGGACGTAACGACCTCGAGTGTCGGTCCGCGGGGAACCCCATTCCACGGCTTTTGCGTTAAAATCGCCACCGACTATGACCCCGCCAGAGATTTTCATGATCTCATCCTCAATGGAATCGACCATGTGGCGGTAGTCTCCGATCGGTTGATTTGGCGTGAGGTAACAGGAGAAGACTGTGAAACCCCTGCTCCTCACCCAAACGAAGCCGTTGCCCGATCCGGAATCGAGAACAGGCACCTTCCCGAGGTCCAAGATCCATATCGCCGCAGTGCCGGAGGGATCCGAGAACCACTGCGCGGAGCGTCGGTTCTGGTACTGCTCACTGAGAAGCAGTAGGTCAGCACCCTGCTCCGTGGCGAATTGGAACAGCAAGTCGTTTGCTGTCCTGCTCCTCTGCATATTAAGTTGCAGAACACTGATCATTTTTGTTGTTTCTGGCGAAGCTCCTGGATGGCCCGCCTGTACTGCCCGCAACGACCAGACCCAGCGGAATGCTTGACCTGGTCGCCCTTCAAGCCGGCTTCTGTACACAGGACACAGGACAGCGCTGCATTGCACGCGCTGGCCCTGTGGTCCTGGCCGCCGCACTTGAAGCAGAGCTTGCTTCTATCGGGTCCAGAGCAGCGATTAGCGACGTGACCGAACCCCAGACATTTAAAACATCTGGAAGCCACGAGCTTCTCACGCACCCGACAGCTCACGTACCATACCTTAAGGTGGCCCTTCTCCAGGAGCTTCGCAGCAGCTCTGGCTCCCAGCGTCAGGATTGCCACCTTCTGACCCCGAGCATTTGCCTTCGAGACGAAGGTTTTCACCTCGACGTTTTCTCCGAGGACAGCTTTGACGGCAGCGGTCACCTCCTCCTCGGTTGTCAACTCGTCGAGGTCTCTCACCTCCAGCGTAGACTTGGGCTCGAGAACGCGGACTGTCGCGTTCGCCCCCAAGATGGTCTTCAGGTCTTCGCTGAAGGCGGACTTACTCTGAGAGGTGTCCCCGAGTTCGACTAGTAGGTCGCCGGTTCGGGTCTTCCTCATACCCTTGATAACGGCGCCCTTCTCATCGGGCTTCGCTTTGCTGCGAATCTCGCCCAGCACGTCGGCGTAGGATTTCCCCTCCGACGGCTTGATGAGAAGAGCGTCCGGCCGCTGCTTGCGGGGCTTCTTCCTCGGTGCCTTCTTGCTTTCCTGTTCGCCGGGCTGGCTTCCAGGATTTTGACGAGGGTCTCTCTTTTTCCCCTTTCTTTTGACAACCTCGGTCCACGTTTCGGTTTCCGACCGCTTCGCTAAACCGTCTCCCCTAGGCTTCTTCTCAGCCTCCGGATGGGCGGGGCTGGAAGCGGCCCGCTTCCCACCGGCTGGCTGAGCCTTCACCCGCAGTGATGGCGTCGTCTGTGTTGACGCGGCAACCGTCTCGCATGATTGCCACGACCTCCTCAGCTGGATGATGTGGTGCAGACTGGCCTCCAATTGGACGATGCCATCCTGCACATCCTTGCTGATATTCTTTTGCCGGGTGGTCGCGGCCTTCATTACAGCGAGGGTGTCGAAGCACTTTTTAAGGTGCTCCTCCTCCTGCTGCCTGGCGAGCGCGATGACCGCGTCAAAGGGAGACGAGTCGGCGTCCATCGGCTCGTTGTTCTCAGCGGGTGCCTTTTCGGCGGCCACGGATGTTCTGGCCACCGATGATGCAGGTGTCTTGACCCGGACTGGGGGCGATCTCGTGAGACGGGATCTTCTTTCGAAGGGGCTTGCCACCCCTTCGTCGAGCCCGCTCAGAGAAGAACGCTGCTGGGAGTTTGGTGGGGTTAGGGTACCCCGCTTTGATTCGTGCACCTTTTGAATCGTTTTTCCTTCTGCCGTGTCCATGGTGTCTGGCTTAGCCCCTTAGACTGGGCATTGACCCCCCCAAAAAAATTTTTTTTTCCCCTATGAGAATGTCAGACCGACCCATCACCGGAGCAACTATACCTGCGTTCAGCCGCCTCCAAAACATCGGCGGCCCCAGACGAGCAGTGGCCTCGGCAGAGCCCCCCCGTGACCGTAGCAGGGCCCCATCCGGTCGCCAACCGGCACCGCCACGGCCAAGGGGATTTTCGCCGGCTGATAGGGCAGCCAGGTCAGTTGGCTGAGCTGACCCGGGCCCCTGTACTATCCGGCAGCCTGGGAGGTGCAGAACCCAGTTTTTAAGCTGTACCCTCTGCTCGTCCTAGACCTCCAGCGCAATGGAGGCTGAAGAACACAGAGTCACCCCGGCAAGTAGGCCGGAATGATTTAGAAAAACAACCGGGCTATTGAAATGAAACGGAGAATTAAGTTGTGAAAAGGAGACGCGAAAAAGGACCAGTGCGCCCCCCTCCCCTTTTAGTCGGCTCTTACGACAAGCAGGGGATACTGTTGGACATTCTGTCCCGGCCCAACACGGGAAATTAAGTAATATTAATTGTTGTATGTGTAGTAATAATTGTTGCATGTGTAGTAATAGTTGTGTTATATGTAATATTAATTGTTGTATGTGTAGTAATAATTGTAAATCATTTACTCAACTGGGGACTTTGAAAAACTAAATAATGACCCTCAGTAAAAAGCGATTCAACGAGAAAATAAAAACAGCAGCTAAACCAGCACCGGGAAGAAGAAGAAGAGGAATTATAATCTTGATCCAAAGACTTGGAAAGACCCTTATTTCAGAGCAATTGACTGCTCAGTCAAAAGTGCCCTACAAATACAAATACTTCTCTACAGACTGGAGTAAGGAGGAGCAGGTATCCAAGAATTAATCAAGTTTCAAGACCACCTAAAAAAGTATAAACTGACGGTGTACAATTTTGACAGGAGAGGCCGTGATTGTTCCCTCCGGTCAGATATGTACCCTACCATGACATCACATGGGCGTTGGCTTCTCACCCTAATATAATTCTACTGAAAACCTACTCACATATGCTAGGAAATTTTCTCAACGATTTAGTGAATTAAGTTTGAAAGAAAAGACAAGTCAAGAAAATAGATACTCAGGGCTACTCGATCCACCCCGAGGTTTATGGATACCTATCACAACAACAGAACATTTTACAAGAAATCATCACACATTTTGAAAAAACTACTTATGGTCACTCAGAAAGAATCTTGATGAAAATGGTTTTGGATGAGCTCTAAAAGATATAGGGTCTCAAAAAATATCCAAGACCATAGAAGAAACCAAACATAGTAATTCCAAAACCATATAGGATAAACGAGTATTATATGTCCAAATAAAAAGGGACTAACCTATATCTACTTACAATCATATTGAGTAAGTGAAAATACTTACATTAAATAAAGCACAACTGGAGCGACGTTGTCTGGTGGACAGAGAGTGTGAGAGAGATATGGTGTCGCTGACGATAAGGAGACCGGATGGCCGGCCGATAACCAGCCACAGGCCGCGGACCGCAGCCCGCGGTCGCAATCCACAATCATCTGCTTCACTCGCTCTAGCTTACAAAGTTAAATTATTCTCTCTCTTGATTTATTCATAATTTATATTACTTCGAATAAAATGTAATGATATAATACCTCCAAGGACCAAGTGTCTCAATAACCTTTTGACTGGAACTAGCTTTATTTTTCATACAAGTTTAACTTGTACACTTAATTATTTTGACCACAATATCTTTTTTATAAGTAAAAAATAATATTTCACTCTTACCTTCAATACACACTCCCACGCATAAGTCTGCAGCATAAAACACCACCTTCAGGGATACAGGTCACTTGATATATCTAGTGTGACGTAATATACACCATTATTATAGTATGACATAAACCATTATAATATACCGTTATACATATATAAATGTATAATATATGGTAGCATGACATAGTATGTACGTATGTAAAAACGTATGTAATAAGGGTAGCGTGACATAGTATGTTATAGTATATGATTTTTACTCTATGCTGTTGGCAACACTGGTACAGGGATCGGGGGCGGGGGACGGGGACGGGGGACGGGGGCGGGGGACGGGCAACTTTTAATACTCTATGTACACTATAGGGAATAATATGACATATTACTATCTCTATGACATAGTAAGTACATATGTAATAGGGGTTATACTCTATGCCTATAGGGGGTTGGCGTGACACTCTATGTACTGTGAGGAGGTTATACTCTATGGGTATAGGTTATGTCCGCCATTTTGGCGGGAAACAAAAGTAAGGTTATGTATTTTAGCGGAAACCGAAAGTGAGGTTATGTGTTTTGGCGGGAAAAGAGTGAGGTTATGTGTTTTGGCGGGAAAAAGTGAGGTTATGTGTTTTGGCGGGAAACGGCGCCGCCATCTTGTTTCCGGTGACGTCACATTTTGGCGGGAAACGGCAGCCATCTTGTTTCCGGGGCCCAAGGGGCGGGTACCCTACTATTATGATTCAGCAATCAATACGGAAACTGTTTAAAAAAGAAAATTACGTAATCTAATTAAAATGTTTTGGGCCATGTTGTGACGTAGCAAGAGGAAACTTAAATAGAGGTGGATGTAAAACAATATACACGTGTAAATGTTTGCTACCTGAAACATAGTAAAACAATTAATTCATATATATATATAAGGAAATGAGCAAATAGTATTTTTCACAGAAAACTAAATCGATTTTATAAAATGATCCTTCATACTTGGATAAAATAAATAGTTTAGGAAAACCCCTCGACTTCGTAAATGTAACTTTTTTAGTTTCTTTAACTACATTTACGAAAATATCATTCGAATGAAACCTAAAATGATCGTTGTAAAAAAATCAGAAGCTTGGCAAGGGTTTTTGAGGTAGGAAATATATGAGTGAGAATTAGCCACTGTAATTTTGTTACATCAATGTGTTTGGCTGCAAACAACACACAACAATAAAGACTAAACGGCTTACACTGAACTTTACAGCACTGCAGACTACTTATTGGCTGCGGATGCAACAGTTTGTTATATCTATGTTTTATTCCATAGTTATTATTTTAAAGAATCTACAACATATTTATTGCTTGATAGCTCTTGAAAATTGAATAGTTCTTATACTTTACTAAAGGCATAAATAGAAAAAAAAACAAGAATAAAACAATGAGACAATAGAGTAGTTACAACGTCTTGGTTATTTCGTAGTAAAAAATTGCTACAGTAAAATTTGACAAAATTTATGAAATACGATATTAGTAATACGTCAAGGCAATGGAACATAAACCGGAAGCGTAAACGACTATCAAAAACAAAAACTTTTCTAAATTCAAAAGTAATTCTACATTGTTATGAATCCTGGATAAAATTGCACATTAAAATTGATTCTGTCTTAATATACATAATCATACCAACTTGAAACCTTTACCTTAAATAAAAATCCTCTTATAGTTGCTTAAGATTTTGAGACTTATCAATTGAAAACTACCTTTTAATACCTTATTAGATGCACTTAAATAACAGAACAACATGTAAATAAAGGAATAAGTTAGTTGTTTAATCAATTTATAACATATGTATCCTACAATGTCAGTAGGCGACTGTCGTACAAGGCAACGCGTGCTTAGAATTCTTTACGATTGCTAGTGAGCAATGGACTGTTCCTGAAACCAATTGTGTTTACGTTGAGATTTCGGTTTCAAGAAAGATTAGTTTGGATTCTGTTTTACTTTACTATACTACATCAAATGTTCTGGTGGCGGAAATATGTTTTCATATCATATTTTTTTCTCATTTCAAAAAAGAACATTTTTTTCCCAATTCCTTTTGTAGATAAAAAAATCATTTAATTTCAGTCGAAACTACAAAAATTTTTTAAAATATTGTAACCAAAGTACGGATATTTAGGTTATCAGTACATAATCCAACGCATTTATTTTACCATAGAAGAGTAAATTGCTTAATCATTTGTGGAGAAAATCAAAAACAAATATTATTATAAAAACTACGAAAAAATAGGTTGTTCCCCAAGTAGGTACAAAGAGCGATTCTGCCAAGGGTAATGACAGCGAAGAATAGAAGGGCCGATCGGTAATGCCCTTATTCAAATGTTTACCTAAGTTGAATACTAACGTAGGGTCGAGGCTGCTAAGAAGGAGGATGATTAACATCTGGTAAATATGGGTTTCTTTTCAATGTAAAATATTTTACATAAATATATTTACCCTGTTAATGTATGGCTAATTGATATTTCAGTTAACTTTTATTTTACGTAACACAATGATACATTAAATTCTCAAAAACTTGAGGTGGACAAAACCTTAGGGTAAACCCAACACTAAAAAGTTTTTCTTCAAATTCTAAGGGCTAATGATAAGCTATGTATTTAGTCTAACTCAAGTCATGATTAATGAAAAAGAAACACATGTTTCATACATATACTAAATAATTCAACTAAATGATTGTCATAAAAAATATGAAAACTTTTTAAATATGAGTGTTTTATGTGCTGATTGTGTTTTTAAAATTCATAATAGTGAAGGATTATTAATTATTAATTAATTTTGTGGGCCTTTCCTTTCAAGGAGTTTCCTTTCAACCCTTTAGTTTAAGCACTAGAAGCCAAACGAAAAGGAAAAAAGAGATAATAATCCAAATAATTTTACGGAGACAGTCATGCAGATGTTATGTTTCTGAGAAATAATCATTGGCAACTAATACACTCACACAGTACCTCAGTTTATGGCCTAGAGACAATAAAAGAGACAGTGTTACGTTTCGTAATGAAATTACCTTGCACACGACACGTTGTAGGCAAAATATGAAGGCTGGCGTTTTGAAAAAAAAGTAAGTAAGAAAAATAAACTACGATTAAAAATGATAATGCTTTTTGCCTTTGTTCTCCTCTGAACCCCAGTTTATTGATATTATCAGTGCTCCAAGACTTTATATGAAGTTATTTGATCACTAAACTTCATAACTCAATCTTTTCTTGTAAAATATTCACCTCTAATGTAGTTTATTGTAGTTAATGATCTTCAGCTTTCAGTAGCTGCGACAAAATATCTTACAATTCGGTAATAGGTTTTAGGAAATTAATTTACCTTCTTTTTAAGGATTTTTAATATCCTGATATAATAAACTGATATTTTCACCCCGGACTGTTATACTTTCAAGAAAAGTTTTAGAAAGTTTAATAGTGGAGATCTTCATTAAGTAAATAAGGAAGAGGTAAAGGGTTACAGTAAAAATCTAAGTAAATTTGAAAAAGTGAAGTTATGTATTTTTTGAGAGGATAAAGCTCAATACGGATGACCCGAAAAAGTGTTTGCATGACATATGATTGATGGCATGGTTTTCAAAGTAAAATCGTAATTTAAATGGCAATCAAAACTTGAACAACTGTTTTTAAGATATTATAAAGTGTGAAAATATTAAAACAAAGATATAAAAATTTGTATTTTACTCACTCAACTACAGAGGATATTTCCTATAAATAAAATGAGGTGAATAATCAATTTAGAGCACCTACTAAGCAAGAGTCTAATTTAGAAAAATGTCCATGCACTCAGCATTCCCTACAGTGTTTACCCAATTAATCATTATAAGTCATTATACGTTGATTCATTATAAATCTGGTTAAGTATTCCTTAAAATTGACTTTTTATTTTAAAACATATCACAAGGCAAACCAAACCAATTATTAATTTCGCCAGCCTATTTCACTACAGCCGATTGAAGTCACACATTTATATACTTTAATTGCAGACCTGAGGAACCTTCTCTACTATTTTTTTAGCTCTTTGAAAGTTTTGCACTTTTTTAGATCAGTCTACCTTTAAAACAAAAGTATTAGTAACCTTTGAAAACTGTGCATCTCACAGAAAACACTCGGGCTTTAAGTCTTACTATAGCTCTGGACAGCCTTACTGGCGGGTGGCGAAAATTGTAATCTCCCAAAATGTCTGCTAAGTAAACACATGTTTTGGTAGAACTGTCAAAACTTTGTTTACGTTTCAACTCATTTACTCTACAAAAGAATGCGCTGTAATATTTCACCAAGAGATTTCTTACGCAATTAAAATTTCTGGGAAATATTTGCTCAGTGCATCAGCTGGTCTTTTTGTTTTGGCAAACTTTCATCTTAAATGATTTGTTTACATTTAAGAATGTGTACACTTTGTCGTTGTACTTCATGAATTGTGTTGAGCTTGCAAGCATTTAATATTAGTTGCACTTGCGGTTGCAGCAACATATTTTCTTGTGTAAAGTACCTTTACATAAACAAATGACCATGTGATTTATTACCAAACATTGCATATATTAAACACTAATTACGACAACAGCGCACTCACTCACCCTCCAGTAAGGCTGTCCAGAAGGGGCTAAAAGCCCTTATGAGGGAAAATTCAAATAATCCTTACTTATTATAGTACAAAATAACTTCATAGGAATTAAATCTACCTTACATTGATATCTAGCCTACCACATGGTTTTTAATCAAGTATCAGAATCACATGTTTTATGTAAACAAATCAGAAGTTTTAACATCCCAATGCTATTTAAATGGCAGATATTTTACGTTATTTCTCGTTTTCTGGTGAATTTCAAGCAATTTCGTTATTTTTCCCGCCATCACAGAATAGAGACCTTTAATTTGAGTCCTCTCCCACCTTTCTACGATTTGCCAGACGCCCGCAATTTTGACGCAAATAATCGCCTTACGGAATTAAATATATGATGATGGCTACATTTTCTTCCATTACTGAACTTTTAAACCACTGTAAATATAATGGATCTGATGATTTATTCCTACAACGATATGCTAAATCTATATAATATCTTTGATTGAAATGGGATTGTATCAAAATGTTGTAAATTCATTAAATTAGAATCAATAGTTGAGGTTAAGGAATAGCTTAAAATTGTTCAATGACAAATTACATATCTAGTTAACGTTTGTGGGAAATGAATTATTTTTTTCGAGCTAATCAACGTTTAACTTTGCCTATAGCAAAATATAGAGAGGATTCAGTAACTAAAGCCACAACACTAAGATTATAGGCTGCAAAGCAGTATAAATGTCTGTGATGTGTACTGATCAAATATAAAAAATACATTCGTGTTTGCACATTTGCCTTATGTTTGTTTTAGAACTGGGCTATAAACTCGATTTAACTGGTTTGATTTAGAGGTTGTAAACTCCCATGTACGGGTGCGGACGAAGACAATCCATGCAGAGATAGACGGGTTAAAGGCTACATAGTTATTCAAATCCGGTCCAAAGTCGAATACAAATGTGTACGAAAGGAAATATGCGATGGAAACAGGTTAGTCAAACTTTGTATTACAAATTCTACAGTTCCGGTTCGTAGACTAGAATATATAATTTTTTATGAACTATTTTAATAATTACATTTGTGAGGTCTATGATAACTAACAGATTATAATGTAATCATTTCATAGCTTACACATGATGCTCAAGTACACACCATTTTTTTTTAAATTCCGTTTATGTATCTAACAAAAAATAACTTAAATATATATAAGATTCAGAATGTACATAAAAAAATTTAAGAATGTTTTTGTTTCAAAAATGTCACAGAAAGTAAAATATGGTTATAAATAAATATTAAATATAAATGATACACAATACGTAAATTCTTAACTGACAGAGGATTATATTTAGTAAAACACGAGAATGAAGTCCACTGGTTAACATTATTATAATAAAAGAGGGCCACAATATTCAGTAATATTTGTATTGAATTTCATTTATTTATATAAGTCGATTTTTAAGTACTTAAGCTTATTACACCCTTATCTCTTTCATATAGTGTTTAATTATGACAGATCTAAAATGGAGCGTCCGTTATGTAACGGCATTTAAAGAGAGTTCTTTACCTTCTAACAACGCTCTTGGGGAAGATTTATTAGCTAAGGCTCGCTTTGGGACACATTATTGTCAAACAAAATTCATCTCGCCTAGAACCCTCTTTGTCTACTGTTTGTAATTAAAAAAGTACAGGAAAATAATACATTTTACCTGATAAGCATGTCTCTTTTGAATTAAGAAATCAGGAACATAAAAAACTAAGATTTTTTCAAAATGTGTATGAGGAAAGCGTGTAAAAAACTGTCATGCTTGTAAAAATGCTTGTAAATTCAGTACTTCTGTCTTTTTTCCACAAATAAAATCATATTTACTTGGTGATTCCCTTGGTAACAAATTGTTATGTTCCTCCTAAAGAATTAAATACTCCAAAGGACAGTGCGTTTAAAAATCGTTTGGAAACAGTACGGTGTAAATTGAATCTGATTTAATGAATTAGTTCTTGTTAAAATTATCGTTAAGGCGTATAATTTAGTCACTTATTATAATGTAATTTTATGTTGATAAGATACTGAACGAAAACGGTTTATTGAAAAACTCGATGGCAAAGCACCAACGTTCAATGTTCACAAGATAATGATAACAATTTATTGCTCCACCATTCCATTAGCCTTCATTAAGTGCTGAATGTGACTGTAATTAACATAAACGATTTACGATCCAATGATTCCTTGTGATGATAATGTTGAAAGAAATGATAAATAAAATTTTATAATTCGCGATTCGGCATCGTAAAGGAAAAAATGACGTCCGATTTCTTACAGGTGTGTTGGTAATTAATTTAATAACTATTGCAAATGTATATAAATAAATAATTCAGCGATAACTACACAAAACTGTCTTAGAAACAACCTTTCAGGTGCGTATATCATAAGTTTGAATAATATTGCAAAAAATGAAATACGTATTTAAACTTGTATAAAATTTAGTTTATTTTAATTAATAATTTTGGGCACATAGGATGGAAATGGTAAAGCTTCAGATAGCATTTTTCTAACCAAATATAGGCTAGAATAAGTTTGAGAGTATAGCATATCTGACAAAACAGCGGCTGCACATTCTTTTTCTCCCTAATTCAATGGGGTATGTTTTGGGAAGATAATCTTACAGAGGAGCAGTGCTGCGAATATGTTTATTTAAGGTCTAACAATTAACTATTCCTTGATGGAGGCTTTACGATATTTTGAAACAAATTTTGAGGAAAACATTGCCATATATTGTTTGTTATAACAAAGGATTGTATACTAATTAATGCAAGCTTTCGAGTCTAATAATTCAACCCAGAGCGATGGATTGCCCGCTAAGCTTTCATATTTAAAATATCGTTGAATTCAAAATCACCTTATTTCAACTCATCAGAAATGGATGACATGTTTATATATCCTGAAAAAGAATAACGTGGAGAAAGTGTATATAGGATTGCTGCTACGTACAACTTCGATTACTATTACTAGGTTTAATGGATTTAAATATAAATAAGTCTTTTTACACTAAAAAATATGTTTAAGCAGCTTATACTGCATCTACATACAATGTGGTAAATATACAAAAAAAGTTAAAATTACAATCGATTCCGACTGGTTACATCAATCAAATCAAATCAATCCCTTTATTATAATTTCTACAATATACATTGAATCTGATATTGTCCCAGTATTCATGATACATCAATTGTCCAACAAATTCCTTTAAGATATCATAAAATAGTTGAAATCACTATATTAGCTTAGGCCTACAATATACAAGAAGCATAGACACATTACATAAAATATATAGTTATAATTACATTTAGACCTAGCAGTTACACTATTAAATCAATTACTATACAATCATTATGACGTCCAGTGAGAGACTGGCAGATCCATCATGGCGTCCGTCCTTATAACCTGTTGGCCGCCGTTCCGTATAACGGGTCTGCAAAGTCTCTCATTGGGCCTGACGATTATTGGTGTAACCAATTGAAATTGATTGCCATTTTTCACCTTTCTGTACTTTTAACGTATTTTATTCATATTCAGAGTAAGTGTAAATATATTCTGAAGCGTTGTAGGACTTTTTTATTCACAGCTAGTACATACAACTAATACAAAAACACGTAACTAATAAATTAATAACAAAAATTGAAATAAAATTATACTTAATTTAATATTAAACAAATTTTATATAACTCACCCGTTTAGTTACCTTTTGTTGAAATCTCATGAATTATGGAATGTCCTTTACTGTGTAAACATTCAAATAATATTTTTTTGTTTCAAGCGTTTAATATCCTTGTATAAAACCATCTTTAAGATACTCCCTAGGATCAACTGTGATAGAAACTGTATTATTTATATTTCGTGGCATTAAAAAAATATATGTAGACATATTTTAGCAAATACGTTCCATAATACTATGGATTAAAAGGACTAATAATTTGAACAAAGGTGTGAACCCTGCTTAAAGGTAAAGAAGCACAAGGGATATTTGGATTCACCCCTAAAGTGTTGCATTGAATAATTCAGCAAGTTTGCAAATAAAGTCACATTGACCGAAATGACGTGGCGTGAATGTGAAAAGAGAACTCTCTTTGACTTATATATCATAAGTAATACAACATATTTTCGAAAAAAAGATCAATTTGAAATTCTGCTGAAGGAAAAAATTATTATACTTCGCACTTCCATTGTGTTTTGCACTTAATTGTAGTATTTCTCGTGGTAAATAAAATAGAAATTTTTATGAAAACATAAATCAATTGCTAAAACTAATCTACTAAAATCAAAGACATTTGTAACAAAATTATTTGCCATATTATCTTTGATCAGTAATTACTGTAACAAGAACAATGATTCAATTTCAATTGTTCTACTGCTCACTGACTACTAAATTAATTGATACTAAATGCGAATATAGGTAATTGAAGTAATAGGGTTATTTTTGTATTTAATATTCACCTGATATTCAAGGTCAAGTTTAATTTCGTAAAACGTATTTAACTAAATTTTCTCTACGCTCTTTTATAAACCTTCCTAAGGTGATTTTATCTATTTGCCATTAACCATTACAATTTGTTATTTTATCTTACCACATTGCCAACAAAGGCAATCAACTTAAATGATTTGGAATACTTTTTACCAACCTCTTTCTGTATGTTCAGATATTAATAAGGGAATTTTTATTTGGAATTCTAGAATAGCTTCCTAGATTATTGAAAGTAGGAAATAAGAAATAAATCTAATTACGAAATCGTTAACAATGAAACTACGTACAAAGAAGTTTGATGTAACTTATTTTATTTTATACAGAAATTTCTTTTCAGGAATTATTTGAAAGATTGCAACAAAATTTCTAAAAGGAAATACGTTAATTAATATTTGAATTGCCTAAACCTTTCAACCTGTCTTAACCGGCACAATCGTTCTTCATAGTCGTTTAATTGTAAAGCATGATATATTATGTATTCAGTATGTTTTATTTTATATGTGTGCAGTTTCTTATTGACATAAAGGTTTAATACAATTAAATAGGAAAATATAATATTATAGTTTTATTATTAAAGAATTTTAGTGGTCACAGTAATTAGTAACTATTAAAATCGTGTTAATTTTTCTTTATTTAAGATTTGGAGGGACTGTTAAGAAATTTCGAGGTCAACTTATTGGTAAGTCATGTTTAAAAACAAATACATCAGAAGAAAACATATTCTCGAAATGAAATAATGAAATAATGATGTATTCCTTCAATATAAAATATGTACAACTAAAATGCAATTGGCAATGCCGTAGTTTTGTCGTTGAAGATATCGCATTATCTGAAATATCATGGTCGATACAAGAAAACATCTCAATGTTAGATTCTTCACTTTGGCACAATATTGGGCACCACTACCTCTTCTTAAACCACCATCTCATAGAGCAAGAAAAAAATCGAAGTTATTTATTTCAACAATACTCATAAAAGAAAATTTCTCATGCTGCATGTAGCCTAATGGCGCTTTTAGGAATATAATTAAAAGCGTACCTTTTTTCACAATTTTGTATTTGATGTTTCAAACTCAACATTTTCATACAAAACAAAAGAAGAATGTTCGAACAAATTTTACTATTAAATCACTTGGGATAAAAATATAGTTTTTATTGTATTTTATATTTTTATATTAATCATAATTATTTTATTATATACCAAACCATTTTTATATAACATTAATATTCATTACTGTATAACCTAAAATTCACAGTCAACAGCGTATAACTGCAATGACAGATAAGAATATAAAAGTTAGTTGTTGAAACAATTTAAAACGCATAACTGTTAATTTAAACTCGAACTCATATTAAATTATAATTTAAATTTATTTTGCCCATTATTTAAACAGATAAAAGTTCTTTTACAAAAGTAACTCTTGTATGCTTGCATGCTTGCTTCTTTATTTTCTTGGTTGTTCAATTATCTAAATGACGGCACCAAGGATCTCCCTTCGATTCTGGACATGCATTTTATCTCGAAAACTTATATATTGATCACATTACCAGTTGAAACGTAAATACATGAAAAAGTCAAATTGAGGCTGTGAAATTTAACTTTGGGCCTTAAGAGTTTATATGTTAGCAGCAAAATAAATAAATAAAATTAAAACTACAAATAATTATGACAGTTAGTTTACTCAGTTAGCTGAGTAAACTCAGCCTTCTATAGAGAGAAATTCATTCATAGGGCGATATAATAATAACCTGAGGTATTAAATAATGTAAATAATTATAGTGCGAATAAATTATTAAATAGCAATGGGGAAACTGGTAAAACTAAATTACCGAGTAGGCCTCGATCTAACAGGTACTAAAAAAATCTATTTGTGGGTTTCTTATTACATATATTTATCTTGTTTTGCTCATAAATATGGAATATTTTAACATATCATAAACAAAACTTAAAGCTTTATTAGGTTTAAACTTTGGCATTTATTATGAGCATACATTATAAATACAGGATGAACATGACGCCTTTAAATGTTTATAGCGGTAATTATTGACTCATTAAGTAGTTAGTGAAAGATAATAGGATAGCAGAGCAATATCGATTATAATATCTTGTAAACATTGAACGCTGGGGCACTGCCATCGGGTATTTTGAATTATACGGCTTTCATTACATCTAGATCACATCGTTATAAACTGGAAACATATAAGCTTATTTATTTACGCTGCATTGTGCATATGATGAACGATACTTTTTGACACTATCTATCAGAAAGAATGTTGATCATTATAAATCTAAATGAGATGCACTTATTCAACAATTTTACAATTACATCAAATGAAAAACTCTAATAACTATACCAGTATTACAGAAGTAAAATATTGTTCAATACAGTTTCTCATGCACTGTGTGACACTTAATAAGCTCAAGTCAAGGGTAATGTTCATAAACACTACTTTGCAAAATTAAATGCAATACTTTTATTTTAATAAAACACCATTATGACGCATGCAGGAAAATCTAATACATCACTTAAAACCACATAGTAATTTTTGGATACATAGAGACTGTCTGTACATGACAGTGTCTTAAGAAACCGTTTGAACTCAAATGATTGTGGATTACACTACTTATAAAGAACGATTAATAATTGATCAATAAGAGATAATATATTTTAATAAAGTCAAAGGAACTATCAAGTTTCCTTTGTTTCGTTACTTAATACATTGAAATTATTTCTATCGTTTTAGACTCAAATTTACTTAGAAATTAACATCATTTACATGTTTGATCTTTATAATGTAAATTGATTAACACGACTGAAATCGGTACCAAAATTAAGATCAATTTACATTATACAA
The DNA here is from genome assembly GCA_035578135.1 of Flexamia atlantica. Classification (NCBI taxonomy): domain Eukaryota; kingdom Metazoa; phylum Arthropoda; class Insecta; order Hemiptera; family Cicadellidae; genus Flexamia; species Flexamia atlantica. The sequence continues at coordinate 6,889,045 of JAQJVK010000004.1, read as the reverse complement.
ATATTATTAAGGAATACGTTTAGTTGATGTTAAAAAAAGAAAAAAATCTTAGCAATGGAACTGAGTGAAATACTGTAATAACTAAATGATAACTAAGGAGGAACAATAGCCATGAACAAACGATGAGTTATAATACTGAAACTAAACTAAAATTAAATATGTGAATAATATTTTGTCACAATAAGCGAATAAGGCAAATCTTCAATAACTAGTGGCTTGAAGGGGCTGAAAGCCCCTAATAAGAGGAAATCAAACGATCCTCGCTAACATATATACGCCTAGGACGAAATACCCTCATAGCAAACTGACTTTTAAATGTACTATATGTTAGATATAGCACATGGTTTTCAATCAAATATCAGCATCACATGTTTTATGTAAGCAAAGCTGACGTTTTTAGATCCCAGTGCTTTTTAAATGGCGTTTTTTTTTTTTAGATATTTAACGTTATTTCTCGTTTTCTGGTAAATTCAAGCAATTTCAGGATTTTCCCGCCATAACGGTATAGATACCTTTAATTTGAGCCCATTCCTATCTTTCTACGTCTTGCCAGGCGCCCGAAATTTTGACGCAAAGAATCGCCTTGCGAAATTAAATGTATGATCATTCTTTTTTTTTTTGTCATCCGACTGTAAACAGCATTGACAAACGTCACAAAATAAATGTTCACAGAACATTAAATACAAAGAATTAGTACAATAGAATATAAATAAAAGAAAAGATAAATGCGGTAACTAAAACTAACTTGTATCATTTAAATAATCAGATACACTGTAAAACTCCTTCCTAATCAAAAAGGTCCTCAGAAGCCTTTTAAAGGTGACCGGATCAGTAATAGATCTTAGGTGGGATGGGAGGGAGTTAAATAATTTTGCTTCCAGAATAAAATGTTTGGTATTCGAAAAAGTGGTGTTGTGTTGGGGAATAGTTAGGAGATCTCGCCTTCTAAATTCATACATAGATGAGAAATTAGACTGGAAAATATGTTTATTTTTAACAGGAAATGAGAGGCATTCGAAAATATAAATGCAAGGAAACGTCAACAGATTAATACCAGAAAATACACCCTTGCAAGTTTCAACCCTCCCCAAACCAAAAATGAGTCTCAAAGCTTTCTTCTGTAATATGAATATCCTCTTCGTTCTGACAGTTTCGGCTCCCCAGATTGGTACACCATAACACATATGAGGACACAAGCGAAATAGGCAGTGAGAAGAACCTTCCTATCAGAAAACAAAGCTAGCCTGCGAATAGTGAAAATTCCGCTATTCATTTTGCTTGCAACCTTATCAATGTGCTTTGAGAAGTTAAGTCGAGAATCGATTATTAGGCCCAAGAAGTTGGTTTGATCACAAGAATCTATCTCAGTATCCCCAATGATGATGGTCGAAGATCTACTACCCTCATCCCTAAATTTGAAATCAATGAGTTTAGATCTTCCAGTATTTACAGAAAGATTGTTATCCTCCAGCCACTGCAGTAAAAGACTACTATGAATGAAAGCCTTCATTTCAGTACCAGTTATGAAAGATGATGAGATCATTGATACACAGGGATGTATCGTCCGCAAACCAACAAAGATCTGAACTTGGGACCTTGCTGGCAATGTCATTAATGAATATTAAAAAAAGAATCGGTCCAAGGACCGACCCTTGAGGGACACCGGGAAAGATCTTCTTATTATCTTTCTTTTTATCTAGTGAAGTAGCTGTTAAGCTACTTCACTAGATTCATGAAACCTTATAATTTCTTAAAACATATTCTTAAAACATATTGAAATTTTTGAAGCAAATCGCAGCCATCAAGTACTTATTTTTAGGTAATAGAAGGGCTCAGTCCAACTTGTGCAATCTTCCCGAGAGTGCGATGGAAATTATACGTCTAATGACGTAGCCAAGGCTGTCCGTAAACTAAATAATAAAATTAACATGAGTCTTATGTATGGGCGGGCTGGACATTGCCATTTGACTACCAGGCTCGACAATGCTTGTGTTGACGTCAACATTTGACTATCAGGCTTGACAATGCTTGTGTTGACGTCGACATTTGACTACCAGGCTCGACAATGCTTGTGTTGCTCTGCCTGATTTGCCTCTGCCTGATTAGGCCTACAGTGACTCCCTCTGAGGCCTATTATGAGCCTACATCCCTCATGTTTGATGCTCTCTTGTGATTTCGCTTCCTTCCTTTGTTCTCTAAATCGGCAAACCTGATCTGAAAGAACATAAAATTGGTATGTTATAATACAAGTATTTATTAGACAGAATATATATTACATAAGTAGACATTTACAATCCATGTAACGTACATAGTCTAACCAGATTACAGTGTTACATTTCCTAGCGTATAATTTGCTTTTACAATATTTAATAGGCCTAATGTAATTTTTTTATCTTAACACAAATAAAACATAATTTGGTGAGTCCCTAATTCTTTTTATAGAAGAAACTTAATCTTAGGCAAAATGTACCATCGCATCAGTCTTAAAAATTAAGCGAAACTATAATGCATAGCATAAATTACTCCTCAAGCCACTTATGTTATTACTGTGTGGTATATTAAATCTTACAAAATTCCACAGACTAATTTTTAATTTTTACTTTTATGATAATAGAATAATTTAACATTATAGTTAAACATAGTGCAGCCGATGTTAAAATGGTTTTTCGAACGCAAATATTTTTAAACCAATCCTAATATATTTACGACACATCTAATAACACTTGGTAATTTCTGACTTAAATAAAAGGAAAGAATGTGCATAAAAACTTCGCCAATTGTGAAGTTTGTAGAAGGTCTTATAACTTGAAATAAGTAAAAGATTTGTTCTTGATGATTTATAATTTTTCAGTAATCCAACTGCTGCAAGAAGATTCCTAGTCAATCTACTTTTATCAATATGATTGTAATTATAGCTACATGCTAAAATGCCTAATGCTAAGAAATAGGCCAGTAAAATAAAATCTCATCAATTCATAATGTTATACTATGGGAATACCAATAAATATTGTAAGGCACGTTTGAAAGTTGAAATTGCATAAGGATTATATTAGGCTGCATAAAAGATAATGATTGTTAATTCTATGCAATCGTTTCAGCTTAGTCGATGCAGGTTAGAATCATCAGTACTTGGTGCAAATGAAGTGTTAAATGACAATCTGTACACTGCTATAATGTATACGATAATAACTTTTTAAAATTTAATAAGCATCAAGGTGTACGACTCCACCTCACCTATTAATCGTGAAAGTAAGTTACCTCTACGATCAAGTATGTTGGTGCGTTACATTATCTGACATAAGTTTTGGATCTGTACTAGTACCGTAACTTAACGTTGAAATATCAGTATGTGTCGGATAAAACCACATAATAAAAAATATATGCCGTAAGCAGTCGTCCATCTGTGTCCGCCAAAACCTTGCGTTCGCCCTTCTCAAGTAGAATCCCATGTAAAATGGAACAGATATTTCTGCTTGGAAGTAAAGAATGTACATTACTACAGGCTCCAAAAAGGCTTAGTTCGTGTGCCAGAATGGTTCAAAGGTTTAAATTAATAGCGCTTGTTTAGGCGTTTGTTAAGTCATCTTGTTAGGTCTGATTACTCTTGTTACTAGGAACTAACGATTAAACCGTGTGGAGTAGTGATTTGTGTTCAAATATTTTAATTTCAGGTAAATTTTACTTCTGCCTCTAAAAGATCCTAATGGACTAAAAGATTCCTTAATTTATTTTTTTTTAATTTCAAGTAGGTGCAACGAGTTTGCGTCGATACTGGAAAGTGGATTAACTTTGTGTCAATACAAAAATCATTCGGCATTCATCAAACGTTTACGCCTTAGAGAGTTCAAAATTCTTTACAGTTTGAGTACTTTCGGTAGTTGTTAAGCATTTATAATAGATCCGAAAATATGACCTTTTAATTATATAAGAATAAGTTTTTTCTAAAAAATTAGTAAGCGTATTCCTTTATTTTTATCAACGTGAATAGGCTGATATAGTAATACGAATATTTAGTTTTAGTTAAATTAATATGCTCAAACATTAACCCAACTTCGTATGTATTTTATGTTTTGTCAGCACTTAAGGGCAATGCTGCATTCAAAATTCTGCAAAATCATTAAAGTTGGATTTTATGTGCTGAAAGTGATTTAATTTTTCTCCCAAAGTGAATTATCAAAATGTCTAGGAGCTACTGTAACTTTTTCCAAACTTTCTTTGTTTTAAAGATCTATTTAAAAGCACCTGGTCATTTTGGTGGTCGAATCATTAACAGATAATAAATTTTTAAAGTTAAACCTCCATGAGCAAATGTAATTTTCATATGATAATAATTATGACGTAAATATGGATGTAAAATTTATATTTTCATGTTGTTAGCCACCGAATCACTTTTTTAGTTATTGTAAAATGGTTTAGATACCTTCTAACGTCAAGTGATCATTAAATACGAATAACACAAAAAAATTACGAATAACACAAAAAAAATTCGTTATTCGAATTAATTGTTATTCGTATTATTCGTCTGTTTGTCCGTGTGATATGTGTGTTAGTGGTTTCTCGATGTTTTTTTAAACTTTTTAATCTTCATGACGAGTTCAACTAGAACAATTTTGATGTCCCTGGCCTGATGAAGATCCCCTGCGGATTGAAACTGCAGTAGCCAAACGACTACTCTAGGATCACTTGACGTTAGAAGGTATTTAAACCATTTATAAAATTTATAGTTTTTTTCATATGAAATGGAAAAAGTAAAAGTAGAAAGAATGATAACTTCAAATATTTACGACTTTGGGAGGTGATGTGAAGACCGATATTATATTGGAGCCAGCTATTGCTCGGTATCTCGAGAATCTAATCTAGGGAGATTGTTGTATTGAGCATGGGATATCTCCAACAAAAGATCCATTGTTGTTTTTTTATTATTACTGTGTAGAATTCTTTTAAATAATTCTTACTTTCTGATAAACAGATTCATCCTAAATTTGGTAGGCATCGAAAGAAATATACTAAATTAAAAGTGGTCAAAATCCGACGTGAGCAGTCCATAAACAAAGGATGGGCAGACAGTAATTCAAAGTGTTTTTTTTCAGTTTTCTTTATTGTTAAATTCAGCTAACCAAGCTTGGGCTATCATGAATAAGCCCAATAGGTTTTTACCTGTACGTGGAGTAGTTCAAACCGACTGGTTTATACAGGGTGTTTTTTTTAAGCAACCCATTTTTAAGATTGAATAATACATATATAAATATATAATGAGTATTGTTTTATTGATCTTTACATTTTATACAGCCTATTATTTAAGTTGAATCACATTTAGTTTACATTATGTGCTCAAACAGTCTGTCATTAGCATTTGTATAAAGTTATGCTCTCTCCATCAAATTCCCGAACATGTGTTGCAAGGTACCTCTTTGAATTTCTTGCATTAAATTTGTTACGTTTATTAGGTGCTGAATATCTTATGAATTGTTTTCGTAGAATAATACTACTTTATATGTCTGTTGCAAATTTCATTTGGATCGGACCACTTTTACGCGAGTTATCGTGCTTAAGGGAACACACATTAAAAACGCAACCCAAAACTTTATTTTATCGTGAAGGATTATTTCCGCCAAGATCCCCGGATCTGACCCCACTATATTATTTTATTAGGGGGTACATAAAATTAAGGCCTACGAAAACAATTCATGGGATATTCAGCACCTCAAAACAAACAACAAATTTAATGCAAGAAATTCAAAGAGGTACCTTGCAACACGTGTTTGGGAATTTGATGGAGAGAATATAACTTTGTACAAATGCCAATGGTGGACTGTTTGAACACGTAATTTAAACTAAATGTGATCAAACAAAATAGGTTGTACAAAATGTAAAGATCAATAAAACAATAATCATTTCATATTTATATGCGCATTATTCACTCTTAAAAATGGGTTGCGTTAAAAAAAAAACATCCTGCACTTCTTGACTGATAGAGTCCGTCGTGCGTTAATGTCCGTTTAAACGTTGGACCATGGATTCGGCTTGTCCCCATAAAAGCATTTCCTGCAACATGTAATGCTATGTTTTATCTTGGCCGGTAGGTGTAAATAGAGTTTTTTTTTTGTTTTTACTGTCCCACTTTCACATTCCATGACACTAGACCTAGCCTGGAACTGTTTTGCACGTTAGTTCAGGCTAGGACTCTGTGGTCACGGCATTATCACATAGCGAAAAAGCCATTGGTGATGGCAGGATTTGAACCCGGGACTCGGAGATCGGAGTCCCGCGCTCTAACCACTACACCAGGCCGCTCCCCAGGTGTAAATGGAGTAGAAGACGTTACTAAAATAAAGGTATATTAGATAAGAGAGGAAACCCCTCAAAATAAGTTAATATACCATTAAACCCAAGGCATTACGTGTCAACCTAAATTGAATGTCAAGGGAGTAACGGTAAACATATAAAATGTCATTCTATTCATACACTGATGTAAATGTCAACTGAGATGTGATGACTTCAAGGCTAAACAAGAAGGAACATTTATTTGTTTTGAAATACATTAGTTTAAATTTTGATATCTGTTTGATTAACAGTGGTAAATTATTTATTATTAATTTTAAAATAAATATAAGTTCATAATTCAGATGTATCGTTATGAATAAAATTATATTGAGAATTTCGTGATTGAGATGAACAAAAATGTACCACCCGTTAGAGAGTACTTGTATGTGATCCTTGAATGAATCCTTGAATGTACTTATATGACTCCTCGATCGTTCAATATGTATTTTAAAAGCTAATATGATTGCCTATACAACTTGAAAACTTCAACCGAAGCTATAAAATGTGTAAAGTTTCAAGTTATGTTTGTGGTTTCTAAAAGTTTGTAATGCATTACACAACAATACAATTTAAATCTTTGCCAGCTATGCTTTGCTTTGAAACAGAATAAATGAAAAGAAGAAAAAAGAAGGGGACTCTGTAAAATTTTATTTAAAAGAGCTCGGGGAAAAACAAACAAGCAAAACCATGAGCGAAATTAGTTATTAAATATTTATACAAATCAATATTTTAGAAAAATGTTCTGTCTTTTATTTACCACGTTGTAAAATGAGAATTTTAATGAGTAAAATTAATGCAAACCATTTGAATTTTTCTAATTCTTAATATTCAGGTTGAAAGGTTGATATGTAGTTTGGAGATTTATATAGATTTCATTTCTAGTGGTTATTTTTTGAGCGGTGTAATATCATAATAATGTCTAAACTAAATATAATTCTAATTAGGAATGGTTTGAATCGGTAGTACAGTAATTTATGTTACCTTTTTCATTCAAAAATATATTAAAAGAATATTTTTCCTCTTCAACCTATTGGCATGGTTCATATGTACCTAAATAATATAATAAAGTAAATTTTTCAACTTAAAATTATTTCTCGCATTATTTAGGGAATTTAAATGGAAAAATATTACAGCTGAAAACGTTTAAATTCAAATGAATTGAAGTGTTTTTTTGGTTGATTAATTTTTTTTTACTTGATTTCTTATATTTAAATGAATTTATATACTTAATATTTTTAATTTTTATGATGTCGTCGATAAAACCCTTAAGAAAATATTAACAATCATTGCTGTAAGAAAGTTACACAAACTATATATTTGATTCAAACTAATCAACTGTAACTATTCCAGTATCTTAATTTGATTTTCAAGAACATTATTTAAAGAATTGAACGCGGTATACAAAGAAAGTTGGCGCCCAATCTCACATTCACTACTCGATGTTTCGGTCACATAGAGGGTTTATTTGTCACACTAGCTGAATTATTCAAGGCGATGCTACCTCTTAGTGTTGAATAGAAATGTCAATTGTGTCACTTGTACTGTAGTACATAAAGCTTAATGGAGGCGAAATAGTCCCCCCTCCATAAACATTCATTCATTAAATAAAATACTGAATATATACAATACTCTAGGAATACTTTGTAAATACTATTAGTAGGAATTTTGATAAAAAATCACAATTCAACATGATTTATCAGAAGAGAATTCTCTTTTGAAAAAAAGCGCTATTTTACGCTTTTATTCCAAAGTAATTAGTAGACAGTGCCTTGATTGTTGGTTCATTTTTACTTCGTGAAAATTGCTTCATTTAATCAATTCATTCAAAGGTACATGCAGCATGAGTCTTCCTTTCCCTACTTTATTAATACAGTTTGAAAAGCTGTCACTAGAATATGATTTCGAATTATACAACCGTTACCCAATGATTTCATATTCACAATGTCTTTTTTCATTTACATGTCTCAGCATACTGAAACACTTATTTTCCTTAGGAATACGAATTTATTACTATGGCTGACCACTTTATACGAATCTAGTTCAGTCGTTTTTCCAGAAGGGTATTTATTCGTACATTGAGTGCACGACTCAAAACCTGATTATTAGGAGTAAGAATATATTGAAGTAAAAATATAAATCCTCTGACTGAGGTAGTGATGGAACAACTGTAATAAACAAATAATATTTATCGAAATAACATTACATATTACCATAAATATTTTCTGTTTACCCTATTTAAATTTTACCGAAAAAATGCGTTTCACCTAAAACTAAAGTTTGAAGTATGTTTCTTTTTAACACTACATGGGATGATATTGAGCTTTATTATGAAAAAAAAGAAGCAACACTATTTTTTGGGTAAATAATGTGGGTTGTGACTGTAAAGGTGGGTTTTGAAGTCAGCCGCAAACAGTGCGAGTTTGTTCACCAAACTCATCAACAACCACGTGTTGGCCGTCGAACACTACAGCAACAAACACCATGTAAAGTCAC